>OW121773.1:18639149-21039149 GCA_933228765.1 Miltochrista miniata
TGTGTGTGTGTGAGTGTGTAAGTGTGTGTGTGTGAGTGTGTGTGTGTTTATGTGAGTTAATTTTAAAGAACTTGTAGAAGGTCTTCCACAGATTCATATTCCATTGGTTTTAATCACTCAGTTACTGCCGTTTTAAATTCTCCATATGTATGCATACTAAGAAATTATATGAGTATGTATAAAAAAGTTTTAATTAGATCGCAAAGAAAATGTCCAAAAGCCAAAGTACTTGAAGCAAAGTCGTTGATATACCTAATTAGAGATAATAGAAAAACCTCGCAGAACTTCAGAACAATACACACTCACACAGTACTGTTTTACGATTACCGATTATAATTTTTTAAAGTTAAAGTTCATTTTTAAATAATTTATTATACTTACTATTAAACTAATTGTTGTCAAACTGATCATGATTAAACCTCTTTTCATAATCAATAAGCCAGTACAACCGTTAAACAACACTATGCCAAAGACAAACAAGACTGAGAAAAAATAATTTAATGACAAGCAAGAATGACAGGTTTAAATTTTTATCATCGAAGTATTTTTCATGAAATTATTCTATATTCTAAAGGTAAATTAGTGTCGAAATAGCCGCATAAATCTAACTATGGTTCCTTAAAACGAATATGATCAGGATTGATATTTAAATGTAAGTAATTATGGAGAGTCGAGATCCAATCTGTTTATTTACTACATTGTTTGAAAGATACACGAACGTGGCCGAAGGTAGCCGAGAGTGTCCAAAAGTCCAAAAGTCCAAAAGTCCTAAAGTCCAAAGTCCAATAGTCCAATAGTCCAATAGTCCAAAAGTCCAAAAGTCCACAGTCCAACAGCCCAAAAGTCCAACAGTCCAACAGTCCAAAAGTCCAAAAGCCCAAATGTCGACAGTCAAGTAGGTACTTGGTACTTTACTTTGTTGAACATAGGCCTTAAAATCTTACTTATCTTACTAATATTATAAATGCGTTTGTGAGTGTGGATGTTTGTTACTCTTTCACGCTCAAACCGCTGAACGGATCGGGCTGAAATTTGGTACAGAGATACATTATAGTCTGGAATAACACATAGGCTACCTTTTATCCCGGGAATAACTTCCCGCGGGAACAAATTTTACGCGGGCGAAGCTGCGGGCATCAGCTAGTATTCTTATATAGAAATAATTATACTAGCATAGTTGATAAAAAATGCTATGTAATAGCTTTACCGCGGCAGTCCCCGAGTGCCACACGTCTTTTTAGGGTTTCGTAGCCAAATGGCAAAAACGGAACCCTTATAGATTCGTCATGTCTGTCTGTCTGTCTGTCTGTCTGTCTGTCTGTCTGTCCGTCCGTGTGTCACAGCCATTTTTCTCCGAAACTATAAGGCCTATGCCTTTGAAACTTGGTAACTAGATGTATTCTGTGAACCGCATTAAGATTCTTATATAAAACTAGAAAAAAAGTAGTAAATTTCGGGGGTCCCCATACTCAGAACTGAAACTCAAAATTTTTATTTTCATCAAACCCAAACGTGTGGGGTATCTATAGATAGGTCTTCAAAAATGCTATTGAGGTTCCTAACATCATTTTTTTCTAAAAAGAATAGTTTGCGCAAGAGACACTTCCAAAGAGGAAAAATGTGTGTCCCCCCCCCCTCTAACTTCTAAACTAAGAGAATGATAAATCTAAAAAAATTAAATGGTGTACATTGCCATAAAAACTACCAACGAAAATTAGTTCGAACGAGATAGAGCTGGTAGTTTTTTTTTAATACGTCATAAACCGCAATTTTCGGTTAGAAAAATCACTACCACTGCGAACGTGTTAAAAAATCAATCAATGTTACAACGAACTATAAGAACTTTTATATTATGTTACTTGCTGCTACGAAACCCTTCATGGGCGAGTCCAACTCGCACTTGGCCGGTTTATTTAATCTTTGATCGAGTAGGTAAATAATGTTAATGACCTCCCACACATGAAACATGCAATGACCGTGTGATGTAGCATGTGACGTAAATTGAGAGAGACATATATTTTGGACTATTGCATCTTTGGCTTCATTTTACCGTATCTGTCACGGTGATTGTTCTGAATAGCAGCTCTCCAATTTAATCCCGCCTTCTCCTTTCCGATCCCGAAGAACGCGTGCTGGATAGAGGTGCCAGTCTCACACAGCGGCGGAGAGAATCTCTGTTGTATGCCAGTCTCACACAGCGGAGAGAATCTCTGCCAGAACTAAATGCTTCAAAACCATGAGATTATCTCAATTTCTAAGCATAAAAACCTGGAACGACTTACCAACGCACGTGTTTCCCTCCTCTTACAATTCTGGGTTCATCAAGCGGAGCGTGAAAAGGCACATAATAGGGCTGCTAACTTGAGGATCACTGTTTATAGTCTTGTTGTAGACTGTGAGAGTGGCTCGTGTCGTTATAGCTTTCCATCAGGCGGCGGCAGCACTTTAGCGAGCTAAATATAAATAGCAAGTTGGCATGGTCGAGAGACATTAATAGGTATGCTACTAGAGCTTCAGCTTACCTTATGTTAACACCACGGCATACCACGGCAGGGTTCAGAAGCGGGTTTAAATTCGCCTCGAGTCGTATTTGGAATGATCTGCCGCCGCCAATACGTGCCCTAAAATCAGTAGGTACATTTAGAGCCAAGTACAGGTTACACTTATTGAACTGTCAGAAAACAAGTGTATGAAAATACTTACCTAAGGGTTGTGCACGGGTGACAGGTTGTGGCGAACACACCATGAGCATAATTTGTGTCTTTGTCTTGTGATTTTGTCTTGGTGTTTTGTGTATAATTGTACTTAAAACTTGTTGAGGCGTATGACTGAGGGCTGCATTAGACGGTTGCACTAAACTAGCACGACGACACGGGGCGGAACGATCTACTGTCCGTTACTGCACAACGCATATACTAAACTAAACAGTTATTGTAATTTAATACTAGCGTTCAAGTCATAATCTTGTAATTTTTGTGTTAATAAGATGTTGCTAAGATAGTGCTCAACACAACACAACAATCGCCATTGCTTGCATTGTGTGCGGCGGGGCGTCACTCTGTTGACTCTGTCGGTCGGGTGTCAAGTGTCACTGTCATACGGCTGCGTGCGTCCGCGCCTATGCGCGCGATTGGTCAATGCGCTTGCGAACATAGACAATAGTTGTAATTTTTTTTTTTCTCTGTTTTACCTTTTGAATTTAATTGTGGTTAAACTACTACTAAAATATTAACAACAAACACCCCTGTTTGTTGTTAATATTTTAGTTTAATTTAGTTTTTATTGTTTTGTTTTGTATAGCGTGCGTGACGTTTGTCCCTTCTTTATGGTGCCACCTGAAAATCAGCGCTCCACGTCACAACTATGTTTGACGTGTAGCATTATGCTGAGGTGGCAACCGTTTCTAGCCCATACTTTTTCATATATTTTATTTATCATAATATATAACTTATTTTACAGTTCATTTTTGTTAGTTGAGAGTGTGTTAATATTGATTATTATATTTATTTATTTTAATTTAAGTGATATTATGTATACTTGATACCTTATAAGTATTGGGCCACGAATAAATACTTTTCTTTCTTTCTTTCTTTCTTTAATAAAAGCTTGTAAAAAAGACCTTCTTCCAGACTTGACATTGACAGTTTTGAAATATTACACACTACACTTACTACATACAGCACTTTTAGGTCCATATAAAATGACACAATTGATATCTACGACTATATCAAGCTAGTTGATATAGGTAGGCCATTCTACAAATGCAACTCACTGATCCATATTTTTATGTAACTACTTTGAAACATCGTAAATGTCTACTGAATATCGCCGAATATTTTTTGACACCAATATCATACGGTCAGTTATAATGTAGGTATACAAAAATATAGCTCAAAACACGAAAGATCTCACTTTTAAAATTAGTTTAACAAAATGCTGAAGCCGACAGCTATATTATTGATTCATGTAATATTTTGCTCAATGATGTCGCCTGTCTGACAGTATACATACATACCTATAGTCAAGCCTTTATCCCCGAAGGGATAGGCAGAGGCATAGTAAACAGTAAGTCATAATAACTTTCAACTCTTTCGGAGGTTATGTATAGAGATAATACTAATCAATGAAATTAGCTTATCACTGTTCTACCTCTGGATGTAGGTTTCTTGAAATTTTATATTAAGGGGGTTAATGACTTGTACCACGCTAGCCAGACGGGTTAGTGCAGGGCCTGCAAGTTAGTGCAACCTACAGGCCAATTAAAAATAGGGTTCTATTTTGTATTTTTTATCTCTTCGTGACGACGACGTCCGGTGTAGTGAGTAATAGCACTACTTGCGGATAAGGATGGTCTCCGTAGAGTCTTATTACACCCAAAGTGACACATCATAATCCCTTTCTGATATCTTTTTACAATCTGTAATACATAATGATCATTTCCATTGTACAAAACATTCCTTCACCCTTAATTCTTCGAAGTAAATCAAGCCCCTATTAAAACACAAGTAAACTAGCGTTGAAACTTTAGCTCCCCACAAACCACCACTCAGCTTTACTCAAACTTCAGTATAAGCGTAATGGAACACCAACGCATTATATTCAACACTAACGGACGTGACGCGATTTCACCTGCGTAGCTCCCGTTCCCGTGGGAATACGACAATAAAATATAACCTATGTTACTCAGGGTGAATGTAGCATTCAAATGGTAAAAGAATGTTTAAAATCGGCATAGTCGTTTTTCAGTTTATTAATTACGAATTTTAGTGTAGACTAGCGGGCGTCAGTAGGGTTTACCCGCGTAGCTCCCGTTTCCGTGGGAATACGAGATTAAATTATGGCTCATGCCACCCGGGAATGATGTAGCTTCTCAATAGTCAAAGAATTTTTCAAATCGATCCTTAGTTTCGGAGCCTATTCCATGCAAACTAACAAACAAACAATCAAATCTTTTCTCTTTATAAAATTAGTAGAGACCAGATGACGCTCGCGGCTTGCCCGCGTGGAACTTGGTTCTGTTTCTCGCTTCCCGTGGGAACATATTCCCGAGATAAAAAACTGCCTATGTTATTCCAAACTAAAACTATCCCTGTACCAAATTTCAGCTAGATCCGTTTACCTGTTAGAGCATGATTGAGTACAAACATCCAAACATCTTTACAAACTTATACATTAGTAGGATCGTACACATGTTACATACATGGTTAATTAAGAATATAAGCAAGGCTACAATAACAATGTTGTACATTGCAGTACGCAATAATATTACTAATGTAAGGAGCATCGTTAGTACTGCTCGTTCGCTCTAACTTTGCCGCTCGGCTCCATACTAAAGTCGAATTTTTAATTAGACGAAGTAAATTGACAGCAACTAATGTCACGTCTTCATGCAATGTTGCGTATTTTCTATGACGAAGTGACATTAGTTACTGTCAATTTACTTCGTCATAATAACAATTCGGGTATACGCCTCTACGCCAACGGCAAAGTTAGAGCGAACGGGTAGTACCAAATGTTGCTTTGAGGGTCAACGCATACTAGTGCGATGTTGTACCTAGCTTTTTATTTTTTGATAGAGATACAGATTTTATGTGATCCTTTGAAATGTTTTTTTTTTATGTGAATACTTATGTAGTTGAAAGCGGGACCAAAACCTTAAAAACGTAATTTAAATGCTTAACAGAAATATGAAAAGAAGTAACAAAACTATCTACTTATAGATCGAAAGTGGGACGAAACCTTATTAAAATGCTGATAAACTAAGAAAAAAGAAGTAACCATTGTTTAAAATATTTTCGTGGTTTTTTTTTAAGCCTGCACCTCTTTTTTCGGTTTCTTACAAAACTAAAACAAATTTCATTAGAATATGAAATTTATTTCCTTATTAGTATATAGTAGACTCTTCTTATGCGGCCGCAGAAATAAAACCTTTTGACGACTCACAGCAAAATGCATGAATAATACCTACACAAAATAACGACGACCACAATTATTCCGTTCAATACAAAATCGGATCTGGCACAGAAATTAATTACAGTTTAGAAAACACAGGTTACTTATCTTTAGAATACGTTTTGTGATGTGGCAATGAGCACAGAAATAAAAATAAGAAGAAACGTGAACACCAACCTACTCGCACACGTGTTTCCCACATCTTACGATTCCGGGTTTTTCAAGCGGTGCGTAAAGTGGCACATCACAGGGCCGCCAACTTGATAACCACTGTTAGAAGTCTTAAGGACTGTGAGAGTGGCTCAATCGCTATATGTGCCATGACTTCCCATCAGGCTGACGACGTCGATTTGACGAGTTTAATATAAAAATAAAAAAAACAAGGACAAAGCTGGCACCATCAAGTTGCAAATAAAAATTAACACAACCGAGGAACCGATATCTAAATCCCTAAAACAAAATGTTCGAGTGTACGGTGAGCCTAACCCAAATGTTGTTGGGAGCAAATGGCCGTTTCTAGTCCATTAGCCTTATGGCAAGCATATCTTGCTCCCTACTTGTACACAAACCACTAATTGTAGTGTGTGCGGCAAGAAAACGTTGGAGCGTAGGATTTGTTATGCTCTCTTGTGTAGGGTAGGTCATTTATTCTTTTGTAGGTAATTAGTATAGAGCAAGGGTGGCGTACTTAATTAGACTCCGAAACTACTGATTACAGATGAAATTCTCAATGATCTACCAATATACTTTTTTTACAACTCGAAATTTTCTTTCCTTTTTTTTATTCAGCTCGCTAAAATAATGTCACCTGCCTGATGGAAAGTCATTTCGTCATCTAGCGATAGGGCGCCACTCTTACAGTCTACAAAACTATTGACAGGGGCACGCGTTTGCGGCCCCATGACATGTCTTTTTTTGCTTCGCTTGAAGCACCCGGGCTGATAAAAGGAGGAAAATACTTGCGCTCTCAGTTCTACCGACGATTGTCTCCACTGTTTAGGAGTGGGACCTCTGCCCGGCACACACTGTTTGGGATCAAAAAGAAAAGAATGTACGTATTTCCACGTAATAGGTGCTGAGTATAGTTGAATCGTTCAAGGACAAGCTGTGGATACCTGCTGTGGAACGCTTTTTTAGTTGCTAAAAAGGCCTTCAACTTAACAAATACCTCTACTACTGGGACCCGGTATAAACTGCTGAACCTTTTTCATACTCTATAATTAGCTAACAACTTAGACTGTCAACAAAACGTACGTTGTGAGTGTTGTGGAACAATACAAACACATACTTTACTCGCGTAATTACACTCTTCATGCAGTAAAACGCAAAAAGCATCATCTCTCTAACTAGCCGTCAAACATAAAGTTATGTAAATGTATAGATATCACTTTATTTTTCATTTTTGTGTGGGTTCTGTAGGTTTAAATATAACTTAGTAGTACTGCTCTGGTCTGCGTGAACATTAGCTACATTTTACATTAAATTTTCCTAATATTATGAAATCCAAAAGTTTGTGACTGCTTATAAATGTGGAGATGAATGGATGATTTCATTTATTCTATTTCAATAAATTGTTTTTCTTACGCGTGAATAGGCAGTAGTCAGCAATTTTATCGAGTTAGTCCTTTCCCTATAAAAGACATTTTTAATATTAAGATCTTTTGAAAGTTAGCCATTTCATGGAGTCATTTTGAAAACTGATCCTTTCGCAAATTAAGCCTATTGAAATGCGAGTGCCTTTTGCGAGTGATACATAATTTGACTTGTAAAATATTGTGTGTACAAATAAATACGATGTATTTATTTATTAAAATTATGTGTATTATGTAGGTAGATAACTAGATATTTATCTAATTATATATATTAGATTTGATAGATAGACTAAGAACTATCACTCGTTACCTCCGACCAACTTTCTCCATCCAAAGGTTGCCTGGTAGAAATTGCTTTATAGCGATAAGGCCGCCCATTGTACAGCTACTTGCACGAAATGTATGTACTATGATTTTATATACTTGGCGTACAATAAAGCGTAATATAAATAAATAAAAATAAAATAAAACTTTAATGTCACACTGTGATCCATCAACTAACGATACAGTTTTCAAGTCACAAATCAACAGGATAACCAATAAAAATAACATATTTCCTTGGCACAAGGAACCCTAAAACTCTCTCGTCTAACCACAAAAAGGAACACGAGCGTACCTAGATGTTACATCAAGCGTAGTAATAACCACGCATCATTAGCTTAATGGAGAAGATATGCCCAGTTTGAAGTAACTCCATTCATTCTCTGTTCTCATTCAGAGTAGATAAAGGACTATTTGATGAACTGTTTGAGTGGAAAATTATTATACAGATCGTGATCGTTTCAATGAGGACAAGATGTAAATTATGATCGTGATTTGTGATCGAGAAATTTATAATCGGTTAGGGACACGGGCAGTTTAAATAAACATTTTCAGGCAATACCATAGCGCCTGTTTATGCAAACAAATTAAGAAGCCGTACTTAACGCTTTTGCGCAACCGTGATGGAGCCTCTGTACACCGCCAGTTTTTTTTTTATATTTTTAGTACAACTCTTTATATGAAACTCACTAGGTATGCTACAACGTTAACTGACACACCGGGTTTGGTCGATCACATCTCGTATTACCCTTTATATGTATAGAAGAAGTAATGAAAAATCCAATACCGCGTTTAATTTCTCAGGTATTATGTCATTTAAAACAAATTAGCAAATTTCGTCATAATTATTATTGTAATGAGTACTCATTTGCGATTAGTAAGACTTTGCAAAAATTACAAACAAAAAAATTCTAATTCTAATTCTAAATATTGACAGGTTTTTTCGCTAGTAAATACCTAATTATTTTCTAAATAGCACACGGTGCTAATGTAGTCTCATCTATTAAAAAATTAAGATTTCATTTTAGTGTCATTTAATGAAGCGGGTTCTTCTTAAATATTTCCAAATTCGTAAGTGTCTTTTTGTGCATTTTACGAACGGGCCCCTTAATGTAGTGATGAGACCAAAAGCGCTCCAAAATAATAAGTAACACATACATACATACATACATATGGTCACGCCTTTATCCCCGAAGGGGTAGGCAGAGGCATATTATATGCCCACATTTCACCTTTGTATAATTTGTCCCACGTAATAGGTGGTGAGCCGTATTGCCGTTTAAATGGACAGGCGCAGGTTGTGACTGCCTGCTGTTGAAATAAAGCCTTCAACTTAGCTTGACGACTGCCATTTTACTGGCAACCGGGACCAACGGCTTAACGTGCCTTTCGAAGCACGGAAACGCTCAAATAAATGTGACTAAATCATTAATATTTTTTTTCTTACCTATTTCAACTAAAGTAATTCTTAGATTATAATTACTTTTTAGCTTAGTCTCCTCAATATTCATAATATAATTTATTTGCTCCAATTAAAGCCAGTCATAATATTATCGTCAAGAGCAATTTGGATCGAAATAATTGTAGATAATTAACTTTAATACGATTTTAAGCTATCTTTACGGCTCTGTTCAGAATACGAATTGAGTCTTGATATTATATAAATCAGTAGTGATTTTTATGGCTTCGCAATAAAAATTATGTGTAAATTTAAAAACTCTTTTATAAATATTAATAAACTAGCTGTTCCCCGCGGCTTCGATCGCGTAGAAGTCGTTATTGCGTAAAATCATAACCCTCCTTTTGCGCAGTCGATTAAAATGTAGCCTATGTCCTTCCCAGGGCCTCGAACTATCCCTATATCGAATTTCATCCAAATCGCTTTAGCCGTTTAGGCGTGAAAGCTTACAGACAGACAGACAGAGTTACTTTCGCATTTATAATATTAGTAGTGATTTATTCACTTAATCATTCGTTTATTAAATTTATGATTCAATTTTATTAGACAGACTTTTTTTACGTGTGGAAATCCTTCATGGATGCTTTGCCGACTCTTACAGACTGAAACCACACTATGCCCTACCACTGCCTAGTAGGAAGCCTCGAGTAAGCCCTCGGAAGGATGTCCCAGGATTGCTACCAATGCCGGATTAAGTTTTTTTTTTCTATTCGCCATCTGTACGTGAGACTGGCTCTTGGTGCTCCAGGTACTGGTAGGGAGAAATGGCACTTTCACTTGCATATCAAATCCTACAGCAGCTTCCTATCACGTTTACAGAACACTAAACATACAGATCATTCAACATTTTATAGACTAGATTAACAAAACATAACTTCCATAATATTAAAATTTCCTTTCCCTTTACCTTTTAAATACTATCAAAGTTACGTCTTCAAAAGTGTCATAAATTTATTTATGCTTCACGGATCGCGTCGCGATAGGTCCCCTGTGGTTTTATTACTCTGTTTACTGCCAAACGTCTACAATGTAGCCGCGAGTGGCAGGAATATAAAACGAGGGTGGTTTTGTAAAGATCTGGGAAAACATTGATAACGAGAATAGATTTGATTGTTCGTCTTTATGAATACAGTGTGATGAATTTTTTAGTCGTGTAATGAGTCCCGTAGAGATTTTTAGGTATTAAACCGATTTTGTCTGCAAGCTGATGATGAATTTAGCTGACTAAGCCTAGACTTTGTGTAGTCCGCGATTGCCGTGCTTTAGGTATAGGGTTCAAATTCCACCAGATCAAAACAGTATTTCTGATTTATTACATTGATTGATTGATTGATTTTTTGATCATTGATTGATTACACAAAGAAACGGTACAGTGACCTCCGCGTCCTGTATAACAACAGTCTCAGGATGTTGTTGGGGCTGCCCCGACACTGCAGCGCATCGGGGATGTTCGCTGATGCGCGGACTGCATGTTTCCAAATTTTTAAATCTCTGCTAAATTATAATTAATTAAAATTAATGTAAAAACTCGATAAAAACTAGTGAAATTCCTTAAAATCAAATTATTACTGCTCAGAAAGTGTTAATCTATATAATTCCAAGCAAATTTTGTGTGATTGTGTGAAATTTTTGTTTTGAAAAAGTCATCTAACCGTTAAAGTGAAATTTATTTTGAAGTAAATATCTATTTCCTCGGTGATAATTCATTAATGTTGCTTATAAAGTGCGTGTTTGAACTTCAAATATAGTTAGGAGATAATAAATTGCCGGTAACCTAACTTACAATCTACTTGTCTGTCTCCCTTAGTAGCTAAACTAAGCTAAGCTAAGCTTTTACGAACTGTCTGCCAAAATCAAATAAATACCATTGGCGTATAGCTAGTGATAGACACATAGTGATCATACACATAGTGAAATAGATTCGAAAAAGTAGTGTTAAAGTTTTCTAGAAGATATTCTCAGTGGATAGGTCAGCTGGGTGAGTTTGTTTATCTGTTGTTCACTTGTATATATGCCATAATATATTCAATGCTGATATTAGACAGGTAATTGAACAAAATCCCTTTATTAAATACTAAATATAGTGAGTGTGTCCGCCTGTTTTTCACTTGTATATATTTATTAGTATATACTATGTTGAAAGCTTACAGGTAGTACACTCAAGATAAACTCCTGATATTTAAATACTGTATTGCATTAAATATATCAAAAGCTTAAATATAGCTATCCATTGCTTTGCAAGCTGCTCCTTGTATTGTCCTTGTGTTGTTAATTTGGATTTTTCAAGTACCTACTTATTACTATTTAAACTATAAAATGATGACTCGAAGAGGTCTGGCTCGTCAAGAACAATCTAAACTTCAACTGGTTTTAGAGGAACTGAAATCCACCAAGGAGCAGGTTGTCCAGCTTAACAATGAGCGCGAGGACAATGAAACAGAGCTTATCTCTGTTGTAAAACAGAACGGCAAATTAAAGCCACAGTTGTCCGTGCTAAACATGCGGTTAGATGAAATGACTGGGGAACGTGATGAACTCCAAATAGTAGTAAATAGTTTTGATAAATGCAGTGCAGAGTATGAGCGAGCATTAAACCGTATATCTGATCTGGAACATGAGTTAAGGGACTCCCAACAACAAATAACACAACTAGAAGAAGCCTCTCTGCCAGTCAGTATACAACAAAACCAAACCTTGTTTGATGAACTCATAGATAGGTCCCCACGGCTGGTTACTGCTGCAAAACCGATACACACAGATATTATAGACCTTACCAATAATACCCCCAAACACTCTGCAGTATCAGCTAATATGGGTTTAGGTCATTGTAGTAATAAAAAAATTAAAAGGTATATAAAAATAAATAAGTTGATTAGAAAAAAACAAAATGTGATCAATAACAATAAAACAATTATCAAAAATATTAAAAATTGCAGATATAGACTGAATATATTAAATGAATTAAGTCTATGGACTGCAAAATTAGAACATAGCCAAAAACAGCATGCTGCTGACACACAGGGCTTCAATTTTAAAATACAACAACTTCAAGATGCCCTGGAGTCTGTAAAGTCCATGTATGATAAATCACAGCTAATTATCACAGAATATTCTTTGGCGATGGACACGCTCTTAAATTCAACATCTCATTATGCTGATCGTTTCAACTCGTTAGCAGATAAAACCCAATGTAACTGCAGCCAACCTGAGACAGGGAATATACAAACCCTACCTAGTGACCAGCAAGGTGGTAGTCTTAATAAATTACAGGGCAATCTTAGTTTAAAAAGTTATAATGAAGCAAAGAATCCATGGATTATGTTCAGTGATGAAATTGGGAGAGATATGGGGTCGAAATTAGGCTTTTATACACCAGGGCAGTGTTTTATAAATCACTGCATGCCTTCTGCATCTTATGCCCAAATAATGAAGTCCATATTTAGTTATAAATTCCAAAGGCAAGATAATCTGGTTATTTTCATAGGAAACAGGGCAGGTATATCCAAACAAAAACTCATTGAATACTATAGTAAATTAAGCTCATTAGATTTAAATAATATTATTATTTACACACTGCCTTATTGCCAGGGTATGCCAGTTGCGGAAAATAGGACTAGGTACCATTTAAATTTGTCATTGGACACATTAACATGTCACAATAAAAAGTTTCATTTAATTGACACTAACACTATTGTTAGGAAGAATTATTATTTTTACTTGACTAAAAGAAAGCATAAGCTTCTGGATTATTTTAAAAGACAGGTAGCATTTTCGCTACATTATTTTATAGATATACTAGCCAAAAATCTGGCTACCCAACCTGCTCCTTTTGAGCAGAAATATGACATTACTGATAATAGAACTATGGATAGCTGTTTATATCCAAGTAATTTAAATTAGATTATGGGACAAAAGAGCAACGTTCTTGCACTAAGCTTGACATAATGTACGAATCAATGAATGTTAAATCTGGCAATTTAGTTTTACATCAGCCACAGCAAAATTTTGAATCTGACTGCTCTCAGGCCATTGAATCTACTAATCATAAAAATTATGGTTTACACCTGGTGCACTAAAATGTAGAGGGCCTTATTAATGGGAAAGAATTGGTGTTAGAGTTGTACATGAACTTGAATGACATTGATATTTTTTGTGTCACAGAACATTGGTTAAGGCGTCATGAAGTCATGTTCAACTTTAAAAATCACCAGGTTGCTAGCTCGTTCTGTAGGACAAAATGTATACGAGGAGGCTCATTAATTCTTATTAACAAGTCTATAAAATTTAAAGAACGTAAAGACATAGTAAGCCTCTCTCTTGAACGAGTTATTGAAATAGCTAGTATTGAGTTCGAGCAGTTCATTGTATTAAGCGTATACAGTCCCCCGGATGCTCCATACATACAGTTTGAAGAGAAGCTAGAAGAAGCTTTGTTTAAATGTCAGTGATCTAAAAAATCAGTAGTAGTTTGTGGAGATTTCAATGTAGATATTTTAGATTCTTCGCTGGAACCAACAAAGAGACGGAAAATGTTAAATTTATTGAAATCCTTTGGTTTATATAACGTATTTCTAGAACCTACTCGTATAACTGCCACTAGTGCTACTTGTATTGATAACATTTTTAGTAATATACACCCTGTTAGGAATTGTATTGTGGACCCTGTAAAATCTGATCATCGAGGACAATCGGCTCTGTACTCTAGAAATATTACCAGAAATAAGAATGTAATCAGTTTTGTACCAGTCAACTCAAAACGCTTAGAAATTTTCCGAGAAAATATAGTAAATAAGATAACAGAATTGCCCGATTACACTACTGTGGATAAATCTTATGCTGATTTATTCAACTTAATCCATGATGTGTTTGGGAAAATCTTTACACCAAAAACAGTATCGTTCGGAAGCAGTTTTGTTTTCAGTGACTGGGCAACACCCGGTATTTATAAAAGTCGTAAGAGACTTTATGAACTTTATTCGGAAAAATCATTTAATTTCAACCCTGACTTTCAGGAATATGTTAAAAAATATTCAAAGACATTTAGACAGGTCTGTTCCTTGGCAAAGTCAAATTTCATTAGAAATAAAATTTCAACTTCGACAAATGTAATTAAAACTACCTGGAACATTATAAATTCTGAATGCGGTAGGTCTAAAACAAGTGAACTAAGCTTTCATTTAAAGATAAACGGTCGCCACGTTACAGGGGATCTGGAAGTAGCGACTGAGTTCGAACATTTTTTCAGTAATATACCTATTGGTATAACGAATACTCTTCGGTCGTCTTCCATTTCCGCTGAGCAATTATTATCAGAATGTGTAGATAGCTGTCAAGACGCGTTCGAATTCACGGCTGTCAACTGTAATGGCATTTTGAAAGCTTTTAAGGCTATTAATGACGTCTCCTGAGCTTGTAGTAAAACACGGCCAATGCACAGCTGATATCTTTTCCTTTCATGACCTTATTTTTCTCTCATATAAAGCTCGCCCCCCCAAGGCAAAGTCTAAGGTGTTAATGCAGCGTAACTTCAGTCGGATGAATGGTGAAAAACTTAGAGAAGATGCAAGTAGCATAGATTGGGCTTCGTTGTACAATTGTGTTCTAGTTGACGACAAGGTTCGATTTTTAACTAACAAATTGGTCAGCCTCTACGATATTCACGCACCTATCCGTCCAGTAAAAATTAAACATCCTCCATCGCCGTGGCTCACTAATGAAATAAAAGATTTAATTAATAAAAAAGGTCGAGCTAAAACAAAATTTAAATATCAACCCACCGAATATAACCGCGAAAGCTATGTTAGGATACGAAATCTCTGCAATAAGGTGTGTAGGAACGCACAACGCCAGCACATTCAAATATCCATAGAAAACGGAGATCCAGCTAAAATCTGGAAATTTCTAAGAACCTTGAGAGTTGGTAAGTCGAAACAAGAAGTTAATTCCAGGAATATTGACCTCGACGCTTTAAATAAGCATTTCTCAAATACATCGAGTTTTGACGCTAGTACCAAAACTAATACTATTACTCGCCTTTCACAGCTACCAACTCCTAACTATCAATCCTTTAATTTTAATCAATTCACCGCTTGTGATGTTAAGAAGAGCATAATATCTATAGCGTCTAATGCTGTTGGTAATGACTGTATTAGCCGCGGGATGATCCTTCCAATTCTAGATGTCTTACTACCAATTATCTGTAATATTCTGAACCATTCCATTTCCAGTGGCATTTTTCCATCGATGTGGAAAGAAGCCCAAATTATACCTATAACTAAAAAATCTAGTCCTTCGTCTTTCTCTCATTACCGTCCTATCTCTATCTTACCGTTTCTATCTAAAGTCCTTGAGCGCCTTGTTCACACTCAACTTAACTCCTTTCTCAACAAAAACTGTCTTCTAAATTCCTACCAATCGGGTTTCCGCCCGGGGCATAGCACTGTTACTGCCCTTGTTAATATTACAGATGATATCAGAATGGGAATGGAGAGTGGAAAGCTTACATTGCTGACGTTACTGGATTTCAGTAATGCTTTTGGTACTGTGGATTTCCGCATTCTGCTTGAGATTCTACGCTCTATTAACATATTTCCGCCAGTGATTGATTGGTTTCGCAGTTACCTGACTGGACGCCGGCAACGTATTTGTATTGATGATTCGGTTTCTTCTTGGAACAATATCTCGGTTGGTGTACCGCAGGGTGGCGTTTTATCTCCTCTCTTGTTCGCAATATTTATTAATTCCATCACAAAGCAACTAGTTTCATCCTACCACCTTTATGCAGATGATTTACAAATTTACTCACAGGCTGCACTCAGTCACATACATGAGGTTTTTAGCGCGACCAATAGTGATTTGGAACAAATATGTGCATGGAGTAATAGCTACGGTTTGCAGGTGAATCCAACAAAAACTCAGGTAATTCTTATAGGTAGTAACTGGATGATATCTCGAGTTCCCTGGCCTCAGTTACCACAAATTACCTTCAATGGCATGCCGTTACCTGTCAGTGATACAGTGAAAAACCTGGGTATATTTATCGATAGTACTCTGTCCTGGGGGCCTCAGCTACAGGAAGTCAATCGCAAATTGTTTGCCTCGGCAGGCTCTTTGCGAAGATTGCGTGACCTTCTCCCGATACCGTCGAAGATTTCGCTTGCACAATCACTACTACTTCCCATATTAGACTATGCCAATGCCAGCTACCTTGATCTCACGCAGGAGCAACTAGATAAGCTTGAGCGCCTTCAAAATTTCTGTATAAGGTTTATATTTGGTTTACGCAAATATGACCACGTTTCTGAATACCGCAATCAACTCAAGAGGCTCCCAATTCGCTTTCGACGAAATACTCATATTCTTTCTTTGCTCTATACTATTTTATTTAACCCACTAGCTCCTTCCTACCTCAAGGGACGCTTTGAGTTCCAGTGTTATACTCATTCCAGATTCCTGAGGTCTTCAAAGAACTTGCGATTGCATATGCCAGCACATTCGACAAAATTTGCCAATAAATCCTTTACTGTTGAAGCAGTACGGCTGTGGAATACACTACCGGTCCATATCAGGCGTGCACAAACGTTGGGCGCATTTAAGGTAAGGGTGAAAGAATACTATCTTTCAATTTAAACCACCGGTATACTGAGTTTTTGTGCGTATATTATATGTGTAGGAA
Source organism: Miltochrista miniata (assembly GCA_933228765.1). NCBI lineage: Eukaryota > Metazoa > Arthropoda > Insecta > Lepidoptera > Erebidae > Miltochrista > Miltochrista miniata. The sequence goes on from OW121773.1 coordinate 18,656,149, forward strand.
GTGTAATAACATATGTATAGTTGTATGTCTGTATGTATATATGTATTTAAGTATGTATATTTTTGTATTTATGTGTGTATATGTGTATGTATGTATGTATTTATGTAGGTATATATTGATCGATTTTATTTTATTTTAGTTTGCTAATAAGTATTATGTAACACCAAACCTGAAACCCCATTATTAAAGTATAACACAGTCCAGTCCATTTAAAGGTTGCCTGGCAGAAATTGCTTCTAGCAATAAGGCCGCCCATTGTACCGTAGAATACCTCCTATATTGTGTTAATATTTATAAGCTTTGGTGTACAATAAAGAATATATTATTATGTTTCTGTCTTTCTCGGGTACCTTCTTTTTTTTTATTACGAAGGTACCCGGTCTTTTGGTAGGCTTACATGGGGACATATTGGTCCAACACGCAGAGGCCCTTTGAGACTTTTAATGTAAGGGGATATGGGACCCCCACTGCAGACGATTCACGCCCGCCTTATGTAGAAGAACGGTAATGAACCGCCCGCAATGGGAGCTAAACTATTGGAAAATATGCTAACTACAAACTGGGCTATTGTGTTGGGGGTTAAATGGAACTAAGTAACTTATGCTATGGATGATGACGGCGTCTGTCATTTCAATATATTATTACCAAAATATTGGCAGACGGTGACTCGCCAACTCACTAGATGGGCCCCCTATACAATCACCATAGGCTCGTAAGCCTGTGAGGCGACAGAGGGCAACACCGGTGTGAGCGGCTAGGGGTGTCGAGCGGTGCGGCGCCGGTTTCGCCATCGCGGGTCAGACCCGGAGCGGGTTTCCCCGTAGTTATGCCCTTGAAAATGACACTTCCACCCCCGAGCAAAAAGCTCTGGCTTCCTCCCTCTGACCGGCCAATAAAGGCAAGCCAGAGTTGAGATTTGCTGTACTTCCGGGAGTAGCGCCCTCCCATTAGCCTATTAAATGCTAACCGGTGACAAAGCGCAACAAAACTCTGAGGAATCGGGACCGATGTGTAGCCACGCACATTCAGCTCGCCACAAGCTGCCCTGCGGATGTGTGCTTATATTATTATTTCTCTTTATTTAAATACATAACTTATAAATTACATTTTTAAATATACATATAAAAAGAGGTACATTTAAAAATATAAAAAATAGTGTCCCACCGGTATCGGGTACAGGGACCAAGCTACCGGTGGTCAGGACTTCAGAGACAGGAACTTCCTCACAATACGTGCCGTGCTCAGAAGAACTGCCTTTTGCATCAAGCCCTTGACCCAACTGCCCACCGCAAGCCTCTTAAGGTGTTGGTCGAGGCTTTTGGCTATTAGTCCATGCACAGAGATTACTATCGGTACAATAATAGCTGAATCAATACTCCACATGTCCACCATCTCGTGGGCTAAGTCCAAATACTTAGCTTGTTTATCTATCTCAGCCTTCACGAGATTGTCGTCATGTGGAACAGTGATATCAACTATTATTGCAAGGCGTTCTAGCCGATCTATTATCACTATGTCAGGTCTATTTGCAATAATAGTCCTATCAGTGATAATAGATCGGTCCCAGTACAACGTGATATGGTCACTTTCGAGAACTGGGTCAGGCACATATCTATAATACGGTACCTCTGATTCAATAAGGTTATACTTTAAAGCAAGTTGTTGATGGATAATCCTAGCTACTTGGTTGTGTCTATGCAAATACTCACTATTGGCAAGACTAGAACAACCTGAAATAATATGCCTAAGGGATTCTCCGGGACGGCGACACGCCCGACATATGTCAACCGTACCATCCTTTAGGATATACTTTCGGTAATTATTAGTCATCACCACTTCATCAGTAATTGCAAAAACAAAACCTTCAGTTTCTCCAAAGAGGTCACCGAATCGTAGCCAGGACACAGAAGATGTTAAATCTATATCTGGCCCATGCAGGGCCCGATAAAAACGACCATGCAACTCTTTACTCATCCATATATCCTTACGATCATTGAGACTCTGTATCACAGGTTTATGCCAATTCTCTTTAGCCAGAGCAAGCGGGGTAAGTCCGTTGTCAACCATAACCAATGGTCGACAACGAATGTCGAGGTCTAATGTTAGTCCCCGAGAAAGCCCGGGTCACAAATCGCATGACTCTGGGGCGAGTATTTCCCAACCTGAAGCAAATCAGCCTGCCAATGAGTGCCCTAGTCTCGGAAATACGACGCTCAATTCTACCCTGCCAGGCCGGCACTGCTGGTTTTGGTCGTATAACAATGCTATCATTCGCAAATGTAACATTTGCTATACGACAAGCAGCAACGGCTCCGCAATACAGAACTGAGTGTGTATCACCGAGATCTTCGCTATTATCGAAATAATCCGATAATAGCGAATCCAGGGCACACACTAAAGCTATATTTTTTCTATGTGTGGGCAAACGTGGTAGTCGTGGCCTAATTTGTGCTGGCATAGATCGATATTCTCGCATGGCACACTCCAAAGCACTCCGTAATAATTGTTCATTGTAATGGGTACTTACATTTGTAGCACTGGTATTCATCACATCATCGCTACCGTTATTTAATTGTACAATAGGAGTTGAAATTTGTGTCTCAGGTAGCGATGACGTTGATGACGGACCGAGACTGCTACACACGTCCGAACGTAGCCTCTCAAGTACGGTAGAATCCAACAGATGACATCGTTGAATTGCCCGCACTTGATCCGATAGACGCTGTGCTGACACGTTGACTGATGGCTCAAGTTCCTGAAACAGAGGCAGCATTCTCACACGATACGCGGTGAGGTTAATTCCCCCCTCTGTAGCCATGAAATATGCCCGCATGACGTTCTCATTCAATGAATTGGACCATCGCATGCGGTGCACATCACCACCGGAGGCGGGGGCCCTATTCGAAGCCGGTGGGCCTCGGGGTATTATTATTATTATTATTATTATTATTAATGTTAAAAAAACTGCAGACCTATGGGGGCTATCAGTAAAATCTGTGTCTAGTGTCATTGATGTCATTGCCCCCCACTTGGCAGCTGTGTTTAACGATTGCATTTCAGGGGGTGTATTTCCTGATTTAATGAAACATAGTAAAGTTCTACCCTTGTTCAAGGCTGGCAGTGCTTCTGATCCAGGTAATTTCAGACCTGTCTCGGTATTGCCGACTTTGAGCAAGATATTTGAAAAATTAACACTTGAGCAGATGCTGACCTATTTTAACAATCACAAATTATTTCATGTTAAACAGTTTGGCTTCACCAAAGGACGGTCGACTACCGATGCTGGTGTAGATTTGATGAAGAGTATTTATGAGGCCTGGGAAGATAAACATGATGCACTTGGTGTGTTCTGCGATTTGTCAAAGGCTTTTGATTGTGTTCAACATGAAACATTGATCAGGAAACTGCATCACTATGGGATAAGGAACAAGGCTCTCGATCTTCTGACTTCATATTTGAGCAACAGAACTCAGAGGGTCGATGTTGGTGGCATACGTTCCGAGGGATCGGTGGTTACTATGGGCGTTCCGCAGGGTTCGATACTCGGACCATTTTTATTTTTAATTTATATAAATGACCTACCCTATTACGTAGGGGACACCAACGGGATGGTTTTGTTTGCAGATGACACTTCCTTAATTTTCAAAATTAAAAAACAACTACATAACTACGACGATGTCAACAATGCAATCCTGAAAGTAGTACATTGGTTTAATACTAATAATCTTAGCCTGAACGATAACAAAACTAAATGTATTAAATTTACCTTGCCCAATGTAACACAGGCAGAAACCAATGTTCAACTTAATGGCCGAGAGTTGGAACTTGTGAATAATACGGCGTTCCTAGGGTTGACGGTCGATGCTGGATTGCAGTGGGGTCCACATATTGAAAAGCTAGCTGGCAGGTTAAGTTCAGCAGCATTTGCCGTACAAAAGATCAGGCATTTGACTGATGTAGATACAGCTAGAATAGTTTATTTCAGTTATTTCCACAGTGTTATGTCTTACGGTATTCTACTGTGGGGTAATGCCGCAGATATAAATTCAATTTTTGTTTTACAAAAACGAGCCATAAGAGCCATATATAGATTAGGTCCAAGGGTCTCTCTGCGCGAAAAATTCAAAGAGGTAAATATTCTGACTGTAGCATCAAAATACATTTTTGAAAATCTTATTGATGTGCAAAAGAATCTATCTAGTTTCGTTAAGTTAAGCGATATACACAGTGTAAATACCCGACATAAAGATAACCTTGCTTGTCATCAGTGTAGACTGAAAAAAGTCAGTAATTCCTTCCTGGGTAACTGTATACGTTTTTACAACAGGCTTCCAAATGAAATAAAAAGTATGCCCCTAAATAAGTTTAAAAAGTGTATAAAAAGTAAATTGTACCGCAGGGGCTACTATTCAATTGACGATTATTTGCTTGACAAGGAAGCCTGGAAATGATCTGCTTGCTCTACTGCATTCTCAAGCAATAGTTTGTGATTTTAAGTTTAAATTTTGTAAATAGAGCACAAAAAGAAAAGCCCGTCGAGTTTCTTGCCAGTTCTTCTCAAGCGGGCCGCGTTCCGAACTGGTGGTACTATTTGCATTGTATTCATTGACGTGTCGCAAGTGCCTATGTATTAGGATTATGCGAAATAAATGTTTTTTTGAGTTTGAGTTTGAGTTCCACGCGACCATGCGTGCGCGTGCAGCCTCACTGCAGGTGCAAGCCAGCTCTAACAGGGTCCTGATGATGATTGCATCTAGACTGGATTGTTCTTTTCTTCGGCATTGTTGTGAAAGGCACCTTTCTGTTACAATGCCGGGACCTCTAGAATATTAGCTATGTTGTGGCAATGCACAGGTACATGCAATGAGTAAGTTAAATATTATTACTATTATTTATTACTAGCTGATGCCCGCAGCTTCGCCCGCGTAATGTTGTTCCCGTTGCCGCTTCCCGTGGGAACTTCCCGGGATAAAAAGTAATCTATGTGTTATTCCAGACTATAATGTATCCCTGTGCAAAATTTCAGCCAAATCCGTTCAACCATTCAAGCGTGAAAGAGTAACAAACATCCACACTCACAAACTTTCGCAAGTATAATATTAGTAAGATTACAATGATTTGTTATGTGCTACCTATTATTATAATTTTGACGTTGCATAATGCATTATTTTATTGACATACTTATTATTACTTACTGTACAGCTATTATTATTATTGTTTTTGATCTTATTATATTATTTACAGTTATATTATTATTTATAAATTGTGCTATGATGTTTGTACTGTACTTAGATATTTGGACATTAGTCTGAAATAAATGAATTTGAATTGAATTGAATTGATTTGTAAATGATGTATGATATGCTACTTTAAATTTAGATGGGAAGGAGTTAATGAATTCTGATTTTCTTTCTTATCGATTGATTTGTGCAACAAGTAGATTTAAAGAACTACAAATTATTATGTTACTTTTAAGATTTTTGTAGTCATTACACACAAATGACGAAATAAAAAAAAATGTTGAGGAAGGTTTGGGGTTTTCTATGGGTATGTATAATGCTAAAATAAGGCTATTCAGTTGTCACGCTCTCACACATCAAGCTTTTAATAGCTCAGTTTGGGGTAGATTGTTGTGTAAAAAATATCCCACAATTTTATATTTGTTCCAGCTAAGATTTTTTCATGTCTATAAAACTAAGATTTATATTGAATCCTAAAATAAAATCAAGAGAGTACTCATGAAAAACATTTAAATGCTTGCCATGTTCACATTAAAAAAAATGTTACAACACAACAAACAACCGCACAGCGGCTTACGTGATAATGCCTATCGTTTTAAATCCCAACGTAAAAACAGGACTGTTATTACTATGTGATATTACAACGTAACCAAAATAAATTGTTGGTTTAATATTGTCAACCAATGAAATCAATTATTTAAGCCAATGTTTGTCACAGATGTGTTGCAGAAAAACGTATAACATGTTATTTGTAAACGAGTTTTTATGATGCAGTGAGCAGGTGACAAGAGCAGGGTGGGACTCCCCAAAATTGTTATACCCTTTAGAACCCTGAAGTGTGTCTTCTTGTCGCTACGGTTCACAGAAAAGGCAAATATATAAGTACAAAATTCTGCCACCCAACAAGCGTTGCCTGCAACAGGCGTATTGTAACGTATACAAGTGGTAAGTTTTTGAAAAGAATATTAATTGTAAGGTAATAATAATGGTGGGTTTTTTTTCGTGAGGGAAAATCCTCATGGATGTTATGCCGGACTCCTACCGACTAAAAAACCTCACGTAACGCCTATCAGCCTATGGTTGTGAGTCCCGGGTAAGCCCTCGGAAGGATGTCCAGGACTCCCAACAGACCTACGGCCGCCACCGCGGCCTCGCTCAGGGGGTGGTTTGGGTGCTATCCCGCGTCTTTGGGGGGTTTTGGGTGTGATGTGATCCCGCTTCTAAGGGGGGGCGTGCGTGAGTTCCTCACGTCACGCTGCCGTCATGGGCCTGCTTCTGTAAGTTCGGTGAGCGACCCTCTCACCGTCCTCAGACCCCCGGTCATAGAGGCCGATAGTCCTCGGCGAAGACACGCCGGAACTCGGGTGGGGGAGTTCTCTCCCGCTCCCGCCCTGCCGCCTCCTTCACGAGCATGACCTGCTCGCAGAAAGAGGCGGCGCAGTCCCACTTACTCCTGCTGGAGATCATGGCTCGCACCATGGTCTCTAACGAGAGAGTGTCCACGTCCAGACTCATTACTTTAGAATAGTAATTTTCTTTGCAACTGCATACATTTTTAGGGTTCCGTAACCAACTGGCAAAAACGTAACCCTTATAGATTCGCCATGTCTGTCTATCTGTATGTCTGTCTGTCTGTCCGTCCGTGTGTCACAGCCACTTTTCTCCGAGACCATAAGACCTATGCTGTTGAAACTTGGTAAATAGATGTATTATGTAAATTGCATTAAGATTTTAACTAGAAAAAAAGCAGTTAATTTTGGGGGTCTCCATACTCAGAACTGAAACTCAATTTTTTTTTCTCTTTAAACCCATACGTGTGGGGTATTTATAAATAGGGCTTCAAAAATGCTATTGAAGTTCCTACCATCATTTTTTTCTTAAGTGAATAAAAGTGAATAGTTTCTAAAATGAAAAAATGTCCCCCCCCCCCCTTTTAACTTCTAAACTAAGAACGACAAATCTAAAAAAAAATATAAGATGTACATTGCCATAAAATCTACCAACGAAAATTGGTTTGAACCAGATCGAGTTGGTAGTTTTTTTTATTACGTCATAAACCGTAATTTTCGCCGAGAAAAATCACTACCACTGCGAACGTGTTAAAACATCAATGAAAGTAAACAACGAACTACAAGAACTTTTATATTAAGTTACTTGCTGCTACGGAACCCTTCATGGGCGAGTCCAACTCGCACTTGGCCGGTTTTTGTTAATTTGATTGTTCATTAACGCACAACTTACCAAAACTGGGTCTACACATCATGATTTTCACGCGTTAAAATCCGCTGGCAACTAGTATATATTAACGAGGCTTGGTAAACATGAGGTAGGACGTCCACCCGCCAGATGGGCTGCCGACTTGTAATAGGTCGCAGGCTAGAACTGGAAGCGAAAGACGCAGACCGTGTGTTATGGCGTAATAGTTATAGACCTACGTCCAGGCGTAGTGGGGCCCTACCAACACCTTCGGGGCCCAAGTCAACCTCACGTGCAAGCTCGTGCACCTGCTGAACAACGGACGAGGCTCTGACGGTGGCGGTCCATTTCAACACGGCGATGGGCTCACCACCTGTTACGTGGGACCGAATTGTACACGGTGAAATGTGGGCCGGTATAGGCCTCTGCCTACCCCTTCGGGGATAAAGGCGTGAGTATATGTATGTATGTATGTATTTCCAGGCGTAGGACTGCTATCGGCTGATTTGATTGATTGAATGGAATTGCCATAAATGAAAAAAAAAGGCAAAACCTACCAACGCTATTAATACTTTTTTGATGGATCGCCAAAGTATGTAGCATAATCTAATAAATTTACAAATTTCAGTAAAAAGGTTTTTGTATTTTGTAATAATAATCCATACATACAAATGAACTCGATGTATCTGTTCACTACTAACAGGCACACGGTACTAATTCGTGTGCCTCTTAGTTCTGGCTAATCTCTGAATGTTTTATGGAGTAACTAAGGCTACTATAACTTTTAAAAAAGAAACAGAGTTCCGCGAAAAAAAATGTAATTAAATATTGTGTAAAACTTTGCAACGTTTAAGGTTCAAATTATACGCTGTTCGAAACCGAAGGCCACAGCTAGTTAATAATATTAACCCATTTACAGCGACCGATCGTTATAACGATCACAAAACTGTGTTTAAATACCCTCCATTAAAAAATATGTATCTACTGGAATATTTTTGCTTATTGTCTTTGATTCGAATGAGTGGTCATTTAGCTGTGTTTCGACGCATATTTCATTGCCCTATATTACTTATTTTGAATTTCACAAAGCATTATATCTTATCCAAGTGAAAAAGTTTCATTATGTCTTCAAAACAGTAAGTTTTCACAAAGTTTCTTTTGGTTGAAACTCATGTTATATTTGTTTTTATAAATTTGTAACTAGTCTAACTAAATAAGAAGCAAATTTTGACCATTTACATAATATTAAAAAAAAAACTAGTGATATATTTTGTGATCGTTATAACGATCAGTAGTAATTTGGGTAGGTATTTATTTTTAGATCTATTCATCATACTAAGCCATTATCTCTCTATATCAACCATTCGATGGGGATATAAGTTCTGGGTTAGTGCGACCAGATTGGGTTATGTACTATGGTTTGATGCATACCAAGGCCATTCAACAATTATTCCACCGCTTTATAGGGAGTTAGGTCTGGGAGCTGGTGTTATTTTGCGTTTTGCTGATCATTTACAATTTCGATTCCCAGGTGCCCCTTGTCACCTGTTCTTTGACAATTTCTTCTCTTCCATTGCTCTTTTTCACGAATTGGGTAACAAAGGACTCAAAACCACCGGAACAATCCGTGAAGACCGTACAAAAAAATGTCCTTTACCCTCCAATAAAGAGTTCAAGAAAACTGAAAGAGGCAATTTTAGTACCAGTCTAGTCGTCCAGAGCATATTTTAGATTGTAAGTGGAACCATAATAGCGTGGTGACAGTAGTATCCAATTCAGAAACCATCGAGCCCTTATATAAAGCTAAACAGTTCTCACAGCAGCAGAAAAAATATGTCCACATTGATCAGCCTGCAATTATAAAAACCTTCAATGAAAACATGGGAGGATTCGATAAGTCCGACCCAAACATTGGTCTTTATCGTACATCCATTCGCGGCAAGAAGTGGTATTTCTCACTATTTTGTCACTGCTTAGACATGGCTACTCACAATGCGTGGCAACTTTATAAAAATAATGGAGGAGACTACGATCACCTTACATTTCGGAGAACTATTGCCAGAGGTATTTTGGAAACTTATAGAAGAACTGAGAAGCGTGGACCTTGTCCCACTCCCAGAAATTATAGGGAAACCTCTTGCTATGATAGAATTGATCACTTAGTTGAATACAACGACACACAGCATCGGTGTTCGCTTTGGAAAAAAACACGAGCTTCACTTGTCCACTTTGGACAAGTGAAGTTCGTGTTTTTTTCGTTAAAGTTCACTTGCATCCTAAAACATGTTTTTCGGCTTACCATACTCCAACATAAACGACTATAATGTAGTTTATTATATTTTGTTACAGTAATAAAAGCTTTTTGTAATACCAAAAATGTTTTTTAATTATAATAGAGATACAATGTACATATTGATACTTGTGTTACCGTTACCCTACTCACTTATTACTACTGATCGTTATAACGATCGAAGTTTTCCGAGCTTTCCAGAAAACCTAAATTTTTTTTGGTATTCTTCCATGTTTACTATATCCATCAAGGTAACAAAATCAAAAAATTAGGAAGTTATCAGAAAAAAATAGTTTCAGTAACCACTGGGTTAAACAAACAACCTTTTTCAAAGTAAAGACATAAATTAATTGTTTACAAGGTATTAGGGTCTCTTTCGTAGCGTCCTTTGATCAAGACGCTCGCAAAATATTCCATTACGAGGCTAAATATAGCTACCCTTTCAATAAAAGGGTATTAAATTTGAGTATGCTATGTGTTTTCTATGTTAAAAAGATTTGTATTTTACATTCGAAGAAAAAAAATTGGTATTTTTACACCACGAAGGTGGCAGACAAGAATACGGTCCACCAGTTGTACCTACTGATCGTTGCCATAGCACAATAGCTGCCCTTTGAATAAAAGGGTATTAGGTAAATTTGTATATGATGTGTGTTTTTAATGTTTAAAAGTTTTGTATTTAACTTTCGAAGAAAATCAAGAGGTTTTTTATACTTACCACTAAGGTGCCAGAGGGTACGGCCCACCAGTTGTACTGATAGTCACCGTAGCCTATGGAACGTTTGTATCACTGGAGGGGCCACACTTACACTGCCGACCTTGTAAGAACCTTGACATTGTTAGAACCCCATACTGTAGGCGTTTGGGAGAACCGAAGCAGGGAGATTTCACAATCTAAGAGAGCGCGGAAGAAACTTTCTATCTAAACTTACCGTACTTGAATCACCGTACTTGAAGGACAAACATCCTATCTGTGTTATTAGTTTTACCTGTAAATGTGCCCCGTGTGGCGACAGGAAAAAGTACAAAATGTCGTCACACTATTTCACCATGAGGGTGTCGTAAGAAGCGACTAAGGGAACACTTTTGCAAAAAGTAATCTACGGTATTTTAATCAGAAAAAATATTTGTTTCAGAAATCTACACACGATGCAGAAAATATATGTAATTATCGTGGCTGCCTTCATTGTTAACCTATGTAAGTGCTAGCTTATATTTATTTGGATATTGCAACACAACATTCGTGAAACGTGTACAGTATACTAGTACCAATTACATTGTAGAATGATGTTATCTTTAATTGACTTTTCTGATTTTAATTCTGTACTGAACCTACAACTCATTAAACTCACAACCTTTGAATTCATAATATATACTTCTATACTAATATTATAAAGAGGAAAGATTAGTTTTTTTTTTGTTTTTTGTTTGTTTTTTTGTTTGTAACGAATAGGCTCCGGAACTACAGGACCGATTTGAAAAATTCTTTCACTGTTGGAAAGCTACACTCTTTGAGGGAAACATAGAAACGGGAACTACGCGGGTGTAACCGAGTGATGTCCGCTAGTAACTTATAATATGCAGAGGCAAGTCTATTCAAACGATCCCAGTGAATATTCTCCCTGGGATACACCTGGACTCTCTGACGTCTCTACTTATCCCTACTTAATATTATAAATGCGAAAGTAACTCTGTCTTTTTGTCTGTTACGCTTTCACGCCTCAACAGCTAGAAAATTTGGTATAGGGATAGTCCGAGGCCCTGGGAAGGACACTTTTAAACAACTGCGCAAAAGGAGGGTTACGATTTTACGCGATAACGACTTCCACGCGGTCGAAACCGCGGGGATCAGCTAGTATTCTGTAAAAGTGCGGGATTTTAAGTTGGTAAAAGTCCGACATACCTACTTCTTGGTCTTGATGTCCAGAAATTCTCATGGAATCCCCCACGAGAATTTCAACATGGTTATAAAGACAAAACCTTTTTGAACCTTTCCAAACATTTCCTATATAAAATCACATGATAAGAATAAAATTATGCTGTAAACATTTTTAAACCCAAACATACTCTTACTTACATAATGTCATTTACTTCTTTCATTTGTCTAGTTCATCGCAAAAAAAAATGACAAACCCAAACAAAATTCCAAAGCGAATAAAGCTGAATTGTTTAAATTCTTTCCCACACAAACGTGAAAAATAAATCATGAACACGCTCAGTTACTCCCATTCACTCATCGCTCATTCATTCACTCGGTCTTTCGTGCAGCCGTTCTTTCGTATACTTTGTGTGTGCTGAGTTCAATTCAGTTGGAAATTTCGTAATGTTAGGCTTTTTAGTTCAATTTTTTGTTTATAATATTGCTTTGTACTTATGTGTATTTTCTAAATATACAAAATAATGCGGAAATTTATTTCAACGTTAGTTTTAGTTAAGAATACTTTAGAAAGACAATGCTTTGTAGCTGATGCCATTCTGATAATTTAATCACTGTCTTTTTTTTTCAAAACTCATTAGTATCGTTAGTACAAATTAATTATATTGTATTGCTTTTTGACTGCCTCTGTGGCGTAGTCGGTAGTGATAACGCCTGCGGCGCTGGAGGTCCTGGGTTCGATTCCCGGGTCGGTCCAAATATATGCGTGATCCACAAATGTTTGTTTCGGAGTTTGAGTGTTTTCTATGTAAAATATGAATGAATTTACAAATATCTAGGTATGTTTATCAGTCGTCTAGATTCCATAGCACAAGCTTATATTAGCTTATTTGGGCTAGATTATGTTGTGTGTGAATGTCCACAACTTTACTACTGCTTTACATAAAGGCACTTAAAAAGTCAAAAATAAAAAATCGGCGGACAATTTATTTTAGTGCTCTATCTAGTATCATTTTTTTTCCATTTTCAGCTAAGATATCGTAGTAACGATATATTTTTGTCACACCGACATCTCTTTTCTCTTTAGGCGGAGACATAATACATTACCCAGCCACATATCGTAGCGTAAATGACGGAAATATCGCTTAACATACATAAAAAAAAACATACAGACGAATTGAGAACCTCCTACTTTTTTTGAAGTCGGTTAAACATGCAAAAACAAAACAAAAGTACATACTAGCATGGTATACCGTCACAATACCAGAAATTATAATGCCTTAACTCAAAATATCATAGCCTTAAATACCCGAAATCGAAATATCAATATTCAAAAGGCAAATATTTATAATATAAATAATTTAAAATGCCTTACGGTCGAATAACCGAAACCCAAAAAATAAATTTATCAAATACCTTATCCTAAAATGTTCAAACACTAAATACCTTTTTTTTAACATGATTTAAATCCTACATGGATGCTATATATCTGTGAATGGTTAACACCCAGACTCAGAGTATCCCGACTCGGATAGGTTAGGTTAGAAGACTAAGGTGGGAGCGAAGCGAAGCGGAGCCGCCTTCGTGTAAGCGTGAAAGCGGAACCGCCTTAGCCTTCGTGGTTATTTTTTTTTATTTTTCGTTAGCCCACTGTAGTACTTTTGTAACTCTGAATCAAAGTGTTTTAACATGAGGTAAATCCTACATGGATACTATGCCAGACTCCTACCGACTAAAAACCACACGTATCCTACATAACAGCCTACAGTTGGGAGCCCCGAGTAAGCCCTTAGAAGGATACCCAAGGACCAACAGACCTACGGCTACAACTGCGGCTTGACTTAGGTTGTGTAAATAAGTTAAAGCCAAATAACAAAACGTGTGAGTGACAGTGACACATTGTATTCTATTTTCGGTAATTTAAATTAAGGATATTTGAAAATTTGTATTTTGAATAATGATATAATAATTATTTGTATTTTAAGTTTAGACATTTTACGGTAAGGTGTACTGAAATAAGTTATTTTGAATGTTAAGGTATTTCGAATTCGGGTATTTTGGTCTAATGCATTTTAAGTAAAGGCATTTTAATTTCTGGTATTTTAATATATAACCACTAGCATTCACGACACGATGTTTTTTCGTCTATCTAATGAAAAAGCGTCAATATATAGATTTTTCTTCAAAACTCCTATCGACAATAACTCACTAAACAGTGCACCTAAAACTTCTTTTGTATGAAAAGTGCTACGCTTGTGCTACGTCGTAGCTGATGCCCCACGTACTACGGCTACGCGCTCGTAGTACGTCGTAGATAGCGTACGTGCGAGCACATTGCACTGTAACGTATTTTCTCTTCTTTATAGATGCACACTCGCATTGCACACTATCAGTTTATTATCGGAGTTTAAAGTACGGTGACGAAAAATCTATTGATTTTATTTTTCACTGTTGGAATGAGATCCAGTAACTATATTTTTCACAGTTGGAATGAGATCCAGTAACTAATGGAATCAGGCGTTACGTGACAGTTCCGTATTAGAAAAGATTACAAACAAATGCCATTCGGTAAGTCCCAATCAACATCACTTCGAACTTGAAACATTCTATCAAAGTTCGACTTATGAACTTCATGAATACTTTCATCAGTGGAATGACAAATCCAATAAGAACTACCATATGAGTAACACGCTTGGAAAGTTTTCTGAATGAAATATGAAAGCTTACGAGTGATGTTTATAAAACATGATATCCGTACCTTAGGGTAAGAAAAGTACCCTATTACGGAGACTCCCCTGTCCGTCTGTCTGACTGTCACGAACGAAGCTGTATCTCAGAAACCGTGATAGCTAGAGAGCAAACTCGTTAACAAAAATTGTGTGCTCAGGCAGTTTCGGTATTCGGTTCTTCTATAGACGGGTTCAGCTGTCTAAACTCATCACTTATTCTTTAAATTCTAATTTCACTTCTTATACCTAAAACTTAATCTTCATTAAATAAACGATGATTACTTTTTATTACATCGTTTGAATAGAAAATGAGATGTCAATTCTCTAACAAATTGCTTCAGAATATTAAAAAAAGAATTAAAACTCTTACATTGATTGCCGGTCTCATTAATTTTATTCGATTCTCCCATTCAGTCATTCGTTCTTCTGAGTTAATACGTTCTAGCTAATATTGGCTGCAAGATATTGAATTCTTTTCTAATTTTTTTTTTAATAATAACAGTTAAATTGTCTACACTGTAAGGAAAAATTTTACGTATTTGTATTTGGTAAGGTTTTAGTTTTTTCAAAGTATTTCAAAACTTAAGTTTGGAACATTTACACAGCGCCGTCTAACCAAAATCAAAACCTTACTAATCCTATAAGGTACTAGTTTGTCAAGTTCGTTTGTTATTCAATCTCTAACGGCTGTACGAATCTGGCTGAAATTTAGTACATGGATAGGTTACTTTCTAGAATGACACACATGTTTCTTTTTCCCAGAATAAGTTTCCATGAGATGCGAGAACGGGAATAGATTTCAAACCGGGTGGTCCCACAGGAGCCATCTAGTAATATACTATGCAAATTTTGGGGGAATAAGTGAATGTTTACAACTCTTTCACTCACTAATGACTAAACGGGTCTCCCTGAAATTTCGTACAGAGATAGATATTATAATAGTCTAGAATAACATTTAGGATATATTTAACTCTCAAAATAAGCTTCTATAGGAGCCCACATCGCATTTAAACTTAGTCCCGGAAACAAAGTATCACAAAATAAATAAACGTGTTCATTTCACAAATTATATTTTTGTCCTGAATGGAAACTGAACCCACCGCCTCCTACATTGTAGTCAAGGTCTCTAACCACTACACCAAGAGTCAGTAGAGTAATATAACCAACCAAAATTGCATTAATAATAGAGATACAAATAAAGAAACTACTTACTTCAAAATAAATACATACAATTAATGATACGACAGACCCTTGTTCCATTGAAGGCTATGCCTGGGGCAGTACAGGGTATTTCCAACGCTGATGGATTTATTTCAAATATGTTTTATGTATCATAAGGTATGTTTTTTTTGGATTTACTTAATATTATGAGAGACAGACAGACGGACGAACGGATGGATAACAAAGTGATCCTACATATAAGGGTTCTGTTTTTAGGGTTTCGTAGCCAAATGGCAAAAACGGAACCCTTATAGATTCGTCATGTCTGTCAGTCTGTCTGTCTGTCCGTCTGTCTGTCCGTCCGTGTGTCACAGCCACTTTTCT
The DNA here is from genome assembly GCA_933228765.1 of Miltochrista miniata. NCBI lineage: Eukaryota > Metazoa > Arthropoda > Insecta > Lepidoptera > Erebidae > Miltochrista > Miltochrista miniata. The sequence goes on from OW121773.1 coordinate 18,672,025, forward strand.
CCGAAACTATAAGGTCTATGCTATTGAAACTTGGTAGCTAGATGTATTCTGTAAACCGCATTAAGATTCTTATATAAAACTAGAAAAAGCAGTAAATTTTGGGGGTCCCCATACTCAGAACTGAAACTCTAAATTTTTTTTTTCATCAAACCCATACGTGTGGGATATTTATAGATATGTCTTCAAAAATGATGTGGAGGTTTCTAACATAATTTTTTTCTAAAGTGAATAGTTTGCGCAAGAGACACTTCCAAAGTGAAAAATGTGTCCCCCCCCCCCCCCTCTAACTTCTAATCAAAGAGAATGATAAATCTTAAAAAAGTAATTATGATGTACATTGCCATAAAAACAACCAACGAAAATTAGTTTGAACGAGATAGAGCTAGTAGTTTTTTTTAATACGTCATGAACCGCAATTTCCGGTTAGTGAAATCACTACCACTGCGAACGTGTTAAAACATCAGTCAAAGTTACAACGCCGGGGTACCACAGGGATCGGTATTGTCCCCAACTCTCTTTCTTCTGCATATCAATGACATGCTGTCCCTTGGGTGCATTCATTGTTATGCGGATGACAGTACTCTGCATGGGAGCTATTCTGGCCGCCCAGCGGAGGGGCGTTGTGACGTGGACGAAAAGAGACGGCAACTCGTGGCGGATCTCGACCGGGACCTGGGTCGCATTGCCCAATGGGGCTCAGACAACCTGGTCGAGTTCAATGCCAGAAAAACGCAGGTGTGTGCGTTTATAGCTAAGAAGTCCCCATTCCTACCCCTACCCTCTCTTTAGAACATTACGGTTCCACTAAAGGACAACCTGGAGATTCTCGGTATAGACGTCCGGCGTGAGCTCAATCACAAAAACTACATAGAGAGTTGTATTGGGCTGGCCTCGCGGAAACTCAGAGTCCTAAATAAGGTGAGACGGTACTTCACGCCACATCAGAGATGTTTGCTGTACAAGACGCAGATTCGTCCCTGCGTCGAGTACTGTTCTCACCTCTGGGATGACTCCGCGAGGTACTTGTTGGACGCACTTGACGCTATGCAGAGACGTGCTGTCCGAATAATTGGTTGTCCTGAGGTGACGGGAGGCCTCGAACCGTTGGCGCAGCGAAGAACCGTAGCGTCCTTGGCTGCCTTCTACCGAATGTATCACGGCGAATGTTCTGAAGAGCTCTTCAATCTGATCCCACCATCACCTTTCCGATCCCGAACAACGCGTGCCGGGCAGAGATGCCACTCATACACAGTGGAGAGAATCTTCGCCAGAACCGAGCGTTTCAAAAGATCGTTCCTCTGTCGAACTATAAAAACTTGGAACGACCTGCCCGCACACGTGTTTCCCTCATCTTACAACCCCGGGTTCTTTAAGAGGAGCGTGAAGAGGCACATCACAGGGCCGCCAACTTGAGGACCGCTGTAAGAAGTGGCCCCGAATCGCAAGATGCGCCACGGCTATCCATCGTGGCGACGTCAATTTGGCGAGCTGAATATAAAAAAAAAAAAGAACTATAAGAACTTTTATATTAAGTATGTTACTTGCTGCTACGAAACCCTTCATGGGCGAGTCCAACTCGCACTTGGCCGGTTTATTTTACTTTGTGGTAGGGAATTCAAAACAAATTTTCTTTTACAAAAGTCGATTTGACTCAAGTTACTTTTGTGATGGTATAATTAGGATCCCGTATCCAAAGGTTAAAAACGGGACCCTATTCATGAGACTTCACCGTCCACCTGTCTATCTATCTGTCACGAGGCTGTATCTCAAGAACTGTGATAGAGAGCTGAAATTTTGCACAGAGGACGTATTTCTGTTCCGTTATAACAACAAATACTAAAATAAAAAAAAGGGCGATTAAGGAGGGCTGCCATTAAAAAAAACGTAACATTTGCCGTTTTCTTGGTACGGAACCCTCCACGCGAGAGTCCGTCTTGCACTTAGCCGGTGTTTCAAGTATATTAAGGTCAAATAGTCAATTACAAAACATGTCAAACTCAGCTAAGTCCCAATCGACATCACCAAAACTTTGGACATCCTATCAATGTTTAAAAGATCAATACCCTCATCAGAGAAATGACACATTTGACCGCAGTGAGACTTATAAGTTCGGAAGTTTGAAGAACAAAATTAAGTTCACGTTATGTGGTTTTCTGAAAGTAACTGATTTTAATAAATTCGTTTATTAAAATGCCGTGTTACTTAATTCATAAAATTTCGAATAATATTACTTAGTATTAGAAATTTTATTTTTAATTTGCTTTAAATTAAACCGAACAGCTAACTTGTTAAGAGAAAGTAATAGGTAACAAACATAATTTAAAAAATTAGCAACTTATTACATCAAGGGACTTAAAATTGCAATAAAAAACTCATAATTGCAATAAAGAACTCATGCATGTAAATTCCTGTTTCGAACTTTGTTCAACATGTTTAAATTCAATACAAAACCGCGTCAAAGACTAACAAGTTGCTGACTTTGCAGACGCGAGTTAATGAAGCCTTAACTGTCTAATTATGTATGGTTTTGATGCGAGTTGTATGTGAAAGGATATTTACTTGAATGTTTGAAATTGAAACATGGGTTGGCATCTGTTTGAGTTGAACTAGGGGTCCGTACCCAAATGGTATAAACGGGATTTTATAACCGAGACTTCGCTGTCCGTCCGTCTGTCTGTCTGTTTGTAACCAGGCTGTACTTCATGAACGCGTGGTAGCTAGATGCTAGACATTTGAAATTTTCACAGATGATATGTTTCTGCTGCCGTTATTACAACTAGTACTAAAAATATAGTTGATTTTGGAATTTTATTTGATTCTGAAGCGGTACTAAGTGCATATTGTCAGCCCGTCATTCAAATTTTCTCTGCAACGATTCTAATATAATTTCGTTGAAGCGAAAATTTTATTATGAATCAAAACAATAAAACACGCTTCCAGAAACCCGACCAGGACAACCAACTCAATTTCCTCCTTTAACAGAATCGCATTCTATTGCAACATTGCCACGTACCCCACCATTATATTAAACGTCAAATCGAAGATACATGTTTGCAATGTTAGCTTGTCTTTACTAGAGTAAACCAAAAATAAAGTCCGTGTTTACTGTTGTGTTTATTGATAATTTAAGAATACCTTCGTGCCACAGTAATTCAATAAGAAAAACCTTTGTGCACTATTTTTCTAATCTATACTATATAAACCAATATTATTTATCTATACTAATATTATAAAGAGGAAAGATTTGTTTTTTGTTTGTTTGTTTGTTTGTTTGTTCGTTTGTAACGAATAGGCTCTGGAACTACTGGACCGATTTGAAAAATTCTTTCACTGTTGGAAAGCTACACTCTTTGCGGGTAACATAGGCTATATTTTCTTCCCGTATTCCCACGGGAACGGGAACTACGCGGGTGAAACCGAATGACATCCGCCAGTGAACTTATAAAATTTTACATTCATCCCTTTGCGCTTGTTCAAAACCCGGTTCACAGTTTCTCAATCACGTAATTATGTAAATATCTATATACCTATAACTGTGTTCAATAAATAACTTATTTTATTGAACGAATAAAATAAGTTAATTAATCTTAATTAAAAATCTTTTCAATATTACATAAGTACAATAAAGTATTCAGTGTCCAAGTATTTATTGAAATATCTCATTCAGAAGAATTCTGGAAAAAAGAACGAATGCATTATTGGAAAAGCGAATGGAAAATATAACAATGGATATGATTACGAAACGATACGTGCTTAAATAAGAGATGAGCCTTCAGTTGAATGAATGTAGATAATTATATTGTGGCCATAAAAATAGCGTTGGAATTGGGTAATATTTTTCTGTATCACAATTTTATACTGCAACTATAGTAGTATTCATCGGTAGATTGTATTCCTTTGCGTACAAAAATACATATAGCCGTGAATTTACTACTAGTGAGCATTTTTAGTCGGTAGTGAGAGTATTTAAAGATATTATTATCTGTGGTACGCGTATGGCACCTTTAGTGTAACAAAAACCCATAAACTTTTCCATATCAAAAAATTCCAAAACGGTTACTACTTTTAACAAGTAAGCTATGCTCGTTTGCTACCTTAGGTGTAAAAAAACTAAGGTTTTTGTTCTAAAGACTAAGTTATCCATCATTTAGACAGATGTAAACGACCGCTGCATGCAATGCTATATTTTTGATATTACCGCTACTTCTGATGTGGTTAAAATTATGAAGATTCTCTCACTTATAATAACAAAGGAGGCGCTTTAAGAATAGCCTTTGCCTCTTACATTTGAATTGCGTTTATTTCTTTCATTATTACCATTTCGGGTCACACGAAACACTAACTTGAAAAAAAAAAACGTTCAATAAAATCGCTGACGTTGTAGCGTCATTCGGATTGAAAACAATACGTCAATTCTCTAATAAATTCCTTCAGAATTTTAAATAAGAATTAGAATCTTTACAATGATTGCAAACCTCATTAATTTAGTTCATTCCTTCCATTCAGTCGTTCCTTCTTCGGAGTTAGTACACTCTGGCTAATGTTGTCTCTGAAGACTTTTGATTCTTGTTTTAAATTAATTTTAATTCATTGTTTTATGGCTAAGGAGTTTATAATTAATTTTATTTTCACCGCCAGACCATTGGTTCAAGTATGTATGTGATATTAGATCGGTTCCAATATTACTTATTATATTATTACGTATAGGTATTTAAGTTTACGTCATTTTTACGTCAACCTAGCTGTCCCGTCGAACTTTTTCATATTTCTTTTTGGATGCTAACCTTGCCCTGGCTACAACTAACCCAAAAAAATGAAATAGGAGAATGGGTCTAGCCGTTTTTAAGTTAAGCGCCTTTATACATTTCGCAAATTCATTTTTATTCAATAGATATAGATTATTATACTAAAGTCAACGTGATGACGTGTATGTCAAATAACATTAATCACTCATGTATTATTACGTATACCCATGTGTTACGTAGGCTAAAAATCTATCAAAATCTATTACTAAGGAGAAATTCTAGCGTAACTACGAGTATACTATGACTTTACCTAATCCTTCGGGAATAAAATAATGACTTAATGTATGTATGTACTACATTTCTGCCAAACATGTAATAGCCCTCAAGCCGTGTATTAATCTTTGACGGTACTTGAACCCCAATAGCAGTCATTAGGCGGTAATGACCTGAACTATTACCCTAAATTGAACAATTCAACCTGGAGATACTATCTGATCGATACATAGTCTATGTCTATCTATACTAATATTATAAAGAGGAAAGATTTCATTGTTTGTTTGCATCGAATAGGCTCCGGAACTACTGCACTGATTTGAAAAATTCTTTCAATGTTGGGAAGCTACACTCTTTGCGGTGAACATCCTACTATCCTACTTCCTACTATAATATTATAAATGTGAAAGTTTGTGAAGATGTTTGGATGTTTGGATGTTTGGATGTTTGGATGTTTGTTACTCTATCACGCTCTAACGGCTGAGTGGATCAGGCTGAAATTTGGTACAGGGATAGAGTATACTCTGGAATAACACATAGGCTACTTTTTATCCCGGGAAAATGTTCCCACGGGAAGCGGGAACGGGAACCAAATTTCACGCGGGCGAAGCCGCGCGCATCAGCTAGTAGGCTACATTTTATTTCCGTATTCCCACGGGAACGGGAACTACGCGGGCGTAACCGCGTGACGTCTGTTAGTCCTTACTTATATTATAAACAAGAAAGTTGGTGTGTATGGATGTTTGTCACTCTGCACGCTGTAACAGCTAACGGATATAACTGAAATTGACGCAGGAGTTGATTATAGTCTGCAATAACACATACACTACTTTTTATCCCGGGATTAAGTTTCAGGTTATGAGAGAATGGAAACAGAACTCTAAGTGGGAAAAACCGCTTTCACTATCTTGTCTGTTACATGGGACGATATACAAGCGGAAAATTTTGTGGTCCTTGAGACCTATCGCCTATTCCTTTGGGGACAAAAATCCGGGTCCGTTGGGAATAATTTGCCTATCGTATGAGGATGTTGAAATTTTAAAGCCACCTTTAATCAATCAAATGCCTTTAGTTGTCCACAGCTGTACGTAGGCCTCTCGCATATTACCTCACAATGTAAAGTCAAGCGCCTACCGCATTCAGTCACTCCCTGCGACCACAAATTAGAGATAGTACAGATGGAAACCTACATACTAAATTCGCTGAGGCTACGCACACATAGACAACTAATTCACAGACACGAGGTCAGGCGGTCTCAACCGATATTTTGCTTGTGCTGATTTGTGCGCGAGTGTGTGTAGCAGACGGTTGGCATGAAAAAAAGTACATACATGACTTTTCCATCTGTACTATCTCTAATTTGTGCTGCGATCATCTTTAGGTCTTCGAACCATATGACGGGGGTCGTTCTACCCGAAATGTACTGAGTCACGGTCTCATTTCAGCTGCCTTATTAGGCTTAATTTGGACATCAAATAGACATAAGTGCATCACAGACATAGTCGTGGCGTTCAGTAGATAAAACTATATAGTATCAAGATGATTGTGATACATTTCTAGCTATCTACAGGACTGCAATTTGTGGTAACCACGCGTCGGGTATGTAACAAAGGGAGTTAACGACTCTAGCGCCATCTGTATTGCGTTTTGAATTAAGCTGGAGGTATCTTTTGGGTGGTATCTCTTTGAGGGTAGGGTTCTTTCTACTCACTTTTCAACTACTTTTTCTGTTGCATATATAAATATTTGAGGACATTCTCACGCAACATCATAATATAAGCACAAATTAGAGATAGTACAGATGGAAAACTCATGTATGTACTTTTTTTCACACCTACCCTCTGCTACGCACACTCGCGCACAAATCAGTATCGAAAAGTCGTTTGTGGACCGCCTGACCTAGTGTCTGTGAATGAATTGTCTATGTGTGCGTAGTGTCTGTGAGTGGGTTGTCTATGTGTGCGTAGCCTCAGCGAATTTTGGATATAGTTTCCATCTGTGCTATCTCTAATTTGTGATATAAGCTTGTGCTTTGGGATCTAGATGACTGATGTACATACTTATATATTTCTAAATACATACATATTATACATAGAAAACACCCAAACTCCGAAACAAACATTTGAGGATCACATAAATATTTTAACCGACCCAAGAATCGAACCCGGGACCTTAGCGCGGCAGGCGCTTACGCTACCGAATGGCTCCGTTCAGTAGTTTCGGAGCGTATTCATTGCAGTTAAACAAACAATCAAATCTTCTCTCTTTACAATATTAATATAGATATCTGTAATGTAATAAGATGTTGGACTCTTTGAATAAGTTACTGTAACTGACCCTCTTATTCAAAACGTGCTTCTAGCTTCATTTGCAAGGATTATTGAATTATAATATCCACTGCTCGCTAGTGATAAAGCTACCTATTTTATCCACTAAGAACCTGATTTATTCATTACGCATATTCTTTCAAGAAATCCATATTTTTAATGTTGTAACTGAATCGGATTAGAAAAGTTTTTATTGACTATCGTAAATGTAGCATACGCGTATAAGTCGTTATCGTGTAAATTCATAACTCTCCGTTTTGCAAGTGGTTAAAAAGTAGCTTAGTCCTTCCCAGAGACTCCAACTATTTCAATACCAAAATTTCACTTAAATCGTTTCAGCGGGTTAGGCGTGAAAGCGTGACAGACAGACCGATTTTATTTCCCATTTACAATATTAATATGGATCATTTTTTGTTGAAAGTTATGAGCAGAAACAAACTTTGTAAACAGCTACATAAAATAAAATGTTTATTTATTTACGCACTTCTTTTTTTATATACTCAGAATTCTAAATAGGTATCTACTTATTTTGAAAGTTCATTGAACAAATTCAAGTCCAAATTGTAGTACTGAATATTTCCGAAATTTCACGTGAAATAGAACTAATATCGTCATGAATGGAGCTAGTTAGGTACGACTTGTGTTCATTAGAGTCTCTTGTGTTGAGTATTGAGTTACGTAGCGGAGGGAAAACTCGAAATGTGTTTCTGAGTTTCTATTTGTGTACATTTTGGTGAATACGTATGTAATATTCTTTGCTACTCATGCGTTTACTTAGTATCTTATATTTGAAGTAAAAACTTTGTACACTTTTTAAGGTCATTGAACTAACAGATTGACGTGAAATTTAAGTATAATTATCAAGAAAATGTGCAAAAATCTAGTTTTCAAGACCAAACAGCAGCAACAGTTATGTTGCTAAATTTTTATATTTTATTTATATATGGGAAAAGAATTGGTTGGTGCAAGATGCTTAACCAATTAGCCACCGAAACCAACTCCGATTCAACCAAATTTTTCACCTTATATACGTCTTGGGGCGACTTGGGGGTATATTTAAAAAGCAATTAGCATATTAATTGCTTTTCAAAAATAATCTTAGGTATGTTGCTGCTATTTGGTCTTGAGACTGTGTAAGTTAGCGACTAGCACCTAGGAGAGGTGCAGACTATGAATGGCGGGCACACTGTGTAAAGGAAAAATGGGTATCAAGTCCAAATAGCATCCTGGTTCTCTATCACGACGGGATCGATCAAGATCAATTCGAGAGTAAAAATGTCCATTTCACCGTTACTTTAACGTACGTCTGAAAAATAAATACGCTTGTTCTCTTGTAAATATATAGGATTTTTTAAATTTATTAATCGTGAGGAAAATCCTGAAGAGGATCCAGAGAAAAAAGGATGCTACGCCAACGGTGGCGCTGGCGCTACTAGAAAATGTCAGTCATCCTAATATTTGGATTAAAAATGAACCCTATAAACTAAATTGTACAACAATTTCAATGCTTCATAATAATTTATCTGCTCCTTGATAATAAAAAATTACATAGGTAGGTAAGTAAGATATTTTTTTCTATTTTAAATAAAACTCATAAAATAATTCTCTCAAACAAGTCTTGATATCTTTTTATTTTATAAGCAAATTTTTTGGAAAGGAAGTATACGACGGGCCCCAGATGCTAAGATTATCATAACATGACAAGGCTGAATGCGATGTTGCCTTTGCATGAATTTTCTCTGCCTTAATAGATTTTTTTTTGTCTCATAAATTTTCGTTGGTACTTCTATAATGTAGATATTGTTTGAAGTGTACTATAAATAAATATATAACACAGCGCTCTCCGATTAAATAAATATACACAGATGAAATCAATGGAGACATGACTGCCTCTGTGGCGCAGTCGGTAGTGATACCGCCTGCGGCGCTGGAAGTCGTGGGTTCGATTCCCACCGAAGACAAATATTTGTGTGACCCATAAATGTTTGTCTCAAGAGTCTCGGTGTTTCTATGTATAATATGTTATGTATTTAAAAAAAAAGGATAGAAGTATTATTATTGGTGGTCTGATACCCATAACACAAGCAGGTTATTCCTAGCTTACTTTGGGATCAGACAGCGTTGTGTGAAATGTCCGTGAATATTTATTTATTATTTTTTTATTTATCTTAGCTAGTTATCTGCCGCCTATATTTTTATATCCTTCCGAGATCTTACCCGGGGCTCCCAACCGTAGGCTTCTAGGTGTGATTTTTAGTCGGTAGGAGTCCGGCATAGCATCCTTTTTTCTCTGGATCCTCTTCAGGATTTTCCTCACGATTAATAAATTTAAAAAATCCTATATATTTACAAGAGAACAAGCGTATTTATTTTTCAGACGTACGTTAAAGTAACGGTGAAATGGACATTTTTACTCTCGAATTGATCTTGATCGATCCCGTCGTGATAGAGAACCAGGATGCTATTTGGACTTGATACCCATTTTTCCTTTACACAGAGTGCCCGCCATTCATAGTCTGCACCTCTCCTAGGTGCTAGTCGCTAACTTACACAGTCTCAAGACCAAATAGCAGCAACATACCTAAGATTATTTTTGAAAAGCAATTAATATGCTAATTGCTTTTTAAATATACCCCCAAGTCGCCCCAAGACGTATATATGGTGAAAAATTTGGTTGAATCGGAGTTGGTTTCGGTGGCTAATTGGTTAAGCATCTTGCACGGTATGCGAGAAGGTGCTGGTTCGAATCCTGCTCGAAACCAATTCTTTTCCCATATACACTCGAGAGCAATGAATCCGGGTCACTTAAAGAATGTTAAAAATCTCGGAAACTAAAAATGATAGGTTAATGCAATAAATTGTATTTAATAGACAATGTAATACTCCTTAAATGAAAGTAAAAAAAATATGAGTCACCATACATTTTATTAACACAAAATTACATAAAGAAAAAACTGCTGATCTCTCCTTAAAACAAAAATAGGAAACATGAAATTTTTGAACTTTATTACGATTTTCTTGAATTTTAATACTTCGTATTGCCTCCTCGTGCTTCCATTACTGCGTTTACGCGGTTTGGCATGCTGTACACCAAGTTCCTTATACGATTTTGGGGAATATTCTGCCATTCCTCTGTGAGAGCAATTTTGAGCTCACGAAGCGTGATTGGGGGAGGGTTTCGTTGTTTTACGCATCTGCCTAGCTCGTCCCAAGCATGCTCGATCGGGTTGATATCCGGGCTGCGCGCTGGCCACTCCATACGAGTAATGTTCATCTCTTGAAGGTAGTCATTCACAATCCTACCTGTATGAGGTCGGGCATTGTCATGCATAAATATAGCATCCTCACCTAAATTGACCATAAATGGACCAACGTGATCATTGAGGATTTCTTCCACATATCTTACGCTAGTTAAAGAGCCGTTTTCTATGATCACCAGCTCTGTGCGACTTTCAGAAGAAATTCCGGCCCACACAAGTACAGACCCACCACCGTAGGCTACTTTTTCTTCGATGCATGCTTGCTTGAATCTTTCCCCTGGTCTTCGATACACTCTGTGTCTTCCATCGTGCTTGTAGAGCATAAATTTTGATTCGTCGGAGAACATAACTTTTGACCAATCTTCAATACTCCAATTTACGTGGCTCTGGGCATACCTTAGTCTCGAAATACGATGCCCACGCTCCAGTTTAGGGCCGTTTGCAGGTCTAAGGGGTTTTAAGTTAGATTCAGCAAGCCGACGTCTTACTGTCCATGCACTTGGGTTACTTCCTCCGAGGCGTCGAAACTGATTGGTGAGTTCAGTTCCTGTGAGAAAGCGATTTCGAAGCATGGTGTTCACCAAGTATCGGTCTTCTCGTGCTGTGGTACACCTGGTTCTGCCCGTTCCTGGTCTGCGTAGGTTAGAACCAGTTTCTTCGTAACGTCGGAGAACTCTTTGTACTGTTGACAGCGACACACCGACAGTCCTGGCTGTATCGCGCTGACTCCGGCCGGTTTCCAGCATTGTAAGTATTCTGGTGCATTCTTCAGGCGTAAGCGACATAATTTCAGCTTGATTAATGAATATAGAGCACTATCAACATGGTTTATGTACCCACATAAATGACAGATTACAAACAAAAGCAACACCAAATGCTGTAATTTCGTAGTTCCATCTTCGAAAGTGGCCCTTTTTCAAATTTGATTTTTTTATGATATAACTTTACAATAACTAAGAAGTTTTAATACCTTCATTTAAGGAGTATTACATTGTCTATTAAATACAATTTATTGCATTAACCTAGCATTTTTAGTTTCCGAGATTTTTAGGATTCTTTAAGTGACCCGGATTCATTGCTCTCGAGTGTATAAATAAAATATAAAAATTTAGCAACATAACTGTTGCTGCTGTTTGGTCTTGAAAACTAGATTTTTGCACATTTTCTTGATAATTATACTTAAATTTCACGTCAATCTGTTAGTTCAATGACCTTAAAAAGTGTACAAAGTTTTTACTTCAAATATAAGATACTAAGTAAACGCATGAGTAGCAAAAAATATTACATACGTATTCACCAAAATGTACACAAATAGAAACTCAGAAACACATTTCGAGTTTTCCCTCCGCTACGTAACTCAATACTCAACACAAGAGACTCTAATGAACACAAGTCGTACCTAACTGGCTCCATTCATGACGATATTAGTTCTATTTCACGTGAAATTTCGGAAATATTCAGTACTACAATTTGGACTTGAATTTGTTCAATGAACTTTCAAAATAAGTAGATACCTATTTAGAATTCTGAGTATATAAAAAAAGAAGTGCGTAAATAAATAAACATTTTATTTTATGTAGCTGTTTACAAAGTTTGTTTCTGCTCATAACTTTCAACAAAAAATGATCCATATTAATATTGTAAAAGGGAAATAAAATCGGTCTGTCTGTCACGCTTTCACGCCTAACCCGCTGAAACGATTTAAGTGAAATTTTGGTATTGAAATAGTTGGAGTCTCTGGGAAGGACTAAGCTACTTTTTAACCACTTGCAAAACGGAGAGTTATGAATTTACACGATAACGTAACATACGTAAATGTAGCATACGCGTATAAGTACGCGTATGCTACATTTACGATAGTCAATAAAAACTTTTCTAATCCGATTCAGTTACAACATTAAAAATATAGATTTCTTGAAAGAATATGCGTAATGAATAAATCAGGTTCTTAGTGGATAAAATAGGTAGCTTTATCACTAGCGAGCAGTGGATATTATAATTCAATAATCCTTGCAAATGAAGCTAGAAGCACGTTTTGAATAAGAGGGTCAGTTACAGTAACTTATTCAAAGAGTCCAACATCTTATTACATTACAGATATCTATATTAATATTGTAAAGAGAGAAGATTTGATTGTTTGTTTAACTGCAATGAATACGCTCCGAAACTACTGAACGGAGCCATTCGGTAGCGTAAGCGCCTGCCGCGCTAAGGTCCCGGGTTCGATTCTTGGGTCGGTTAAAATATTTATGTGATCCTCAAATGTTTGTTTCGGAGTTTGGGTGTTTTCTATGTATAATATGTATGTATTTAGAAATATATAAGTATGTACATCAGTCATCTAGATCCCAAAGCACAAGCTTATATCACAAATTAGAGATAGCACAGATGGAAACTATATCCAAAATTCGCTGAGGCTACGCACACATAGACAACCCACTCACAGACACTACGCACACATAGACAATTCATTCACAGACACTAGGTCAGGCGGTCCACAAACGACTTTTCGATACTGATTTGTGCGCGAGTGTGCGTAGCAGAGGGTAGGTGTGAAAAAAAGTACATACATGAGTTTTCCATCTGTACTATCTCTAATTTGTGCTTATATTATGATGTTGCGTGAGAATGTCCTCAAATATTTATATATGCAACAGAAAAAGTAGTTGAAAAGTGAGTAGAAAGAACCCTACCCTCAAAGAGATACCACCCAAAAGATACCTCCAGCTTAATTCAAAACGCAATACAGATGGCGCTAGAGTCGTTAACTCCCTTTGTTACATACCCGACGCGTGGTTACCACAAATTGCAGTCCTGTAGATAGCTAGAAATGTATCACAATCATCTTGATACTATATAGTTTTTTTCACACAATTTATCTACTTTGTGCGTTTATTTAAATATTGCAATAAACAACCACAAATATGTTACAAATCGCGCATACAACCGCATAATTTTTAAACCGTTCCACTTAACGTCATTCGCGAGCGCCACGCGTAATGAAATTTCTGGTAATAATGTTGGCACAGCTGGGTTTAATCATCACCAGTTGCGATAAATCACGGCTGCTGGATAATAGTTTCATGCATGTCACGCCTTTTTATTGGGTAAGCAGAAACATATTATAATGCATACTGTTCCAAATTGTAATTTCATTACTGTGTTAAAATGGACAGGTTTAGGTTGTGACTGTTTGCTATTGAAAATGTTTAAGCCGTAAAGATCTACACAATCCATATATATTAGAAGACCTTGCAGCTTTTGTTTATTTTGATCAAATTTAGCTAATGTTTGATCTCTGTTGGCTTTGTTAGTCTGATAATTTAATGCACATCCTTACTATCTGATAAAAATACAATTAAATGCCTTCCGTGTCATTGTAAATTCCAGATGACTGTCACCGAGAAACATAGTTCAAGAAAAAAAAATCATAACTACTTCATCGAGGGTATCAAATGAAAGGATTTAACTAGTTGAAAAGTTCACTATGAAAAAAAAATGTGAGAAATCAATTTAAACTGATCTTCTTCAAATTTGGAATCGGGAACCTGATCGTGACCGCTTAGGTATATTGCTAAACTTTCTTTTGGAATTGGAATTCATTGCCATCTCACCTCCCAAAATTGCAATGACCTATACCACTGCTTTGTCCGATAATCTACTATTGAATTTCATAGACATCAGAACAAAGTTAGTAAAAACTAAATATTCCCTATCCTAAGCTATTTCATGCACTATGAAATGCAAGGGTTGTCACGATACATATTTATGAGTTTTGCTGTACTCGGTTAGCGTGTCTCGAGTGCCGCAAACTGCTTCACATTATCATACTGTTGGTTGTTTAGTTTTGAACGTTGAAAACTTGAGCATGATGGGTTTTTGAATTTAGCACAGCTGTTTTTGTTGTTTGAAAATTTCCTACAGATACTTTTCAGTTTATAAACCCATCTTACAGTCTTTCATATACTTACTTTATTTATGGTCAAAATAGTGAAAAGTTTGGCCAGACAGGACTTGAATTCAAGATCTTTGCCTAACAGGGGCAATATTCAAACTACTGAGCTATAGATCCGTACCGAAACAACCTGTAATTCAAGTTAATAATTTCATTATTTCAGCCTTTCAGGCATAAATTGTGTAAATAATTAAACCTTTTCACTATTGGTAAAATAATATGAAAATTTTATCCATCTCAACTTTAATTGTCTTTTTACACATTGGAATTCTAGCATAGTGTAACAAAATCGGAAGCCTAATTACTTAGTCTGATAAAACAGTGTATCTATTGGTTTAAAATAAATTTAAAATTATATCCGTTTAAATTTTCTTCTTATTTCTTTATCAAAAATCTCAAACTGTTCGTACATAAATAAATACTTCATTCTTATCTTCCCCGCACACGTTCGGAAACCTTCCTAAACGTAGATTACAATCTTTTTTCACTTAGAACGTACATTGTTTTGACGTTATCAAAAAAACATTGGCTCGATAGAGGTAGTGACCATGAATTGTGAGATACAAAGCGTAGTGCCGGGAGCTATTTACACCATTACTTCGATAGCGGGAAGCGGCCTCATACATTTTGTAACGACCACGTGTATGGTGACTAGACTGTCAAGTTTTGTTGAACATTGTCTTACATCTTACTAATAATAATATCTATGACTGTGGATGTGTGGGTGTTTGTTACTATTGTACGCTCTAACTTCTGAACGGATTTGGCTGAAAAGTCTGGAATCACAATGGCTTTTTGTTTAATTTCAAGAAAAGTTTTTTTTTGGATTCAGATCCCATGGTATGCGTGAACAGGAATAGCATTCCACGCAGGTGGAGCCACAGGTGCAATTTAGATCATAATAATGAGCACGCATACTATTAAACTTCAATTTTTTTAGGATCTAATAATATTAAAAGTTTTTAGAACACTAAAATAATTCTGAAGAAATCCATTCAAAGTCTCGGGCTTATAAATATAACCTTAATGATGTTCAAGCCTAAAAGATGCTTTTAATGTCTTTTCACTAAGAGCTTTGTAATAGTTTTAAACTGAAATGGAGCTTTTATCTCATATTCTCATAATTGAAGTCTCTAAAATATCTGACATTTGCTGATCTCATTTCTTGAATTTCATTCAAGATATTTTGCTGTACAAATCTTGTGCGTACTTATTTAAATATGAAAATGATTTTGAGAAATACGGAATGTAATTAATTCAGAAAAAATGTTCCACAATTTTTTTTATATTTGAAGATTGATTTCGTGAAAACAATATATTTTTGACTGTTGACTATTGTTCAACTTTTGTTCGATCTGTATTAATTGTTATTATTTTGTATTGTTATTATGGCGCTAATCGTATTCTGAATCGCGTTACAGTCTTAATTTTTAAAATTTATTCTTATAATTCTATACTTAAATAAAATATGAACCGTTTCAATGTCAAAATATTTTAGCTTAGTCTAAGTACATAAAGTTACACGAAACATGAAATTCAATCTATATTTTATAATACGAAAACTTAAGTTATAGCTGCTTTGAGCCATAAATACCTGCTCGGTTCGCTGGGATTATTGATTTTTATAATTTTATACTTAAATCTAAGATAGGTAACCGTTTAACAAAATACGGGGCCCCGGGTGTCGACTTGATCCAGTGTGGCAACTGTGACAAAGAGTACCAAATGTCGGTGTCGTAAGAAGCGACTATGGGAACACTTTCGCAAATCAAACCATTGCATAAAGCATGAAAATTCGAAATAAAACCCAGTCGTCAGTAAAATGACTATCGTTAAGCCCAGTTGAAGGCTCTCTTCTCGTCACTAGGCAGGGCATAATTTTAGTAAGATATCTAATAAAAATCCTATTCGTGTCCGACTTTTGTAGAAACGTGTGTACTCCCGAATTTCTATTGTACGTCATTCACCCTTATCAGAGGAGGCTCTGGCATCGAACATTTGGCCTTTGTTCCAGCTCCATCTTGAGATATTTCCGAAACAGCTTCGGATTTTTCGTACAAGGTTCGGGAAAATCTCTTTTAGGTACCTACTTTATGTCCAATGTTTTAAAAGTGAGGGCATAAATTATTCTGGCGCAAGCCGGACGGTATCAGACTTTTTATAAATATTTTATTGGAGATACCGGTAGACTTTTAAAGAATTAAATATTTTTTTATTACCTTGCCTTTTTTTCAAATCGAAATTTGTGACAATACCACTTACTGTCTGTATTATGGGTAATTCTGTATTCCTGTACAGTATCTTTGTAGATTTAGTCCCTATTTTGACGTATAGAAATCCTGATGGATGTTATGATAGACTTCTACTGTCTGAAAACCACACGGTGCCCTTTCACCTGCCTACCTCCTCCGTTACTTTTTAGGGTTCAGTACCCAAACGCCAAACTCGAGGACCTAATCAGTAAAAGCACAAATTAGAGATAGTACAGAATGATGGAAACCTACATACTAAATTCTGTTCGTGTCTGTTATTCACAGACACGAGGTCAGGTGGTGTCAACCAAATTTTCGATACTGATTTGTGCACGAGTGTGTGTAGCAGAAGGTAGGTGTGAAAAAAAATACATACATGAGTTTTCCATCTGTACTATCTCTAATTTGTGGTGATAGCCTCAGTGGACTTTACTGTCTCTCGTATAGCAACAGCAAGAACGTTAACCAAAATGGAACTTAAACGTTATATTTACCACTACTACATTTTTTATTTTTATATATTTAGCTCGCCAAATTGACGTCGCCACCAGCCTGATGGAAAGCCGTGGCGTATCTAGCGATTGGGGGCACCTTCTGACAGTGGTCCTCAAATTGTCGGCCCTGTGATGTGCCTCTTCACGCTCCTCTTGAAGAACCCATGATTGTAAGATGGGGAAAACACGTGTGCGGGCACTTCGTTCCATGTTTTCATAGTTCGACATAGGAACGATCTTTTGAAACGCTCAGTTCTGGCGAAAATTCTCTCCACTATAAGTGGCTCCTCTGCCCGGTACGCGTTGTTCGGGATCGGAAAGGAGAGGATGAGATCAGATCGAAGAGCTCTTAAGAACATTCAACGTGATACCTTTGGTAGAAGGCAGCCAAGGACGCTATGGTTCTTCGCTGCGCCAACGGTTGGAGGCCTCCCGTCACCTCAGGACAACCAATTATTCGGATAGCACGTCTCTGCATAGCGTAAAGCGCGTCTAGTAAGTACCTCGCGGAGTCATCCCAGAGGTGAGAACAGTATTCGGCGCAAGGGCGAATCTGCGTCTTGTACATCCTCTTACTAAACATATTAAATAGTAATACTAGTAGAATTACAAGTTTCCGACCAACATCTCACCCAACAAGAGTCCATAATACCTAGAGAAGTGCAGAATATTCAAGTAATATTTACTACTACCAAATCCTTTAACTAAACATAGCTAACAGGAATACTAGTAGTAAAATAAGTTTGCAACCAACATCCAACCCAACAAAAGTCCATACTACCTAGAACACTGCACAGTATTCTGATCTGCAACTAAAAAATGCAAGTGCAATAAGTAAGATATCTAATATGGATGGTTGCGCTCCCTGCTCGAGCATTCCCTACAGTTTATTCCATCAATGTTTCATGTTAGTTCAACAAGTGACCTAGATCTCTAGCTGGAACTTTGAACAGATACTTTATAGTCTTTAGGTGTAATTGCATATGTTTTTGAGTAAATAAGGCTTTATTTTCTTCTACAATACTTATATTATAATTACAAATTATTAAAACCGATATCATATACATAACAGAAATGCCATTATCCCCGAAGTGGTGGGTAGTTAGCATTATTATCCGCTAACATTTCACGTTTCAGATTTTGAGCCCGTATTAGAATAAAATGTTTAGCGACTTAGATAAAAAATGTAAGGGGCGACAAAACTAATGTTAGACGGGCAATTGTGGCTGGATCTTATTCTTAGATGGACTGGAATTGACCACTTTAAGGAGTTTGAGTTTACATTCATATGTAAATACCAACATAAATCACTGATCTTCGGATTAACTTTTCTATTCTTTTCTTTTTAACGTGTGGAAATCCTTAACCCTTAAATGCATGATTTTTTATTTTTCAATGAAAAAAAATACGTATTACCTCAAGAGTACAGAAATTACTGGAAAAATAATAAAAAAAATATTGAAGAAGGTTTAGTCCAATAAATCCCTAATTTTTTCTGTGTAGGATGTAGCCTACATTATGCACTCCAACTAAAAAGAGTATGTATGTAAGTAGGTGTATTATGTCGCGTAGTTTTCTTCAAAATTGAAACAATTAGATTACGTGTTTTATTATTTTATTTTGGTATTTCCTAAATCAGTTTTTTCTCAAAATATAAGGTAGAGAAATGTAAAAAAAATCACATATGGTTTCTGTAAACACAGAACACAGGCATTTTACATGTTACTTTTATCAAAAAAATGGCCAGAAAAGCAAAATCTTCATGTAAACTAATATCTTCTGATGGTGAAACCAGGGAAACACCGTTCTTCCTTTTTTAGGAAAGCACCGTATTTCCTGTTCTAAAGAAGGACTGGGTCTACCTAGTTTTTATTTTCTCAAAAAGTATAAGGTTTCAGCTACTTCAAGACGAAAGGTATCCATCCAAGTTCTGGACGTGGACACTCTTGCGCTCGAGACCATAGTGCGAGCCATGATCTCCAGCGGGAGCAAGTTGAACTGCGCCGCCTCTTTCTGCGAGCAGGTCATGCTTGTGAAAGAGACGGCGGGAAGCCTCGCCCAAGACTATCGGCCTCCATGACCGGGGGCCTAAGGACGGTGAGGGGGCTGCTCACCGTCCTTACAGAAGCAGGCCCATGACGGCAGCGTGACGTGAGGGATTCACGCATCGTTTTCGGGTGTCATCACGCGTAGAAGCTGGATGACACCTGAAATCCCCCAAAGACGCAAGATAGCACCCGAACCACCCACAATGGTGGCGAGGCCGCAGTGGTAGCCGTAGGTCTGTTGGGAGTCCTGATACATCCTTCCGAGGGCTTGCCCGGGGCTCCCAACCGTAAGCTGTTGGGCGTTACGTGAGGTTTTTTAGTCGGTACGAGTCTGGCATAGCATCCATGAAGGATTTTTCCTGACATTAAAAAAAAGAAGAGAATCGTCTTCCAAAGAACCATCTACAGCCTCTTCAGATTCAAAACTCGACACTCAGTCCCTATAATAAACCTGCTCCTCTTCATCATTTCCCTCACTGAAATATTTTTCAGCACAATCTTCTGATTTATTGTCATTGAAGACTGCTACGTAGGAGCTTATTTGGTCATCAAAACCAGTCCATCTTCAATTAGACATCTGAAATATATAATTTCTATCTCTATTACAAATATCTCATACAATATTCTACTTAGTACTGAATGCATAGTGTAGGATAAGTCCTACAGAACAAAATTTCCAAGATTTGTGGTCATTCCTAATACAATTGAAACTTTTACTAATTACACTCAATATTGAACATTTTGAAGAATAAAAGTAAAAATTAAAAAGGACAACTTACCTTGAAATTTTCGAAAAAAAATGTTCACTAAATAAATTGAATTACAACTTTTGTAAATCGCGGTCCGCCAAAAAGTTTAAGCAATCAAATTCAAGTTCAAAATAAAAAACAGTACTGCAAACATAAAATATTTAAAAATAGACCTGTTTTCGATAGACAAGAGATAATAAAAATTAATTTTAAGACAAAAGCGGATGACATTCAGGCATCAGGATATTGTGTAGTCTAAATCCTACACTATGAATTTAAGGGTTAATAGATCCCATGGCATCCATTAAGAATAGTAGAAGTTATAATTCCTACCTTCTAAAACCATACAATGCCGTGCAACTGCCTCTGGCCGGGAGCTCCGGGTAAGCCCTTGGAATAATATTAATAGGATAAAAATAAGAACTGATCATAGCATAATATTAATAACGCAATGATTGTTTCAGTCCAAAAATAATAAAAGAGTAATGGTATTCATATTCAATATATTCATACAATAATGTCTACCTACACAATTACATAACTGATAAACGGTCCATATATTTTTACTAACATGTGTGAATCGTAGTGACACACTTCTTCCTTGGATTACGGGATACAAGCCAAAGGGTGATTGAATGACCTGTTTGTATCAGAGTTTGGCACTGGATGAGTAATTAGAATTTAGTACTTTGAATTTTTGGTGTAATTGGCCGCTGGAATAAAAAAAATAATCTTACTAATACATATTATAAATGCGAAAGTTTGTGAGTGTGGATGTTTGTTACTCTTTCACGCTCAAACCGCAGAACGGATCGGGCTAAAATTTTGTACAGGGATACATTATAGTCTGGAATAACACATAGGCTACTTTTTATCCCGGGAATAAGTTCCCACGGTAACAAATTTTAAGCGGGCGAAGCTGCGGGCATCAGCTAGTATTGAATAATTTCAGATTATTTTATTAAACCATAATATTTTATCAAACTAGATTTTCCATGGTCCGGTCAACTGAACTATGGAACAAAATAAATTTTCCATAGTCCGGTTAACTGTACCATGGAAGTTTCTTTTTACCCATAGTCCGGTTGACCGGACAACTTAACCGTACTATGGGCAATAGATCGAACTATTTTGGATGAATATTTCTTTTTTAACATAAACAACTTCTCCCTGAAAACTTTAGATTCTTGATTGAAAGAGCTTGTCCTGCTGACTCATTGTTCTGTAAACGACCTCGGCAGCATGCAAAGTCGTCTAATGCTCATCAGATGGGTGACCCACGATATTTTAATTTGCGAGCGTTGCTTTACTTCGGAAAGCATATTAATTTAGTAGTTGGTCCAGGTTGCCAGCAATATGGCAGTCGTTGAAGGCCCGAGCGGCTTGCATTGAGTCACAACATAACTTTGTCCATTTCGACATGGGGACAAGCACACCGCACGTGGGACACAATTTTCCATTTAACGTAGGAAAATCCTACATGGATGCTATTTCGGACTCCTACCGACTAAAAACCACACGTGTCCTAAATAACAGCCTACTGTTGGGGGCCCCAGGTGAGCGCTCGGAAGGATACCCCAGAAGAAGGGGACACATACTAAAATGTGAAAGGCACGTCTGTTCCGTATAGTATTCCTCTGCCTTCCCCTTCGGTAGTTATGTGTGTATGTATATCAGGAAAATTATTCTCCTGAAAATTATAAGTCGTTACGATTTCATATTAAAATTCCAATTCATTGACTTGTAATAAATGAACACATTCATTTGAACATTTCAGTTCGACTGATTGGACAACAATTTAAACGATGATACGTATCGATTACTCAAGTATCGAGTACTTACCTATACCTACTCGATATTCATACTCGATTTACATACTCTGTTTATGCATTGGAGTTGGAACCCAGAATATTGACTTATGCAATTTAAAATTACAAGGGAGATGAGCTCAGAGTACCATATTTCAATATGTATCGATAAATACTGAATCACTATTTACATTTTATACTATGGCCGTACGTATGTAGGTACTTAATGAAATACGACACGTTTCTTTGAAGGTGTGAAGGGGCCAGTCTGGCGGAGTTGCCGGCATCGGCCCCAGCAGAAAGCCATAACCAAGAATAAAATAGAAGGGGCCTGTCATTTTCTCAGTCATATGTTTTTAAATTAATACAAGTGAGACTTAAACAACTTTGATTTATATTGTTTTAAATAGATTCCTAGTACGTATACGTAAGAAATGCTCAAAATAAAAATAAAAAAATTTGTCATTCACTAAAAATATGTTGCAATTTGGTAAACCCGAGGCCCGAGAGCTTGTTGGCACCGTCTCAGTCTAATTTAGACGATCTGATGAATTAAAGAATCATAATATAATTTTATTGTAAAATATAATGTAAACGAAGTTGGTTAATAGAAGCGTGTCAAATACAAGACAAAGGCCTTGTAGAAATCCTCGAAAATACATTAGTGCTTTTTACTTTTTTTACGATTACAAGTGCACTTATAGCCATCAAGTTAGATAATTTGAGTACCCAGAGGAACTATTTCAACTTCAACTTAGACGTTTAAATTTTAATTATGATGATAATGTTAAAGTTTGAGTTGGATGTGGAATTTGTAAGTAGTTTCGTGTGAGATGTTTCGTACATTTTTGATGTTATGCAGTTATAAATTTAAGGCGGATATGGTACTGCAGGACTGGCATAGAATAATAATGGTCTTTTACTATATGTAATGAAATTATTTTTGATAAATGGTGAAATATGAACGTATAAGGTATCTCTTTCTACTCCTTCGGGGATAAAGGCGTGACTATAATTTTTGTTAATACAAGCGCAGCCCTCAAAGTAATCACCGCATTCGTTGCATTTTGTAATTCATTTGTGTGTACCGCGAAATTTGTCATTCGTAGTCAGGGTACTTATATGTATAGAAATACATTATCAGCTGTCTAGGGGACTTAGCACAATCTTATATTACCTTAATTAGGGTTAGATGACGTTGTTCAAGACTGTCTCAATCAATTCAATCAGCCTATGATAGTGTTGCTAGACAAAGGCCTCTTCCAATTTGCGCCACAATACTTAGTGTGGCGCCTTCCGTCCGCTTCCAGTTAGACCCTGCGATATTATACAGGTCATCGGTCTATCTCTATCTGAAAGGGGATTGGCCTAC
Source organism: Miltochrista miniata (assembly GCA_933228765.1). Classification (NCBI taxonomy): domain Eukaryota; kingdom Metazoa; phylum Arthropoda; class Insecta; order Lepidoptera; family Erebidae; genus Miltochrista; species Miltochrista miniata. Next base: position 18,695,308 of record OW121773.1, read on the forward strand.
CCCACGTTTACCAAGCGTCGGTCTCCACTCCAGAACTCATTTGCTCCATTTAATCTTCTGCTAATGTTGCCAGCCTATCGCCACTGTAAAGTGCATTCTCTGCAAGTTATACCGACTACGATTTACACAGTCCAGAAAAATAAATTGAATACTGTAACCGATTCTCTAGTAATATAACTCAAGCCATCTCACCAGCATAAATTAAACCTCCCAATATTGCACAGTATAATAGCAACACCAAAAACAATTGGCAGTGAACCTCTCATTGTTGCATAATTAACGCCTGGTTCCTGCCGAGAGACGAAGTAATTAAAATTTTGGAAACTGCTTTCTGCTTTCCACTATTAAGCATAATTGAGTTCAGTTGCTATGCGAGTATTACGATCATTGATGCGTGGCAAATTGGGCCGCCTGTGCCTGACATATTCATCAATAATAGGCAACGTACTGAATTTTGATATAATAAGATCGAATTGGTATATTGGAGCGCATTAAAGTTGAAAATTTGAAAGATATGCGCGTGAAAGAGGAATTTGCAAGTAAATTGAGCGAGAAATTTGTAAATTTAGAGGAAATATGTGAGATTGAAGAATTATGGAAGCCGATTAAGGAAGGTCTCGTAAAAGTTGCAGTGGAAGTATGTGGGATAAGCAAAAGGAGACAAGGATGTCAGGTAAAGAGTATGGGTGCTGAAGTTTTAAAAGTTTTGTCTGATAAGAAGCAAGCATGGTTGAACTGGTTGGCTACAATGGTCAACCAAAGAATGCAGAAGGCAACGGATGAGGATGTAAAAATGGCAAAGGATGAGTATAAAAGGTATAAGCGTGTTGTGAAAGAAGTCATAAAAAGTAAGAAAGAGAATGATGAGGATGACTTTCATAACAGGTTATCTGATGACTTCCAACAAAACATAAAATTCCTTTGGAAGTCTATGAGAACAATGAGGACTGAAAAGACAACCTCACAATTTAAGCAAATCAGAAACCGTAATGGCAGTCTTGTGATAGGAGAGGAATGTGTGTTAAAAACGTGGAAGGAATATTTTGAAAGTTTATTTGAAAAAGAGGATATGCAAAGGGAGACTCATGTTTCGGAAATGAATGAACTTGAGAATGAAAGCCACTTAAGTATGGAAGAAATTGTGGAAGCGTTGAATAGTATGAAATTAGAAAAGGCTGCTGGGATTGATAGAATTTCTGTCGAGATGCTGAAAGCGGGCCGTGGCGTGGTAGCTTGCCAGCTGTACCGCCTTTTTTAATCTTTGCTGGCGAAATGGCAGAGTACCAGAAGAATGGTGCAAATCTGTCATAGTGCCGCTGTACAAAGGTAAAGGGTCACAGCAAGAGTGCAAAAACTACCGCGGCATAAGCTTGCTCAGTGTCGTAGGCAAATTGTATGCGAAAGCTTTGATTAAAAGAGTGATGAATGAAACTGAAGGAAAAATGTGGGATGTACAAGCAGGATTTATGAAAGGAAGAGGATGCACGGATCAGGTCTTTTCATTAAGATGCCTAGCTGAAAAGTTTTTGACAAAACGTCAAAAAGTCTATTGCATCTTCGTGGACTTGGAAAAGGCCTATGACAGAGTGGTGAGGAATGAACTGTGGTCAACACTGTCCATGTATGGAGTGAACAGCAACTTGATACGAGCCTTGAAATCTCTATACGAGGGCTCCAGTGCTTGTGTCAGGATCAATGAAGCTTGCACAGACTTTTTTCCCATCGAAAAAGGTGTGAGACAAGGCTGTGTAGCGTCACCATGGCTGTTCAACCTATACATGGACAGTTGCTTGAAAGAACTACAAGAGTGCGCGTATGGATTAAAAATGAATGAGCTAACCGTCAAATGCCTCCTTTATGCTGATGATCAGGTAATACTGGCATCATCGGCGGAGGAGTTGTTCAGCCTTCTGCCTACCACTATTATCATAATTAAGTTGAGTTGCTATGAACATATTACGATCATTGTGCGGGGCAAATCGGGCCGCCTGTTCCTGACATATTCATCAATAATAGGCAACGTACTGAATTTTGATATAATAAGATCGAATAATAGCTACGGAAAAATACGACTGTTATGAAATATGGTATGGAGTCGCTAATGATTTGTTTTTAAGGGTGAAAATCCTTCACAGAATGTCATTCTGAACTCCAACCATACGGTGCCCTACCACTGTCTACTACCGGAAGTCCCAGTAGCGCCCTTGGGCTCTCGTCACTTGTTTGATGAGTTTCAATTTTGCTTACAGAATTTTATTATTACTAGACAGACACCGTGTACAGCACAATGTTATCATTAGTGGAATAGGCGTGGCTGCTGGGGTATCATTCCGAAGGCTTACCCGGGACTCCCAATCGTAGGCTGTAAGGTAGGATACGAGTGTTTTTTAGTCGGTAGGAGTAGTACCAGGGAACCTGGAACGTTATTCCGAAACTCGTTTGTACAAATAATCTAGAGACGTTACTTACGCTATATATGCCCTATTCCTAAATTCCTTGATATGAACTTGAATGCTCATAAAAATATTAAGCCTTCTATCAATTTAAACCGACTGCGGTCTAATTTTCTAAATAGCTTAATGGCAGGCCAGGAATACCAACATTAACACAGCGGTTATAAACATTGATCTGATACATATAGCGTCTAGTACATACCTATTACGTTATTCGTTTTGCAGGTGCTGTATAATAAAGTTCCAAATTTATCCTCGTAGAACATCCTGGTATAAGTAATACATCACTTCTTTTCAAGGAAAACAAAATAAGTACGTTGACAAAAATAAGGTCAAAATTCAACAATTCCAACGTAGAGCAAAACGAAGTCGGCATCCAACAAAAGTACCTAAAGTCCAAATTAGAAAGACTTTCAACCAAATAAACAAGTTCTAGCCAGTTTCACATGCTGACTCAACAAAGCTTTTCAAAGCATATTCGCCAGCGCAATCTTTTATACATAAATATGTTTCCTTTCATTCGTCTTTTCTTTTTTATTCCTCCCACAAAGTATCATTACGCTATCTGTTCACGGAAACGGGTACAGGCTTCCTGTCATTAGAACATAACGTTTGTAGCAACCCTATTCGGAAGACCTAAGAGAGATTACTCACAAGATTTTGCAAATTATTTTTGTACTGTAAAATTTTTCTGTTTCGAAAATTTTTGTTTTATTTTTTGTAGATTTAAGGTGCGCGTCCATTGGCCCGCGCCGGACGCACGGCACGCACGGCACGCAACGGATTTTAGTTTGCTTTGTATGATTTTACACAGCGCTGCGTCCACTATCCGCACCGGCCGCATCGAAAGCCGGCATTTATGAACAAACAATCCGTTGCGTGACGGTGACGTCACACAAATCAGTTGGCCACTGGCATCACCTACTGCGCACGTGTTGAAACTTAAAATGTTTCATACATACATATCTACATATGTACTTTTTTAAAGGGTACCTACATTTATTGAAGTTTATTTTATAAATCTTTACAAATAAAAAAAATTAAGAGTGTGTTTGCATTATTAAAAGTACAGATTTTTAATAATTTCTTATGAATGTATAATCGATACTTATAGCAAAAATACTGTTTTAAAAGTTTTGGTCTGAATGTCTTAAACTAGAACTAAAACCGTAAAAAACTCAGTCAGGGTCAGAGTTAGTTCTAAATAAAAAACCGGTTACATAATTATAATTTATTTTAAAATTTTGGTTTATTGTAACCGTCTATCAGCTCTTACTCTGCTTTGTTGCCAACCTGCAGACAGTTAAGTTATAAATTTAAGTCTTGACATGTGATGTGAATGCTGTGGAAAAATCTTTCTGCATCATAAAGTAAATCGGGAACAAATAATAATCTAAGCGAAGCGGGAAGCGGGAACGGGAACAAATTTTACGCGGGCGAAGCTGCGGGCATCAGCTGGTGTATGATACTCTCCAAATATTGGTTTCTTCAAATTCATATTAGGAACCCTTCTTCTACGTTTAGATTTACGTTTTTCTTCATCTTCCAACAAGCAACTAATAATAATAATTATATCTTCGTCAATCTCCATGGCAAAATACGTCCACTCGCTACAAGGAAACACTCAAAACTAAACAAAAAATCCGAATACAGTGAACGCATGCCATCGGCAAATCCGTTTAATCCGTTGCGTGCCGTGCGTGCGGTGCGTCCGGCGCGGGCCAATGGACGCGCACCCTTATAGGTACTTATGTGTGGAAAATAATGCCGTCGTCGAATGTAAATAAGTTATGTTTTAATGATTTTATGTCAATAAACAGCATCAGCAATTTAACATTCTTTTTAAATATGAAGCACTCGTAAATAGCTATAGTTAGTAAACGAACACGATATTACGTGGAGTAATATGCATGCTGTTAGAGTGATTGTTAGTAAATTTTCCACTTCAGAAAGGCTTTAGTAAAGTATTTCCAGCATAATCATGCGGACTTTTTTTGAAATGTAAGGAGAATCCTGCTTAAATGCTATGCGGGACTCCTAATAACTAACCACATGTTCCCTACCTAATGACTACGGTTGGGAGCCCCGTTTAAGCCCTCGGAAGAATGACGCCATAATTCCTAACAACAGTAAAACTTTGTCCTGTTCATGCTAGTACTAAATTGAATTCTCTAAATTTTTTAACCAAAACAATTTAGCCTATTGTAAAATACCCTTAACAAACAAAAATTTGCGACCGGTTGTCTTTTAGTCCACGTCATAATTGCACGTTATTTCGTACTATGAGGCCGTGTGCTCATAGTTATATGAAAAGGGGACCGGTTTTATTACAAATGTAACGAATAACTGCGTAGGCTTAATGGGATACCGTGCTGATTTATATGCTGAGGTTTTGTTTTGTGCTAGGAATAATGATAATTATGAAATAGTGGGTAGGTAAGTACCCTTATAATGGGTTAAATTTAAACAGTGACGATTTTTCTCCCAAAGAATTAGCCTGGGTGGCCTGTACCACAACCTGTACTGTAAAAACTTGTCATCAGTTGTAACTATATTTTGTTCCAAATGATACATTGTTAGCCAAATTGTATTGGTGGAAACGGACTATTGCAAGTTGTTTACTTGCTGTTTCGTGCTACTCTACTTGGTATATTGATTATCATGTTACTGATAGCAGCACAAGATGTCTTCCGAAGCACGGAAACGTTCATATATGGAAATGTAGCAGATTGACACCAAACAGACCGAGACCGTAGCATAAGATGGTCGTTTACAGAACTCTGAGTTTACGGGGCTGCAGATATGACCAAAATTTGAATAATGTTCTGAGTCCGGTTTCCATTAGGTTCCTTAATAACTTTCCTTTTTGTATAGTTAGACCAAAAAAGCGACTAACTGTATATTCTATAATAGAAAAGGTAAGCTCTTCAGATATAGCGGTTAAAAAAAACTTTATGGAAACCAGTTACAAAACCAGAATATCATAGACGTCACAAGAGGTATTACAATTATGTTTGACGGAATGGAAGTAAGCAAAAAGACAAGAACAGAGTGTTTATCCTTATCCATCAGGAGCGTTCGTGCATGGTAACCATGCGTGCACGATAGTAAATCCCTTACTGTAAGTTGGGACGCACGGCTTTTTGCGTCGAAAGTATGGAAGCCTTTGAAAGGGGTCTAATGTTTTTTCTAGAGTTGGCAGGGAAAATAAAAGCACCTTTATCGTTGCAAACGTCAGTAGTGATCACTTTCGACCAGGAAACCGTTGGTATGCTTGTCTTCTAAAGAGGTATCTATATATATAATAAAATGATAGAAAAGTCAAAACTGTACATTGGAAATATTTAAAAAAATACTCGCTAGGTGTTCAACATAAGATACCGAAGCCGAAAATATAGTTAGAAAAATGTTTGTCTGTTTGTCTGTTTATCTGTTTGTCTGTTTGTCTGTTTGTCTGTTTGCTTTGCTTTGTCCGGAAGGATCTCGAAAAGTGCTCAATAGATCTGATTCAAATTTTGCCCAAATATTACCTAGGGGTAGGGTATTAAAATAGGGTGCTCGCTGCGCAACTTTTTGGTCATGGACTAACCCCACTGTAAGTTTCCACGTCTCGGCATGGTATTTTTGAGTTATTTAATTTTATTTTCTCTCTTTCTCTATATTTTGCAAGCAAATGTAAAAACTAGTTCCATATATCATAGACACACTAAAAACGAATGAAAATGGTGTCAGAGAAAGCCACAATACATTATAACATATTCATAACGTGTCGGTATAAACTTTGTACAAAGTTAAAACTAATTATGGAACATCCGTTGCACAAAATTTAAGTTAGAAATTGTGGTATTAGTTGTTTTATGTTGTTCAATTACTTCGTCAAACTTAGATTGTTTTTTCGCAGAAATATAAATAACTAGCGGATTTTACGCGGTTTTACTCGCGTAGCTCCCGTTCCCGTGGGAATCCAAAAAAATACTATCGACACATTTCAATAATAAATGTAATTACAATTTTTCTCGTTATCACAAATAAACAAGACTTCATTACACCAATTCCTTTTTCCTAGACTTCTATCATACACAAATACAAACAAAAAATATTCAGGAATGACTCCACTAAAACAGTAATGATGGTCGTGATTTCAGTAGCATCTCAGTATAAACTTTTATAACCTTATTTCTATAGTCGTAAAGTTTATAATTCAACGTTCTTGCTATAACCATATTTCCACATTAAAAGGGGCCGTTCAACTTTGAAGCTTATGATATAGAGATGTTTGTGTGATTTGCTGTAGTTGATGGGGTAACTGAAGTCGTATATATTTTGAAGGATAACAAAATGATGGTAACATTAACGTTGGATGTTTACTATCGTAGGTATTTCGGGTAGAAGAGCTTGTTAACGTCCCACTATTGTGGGAAACGTACTTGTCAAGTGCTGATAAGGAGTTTTGAGGGTCAAATGTACAAGATGTTTTATGTTTTGTGGTTTTTTAGGTGACTCTGTGAGATGTGCGTGAAAGGAAATATTTTACCTTATAATTTGGTATTTTACATTGTCATCCATGTTTCGAGAAAAAATTGAATACGTTAGTATACTAATCTGTCAGAATTGTGATAGCTAAAACATATATGTACGCCTTTATTTCCGAAGGTGTAAGTGTGAAAAAGGTACTAAAAATAGAAAAAAAATAATAAGAGGACTCCCGTTCAACAAACATTCTTTTTGTATCCTGCCGAACCCAAACCGACTAACCACACGGTCTCAATCTACCCGTCTATCACCAGGCGCCCGAGTAACTCTTTAGAACGATATCTCTGAACTTTTTACATCCTAATCAAACATAACCTATCAAGCAATACTGGAGTGGATTGCTAGTATTTTATAATATAATTAACGCCTAAATACATTTTAATTTAAAGACCTGCCTGGTCGAAACAGTAATTAGTGACCAGTAATTATATTTCAGCGTCACGCGGTGCCGTCATTTGCAAAATATTTCACAATTATACCAAATTTAATAAATTATTATGTTCACTGAATATTTTGTAATACATTTCTCTTCGTAATTTTCTGTTAAATAATATTGTGGTACATTTGTTTTTACATAGCACCGTCTAGCACCCATTAAGCAATATAGGCTTGTGCTAATGCTGGGGATATCCTTCTCAGGGCTTACCCGGGGCTCCCAACAGTAGGCAGTAGGTAGGGAACGTGTTGGTTCTTAGTCGGTAAGAGTCCAGCAAAGCATCCATGACGGATTTCCCACTCGTAAAAAATAAAAAGTGAATCATACGTCTAATCTAATTATATAATAAACGTCGAGACTTCTAGAAATAACCCGGTATTGTACTAGAAAGAAAGAAAGAAAGAAAGAAATTAATTCAGGCACATTAAGTTTTACAAAAACTCTAATAATAAAAAATTAGAAATAGCCAGTGCATGCACCCGAAAAGTACTATCGTCTCTTTTATGCTGCTATGTTAAAAACGGTACCTGAAAACCTAATTTGTTAAAAATTCAAAGCAAACGATTGAGGCATATGATATAATTGATGCATATGATTATTCCTAGCTTACTTTAGGATCAGATAGCGTTGTGTGAAATGTCCGTGAATATTTATTTATTATCATTTATTTATTATTATTTATTTATTAATATTTATTTATTTATTTACGTCAAAAAGTCTCAATAACGATACATACATTTATGAGCGTTAATTAAACAATTACTGTATGTCTGACTGTTCTATGTTCACTTATGATATCTTAGGTATCAATGCAGCCAACGTAGGTACTATCGACCTCCATGACCGGGGGCCTGATCCGGTGAGAGGGCTGCTCACCGTCATTACAGAAGCAGGCCCATGACGGCAGCGTGACGTGAGGGATTCACGCACGCCCCGCTTTGAAGAGGGATCACACCCGAAACCCCCCAAAGACGCGGGATGGCACCCGAACCAACCCCTAGGCGAAGTCTCAGTGGCGGCCGTGGGTCTGTTGGGAGTCCTGGGACATCCTTCCGAAGGCTTAGGCTTTTTTAGTCGGTAGGAGCCCGGCATAGCATCCATGATGGATTTTCCCTCACGTTAAAAAAAAGGTATAAAATGAACGTTAGCAGTCAAAGAGCACCGTAGTTTTAGTCGGTAAGAGACAGGCATAGCTAACATGAGGGATTTCCACAAGTCAAAAAAAATGTATACAATGCAACGATTTTAAATGTATGAAACGAGCCTATATCGTTGTAATCTAATTTGCTTTGTGCTTTCTCACAAATGAATTTTCATAATTAAAACCCGTAGGTACAAGAAGTATACCTTTGTCAAAGCATACATAGGTATACAATTAGGTATACATGCTTAGTCTGAGTAGGGAACGTAAATACGAGAAATGTAATGAAAATTTAATTACAGCTTGATGATCGCTCAGTAGGATTTAATAAACGTTTCTGTCGTATACAAATTATAATGAATATTAAATATATTGTTAATTTCAAGTACGTATGTTGGTATAAGCTATTGTTAAGAAGTGTGTGTAGGTAATTTGTTTTAGTCCCACTCTTTATAGGTATCAATGCACTAAAGTGGTATGAATATAGGTTATCAAATTTATTGAATATATATGGAAATTGATTTTTCAGAAGATACAGTGATAGCCTACACCCGCCAGACCTTAAACGTCGTTTTCTAAAGACCGATAAAATTCACTGACGGCACAGATTACAAGTAGTTGCTACGTACTGACGGACACTTTCGCTGGGCCATTACCTCAGTCAGACGCCTAGCTCTGCAAAATATAGAGGCTGATTTTGCGTGTATCTATTCAGGCGGCTATTAAACACATACACACACACACACACAAATACACACAAATACGCACATTAATTTTAGTTATTTTCAATACTAAATTTCTTTCATTTAAAAACCCTCTTTGTTAAGAATCAATTTTTAGCACTAAAATGCATGAAATGTACTTGTATTACAATAAATATTAAAGCCATTGGGAATAGGCTATTACCAAAATGAAGTCATAATACATTCACAATTATATATACATAAATAATATCATTCGATATGCAGCAGTAAGCATCCCATTATATCCCTCTATAGTCGAAAGGATTAATATAGATTATGTTCATTACAGGGTATGAATAACTTGTTGGATTTAGATACATTGTAAAGTAGGGAGGATATTACCAATATTACTGCCAATGTCATTATCTAGAAATATTTTGTCAATATTTGTCTCGGTTATCAGTAAAATGGGTATCGCTAAGCCAAGTTGAAGGCCTTAAGCGGTTCATTACATCGATTCTGCTTCTGTCCATTTCAAGACGGCAATACTCTCACCTCCTATTACGTGGGACATAAAACTGAGTTGAAAGTGGGCGTAACTATACCTCTGCTAACTCCTTCGGGGATAAAGGCCTGACTATTATTACATGTATTTACTTCATTCAAAGTCGTAATGACCTCACATGATTATTGAAACAATAAGAAAAATAATACTTGTAACGTAAAAGACGAGGATTTTTACTAAAAGTGGCTTGGAATGAAAAAGAATATAAAATCAAGCCAATCAAGCCGTACACATTCCAAAAACAAATTGTGTACAAGTACTTGACCCATACTCAAAAACTTTCAACAAAAACCTAAGCTGTACTTAACTAAAGATTAACAAAAGAAAATCTCAACCAAGCACGCACTTACTTACAAAATATATAGTTACCATTACCGTTAAGCTTTACCGAAAAACAGTATTCATTATTTTAAAACAACCGAGAGCCTCCCTAAGTACTTGGACTCGTCCGTAAAGTGGTTTCTGCAATAAAACGGTAACATTACGCTGTTCCTATCTAAGATAGTATCGCTTACTCGAACCATTTCGTTAATGTGTTCAGATGGAATAATTCTATAAGAATAGAACCCAGTATTGTGTGCTTAATTGTAATTTTAGGGATTTTGAAATGGAAATTTTGTAATTATCCATACTAATCTATACTTCGGATGTATTTATTATACGGCACAAGAAATTTACTGATCACCGCGCCACCCATGCTTACCATAAAAAGGAGACGTCTATTAAACAATTTTTCTGTGAACAAAGTATTCGAAGGATCATGTTTCTGATTATTGTTCCACGCTCAAAAGATCGTTGCTCTGTCAAATAATAGACATTGAAACTCTTTGGCAGCGCAGGTATTGGTAGGATAAAAATAGTTTTAAAAAAAGGTAATGGTTACTTATTTTTATTTTTCGTGTGAAAATCCCTCATGGAATACCAGACGCTTATCAAGAAAAAAACGCGTGTATTACCACTGCCTAACGCTAAGAGCCCTAGGTAATCCCTCGGAAGGATGGCCCTGGTTATACTTGTTATTATTACCTAGAAAAATAATAAAACATACTAAAATAAAAAATTGTGGACATTTTCACATAACATCATCTAGCCCAAATTAAGTAAATATAAACTTGTGCTATGGGATCTAGACGGCTGATAGACATGCTTATCTATTTCTAAATACATGTTATACACATACACCCACACTCCGAAACAAATATTTGTGGATCACACAAATATTTATACTGACCCCGGAATCGAACCCAGAACCTCAAGTGCGGCAGGTGGTTACACTACCGACTGCGCCACCGAGGTAGTCAATAATGGGTCTTTAATGTAACACATGACTTTAAATTTAGTTAAGGTACACATTACCTCAAGTAGAATCATTGCAAAAAGACTATTGGAATCACTCAAAAGAAATATACATACATACATATACTCACGCCTTTATCCCCGAAGGGGTAGGCAGAGGCCTATACCGGCCCACACTTCACCGTGTACAATTCGGTCCCACGTAACAGGTGGTGAGCCCATCGCCGTGTTGAAATGGACCGCCGACGTCAGAGCCTCGTCCGTTGTTCAGCAGGTGCACGAGCTTGCACGTGAGGTTGACTTGGGCCCGGAGGTGTTGGTAGGGCCCCACTGCACCCCAAAAGAAATATATCTACTTTTTATTAGAAGTCAATTCCTTTACAAACTCATAAATATTCAATCTGTCAAAAACCAGGAACTTAATGTAAACAAACAGGAATAATATCGAAGAAAATTTCGTCGAAATGTTTATTTTGCGTTGTAATTTTGTATTACACAAATAAAAACGGGCAAGTTATCGAATCAAGTTATTATTCTCTCGTAGCTACGTAGCCCTTGATACTTGCTACGGCACGTAGCGGATTATCTTCTACGACGTAGCAAATATACTTCTTGCGACTTGATTGTTTAATAGCAAGGTTATCATTTACGTTAACTTTGACTTGTATCTTTATGAAATGAATAAGTAGAGCAATAAAATTATCAAGTGCTTAAAAAATACCCCGTACTGTAGTTCAAAAATGTCGAACTAAGGAACGCAATCCAACCTTGAAGCAAACCCTCAAAATGACGTCCTAGGGTGTTACTCACCGTCGCAAATCTATACTAATATCTATCCTAATATTATAAAGAGGAAAAATTAGTATTTTTGTGTGTGTACATGTAAAGAATAAACGCAAAATCTACTGCGCGGATTTGAAAAAATCTTTCACCATTGGAAAGCTACATCTACTCTGAGTAACATAGGCTATATTTTTTTCCCATATTCCCACGCGAATGGGAGCTACGCGAGCGAAACGCGTGACGAATTTTAAAGATAAAAGCAGTAACTCATACTAACACCATGTCTAACTGCTGATTAGCAAAGTTAGTACGGTATAGTTCTAATTAGCTAAGTTAGTGCAGAACACTTCCTGACCCTCGTCCCTTTGTCAAACAAGGAGCCCAATCGAATTAGTTTTTAACCGATTTCAAAAAAAGGAAGAGGTTCTCAATTCGTCTGTATGTATTTTTTTTATGTATGTGAAGCGATATTTCCGTCAATTATAAATGGATTTCAAAATTTCTTTTTTTTGTTAAATAGGGTTTACTTTTGAGGTGGTCAGGATATGATGATGGGATCTAGGAGAAAACGAGGGCAACCACCGAAAATTGTAGGGACAACTAGTGCACTTGTTAACTTTTTAATTAAGTGTTTTCATGTTCTACACTTTAATGAAGGTCTGGAGTCGACCTGATGATAGAGTCGAAAGACAGTCGAGGGCATTCCTTAACAATTTACAGCAGTTACCTTGTGTTTGGGCTTGATTGATTTGTATTGATGAGAACTTTACACCTAGATTGATAGATCCGCCTTCAGAAAAAAAGGAAGTTCTCAATGTTTTATGTATGTTCACCGATATTTCCGTCAATTATAAACGGATTTAAATTGTTTTCTTTCTTGAATAGGGTTTACTTCTGAGGTGGTCCTATTTTAACCAGATCAGGATCTGATGATGGGATCCAGGAGAAATCATGAGGCACACAATGCAAAAAAATAATGTGTCCTACATGCTTGTATCAAATAAAGGTTTCTTTATTTCTTTCTTTCAGTGAGTAGCACTTTTTTATACCACTAAGGTGGCAGACCAGCGGAGGATGATCACTGTAGTTTATCGACGTTTGCAACACAAGAGGTGCTTACAGACCACTTTTGAAGAATCCGTACTGTAGGCGTTTGGGATAACCGAATCAGTGAGCTCATTTCACAATCTATACGTTACCCCCTAATGGACTTTACCGTGCTTGAAAAGATGTTACTTCTAATTTCACTTTTACAAGAAAATGTTTACAAGCTAGCCCGGTGTGTTTACGTAGTTAAATTACATGTATAAATCATTCATAGGCAACAGCTGTTTGTAATGTACGTACCTATAGGTGCAGTTACTTTAAACATCTATGTTACGAGTACTCTTCTGAAATGAGATTTTTGGCAGAAACTTGTCAAGTCAAATCTCAGGTTTGATCTACATTCCATGTAAAATAATTGCATATTGTTAAGAAATTCCAGCAAAAACTAAACACAAATAAATCTAAATCGAGATCGAGAAATAAACAAAAATTCATTTCTTACGAAACAGCTTTATTAAAAAAAATGTTGTATCTTTATAAAAGTAAAACTTTAAGATTTTCTACACAAAACTTGGCACCCATATCGATGTCAATTCTTTTGTCTTTGAAGTTTTTAACTTGGCTTTCATTTCACATTTATGTTTTTGATGGAGTATTATGTCCAAAATTTATCCGGTTACAGTTTTATTATAAAAACAGATGTTGCCATCGCAATGAGGGTTAAACACGAAAGCGTAATATGTATTCTGTTGTTACGAAACAAAATACGAGTTCAGGAGAAACGTTTCGAGATTCATGTGTAATTATAGTAAATGAGTGCTGGCGAAAATAAGAAATATATATTACAAAAGAAAGGTTGTTGTTGAGTCCTTTTTTAGGGTCTCGTTCAAAGAAGAAACCTTTTTAATTTCGCCATGTCTGTAGCTCCACCTGTTCAGTGTTCTGAAGTGACGTGAGAAACAGTAGCGTGGATAGGGCGCGGACTGGGTTCTGTTGTGGCATTTTAAAACTGATAGTCAGGGCGCGGACGTAATTTATTTCCCTCGTCGGGCTCTCTTGAAACTCAAATCTACGCTCAATTCTCAAAATCCCTAATCATAAAACCAATTTCTACTCCTATTCCATCTCAGTACAAGCGGTCAGATTGTGGAACTCTCTTCTACCAATGTCCGTGATTACTATTTGTCTACACTGTAAACTTACTTATTTATTCATGTAAGCATATTTATGTATATAGTAGGTATATACAAGATAATATACAAATTTGCAGTCTTATAAGCGAGAAAGTGGTAACATTTATTGCAATTAGGTATCATCATTCTAGTCTAACACCTAAAGTGATATAATTTATTTATAACTTTTAACACGTTTTTAAATTTGAATACCTCTTTGAATTAGAGGTCGTAAAGTGCAACTGCGAATCACAGGGTCGTTCTATTCACAATGGGAATAAAATTCATCTTGGGATTCTGGGTGTTTCTATGAATTATAAAATCCTAACTTGATCAGACGACCTTGTGCAAAAATGTTTGTGAATATTTATTTTAAGTTTGTATTTAGAACTTGGCTTTCATATTCAAATTCATCAGTCTAATTAATATCTGCATCCCCGTCGTATCAAATCGAACTAACTACATTATTCACCGGGGATTCAGAGCACAAATTTGCATCTAGCTCCTGATCTAAACTCGAGGCTGCAGTTCGCTATAAACTCTATTGATATTATGTAGAATAGTCCGAGCGCCGGTTACAGATATTCCCAAGAGTATAGTTGATTAGGGATGTTAATTTGGACGGGGAAACTACTCTAAAATTACTTTTAACTATGCACTGGAATTCATGATATTGTAAGGTTTTATCAAAATGGTAGACCAGTATAAAGAAATTTTGTTCAAAAGCTTTATTATTTCGGCTTCAGACATGAGCTTTGTTAATGAATGGAAATATTTTGTAATTGTAATCTCCCCTGACAGTATTCGACAACATTGATTGACAACCAACTATTGACAGCTGACCTACTACTGACATAAAAACTGGACACTTAATCGACCAGAAAACGAATTTATCTTATTTTTTTTATATATTCTGAAGTAATAGACTATTTTTGCATAGACTACGGGGACCAACGGTACATCTGGTGGGCCGTATGCTTGTCTGCCACCTCAGTGGTATTTTAAAAAAAGTATTGATTAGGTACGTGCGATATACAAAGCCACTAACAAAGCGTGTGGGAATACATCTTACCTACCCCGAAATGTTAATATTAACGCCATTAATAGTTGAATGTCCACTATTAAGATTCGACTGTACACCTTTATTTACCTGGGACACTATTGACATAACCCAATTTTGTTGACACGGCCAGGCAGTGGCATCAATTGTTAGTTCAAATTGCATTTAAAGTGTTTTTAACATTATGATGTTGATTTCGACTACGAGTAGTGTTAGGTATGTAAGCTTACGTTAATAAATAAAAATATCGGGTTCTTCAAAAGGGATCTTAGAAGGATTTGAAAGCTCGACAAATGTCCATAGGCTACGGTGAATTTCCGTTAGGTGGGTCGTAAGCCTCTCTGTTGCTTTATAGTATGAAAACAGATAGGTCACAATTTGATCACTGTAATTCCGAATAATAGATATCAAGGAACTCTTTCACATCCCTGGAAACTACAACCTCGTTACCTTGGCGCAAAGCATTTTTACACTTCAATACTCTGCTGTTGGGAAGCCAAAACAACTTGTTATTGGAATCCCAACCATGTTGAGGGAACAGACTACCCACTTAAAACAAAATCTTATACCGCTTTGCCTCTACTGAGCCACAGGTTACCCCAGAGTAAAATCACTGCGTTTTAGCAAAGTCACGACCCGTCTAGGCCCAGATGGATGACCGCAAACTGTTTTTGACAACTATAAGGATTGACCTAATTGCCCAAAATATTCTCCACGACTCAAGAACGGGCCATTCTGAACTGGAACTTTCTTCGGGAGCCGAGATGCATAACAATCTATGTAAATCATTATCGCACCCAAAATGCTGGTTTCCCTAACCCACATACAAGTTAAAAAAAAACGAAGACGATTTTGTTCACGATACAAATTACTCGTAATTACCTCGGTTCGTTAGCTAGACGCTACTTGACTCAACATTGGTAATAAATTTTCATTAAGCAAAGATTCATATTTCATTTTAACTAGATACCTAGTGTCGCTTGGTTATCCCCTTGATATTAAAGAGATAATTATATTGTGCTACTTGCTTTTTTTTAACATGAGGGAAATCCTACATCAATGCTATGACGGATTCCTATCGACTGAAAACCACACGTTTTCTACCTAATGCCTACGGTTGGGGCCCCGGGTAAGCCCTCGGTAGGATATCCCCAGGATGCCCAACAGACCTTGGTTACCACTGCGGCCTCACCTAGAGGGGGTTCTGGTGCTGTCCCGCGTCTTTGGGGGGTTGTTCGGGTGTTATCCCGCTTCTTGAGTCGTGTGACGTGAGTGAATCTTTCACGTCACGCTGTCGTCTAGGGCCTGTTTCTGTAAGGACGGTGAGCGGCCCTCTCACCGTCCTCAGGCCCCCAATTGTGCTATTTGTACAAGATTTTTTACAAGCACAAGATTTATATTGTTACTGTCTTACTGTATCATCCATTATCCTCCTGGTATTCAGAAACTTGGCTGTTGTTATCCAAGTTGAAGGCCCTATGGGCCATATTATTTTAACAGCAAAAAATGTTTTTTTATAACTAGCTTAAATTTGTCCAGCGGCTTTCCCGGCGATATATGTGTTTCTAATTACAAACCTCCCTCATAAATTACACATGAGAATGACATTAAATCCGTCTTTGAGTTTATCGCAAACCAATAACATTATACATTGAAGAACTTTATAGAAAGTACCTACGTGAGAATAATAGTTGTGTAAAATGATTACAAGTAACGAAATAGACATATCTATCTTGCTTCTATGATGTGTGTAACCTTTTTTCTACCTATACTGGTTACGACTCCTGTTTCGGTCACAATAAGTCTAAATAACTTAGGTAGTGATTTGATTGTAATTCTCAACAAATTGATAAACCCTATTATGTACAACCTGTTCGTCGTTTACAGAACTCAGTGTTCTGTAAACGATCACCGCAGTAAGCAACATTCACTATGGCCAGTCCTTAGATGAGTGACCATCCATGTGACCACTTTGTGACATTTATATGAGCGTTTCCGTGCTTCGGAAGACACGTAAAGCCATTGGTCCCGGTTGCCAGTAAAATGGCAGTCGTTAGGCCAATTCGAAGGCCTTTTAGGCGGTTTGATAAATTTCAACAGCAGGCAGTCACAACCTGCGCCTGTCTATCTCAACACGGTAATACCTATTACGTGGGACAAATTAAAAAAAAAACCGAAATTTAAGCATATAATACTATGCCTCTGCCTTCCCCTTCGGGGATAAAGGCGTCACCATTATGTATGTATGTATTGCGCCGCAACCTTTAAAAAACTACATCACCTGTTTGTATATTTTTTTTTAACAAGAGGCTCGTTCCAGCAAAGTCACGTGGAAGTGAGGATACATTGAATTTTTCATCAAAAATGTGTGTAGCCTGTATACAGCCTACTGGCACAGGTGCTATTATACAGCTACTCTCTCGATTTTCTTTTCATAAACTCGGATGAAAAGGCAAAAGACATTTTTGTAAGTTCATGATTGTATCGTAAATACAAAATATTCTAAAGATAAAATTATATTACTTTTCTATTCGACGCTTGAAAGGTAGCAGCTATTTTTACCCGACTTTGTTAGCGAGTGTCATGTGTTACGCGCATGTATGTTGACAGCCTCTGTGGCGCAGTTGGTAGTGATACCGCCTGCGGCGCTGGAGGTCGTGGGTTCGATTCCCACCGGAGACAAATATTTGTGTGAGCCATAAATGTTTGTCTCAAGAGTCTGGGTGTTTCTATTATAATATGTATGTATTTAAAAGTCTATAAGTATTAATATCCTTGGTCTGTGATACCCAAAACACAAGCAGGTTATTCCTAGCTTACTTCGGGATCAGATAGCGTTGTGTGAGATGTCCGTGAATATTTATTTATTTATTTATTTATTTCTTTTGTTCGTCTTAAAACAAGCGGAACGGGTTTCAATACATAAAATGATAGGACTATTTTTTCGAGAGTTATGTAGTAAATTTACAATGTTATGTATAAGTATGTGCGCTTATTATTTTATGGTCAAAAATATCTTCTCAAAAAAATATATTGTATACTAGCTGAGCTTCGCATACATTCAGCCCCCATGTGCGTATGTTGTCTATAATAAAAAGGACATAAAAATACAGAGACGTATTTATGTATGGTAATACATTTTTTTATGGCTATGTGTGAATTTATCAAACCATTATGATTTTGTGTAAACGAAGTTATAGAAGTGCTAGTGGCCGTGCTAGCTTCCCAAAGATGCGGGATAGCACCCAAACCCCTAGGTGAGGCCACGCGGTGGTAGCCAAATTCTGTCGGGAACCCTGGAACTGAGGGCTTATTGCCAACTACACGCGGCTCACAAAACTATGCAACATGATGTGGTAGATGCACGTGTGAGATGAGTTATTTCCGTTAAAAAAAAGTCTGTGACTTCGCGAGTAGCTTGTAAACGCGGCTGTGACTGCGAATGAGACTATTGTCCCCCTCTTTACGAGCCTCTGCCTACCCCTACTCTCCTCTCCTTTGATGCGTATTTAAATGTCATCAAAATGACCTTAAAAATTTCACGACAAAACGTAATTAGATTGAACAAAATAGATAGGTATTACAAAAACCAGCCAAGTGTGAGACGGACTCGTTTGTTGCCGTGTTACATTTTAGCACTGAAGGTTCCGTACTAAAAATCTGCATAATAATTTGTTGTACGGGAAAACCTCTTAATTTATTTCCTATTTTTAGTATTTTGTCGTATTAACAGCAACAGAATAGATATATGATTTGTGATAATTTCAACTCTCTAGCTATCTCCGTTCATGAGATACAATCTGGTAACAGAATGACAGACAGCGGACTCTCCGTAAAAGTGTGGTAATAGGGTCCTGTTTTGACTCTTTAGATACGGAACCTTAAAAAAACATGGTTCCCTTACTAGAAAGACGAGATAATTGAAATATAAAAGGCCAACAAATAAAACGCAAGTCACGCGTCCTAGCACATCAATGAGAAAAGTTTGGATACGCTATTGACATGCAATTTACTAGACATAGAATAATGACTGAAGTTATTGAGCAAACATAAGCTATTAGAGCTGGCATTTAGGTCAAACGCGTCATTACTTGGGCATCATCATCTTCATGAAACATTGAGTTGCCAGTATAGTAATGTTTGTCGCCTCTTTAATAGGTATTATTTACTTACACAGCATGTTTCAGATACAAACGTAGTCATAGTCACTGCTTTATCCTCAAAGAGGGCAGAGGCATAGTATAAGTGCGTTTCCAAAGTGTAAAAACACTACCCTCAATTCGAAAAGAAATCGGAAATTACTTTTCACTCGTAAGTTCTTATTTTGTCGCAATATCTTTGTGTGTGAACTAGTCTCACTTTTTAGGTTCGTAATGATTGACGTGGTCCCGTCTATACTATTAATTGGTCAAAGGGCTTCAGTGTTTTTTACGATAATACTCGACCACTTTTAAAAGTGTGATCTTTCGTGTTTTGATCTATATTTTTGTGTATATTTTAACTGACAGCATGATATCGGTGTCAAAATAGTCGGTAAAATTCGGTAGACATTTACGATCTTTCAAAGTAGTTACATAAAAATGTAGAGTTGCACTTTGTTGATTCAAATATATTATCGACCTTGATATAGTGCTAGATATCTACCTCAACATCAAGGTCGTCAACCTGGTTTCAATTCAAGTTATCCTTCTCTACGCAATGGTTCGTCTTGCGAAAGAGTTCGACACCCACGGGATGAGTTGGGTTGGTGACATTTTGTATTCTCTTCTGTGGCGACACGGGGTCCCGTTCGCCACACGGGGCCAGATAGCTGAATGTTTTGTAACAAAACTAGTACGTACCCATTTTACGCAGGGTTTTCTGCCCAAAGGATTATAGCGGGACCCTATTTCTGAGTTTCACTATCTTTAGAAAACACCCGAACTTCAAAACAAACATTTGTGGGTCACAAAAATATTTGGACCGACCCAGGAATCGAACCCAGGACCTCCAGCGCCGCAGGCGGTATCACTACCGACCACGTCACAGAGGCAGTCAGTTGTCCTTCTATGCAATGGACATAATACAATAACTGAATAACCTTGGTGTTAAGTTACTGTAAAGATGTTAAGATTGTGTGTTATAAATAAAGAAATAAATAAATAATCTTAAGTATTTTTTTTGTTGTGGCATTCTATGAGAGAGTAACGGTAGACAACGTTGGACACCTACTGATGATGATGATGATTTTTTACTGGACTAAAAGAACTCTGTGAAACTATAAAACCGTATTACTCTTAATAAGAACTCTTATATACAACATATCTCTGCATCACCTATGGTTGACTGGTAGAGAATGCCAATGGCATTAAGTCCGCCTATGTACATTGTGCATGAAGCTTAAATAAATAAATAAATAAATAAACATTGCCCTAAAATGAACAAAATAAAGAAGGGCTTTCTTTTTTAATTAAGTATATCTAGCTTATTACGTAGTTTGTTTTCTTTTCTTTGAAATATAGCGTCCCTTCAAACAGGCCAATAAGAGCTCAGATTGTGTCTAAATCCGAGCCTGTAATATTGCTCACAATCTTGTTTTATCCGCCTAATTCCTCTTAATACCGTTTCACTGGTAGGCCATAATTACAAGAAAGTAAGCTCCGGTATGTAGGCCTTATTTGTTGAAGGAAGTCTATTCTTAATTTGATTTTTGTTATGTAAGTTGTACTGCTTTGGAAACGTAATGGTAGTGTATGCGAATGTCATTGCTGAGGTTCTGGGTTCATCCAAGACAACAATATTTTTGTGATGTTTCATAGTTTATTATAATATGTTTTGTTCCGTGTCTGATAAGTATTGATTTACAAATATATATTAGTATTTTAACCCCATTTGTCAGGAATTGAAAAAAAAGCACCAACCGTTCGTCAATAATTATTATTTCTAAACAATTTGGTTTCTCTTAGTATTGAATATATTCGCAAAACAGTCATAATTAGGGGTCTGTATAGCATTACATCTATAAAGTTTAAGTACCCGAGGTAACTGAATGTTTTTTGTTATCAATTTATTTTGAACTGAACAGTCACGTGATTGTTCTGAAGGGCAACTCTTCAATATAATGCCACCCTCTCCTTTTCGATCCCAAACCACGTGCTGGACAAAGATACCATCCTCACACAGTGGAGAGAATCATCGCCATAACTCAACGATTCAAAAGATCGTCGAATCTGTCAAATCAAAAAAACCTGGAACGACCTCGTGTTTCCCTCCTCTTACAATCCTGGATTCTTCAAGCGGAGCGTGAAGAGGCACATAGGGCTGCCAACTTGAGGACCACTGTCTATAGTCTTGTTGTAGACTGTGAGAGTGGCTCCCAATCGCTAGAGGTCGTTATGGCTTTCCTTCAGGTGGCGACAGCACTTTGGCGTGCTAAATATACAAAGCAAGTTAAATAAAAGCTTGTAAAAATGATCGGTTGTCTGTAAAGTCGGCTTACTGACGATAGTTAAACGTGTCAACTCAGCCTTAAATGGAACGCCTCAGAGCGAGGTAACACCGCATACGTCATGTTTTTTCTTGCATGCAGCCGGCTCCATCGAATTATAAGACGTTGTCACGTCAAAAGAATTTCTTTCAGACTTGGCTTTGACAGTTGACAGCTTTGAATACACTTACACACATACAATTACACTCTACACTTACTACATACAGCACTTTTAGGTCTATGCTATAGGGGTATAAAATGACACCGTATATATCTTCCACTATATCAAGCCAGTTGATATAGGTAGGCCAATCTACAAATGCAACTCACCCATCCATATTTTTATGTAACTACTTTAAAACATGGTAAATTTCAACTGAATTTCACCGAATATGTTTTGACACCAATATCATACGGTCAGTTATAATGTAGGTATACAAAAGTATAGCTCAAAACACTAAAGATCTCACTTTTAAAATTAGTTTAAAAAAATGCTGAAGCCAACAGCTATATTATTGTTTCATGTAATATTTTGCTCAATGATGTCGCCTGTCTGACAGTAGGTCATACATACATACATATAGTCAAGCCTTTATCCCCGAAGGGATAGGCAGAGGTATAGTATATAGTAAGTCATATAACTTTCAACTCCTACGGAGGTTACGTATAGAGATAATACCAATCAATGACATTAGCTTATCACTGTTTTACCTCTGGATGTAAGTTTCTTGAAATTAGGTATATATTAAGAGGGTGATTGACCTGTACTACGCTAGCCGGACGGGTTAGTACAGGGCCTGCAAGTTAGTGCAACTTGCAGGTAATGATATTTAAGTAAAGATATGCTACCTTCATACAAAACAGCATTCAGTTATTGTTGAGTTATAATTTCACGTGCTTACCTATCGGTACCTAATAGATTTCATCTATGAATGCGATAGAGAATACGAAACATTTAAAACAGCAGCCGACCACAACACGACTGGTTTCGCTCGCAGCTATTAGCCGACTAAATGGAATTACAACAATTGTGTGACTTTGTCCGCAACAGTTTTTGAGCGGTAATGCGATATCTACCTCTTTTTTACTATAACATCATTGCTTGCAGGTCATTTAAAAAAAGGATTCTATTTCAAATTTTCCATCTCTTAGCAACAACGATGTCTGTTTGTGAATAAGAGCACTACTTGCAGAACAGGCTGATCCCAGTAGAGTCTTATTACACCCAAAGTGATCATAATATCTTTCTGATATCTCCTCACAATCTGTTATATATAATGATCATTTACTATTGTGCAAAATATTCCTTCACCCTTTATTCTTCGAAGTAAATCAAGCCCCTATTAAAACACAAGTAAACTAGCGTTGAAACTTTAGCTCCCCACAAACCACCACTCAGCTTTACTCAAACTTCAGTATAAGCGTAATGGAACACCAACGCATTATATTCAACACTAACGGACGTGACGCGGTTTCACCTGCGTAGCTCCCGTTCCCGTGGGAATACGACAATAAAATATAACCTATGTTACTCAGGGCGAATGTAGCATTCAAATGGTAAAAGAATGTTTAAAATCGGCATAGTCGTTTTTCAGTTTATTAATTACGAATTTTAGTGTAGACTAGCGGGCGTCAGTAGGGTTTACCCGCGTAGCTCCCGTTTCCGTGGGAAAACGAGATTAAATTATGGCTCATGCCACCCGGGAATGGTGTAGCTTCTCAATAGTCAAAGAATTTTTCAAATCGATCCATAGTTTCGGAGCCTATTCCATGCAAACTAACAAACAAACAATCAAATCTTTTCTCTTAATAAAATTAGTAGAGACCAGATGACGCTCGCGGCTTGCCCGCGTGGAACTTGGTTCTGTTTCTCGCTTCCCGTGGGAACATATTCCCGAGATAAAAAACTGCCTATGTTATTCCAAACTAAAACTATCCCTGTACCAAATTTCAGCTAGATCCGTTTACCTGTTAGAGCATGATTGAGTACAAACATCCAAACATCTTTACAAACTTATACATTAGTAGGATCGTACACATGTTACATACATGGTTAATTAAGAATATAAGCAAGGCTACAATAACAATGTTGTACATTGCAGTACGCAATAATATTACTAATGTAAGGAGCATCGTTAGTACCAAATGTTGCTTTGAGGGTCAACGCATACTAGTGCGATGTTGTACCTAGCTTTTTATTTTTTGATACAGATACAGATTTTATGTGATCCTTTGAAATGTTTTTTTTTATGTGAATACTTATGTAGTTGAAAGCGGGACCAAAACCTTAAAAACGTAATTTAAATGCTTAACAGAAATATGAAAAGAAGTAACAAAACTATCTACTTATAGATCGAAAGTGGGACGAAACCTTATTAAAATGCTGATAAACTAAGAAAAAAGAAGTAACCATTGTTTAAAATATTTTCGTGGCTTTTTTTTAAGCCTGCACCTCTTTTTTCGGTTTCTTACAAAACTAAAACAAATTTCATTAGAATATGAAATTTATTTCCTTATTAGTATATAGTAGACTCTTCTTATGCGGCCGCAGAAATAAAACCTTTTGACGACTCACAGCAAAATGCATGAATAATACCTACACAAAATAACGACGACCACAATTATTCCGTTCAATACAAAACATAAATTGCTGTCTATTCAAGTATTGCTCCTCTGACAAAGATAGCAACTAGATATTTATTGAAAACTTCTCGATTTCATTGCACTTCAATGATTTAACGATTCGTTTCGATACTAACTCAAATGAAAAATGTACTATAAAATATATTTTTATAGGCATTGCAATGCAGAGAAATGCTAGATTGTAAATTATTTTAATGGTATTTTTTATTGAGTAGTATTGTTCTTTTTGTACTATTATATTGTTCCGTTTAGGAAATGAGAACTTGTAACTCTACTTGCACAAATTTTTGTATACGACCAATGCGTCAAACATTTATTTAAAACTGTCCATCAGTCTTTAGATGGGTACCCATTTGTGATATTTTCTATTAATGTTTCCGTATCAGAAGGCGCTTCATTGGTTTTGACATTTACGGTGAAATTTTGTGAATTTATTTAGCTACTTAGATTTGATATTTGGATGTTTGTTATTTAATCACAACTATCGGCCGTACGGATCTGGCACAGAAATTAATTACAGTTTAGAAAACACATAGGTTACTTATCTTTAGAATACGTTTTGTGATGTGGCAATGAGCGCAGAAATAAAAATAAGAAGAAACGTGAACACCAACCTACTCGCACACGTGTTTCCCACATCTTACGATTCCGGGTTTTTCAAGCGGTGCGTAAAGTGGCACATCACAGGGCCGCCAACTTGATAACCACTGTTAGAAGTCTTAAGGACTGTGAGAGTGGCTCAATCGCTATATGTGCCATGACTTCCCATCAGGCTGACGACGTCGATTTGACGAGTTTAATATAAAAATAAAAAAAACAAGGACAAAGCTGGCACCATCAAGTTGCAAATAAAAATTAACACAACCGAGGAACCGATATCTAAATCCCTAAAACAAAATGTTCGAGTGTACGGTGAGCCTAACCCAAATGTTGTTGGGAGCAAATGGCCGTTTCTAGTCCATTAGCCTTATGGCAAGCATATCTTGCTCCCTACTTGTACACAAACCACTAATTGTAGTGTGTGCGGCAAGAAAACGTTGGAGCGTAGGATTTGTTATGCTCTCTTGTGTAGGGTAGGTCATTTATTCTTTTGTAGGTAATTAGTATAGAGCAAGGGTGGCGTACTTGATTAGACTCCGAAACTACTGATTACAGATGAAATTCTCAATGATCTACCAATATACTTTTTTTACAACTCGAAATTTTCTTTCCTTTTTTTTATTCAGCTCGCTAAAATAATGTCACCTGCCTGATGGAAAGTCATTTCGTCATCTAGCGATAGGGCGCCACTCTTACAGTCTACAAAACTATTGACAGGGGCACGCGTTTGCGGCCCCATGACATGTCTTTTTTTGCTTCGCTTGAAGCACCCGGGCTGATAAAAGGAGGAAAATACTTGCGCTCTCAGTTCTACCGACGATTGTCTCCACTGTTTAGGAGTGGGACCTCTGCCCGGCACACACTGTTTGGGATCAAAAAGAAAAGAATGTACGTATTTCCACGTAATAGGTGCTGAGTATAGTTGAATCGTTCAAGGACAAGCTGTGGATACCTGCTGTAGAACGCTTTTTTAGTTGCTAAAAAGGCCTTCAACTTAACAAATACCTCTACTACTGGGACCCGGTATAAACTGCTCAACCTTTTTCATACTCTATAATTAGCTAACAACTTAGACTGTCAACAAAACGTACGTTGTGAGTGTTGTGGAACAATACAAACACATACTTTACTCGCGTAATTACACTCTTCATGCAGTAAAACGCAAAAAGCATCATCTCTCTAACTAGCCGTCAAACATAAAGTTATGTAAATGTATAGATATCACTTTATTTTTCATTTTTGTGTGGGTTCTGTAGGTTTAAATATAACTTAGTAGTACTGCTCTGGTCTGCGTGAACATTAGCTACATTTTACATTAAATTTTCCTAATATTATGAAATCCAAAAGTTTGTGACTGCTTATAAATGTGGAGATGAATGGATGATTTCATTTATTCTATTTCAATAAATTGTTTTTCTTACGCGTGAATAGGCAGTAGTCAGCAATTTTATCGAGTTAGTCCTTTCCCTATAAAAGACATTTTTAATATTAAGATCTTTTGAAAGTTAGCCATTTCATGGAGTCATTTTGAAAACTGATCCTTTCGCAAATTAAGCCTATTGAAATGCGAGTGCCTTTTGCGAGTGATACATAATTTGACTTGTAAAATATTGTGTGTACAAATAAATACGATGTATTTATTTATTAAAATTATGTGTATTATGTAGGTAGATAACTAGATATTTATCTATAGATAGACTAAGAACTATCACTCGTTACCTCCGACCAACTTTCTCCATCCAAAGGTTGCCTGGTAGAAATTGCTTTATAGCGATAAGGCCGCCCATTGTACAGCTACTTGCACGAAATGTATGTACTATGATTTTATATACTTGGCGTACAATAAAGCGTAATATAAATAAATAAAAATAAAATAAAACTTTAATGTCACACTGTGATCCATCAACTAACGATACAGTTTTCAAGTCACAAATCAACAGGATAACCAATAAAAATAACATATTTCCTTGGCACAAGGAACCCTAAAACTCTCTCGTCTAACCACAAAAAGGAACACGAGCGTACCTAGATGTTACATCAAGCGTAGTAATAACCACGCATCATTAGCTTAATGGAGAAGATATGCCCAGTTTGAAGTAACTCCATTCATTCTCTGTTCTCATTCAGAGTAGATAAAGGACTATTGATGAACTGTGTGAGTGGAAAATTATTATACAGATCGTGATCAATTTAATGAGGACTAGATGTAAATTATGATCATAATTTGTGATCGAGAAATTTATAATCGGTGATTTGGTGAGGGAAGTTTAAATAAACATTTTGGGGCATTAACATAGCGACTGTTTATGCAAACAAATTAAGAAGCCGTACTTAACGCCAGTTGCGTACCTGCGATGGAGTCTCTGTATTCCGTCAGTTTACAACTCTTTATATGAAACTCACTAGGTATGCTACGACGTTAAGTGACACATGGTTTGGTCGATCACATCTCGTATTAGCTTTAATATAGTATAGAAGAAGTAATGAAAAATCAATTACCACGTTTAATTTCTCAGGCATTAAGTCATTTAAAACAAATTAGCAAATTTCGTCATTATTATCATTCTAATCAGTAGTCATTTACGATTAGTTAGACTTTGCAAAAATTCAAAACAAAAAAATTCTAATTCTAAATATTGAGAGGGCTTTTCGCAAGTAAATACCTAATTATTTTCTAAATAGCACACGGTGCTAATGTAGTCTCATCTATTAAAAAATTAAGATTTCATTTTAGTGTCATTTAATGAAGCGGGTTCTTCTTAAATATTTCCAAATTCGTAAGTGTCTTTTTGTGCATTTAACGAACGGGCCCCTTAATGTAGTGATGAGACCAAAAGCGCTCCAAAATAATAAGTAACACATACATACATACATACATATGGTCACGCCTTTATCCCCGAAGGGGTAGGCAGAGGCATATTATATGCCCACATTTCACCTTTGTATAATTTGTCCCACGTAATAGGTGGTGAGCCGTATTGCCGTTTAAATGGACAGGCGCAGGTTGTGACTGCCTGCTGTTGAAATAAAGCCTTCAACTTAGCTTAACGACTGCCATTTTACTGGCAACCGGGACCAACGGCTTAACGTGCCTTTCGAAGCACGGAAACGCTCAAATAAATGTGACTAAATCATTAATATTTTTTTTCTTACCTATTTCAACTAAAGTAATTCTTAGATTATAATTACTTTTTAGCTTAGTCTCCTCAATATTCATAATATAATTTATTTGCTCCAATTAAAGCCAGTCATAATATTATCGTCAAGAGCAATTTGGATCGAAATAATTGTAGATAATTAACTTTATTACGATTTTAAGCTATCTTTACGGCTCTGTTCAGAATACGAATTGAGTCTTGATATTATATAAATCAGTAGTGATTTTTATAGCTTCGCAATAAAAATTATGTGTAAATTTAAAAACTCTTTTATAATTATTAATAAACTAGCTGTTCCCCGCGGCTTCGATCGCGTAGAAGTCGTTATTGCGTAAAATCATAACCCTCCTTTTGCGCAGTCGATTAAAATGTAGCCTATGTCCTTCCCAGGGCCTCGAACTATCCCTATATCGAATTTCATCCAAATCGCTTTAGCCGTTTAGGCGTGAAAGCTTACAGACAGACAGACAGAGTTACTTTCGCATTTATAATATTAGTAGTGATTTATTCACTTAATCATTCGTTTATTAAATTTATGATTCAATTTTATTAGACAGACTTTTTTTACGTGTGGAAATCCTTCATGGATGCTTTGCCGACTCTTACAGACTGAAACCACACTATGCCCTACCACTGCCTAGTAGGAAGCCTCGAGTAAGCCCTCGGAAGGATGTCCCAGGATTGCTACCAATGCCGGATTAAGTTTTTTTTTTTCTATTCGCCATCTGTACGTGAGACTGGCTCTTGGTGCTCCAGGTACTAGTAGGGAGAAATGGCACTTTCACTTGCATATCAAATCCTACAGCAGCTTTCTATCACGTTTACAGAACACTAAACATACAGATCATTCAACATTTTATAGACTAGATTAACAAAACATAACTTCCATAATATTAAAATTTCCCTTTACCTTTTAAATACTATCAAAGTTACGTCTTCAAAAGTGTCATAAATTTATTTATGCTTCACGGATCGCGTCGCGATAGGTCCCCTGTGGTTTTATTACTCTGTTTACTGCCAAACGTCTACAATGTAGCCGCGAGTGGCAGGAATATAAAACGAGGGTGGTTTTGTAAAGATCTGGGAAAACATTGATAACGAGAATAGATTTGAATGTTCGTCTTTATGAATACAGTGTGATGATTTTTTTAGTCGTGTAATGAGTCCCGTAGAGATTTTTAGGTATTAAACCGATTTTGTCTGCAAGCTGATGATGAATTTAGCTGACTAAGCCTAGACTTTGTGTAGTCCGCGATTGCCGTGCTTTAGGTATAGGGTTCAAATTCCACCAGATCAAAACAGTATTTCTGATTTATTACATTGATTGATTGATTGATTTTTTGATCATTGATTGATTACACAAAGAAACGGTACAGTGACCTCCGCGTCCTGTATAACAACAGTCTCAGGATGTTGTTGGGGCTGCCCCGACACTGTAGCGCATCGGAGATGTTCGCTGATGCGCGGACTGCATGTTTCCAAATTTTTAAATCTCTGCTAAATTATAATTAATTAAAATTAATGTAAAAACTCGATAAAAACTAGTGAAATTCCTTAAAATCAAATTATTACTGCTCAGAAAGTGTTAATCTATATAATTCCAAGCAAATTTTGTGTGATTGTGTGAAATTTTTGTTTTGAAAAAGTCATCTAACCGTTAAAGTGAAATTTATTTTGAAGTAAATATCTATTTCCTCGGTGATAATTCATTAATATTGCTTATAAAGTGCGTGTTTGAACTTCAAATATAGTTAGGAGATAATAAATTGCCGGTAACCTAACTTACAATCTACTTGTCTGTCTCCCTTAGTAGCTAAACTAAGCTAAGCTAAGCTTTTACGAACTGTCTGCCAAAATCAAATAAATACCATTGGCGTATAGCTAGTGATAGACACATAGTGATCATACACATAGTGAAATAGATTCGAAAAAGTAGTGTTAAAGTTTTCTAGAAGATATTCTCAGTGGATAGGTCAGCTGGGTGAGTTTGTTTATCTGTTGTTCACTTGTATATATGCCATAATATATTCAATGCTGATATTAGACAGGTAATTGAACAAAATCCCTTTATTAAATACTAAATATAGTGAGTGTGTCCGCCTGTTTTTCACTTGTATATATTTATTAGTATATACTATGTTGAAAGCTTACAGGTAGTACACTCAAGATAAACTCCTGATATTTAAATACTGTATTGCATTAAATATATCAAAAGCTTAAATATAGCTATCCATTGCTTTGCAAGCTGCTCCTTGTATTGTCCTTGTGTTGTTAATTTGGATTTTTCAAGTACCTACTTACTATTTAAACTATAAAATGATGACTCGAAGAGGTCTGGCTCGTCAAGAACAATCTAAACTTCAACTGGTTTTAGAGGAACTGAAATCCACCAAGGAGCAGGTTGTCCAGCTTAACAATGAGCGCGAGGACAATGAAACAGAGCTTATCTCTGTTGTAAAACAGAACGGCAAATTAAAGCCACAGTTGTCCGTGCTAAACATGCGGTTAGATGAAATGACTGGGGAACGTGATGAACTCCAAATAGTAGTAAATAGTTTTGATAAATGCAGTGCAGAGTATGAGCGAGCATTAAACCGTATATCTGATCTGGAACATGAGTTAAGGGACTCCCAACAACAAATAACACAACTAGAAGAAGCCTCTCTGCAAGTCAGTATACAACAAAACCAAACCTTGTTTGATGAACTCATAGATAGGTCCCCACGGCTGGTTACTGCTGCAAAACCGATACACACAGATATTATAGACCTTACCAATAATACCCCCAAACACTCTGCAGTATCAGCTAATATGGGTTTAGGTCATTGTAGTAATAAAAAAATTAAAAGGTATATAAAAATAAATAAGTTGATTAGAAAAAAACAAAATGTGATCAATAACAATAAAACAATTATCAAAAATATTAAAAATTGCAGAAATAGACTGAATATATTAAATGAATTAAGTCTATGCACTGCAAAATTAGAACATAGCCAAAAACAGCATGCTGCTGACACACAGGGCTTCAATTTTAAAATACAACAACTTCAAGATGCCCTGGAGTCTGTAAAGTCCATGTATGATAAATCACAGCTAATTATCACAGAATATTCTTTGGCGATGGACACGCTCTTAAATTCAACATCTCATTATGCTGATCGTTTCAACTCGTTAGCAGATAAAACCCAATGTAACTGCAGCCAACCTGAGACAGGGAATAAACAAACCCTACCTAGTGACCAGCAAGGTGGTAGTCTTAATAAATTACAGGGCAATCTTAGTTTAAAAAGTTATAATGAAGCAAAGAATCCATGGATTATTTCATCACTGAACGTGATGAAATTGGGAGAGATATGGGGTCGAAATTACGCTTTTATACACCAGGGCAGTGTTTTATAAATCACTGCATGCTTTCTGCATCTTATGCCCAAATAATGAAGTCCATATTTAGTTATAAATTCCAAAGGCAAGATAATCTGGTTATATTCATAGGAAACAGGGCAGGTATATCCAAACAAAAACTCATTGAATACTATAGTAAATTAAGCTCATTAGATTTAAATAATATTATTATTTACACACTGCCTTATTGCCAGGGTATGCCAGTTGCGGAAAATAGGACTAGGTACCATTTAAATTTGTCATTGGACACATTAACATGCCACCGCCAATGTGCCTGCGCTCTTAGAGCCAAACGGCGTTTTCAGGGACGATGGCAAGAGACCGGATGGTATAACTTTGATACCGTGGGAGATGGGTCGGGTCCTGGTGTGGGATGCAACTTGTGTTGACACTCTAGCCCCGTCCCATCTTCCTAAAACAAAATTAAAAGCCAGTGCAGCAGCGGAAGCGGCTGAAAATATTAAAATTAATAAATATAAGGGTCTCGACTCATCGTATCGTTTTTGTCCAGTCGGTGTCGAGACCCTAGGTCCATGGGGTCCAAATGCGCAAAAATTTTTCAAGAATTTGAAAAAGCGCCTTGTGGAGTCAACTGGTGACCCAAGGGCTGGCAGTTTTCTCGCTCAACGAATAGGTATTGCTATTCAAAGGGGGAATGCTGCTAGTCTTTTGGGCACAATGCCACGGGGGCCTTATTTAGGTTTAGTTTAGATAGTAATAGTGTAAATATAGATATGTAATATTTATGTTTCTCTGTAACTTTTAACAATAAACATGTCACAATAAAAAGTTTCATTTAATTGACACTAACACTATTGTTAGGAAGAATTATTATTTTTACTTGACTAAAAGAAAGCATAAGCTTCTGGATTATTTTAAAAGACAGGTAGCATTTTCGCTACATTATTTTATAGATATACTAGCCAAAAATCTGGCTACCCAACCTGCTCCTTTTGAGCAGAAATATGACATTACTGATAATAGAACTATGGATAGCTGTTTATATCCAAGTAATTTAAATTAGATTATGGGACAAAAGAGCAACGTTCTTGCACTAAGCTTGACATAATGTACGAATCAATGAATGTTAAATCTGGCAATTTAGTTTTACATCAGCCACAGCAAAATTTTGAATCTGACTGCTCTCAGGCCATTGAATCTACTAATCATAAAAATTATGGTTTACACCTGGTGCACTAAAATGTAGAGGGCCTTATTAATGGGAAAGAATTGGTGTTAGAGTTGTACATGAACTTGAATGACATTGATATTTTTTATGTCACAGAACATTGGTTAAGGCGTCATGAAGTCATGTTCAACTTTAAAAATCACCAGGTTGCTAGCTCGTTCTGTAGGACAAAATGTATACGAGGAGGCTCATTAATTCTTATTAACAAGTCTATAAAATTTAAAGAACGTAAAGACATAGTAAGCCTCTCTCTTGAACGAGTTATTGAAATAGCTAGTATTGAGTTCGAGCAGTTCATTGTATTAAGCGTATACAGTCCTCCGGATGCTCCATACATACAGTTTGAAGAGAAGCTGGAAGAAGCTTTGTTTAAATGTCAGTGATCTAAAAAATCAGTAGTAGTTTGTGGAGATTTCAATGTAGATATTTTAGATTCTTCGCTGGAACCAACAAAGAGACGGAAAATGTTAAATTTATTGAAATCCTTTGGTTTATATAACGTATTTCTAGAACCTACTCGTATAACTGCCACTAGTGCTACTTGTATTGATAACATTTTTAGTAATATACACCCTGTTAGGAATTGTATTGTGGACCCTGTAAAATCTGATCATCGAGGACAATCGGCTCTGTACTCTAGAAATATTACCAGAAATAAGAATGTAATCAGTTTTGTACCAGTCAACTCAAAACGCTTAGAAATTTTCCGAGAAAATATAGTAAATAAGATAACAGAATTGCCCGATTACACTACTGTGGATAAATCTTATGCTGATTTATTCAACTTAATCCATGATGTGTTTGGGAAAATCTTAAACCAAAAACAGTATCGTTCGGAAGCAGTTTTGTTTTCAGTGACTGGGCAACACCCGGTATTTATAAAAGTCGTAAGAGACTTTATGAACTTTATTCGGAAAAATCATTTAATTTCAACCCTGACTTTCAGGAATATGTTAAAAAATATTCAAAGACATTTAGACAGGTCTGTTCCTTGGCAAAGTCAAATTTCATTAGAAATAAAATTTCAACTTCGACAAATGTAATTAAAACTACCTGGAACATTATAAATTCTGAATGCGGTAGGTCTAAAACAAGTGAACTAAGCTTTCATTTAAAGATAAACGGTCGCCACGTTACAGGGGATCTGGAAGTAGCGACTGAGTTCGAACATTTTTTCAGTAATATACCTATTGGTATAACGAATACTCTTCGGTCGTCTTCCATTTCCGCTGAGCAATTATTATCAGAATGTGTAGATAGCTGTCAAGACGCGTTCGAATTCACGGCTGTCAACTGTAATGGCATTTTGAAAGCTTTTAAGGCTATTAATGTTAAAAAAACTGCAGACCTATGGGGGCTATCAGTAAAATCTGTGTCTAGTGTCATTGATGTCATTGCCCCCCACTTGGCAGCTGTGTTTAACGATTGCATTTCAGGGGGTGTATTTCCTGATTTAATGAAACATAGTAAAGTTATACCCTTGTTCAAGGCTGGCAGTGCTTCTGATCCAGGTAATTTCAGACCTGTCTCGGTATTGCCGACTTTGAGCAAGATATTTGAAAAATTAATACTTGAGCAGATGCTGACCTATTTTAACAATCACAAATTATTGAATGTTAAACAGTTTGGCTTCACCAAAGGACGGTCGACTACCGATGCTGGTGTAGATTTGATGAAGAGTATTTATGAGGCCTGGGAAGATAAACATGATGCACTTGGTGTGTTCTGCGATTTGTCAAAGGCTTTTGATTGTGTTCAACATGAAACATTGATCAGGAAACTGCATCACTATGGGATAAGGAACAAGGCTCTCGATCTTCTGACTTCATATTTGAGCAACAGAACTCAGAGGGTCGATGTTGGTGGCATACGTTCCGAGGGATCGGTGGTTACTATGGGCGTTCCGCAGGGTTCGATACTCGGACCATTTTTATTTTTAATTTATATAAATGACCTACCCTATTACGTAGGGGACACCAACGGGATGGTTTTGTTTGCAGATGACACTTCCTTAATTTTCAAAATTAAAAAACAACTAGATAACTACGACGATGTCAACAATGCAATCCTGAAAGTAGTACATTGGTTTAATACTAATAATCTTAGCCTGAACGATAACAAAACTAAATGTATTAAATTTACCTTGCCCAATGTAACGCAGGCAGAAACCAATGTTCAACTTAATGGCCGAGAGTTGGAACTTGTGAATAATACGGCGTTCCTAGGGTTGACGGTCGATGCTGGATTGCAGTGGGGTCCACATATTGAAAAGCTAGCTGGCAGGTTAAGTTCAGCAGCATTTGCCGTACAAAAGATCAGGCATTTGACTGATGTAGATACAGCTAGAATAGTTTATTTCAGTTACTTCCACAGTGTTATGTCTTACGGTATTCTACTGTGGGGTAATGCCGCAGATATAAATTCAATTTTTGTTTTACAAAAACGAGCCATAAGAGCCATATATAGATTAGGTCCAAGGGTCTCTCTGCGCGAAAAATTCAAAGAGGTAAATATTCTGACTGTAGCATCACAATATATTTTTGAAAATCTTATTGATGTGCAAAAGAATCTATCTAGTTTCGTTAAGTTAAGCGATATACACAGTGTAAATACCCGACATAAAGATAACCTTGCTTGTCATCAGTGTAGACTGAAAAAAGTCAGTAATTCCTTCCTGGGTAACTGTATACGTTTTTACAACAGGCTTCCAATTGAAATAAAAAGTATGCCCCTAAATAAGTTTAAAAAGTGTATAAAAAGTAAATTGTACCGCAGGGGCTACTATTCAATTGACGATTATTTGCTTGACAAGGAAGCCTGGAAATGATCTGCTTGCTCTACTGCATTCTCAAGCAATAGTTTGTGATTTTAAGTTTAAATTTTGTAAATAGAGCACAAAAAGAAAAGCCCGTCGAGTTTCTTGCCAGTTCTTCTCAAGCGGGCCGCGTTCCGAACTGGTGGTACTATTTGCATTGTATTCATTGACGTGTCGCAAGTGCCTATGTATTAGGATTATGCGAAATAAATGTTTATTTGAGTTTGAGTTTGAGTTCCACGCGACCATGCGTGCGCGTGCAGCCTCACTGCAGGTGCAAGCCAGCTCTAACAGGGTCCTGATGATGATTGCATCTAGACTGGATTGTTCTTTTCTTCGGCATTGTTGTGAAAGGCACCTTTCTGTTACAATGCCGTGACCTCTAGAATATTAGCTATGTTGTGGCAATGCACAGGTACATGCAATGAGTAAGTTAAATATTATTACTATTATTTATTACTAGCTGATGCCCGCAGCTTCGCCCGCGTAATGTTTTTCCCGTTGCCGCTTCCCGTGGGAACTTCCCGGGATAAAAAGTAATCTATGTGTTATTCCAGACTATAATGTATCCCTGTGCAAAATTTCAGCCAAATCCGTTCAGCCATTCAAGCGTGAAAGAGTAACAAACATCCACACTCACAAACTTTCGCAAGTATAATATTAGTAAGATTACAATGATTTGTTATGTGCTACCTATTATTATAATTTTGACGTTGCATAATGCATTATTTTATTGACATACTTATTATTACTTACTGTACAGCTATTATTATTATTGTTTTTGATCTTATTATATTATTTACAGTTATATTATTATTTATAAATTGTGCTATGATGTTTGTACTGTACTTAGATATTTGGACATTAGTCTGAAATAAATGAATTTGAATTGAATTGAATTGATTTGTAAATGATGTATGATATGCTACTTTAAATTTAGATGGGAAGGAGTTAATGAATTCTGATTTTCTTTCTTATCGATTGATTTGTGCAACAAGTAGATTTAAAGAACTACAAATTATTATGTTACTTTTAAGATTTTTGTAGTCATTACACACAAATGACGAAATAAAAAAAAATGTTGAGGAAGGTTTGGGGTTTTCTATGGGTATGTATATTGCTAAAATAAGGCTATTCAGTTGTCACGCTCTCACACATCAAGCTTTTAATAGCTCAGTTTGAGTTGACCGGGGGCCTGAGGACGGTGAGAGGGCGGCTCACCGTCCTTACAGAAGCAGGCCGATGACGGCAGCGTGACGTGAGGAACTCACGCACGCCTCCCCCCCTTAGAAGCGGGATCACACCCGAAACCCCCCCAAAGACGCGGGATTGCACCCGAACCACCCCCTGGGCGAGGCCGCAGTGGCGGCCGTGGGTCTGTTGGGTGTCCTGGGACATCCTTCCGAGGGCTTACCCGGGGCTCCCAACCATAGGCTGTTGGGCGTTACGTGAGGTTTTTTAGTCGGTAGGAGTCCGGCATAACATCCATGAAAAAAAAAAAGCTCAGTTTGGGGTAGATTGTTGTGTAAAAAATATCCCACAATTTTATATTTGTTCCAGCTAAGATTTTTTCATGTCTATAAAACTAAGATTTATATTGAATCCTAAAATAAAATCAAGAGAGTACTCATGAAAAACATTTAAATGCTTGCCATGTTCACATTAAAAAAAATGTTACAACACAACAAACAACCGCACAGCGGCTTACGTGATAATGCCTATCGTTTTAAATCCCAACGTAAAAACAGGACTGTTATTACTATGTGGTATTACAACGTAACCAAAATAAATTGTTGGTTTAATATTGTCAACCAATGAAATCAATTATTTAAGCCAATGTTTGTCACAGATGTGTTGCAGAAAAACGTATAACATGTTATTTGTAAACGAGTTTTTATGATGCAGTGAGCAGGTGACAAGAGCAGGGTGGGACTCCCCAAAATTGTTATACCCTTTAGAACCCTGAAGTGTGTCTTCTTGTCGCTACGGTTCACAGAAAAGGCAAATATATAAGTACAAAATTCTGCCACCCAACAAGCGTTGCCTGCAACAGGCGTATTGTAACGTATACAAGTGGTAAGTTTTTGAAAAGAATATTAATTGTAAGGTAATAATACTGCCCTGATAATTGCACTTGCAGTAATCGACATTTTTGAGATTTTCACTTTTTTGCAGAAATGGCATCCTAAGGACATAATCTATACGTAAAAAATATATCTATAACTTTTTTTCAATTACAAACGTGTTTTTTAGGTACTATGAAACGCAGTACTTGCACCTAAATGTAACTTGTGCTACAAAAATTTGAAGCATTAAGCATATGCTATAAGTTTATGCAGTACTTGCTACGATTACTGCGTAAGCTTGTAGCATAAATTTTTCTGAAACGAATGTTTACTTAGCCAATCGTAGTATTCTACAATCCTGCGTTTACGAGAAGCGAGAGTGAGAGGGAGCTATGTGTGTACGAATGCCGCACGGTATAGTGCCGTGTTTCATTTTAGCAAATCAGTGCGTCGACGTCACTCGCTGACGTGACAGTGTGCTCCGTGTGGTTGGTGGTCAAACATTACAGTATTACGGCAAGTATACCGTAACTCAAACCAACCATGTCATAGTCAAAACCGGAGTAGTTTTGACTATGACAACGATGCATGCTAACATGTGCTAATACGTTTGAACTCGTCAAACGTATTAGCACAAATTAGTTAAATAAATAGTGAAGATGCCACAAATAATTCACTTGAAAAAAGCGCCGAAGAACTAATACAGCACCTTAGTAGCAAAATGTGTTACACATAATCCTTACTGAAGATCTACAGACTCATTTCACTCCTGAGCTGAGCCATATCTACAAGTTGTTCTGGAGAGTAGTCATAAACCGCCTCGCTGGGAAACTCGACAAGTTCCAGACAAAGAAGTAAGCCGGGTTTCGAAAAGGCTTTAGTACAGTGGACTACATCCATTCTGTTCGGCAAATTGTATGAAGTCCAACTAGCACAATCAGCCGTTGTGTATGGATTTCGTAGACTACGAGAAAGCCTTCGACTCTGTCGAAACCTGGGCAGTCCTAGAAGCTCTGCAGCGGTGTCATCTTGATTGGCGGTACATTGAGGTGTTGAGGGGCTTATATGATACCGTTACCATGACCGTCCAGTTGGAGGATAAGAAGACCAATCCGATAGCGCTGCGCAGAGGTGTGAGACAGGGAGATGTCGTGTCACCTAAGCTCCTCACTAATGCGATTGGGACGTCTTAAAATCGTTGGCCTGGGATGGAAGGGGCGTGAATATAAGCCAATGACATCGTCATAGTAGCAGAAAAGCTGAAACCTTTTAGCGGGGTGCTGCACAGTTTAAGTGAAGAGTCTCGACGTGTTGGCCTCGGTATAAACTTGAACAAAACCAAGGTCATGTTCAATGAGCATGTCATGCCGGGACCAATAGCTGTCCAAGACTACACTTACCTTGGCCAGGACATTTGAAACGAGTAACCTGGATAAGGAAATAGCGAGAAGGATTTGCTTGGGCTGGGCAGCATTCAGCGAACTGCATCAGGTTTTCTATTCGCCGATACCGCAATGCCTGAAGATGATAGTCTTCAGCCAGAGCATTCTGCCAGTTATGACCTACGCCGCCGAGACGTGGACACTCACAATAGGGCTAGTCCATAGTAGGGGTGTCTCTGAGGGAAAGATCCGAAACGATGTTATCCGTCAGAAAACAAGAGTGGTCGACATAGCTTGCAGAGTATACGTTTCGAAGTGGCTGGCCACATTTGTAGAATAACTAATGCTCGATGGAGCAAGCGTGTTCTGGAGTGGAGACCGCGACTTGGTAAATATCTGGTAGGACGACCCCCTGCCAGAAGGAGCGACGATCTAAAGAACGTTGCAGGGATTGACTGGATGCGAAAAGCGCAGGACCGTGTGTTGTGGCGAAATTTGGGAGACGCCTATGTTCAGCAGTGGACTGCTATAAGCTAGATTGATTGATTGACTTTTGAAGTGCCTTTGATTTCGGAAGATTAACTTTTTTTAGTAATTATGAACATGAAAACGAAAGATGAAAACTTTAACATTATATTTAACCTTTTGTTTTACGGCACACCTGTAGTCAGACCAATTTCAGGTAACTTATAAATAACCGAGTTTTGTATAACTCCCCCAAAAGGACTTATCACAGCTAACTCTTATATCTTAACATACGGGGCGTCGCGTATTAGGTAATGTATGGTAGGCTTGTCATGCCTATCTCTGTTATTGAGTTTATTATAGTAAATATAGCTACAATAAAAAAAAATGCTACTTCCCGATATCCGTCACATTAAAATATGTTACATTATTAAAAAATCTCACACTTGTTTGCATCAAATTTCTTTAAAAACGCAAATATCTGAAAAAATCTTTAGGATGCAATTTCTCAAAACTATGATTTTTAAGATAACGTAGATAGGTCTGACACGGCAGTACAGTCTGTTTAACTAATACCAGAGGTTATGTAATATATTCAATGATTAATAATTACAAACGCAGTACTAAGCACGTGCTAAGTGAGTTTGCAGTAATAAGCACTATTACTGCATGTGATCTTAGTGATACTGTAATGCTCGCAAGCCCAGAAAGTTAATGAAAACGCAGTACTAAGCATTTTATCTAAATAAGATAATAAAATAAGGAAAAAAAATTATCAATAGAAAGATCGTTTTTTTTACTATTTTTAAGTTACATTTTAAAAGTTATAGCACCGATATTTCTTCCTTAGATATGACGAAATATGTTTTTCGCGCTTATCTCGAAACCGCTATTTTGCAAGTACTGCGTTTGCAATAACGAGGGCAGAATAATGGTGGGTTTTTTTTCGTGAGGGAAAATCCTCATGGATGTTATGCCGGACTCCTACCGACTAAAAAACTTCACGTAACGCCTATCAGCCTATGGTTGTGAGTCCCGGGTAAGCCCTCGGAAGGATGTCCCAGGACTCCCAACAGACCTACGGCCGCCACCGCGGCCTCGCTCAGGGGGTGGTTTGGGTGCTATCCCGCGTCTTTGGGGGGTTTTGGGTGTGATGTGATCCCGCTTCTAAGGGGGGGCGTGCGTGAGTTCCTCACGTCACGCTGCCGTCATGGGCCTGCTTCTGTAAGTTCGGTGAGCGACCCTCTCACCGTCCTCAGACCCCCGGTCATAGAGGCCGATAGTCCTCGGCGAAGACACGCCGGAACTCGGGTGGGGGAGTTCTCTCCCGCTCCCGCCCTGCCGCCTCCTTCACGAGCATGACCTGCTCGCGGAAAGAGGCGGCGCAGTCCCACTTACTCCTGCTGGAGATCATGGCTCGCACCATGGTCTCTAACGAGAGAGTGTCCACGTCCAGACTCATTACTTTAGAATAGTAATTTTCTTTGCAACTGCATACATTTTTAGGGTTCCGTAACCAACTGGCAAAAACGTAACCCTTATAGATTCGCCATGTCTGTCTATCTGTATGTCTGTCTGTCTGTCCGTCCGTGTGTCACAGCCACTTTTCTCCGAGACCATAAGACCTATGCTGTTGAAACTTGGTAAATAGATGTATTATGTAAATTGCATTAAGATTTTTATATAAAACTAGAAAAAAAGCAGTTAATTTTGGGGGTCTCCATACTCAGAACTGAAACTCAATTTTTTTTTCTCTTTAAACCCATACGTGTGGGGTATTTATAAATAGGGCTTCAAAAATGCTATTGAAGTTCCTACCATCATTTTTTTCTTAAGTGAATAAAAGTGAATAGTTTCTAAAATGAAAAAATGTCCCCCCCCCCCTTTTAACTTCTAAACTAAGAACGACAAATCTAAAAAAAAATATAAGATGTACATTGCTATAAAATCTACCAACGAAAATTGGTTTGAACCAGATCGAGTTGGTAGTTTTTTTTATTACGTCATAAACCGTAATTTTCGCCGAGAAAAATCACTACCACTGCGAACGTGTTAAAACATCAATGAAAGTAAACAACGAACTACAAGAACTTTTATATTAAGTTACTTGCTGCTACGGAACCCTTCATGGGCGAGTCCAACTCGCACTTGGCCGGTTTTTGTTAATTTGATTGTTCATTAACGCACAACTTACCAAAACTGGGTCTACACCATCATGATTTTCACGCGTTAAAATCCGCTGGCAACTAGTATATATTAACGAGGCTTGGTAAACATGAGGTAGGACGTCCACCCGCCAGATGGGCTGCCGACTTGTAATAGGTCGCAGGCTAGAACTGGAAGCGAAAGACGCAGACCGTGTGTTATGGCGTAATAGTTATAGACCTACGTCCAGGCGTAGGACTGCTATCGGCTGATTTGATTGATTGAATGGAATTGCCATAAATTAAAAAAGGCAAAACCTACCAACGCTATACTTTTTTAATGGATCGCCAAAGTATGTAGCATAATCTAATAAATTTACAAATTTCAGTAAAAAGGTTTTTCTATTTTGTAATAATAATCCAAACATACAAATGAAATTGATGTGTCTGTTTACTACACACACGGTACTAATTCGTGTGCCTGTTAGTTCTGGTTAATCTCTGAATGTTATAAAGAGTAACTAATTCTACTATAACTTTTAAAAAAGAAATAGAGTTCCACGAAAATAAATGTAATTAAATATTGTGTAAAACCTTGCAACGTTTGAGGTTCAAAGTATACGCTGTTCGAAACCGAAGGCCACAGCTAGTTAATAATATTAAACAAACAACCTTTTCCAAAGTAAAGACATAAATTAATTGTTTACAAGGTATTAGGGTCTCTTTCGTAGCGTCCTTTGATCAAGACGCTCGCAAAATATTCCATTACAAGGCTAAATATAGCTACCCTTTCAATAAAAGGGTATTAAATTAGAGTATGCTATGTGTTTTCTATGTTAAAAAGATTTGTATTTTACATTCGAAGAAAAAAAATTGGTATTTTTACACCACGAAGGTGGCAGACAAGAATACGGTCCACCAGTTGTACCTACTGATCGTTACCGTAGCACAATAGCTGCCCTTTGAATAAAAGGGTATTAAATTTGAGTATGATGCGTGTTTTTAATGTTTAAAAGTTTTGTATTTAACTTTCGAAGAAAAACAAGAGTTTTTTTTTATACCACTAAGGTGCCAGAGGGAACGGCCCAACAGTTGTACTGGTAGTCACCGCAGCCTATGGACGTTTGCATCACTGGAGGGGCTACACTTGCACTGTCGACCTTGTAAAAACCTTGACCTTGTAAAAACCCCATATTGTAGGCGTTTGGGAGAACTGAAGCAGGGTGATCATTTCACAATCTAAGAGAGCGCGGAAGAACCTTCTATCTAAACTTACTGTACTGGAATGCTACGGACGCAAAGTGTAAGGATAAACAACCTATCCGTGTTAATAGTTTTACCTGTAAATGTGCCCCGTGTGGCGACAGGAAAATGTGCAAAATGTCGCCACAGTATTTCATCACGAGGGTGCAGTAAGAGGCGACTAAGGGAACACATTTGCAAAAAGTAATCTATGGAATTTTAACCAGAAATATTATTTGTTTCAGAAATCTACACACGATGCAGAAAATATATGTAATTATCGTGGCTGCCATCATTGTTAACCTATGTAAGTGGTAGCTTATATTTATTTGGATATTAAAACACAAAATTCGTGAAACGTGTATAGTTTACTAGTACACTATTACATTGTAGAATGATGTTATAGGTACACTTTAATTGACTTTTATGATTTTAATTGTGTACTGAGCCCACAACTCATTGAAATCACAACCTTTGATTTCGTAATAACTTACTATATGAAGAGACAAGTCTATTCTAAACCATCTCAGTGAATATTCTCTCTAGGATACACCCGGGCTCCCTGACATCTTTTCGTTGTAATTTTATAACTCAAGAACGGGCTCACCTATCCAAACCAAGTCTTTAGGCTTTGTTCAGACTATTTAGTAGATGGTATATGTGAAGTTTGCACAAAATCTTTCATCAGTTTTTCATTTATCACGCAAACGAAGTTGCGCGGGTCAGCTAGTATCCTATAAAAGCGCGGGTTTTTGACGTGACAACGTCTTATAATTCGATGGAGCTGGCTGCACGCACGAAAATATATGAAGTATGCGGCGTTACCTCGCTCTGAGGTGTTCCATTTATTTTAGTGCAAATGTTTTCAACAGATGGCGCTATAATCAATTGATGTGTTATTCCATAGTAAATATACTCACGATATTAAAATTTTATTACCCATAAACAAATCTACACAATAGTTTTTGACGTAACTGAGTTGTCACGTTCAACTATCGTCAGTAAACCGACTTTAAAGACAACCGATTTTTTAAGTCCGTAAAAGTCCGACATGCCTACCTCCAGACTTCCCCCACGAGAATTTCCACATGGTAATAAAGACAAAACCTTTCAAAAAAAGCGTCCATGTATAAATTTTTTTTCAAAACTCCTATCAACATTATTCACTAAACAGTGCACATAAAAATTTTGTATGAAAAGTGCTACGCTTGTGCTACGTCATAGTTGATGCCCCACGTACTACGGCTACGCGCTCGTAGCACGTCGTAGATAGCATACGTGCCAGCACATTGCACAGTAGCGTATTTTCTCTTCTTTATCGATGCACACTATCAGTTTATTATCGGAGTTTAAAGTATGGTGATGAAAAATGTATTGAGTTTTGGGTTTTGCTGTTGGAATTAGATACTTTTCCGGTAACTAATTGAATCAGGCGTTAAAAATCAAATATCCACCTTATAGAAGAGTTCCATATTAGAAGAGATTACAAAAAACGCCATTCGGTAAATCCTAATCAACATTACTTCGAACTTGGAACATTCTATCAAAGTTCGACTTATGAACTTCATGAATACTTTCATCAGTGGAATGACAAATCCAATAAGAACTACCATATGAGTAACACGCTTGGAAAGTTTTCTGAATGAATTAAGAAAGTTAATATTCAATACTACGTGAGACAGAGAGAGAGAGAGAGAGAGAGAGAGAGAGAGAGAGAGAGAGAGAAAGGTTTCCCGTCACGTGTATTCCCGTCGGCAGTCGGCAGTCCCGTGGCATTATTGTAGAAAAAAATTGATTGCCATTAAAATGGTGATTGTGCACCAACCCAAAGATAGACACATGCTATCGCGCAATTTTTTTGGAACTTTTTAAGAGAACCAATTTTTTTTTTTTTTTTTTTTTTTTTTTTTTTAATATTCACGGACATCTCACACAACGCTATCTGATCCCAAAGTAAGCTAGGAATAACCTGCTTGTGTTATGGGTATCAGACCACGGATATTAATACTTATATACTTTT
The DNA here is from genome assembly GCA_933228765.1 of Miltochrista miniata. Lineage (NCBI taxonomy): Eukaryota > Metazoa > Arthropoda > Insecta > Lepidoptera > Erebidae > Miltochrista > Miltochrista miniata. The sequence goes on from OW121773.1 coordinate 18,740,069, forward strand.
AAATACATACATACGAGTATTATACATAGAAACACCCAGACTCTTGAGACAAACATTTATGGGTCACACAAATATTTGTCTCCGGTGGGAATCGAACCCACGACCTCCAGAACCGCAGGCGGTATCACTACCGACTGCGCCACAGAGGCAGTCTGTACAATTTTGTAGTAGGTACATATTTTTTACATAACTATAAATATTTACGCAGCTCACGCAACGACGCTCTCAAAAGGAATAACTTTTCCCCCGTTTTTGAAACATTTACTATTACTGCTCCGCTCCTATTCGTTGTAGCGTGATGCTATATAGCCTATGACACTCCACAATAACGTAGCTTTCTATTGGTGAAAGAATTTTTAAAATCGGTTCAGTAGATTCTGAGATTACCCCTTACAATTTAACAAACACACAAACTTTACTTCTTTATATATATAGTATATATAGTATTAGTATTAATTTTAGTATTAGTATTAGTATAGATGATATCTGTACCTTAGGGTAAGATAAAGACCCTATTACGGAGACTCCCCTGTCCGTCTGTCTGACTGTCACGAACGAAGCTGTATCTCAGAAACCGTGATTGCTAAAGAGCAAACTTAACAAAAAAATTGTGTGCTTAGGTAGTTGCGGTATTCGGTTCTTCTATAGACGTGTCCAGCTGTCTCAACTCATCACTTATTCTTTAAATTCTAATTTCACTTCTTATACCTAAAACTTAATCTTCATTAAATAAACGCTGATTACATTTTATGACATCGTTTGAATAGAAAATGAGATGTCAATTCTCTAACAAATTGCTTCAGAATTCAAAAAAAGAATTAAAATTCTTACATTGATTGCCGGTCTCATTAATTTCATTCGTTTCTACCATTCAGTCATTCGTTCTTCGGAGTTAATACGCTCTGGCTAATATCAAGATATTGAATTCTTTTCCAGTTCAAATTGATTTATTAATAACTGTTGACTTGTGCTACTGTGAGGAAGTCTTGTGTATTTATATTTTTTAAGACTTTGTTTTTTTTATAAACATTGAAAAAATAAAAAGTTTGCAACGTATCTACACTAAGCCGCGCCGTTTAACCTAAATTTTACTAATACAGTAAAACTTGGTTAAGTGAGACATCAATGGACCTGCAATGTTGTTTCACTCATAGAGGTATTTCACTTATCCAATGTCTCAGATATCCAGGTGTAAATAAATAAATAAATACTTACATAGTTAAGTGCGGAATTTGCGGGTAGATAAGTAAACAAATAAGACGAAGTTGTCTCAGTTACAGGGCTATATGCATATAAAATTTACTCGCTGTCTCAGTTGAAGAGATAACTATGATTATAAATCAAAAGAACGAATCCCAGATATAGAGATTTGTTCGTCCCACTAACATGGTTAATTCAGTGACTGTTTCTCAGTTTCTCACTTATCCAGGTCCCACTTAACCAAGTTTCAACTTTAAATGCAAAATTTGTTGAGAATGTGTGGATGTTTGATAGTCTTTCACGCTCCAACGGCTGAACGGATCTGGGTAGATTATAGTCTGGAGTAAGTCATAGGCTACTACCTGGAATGGTATTCGGGAACGGAGCCGAGGACGCCTTGTAGTTAAACATAATTACATATATTTTTAAATAAAACAAATCAATGTGTCATTACACAAATTAATTTTGTCCTAAATGGCAACAGAACCCACCACCTGCCTTTTGTAGCCAAGGTCTCTAAACACTACAACAAGAGTCAATAGAGTAATATAACCAACCAAAATTGCATTAAAGGGCGCGTCCGCAAAAAATGCACGTATTTTGGAAATATCTAAGAATCTTGTAAAAAACACACGGTGTTAATGTAGTCCCATGTATTAAGAATTTAAGGTTCAATTTTAGTGTCATTTAATGAAGTGAGTTCTTGAATATTTCTAAAACCCTAAATGTCTGTTTGTGCATTTTGCGGACGCGCCCCATATTAATAGAGATACAAATAAAGAAACTACTTACTTCAAAACAAATACATACAAATGATACGACAGACCCTTGTTCCATTGAAAGCAATGCCTGGGGCAGTACAGGGTATTTCCAACGCTGATGGATTTATTTCAGATATGTTTCATGTATCATAAGGTATGTATTTTTGGATTTACTTAATATTATGACAGACAAACAGACGGACGAACGGATGGATAACAAAGTGATCCTATTAGGGTTCAGTATTTTTATTTTGTGGTAGGGAATTCAAAACAAATTTTCTTTTAGCACAAGTTGATTTGACTCAAGTTACTTTTGTGGTGGTATAATTAGGATCCCGTACCCAAAGGGTAAGAACGGGACCCTATTCATGAGACTTCACTATCTATATGTCTGTCTGTCCGCCACGAGGCTGTATCTCAAGAACTGTGATAGTTAGAGAGCTGAAATTTTGCACAGATGATGTATTTCTGTTGCCGCTATAACAACAAATAATAACATCAGAAAAAAGGGCGAAAGAAGGGATCCCATACAAAAAAAAACTTGTTTTTGCCGTTTTTTGGTACGGAACCCTCCGTGCGCGAGTGTAGTAAATATGTTTCGTCGTGTTTCAAGTATATTAAGGTCAAATAGTCAATTACAAAACACGTCAAACTCAGCTAAGTCCCAATCGACATCACCCCAAACTTTGGACATCCTATCAATGTTTAAGAGATCAATACCGTCATCAGAGAGGTGACACATTTGACCTCAGTGAGACTTATAATAAATAATAATAATAAATAATAGTTTATTAGATATCTAACGGTTGTACAATAAACACTCAGATTATTTCATACATAATATGCTTAGGATAGACATTTATAAGTTAGTGTTTGTTTTTAACACTGGTACCCACGGTAAGATTTAACTTGTGTTATGTGTACCAAGATTTTCACATATATGATTCACAACATGCAACGAGAATTAAGTGCATAAAACATACATATTACGAGTATTACCAACCAATAACAATATGAAAAAGTGTGTGTGTGTGTGGGTGTGTGTGTGTGTTTGAGTGATGGTGTATGCGAGTATGTATTGAAATTTGGTGTGTGAGATGTAGATTTGTGTGTGAGTATTATTAGTGCGAGTATTATTTAATATCGTTGACCGGGCATCAAAGAGTGGATACCGGTAATAGACTCTCGGTGTCTTAATAATTTTTGTCTGTAATCATTTAGACACAATTTTATGTCCATTCTGTCTGCAAGATTTTGCACACCCTATTTATTGCATTATACAGGTGACTTCCAATAACACGGAAATGGCACTGAGCAAAAGCAGTTCTCGACTTCTGAATGCAGCACACTTTGTATTGTCGGCATGATCCACGTGTTTTTTGAGCATTGTCATTGTAAATCAGCGAAGAGTGAGTGCGTAAAATTAATAAAAAGCTTCCTCACTGTGAGGACTCCACAATCTTGGTAAGGGCGTCAGTCGGATACATAAACGGCTTTGATGTCATAACCTTTAGTACAGTCCTTTGTGCCTGTTATTAGATGAGCATTAGATGAGTCTTGTGGGCTCCACCCCAGACAACAGTGCAATAGGTGATAAAGGACTGACACAGTGCAAAGTAAACCATTTTCAATGTCACCAAATCGGCAGAACATCTAAGTCTCTTAAACACGAAGATAAGTTTACGGAAACGAGCAGTGACATTTTCCAACTGCAGCTTCCACTTTAAAGAGTTGTCAATAAATATTCCAAGATATTTCACCATGTCGGTACTCGATATTTGTGGACAGGAACAAAGAGAGGAAGAGTTGTTGGAATTACAAGTATCCCGATCCCGAACAACACGTGCCGGGCAAAGATGCCACTCACACACAGTGAAGAGAATCTTCGCCAGAACTGAGCGTTTTAGAAGATCGTTCCTCTGTCGAACTATAAAAACATGGAACGACCTGCCCGCACACGTGTTTCCCTCATCTTACAATCCCGGGTTCTTCAAGAGGAGCGTGAAGAGGCACATCACAGGGCCGCCATCTTGAGGACCACTGTCAGAAGTGGCCCCCAATCGCTAGATGCGCCACGGCTTTCCATCAGGCTGGTGGCGACGTCAATTTGGCGAGCGAAATATAAAAAAAAAATACTGTAAGTTGGTTATTTGATAGTCATTTCATCACAGTTCTCAGGCACTCCCCCGCACAGCTTAAGGTATCAGGCCAGTCGGTACCGTATACCAAAAGCGCCGTATCATCTGCATAGGCGTAAATGAAGCAGTTTCTGAGAGGTAACTTTCAAAGGCCGTTCACATACACCAAAAATAATGTTGGACCAAGAATATAACCCTGGGGCAAACCGAAACATAATGATTTTGCGTCGCTGGTAGTATCGTTTATTTTGACGAATTGTAAACGACCACTATCATAACCTTTAAAGAATTCACGTGTGTGGCTCCGGATGCCAATATCTTCCAGTTTAGACAAGAGGTGTGGAATAGACACAGTGTCAAGTCTTATAAGTTTAGAAGTTTGATGAACAAAATTGAGTTAAAGATACGGTTTTCTGAAAGTAAGCGTTGTGCGAAGGTCTGGACGTGGACACTCTCTTGCTCTCGCCGAGAAATATCGGTCTCCATGACCGGGGGCCTGAGGACGGCGAGAGGGTGGCTCCCCGTCCTTACAGAAGCAGGTCCATGACGTGACGTGACGTGAGGATCTCACGCACGCCCCGCATTAGAAGCGGGGTCACACCCGAAACCCCTCGAAGACGCGGGATAGCACCCGAACCACCCCCTGGGCGAGGCCGCGGTGGCGGCCGTAGGTCTATTGGGAGTCCTGGGACATCCTTCCGAGGGTTTACCCGGGGCTCCCAACCATAGGCTGTTGGGCGTTACGTGAGGTTTTTTAGTCGGTAGGAGTCCTGCATAACATCCATAAGGATTTTCCCTCACGTTAAGCACAAAAAATAGCGTTGTGCGAATGGACGTCGTTATTTCATTGATTAAACGTCATATTTCTCTGGGAGCCAATTTCTTAATAATTCTCGAATATTATTCTCTCACTTCACATCTTGTTAACTCTAAATAGGAATGGTATAAATGTGTCTGTAACTATTGGAGACCTAGTGCCAAAACAACTGACCCTTTTGGTTAAATTATTGCTTTTACCGTTCCATTTCGTACTTTTATTCTGTTTATGCTCGTACGAGGATGTTAGTGGTTTTTTGCCCTCCGTATCAGATCGTCAAACTAGTAAAATGGCCATGAGGTATTAACGACATGAAAGTAAAACGACGAACTAGTAAAACATCTTTAATCTAAAATATTCATATCAGTAGAACGTCTGGTTGCATACGTTTTGTACATCGATGTTATAAATAGTTGGAACCTTCCAGGCGTATCTACAAGCTGGCTCGATTCGAAAGCAAATATTGGCCGTGGTACTTAGAAATGTCCCAAAGTTTTTAGGGGACTTAGGTTAAGGTAATAATATTGATAACTTGACCTTTCGGACATATTGTCAACTCCATGAAACCAAATGGCCGAACAGTTAAATTGTAAAGAGAAAATAATGACATACCTTATTGCATTTCCACAATACCTAACTTATTGCATTAAATAATTTATAATTGCAATAATGAACTCGTAATAACAATAAAGAACTCATATTGCATTAAAAAAACTCATAACTGCAATAAAGAACTTATAATTGCATTAAAGAACTCATGCATGTAAATTCCTGTTTCGAGCTTTGTTAAACATGTTCAAATTCAATACAAAACCGCGTCAAAGACTAACAAGTTTCTGACTTTGCAGACGCGAGCTAATGAGGCCTTAACTGTCTAATTATGTATGGTTTTGATGCGAGTTGTATGTGAAAGGATATTTACTCGAATGTTTGAAATTGAAATATGGGTTGGCAACTGTTTGAGTTGAACTAGGGGTCCGTACCCAAATGGTATAAACAGGACCCAATTACTGTGACTTCGCTGTCCGTCACTCTGTCTGTCTGTTTGTAACCAGGCTGTACATCATGAACGCGTGGTAGCTAGATGCTAGACATTTGAAATTTTTACAGATGATGTATTTCTGCTGCCGTTATTACAACTAGTACTAAAAATATAGTTAATTTTGGAATTTTATCTGATTCGGAAGCGGTACGAAGTGCATATTGACAGCCCGTCATTCAAATTTTCCCTGCAACGATTCTAATATAATTTCGTTGAAGCGAAAATTTTATTATGAATCAAAACAATAAAACACGCTTCCAGAAACCCGACCAGGACAACCAACTCAATTTCCTCCTTTAACAGAATCGCATTCTATTGCAACATTGCCACGTACCCCACCTTTATATTAAACGTCAAATCGAAGATACATGTTTGCAATGTTAGCTTGTCTTTACTAGAGTAAACCAAAAATAAAGTCAGTGTTTACTTATTTATGGAACTAGATATCCATTGATAATTATCAATGGATATACGAATACCTTAAGAGGGCTAACATATTTCGCGCCACATATTGCTCAGAAACCATACTTTTCATTGCATTTAAAGTCATTAAATATTTATCGTACAAACATGGTATTCACTAACATACTTAGTAAATTTAGCTCTCTAAACGTTTATTAAAACATATATACCTAACAACGGATTACATAATGGTAATTATCAATGAAAGTGAAACAGGTTTTTCAAATCATACGATTTGCATAGTTTTCGATGCTTGAATTCATGTCAAATTACTGATAAATTTAATAAACAAGGGATACGAAGCAATTGAAAAGGGGGTTGGCTATCTGTTTGTAGAATAACCTGATATCAGGTAGGTTCCTTTTTTTAGAGAAAAATGACTGTAAAGTTTGCTCAAATAGTGAGAAATTTCACCAAAATAAAGTAGTCTTTTCACCAGCTTCTGTAGTTTAAATCATTATGATAATTATGTAATATTATGTCAGAACTTCTCCTTTGACAATAAAAATATTTCTTTTTATGTAACTAGATACAGATTTTTTTTTACAAAGTATTTTGTGAACCCCTATAAATGCAGATACGCGAACAAATACGATTTAGTACCGCCGAGAGGCTCTCAGAGAGTGGTCATGTCGCTCGATGTTCCATTTTTGAATACGAAAAAATGAACAAAAATAGTCTAATTCTAGCGTGACCAAACAATCTTAGTACTTTGTGACGTATAATATAATATATATAAATATTTATGGTCGATATACAACGTGAACTTTTGTATAGTGCAAATCTCAGACACCCCGACTAGAGTTTCGCTTCGAAATACTGTATAAAAAAAATTAAATGAAACTAACGACAACTGACCAAGTTATAAGCTTTTACAGTTACACTATTTTCTTCACGAACAGCGTAGGTGTAGGTATTATACGCAAGGCAGGTAGTCACTATTCGTGTGGTATTGATAATAACACATTAACACACCATTTTCATAAGTGGTAATTATGGAACACCTGTGAGGAACCAGACCAGGATTGGGACGGCTATAAAGCCGCTAAAGCAAAATACAAGTAGCGACTGAGATACAAAAGTACCAAGTCTTGGAGAAACCTCTGTTAGAGTCAGACTAATACTAGCCAAAAAAGGGACAGAACTGTCCGTATCTATAAAGAAACCTGGGCGCGGCGGCCTGACCCACACATGAAAAGAATTATTTGTACTGTTGATTGATGGCACTTGGTGGAACCTTTCGGCATTTTCAAAGGCAAACTAACATTATATACAATAAATTAATAACATATAAATTACCACTACATCATTCTACTAACGTTAACTATCATGAAAAAAAGCCGAGAGTATTTTGATACAAACGCACTTCCCAGAATGCCAATTGCTGCAGACACTCATGTGGCTGGTGGAAAACATATCCACAGAAGAAGTCCAGTAGGAGCTCGCAAGACTAAGAGAGAATCTGTTCTGTCAACTTACAAAAAACTGAATGGGTAATTAACAGCTTCAAGTCCTTCAAATCTCCAGGACAGGATGAAGTCTTCCCTGCAGTGATAAAATGGGGGAGGACACAAGTTGATATTGTCAGTTACATAGTATCTATACGCCAGACAATGAATGGGACTGCGACCCAGACTGTGGATAGAGGTCATAAGTGATCTTTATACCAAAACCCGGTAAAGGGATTATGTTTGTGATTCAGACCTCTGGTCATACAGACCGATAAGCCCTTCGTCTTTCCTGCTAAAAACTCTGGAAAGATTGTGTGACAGAGACAAACGAGGGACGGCCCTTCAAAATAAGCCACTGCATTCCAACCAACGCGCATAATGCCCCCGGCAAGTCTACAGACACAGCACTACATGCAGTAGTACACAAAATAGAAGAGGTCATCCAGAATCAATCAATCAATGTGCCTCGGCACTTTCATAAACATAGAGGGAGCTTTCGACAGAAGAAGCATAACCACGGCACTGACAAAACACCGAGTATACACGGTAGTCAGTGAATGGATAGATAACATGCTAAACAAACTCATTTTAAAGCTACAGACATGCAGAAACCAGTGCGCAGCCATGGCCAAAGGTTGTCCACAAGTGGGCACCTTGTTGTAGACGACCTAATAACCAATCAATCAATCAATTTAATTTAGAACAGTCCCTATATACATGGATGTGGAACAAGCCATAGCAGATGGTAAAATTAAATTATGGAGAAAAACGGATCTGTTTACAAAGTATGACTGGTATTTTAAAATCCAAGGCCAACTTCAAATTAAGTGAGAAGCTGCGTTTATTTTATCTTCTAGTGATCTTGTGTATATAATAAATATTTTTAATGAATTGTATTAAAATTACTTTCAGTCAAGCCAACATTTATCGATTTGCGGTGTAGACTGAACACTAATTTGCCCATAAGCACAGTAAATATTTCGCAAGACGACGAGTTCTGGACTACGAGTATGGAACCTAAATTGTTAAATTTTTACGACTAATGTCTGTTGCCCAAAATGATTGAGCCCAGAAAGAGCCGATCAAATAAAATAAAATAAAATTTATTACCTTTGAAATTAAAAAAAAAAATAGGTTTGTCAACATTTTTTCGGAAATGCTACAAACTGAGAAGAACACCCCAAGAAACTTAGTAGGTATCTAATAATCTATCAATGCCGATACGGAATGGCTTTTTCTTGACGGTGTGCATTGTTATGCACATACCACTTAATAAATATTTGGTTGTTGTAAATGAAAAACACCTACTAGGTATCAATTAAGATTAGATTTAGATCACATAGCTCAAGCTTATAGCTTAGTTTGGGCTAGAATCTAGCCCAAACTTGGATATTCTCACACAACATCATCTAGCCGCTAGATGATGTTGTGTGAGAATATCCAACAATATTTATTGGTTATTTATTAAAAATATTTTAACGTTCCTGCCAGCACTGAATCTGCAGTAGGCAGCTAAACATCGTAACATGCCGAGCGCCTGCGCATTGCTACGTTAATATTATTGTTTTTAACTATGATTATTGTCAAATTTAAATATTTATAGTGTAAAATAGAATATTGTCCATTACTTTCTACAATTTTCGTATATTTAGAAACTTTAAAAATAAACTAAAAGAAGCGCTCGTGGCCCGCGGACTCAGTGTTCTGTAAACGATCACTGCAGTAAGCAACTTTCACTATGACCGGTCTATGGATGGGTAACCATCCATGTGATCACTTTGTGACATTTATTTGAGCGCTTTCGTGCTTCGGAAGGCACGTTAAGCCGTTGGTCCCGGTTGCTAATAAAATGGCAGTCGTTTTAAGCTAAGTTGGAGGCTTTATTTCAACAGCAGGCAGTCACAACCTGCGCCTGTCCATTTAAACACGGCAATACGGCTCACCACCTATTACGTGGGACAAATTATACAAAGGTGAAATGTGGGCATATAATATGCCTCTGCCTACCCCTTCGGGGATAAAGGCGTGACCATATGTATGTTAAAAATAAACTTGTGGACCGTTTTCATGTATGTGTGTATTATATACTATACTATCTTCACGCCAAATCCCTTGCGGGGTAGGCAGAAAGAACCGAGCGCCACACGGCACGCTCCATACACACCTCACTTGCTTCTTCAACTTTCATTTTTCTTTTCATCCATGCACGTCGGTTCCTTCGGTTCAGTATTTCTAATTGCAATATTGATATTAGTTAGGTAAATAAATGTCAACCTTATTAATTTTATGATGTCAGTGTCTATCACTACTTAATATCAATCAATTTGCAATAAAATAATCAATAATTATTAACTAATATTACTAACATAAAAATTAAATTAAAAGATTGAACCCTTTGTTGCCCGTGGCACTACCGCTTGGCACTACCACTAGTGTCACGGGAAATTTTACTTTCCCGTGACACTACCGTTCTTATTGGCTAATTAAGTCCATATAGTACAATTTCCCATGGCACTACCAATTACCAATGGCACTACTAAATACCAAACATATCAAATCAAGAGCAACCTTGTTCTCTCCTGGTCTCAATATGACGATCGGTAAAACAAATGAAGATCGGCAAAACAAACGAAGGTCGATGAAACAAATGAAGATCGGTAAAACAAATAAAGATCAGTGAAACAAATGAAGATCGGCAAAACATAAAGATCGACAAAACAAAAGAGGATCGGCAAAACAAAATGAAGATCGGCAAACAAATGAGGATCGGCAAAATAAAAGAAGATCAAAAAAACAAATGAAGATCGGTGAAACAAATGAAAATCAGCAAAACAAATGAAGATCGACAAAACAATGCAGATAAATAAAACAAAGGACTATAAGCAAGTCGATAAGGTCAAAAATTACTTGTAGTCAAATTTTGTATTCTAGATGCGATTACCATTCAAAAAAATAGATGCAAGCAAGTCGTGACCTTAATGACACTTACCTAAAAATGTGCTTTTACGCGTTTATAGACATCACTGATCACGAAAACATAAAAAATAGTTAGATATTATGCATGCTCATAAGGTCGAGAATTGCTTGCACCAATTTTTTTGAATGGTTATCTCATCTAGATTACAAAAAATAGGTCTAAACTAATTTCGACCTTATGAACATGCATAATATTTATTTATTTTTTACGTTATCATTATCAGTGATGTTTATAAACGCCTAAAAGTACATTTTTAGGTAAGTGTCATTAAGGTGGAGAATTGCCTGCATCTATTTTTTGAATGGTAATCGCATCTAGATCACAAAATATGACTGCAAAATTTTTTTGAGCTTATCAAATTGTTTATAGTCATTTGTTTTATTGATCTGCATATGTTTTATCGGTCTTCATTTGTTTTTTCGATCTTCATTTGTTTTGTTGATCTTCATTTGTTTCCTCGCTATTCATTTGTTTCGCCGATCTTAATTGGTTTTGCCGATCTGTTACATTTATTGTTAAAAAATTACAGAGAAACATAAATTATTACATATCTATATTAACATTATTACTATCTAAACTAAACCTAAATAAGGCCCCCGTGGCATTGTGCCCAAAAGACTAGCAGCATTCCCCCTTTGAATAGCAATACCTATTCGTTGAGCGAGAAAACTGCCAGCCCTTGGGTCACCAGTTGACTCCACAAGGCGCTTTTTCAAATTCTTGAAAAATTTTTGCGCATTGGGACCCCATGGACCTAGCGTCTCGACACCGACTGGACAAAAACGATACGATGAGTCGAGACCCTTATATTTATTAATTTTAATATTTTCAGCCGCTTCCGCTGCGGCACTGGCTTTTAATTTTGTTTTAGGAAGATGGGACGGGGCTAGAGTGTCAACACAAGTTGCATCCCAGACCAGGACCCGACCCATCTCCCACGGTATCAAATTTATACCATCCGGTCTCTTGCCATCGTCCCTGAAAACGCCGTTTGGCTCTAAGAGCGCAGGCACATTGGCGGTGGCAAGAGCACGGCGGATGATGTCATTCAGCGCAGCGTGGCGTGAGAAGCGGCCTGCGCTCTTTAAACATGAAAGACCATGATGCCCCAAAGTGTCAACGTTAAAACCGCAGGGGCATCGATGTGGAGCGCAAAGCGTGACGCCAAGTCTCAAACCAACTGAAATTCTTAGGATGTCTGGTTCCAAAAAAGTTCCGGTGTTGGCTATAGGGAAAGCTTTCAACCAATCACCGGATTCCTTTCTACTGAGCGCTAATAATCTGGCCCGATCCGGGCCTAGACTAGCATTTAAAAAGGAGTCAAAGGTTATTTTGACATAGCGTCGTCCCAGCTCCGTTGTAAACTTGGATGGGTGGGTAAATTTTGCCGATCTTCATTTGTTTTAGCAATCCATTTCTAGTAGTGTCACGGGAAATAATATTTCCCGTGGCACTACTGGCAAATGGTAGTGTCAACGTAAATGTCCAATTACCCGTAGCACTACCAGTAGTGTCATGGGAAATTAAAATTTCTCTTGACACTACTGGTAGTGCCAAGCGGTAGTGCCACGGGCAACAAAGGGATTGAACGCTTAGACTAAGAATATGACACCGGTAATACATCAAGGAAAACAAAAGTATCAAACTTGTTAGTAGCAACAATTGGCACTATACGGCTATGTGCGCCGCGCCGGCTGATTTCTTACGATCGTAAAGAAATTTGAAAACCGAATTTACGCTCAGATACCTATAAGAATACCTTCGTGCCACAGTAATTCAATAAGAAATACCTTTGTGCACTATTTTTCTAATCTATACTATATAAACTAATATTATTTATCTATACTAATATTATAAAGAGGAAAGATTTGTTTTTTTGTTTGTTTGTTTGTTTGTTTGTTCGTTTGTAACGAATAGGCTCTGGAACTACTGGACCGATTTGAAAAATTCTTTCACTGTTGGGCTATACTCTTTGCGGGTAACATAGGCTATATTTTCTTCCCGTATTCCCACGGGAACGGGAACTACGCGGGTGAAACCGAGTGACGTCCGCTAGTGCACTTATAAAATTTTACATTCATCCCTTTGCGCTTGTTCAAAACCCGGTTCACAGTTTCTCAATCACGTAATTATGTAAATATCTATATACCTATAACTGTGTTCAATAAATAACTTATTTTATTGAACGAATAAAATAAGTTAATTAATCTTAATTAAAAATCTTTTCAATATTACATAAGTACTATAAAGTATTCAGTGTCCAAGTATTTATTGAAATATCTCATTCAGAAGAATTCTGGAAAAAAGAACGAATGCATTATTGGAAAAGCGAATGGAAAATATAACAATGGATATGATTACGAAACGATACGTGCTTAAATAAGAGATGAGCCTTCAGTTGAATGAATGTAGATAATTATATTGTGGCCATAAAAATAGCGTTGGAATTGGGTAATATTTTTCTGTATCACAATTTTATACTGCAACTATAGTAGTATTCATCGGTAGATTGTATTCCTTTGCGTACAAAAATACATATAGCCGTGAATTTACTACTAGTGAGCATTTTTAGTCGGTAGTGAGAGTATTTAAAGATATTATTATCTGTGGTACGCGTATGGCACCTTTAGTGTTACAAAAACGCAAAAACTTTTCCATATAAAAAAATTCCAAAACGGTTACTACTTTTAACAAGTAAGCTATGCTCGTTTGCTACCTTAGGTGTAAAAAAACTAAGGTTTTTGTTCTAAAGACTAAGTTATCCATCATTTAGATAGATGTAAACGACCGCTGCATGCAATGCTATATTTTTGATATTACCGCTACTTCTGATGTGGTTAAAATTATGAAGATTCTCTCACTTATAATAACAAAGGAGGCGCTTTAAGAATAGCCTTTGCCTCTTACATTAGAATTGCGTTTATTTCTTTTATTATTACCGTTTCGGGTCACACGAAACACTAACTTGAAAAAAAAAGCGTTCAATAAAATCGCTGACTTTGTAGCGTCATTCGGATTGAAAACAATACGTCAATTCTTTAATAAATTCCTTCAGAATTTTAAATAAGAATTAGAATCTTTACAATGATTGCAAACCTCATTAATTTAGTTCATTCCTTCCATTCAATCGTTCGTTCTTCGGAGTTAGTACACTCTGGCTAATGTTGTCTCTGAAGTCTTTTGATTCTTGTTTTAAATTAATTTTAATTCATTGTTTTATGGCTTAGGAGTTTATAATTAATTTTATTTTCACCGCCAGACCATTGGTTCAAGTATGTATGTGATATTAGATCGGTTCCAATATTACTTATTATATTATTACGTATAGGTATTTAAGTTTACGTCATTTTTACGTCAAACTAGCTGTCCCGGCGAACTATTCATAATTTTTTTTGGATGCTAACCTTGCCCTGGCTACAACTAATCCAAAAACATGAATTAGGAAAATGGGTCCAGCCGTTGTTAAGTTATGCGCCTTCATACATCTCGGAGATTCATTTTTATTCAATAGATATAGATTATTATACTAACGTCAACGTGATGTGTATGTCAAATAACATTAATCATTCATGTAATATTACGTATACCAATGTGTTACGTAGGTCAAAAATCTATCAAAATCTATTACTAAGGTGAAATTCTAACCTACCTATACTTTACCTACCCCTTCGGGGATAAAAAAAGGCTTTGTGTATGAATGTACTACATTATTGCCAAACATGTAATAGCCCTCAAGACGTGTATTAATCTTTAACGGTACTTGAACCCCAATAGCAGTCATTAGGCGGTAATGACCTGAACTATTACCCTAAATTGAACAATTCAACCTGGAGATACATACTATCTGATCGATACATAGTCTATGTCTTTCTATACTAATACTACAAAGAGGAAAGATTTGATTGTTTGTTTGCATCAAATAGTCTCCGGAACTACTGCACCGATTTAACACATAGACTACTTTTTATCCCGGGAATAAGTTTCAGGTTATGAGAAAATTTAAACAGAACTCTAAGTGGGAAAAATCGCTTTCACTATATTGTGTGTTACATGTGATAATATACAAACGGTAAATTTTGTGGTCCTTTAGACCCATCGCCTATCCCGTTGGGGACAGATACCCGGAGTCCGTTGGGAATAATTTGCCTATCGTATGAGGATGTTACATTTAAAAGCAAATAAACAAACAAACAAACAAAACGTGTTTTATTCCACAAACGGTGACACTGTAAATTTCTCAATGTTAAGTAAGCTAAGTACCTAGAATTACATAGAAAAAAACACTGTCACCTTAGTGTAGAATAAGGCCCCTCTCAGCTTATTGCTGCCTCACTGTTAACGTGATGACAGCACTGATTTTCAGAGGAGGCCATTCGGGACATGGTGACGACAGTCTAAATAAACTACTTACTAAATATTACTATGCACAAATCAAATAAAGAAGGAAGCAACAAAAGAATACACAAGAATAACATTGACGCCTACACTCAATCAAATATGCCTTTAATTGTTTAATTCTGGACGTAGGCCTATCCCATATTACCTCACAATGTACAGTCAAGCGCCTACCGCATTCAGTCACTACCTGCGACCACAAATAAGATATAGTACAGATGGGAACCTACATACCAAATTCGCTGAGGCTACGCACACATAGACAACTCATTCACAGACACGAGGTCAGGCGGTCTCAACCGATATTTCGCTTGTGCTGATTTATGCGCGAGTGTGTGTAGCAGAGGGTAGGTGTGAAAAAAAAGTACTTATATGAGTTTTCCATCAGAACTATCTCTAATTTGTGCTGCAACCATCTTTAGATCATGAATTCATATAGCGGAGGTCGTCCGACCTGACATGTACTGAATCACGGTCTCCATTCCAGCTGCCTTATAAGGCTTAATTTGGACATCATACAGGTTGTGCGCATGCACATACCTACCTCAGGCACCAGTCTCTCACAATGTTAATTTTATTGTACTAAGTATAACTACATTTTTTTAGTTATAAGAAGCCATTGTGATGACAAAAAAAAATTATTATTATCTATATATATTAAAATCAATGCCACTTTTCGTTGTAATTTTATAACTCGAGATCGGGCTCACCTATCCAAAACAAATGTTTAGGCTTTGTTTGGACTATTTAGTAGATGGTTGTGTGAAGTTGGCACAAAATCGTTCGAGAGGTTCTTGATTTATCACGCAAACGAAGTTGCGCGGGTCAGCTAGTTATCATATAGACATAAGTACAAGTCGTGGCGTTCAGTAGATAAAACTACATATTATCAAGATGATTGTGATACATTCCTAGCTATCTACAGGACTGCAATTTGTGGTAACCACGCGTCGAGTATGTAACAAATGGAGTTAACGACTCTAGCGCCATCTGTTTTGCGATTTGAATTAAGTTGTAGGTATTTTTTGGGTGGTATCTTTTTGAGGTAGGGTTCTTTCTACTCACTTTTCTACTACTTTTAGCCCCTCTCTATAAAATAGATTGCATTATGGGGCTTATGGCGAGACTTGTGTCTGTAATCTGTGACTCTGTTGCATTAAATTACGTCACTAGGTCACGGGGATCATCTGTTTAAAGTTTGAAAAAAAAAACAAAAATGACAACGTCAATCGGATTAAACTTTCACTTTCACATAAACGTTAGAGGGGTAGTCGGGTGAGACCGTCTCACGGTTTCTTGTTTTTGCCTATAATATATACTTATTTTTTCATAAATGAATATTTGAAGACATTCTCACACAACATCATAATATAAACTTGTGCTATGGGATCTAGATGACTGATGTACATACTTATATATTTCTAAATACATACATATTATACATAGAAAACACCCAAACTCCGAAACAAACATTTGAGGATCACATAAATATTTTAACCGACCCAAGAATCGAACCCGGGACCTTAGCGCGGCAGGCGCTTACGCTACCGAATGGCTCCGTTCAGTAGTTTCGGAGCGTATTCATTGCAGTTAAACAAACAATCAAATCTTCTCTCTTTACAATA
This sequence comes from Miltochrista miniata, assembly GCA_933228765.1. Classification (NCBI taxonomy): domain Eukaryota; kingdom Metazoa; phylum Arthropoda; class Insecta; order Lepidoptera; family Erebidae; genus Miltochrista; species Miltochrista miniata. The sequence goes on from OW121773.1 coordinate 18,756,937, forward strand.
TTAATATAGATATCTGTAATGTAGTAAGATGTTGGACTCTTTGAATAAGTTACTGTAACTGACCCTCTTATTCAAAACGTGCTTCTAGCTTCATTTGCAAGGATTATTGAATTATAATATCCACTGCTCGCTAGTGATAAAGCTACCTATTTTATCCACTAAGAACCTGATTTATTCATTACGCATATTCTTTCAAGAAATCCATATTTTTAATGTTGTAACTGAATCGGATTAGAAAAGTTTTTATTGACTATCGTAAATGTAGCATACGCGTATAAGTCGTTATCGTGTAAATTCATAACTCTCCGTTTTGCAAGTGGTTAAAAAGTAGCTTAGTCCTTCCCAGAGACTCCAACTATTTCAATACCAAAATTTCACTTAAATCGTTTCAGCGGGTTAGGCGTGAAAGCGTGACAGACAGACCGATTTTATTTCCCATTTACAATATTAATATGGATCATTTTTTGTTGAAAGTTATGAGCAGAAACAAACTTTGTAAACAGCTACATAAAATAAAATGTTTATTTATTTACGCACTTCTTTTTTTTATATACTCAGAATTCTAAATAGGTATCTACTTATTTTGAAAGTTCATTGAACAAATTCAAGTCCAAATTGTAGTACTGAATATTTCCGAAATTTCACGTGAAATAGAACTAATATCGTCATGAATGGAGCTAGTTAGGTACGACTTGTGTTCATTAGAGTCTCTTGTGTTGAGTATTGAGTTACGTAGCGGAGGGAAAACTCGAAATGTGTTTCTGAGTTTCTATTTGTGTACATTTTGGTGAATACGTATGTAATATTTTTTGCTACTCATGCGTTTACTTAGTATCTTATATTTGAAGTAAAAACTTTGTACACTTTTTAAGGTCATTGAACTAACAGATTGACGTGAAATTTAAGTATAATTATCAAGAAAATGTGCAAAAATCTAGTTTTCAAGACCAAACAGCAGCAACAGTTATGTTGCTTAATTTTTATATTTTATTTATAACGGGTGATTTTTTAACTGGTATCTTTTTGGCAACACTGTTTTTGACAGATCACGCGTGAATCGTGTCTTGTGTCATTGTCAAACTTGTTCAGTTTGGTCATTAATTTAACCATGAATCGACTTACGAACGAACAACGCTTGAAAATATAGAATTTTACTATCAAAATGCATGCTCGGTTAAGAGAGTGCATCGTGCACTTCTTTTTCGATATTTTTTTTCGATTTTTTTTTGCCCAAAATGGAAGAATTGGACATGCCTGACATGTGGTTTCAACAAGACGGTGCCACATGCCACACGGCACGCGAAACAATGGCCCAATTGAGAGCCGCCTTCGGTGAACAGTTTATCTCTCGTTTTGGGCCCGTCAATTGGCCGCCTAGATCGTGTGATCTAACGCCTTTGGACTATTTCTTGTGGGGCCATGTTAAGGCTCATGTCTACAGGAATAAACCAGCAACGATCGACGCACTGGGAGCCAATATTGAAGCATTTAATCGTGATATACCGGCTGATATGTTGGAGAGAGTGTGCCGAAATTGGGCCTTGCGAATGGGCCATCTAAACCGGAGCCGTGGCCAGCACTTGCATGAAATCATCTTCAAACATTAAATTATATAGATCATTCTATCGATTCCAATAAAGATTTCATCAAATTTTTCAATTTTTTTGTGTATCTTTTAAACATCAAATCCTATACCTCTTAAAAAATCACCCGTTATATGGGAAAAGAATTGGTTTCGAGCAGGATTCGAACCAGCACCTTCTCGCATACCGTGCAAGATGCTTAACCAATTAGCCACCGAAACCAACTCCGATTCAACCAAATTTTTCACCTTATATACGTCTTGGGGCGACTTGGGGGTATATTTAAAAAGCAATTAGCATATTAATTGCTTTTCAAAAATAATCTTAGGTATGTTGCTGCTATTTGGTCTTGAGACTGTGTAAGTTAGCGACTAGCACCTAGGAGAGGTGCAGACTATGAATGGCGGGCACACTGTGTAAAGGAAAAATGGGTATCAAGTCCAAATAGCATCCTGGTTCTCTATCACGACGGGATCGATCAAGATCAATTCGAGAGTAAAAATGTCCATTTCACCGTTACTTTAACGTACGTCTGAAAAATAAATACGCTTGTTCTCTTGTAAATATATAGGATTTTTTAAATTTATTAATCGTGAGGAAAATCCTGAAGAGGATCCAGAGAAAAAAGGATGCTATGCCGGACTCCTACCGACTAAAAATCACACCTAGAAGCCTACGGTTGGGAGCCCCGGGTAAGATCTCGGAAGGATATAAAAATATAGGCGGCAGATAACTAGCTAAGATAAATAAAAAAATAATAAATAAATATTCACGGACATTTCACACAACGCTGTCTGATCCCAAAGTAAGCTAGGAATAACCTGCTTGTGTTATGGGTATCAGACCACCAATAATAATACCTCTATCCTTTTTTTTAAATACATAACATATTATACATAGAAACACCGAGACTCTTGAGACAAACATTTATGGGTCACACAAATATTTGTCTTCGGTGGGAATCGAACCCACGACTTCCAGCGCCGCAGGCGGTATCACTACCGACTGCGCCACAGAGGCAGTCATGTCTCCATTGATTTCATCTGTGTATATTTATTTAATCGGAGAGCGCTGTGTTATATATTTATTTATAGTACACTTCAAACAATATCTACATTATAGAAGTACCAACGAAAATTTATGAGACAAAAAAAAATCTATTAAGGCAGAGAAAATTCATGCAAAGGCAACATCGCATTCAGCCTTGTCATGTTATGATAATCTTAGCATCTGGGGCCCGTCGTAAACTTCCTTTCCAAAAAGTTTGCTTATAAAATAAAAAGATATCAAGACTTGTTTGAGAGAATTATTTTATGAGTTTTATTTAAAATAGAAAAAATTATCTTACGTACCTACCTATGTAATTTTTTATTATCAAGGAGCAGATAAATTATTATGAAGCATTGAAATTGTTGTACAATTTAGTTTATAGGGTTCATTTTTAATCCAAATATTGGGATGACTGACATTTTCTAGTAGCGCCAGCGCCACCGTTGGCGTAGCATCCTTTTTTCTCTGGATCCTCTTCAGGATTTTCCTCACGATTAATAAATTTAAAAAATCCTATATATTTACAAGAGAACAAGCGTATTTATTTTTCAGACGTACGTTACAGTAACGGTGAAATGGACATTTTTACTCTCGAATTGATCTTGATCGATCCCGTCGTGATAGAGAACCAGGATGCTATTTGGACTTGATACCCATTTTTCCTTTACACAGTGTGCCCGCCATTCATAGTCTGCACCTCTCCTAGGTGCTAGTCGCTAACTTACACAGTCTCAAGACCAAATAGCAGCAACATACCTAAGATTATTTTTGAAAAGCAATTAATATGCTAATTGCTTTTTAAATATACCCCCAAGTCGCCCCAAGACGTATATAAGGTGAAAAATTTGGTTGAATCGGAGTTGGTTTCGGTGGCTAATTGGTTAAGCATCTTGCACGGTATGCGAGAAGGTGCTGGTTCGAATCCTGCTCGAAACCAATTCTTTTCCCATATATAAATAAAATATAAAAATTAAGCAACATAACTGTTGCTGCTGTTTGGTCTTGAAAACTAGATTTTTGCACATTTTCTTGATAATTATACTTAAATTTCACGTCAATCTGTTAGTTCAATGATCTTAAAAAGTGTACAAAGTTTTTACTTCAAATATAAGATACTAAGTAAACGCATGAGTAGCAAAAAATATTACATACGTATTCACCAAAATGTACACAAATAGAAACTCAGAAACACATTTCGAGTTTTCCCTCCGCTACGTAACTCAATACTCAACACAAGAGACTCTAATGAACACAAGTCGTACCTAACTAGCTCCATTCATGACGATATTAGTTCTATTTCACGTGAAATTTCGGAAATATTCAGTACTACAATTTGGACTTGAATTTGTTCAATGAACTTTCAAAATAAGTAGATACCTATTTAGAATTCTGAGTATATAAAAAAAAGAAGTGCGTAAATAAATAAACATTTTATTTTATGTAGCTGTTTACAAAGTTTGTTTCTGCTCATAACTTTCAACAAAAAATGATCCATATTAATATTGTAAATGGGAAATAAAATCGGTCTGTCTGTCACGCTTTCACGCCTAACCCGCTGAAACGATTTAAGTGAAATTTTGGTATTGAAATAGTTGGAGTCTCTGGGAAGGACTAAGCTACTTTTTAACCACTTGCAAAACGGAGAGTTATGAATTTACACGATAACGACTTATACGCGTATGCTACATTTACGATAGTCAATAAAAACTTTTCTAATCCGATTCAGTTACAACATTAAAAATATGGATTTCTTGAAAGAATATGCGTAATGAATAAATCAGGTTCTTAGTGGATAAAATAGGTAGCTTTATCACTAGCGAGCAGTGGATATTATAATTCAATAATCCTTGCAAATGAAGCTAGAAGCACGTTTTGAATAAGAGGGTCAGTTACAGTAACTTATTCAAAGAGTCCAACATCTTACTACATTACAGATATCTATATTAATATTGTAAAGAGAGAAGATTTGATTGTTTGTTTAACTGCAATGAATACGCTCCGAAACTACTGAACGGAGCCATTCGGTAGCGTAAGCGCCTGCCGCGCTAAGGTCCCGGGTTCGATTCTTGGGTCGGTTAAAATATTTATGTGATCCTCAAATGTTTGTTTCGGAGTTTGGGTGTTTTCTATGTATAATATGTATGTATTTAGAAATATATAAGTATGTACATCAGTCATCTAGATCCCAAAGCACAAGCTTATATCACAAATTAGAGATAGCACAGATGGAAACTATATCCAAAATTCGCTGAGGCTACGAACACATAGACAACCCACTCACAGACACTACGCACACATAGACAATTCATTCACAGACACTAGGTCAGGCGGTCCACAAACGACTTTTCGATACTGATTTGTGCGCGAGTGTGCGTAGCAGAAGGTAGGTGTGAAAAAAAGTACATACATGAGTTTTCCATCTGTACTATCTCTAATTTGTGCTTATATTATGATTGCGTGAGAATGTCCTCAAATATTTATATATGCAACAGAAAAAGTAGTTGAAAAGTGAGTAGAAAGAACCCTACCCTCAAAGAGATACCACCCAAAAGATACCTCCAGCTTAATTCAAAACGCAATACAGATGGCGCTAGAGTCGTTAACTCCCTTTGTTACATACCCGACGCGTGGTTACCACAAATTGCAGTCCTGTAGATAGCTAGAAATGTATCACAATCATCTTGATACTATATAGTTTTATCTACTGAACGCCACGACTATGTCTGTGATGTACTTATGTCTATTTGATGTCCAAATTAAGCCTAATAAGGCAGCTGAAATGAGACCGTGACTCAGTACATTTCGGGTAGAACGACCCCCGCCATATGGTTCGAAGACCTAAAGATGATCGCAGCACAAATTAGAGATAGTACAGATGGAAAAGTCATGTATGTACTTTTTTTCATACCAACCGTCTGCTACACACACTCGCGCACAAATCAGCACAAGCAAAATATCGGTTGAGACCGCCTGACCTCGTGTCTGTGAATTAGTTGTCTATGTGTGCGTAGCCTCAGCGAATTTAGTATGTAGGTTTCCATCTGTACTATCTCTAATTTGTGGTCGCAGGGAGTGACTGAATGCGGTAGGCGCTTGACTTTACATTGTGAGGTAATATGCGAGAGGCCTACGTACAGCTGTGGACAACTAAAGGCATTTGATTGATTAAAGGTGGCTTTAAAATTTCAACATCCTCATACGATAGGCAAATTATTCCCAACGGACCCGGGTTTTTGTCCCCAAAGGAATAGGCGATAGGTCTCAAGGACCACAAAATTTTCCGCTTGTATATCATTCATTTTTAATCCAAATACACTCGAGAGCAATGAATCCGGATCACTTAAAGAATCCTAAAAATCTCGGAAACTAAAAATGCTAGGTTAATGCAATAAATTGTATTTAATAGACAATGTAATACTCCTTAAATGAAGGTATTAAAACTTCTTAGTTATTGTAAAGTTATATCATAAAAAAATCAAATTTGAAAAAGGGCCACTTTCGAAGATGGAACTACGAAATTACAGCATTTGGTGTTGCTTTTGTTTGTAATCTGTCATTTATGTGGGTACATAAACCATGTTGATAGTGCTCTATATTCATTAATCAAGCTGAAATTATGTCGCTTACGCCTGAAGAATGCACAAGAATACTTACAATGCTGGAAACCGGCCGGAGTCAGCGCGATACAGCCAGGACTGTCGGTGTGTCGCTGTCAACAGTACAAAGAGTTCTCCGACGTTACGAAGAAACTGGTTCTAACCTACGCAGACCAGGAACGGGCAGAACCAGGTGTACCACAGCACGAGAAGACCGATACTTGGTGAACACCATGCTTCGAAATCGCTTTCTCACAGGAACTGAACTCACCAATCAGTTTCGACGCCTCGGAGGAAGTAACCCAAGTGCATGGACAGTAAGACGTCGGCTTGCTGAATCTAACTTAAAACCCCTTAGACCTGCAAACGGCCCTAAACTGGAGCGTGGGCATCGTATTTCGAGACTAAGGTATGCCCAGAGCCACGTAAATTGGAGTATTGAAGATTGGTCAAAAGTTATGTTCTCCGACGAATCAAAATTTATGCTCTACAAGCACGATGGAAGACACAGAGTGTATCGAAGACCAGGGGAAAGATTCAAGCAAGCATGCATCGAAGAAAAAGTGCCTACGGTGGTGGGTCTGTACTTGTGTGGGCCGGAATTTCTTCTGAAAGTCGCACAGAGCTGGTGATCATAGAAACGGCTCTTTAACTAGCGTAAGATATGTGGAAGAAATCCTCAATGATCACGTTGGTCCATTTATGGTCAATTTAGGTGAGGATGCTATATTTATGCATGACAATGCCCGACCTCATACAGGTAGGATTGTGAATGACTACCTTCAAGAGATGAACATTACTCGTATGGAGTGGCCAGCGCGCAGCCCGGATATCAACCCGATCGAGCATGCTTGGGACGAGCTAGGCAGATGCGTAAAACAACGAAACCCTCCCCCAATCACGCTTCGTGAGCTCAAAATTGCTCTCACAGAGGAATGGGAGAATATTCCCCAAAATCGTATAAGGAACTTGGTGTACAGCATGCCAAACCGCGTAAACGCAGTAATGGAAGCACGAGGAGGCAATACGAAGTATTAAAATTCAAGAAAATCGTAATAAAGTTCAAAAATTTCATGTTTCCTATTTTTGTTTTAAGGAGAGATCGGCAGTTTTTTCTTTATGTAATTTTGTGTTAATAAAATGTATGGTGACTCATATTTTTTTTACTTTCATTTAAGGAGTATTACATTGTCTATTAAATACAAATTATTGCATTAACCTATCATTTTTAGTTTCCGAGATTTTTAACATTCTTTAAGTGACCCGGATTCATTGCTCTCGAGTGTATTAGGATGACTGACATTTTCTAGTAGCGCCAGCGCCACCGTTGGCGACGCGTCGCCAACGGTGGCGCTGGCGCTTTTTGTTTTTTTTTCGTTAATTCGAACTCAAAATTTGTATTAAGTAGTTGAGATTTTGGATTTTTAACTTCGCGTTTTTTGATTGTGGATTTCTTCAAAATTATTAGAATGTTTCACATCTGTTAGGCTTTCCGTTACAGCTAATTTTTTTCACACAATTTATCTACTTTGTGCGTTTATTTAAATATTGTAATAAACAACCACAAATATGTTACCAATCGCGCATACAACCGCATAATTTTTAAACCGTTCCACTTAACGTCATTCGCGAGCGCCACGCGTAATGAAATTTCTAGTAATAATGTTGGCACAGCTGGGTTTAATCATCACCAGTTGCGATAAATCACGGCTGCTGGATAATAGTTTCATGCATGTCACGCCTTTTTATTGGGTAAGCAGAAACATATTATAATGCATACTGTTCCAAATTGTAATTTCATTACTGTGTTAAAATGGACAGGTTTAGGTTGTGACTGTTTGCTATTGAAAATGTTTAAGCCGTAAAGCATTTATAAGATCTACACAATCCATATATTATATTGGAAGACCTTGCAGCTTTTGTTTATTTTGATCAAATTTAGCTAATGTTTGATCTCTGTTGGCTTTGTTAGTCTGATAATTTAATGCACATCCTTACTATCTGATAAAAATACAATTAAATGCCTTCCGTGTCATTGTAAATTCCAGATGACTGTCACCGAGAAACATAGTTCAAGAAAAAAAAATCATAACTACTTCATCGAGGGTATCAAATGAAAGGATTTAACTAGTTGAAAAGTTCACTATGAAAAAAAAATGTGAGAAATCAATTTAAACTGATCTTCTTCAAATTTGGAATCGGGAACCTGATCGTGACCGCTTAGGTATATTGCTAAACTTTCTTTTGGAATTGGAATTCATTGCCATCTCACCTCCCAAAATTGCAATGACCTATACCACTGCTTTGTCCGATAATCTACTATTGAATTTCATAGACATCAGAACAAAGTTAGTAAAAACTAAATATTCACTATCCTAAGCTATTTCATGCACTATGAAATGCAAGGGTTGTCACGATACATATTTATGAGTTTTGCTGTACTCGGTTAGCGTGTCTCGAGTGCCGCAAACTGCTTCACATTATCATACTGTTGGTTGTTTAGTTTTGAACGTTGAAAACTTGAGCATGATGGGTTTTTGAATTTAGCACAGCTGTTTTTGTTGTTTGAAAATTTCCTACAGATACTTTTCAGTTTATAAACCCATCTTACAGTCTTTCATATACTTACTTTATTTATGGTCAAAATAGTGAAAAGTTTGGCCAGACAGGACTTGAATTCAAGATCTTTGCCTAACAGGGGCAATATTCAAACTACTGAGCTATAGATCCGTACCGAAACAACCTGTAATTCAAGTTAATAATTTCATTATTTCAGCCTTTCAGGCATAAATTGTGTAAATAATTAAACCTTTTCACTATTGGTAAAATAATATGAAAATTTTATCCATCTCAACTTTAATTGTCTTTTTACACATTGGAATTCTAGCATAGTGTAACAAAATCGGAAGCCTAATTACTTAGTCTGATAAAACAGTGTATCTATTGGTTTAAAATAAATTTAAAATTATATCCGTTTAAATTTTCTTCTTATTTCTTTATCAAAAATCTCAAACTGTTCGTACATAAATAAATACTTCATTCTTATCTTCCCCGCACACGTTCGGAAACCTTCCTAAACGTAGATTACAATCTTTTTTCACTTAGAACGTACATTGTTTTGACGTTATCAAAAAAACATTGGCTCGATAGAGGTAGTGACCATGAATTGTGAGATACAAAGCGTAGTGCCGGGAGCTATTTACACCATTACTTCGATAGCGGGAAGCGGCCTCATACATTTTGTAACGACCACGTGTATGGTGACTAGGCTGTCAAATTTTGTAGGACATTGTCTTACATCTTACTAATAATAATATCTATGACTGTGGATGTGTGGGTGTTTGTTACTATTGTACGCTCTAACTTCTGAATGGATTTGGCTGAAAAGTCTGGAATCACAATGGCTTTTTGTTTAATTTCAAGAAAAGTTTTTTTTTTGGATGCAGATCCCATGGTATGCGTGAACAGGAATAGCATTCCACGCGGGTGGAGCCACAGGTGCAATTTAGATCATAATAATGAGCAGGCACAGTATTAAACTTCAATTTTTTATAGGATCAAATAATATTAAAAGTTTTTAGAACACTAAAATAATTCTGAAGAAATCCATTCAAAATCTCGGGCTTATAAATATAACCTTAATGATGTTCAAGCCTAAAAGATGCTTTTAATGTCTTTTCACTAAGAGCTTTGTAATAGTTTTAAACTGAAATGGAGCTTTTATCTCATATTCTCATAATTGAAGTCTCTAAAATATCTGACATTTGCTGATCTCATTTCTTGAATTTCATTCAAGATATTTTGCTGTACAAATCTTGTGCGTACTTATTTAAATATGAAAATGATTTTGAGAAATACGGAATGTAATTAATTCAGAAAAAATGTTCCACAATTATTTTTATATTTGAAGATTGATTTCGTGAAAACAATATATTTTTGACTGTTGACTATTGTTCAACTTTTGTTCGATCTGTATTAATTGTTATTATTTTGTATTGTTATTATGGCGCTAATCGTATTCTGAATCGCGTTACAGTCTTAATTTTTAAAATTTATTCTTATAATTCTATACTTAAATAAAATATGAACCGTTTCAATGTCAAAATATTTTAGCTTAGTCTAAGTACATAAAGTTACACGAAACATGAAATTCAATCTATATTTTATAATACGAAAACTTAAGTTATAGCTGCTTTGAGCCATAAATACCTGCTCGGTTCGCTGGGATTATTGATTTTTATAATTTTATACTTAAATCTAAGATAGGTAACCGTTTAACAAAATACGGGGCCCCGGGTGTCGACTTGATCCAGTGTGGCAACTGTGACAAAGAGTACCAAATGTCGGTGTCGTAAGAAGCGACTATGGGAACACTTTCGCAAATCAAACCATTGCATAAAGCATGAAAATTCGAAATAAAACCCAGTCGTCAGTAAAATGACTATCGTTAAGCCCAGTTGAAGGCTCTCTTCTCGTCACTAGGCAGGGCATAATTTTAGTAAGATATCTAATAAAAATCCTATTCGTGTCCGACTTTTATAGAAACGTGTGTACTCCCGAATTTCTATTGTACGTCATTCACCCTTATCAGAGGAGGCTCTAGCATCGAACATTTGGCCTTTGTTCCAGCTCCATCTTGAGATATTTCCGAAACAGCCTCGGATTTTTCGTACAAGTTTCGGGAAAATCTCTTTTAGGTACCTACTTTATGTCCAATGTTTTAAAAGTGAGGGCATAAATTATTCTGGCGCAAGCCGGACGGTATCAGACTTTTTATAAATATTTTATTGGAAATACCGGTAGACTTTTAAAGAATTTAATATTTTTTTATTACCTTGCTTTTTTTTTTCAAATCGAAATTTGTGACAGTACCACTTACTGTCTGTATTATGGGTAATTCTGTATTCCTGTACAGTATCTTTGTAGATTTAGTCCCTTTTTTGACGTATCGAAATCCTGATGGATGTTATGATAGACTTCTACTGACTGAAAACCACACGGTGCCCTTTCACCTGCCTACCTCCTCCATTACTTTTTAGGGTTCAGTACCCAAACGCCAAATTCGAGAACCTAATCAGTAATAGCACAAATTAGAAATAGTACAGAATGATGGAAACCTACATACTAAATTCGCTGAGGCTACGCACATATAGACAACTCATTCACAGACACGAGGTCAGGCGGTCTCAACCAAATTTTCGATACTGATTTGTGCTTGAGTGTGTGTAGCAGAGGGTAGGTGTGAAAAAAAATACATACATGAGTTTTCCATCTGTACTATCTCTAATTTGTGGTGATAGCCTCAGTAGACTATACTGTCTCTCGCATAGAAACAACGAGAACATTAATGAAAATGAGACTTGAAAGTAATTATTTATCACTACTACATTCTCTAACTAAACATAACAAATAGTATCACTAGTAGAATTATAAGTTTCCGACCACAGATATCAGAATACTGATTTCTGTGTTTCCGGCCAACTTCTCACCCTACAAGAGTCCATAATACCTAGAAAAGTGCAGAATATTCAAGTAATATTTACCACTACTACATCCTCTAACTAAACAGAGCAAACAGGAATATTAGTAGTAAAATAAGTTTGCGACCAACATCTAACCTAACAAAAGTCCATACTACCCAGAAAGCTGCACAGTATTCTGATCTGCAACTAAAAAATGCAGGTGCAATAAGTAAGATATCCAATATGGATGGTTGCGCTCCCTTATCGAGCATTCCCTACAGTTTATTCCATCAATGTTTCATGTTCGTTCAACAAGTGACCTAGATCTCTAGTTGAAACTTTGAACAGATACTTTATAGTCTTTAGATGCAATTGCATAATGGTTTTTGGTAAATAAGGTTTAGTTTGTATCATAATTATGGCTTAGATGGTTTTTGTAATCTTTTCATAATTATAAAAGTACCTAGCCTTTTTTGTGACTCCAAATACATATAAGAAATAACAAAATGCTTACAAAGCAAGAAGTGTGTTACTCTTGCTTTGTAAGCATTTTGCGGATGCCCTATTAACTGCCATGACACTATAGCCGAGACCAACTGCTTAACGTGTCTTCCGAATCACGAAAACGCTGGTAAATAGAACCGCCCCGAACTGTCATACTTAACAGTTACAACAACTGGTGCACAATCCAATGATATTTAAAACTATAACTGCGTTAGCTACACTGCGGAATGGCAAGACAAATGACAGGCAATTGCCCGACTACTGTTTAGTTACTGACCAACCAGAATCGTGACAACATGCTTTGTGAAAGTACAAACAGCAATGTTTTATAATTCTGTTCGTAAAAAAAACTCGTGAAAAAGAGGCAGTTAAATAATTACACCGCAACAGTAAATATAAAAATGTGTCATTTTACATCACATTTTTTTTATTTTCTCAACACCGGTCCCGCCATTTAAGTTGATGAATTAAAAAAAAAAAACAATAATTACACGTTCAATTTATTTGTGCCGTATAAGAAAGCAGCGATATTCGTGCATGAACGTGTCTAATTTTATTACGTCATTGGTTACGATCTATATATTTTTTTATTATGACTGCCTCTGTGGCGCGGTCTGTAGTGATACCGCCTGCGGCGCTGGAGGTCGTGGTTTCGATTCCCACCGGAGACAAATATTTGTGTGACCCATAAATGTTTGTCTCAAGAGTCTGGGTGTTTCTATGTATAATATGTATGTATTTAAAAGTATATAAGTATTAATATCCGTGGTCTGATACCCATAACACAAGCAGGTTATTCCTAGCTTACTTTGGGATCAGATAGCGTTGTGTGAAATGTCCGTGAATATTTATTTATTATTTATTTATTTTTGACCTATATGTGTGAATCGTAGTGACACACTTCTCTTATAGATTACGGGATACAAGCCAAATGGTGATTGAATGGCCTGTATGTACGAGAGTTTGGCACTGGATGAGTAATTAGAATTTAGTACCTTGAATTTTTTGGTTTAATTGACCGCTGGACAATTTTGGATGAATGTTTTATTTTAACATAAAAACGTCTCCCTAAAAACTTTAGACTCATTGTTCTGTAAACGACCTCAGCATCATGCAAAGTCGTCTGATGCTCATCAGATGGGTGACCTACGATATTTTAATTTGCGAGCGTTGCTTTACTTCGAAAAGCATATTAATTTAGCAGTTGGTCCAGTTTGTCAGCAATATGGCAGTCGTTGAAGGCCTGAGCGGCTTGTATTGAGTCACAACATAACTGTGTCCATTTCGACATGGGGACAAGCACACCGCACGTGGGATACAAATTTTTATTTAACGTAAGGAAAATGATACATGGATGCTATTTCGGACTCCTACCGACTAAAAACCACACCTATCCTATATAACAGCCTACTTTCGGGACCCCAGGACAAAGGGACACAGACTAGAATGTGAAAGGCACGTCCGTATAGTTTGCCTCTGCCTTCCCTTTCGGTAATTATGTGTGTATGTACATTAGGTAAATTATTATCCTGAAAAATAAGTTGTTACGATTTTATTTTTAAATTCCAATTCAGTGACTTGTAATAAATGAACAATTCGAATGTACATTCATTTGAACATTTCAGTTCGACTGATTGGACCACATTTTAAACGGTGATACGTATCGATTACTCAAGTATCGAGTACATACCTATACCTACTCGATATTCATACTCGATTTACATACTCTGTTTATGCATTGGAGTTGGAACCCAGAATATTGACTTCTGCAATTTAAAATTACAAAGGAAATGAGCTCAGAGTACCATGATAATTTCAATTGGTATCGATAAATACTGAATCACTATTTACAATTTATACTATGGCCGTACGTATGTAGGTACTTAATGAAATACGGCTCGTATCTTTGAAGGTGTAAAGGGGCCTGTCATCTGTCATATTCTCAGTCATATTTTTTTAAATTAATACAAGTGCAAGTGATGCGACTTAAACAACTTTGATTTATATTGTTTAAATTGATTCCTAGTACGCATACGTAAGAAACGCTCAAAATAAAAAAAACCCTTTTGTTATTTACTAAAAAAATGTTGCGATTTGGGAAACCCGAGGCCCGAGAGCTTGTTGGCACCATCTCAGTCTAATTCAGACGATCCGATGAATTAGAGAATCATAATATAATTTTATCTATACATATAATAAAATGATAGAAGAGTCAAAACTGTACATTGGAAATATTTAAAAAAAAATACTCGCTGGGTGTTCAATATAAGATACCGAAGCCGAAAATATAGTTAGAAAAAAATTTGTCTGTTTGTCGGTTTGTCTGTTTGTCTGTTTGCTTTGCTTAGTCCGGAAGGATCTCGAAAAGTACTCAATAGATTTGGTTCAAATTTTGCACAAATATTACTTAGGGGTGGGTTCTTCAAATAGGCTATATATTATCACGCTACATATCCTAGGGGCTAAGTAGAGAGCAATGAAATATGTAAACCGGTGTATTGATTTCACTAAAACGTATCGGGAATATTAGTAAGAGATACGTTTTACACACAGGCAACATATTATTACGCTACTTAGCCTAGAGGCTTGGCAGAAGACAATTCAAATCCAAACCAAATTGGCATCATAACATAATTTCACGCGTACGAATTCGCGGGCAACAGCTAGTTGTAAAATATAATGTAAATGAAGTCGGTTAATAGAAGCGCGTCAAATACAAGACAAAGGCCTTGTAGGAATCCTTGAAAATACATTAGTGCTTTTTACTTTCTTTACGATTACAAGTGCACTTCATCAAGTTAGATAATTTGAGTAGGCCAGAGGAACTATCCCAACTCTGACTTAGACGTTTAAATTTTAATTATGATGGTAATGTTAAAGTTGAGTTGGATGTGGAATTTGTAAGTAGTTTCGTACATTTTTGATGTTATGCAGTTATACATTTAAGGCGGATATGGTACTGCAGTACTGGCATAGAATATTTATGATTTTTAAGTAACGATTATTTTAGTTTTACGATACTAGCCTCGCCACCAAGGGACAATAACAAATGGTGAAATGAAGGCGTATAAATGCCTCTGTTTACTCTATCAGGAAAACGGCGTGACTATTATTTGTGTATGTATTTTTGTTAATGTATACTCAAGCACTGCTTTCAACGCATTCACCGCGCTCGTTGTATTTCAGAATTCATTCCTATGATTTGCGAATGATTCGGAGTTTGGAGTGTTTTTTTTTTTTTTTTTTTTTTTTGTTTAACGTGAGGGAAAATCCTCATAGGATGTTATGCCGGACTCTTACCGACTAAAAAACCTCACGCCACGCCTAACAGCCTATGGTTGAGAGCCCCGGGTAAGCCCTCAGGAAGGATGTCCCGTGACGTTTGGAGTGTATATACTAATGTTTAAAATCCATTAACAATTGTTTAAATCGCGTAGGAAAAGCTTATATTAGCTTATAGTGCTAGATGACGTTGTATGAGACTGTGGCAGTCTTCTGCTAGACGTACACCTTCAAACATTTAGGTACACTACAATCATTTGCTTCCATATCCGCCCAACGATTTTATACAGGCCGATGATCTATCTTTACGCTCACCAAATGACGGCCACCACTTCAGAACATATTTGCTCTATCAGATCTTCTGCAAATGTGGCCACTGTAAAGTGCATGTAACGTTGTGAAGCAACGAATAAATAATCTATTAATTCATATTATTATTACAATTAGTTTGGTATATTAAAAACTATTTTATAATGAAAATTGTTGAAAGCGCCATCTGCCGACAAATAGTCACATTAACACTAGCGCGGGTTAACTCGCCAAGTAGGTAAATGACGTAGGACGTAGGGACGCTACTAGCTGCAAGAGGCGCTGTTCAATGCTATAAATAGGAGTGCACGCGCAGTTTCGGGAACCACATCACAAATCCTACTAATATTATAAATGTGAAAGTTTGTGAAGATGTTTGGATGTTTGGATGTTTGGATGTTTGTTACTCAATCACGCTCTAACAGCTGAATGGATCTAGCTGAAATTTGGTACAGGGATAGAGTATAGTCTGGAATAACACATAGGCTACTTTTTATCCCGGGAAAATGTTCCCACGGGAAGCGGGAACGGGAACCAAATTTCACGCGGGCGAAGCCGCGCGCATCAGCTAGTTTAAAATATATTATCGCGACAGTATCAGTGCATCAAGAAATATCTTTAAAAATAAATATAATTGTATAGGGAGCGAAATTCTCCCTAGGTGAATAATTGTCTAGCTGCAAACGACGAATACCCCATCCTTGGGTGAGTTAAATTGTGTATAACGTAATCTAATTTTTAAACGGTGAAAATTAACGGCTGTTGGTCCACCCTGTTATAAGGGGGTAGTTAAAAGGGGTGTGAAAAAACTTCTTTGTAAATTTAGTGCTGTAAGCAGATTGTAAGACTTCCGACTCCTGCAATGGTTAGCAGGGGCCGGCTGTCTTTGGGAATATGCGGGGAAAAAGGGTTCAAGCTAACCCCTAATCTGGAACATTCCAGGGTCCACCCTACGGGTTGTGAAGATCCACCCTTCGGGTTCCACGAAGGAACATCCACCCTCCGGATTCTAAAGAACCATTCACCCTACGGGTTACAAGAAGCTCACCCGCTGGACTTGTGCTCCGGGTTGAGAACACCGTGCCATTCTACGTTGTGGACGGCACGGCCACTTCAGCAACTGCAGCATCCTTCAGGAGACCCAAGATAAGTCGGAACCCCGCGAAGACTATCGGAAATCGCAAAGCCTCTTGCTGCTTGACCACAAACCACGACCCCGAGTTTTTTAATTTACAATAAACCAGCATTTTAAATTTCAACATTACTTTTTATTCATCTCTTCAATTTCCTGAAAGCTCACAGCTTTTCAGCATACTCTGCGAGTTATACCGACTACTCTTTACACAGTCTAGAAAAATTCTGTTGGCAGTTCTGGGACATCCTTCCGAGGGCTTCCCCGGGGCTCCCAACCACAGGCTGTGTTGAGCATGACGTGAGGTTTTCTAGTCGGTAGGAGTACGGCATAACATTTTCCCTCACGTTAAAAAAAAAAAAACAAAAAAAAAGTCTACAAATATTCAAATGAAACTTTAATCGAACTCCAGTAATAAAACTCAAGGCATCTCTCCGTCATAAATTAAACCTCCCAATATTGCGCAGTATAATAGCAACACCAAAAACAATTGGCAGTGAACGTCTCATTGTTGCATAATTAACGCCTGGTTCCTGCCGAGAGACGGAGTAATTAAAATTTTGGAAACTGCTTTCTGCTTTGCACTATTAAGCATAATTGAGTTCAGTTGCTATGCGAATATTACGATCATTGGTGCGGGGCAAATTGGGCCGCCTGTTACTGACATTATTCATCAATAATTAGGCAACGTACTGAATTTTGATATATTAACATCGAATAATAAGTATTGGGAAAATGGCATATAGTTAGTAGGTATACGGTCGATTGTAAAATTAAGTTACTAAAATAAAATCAAATGTAGAAAAGTTTTGTTACACAACACCATTTAGCAAAATAAAATAAACGTAAACTCAAGAGATCTAGACAACTGTAAAAAATGCTACAAATACTAAGACTAGATGGCGCTTATCCCAGCATTGGCAATAACACTATTTAATTGTGTAATTTACATGATGTGTTTTATGTTATCGAACTCTAAAATTATTAATTGTAATTGTACATAATTGCTAAGTTAGTTTTGCATAATATTGTGTAATTAAATGGTGTTGTCGAATTAGCAGCTTCTGGAAGAGAATGTATAAAATGGCTGGTGACAATATTGTAAGCTCTCTTTGTCACTGATCGCTTAGCTAGGGTGTAACTAAGCCCAAATAAATGCAGATGTAAAAGTTATATTTGTAGTGTTTTATTTTATTTCTGAAGTGTACCTATTTAACACAACTGATGTTTATCAGTTGTGTTAAATAGGTACACTTGCTTTTATTTAAAAATGTGGAAGTATGTTTATACTTCCATATTTTTAAATACAAACGTTTTATACACAGAAAACACCCAACCTTTGAAACAGATATTTACGAATCACACAAACTATTTCTTCGGGCAGCGAACTTGGGAGCTCAGCACCGCAGTCCTTAGCCTTTTGCCTACCACTATTATCATAATTGAGTTAAATTGCTATGAAAATATTAAGATCATTGATGCGGGGCAAATTGGGCCGCCTACGCCTGTTCCTGACATATTCATCAATAATAGGCATCGTACTGAATTTTGATATAATAAGATCGAATAATAGCTACGGGGAAAATACGCCTGTTATGAAATACGATATGAAGTCGCTAAAGGTTTGTTTTTATGTGTGGAAATCCTTCATAGAGGGAGACTCATCCCGAACAACTTGTACCGGGCAGAGATGCCACTCATACACAGTGGAGAGAATTTTCGCAAGAACCGAACGTTTAAAAAAATCGTTCCTCTGTCGAACTTTAAAAACATGGAACGACCTGCACACGTTTTTTCTACATCTTACAATCCCAGGCTTTCAAGAGGAGCGCGAAGAGGCACATCACAGGGCCGCCAACTTGAGGACCACTGTCAGAAGTCTTAAAGACTGTGAGACTGGCCCCCAATCGCTTGATGCGCCACGGCTTACCATCAGGCTGGTGGCGGCGATAATTTAGCGAGCCAAATATATTTAAAAATAATAAAACCGGCCAAGTGCGAGTTGAACTCGCCCATGAAGGGTTCCGTAGCAGCAAGTAACATAATATAAAAGTTCTAATAGTTCGTTGTAACTTTTATTGATGTTTTAACACGTTCGCAGTGGTAGTGATTTTTCTCGGCGAAAATTGCGGTTTATGAGGTATTAAAAAAATGTACTTACTCAATTTAGTTCAAATCAATTTTCTTTGGTAGATGTTATGGCAATGTACATTTTGTATTTTTTTTAGATTTATTATTCTCTTAGTTTAGAAGTTAGGGGGGGGGGGGGCACTCATTTTTCTACTTTGGAAGTGGCTCTTGCGCAAACTATTCACTTTAGAAAAAAATGATGTCAGAAACCAGAAGGAATATAAAAATATCAAGCCTTCTACTCGTATCAATTTAAACTACCTGCGGTCAAATTTTCTAAATAGCTCAATGGCAGGCCAGTAATACCGGTTATAAACATTGATCTGATGCATATAGCTGAATCAGATACTATAACATCTAGTACCTATTACGTTATTCGTTTTGCAGGTCATGTATTCAAGTTCCACATTTTTACCCTCGTAGAACATCCTGTATAATTAATACATCACTTCTTTTCAAGGAAAACAAAATAAGTACGTTGACAAAAATAAGGTCAAAATTCAACAATTCCAACGTAGAGCAAAACGAAGTCGGCATCCAACAAAAGTACCTAAAGTCGAAATTAGAAAGACTTTCAACCAAATAAACAAGTTCAAGCCAGTTTCACATGCTGACTCAACAAAGCTTTTCAAAGCATATTCACCGGCGCAATCTTTTATACATAAATATGTTTCCTTTCATTCGTCTTTTCTTTTTTATTCCTCCCACAAAGTATCATTACGCTATCTGTTCACGGAAACGGGTACAGGCTTCCTGTCATTAGAACATAACGTTTGTAGCAACCCTATTCGGAAGAGCTAAGAGGGATTACACACAAGTTTTTGCAAATTATTTTTGTAGTGTAAAATTTTTCTGTTATCCAAATATTAGTTTTATTTTTTGTAGATTTATAGGTACTTATGGGTGGAAATGCTGTCGTTAATGTGAATGGTTAAAGATTTTATGTCAACAAACCGAACTAAATCAACAAAGAAATATGAAGGACTCGTAACCTTTGATCTTTAGTCGGTAAACTATTTACATTTACACGGGTTACATGGGTCCACTACACACTAAACAAATTGTAACATTGTTATCTACCGTGTAGTATGTACTGTGGAATGGCAAATAAAGATACTGAATATATTAAGCGTACACAACTCAATTCTGTGATTGTTTACCGACGATCAATGTGCATGTTGTATGTGTAACTGTTAGTTAAGTTTCTAGTGGAAATTTTTGGAAGGAATTTCAGGGCTTTAGTGAAGTAACATTTTTAGTACTTAAAAGAAACTCTCTAACGATTTTTGACAAAACAATTAGCCTGTTGTAAAATACCCTTAACAAACAAAAATGTGCGACCGGTTGTCTTTTAGTTCACGTCATAATTGCACGTTATTTCGTCCTATGAGGCCGTGTGCTCATAGTTTTATGAAAAGGGACCGGTTTTACTACAAATGTAACGAATAACTGCGTAGGTTTAATGGGGATATCGTGCTGATTTATATGCTGTGGTTTTGTTTTGTACTAGGAATAATGATAATTATGAAATAGTGGGTAAGTACCCTTTGCGTTAAATTTATACCACAAATTAGAGATAGTATAGATGGAAACTTTCATACTCAATTCGCTGAGGCTAAGCACACAGTTCACAGAGGTCCGGCGTTTTCAGCCGAATTTGCGATACTGATTTGTGCGCGAGTGTGCGTAGCAAAGGGTACCTAACTGTGATACAAAAGTACATACATGAGTTTTCCATCTGTACTATCTCTAATTTGTGTTTATAAAGTGACGATTTTTCAGTCAAAAGATTAGGCTAATCTTTCGAAAGAAAATCATATACAGTACAGGTTGTGGTACAGGCCACCCTGTAGTGGCCTGTACAACAACCTGTACTGTAAAAAATTGTCATCAGTTATGACTATATTTCGATTCACATGATACTTTGGCAACCAAGTTGTGTTCACTTGCTGTTTCGTGCTTCTCAACTTGGTCTAACGATTAACATGTTAATGTTAGCAGCATAACATGCCTTTCGAAGCACGTAAACGTTCGTAAATGGAAATGTCGCAGATTGACACTAAACAGACCGAGACTGTAGTTTACTGAACTCTGAGTTATTGGGGCTTCGAGCATTTAAATATTTTTTTGAAAAATAATGATTAAATATGACCTACGTACCATTATGGTACGTAAGTCATACTTAATCATTATTTTTATATATTATTTTTATACAGGATCTATTTTTTAAACGGGGCAGTAAGGGCAAGGCTCTTAATCGTTGTAGTTACAGCAAAACGTTCTTAGAAGACCTTCCCTAACTTTTTGAGATATTTTGAACTGCATTCACAGATTTTGCTAAAATCTTACAATTGGCAAAAAAAAAGCAAAAAGTCCAATTTTTCTTTGCCAATCCTTTCTATTTAATGTGGGGATCAAAGGACTCTCTGAGACCATTTTAGCTTTAAGTACTAGAAAAGACAGAAATCGCTAAAAACGTTTCCCGTACATTTCGGCAAGAATCAAATTTCTTTGGGAGGTCCATTGACATCCTTCCGAGGGCTTACCCGGGACTCCCGACCGTAGGCTGTCGGGCGTTACGTGAGGTTTTTGAGTTGGTAGGAGTCCGGCATAGCATCCATGAAGGATTTTCTCTCGATTAAAAAAAGGTTGATCAAACTTTTTGTAGAAATGTCCAAAAACTTATGATATTAATACTTAGTACGTGAAAGTTATGTTTGAATCATTTGTTAATATACAGTAAAATATTGTGACCCATTATATCGTTTTATGATTTTGACACAAACTTTAACCCTCGTTTTACCATTTTCAAATAAAATTATCAAAGGTTTTACTTCAAATGTTTGCGTTAAAGACGTACTGCAGTTTGAACTGTATTTCTCCTGTAAACAACAGCTTTCAGCTATCACCAAGATTTTAAAAAATGTTCCGAGTCCGTTTTCAATTAGGTTCCTGAAAAACTTTCCTCCTTTGTAAAGTTAGACCAGAAAAGCAACTAAGTGTATATCCTATAGAAAAGTGTACAACGGATTTAGTGTTTTGGGGAAACCAGTTACGAAACCAGAATATCATCTACGTCACAAGTGGTATTACAATTATGTTTGACGGGATGGAAGTAAGTAAAAAGACGAGAACAGAGTGTTTATCCTTATACTTTGCATCAGAAGCGTTCGTGCATGGTAACCATGCGTGCACGACAGTAAATCCCTTACTGTTAGTTGGGACGCATTTTTTTTTGGACGTCTACAGTAGAGAATTCTTTGAAAGGGGTCTAATGTTTTTTCTAGAGTCGGCAGGTGAAAATGAAAGCACCTTTATGGTTGCAAACGTCAGTAGTGATCACTTTCGACCAGGAAACCGTTGGTATGCTTGTCTCCTATAGTGGTATATTAAAACAATAGTATCACGCCCTGGTATCATTCAATCAAACAATCAATCAAATCAACCTATAGCCGTCCACTACTAGACGTAGGCCTCTCCCAATTTACCCCACAAAACACGGTCTTGCGCCTTTCGCATCCAGTCCAAGCCTACAACATTTTCCAGGCCGTCGACCCATCTGGCGACTGAACGTCCTACCCCACGTTGGCCAAGTCACGGTTTCCACTCTAGAATCCGCTTGCTACATAGGCCGTCAGTTCTTCTGCAGATGTGGCCGGCCCATTGCCACTTCAATGTGCTTATTCTGCGAGCTATGTTACGACTTTGGTCCTCTGCCGGATAGTCTCATTTCGGAGTCTATCCCTCAGAGATACCCCAAACATAGCCCGTTTCATAGCTCGCTGCGCAACTTTGAGGGCATGAACTATCCCACGCATCGGTCAATTAATTTTATTCTCTCTCTTTCTCTATATATTGCAAGCAAAAGTAAAAACTAGTTCCATAAATCATATACACACTAACAACGAATGAAAATGGTGTCAGAGAAAGCCACAATACATTATAACATATTCATAACGTGTCGGTATAAACTTCGTACAAAGTTAAAACTAATTATGAACTTTATTCCAGTTATGTTCCGTTGCACAAAATTCAAGTTAGAAATTGCGGTATTAGTTGTTTTATGTTGTTCAATTGCTTTGCCGAACTTAGATCGTTTTTTCGTCGAAATAAAAATAACTAGCGGATGTAACGTGGTTTCACCCGCGTAGCTCCCGTTCCCGTGGGAATACGGGAATAAAATATAGCCTATGTCACCCGGAGATAATGTAGTTTCCTATCAGTGACAGAATTACTCAAATCAGTTCAGTAATTTCGGGGCCTATTACGAGCAAAGAAACAAACAAATAAACAATCAAATCTTTCCCCTATATATTATTTATTAGTATAGACTAGCTGTTCGCGGCTCCGTACTTGCAGAAGTCGTTATTGCGTCAAATCATTACCCATCTTTTGTGCAGTTAGTTAAAACGCAACCTATGTCCTTTCTAGGGACTCAAACTATGTTTATCCCAAATTTAATTTAAATCGCTTCAGCGGTTTAGGAGTCAAAGCGTGACAGACAGACAGAGTTATTTTCACATTAATAATATAAGTAAGGATAGTAAGAATTAAGAAGGTCTTTTGCTATAACATGGTAGCAAATTATGCAGGGACGCTAGCGTTATGCTTCCAAGATCTTAACTAAAACTTTAAGCTCTAGGTAGCTATGGTTATATTCGTTTCAAGCCCCCAAAAATCCCTAGAGGATTTCCATATGGGTTTTCAAAAGGGTCATCAACGTGACATTGATTCGCTGTAATACTGTTTTTACCTCTCAATATTTAAACGTACATTGCAGAATAAAATAAAAGTTAAAAGTTAGAAACTATCGATACATTTCAATAAAAAAATGTAGTTAACTTTTTTCTCGATAAAAAATAAACAAGACTTCATTACACCAATTCCTAGACTTCTATCATACATAAATGCAACAAAAAATATTCAGGAACGACTCCACTAAAACAGTAATGATGGTCGTGATTTCAGTAGCATCTCAATATAAACTTTTATAACCTTATTTCTATAGGCATAAAGTTTATAATTCAGCGTTCTTGCTATAACCATATTTCCACATTAAAAATGGCCGTCGAAGTGAATTTTAACTTTGGTGCTTACGAAATAGAGATGAAATTTGTGTGATTTGCTGTAGTTGATGGGGTAACTGAAGTCGTATATATTTTGAAGGATAACAAAATGATGGTAACATTAACGTTGGATGTTTATTATCGTAGGTATTTCAAGTAGAAGAGCTTGTTAACGTCCCACTATTGTAGGAAATTTACTTGTCAAGTGCTGATAAGGAGTGTCGAGGGTCAAATGTACAAGATGTTTTATGTTTTGTGGTTTTTAAGGTGACTCTGTGAGTAGCGCTTAAAAGGAAATTTTTTACCTTTAAACTTGGTATTTAACATTGTCATTCATGTTTCGAGAAAAAATTGAGTTCATTACTATACTAATCTGTCAGAACTAGCTAAAACATTACGGTACGCCTTTATCTCCGAAGGTGTAAGCGTTTAATGAGTACCATCTTAACAAGTAAAAGGTACTTACTAAAAATAGAAAAAAAAGAGGGCTCCCGTACAACAAACATTCTTTTCGTATCCTGCCGGACCCGAACCGACTAACCACACGGTCTCAACCAATCCCTCTATCATGGGGCGCCTCGAGTTACTCTTTAGAACGATATCTCAGAACTTTTTCATCCTAATCAAACATAACCTGTCAAGCAATTTGGAGTGGATTGCTAGTATTTTACAAAATAATTAACGCCTAACTATATAGTAATATAAAGACCTGCCTGGTCGAAACAGTAATTAGTGACCAGTAATTATATTGGGGAGGATGTAGTGTGCCTTCACGAAGAGCGTTACCTTTGCTCGGGCCCTCCCCGTAAGTAGCGGCGAAAGCGGAAACGCGAAACCAATCACTACCGAGAAATGAGTCCCGACAGGGCTAGGGCGTCCCCCCGAGGCGACGCGTACCGGTGTGCCCCCGTCGGTATGACTGCATGCGCACGCGGCGAAGGGGGCCGCCACCCTTCACGCAGCGCCAACTCTGGCGGGATGCGAGGAGCCGAGTGCCGGATAGCCACGTGGAATGTTCGTGGTGGTATGGAAGGTAAGATGAATGAATTGATAGATGTAATGAAAGAGCGATGCCTGGATGTATTGTGTGTCACAGAGACTAAGCGGAAGGGGAGCGGCATCGACGATCTTCCTGGCGGAATCATTGCTTTGTGGTCCGGAGTGGACCAAGAGGATCATGCCAGTAAGGGAGTGGGTGTCTTGCTCTCCTCCCGTTTGGCTTCTGGAGTGAAAGATTTGGATTGGCAGGCCCAAGACTCCTGTGGGTACGTATAAAACTGGGGATCACGAGAGTTTTTTTGGTCGCAGCCTATGCTCCCGTCAGCTCGGCTAATCCCCAAGTGCTCGCGGAGTTCTGGGATTCTGTTAGAGACGTCCTCGATTTGGCTGACGGGAATGAAAAGTTGACCATGTGTGGTGATTTGAATGGATGGGTGGGGACCAAGCGAGATGGCTTCGATGCTGTCCTTGGTCCGTATGGAGATAAGAGAGCGAATGATGCTGGTAAGTCAATCTTAGACGTATGCTTGGAACGAGACCTCCTTGTGGCGAACAGTTTATTCTGTCACAAAGATATCCACACGTATACTTGGAGACGGAAGGAAGAAAAAAGTGTAATTGATTTGATTTTGATAGACAGTCGTCTCCGACATGCTATAAGGGATACAAGAGCCTATAGAGGCCCCACTCTTGAAACTGACCACTACCTGGTGGTAAGCCGGTTTGTTGGTCTTTTCAAGAAGTGGAGACACTGGCGAGTGCGTGTCCCTTTCGGAGACTATGAAAGGATAAAGAGTGAAAAACTGGAAGATGAAAGCGTAAGGAGTATGTATGCAGGCTTAGTCAGTGAAAGGCTTGCAAACGCGAGCCTTTCCGGCTTAGATGTGGATGAATGCTGGAATATTATGAAAGAAAGTATAGTGGATAGTGCAAAAGAAGCATGTGGGAGTGCAAAGAGACATGAACATTCGAAAGGTGATGCCTGGTGGGATGCAGAAGTTCAATCCTGCGTTGCAAGAAAGAAGAAAGCGTGGTTGGATTATGTCTCATCTTTGCAACTGAATGAAAGTATGAAAGACACGAAGAAAGAAATTTACCGCCTCTGCAAGAATGAAGCCAAAGCTTTAGTGAAAGAGAAGCGTGAAAGAATAAATATGATTGCGGAAGAGAAGCTGACGAGGAGCTTCGACACGAATACCAAACTCTTTTGGAGGGAGGTCAAGAAGTCTCGGAGCTGTTCGTCAGTTTCCAGAATGGATAAGATAAAAAGTCAAGCTGGGGACATTCTTGCGGACCCATTAGAGGTGTTAGAGCGGTGGAATGAGTACTTTGGAGAAATGTATGAATATCTCCCGGATGCGGGCACTGCGAGGGAGTCGATGACTGATCTTGCGGTGCAAGCATCAAGCGGAGATATTACTTTGGAAGAGATTGAATGGTCGATACGAAGCTTGAAAAATGGAAAGTCTGCGGAAATTGATAGGATATCTGCTGAAATGATCAAATTAGGTGGTCCTTGCGTCCGGGACGCCTTCTGGTCATTGAGCAGACGCCTTCTGGTCATTGAGCAATCTATGCTGGAAGACTGGAAGGGTCCCAATGGACTGGAGGCGTGCTATCATCGTGCCCTTGTATAAAGGCAAGGGCTCACGTATAGAGTGCGCCAACTATAGGGCCATCAGTTTGATCAGTATAGCAGCTAAAGTGTATGGCAAAATTATTGAAAGGAGAATGAGGGTGGAATCTGACGGATTACTGTGGGAGGCGCAGGGTGGTTTCCGTAATGGAAGGGGATGTATGGACCAAGTTTTCTCGCTCCGCAACATTGTAGCAAGCAGCTGGCTGTAGGCCGGAAGGTTTTCTGCGGTTTTGTGGACATGGAGAAAGCATTTGACAGAGTTGTACGGAAGGATCTCTGGGATATATTGCCAGGATACGGGATTGATGGTGCGCTGCTTCGTGCTGTGCAGTCTACATATGTGGGATGTACGGCATGTGTGCGGGTGGGCGGCAGCCTGTCTCCCTGGTTTGACGTCAACATTGGCGTCAGACAGGGCTGCGTGCTGTCGGCTCTGCTGTTTGTCCTGTACCTGGACGATTGTCTTAAGAGAGTAAGATCGATGAATGTTGGATTGCGAATGGGTGACGTACTTGTTAACTGTTTGCTGTATGCAGATGATGCCGTGCTCATAGCCGAATCGCCATCAGAACTACAGTCACTAGTCACAACGAGAAAAGAGAAGAGGACAGAATGAATGCCAGGATAACTGTAAATGATGTAGTGCTGGAACAGGTGGATGAGTTTGTATATCTTGGATGTGCATTTAGCAGGGATGGACGGTACACCGCTGATGTAGAAACGAGGGTAACTGCGGGCAATAGTGTGAATGGAGCGTTAGGCAAACTTTTAGGTACCAAGGGCTTAAGTCAAAAGGCCCAGCTCGCAGTACACAATGCGGTGCTGATACCTACGCTAACGTATGGAAGCGAGAGTTGGGTATGGCAGGAAACGCATGAAAGTAGAATAAACGCGGTCGAGATGCGCGCGCTACGCAAAGTCTGCGGAGTAACGCTCGCAGATCGCGTTCGGAATGAAGATGTAAGAAAGAGAGTTGGTCTGAAAGAGAGTGTCGGTGTTAAAGTAAGGAAGGGCATGCTACGATGGTTCGGGCATGTGGAACGAATGGGAGATGAAAGAATGACAAAACAGATATACAACGCGAAAGTGGATGGACGTAGGAGTCGGGGAAGGCCACGACACACCTACCACGACCAAATTAATCGTGTGTTAGTTGAAGGTGGTGTCAAGAGCCGTAGGAACCGACGTACATGCATGAAAAGAAAAATGAAAGTTGAAGAAGCAAGTGAGGTGTGTATGGACCGTGCCGTGTGGCGCTCGGTTCTTTCTGCCTACCCCGCAAGGGATTTGGCGTGAAGATAGATAGATAGATAATTATATTTCAGAACATTTGCAAAACATTAGACAATTATACCAAATTTAATAAATTATTATGTTCACTGAATATTTTGTAATAGATTTCTCTTAGTAATTTTCTGTTAAATAACATTGTGGTACATTTGTTTTTACATAGCACCGTCTAGCACCCATTTAGCAATATAGGCTTGTGCTAATCCTGGGGATATACTTCCGAGGGCTTATCCGGGGCTCCCAACGGTAGGCAGTAGGTAGGGAACGTGTTGGTTCTTAGTCGGTAAGAGTCCAGCAAAGCATCCATGACGGATTTTCCACACGTAAAAAACAAAAAATATACCATACTTCTAATCATAAAATAAACGTCGATACTTCCAAGAAAAAGCCCGATATTATACTATTATGCTTCTATGTTAAATTCGACCGGCAGTACGGTTTCCGTCACGGTCGCTCGACCGGCGATCTTCTTGTGTACCTAACACACCGATGGGCGGCGGCTATCAAGAGTAAGGGTGAGGCTCTAGCAGTGAGTCACGACATCTCTAAAGCCTTTGACCGGGTCTGGCACCGTGGTCTTCTTACGAAATTGCCCTCATATGGACTACCCGTGAGATAATGCGGATGGGTGTCCAGTTTCTTGGCCGGTAGAAGCATCAGGGCCGTCGTTGACGGCAGCTGTTCAGACTGCATGGCCATAAACGATGGAGTACCGCAAGGCTCAGTGTTGTCCCCCACTCTGTTTCTGCTGCATATCAATGACATGTTGTCTATTGACGGCATTCATTGTTATGCGGACAACAGTACGGGGGACACTTGTTACACGGGCCGCCCCGGTATCTCTCGTGACACAGTGGAGGAAAATCGTGAACAGCTTGTGTCTGAAATCGAGGCTACTCTTTCTAGAGTGTCCGATTGGGGTGGACAAAATCTTGTCCAGTTCAACCCTTCCAAGACACAAGCGTGTTTTTTCACCGCTAAGCAAACCCCAATTACTGTAGCGCTGCAATTTCAGGGCACATCTCTTTCCATCTCCAAAAGTATAGGGATCCTTGGCGTTGACATCTCCAGTGACGTTCAGTTCCGTAGTCATTTAGAGGACAAGGCTAAGCTGGCGTCCAAGAAGCTAGGTGTGCTCAACAGGGCGCGGCGGTACTTCACTGCGGCGCAAACACTGCTTCTCTATAAGTCGCAAGTGCGGCCGCATATGGAGTACTGCTGTCACCTCTGGGCGGGAGCACCTGAATATCAGCTTCGTCCATTTGACTCGGTGCAAAGACAAGCTGTAAGAATTGTCAACGATCCTGTACTTACAGCTGGTGTAGAACCTCTTCGCGACAGGAGAGACTTTGCCTCCTTATGCGTGTTCTACCGCCTGTACAATAGTATATGCTCTGAGGAATTGTTTAATATGATGCCCACGGCGACGTTCTATCATCGCACCGCTCGCCACAGACAGGGAATTGATCCTTACACTCTGCGTCCGGTGCGTTCCAGCACGGTTAGATCCGATAGGTGTTTTCTTCCGCGCACGCTTAGGTTGTGGAATGACCTCCCTGCCTCGGTTTTCCCAAACGCCTACAGTATGGGGTTCTTCAAAAGGGGTCTTAGAAGGTTTTTACAGGGTCGGCAGCGGGAGTGTGGCACCTCTGGTGTTGCAAACGTTCATAGGCTGCGGTGACCACCGGTCCTTCTGGTGGGCCATATGCTTGTCTGCCACCTTAGTGGTATAAAAAAAAAATTTGGTATCTAAAAATGTTTTTTTTTTTTAATCGACGCACTCACATTTCAACACGACAATAGACTCACCTTACGTGGGACAATAACCATAGACAATGTGGGTGTGGATGGCCTATACTATCAGGCCTAAAAACTTGAAGGAGAAATCAAATACCTCAATCAAAATCAAATAATTGAGATATATGATATGATCCACGCACTCACTTAAATTCATCGCTATTTAACATCCCTCAACGGTACCTACGCAATTTTCAGGTCCTTACTCATCCCTAAGATAGAGAGAAGAAAAATACATAATAACGATATAATTGATCATTCAACAGGATAAACAAGCTTGTTCAAATCCATTTGTCACAATGTCCGAGACATAAGTCCGCCATAATTGGATCACGTAATAGGGAAGGGGGGTCTAACAACAGTGTTGGTCAAAGGGATCCTGGTGATTGATGAATGAGATTATCAATTTGACAGATGGAACATCTGTCAAAATGCTAATGTCATTGCGATGACGTTTGAAGTTTGTCAAATGAGAAGCGTAACGTACCTAAATTGACTTCCGTGAAATGTTGGGCCAATCTCTTGCTAATCCGGTTACATAGAAAATTAATGTTTAAGTATATAATATTTGGAGTAAAGTACCTATGGTTTCTTTTCTTCTTCTTCAAGAGTGTCGTTATTCACTCTATTAATTGAATTTTTAGGTTTCTATTGTTCAATGGAATTTAATGAATAAATGGGAATGATTTATAATTTTAATTCGATATTTCGACAGGGTTGCACTTTACATCATTTCATATCATCGTGCTACGATCTATAAGAGCAGATCATGAAAACGAAAATGAATGCTTTAAAGTTTATTCGATTTCTTTGTAATGTACGTCAAAAAGTCCCAATTAATGTCTGTCTGACTGTCCTATGTTCCCTTATCATATCCTAGGTATACATACTTCCGAGGGCTTACCCGGGACTTTTAACCATAGGCTGTCGGGTAACGTTAGGTTTTTTTAGTCGGTAGGAGTCCGACGTAGCATCATCATGAGGCTTTTCCCTCACGTTAAAAAAAAGGTATAAAATTCACTTAAGTGACATCTCTCTTCGCCCCTCATAGTTGTGGGTTAGCACCCAACTATCCCCCCATTCCCCAAGTAGCAGGATAGTAGTACCCGAACCATATAGGCGAGGCCGCGGTGGTAGCCTAAAGTCTGCCGGAAATCCTGGGTCATCCTTCCGAGGGCTTACCCGGGAGTCCCGGCCATAGACTGTAGCAAGGCATTGTGTGGTTTTGGTCGGTAGGAGTCCGACATAGCATCCATGTAGGATTTCCACACATAAAAAAAGCATTGGAAGGGCACCTTAGTTTTAGCTGGTAAGAGACAGGCATAGCTTCCATGAGGAATTTTCACACGTCAAAAAAATGTATACAATGCAGCGATTTAAAATGTATAATTGAAACTCAGCCTATATCGTTGTAATCTAATTTGCTTTGTGCTTTCCCACAAATGAATTTTCATAATTAAAACCCATAGGTACAAGAAATATACCTTAGTCAAAGCATACATAGGTATACAATTAAGTATACATGCTTAGTCTGAGTAGGGAACGTAATTACGAGAAATGTAATGAAAATTTAATTACAGCTTGATGATCGCTCAGTAGGATTTAATAAACGTTTCTGTCGTAGACAAATTATAATGAATATTAAATTTATTGTTAATTTCAAGTACCTACGTTTGTTGATGTAAGCTTTTGTTTAGAAGTATGTGTAGGTAATTGGTTTTGGTCACACTCTTGATAGGTATCAATGCATTAAAGTGGTATGAATATAGCTTATCAAATTTAAAAATTATTCTTCGGATATTGATTTTTCAGTGGTTAGGGTAAAAGCCTAGACCCGCCAGACCTTAAACGTTATTTTTAAAGACCCATAAAATACACAGACGGTCCTGACGGACACTTCCGATGGGCCATTACCTCAGTCAGATGCCTAGCTCTGCAAAATATACAGGCTGTTTTTGCGTGTATCTATTCAGGGGGCTTTTTCATACATACATATAATCACGCCTTTTTCCCCGAAGAAGGGGTACGCAGAGGTGTTTTTGCGTGTATCTATTCAGGGAGCCATTTGATACATTCATACATATAATCATGCCTTTATCCCCGAAGGGGTAGGCAGAGGCATAGCATACGCCCACATTTTACCTTATACTTTTATGTCCCACGTAGTTGGTGGTGACCCATTGCCGTGTAGAAATGGACAGGCGCAGGTCGCCGCGACCCGCAGATGAAAAATTTTAAGCCGCCATTAAGGCCTTCAACTTGGCTTAACAATTTTCATTTTACGGACAACCGGGTTTCATTTCGAGTTTTCCTTCTCTACGCAATGGATCTGTTTGCGAAAGTTTTCCCTTATTCGCCTCTTACGATACCCTCGGGATGTATTGGAGTGGCGACATTTTGTACTCTTACCCATCGCAAAACGGGACCCAACTACAGGGGCTATAATTTCACGTGTGTATATTCAGATAGACCGAGCGTGGGCTAAACACCTCACAGACACAAAATAAATTGAAACCTGCTTGGAGTATTCCAATCGTTTGAATTAAAACTTGATCGGGCTCTTGGTTCAGGAGTTTCATAAAAAGTGTACTACTCCATAACTGTTATCATCAGTTTAGACATGTTCTTTTGAAAATAACAAACATCTTAATGCCATGCAAATTGATACCGACAGTTTCGTCCATGCACTTAAATTTATTATACCAAACACAGCAACTTTATGCTAAAACTAGCGGACGTCACGCGGTTTCACCCCCGTAGCTCCCGTTCCCATGGCAATACGGGAATAATGTATAGAATATGTTCACCGGGAAGTGTGTAGCTTCCCAACAAAGAAATAATTTTTCAAATCGGTCCAGTAGTTTTGGAGCCTATTCGATGCAAACAAACAATCAAATCTTTCCTCTTTATAATATTATAATAGATAAAAAAAGTGTAAATCAAGGCTTTCTGTAAACCGTTTCTGTCGAATGATTTCCGGGGTCAGAACGCTTTTGAGTAACCAAAACATCATCAGAAACTATTACGTTTATGATATTATGTAGCAAACTATTACAAAAATGAAGTCATAATACATTCCCAATAATACATAAATAATATCATTCGACATGCAGCAGTAAGCATCCCATTACATCTCTCTATAGTCAGAAGGATTAATATAGATTATGTTCATTACATAGTATGAATAACTTGTTTCGATTTAGATACATTGTAAAGTAGGGAGGCTTGAATATTTTTGAGAGCGGTTCATTACATCTGTTCTGCTTCTGTCCATTTCAAGATGGCAATACCCTCACCTCCTATTACGTGGGACATAAAACTAACGTTGACGTGACGTCAAGTGATTATTGAAATAAAAAGAAAAATAATACTTGTAACGTAAAAGCCGAGGATATTCACTAAAAGAGGCTTAGAAAGAAATAGAATATAAAACTAAGCCAATCAAGCCGTACACATTCCAAAAACAAATTGTGTACAAGTTCTTGACCCATACTCAAAAACGTTCAACAATTACCTAAGCTGTACTTAACTAAAGATTAACAAAAGAAAATCTCAACCAAGCACGCACTTACTTACAAAATATATAGTTACCATTACCGTTAAGCTTTACCGAAAAATAGTATTCATTATTTTAAAACAACCGAGAGCCTCCCTAAGTACTCTGAACTCGTCCGTAAAGTGGTTTCTGCAATAAAACGGTAACATTACGCTGTTCCTATCTAAGATAGTATCGCTTACTCGAACCATTTCGTTAATGTGTTCAGATGGAATAATTCTATAAGAATAGAACCCAGTATTGTGTGCTTAATTGTAATTTTAGGGATTTTGAAATGGAAATTTTGTAATTATCCATACTAATCTATACTTCGGATGTATTTATTATACGGCACAAGAAATTTACTGATCACCGCGCCACCCATGCTTACCATAAAAAGTAGACGTCTATTAAACAATTTTTCTGTGAACAAAGTATTCGAAGGATCGTGTTTCTGATTATTTTTCCAAGCTGACAAAATCGTTAGTCTGTCAAATAATAGACATTGAAACTCTTTGGCAGCGCATGTATTGGTAGGATAAAAATAGTTTCAAAAAACGGTAATGGTTACTTATTTTTATGTTTCGTGTGAAAATCCCTCATGGAATACCAGACGCTTATCAATAAAAAAATGGCTGCATTACTACTGCTTAAAACTAAGAGCCCTAGGTAATCCCTCGGAAGGGTGGCCCAATACCTAGAAAAAAAATAGTAAAATAAAAAATTGTGGACATTCTTACATAACATCATCTAGCCCAAATTAGGTGTCCCGGGACATCCTTCCGAGAGCTTACCCAGGACTCCCAACCACAGGCTGTTAGGCGTCACGTGAGGTTCTTTAGTCGGTAAGTCGGTAACATCGTTTGAGGATTTTCCCTCACTTAAAAAAAAAAGCCAAATTAGGGTAATATAAACTTGTGCTTGTGGGATCTAGACGGCTGATAGACATGCTTATCTATTTCTAAATACATGTTATACACATACACCCACACTCCGAAACAAACATTTGTGGATCAACAAATATTTATACTTACCCCGGAATCAAACCCAGAAGCTCAAGTGTGGTAGTCGGTTACACTACCGACTGCGCCACCGAGGTAGTCAATAATGGGTCTTTAATTTAAGAAACATGACTTTAAATTTAGTTAAGTTACACATTCCCACGTGTAAAATCATTGTAAAAAGTATATTGGAATCACTCAAAAGAAATATATTTTTTATGTGAAGGCAATTCCTTTACAAACTCATAAATATTCAATCTGTCAAAAACCAGGAACTTAATGTAAACAAACAGGAATAATATCGAAGGAAATTTCGTCGAAATGTTAATTTTGTGTTGTAATTTTGCGTAACACAAATAAAAACGGGCAAGTTATCGAATCAAAATATTATTCTCTCGTAGCTACGCAGCCCTTGATACTTGCTACGGCACGTAGCGAGTTATCTGCTACGACGTAGCAAATATACTTCTTTGCGACTTGATTGTTTCATAGCAAGGTTATTATTTACGTTAACTTTGACTTGTATCTCTATGAAATGAAAAGTTAGTATTTTTGTGTGTGTACATGTAAAGAATAAACGCAAAATCTACCGCGCCGATTTCAAAAATTCTTTCACCATTAGAAAGCTACATTCACCCTGAGTAACATAGGCTACATTTTCTTTCCATATTCCCACGTGAATGAGCTACGCGAGTGAAACGCGTGACGAATTTTAAAGATAAATGCAGTAACTCATACCAACACCATGTCCAACTGCTAATTAGCAAAGTTAGTACGGTATAGTTCTAATTAGCTAAGTTAGTGCAGAACACTTCCTGACCCTCGTCCCTTTGTCAAACAAGGAGCCCAATCGAATTAGTTTTTAACCGATTTCAAAAAAAAGAAGAGGTTCTCAATTCGTCTGTATGTATTTTTTATGTATGTGAAGCGATATTTCCGTCAATTATAAATGGATTTCAAAATTTCTTTTTTTTGTTGAATAGGGTTTACTTTTGAGGTGGTCAGGATATGATGATGGGATCTAGGAGATAACGAGGGCAACCACCGAAAATTGTAGGGACAACTAGTGCACTTGTTAACTTTTTAATTAAGTGTTTTCATGTTCTACACTTTAATGAAGGTCTGGAGTCGACCTGATGATAGAGTCGAAAGACAGTCGAGGGCATTCCTTAACAATTTACAGCAGTTACCTTGTGTTTGGGCTTGATTGATTTGTATTGATGAGAACTTTACACCTAGATTGATAGATCCGCCTTCAGAAAAAAAGGAAGTTCTCAATGTTTTATGTATGTTCACCGATATTTCCGTCAATTATAAACGGATTTAAATTGTTTTCTTTCTTGAATAGGGTTTACTTCTGAGGTGGTCCTATTTTAACCAGATCAGGATCTGATGATGGGATCCAGGAGAAATCGAGGGCAACCACCGAAAATTGTAGGGACAACCAGTGCATTTGTTAATTTTTTATTTCAGTGCTTTAATGTACTACAATTTAATGCATATCTGGAGTCGATCTGTTTATGGAACCGAAAGACAGTCGAGGGAAATCCTTAACGATTTACAGCAGCTACCTTGTGTTTGGGCTTGATTGATTTGTATTGATGAAAACTTTTACCTAGATAGATATATTTTTCATTTCACCCGTCACTTAAAATAATGAAAAAAAATTTTCAATAAAAAATAAAACCGACTTTCAATAAATATCTGAAAAATAAATTTTACTTAGCACAAAGTAAAATGGATTTTGATTTATCAGATTTTATTCAATATCATATTGAAGTCGGCGCCAAGTAAACTGAAAAGCTGAGGGCTTTCAGGAAGAAAAAAGAGAGAATAAATAAGAAGTTGAGATTAAATTTTAAAATGATAGTTTATTGCAAATTAGATATAACTCGGGGTCGTGGGTATTTTCAGGCAGAAAGTGCGGTTTCCGAAGGCCTTCACAGGGTTCCGACTTATCTTAGTTTTTG
Source organism: Miltochrista miniata (assembly GCA_933228765.1). Classification (NCBI taxonomy): domain Eukaryota; kingdom Metazoa; phylum Arthropoda; class Insecta; order Lepidoptera; family Erebidae; genus Miltochrista; species Miltochrista miniata. The sequence continues at coordinate 18,793,282 of OW121773.1, forward strand.
CCTTCCTTGAGAATGCTGCAGTTGTTGATGTAGCCGTGCCGTCCACAACTTCGGCTGGCACGGTGTTTTCAACCCGGAGAGTAAGATATCTCCTGTAGCCCGTAGGGTAAAAGGTTCTCGTCGAACTCGAAGGGTGGATCTCTGGATCCCGTAGGCTGGACGTTCCTGCTTGGAACCCGCAGGGTGGATCTTGACAACCCGTATGGTGGACCCTGGAATGTTCCAGATGACGGGTTAGCTGGAACCCTTTTTCCCGCCCATTGCTAAGACAGCCGGTCCCTGTTAAACCTGTCAGGAGTCGGCTGCCTTACAATGTTTGGTTATATACTAAGTTTACAGAGACCTTTTTTTCACACCCCTGTAATCTACCCTCCCATAACAGGGTTGACCAACAGCCGTTAATTTTCACTGTTTTAAAAATCTAGATTCATTATAATTAATTTGACTCACCCAATGATGGGGTTATTGACGCTCGCAGCTAAATCGCTGATCAGTTTGGGAGTACTTGGCTCCCTATAATATTTTTTCACTTTGAAATTATACTCTGATGCACCTACGCACAGTGTCTTATATTTAGATTATTTGAGTAATGGGGGCCTCGAAATTCGCGCGCGGTTGTTTTTATATTTTTGTACAGCGCCTCTAGCGGCACCACTCGAAACTACTAAACGTCAAGACCGCTTTTTAAATACGAATGAGGCTTCCGCCGTTGCGACAATAACTCGGTAGATGGCGCTTTCATTTATTAATCTACGTTTTCATTTTAAAACCCCTAATGTTGAACCCCTAATTGCACCCGTTGTTCCACAACGCTACATACTCCCCCTCCCCGGTGAGCGTTTGACGTACCCTAACGCGTCAAATGCTGCGTTCGTCCTCGAACGCCCCTAACATAATACCTAATACTCGTCTATGTGTGTGTGTATGTTAGTGTGTTGTGTGAATGAGATGATGCTGGGTGTAGCGAAGAGTCGGCCTTAACTTTAATGAAACCAACTCGCAGGATGTATTAAGGTGATTCTGAAGGATCTTATAGGACAGAAAGAGAAAAGACGTATTTGAGGCTTTGGGTTGAAGGTTCAGGTAATACGCACCGCCTGAAAGTGGGGTGTGTATAATAAGGCTTTTTGCTGAAGGCTGGGATTTATACAACCGTCCCAGAGAAGAACATCCTACTAGGGCTCGTGTAACACTTCCGACTCATAGGATGGACTATCCCCCAGGGCAAGCCTCTAGCTTCCGAGTGGTAGGAGTAGCCATATGACGAAAATAGAGATAACGGTGATCTACACCTACGACTGCTAGGGCAAGACAAATGCTGCCAAATAACAGTCCACCATAATTCTGTTCGGGTAAGCCTCATGCTTCCTCGTAACAGTAACAAACCTACACCATAATTCTGTTAGGGCAAGACCATGCTGCCAACTAACAGTAACCGACGAACTCTGTTAGGGATAGACTCATGCTTCCAACTAACAGAAAACTCCCAACTAAACCAAGAAACAGAAAAGTGATAGAAATGATTTACTTGCAGAATCCTTCGTGATGCTATTTAACCCCTATGTCCCCATGACGAACACGGCATGTGTTTGTTATAATATATGTAGTTATTTGTACGTCGTGTGTAGTGTGTAGTGTTTAGTGTCCCTAACTAATTACTAGGCTATTTAGCCCTTTAACCAAATAAAATAAAAAACCAAGTGCATATTCGCAATCTTAGTATCAATAACAAAAGACAAATGCTTATTCTCAACTTTAGTAGAAGAATGTTGACTATGACTATTATGTCAACCTTAATAAATGACGAAGATCATTGATCTTTGGCCATTCTGCCAAATATCTAAACAAAATATGGTGCCCTTGTTTGCCACCATGTCAGTGTAAAATGTATTTAAATAAATAATGTGTATGTATGTACGTATGAAATCTCCCCTGTGCAAGTTTTATTTTGTTTGCGCGTAAGCTGCTGACGTAATCGTGTTGATGCAAACGTGTTATTCATCGTTGCATCTAAGGCCAGTGTCACACTACATTCCATGCCATATAACCACCCGTCAGCTTTGGTCGGGAACAAAACTTAGGACATTTGAGTCACTCTCTCTAATCTACGAAAGTGACTCGCCTGTAGCTAGTTTGCCCCCTACTTCCGCCTTTGGGGGTCACACACCACGAAATGCAAGTGTCACTATGTAAACAAACAAAAAAAAACTGATTATGAAGTGTTTGGAATTGTGTGTGAAGATAATTGTGATGAATATGTGATGACCATCTACTACCTAATTATTATGTAAGTGTAATTGTGAAACTTCCGTATGATAATGTGTATGCGTGTAACATGACCCGAAATGTGGTACCTATATGCCACCTAAGTATTAATATTATATTACTGTGTGCTAACACCCTTATATTTTCCAAAAAAATAATTATCAAAAACACTATTGTGTAACTGTACTGATGTACTATATAAACTATTAGTGAATGCATTTTAATGCAGTGTAATTGCCTGAGGGCTGCCACCGTTGAACCAGGTTCCTCTCCCCGGATCTTAACTTCATATGCAAGTTCCGCTTTTGGAAGCGATGTGAAATTTGATTTGAATGCCATTGTACTGACTATTTCAATTACTCTAGCCGGGAATCTTTAGTGATGATGATTATTTACCAATGTATAGTGTATTTATCTGCTACTTATTTTACATGAAAAGTTAATTTTATGTAAACAACGAATGTTCGCTATATTCGCTAACGAATTCTGTTGTAGTGAACGACGGCCCTTATAGTTGTCTGTTTACGTCTTGTTGAATGTTAAGGAATGTGAATATTTTTCGATCCACCCGCCGAATAACGAAAAATAAATTCTACTTTTTAGGGTTCGTTGAACCGAATTATAAATTGAACCTTTATAAAACTTAGTATTTGCTTTAGGAAATACTTAAGTTTGGAAATAGTACCTTTTAGGGTTCCTTCACTCAATTAATAGATTGGACCCTTCTAGAAATTAATTGTCTGTCTGTCTGTCTGTGTTTAAATGTAATCTAATCCTAAGCAGTGAGTAGTGAAAGTGAAGTGTGTGATGATGGGTTGATGAAATTAACTAAGTGTTTTACAGCTTTACTCGAATAATGCAATTTTCGACGCTGCTATTATTTTTATTGAAATGTAACTATTCACACGAACGTACTACGAGTTAATTGTATTTTAACTCGTACCACTAATTTTTTCTTTAAATCGTTCCTTACTACTACGGAACCCTTAATTATTCTGAACTGTGTCAAAGACGATTCGCACTTGGACGGTTCTTGAAATAAACTATATGGTAGTAACCAACCTTTAATGTAAATTGTTCCTCACCACTACGGAACCCTTGAATATTTCGAATTGTTTGAAAACCGATTCGTACTTGGACGATTCTGGAAATGTTTTGTATGAGACTGTTGGTGCCCGGAGTGTATTATATTCACTTCCACCCACAGTTTATATGGAAAAAAAAAAATTTCTTCTACTATCGAGCTAGTAATTCAACTTACTCGTAAACGTTATGAAAGCAACATCTGCCGTTGTTTATTCGGAACACGAATCAAAGTTAATAGTTTATAATTGTTTTTTGGCAAGAATGTATTCACTGCGTGATCTACGTTTGGAATGTTTTTTCTTACAGTTGTACTTCAGTGTATCAGAATTCGACGTAATTCGAAAAGTGAAACAATTATGAATCTTTTAAAATTTACGTGAAGTGAAATTTGTAAAATCTTTGTTCTACCGTTTTACTAGAGTGAAATTTCAATAGGGATTGTCACCCAGAAGTGTGATTATCGGCTGTTGGTCTCGCTGTAAATTCACATATGGGAAATACAACAAAATAATACACAAATTGAGGCGGTTTGACGCCGTAAAAAAATAAAAATTGTGGTGGTGATATCCTTTGACTACTTTTTACGATGAATATAGGCAATACAACTCACTTACGAAAACTAATGTAAGCGTTTCAAATTAGAAGTTTTACTTCAGAGTTTAACAAAGTACCATTTAAAATTGACACAAAACAAAAAACTGTTACTTTAAATTTAATTAAAAAATTTTCCACCATAAAATACTATTTGAGGGTGTGAAAAATAAATTGGGGACCGTTAAAATTTGGAAAAATTACAATTTATGTTGAGAAAAAAATTCAAATTTTGCCTTGTTCTTGTTTATGCCGAAATCTGTCTAAAATCACTAAAAAACACCCAAAATAAGCCGGAAAGAACAAGTTGGCAGCAGAGGTCAGGAGAGCCAAATTCCTGGGTAGTTGTGATAATTTGGAGGGAAACTACCCCGCTAACGGGCACTCTTAAGACTATTTTACACAAATTGAATAATCTTATAATTATGACCTCCGACTCCCGTCGGAAACCGCTTTCTCGCTACCCGAAACCACGATGTGGGCGCCACTGAAAAGCTGAGGGCTTTCAGGAAGAAAAAAGAGAGAATAAATAAGAAGTTGAGATTAAATTTTAAAATGATAGTTTATTGCAAATTAGATATAACTCGGGGTCGTGGGTATTTTCAGGCAGAAAGTGCGGTTTCCGAAGGCCTTCACAGGGTTCCGACTTATCTTAGTTTTTGCCTTCCTTGAGAATGCTGCAGTTGTTGATGTAGCCGTGCCGTCCACAACTTCGGCTGGCACGGTGTTTTCAACCCGGAGAGTAAGATATCTCCTGTAGCCCGTAGGGTAAAAGGTTCTCGTCGAACTCGAAGGGTGGATCTCTGGATCCCGTAGGCTGGACGTTCCTGCTTGGAACCCGCAGGGTGGATCTTGACAACCCGTATGGTGGACCCTGGAATGTTCCAGATGACGGGTTAGCTGGAACCCTTTTTCCCGCCCATTGCTAAGACAGCCGGTCCCTGTTAAACCTGTCAGGAGTCGGCTGCCTTACAATGTTTGGTTATATACTAAGTTTACAGAGACCTTTTTTTCACACCCCTGTAATCTACCCTCCCATAACAGGGTTGACCAACAGCCGTTAATTTTCACTGTTTTAAAAATCTAGATTCATTATAATTAATTTGACTCACCCAATGATGGGGTTATTGACGCTCGCAGCTAAATCGCTGATCAGTTTGGGAGTACTTGGCTCCCTATAATATTTTTTCACTTTGAAATTATACTCTGATGCACCTACGCACAGTGTCTTATATTTAGATTATTTGAGTAATGGGGGCCTCGAAATTCGCGCGCGGTTGTTTTTATATTTTTGTACAGCGCCTCTAGCGGCACCACTCGAAACTACTAAACGTCAAGACCGCTTTTTAAATACGAATGAGGCTTCCGCCGTTGCGACAATAACTCGGTAGATGGCGCTTTCATTTATTAATCTACGTTTTCATTTTAAAACCCCTAATGTTGAACCCCTAATTGCACCCGTTGTTCCACAACGTTACAAAACCTACTACTTTCCAGATTTTGTTTTAACAGGTTCCTTATATGTTTTATTTATTTTGCGCCTGCAAACTTAGGCTGCCCGCCTGATGGGTAGGCAGACGTGGCGACATCTAGCGATTGGGGGCTACTCGTACAGTAAATAAGACTTCTGACAGTGGTAATCAAGTTAGTGGCCTCATGCTATGCCTCTTCACGCTCCGTCGATAAACCCGGGTTTGTAAGAGGAATGAAACACGTGCGCGGGCAACTTGTTCCCAGTAGTTCAACAAAGAAACGATTTTGTGTATTGCTCAGTTCTAACGAAAACATTTCCACTGTGTAGGAACGGCATTTCTGTTCAACACGCGTTATTCGGGATCAAAAAGGAGAGGGTGGGATTATGTTGAAGAGTTCTTCAGAACACTCGCCTTGATAGATTAGGTAGAACACAGCCAAAGACCAGGTTTAGCTAAGGCGAGTCCTAGGACATCCTTCCGTGGGCTTACCCGGGGCTCCCAACCATGGCCTGTTGGGCGTTATGTGAGGATTTTTAGTCGGTAGGAGTCCTACATAATACGATCTGATCTGATTCTTTACATCCACACTCACAATCTTTAACTGTATAATATTTGCCCCGTGTGGCGATAAGGTCCCGTGTTGTGACGGGTAAGAGTACAAAATGTCGCCACCCCAATTGCCGAGGCTGTCGTAAGAGGCGACTAAGGGAACACTTTCGCAAAAGGATCTATAGATCCTTTTGCGAAAGTATTCCCTTTGAAAGAAGAGAAGGGAAACTCGAAATTAAACCACGTTGGCAGTAAAATGACAATCGTTAAGCCAAGTTAAAGGTCTTACGGGCGGCTTGAAAAATTTCAACTGCAGCTCGCGGTGACCTGCTCCTGTCCATTTCAACACGGCAATAGACTCATTGCCTATAACGTGGGACATTAAACTATAATGTGAAATGTTGGCATATTCTATGCCTCTGCCTACCCTTTCAGGGATTAAGGCGTGACCATAAGTATGGATATATGTATTAAAAACGTAAGGCTCTTATTTTGCTAGATACAGCCTGATCTTTACATCAGTCTGTATCTTTAGATCCACACTAACAATATTTAGCTTTACAATATTTGCAAGATTATGGTTACTAGCATTTTTTAAAGTAAATCTCACATGACTTTCACCATTTCTCAAGATCAAAAATAACGAAACTAACAAATATGAACATCTCTTATTACTAGATTATTTATAACATTCGGTAACCTAAAACGTAGAAGCAAATTGGAACGATTTAAGATGATGAGACACGAAATAGTGGGCTCGATGATGTTTTAATTTTTTTCATTTGTGAAATTTCTCATGGATAACTATCGGCTAAAACTACAGGGTGCCCTACCATCTGCCCTAGGCTGTGAGAAATAGCCCGTTGTAGATATACTTTGTATGACTGTGAGCAGTTGATTACATAGCTAATCAGCGCCAAGGTCAGCACACATGCTGAACTGGACACCCCTTTGATATAATCATGAGGCACACAATGCAAAAAAATAATGTGTCCTACAAAGGAAGAGGTTCTCAATTCGTCTGTATGTATTTTTTTTATGTATGTGAAGCGATATTTCCGTCAATTATAAATGGATTTCAAAATTTCTTTTTTTTGTTGAATAGGGTTTACTTTTGAGGTGGTCAGGATATGATGATGGGATCTAGGAGAAAACGAGGGCAACCACCGAAAATTGTAGGGACAACTACTGCACTTGTTAACTTTTTAATTAAGTGTTTTCATGTTCTACACTTTAATGAAGGTCTGGAGTCGACCTGATGATAGAGTCGAAAGACAGTCGAGGGCATTCCTTAACAATTTACAGCAGTTACCTTGTGTTTGGGCTTGATTGATTTGTATTGATGAGAACTTTACACCTAGATTGATAGATCCGCCTTCAGAAAAAAAGGAAGTTCTCAATGTTTTATGTATGTTCACCGATATTTCCGTCAATTATAAACGGATTTAAATTGTTTTCTTTCTTGAATAGGGTTTACTTCTGAGGTGGTCCTATTTTAACCAGATCAGGATCTGATGATGGGATCCAGGAGAAATCATGTGGCACACAATGCAAAAAAATAATGTGTCCTACATGCTTGTATCAAATAAAGGTTTCTTTCTTTCTTTCTTTCAGTGAGTAGCACTTTTTTATACCACTAAGGTGGCAGACCAGCGGAGGGTGATCACTGTAGTTTATCGACGTTTGCAACACAAGAGGTGCTTACAGACCACTATTGAAGAATCCGTACTGTAGGCGTTTGGGATAACCGAATCAGTGAGCTCATTTCACAATCTATACGTTACCCCCTAATGGACTTTACCGTGCTTGAAAAGATGTTACTTCTAATTTCACTTTTACAAGAAAATGTTTACAAGCTAGCCCGGTGTGTTTACGTAGTTAAATTATTTTGTATAAATCATTCATAGGCAACAGCTGTTTGTAATGTACGTACCTATAGGTGCAGTTACTTTAAACATCTATGTTACGAGTACTCTTCTGAAATGAGATTTTTGGCAGAAACTTGTCAAGTCAAATCTCAGGTTTGATCTACATTCCATGTAAAATAATTGCATATTGTTAAGAAATTCCAGCAAAAACTAAACACAAATAAATCTAAATCGAGATCGAGAAATAAACAAAAATTCATTTCTTACGAAACAGCTTTATTAAAAAAATGTTGTATCTTTATAAAAGTAAAACTTTAAGATTTTCTACACAAAACTTGGCACCCATATCGATGTCAATTCTTTTGTCTTTGAAGTTTTTAACTTGGCTCTCATTTCACATTTATGTTTTTGATGGAGTATTATGTCCAAAATTTATCCGGTTACAGTTTTATTATAAAAACAGATGTTGCCATCGCAATGAGGGTTAAACACGAAAGCGTAATATGTATTCTGTTGTTACGAAACAAAATACGAGTTCAGGAGAAACGTTTCGAGATTCATGTGTAATTATAGTAAATGAGTGCTGGCGAAAACAAGAAATATATATTACAAAAGAAAGGTTGTTGTTGAGTCCTTTTTTAGGGTCTCGTTCAAAGAAGAAACCTTTTTAATTTCGCCATGTCTGTAGCTCCACCTGTTCAGTGTTCTGAAGTGACGTGAGAAACAGTAGCGTGGATAGGGCGCGGACTGGGTTCTGTTGTGGCATTTTAAAACTGACAGTCAGGGCGCGGACGTAATTTATTTCCCTCGTCGGGCTCTCTTGAAACTCAAATCTACGCTCAATTCTCAAAATCCCTAATCATAAAACCAATTTCTACTCCTATTCCATCTCAGTACAAGCGGTCAGATTGTGGAACTCTCTTCTACCAATGTCCGTGATTACTATTTGTCTACACTGTAAACTTACTTATTTATTCATGTAAGCATATTTATGTATATAGTATGTATATACAAGATAATATACAAATTTGCAGTCTTATAAGCAAGAAAGTGGTAACATTTATTGCAATTAGGTATCATCATTCTAGTCTAACACCTAAAGTGATATAATTTATTTATAACTTTTAACACGTTTTTAAATTTGAATACCTCTTTGAATTAGAGGTCGTAAAGTGCAACTGCGAATCACAGGGTCGTTCTATTCACAATGGGAATAAAATTCATCTTGGGATTCTGGGTGTTTCTATGAATTATAAAATCCTAACTTGATCAGACGACCTTGTGCAAAAATGTTTGTGAATACACTCGAGAGCAATGAATCCGGGTCACTTAAAGAATCCTAAAAATCTCGGAAACTAAAAATGCTAGGTTAATGCAATAAATTGTATTTAATAGACAATGTAATACTCCTTAAATGAAGGTATTAAAACTTCTTAGTTATTGTAAAGTTATATCATAAAAAAATCAAATTTGAAAAAGGGCCACTTTCGAAGATGGAACTACGAAATTACAGCATTTGGTGTTGCTTTTGTTTGTAATCTGTCATTTATGTGGGTACATAAACCATGTTGATAGTGCTCTATATTCATTAATCAAGCTGAAATTATGTCGCTTACGCCTGAAGAATGCACCAGAATACTTACAATGCTGGAAACCGGCCGGAGTCAGCGCGATACAGCCAGGACTGTCGGTGTGTCGCTGTCAACAGTACAAAGAGTTCTCCGACGTTACGAAGAAACTGGTTCTAACCTACGCAGACCAGGAACGGGCAGAACCAGGTGTACCACAGCACGAGAAGACCGATACTTGGTGAACACCATGCTTCGAAATCGCTTTCTCACAGGAACTAAACTCACCAATCAGTTTCGACGCCTCGGAGGAAGTAACCCAAGTGCATGGACAGTAAGACGTCGGCTTGCTGAATCTAACTTAAAACCCCTTAGACCTGCAAACGGCCCTAAACTGGAGCGTGGGCATCGTATTTCGAGACTAAGGTATGCCCAGAGCCACGTAAATTGGAGTATTGAAGATTGGTCAAAAGTTATGTTCTCCGACGAATCAAAATTTATGCTCTACAAGCACGATGGAAGACACAGAGTGTATCGAAGACCAGGGGAAAGATTCAAGCAAGCATGCATCGAAGAAAAAGTAGCCTACGGTGGTGGGTCTGTACTTGTGTGGGCCGGAATTTCTTCTGAAAGTCGCACAGAGCTGGTGATCATAGAAAACGGCTCTTTAACTAGCGTAAGATATGTGGAAGAAATCCTCAATGATCACGTTGGTCCATTTATGGTCAATTTAGGTGAGGATGCTATATTTATGCATGACAATGCCCGACCTCATACAGGTAGGATTGTGAATGACTACCTTCAAGAGATGAACATTACTCGTATGGAGTGGCCAGCGCGCAGCCCGGATATCAACCCGATCGAGCATGCTTGGGACGAGCTAGGCAGATGCGTAAAACAACGAAACCCTCCCCCAATCACGCTTCGTGAGCTCAAAATTGCTCTCACAGAGGAATGGGAGAATATTCCCCAAAATCGTATAAGGAACTTGGTGTACAGCATGCCAAACCGCGTAAACGCAGTAATGGAAGCACGAGGAGGCAATACGAAGTATTAAAATTCAAGAAAATCGTAATAAAGTTCAAAAATTTCATGTTTCCTATTTTTGTTTTAAGGAGAGATCAGCAGTTTTTTCTTTATGTAATTTTGTGTTAATAAAATGTATGGTGACTCATATTTTTTTTACTTTCATTTAAGGAGTATTACATTGTCTATTAAATACAATTTATTGCATTAACCTATCATTTTTAGTTTCCGAGATTTTTAACATTCTTTAAGTGACCCGGATTCATTGCTCTCGAGTGTATTTATTTTAAGTTTGTATTTAGAACTTGGCTATCATATTCAAATTCATCAGTCTAATTAATATCTGCATCCCCGTCGTATCAAATCGAACTAACTACATTATTCACCGGGGATTCAGAGCACAAATTTGCATCTAGCTCCTGATCTAAACTCGAGGCTGCAGTTTGCTATAAACTCTATTGATATTATGTAGAATAGTCCGAGCGCCGGTTACAGATATTCCCAAGAGTATAGTTGATTAGGGATGTTAATTTGGACGGGGAAACTACTCTAAAATTACTTTTAACTATGCACTGGAATTCATGATATTGTAAGGTTTTATCAAAATGGTAGACCAGTATAAAGAAATTTTGTTCAAAAGCTTTATTATTTCGGCTTCAGACATGAGCTTTGTTAATGAATGGAAATATTTTGTAATTGTAATCTCCCCCTGACAGTATTCGACAACATTGATTGACAACCAACTATTGACAGCTTCACTGATGTGCTGTTAGATAGCTGACATAAAAACTGGACACTTAATCGACCATCCATCTACCATCTCAGCCGACTTGACGCCCACTGCTGGGCATAGGCCTCCCCCAAGGACCTCCACAACGTTCGGTCTTGCGCCGCCCGCATCCAGCAGGCTCCCGCGACCTTAATCAGGTCATCCGTCCACCTCGCGTGGGGTCTCCCCACTCCGCGTTTACCTGTACGTGGACGCCACTCGAGCACTTTTCGACCCCACCGGCCGTCATCTCTGCGAGCAATATGGCCCGCCCACTGCCACTTAAGTCGGGCAATTCTTTCTGCTATGTCGGTGACCCGGGTCCTCCTTCGGATTTCCTCGTTGCGGATTCGATCGCGAAGGGACACTCCGAGCATAGCCCTTTCCATTGCTCTCTGAGTGACAGAAAGCCTCTCTATGGGGACCACTCTCAATGGCCATGTCTCAGTTCCGTAAGTCATCACTGGCAACACACATTGGTCAAAGACCCTGCTCTTCAGACATTGCGGAATTTTGGACGAAAAGATATACCGAAGCTTACCAAACGCTGCCCAACCTAGTTGAATTCGCCGAGTGACCTCTCTCTCGAAGTTGAACTGGCCCAACTGTATTGTTTGTCCCAAATAAACATATTCGTCGACCACTTCAAGGGTTGATTGTCCGATCGTGGTTGAAGCGGGCACGACATGAACATTTGACATGACTTTTGTCTTGTCCATGTTCATCGTTAGCCCAACTCGTTCAGACGCTTTACTGAGGTCATCGAGCATTATGCTGAGCTCCTCCAGGGTCTCAGCCATGACTACTATGTCATCGGCAAACCGAAGGTGAGTAAGGTATTCGCCATTTACATTAATGCCGAGCCCCTCCCAATCCAAAACCTTAAACACATCCTCCAGTGCTGCGGCGAACAGCTTAGGAGAGATAACATCTCCCTGTCTCACTCCTCGCCGCAGCCGGATGGATTTGGTGTTTTGGTTCCGTATTCGGACGGACATTGTGGCACCACTGTACAGGCACTTCAACACTCCGATATACCGGTAGTCGATTTGGCACCGCTGTAAGGATTGCAACACCGCCCAAGTCTCGATCGAATCGAAAGCCTTCTCATAGTCCACAAACGCCAAGCATAGAGGCTGGTTATACTCTTCCGTCTTCTGTATAACTTGCCGCAGCGTATGTATGTGGTCTATGGTACTGTAGCTTTTTCGGAAGCCGGCTTGTTCGGGAGGCTGGAAGTCGTCAAACCTACGAGCGAGACGATTCGTAATGACCCTGGAAAACAGCTTATAAACATGGCTCAGAAGTGAGATAGGTCTATAATTCTTCAATAAGGCTCTATCACCTTTTTTGAAGAAGAGAACTACCACACTTCTGTTCCATGCTTGTGGCGTTTTACCCTCGAGTATGACGGAGTTGAATAACTTCTGAAGGCCCTTAAGAACTGGTTTTCCACCTGCCTTCAGAAGCTCGGCCGTAACTCCATCATCACCCGGTGCCTTGTTGTTTTTAAGCTGCTTCAGGGCCATACTAATCTCGTACAGGCTGACGTCCGGGATATCTTCGGTATAGTGCCGAGTCAATCTGGCTCTCGGGTCTTTAGCCTGATTCGTAACGGGTTCTTTTACGGACGTGTATAATTGCCCATAGAACCTCTCAATCTCGCTCAATACTTCAGGCACAGACGAGGCGACGCCACCGTCGCCGGTCTTCAACTTTGCTAGCTGACTCTGCCCGACAGACTGATTTCTCGTGAAAACTTTAGACCCTTTGTTGCGCTCTATGGCATTTTCAATTTGCCTGGTGTTGTGAAGTCGCAAGTCGCGTTTCAAAGACTTAGATATCAGTCTGTTGAGCCGCCCGTATCTACAAATATCTTCCGGCGACTGTAGAGCCATTCCACGTCGCTCCTCTATCAGCCTAAGCGTATTCGGAGAGATCCTTTTTGTTCGTTTAGTACTAGGTCCTTTACAGTATTTGGAACCAACAGCAAGGACAGTTTTCACGAACCCGTTATTGTAGGAATCCATGTCATCGCAATTTGCTAGGCATTCGAAGCGGTTTTGCAATTCTAGCTGAAAGTTTTCCGGGTTTTGGATTTGGTTGGGTGTTGGGCGGAGCGTAGACCTCATCAACCGAGACCTTTCCAGCTTTAGATTTAGATTCAGTGTGCCTCTTACCATACGGTGATCGCTACCGGTCTTGACCGTGTTTAGCACAGAGACATCACTGAAAATCAGCCTCTTCGTCGATAAGATGAAATCGATCTCATTTTTCTTCCCACCTTTAGGGTTTAGCCAGGTCCACTTCCTGTGCTTAGGCTTCCGAAAGAAAGAGTTCATCATATAGAGGCCCTCCTTCTCCAAGAAGGCAGCCAGAAGCTTTCCTCGATCATTCCTCTTCCCAAATCCAAATTGCCCCACTCCAGGTTCATCACCGCAACGTTCGCCGAGCCTTGCGTTAAAGTAAATCGACCAGAAAACGAATTTATCATATTTTTTTTATATATTCTGAAGTAATAGACTATTTTTGCATAGACTACGGGGACCAACGGTACATCTGGTGGGCCGTATGCTTGTCTGCCACCTCAGTGGTATTTTAAAAAAAGTATTGATTAGGTACGTGCGATATACAAAGCCACTAACAAAGCGTGTGGAATACATCTTACCTACCCCTAAATGTTAATATTAACGCCATTAATAGTTGAATGTCCACTATTAAGATTCGACTGTACACCTTTATTTACCTGGGACACTATTGACATAACCCAATTTTGTTGACACGGCCAGGCAGTGGCATCAATTGTCAGTTTAAATTGCATTTAAAGTGTTTTTAACATTATGATGTTGATTTCGACTACGAGTAGTGTTAGGTATGTAAGCTTACGTTAATAAATAAAAATATCGGGTTCTTCAAAAGGGGTCTTAGAAGGATTTGAAAGCTCGACAAATGTCCATAGGCTACAATGAATTTCCGTTAGGTGGGTCGAAAGCCTCTCAGTCGCTTTATAGTATTACAACAGATAGGTCACAATTAGATCACTGTAATTCCGAATAAAAGATATCAAGAAACTCTTTCACATCCCTGGCAACAACAACCTCTTTTCCTTGGCGCAAAGCATTTTCACACTTCCATACTCTGCTGCTGGGAAGGCAAAACCACTTTTTATTGGAATCCCAACCATGTTGAGGGAACAGGCTACCCACTTAAAACAAAATCTTGTACCGCTTTGCCTCTACTGAGCCGCAGGTTACCCCAGAATAAAATCACTGCGTTTCAGCAAAGGCACGACCCGTCTAGGCCCAGATGGATGACCGCAAACTGTTTTTGACAACTATAAGGATTGACCTAATTGCCCAAAATATTCTCCACGACTCAACAACGGGCCATTCTGAACTGGAACTTTCTTCGGGAGCCAAGATGCATAACAATCTATGTAAATCATTATCGCACCCAAAATGCTGGTACCCCGTTGCATGGCAATGCTGGTTTCTCTGGCCCAAATACAAGTTTAAAAAAACGAAGACGATTTTGTTCACGATACAAATTACTCGTAATTACCTCGGTTCGTTAGCTAGACGCTACTTGACTCAACATTGGTAATACATTTTCATTAAGTAAAAGATTCATATTTCATTTTAACTAGATACCCAGTGTCGCTTGGTTATCCCCTTGATATTAAAGAGATAATTATATTGTGCTACTTGCTTTTTTTTAACTTAAGGTAAATCCTACATCAATGCTATGCCGGATTCCTATCGACTGAAAACCACACGTTTTCTACCTAATGCCTACGGTTGGGGCCCCGGGTAAGCCCTCGGTAGGATATCCCCAGGATGCCCAACAGACCTTGGTTACCACTGCAGCCTCACCTAGAGGGTTCGGGTGCTATTCCTCATCTTTGGGGGGATGTTCGGGTGTTATCCCGCTTCTTGGGTCGTGTGACGTGAGTGAATTTTTCACGTCACGCTGTCGTCTAGGGCCTGTTTCTGTAAGGATGGTGAGCGGCCCTCTCACCGTCCTCAGGCCCCCAATTGTGCTATTTGAACAAGATTTTCTATAAGCACAAGATGTATATTGTTACTGTATCATCCATTGTCCTCCTGGTATTCAGTGACTTGGCAGTCGTTACCAAAGTTAAAGGCCTTATGGGTAAACGATCAGTGCAGTAAGCAACATTCACTATGGCCAGTCCTTAGATGAGTGACCATCCATATGACCATTTTGTGACATTTATTTGAGCGTTTCCGTGCTTCGGAAGACATGTAAAGCCATTGGTCCCGGTTGCCAGTAAAATGGCAGTCGTTAGGCCAAGTCGAAGGCCTTTTTAGGCGGTTTGACAAATTTCAACAGCAGGCAGTCACAACCTGCGCCTGTCCATCTCTACACGGACATACCTATTACGTGGGACAAATTATAAAAAAGTGAAGTGTGGGCATATATAATATTATATGCCTATGCTATAATATATGCCTCTGCCTACTCCTTCGGGGATAAAGGCGTGACCATATGTATGTATATATTGCGCCGCAACTTTAAAAAACTACAGCACCTGTTTGTATATTTTTTCAACAAGAGGCTCGTTCCATCAAAGTCACGTGGTTGTATGTGTATGTGTATCCTCACATTGAATTTTTCATCAAAAATGTGTATAGCCTCTATACAGCCTACTGGCACAGGTGCTATTACACAGCTACTCTCTCGATTTTCTTTTCATAAACTCGGATGAAAAGGCAAAAGACATTTTTGTGAGTTCATGATTGTACCGTAAATACAAAATATTCTAAAGATAAAATTATATTACTTTTCTATTCGACTTGAAAGGTAGCAGCTATTTTACCCGACTGTGTTTGCGAGGGTCATGTGTTAAGCGCATGTATGTTGTTTTCTTTTGCTCGTCTTAAAACAAGCTGAACGGATTTCAATAAAAGAGATATTAAATGATAGTATAAATTTTTCGAGAGTTATGTAGTAGCTTTACAATGTTATGTATAAGTATGTGCGCTTATTATTTTGTGGTCAAAAATATTTTCACGTAAAAATAGATTGTACACTCGCTGGGCTTCGCATACATTCAGCGCCCATGTGCGTATGTTGTCTATAATAAAAAGAACATAAAATACACAGAGACGTATGTTAATATATTTTTTATCGCTATATGTGAATGTATCAAACCATTATGATTTTATGTAAACGAAGTTATAAAAGTGCTCGTAGCCTTGCTATCTTCTCAAAGACGCGGGATAGTACCTGAACCCCTACGTGAGGCCACACGGTGGTATCCGAAATCTGTCGGGAATCCTGGAACTGAGGGATTATTGCCAATAACACGCGGCTCACAAAACTCTGCAACATGACGTGGTAGACGCACGTGTGTAATGAGTGATTTCTTCACGCAAAAAAAAAGTTAGCGAGTTCGCGAGTAGCTTGTAAACTCCTTGTGTGACAAACGGCGCGGGTGCGACTACGAATGAGACTATTCTCCCTCTCTTTACGAGCCTCTGCCTACCCCTACTCTCCTCTCCCTTGATGCGTATTTAAATGTCATCAAAATTACGTTAATATTTCTTTACAAAACGTAATTAGGCTTGAACAAAATGGATAGGTATTACAAATAAAAAAAAATACATACAGACGAATTGAGAACCTCCTCCTTTTTATGAAGTCGGTTAAAAACAGCCAAGTGTGAGACGGACTCGTTTGTTGTCGTGTGTTGTTTCATTTTTAGCTCCGAATGTTCCGTACTAAAAATTGGCATAATATCACGTTTGTTGTATGAGAACACCTCTAAATTTTTTTTCCTGTTTTCATTATTTGTCGTTTTGACCGCAACGGAATACCTACATCATCTGCAAACATTTCAACTCTTTAGCTATCACCGTTCATTAGATACAACCTGGTATCAGATTGACATACAGAAGACTCTCAGTAATAGCAAAGATAATTAATAGTAGGTATTTCATTGAGATGGGCAACTCCCTACCTCTAACTGAGCAAGCTTCCCCGCTCCGTCGCAGCTGTCATTAGGTACAGTAGGAGGGTATTTTGACGAAATGTATGCTTGTCACACACACATTCAAGCTCTGTACAAACATAACGATTTTTTATTGTAAGTGACAGAATTTAAAACGAATAATTTGTATCGAGTCTCCATTAATAATATCGTGGTAATTGGACACCGTTTTGTTTCTTTGGATACGGAATCTTAAAAAGCCAAAGTTCCGCATCCGCCCTAGAAGAACGAGATAATTAAAATATAAAAGGCAACAAATAAAAAGCAAGTCACGCGTCCTAGCACATCAATGAGAAAAGTTTGGATACGCTATTGACATGCAATTTACTAGACATAGAATAATGACTGAAGTTATTTAGCTAATATAAGCTAATAGAGCTGGCAATTTGGGTCAAACGCGTCATTACTTGGGCATCATCATCTTCATGAAACATTGGGTTGCAAATATGGTAATGTGTAGCCTCTTTAATAGCTAGTATTATCACAGATTATATAATAGTATTATTTACTTACAGGATCTTTCAAATAAATATATACAAATAGTAACGTCTTTTTCCTTGAAGTTGTAGGCAGAGGCATAGTATACGCCCACATTTCACCTTATAGTTTTATGTCCCAAATAAGTGTTATGCCTATTGCCGTAATAAAATGGACAGGCCTTGGTCGTGACGATCCGCAGTTACAAGTTTTCAAGCCGTCCTAAATGCCTTCTGCTTGGCTTAACGATTGTCATTTCACTGAAAACTGGGTATTCTTTCGAGTTTTCCTTCTCTACGCAATGGATCGTTTTGCGAAAGTGGTCCCTTAGCCGCCTTTTACGACACTCTCGGCATGTATTGGGGTGGCGACATTTTGTATTCTCTCCTGTGGCGACACGGAGCCCCATTCCCCACGTGGGGTCAGATAACTGAAAGTTTTGTAACAAAACTAGCACGTACCCATTTTTTTGGGTTCCCTGCCCAGAGGATAATGGCGGGACCCTATTTCTGAGACTTCACTATCCTTTCTGTCTGTACTCTAGCTGCATCTCGTGAACTCCATTTTAAAATGTATTAAATACGTATAGATATCTATGCGAAGCACATAATACAATAACTGGATAACCTTGGTGTTAAGTTACTGTAAAGATGTTGTGATTGTGTGTTATAAATAAATAAATAAATAATCTTAAGCATTTTTTTTGTTGTGGCAATCTATGAGAGAGTAACGGTAGACAACGTTAGACAGCTACTGATAATAATGCTGACTTTTTACAGGACTAAAAGAACTCTGTGAAACTGTAAAACCTTATTACTCCTATTAAGAACTCTTATACAACATTTCCCTAAAAGAACAAAATAAAGAAGGGTTTTCTTTTTTAATTAAGTATATCTAGCTTATTACGTAGTTTGTTTTCTTTTCTTTGAGATACAGCGTTCCTTCAAACAGGCCAATAAGAGCTCAGATTGTGTCTAAATCCGAGCCTGTAATATTGCTCACAATCGTGTTTTATCCGCCTAATTCCTCTTAATACCGTTTCACTGGTAGGCCATAATTACAAGGAAGTAAGCCTCGGTATGGAAACCTTATTTGTTTTAGGAAAGTCTATTCTTAATTTGATTTTTGTTATGTAACTTATACTGCTAATGGTAGTGTATGCGAATGTCATTGCTTAGGTTCTGGGTTCTAATCCAGGACAACAATATTTTTGTGATGTTATATAATTTATTATAATATGTTTTGGTCCGTGTCTGATAAGTATAGATTTACTAATATCTTAGTATTTAACCCCATTTGACAGGAATTGAATAAAACAACCAAACGTTTGTCAATAATTATTATTTCTTAACCATTTAGTTTCTTTCTGTGTAGAAAATATTCGCAAAACTGTCATCATAATTTGGTGTCTGTATAGCATTACATCATACTAAGTTTCAGTACCCGAGGTAACTGGATATTTTTTTGTTATCAATTCACGTAAATGTAGTTTCATTCATGATGTATTCGTCAATGCATAAATAAATATTTAATTAGACTGCACAATTTTATTTTTGTATTGAATGATATCATTGTTAAATCCTGAGAAATTGAGATAAACTTAAAATTATGTGTTGTATTTCGCATTTAAACAAAGTACAAACGTTAACGAATGACAAATGCAAATGGTCGCTCATTAATTTTTCTCTGTGTGAGTTTGTGCAATTTTTTAATCTTTGAACGAGTAGTTGAATCTATCTACCAGGATGATTGTTTTGAAGAGCAACTCTTCAATCTAATCCCACCCTCTCCTTTTCGATCCCAAACCACGTGCTGGACAAAGATGCCACCCTCACACAGTGAAGAGAATCATCGCCAGAACTAAACGATTCAAAAGATCGTTTCTCTGTCGAACCATTTGATCGTCTCAATTTCTAACCGTTAAAACCTGGAACGCCCTGCCAGCGCCTGTGTTTCCCTGCTATTACTCTTACAGCCCTAGTTCTTCAAGCGGAGCGTGAAAAGGCACATAATAGGGCTGCTAACTTGAGGATCACTGTTTATAGTCTTGTTGTAGACTGTGAGAGTGGCTCGTGTCGTTATAGCTTTCCATCAGGCGGCGGCAGCACTTTAGCTAGCTAAATATAAATAGCAAGTTAAATAAAAGCTTGTAAAAAAAGACCTTCTTCCAGACTTGGCATTGGCAGTTGACAGTTTTGGAATATTACACACTACACTTACTACATACAGCACTTTTAGGTCCATATAAAATGACACAGTAGACATCTACCACTATATCAAGCTAGTTGATATAGGTATGCCAATCTACAAATGCAACTCACCCATTCACATTTTAATGTAACTACTTTGAAACATCATAAATGTCTACTGAATTTCACCGAATATTTTTCGACACAAATATCATACGGTCAGTTATAATATAGATATACAAAAATATAGGTCAAAACAAGAAAGATCTCACTTTCAAAATTAGTCTAAAAAATGCTGAAGCCAACAGCTATATTTTTGTTTCATGTTATATTTTGCTCAATGATTTCGCCTGTCTGACAGAAGGTCATACCATACAATACAATACAATACACTTTATTGTACACCATAAACATATAATAAGATTACAATATTTATCTTAAGCTATTTTAATTCTTATAATTATTGTTATATTCCTCTTATAATTATCATACATACGTACATATAGTCACGTCTTTATCCCCGAAGGGGTAGGCAGAGGCATAGTATACAGTAGCTCATGATAACTTTCAACTCCTACGGAGGTTACGTATAGAGATAATACTAATCAATGACATTAGCTTATCACTGTTTTACCTCTAAATGTAGTATTCTTGAAATTTTATATTAAGGGGGTTAATGACTTGTACCACGCTAGCCAGACGGGTTAGTACAGGGCCTGCAAGTTAGTGCAACTAGCAGGCCGCTTAAAAAAAGGATTCTATTTCAAATTTTCCATCTCTTAGCAACAACGATGTCTGTTTGTGAATAAGAGCACTACTTGCAGAACAGGCTGATCCCAGTACAGTCTTATTACACCCAAAGTGACACATCATAATCCCTTTCTGATATCTCTTTACAATCTGTAATACATAATGATCATTTCCATTGTACAAAAGATTCCTTCACCCTTTATTCTTCGAAGTAAATCAAGCCCCTATTCAAACACAAGTAAACTAGCCGTGAAACTTTAGCTCCCCACAAACCACCACTCAGCTTTACTCAAACTTCAGTATAAGCGTAATGGAACACCAACGCATTATATTCAACACTGGCGGACGTGATGCGGTTTCACCCGCGTAGTTCCCATTCCCGTAGAAATACGAGATTTAATTATAGCTTATGCCACCCGCGGATGGTGTTGCTTCCCAAAAGTAAAAGATTTTTTCTAATCGGTTGAAAAGTTTCGAAGCCTATTGCAAATAGACAAGATTTAAAATCCTCATAATATTAGTATGAGTCCTGGGACATCTTTCCGAGGGCTTACCCGGGGCTCCCAACCATAGGCTGTTGGGCGTTACGTGAGGTTTTTTAGTCGGTAGGATGCCGGCATAGCATCCATGAGGATTTTCCCTCACGTTAAAAAAAAAAGACTAGACTATGCTACTTTTCCCGCGTGAAATTTGGTTCCGTTTCTCGCTTCCCGTGGGATAAAAAGTAGTATTCAATATTCCATTCCTATAATCTATCCCTGTGACAAATTTTGAGTAGATCCATTTACTCGATAGAGCGTGATTGAATAACCAACATCCAAACATCGCACGTAGGAGTATTTTCGTGTAAAATCCGGTCAAAAGTCAAATTTTAAGATCAAAATAAAGGTCTACTAATTTCACATATTTTTGCAGCTTATTAGCCGGTCTATCGACTAGCACACAAATTTATAACGTAACTAGTAGTGCCTTCTCGTACAATTAGTCGGAACCCAGTCGTTATCTAAACCGCATGACTTAATTCTCGACGTTCGTAATTTTTAACCGTATTTGAGTTGTAAACTACACTTTTGTGTGATTTACTATGGAAAAACAACAGTGCTGATATGGAAGTACAAGGTGTGTAGATTATTTAAATATAAAAATTAATAACTTAATGTTTCGTGTTAATATTTAAAAAATATCAGAAAGGTAAACAGAATATCTGAAATAAATTTCATAAAATGTATTTTTTTTAATCGTGTTTTTGTTTATTTGTCGGGCCTTCGCACTTTTATTTTACGATTAATATATTGCCTAGGGTTTGTTTTAATAAACACAATTAGATTTTGCTTCAATAATGTTCAACATTTTTGTTTTCAATGATTTGAAGATGGCATTGTGAAATATGGATATTATATTTGAATTGAATGTTGTTTTCATTTTTATTTTCAGATTTTATAGAATCTAATGTTATTTTCATCAGAAGAGCTTTGTTTGACATTATGCGTAACTGCAAAAGTAATAAAATCGAAGAAAATGTGAAAAAAATAGAAATAAAGTTAATTGAAATTAGTGAATGCCCTTCACGTGCTCTCAGGTATTTTAAGATCGAATTTAAACAAAGCCAGTGGCAACAAGGAGCGTTTTCTGCGTAATAACAGTAAATGGCAAACATCATTCATCCATTTACTGAATATTAGTAGGTACAGAGCTAACATCAAATCTGTTTGGTCATCAAAAACATATATCCGCTGAAGAACTTACATAATATATGCAGCTAGCATCAGGCAACGCATTAATGGAAACACTGATACTTCAGTAATCATAAAAGCAATAGTGGCAACGCCAACAAGAGCTAGGCCCAAACCACAATTACGGAAAGATTCTCGAAAGAGGCGCATGATCTGATGGTGGCAATCGAGCGACCATCAACAGTTTTTACCATCTTTACCACTAACATCAACAACAGAATATAAACAGCTATGAAAACAGAGGAAGACGATGCGAAAGAAAAAAATAAAGTAAAAAATATACATGTTTTGTACATTTTACTATTATTAAACATAACAGTATATAATATTACCATGTTTTATTATTAAATAAGCCACTAAATAATTTTGACCGGATTTTACATGAAAATACTCCTATGTGCATCGTCTGAAAAATAAACATTAATATGATCTTATATAAGCACATGTTACATACATGGTTAATTAAGAAAATAAGCAAGGCTACAATAACAATACTGTACATTGCAGTACGCAATAATATTACTAATGTAAGGAGCATCGTTAGTACCAAATGTTGGTATGAGGGTCAACGCATACTAGTGCGATGTTGTACCTACCTTTTTATTTTTTGATACAAATTTTCTGTGATCCCTTGAAATGTTTTTTTATGTGAATAGTTATGTAGGAAAGCGTGACCTAACCATAAAAAAACCTATTTAAATGCTTAATGGAAATATGAAAAAAGTTACAATACTATCCATAGATCGAAAGCGGGACAAAACTCCTATCAAAATGCAAAAAAAAACAAAGAAAAAAGCAGTGAGCACTTTTAAACTATTTTGTTCTGCACCATTTCCTTTTCGGTTTCTCACAAAACTAAAACAATTTTACTAGAGTATGAAATTTAATTCCTTAATAGCATAGAGTAGACTTTTCATATAGTATATCCGCAAAAATAAAACCTTTTGTCGACTCGCAGCAAAATGCATGAATAATATAAAAAATAATGACGACCACAATTATTCCGTACAATACAAAAAATAAATTGCTGTCTATTCAAGTATTGCTCCTCTGAAAAAGATAGTACTCGTACTTACTACGATATTTATTGAAAACTTCTCGATTTCATTGCACTTCAATGAATATGCGATTCGTTTCGATACTAACTCAAATGAAAAATGTACTATAAAAGATATTTTTATAGGCATTGCAGTGCAGAGAAATGCTGGATTGTAAATTATTTTAGTAGTTGTTTTTATTGAGTAGTATTGTTCTTTTTGTCCTGGTATATTGTTCCGTTTAGGAAATGAGAACTTGTAACTCTACTTGCACAAATTTCAGTATACGACCAATGCGTCAAACATTTATTTAAAACTGTCCATCAGTCCTTAGATGGGTACCCTTTTGTGATATTTTCAATTACGAATGTTTTCGTATCAGAAGGCGATTCATTGATTCTGACATTTACGGTGAAATTTTGTGAATTTCTGTAGCTACTTAGTTGGATGTTTGTTATTCAATCACACTGTAATGGCCGTACGGGTCTGGTACAAATTAATTACAAATTTTAGATGCAGATGCAGGTTCGAATCCTGCTCGAAACCAATTCTTTCCATATTTAAAATTTATGATCAGGTAGCATACTAATTGTTTTTCAAAAATAATCTTAAAATTAATTACAGTCTAGAAAACACACGCACCAACCTGCTCGACACGTGTTTCCCTCATTTTACGATCCCAGATTCTTCAAGCGAAGCGTAAAGCGGCACATCACAGGGCCGCCAACTTGAGAACCACTGTCAGAAGTCTTAAGTGCTGTGAGAGGGGCTAAATGTGCCATGACTTTCCATCAGGCTGACGAAGTCGATTTGACGAGCTTAATATAAAAAAAACAAGGACAAAGCTGGCACCATTAAGTTGCAAATAAAAATCATCACAATCAAAGAACCTATATCTTAATCCCCAAAACAAAATGTTCGAGTGTACGGTGAGCCTATCTCCCAAATGTTGTTGGGAGCAAATGGCCGTTTCTAGTCCATTAGCCTTACGGCAAGCGTATCTTGCTCCCTACTTGTACACAAACCACTAATTGTAGTGTGTGCGGCAAGAAAACGTTAGAGTGTAGGATTTGTTATGCTCTCGTGTGTAGGGTAAGTAATTTGTTCTTTTGTAGGTAATTAGTCTAGAGCAAGGCTGGCGTACTTGATTGGACTCCGAAACTACTGATTACAGATGAAATTCTCAATGATCTACCAATATAATGTTTTACTTTTCCTTTTTTTTATAATAAGCTCTCTAAAAATTTTGGGGGCTACTCTCATAGTCTAAAAAACTAGTTACTGACTGCCCTGAAGTTGGCGGCCCTATGACGTGCCTTTTCTTGCTCCGCTTGAAGAACGCAGGGTTGTAAGAATCCTTTTTCAACTTCGGTTATAAGACAATGGAAATCTTCACGGATCTTCTAGCGGAGCGTCACACGTGATGTATTAGGTCGTTTTAGGGTTTTATGATTCGACAGAGAAACGATTTTATGTATCGCTCAGTTCCGTTAAATATTCTCTCCACTGTATAACAGTGCTAATATGCCCAAATAATTATCGTTTTGTATACTTAGTTTCACGTCATGTAACTACTAAGACTTGTTGAATGGAGTAGGGGCAAGCTATAACTACCTGCTCTAAAAGCTATACTACTCGACCAAGCATTCTTGACCAACGGGTGGAATGGTCCTAACCACCTGCAACCTACGTCAGGTACAGGAATAGCCTTAGTACCGTCCTCAAGGATGCACACCGAGCTAATGTATCCGTTTTCGTAAATATAGTTCAGGTCAAAAAAAGCCGATTGAATAGGTAGAGATATTTCGTCACATTTGAATCGTTAACTTCGCTTCGTCGAGTAGTACTTTATCCCTCTATCACTCAAGAAATGGGATTTAATTGATTTTTTGTATTCAAATTGACATCAAAAAAATAAAATACACGTATTTCTGGATTTTTTAATTTTTTTAATATTTTGGGAAAAAACTTCAAAAATAGAGAGTGTTGCCTGTAGGCAACACTGCTGCAAGTGGCCATAATTATGAGCGTACTGTGTATTAGGAAAGATGAAAATATCTTAGGCATTTTCTGGTTTTGGTGTAATATAACGCCACCCCGGATGTCTCATGTCATACATTGTGTAAAAACTGCGGTCAGTGACTAATTCGTCTCTTCTCGTCGCTTTCGGTAGTACATGCCGAGCAGGTCATTTTTGCTTTTTAGCTTGAAACTCGTTTTTCAGCGTCCTCCGTCTAGACAAACTAAGTTTTTTATGAAATTCATAAAGGGCCCTGAATGGACCTACTGGCGCATCCCTCTTACAGCCCCGAGTTCTACAAGCGGAGCGAGAAGAGGCACATCATAGGGCCGCCAACTTGAGGACTACCTTCAATTAGCCATGTCGCTTTTGTGGATCATATTTGTTCATACACACAAATGTCCACTTCCCATACGACTGGACTGTATGCAATATTCAAGAAGTCCGCTACTGGACATATCATGGTCTGGATTTTCTCTTGGAAGATTATTATTATTGTTGGTGAAGCGCAAAATTTGATGGATTTTTCCAAATTTGGTCGACGTCATTGTTTCGTTTGGAAGAAGGTTTCCAAGTATGGGGCTCTAGTGGTAACTCTAGTGAATGTTGACCATATTTTAGGTATACCGCAGCAATGAAATTATTGCCCTACGACAGACTTATGTAATCAGAAAGTCCTGTAGGATCTTTAGAACTGGATAAAACTTTAGCTACTCAATCATTTACGTGATAAGTTCTTGTGAGAAAAAACAGAAAAAACTTGTATGGGTGTGTCTAACTCAAGTAGATCTCTCGATCAGGCTCTTATTTTTCGTAACTATGAGCATGCATAAGCTGTTCTGGCAGTCAATTCTAATTGTTTTTGCTTTCCAGCCTAAATTCAGCTAAGCAGGCTTTCCTGCAGCATCTTGTCAAGTTCTGTTTGCTTGGGAGGGTTCTGCAGTACTGTCGTGTAGCAATGCAGCTTTCAGCCTTACAGCCTTTCTTTCAAGAACCTTCATCATTACATTGTATGGTTTTATTATCGATTCTACATCAATTTCTATCTCTGGATCCTCATCTTCGAAATTTTCAAAGTCAGGACCAAAAACAAGTTTGGCAAGGCTATCACCATTAAAATATAGACCTCTTTCACTATCAGAAGCATTATGCAGCACAAGATTTATGTCATTGTTGCCAAGAAACTTCTACGAGACATTCTGAAACACAGTAAAAATACGATGAACACCAACCAAAATATGACACTTTTGCCTAATGTAGCCTACGGGCTACAAACAAGATTTCCCCAAAAAATCAAATTTCAACATAAAAAATCGTCAAAAACAATATAGTACAGTATAATTACGACACTTGCCTGTCTAAGTTTTCAATAAAAATCTTAAAACACAAGCAGCATATTATATTTATCACACTTTTAAATCAGAGTCGACTGCTACTTTTCAAATATCTCGACCGCCGAATAATAAATATCAATTTGCGAAAAGTTATGCCACCTAGGTATTTTATTCAGTACCAACTCGTTAGCTGAGAGTGTAAACCAACAGCTACAGTGCGTAATTATATTAAAATGTCAAAAATATGAATTTTGTAGACAACCAAACGGTATGTAGCCTACCGTCTACACTATGATACAGAGGGTTATGAAGTTGCTAAAAACGCTACTAACTTAGCTGAAAAATATACCATAAATTATTACAGACTCGTGTCTCAACCGCTTACCATTCTTCATCCTCTATAGTCAACTAACCAATTAAACTGTAAGCAAAACGTAAAACCGTACGTTAGGAATGACGTGAAACAATACAAACATATTATACTTTACTCGCGTAATTACACTCTTCATGCAGTAAAACGCAAAAAGCATCATCTCTCTTAACTAGCTGTCAAACATAAAGATATGTAGATGTATAGATAACACTTTATTTTTCATTTTTGTGCGGGTTCTGTAGGTTTAAATATAAAGTAAAAGTACTGCTATGGTCTGCTTGTTCTTTAGCTACATTAATACATTAAGGGATCCCTTGCTAGGGATACCTAGAATTTTACTAATATTATGAAATCCAAAAGTTTGTGACTACATAATAAAGAGGAGATGAATGAATGATTTCATTCATTTTATTCATTCATTCTATTTCAATAAATTGTTCTTCTTAAGCGTGAATTGGCAGCAGTCAGCAATTTTATCGAGTTATTCCTTTCCCTAAAAAACCGGCCAAGTGCGAGTTGAACTCGCCCATGAAGGGTTCCGTAGCAGCAAGTAACATAATATAAAAGTTCTTGTAGTTCGTTGTAACTTTCATTGATGTTTTAACACGTTCGCAGTGGTAGTGATTTTTCTCGGCGAAAATTGCGGTTTATGACGTATTAAAAAAAAAACTACCAACTCGATTTCGTTCAAACCAATTTTCGTTGGTAGATTTTATAACAATGTACATTATGCTGGCGTGGAGGCATATACCCGAATTGTTAATTGGACGAAGTGGGTTGAGGGTAGCTAATGTCACTTCGTCATAGAAAATAAGCAACATTGTATGAAGAAGTGACATAAGTTGCTGTCGGTTTGCTTCGTCTAATTAAAAATTCGAGTTTAGTATGGAGCCGAGCGGCAAAGTTAGAGTGAACGAGCAGTAAAAATAATGTGATACGTCGCTGCACTGAGGCAACTTCCGTTCATATTTAACGTGATTGACAATTGCAAGGCATGGTCGTGTCGGGAGCCCATTAGTCTTTATTTATTTTCATTTTTAAGCTATTGCATAGCTTCTATCGCGGGCCTTGCGTGGAGACCGAATCCAGAAATTGTGTCACGAAAACGAATCACACTCTCGGCTACCTTCGGCCACGTTCGTGTATCTCGTCTCGCACTTCATAAATTTTTTGTTTACGTCAATTATGAACTCTGCAGTCGTTATGTATTATTATGTCAAATAATCCAAAAATTGATACTTGTACCCAGAATCGATCTTGCGCCTTCTGCGTACCGATCCGCGTCTTAACCACTCGACCAAAGTTGAATTAAGAGTGCTGGTCGAATTTAGAGTTCTTAATGTGAAATGACAATTTCGATGCTGTCAATTACATTAGTTGCTGTCAATTTACTTCGTCTAAATAAAAATTCGACTATAGGTGTATAGGTATTCATCATCTATGTACAACAGTGAACTGTACTCGTATAATTTGTGTAAAAAGTGTTTTAAATATGAATAAACAAAGTGCATTTATTAATGAAGAAAGTCACGAAAAATAGTGAAAGAAAATGAGTGAGTACTCTATATACATACATTTTATTATTATTATCACCAATGCAACATTATTTTTTGTTTTGTTAATTTATATATAATACTGCTATAAAGATAACCAAACCCGGGAGTACGTTCCCATGGGAAGCGGGAAGAAAATTTCACGCTGACGTAGCCGCGAGCGCCATCTATCCCATACCTATGTACTTTAAACGTGTCATAAAAGTCACAACAATACCATACATGCATGTTTCAAAGAATGTCTATTATTATTATACCATAAAATTTGTAAAAATAGTTTTTAAGTAGATAAGAAGAAACCTATTGTTTTATCTTTTAACTAGCTGAACCTCGCAACTTTGTTTACGTCACACAAGGTCTATGAAATTAGAGGTATTTATTAATCATACTCATCAAGTAGCGTGTGTATCTGCCCTGTTTGCTTAATCAAAATAGAGCTTAATGGTTAAAGCTATTCCTCAGTATAGAATTTTCCTCAGTATAAACAATTTACATACAAACACCGGCGTGTTAGAATTTTATTACATGTATCAATGTAGTAGACGTACGTGTATAAAATGACATCAAAGAAAGAAAGAAAGAAAAGAAAAATATTTTTATTTTTTCTGCAACAACAATACCTACTGGCTTAATTAATAAAGATAATACAAACAAACACAATAATAATAATAGAATATATAATAGGTAGGTACATACGTCGTTGCACAAAAACTGGGAACCAGTTCAGCATATTGCCGGGCACAAGTACCCGGCGCTGGTTTTCAACTGGCACCCACTGGTAAAAAAATTAAAAACCTTACTTAATAACTAAATTAATACAAAAATACAATTCAAAAATAGAAGGAAAACAATAAAAAACATGACGAGGATTTTTAATTACATTTCTAATCTGTGGCTACCACAACCGTTCATAGCTATAGTCCGTTCATAGTTAATTTACCTCTAGCTGTGAGGTTGGCTTTGCTGATTTTCGTGTTACCATACTAAGCTTTTTTTTCTCCCATGCTCTCCAACCATAAGTCGAGACTTATTTTCTTCTTTTGCTGCCGATTTTTCAGGCGTGGAAATTATTTGAGATGTGGAAGCAGCACCATTGCCCTCCTTGGTGATGGTGATGAGTGTCTTTTTTTAATTACATATCCATTTTATGTAAATAAAAATGAAACTTCAGAAAAATCTTACAGCAACAGAACTACGTATTTAGTAATGTTAATTATACTGACTTATAGATATTTACATAAAAAAAAAACTCTCAGTCTTAACGGTTCCATCTTAAAATCTCCCCTAATATGCGGTATAATGTCTGAGGCTGGCACTCATAGGGGGACTTTACTGCAATACCAACTTACAGAAAACGATCTGTCAGAGGTAAATAAACTGTGAACGGACTATAATCCGCCCCTAGCGCCGATGTTGGCTTGCTTGATTTTCGTGTTACCATACTAAGATTTTGCCCATTGCATGTACTCTAACCCAGTAGAATTTTTTTTTTTTTTTTTTTTTTTTTTTTGTTGCCATTTTTCGGGAGCAGAAATTATTTGAGATGTGGACGGAGTAACTTCGCCCTACTTGGTGATGGCAATGAGAGTCCTTTTAAATAACCATATCAATAAAATAAAAAAAAATAAAACTTTAGTACAATCCAATAGTATCAGAATCATGTGTTTAGTAAAGTTATGTATATTTACATAAAATATAATAAGTGTTAGTGCTAACGTATACATCTTATAATCTCCCCTATTACGCGGCAAGATGTCTTAAGCTGGCACTCATAGGGGGACTTTACTGCAATACCAACATACAGAAAACGATCTGTCAGAGGTAAATAAGCCGTGAACGGACCACACGTAGCGTCGGTATATTACATACATGACAATGACATAACTCAAAAATGGCGGCCACGGCAAGCAACGCGAGTTTTAAAACTAAACTACAATACATGCAAGACATAAATGAAATGCTTAAATATGGACGTGTACACGATCTATGAAACAAGAAACCCAATCATTAATCTAGTAGAAACTGTGACAAATGTGACGATCGGATACAAAGGCAACAGAGCTCAGAGCAAATGACAACAAAACAATCAGTCCAAAACAATCCGACAAAAATAAATAAATGTATCTGTTAGTTACGGGTGAGTAGTAATGTGATTTTTTGTGTAATTAACATTAAACAAAATTAATAGAATAAAACTAACCCTGATAAGCATAAAATATCACTAATAATAATTGAATAATGTGATTTTTTTTTGTGTAATTAACATTCAACAAAATAAATAAAATAAAAATAAAAATAACCCTGATAAGCATAAAATATCATAAAACATCAATCAAATGTCATCAAAATTCTGAAAAAGAAATTAAAAATAGAGTTCACAAACTCTTTTGAAAATACATACTGTACCTACCTTAGAGGATCGTTATGAAGATAACAGGATAGTTATCAACCGTCCATAGAAAATAGATGGTATTATGCTGAATACCGCAAAGAACAATCGGCGCGGCATAGAATGGAGCCTATACTGATATCCTGGAGGATTTAAATGATGCCGATGTCCTGTGCCTGCTGAGGCACACACACGCCGTCATGCTTGTCTGCAGGACAACGAGCAGGATGAGGCAGCGAATGGCTGGACTGAAATTAAAATCGACAGACGCAAGAGATGTGGTGGAGATACTAATTCACGTACCTCGGGAGTGTCGTGTCAGAAACTGATGGGATAGAAGAGTACCCTACATCATTTCGAGTCTCGCCAAGGCCAGAACAACCTTTACACAGCTGCGCCCCGTAGGCAGTCGCGAAAATGGACACGAAGAGTGAAACTCAAAACAAAGTAAACGTTAAAACTGTACTTCTAACTGCTATACGGATGCGAGACATGGAAGGTCACTAAAGACATTTCGCACCAGCTACCAGCTACAAGTCTTCGTCAAACGCTGCCTTCAATGGATGAAATGGATGGTAAAAATAGTTTTTAAGTAATAATAATAATAATATAATAATAATATCGTTTATTTTCTCGCCACAATACAAGTTTTATAAGTAGTACATTTTTGAACATTATTCAAATTAAATATATTGTGGGAGACTGGTGCCTAAGCTAGGTTCAAGACCTGTATTTCAGGTCACCAGGTCTCCACCTTTGACATGCTATTGTATTCAAGTTTGTGCACTCAGCTTTACTATGAATTGTGATGATGATCAGATAATTCTACATTCTATAATAATTATAATCTATTTTATTTTATTAATGGTTAGTATGTATGTGTATAGTGTGTGCGCGAGTGTGTGTGTGTGTGTGTGTGTGTGCGTGTGTGTGTGTGTGTGTGCGTGTGTGTAGTGCGCGCGCGCGCGTGTGTGTGTGTGTTTGTGAGTGTGTGTGTGTGTGTGTTTGTGTGTGTGTGTGTGTGTGTGTGTGTGCGTGTGTGTGTGTGTGTGTGTGTGTGTGTGTGATATCTAAGTTAATATAGCCAATATATTTTCAGTGTCATCGTAACTAAACGCCTTAAGCCAACTTGTTACTTTCATTTTGCATTTGATTTTTGTGAGTTCGTAAATAGGAAGTATTCTGTTAATTTTCTTGTATAAATAAGGACCCAAGTGACAGAAGTAATGCTTAGAGTATTTTGTTTTGAGCCGCAGCTGACTCCTATTTACAGGGTTATACCGTCTTCTGCCGCGGACTATTGCAGGATCGTATTTCAGGAGGCCATGCTGCATCAAGATTGTCTGCTGGATAAATAACTGGCGCACTGTTAGAACTTTTGCCTTATTGTATAAAAGGGTAGTTGAGTATAAGAATGGTAAGCCCATGGACACTTTCAACACTGCTCTCTGTGCCCTCTCTAGTTCAATGAGAGTGGTGCGTGGTGCTCCACCCCAGGATGTGATGCAGTAAGTAAGCAGAGACTGTGCTAGGGCAAAGTATACAGACGTCCTTAATCCATCATCAGCTACTGATCTTAGGGTCTTAAAGACGTATATCAGCTTACGCATTCTGCCACTAAGAGTGTGTATGTGATCGTGAAATCGGAGGCAACTGTCCACTAGTACCCCTAGGTATTTTACTGTGTCGGCTTTGTGCAAGTGTACGCAGGAGCAGGTACTATTAAGAGGCTCGGGACATGAGTGCGCAACAATCGAGCACGGAGTGATAGGGTGTAATGAAGTTTTAATTGCAAATGTGACATAGCTGGTTTTAGCCGCATTCAAAGTTAGCAAATTATTACGCAACCAATTTGATACCTTGTTAAAGCCCGACTGTGCATGTTCACTAACATCACTCCACGTAGTGTCACTGAATAGAAGAGCAGTGTCATCCGCAAAAGAAATTATTTTACCCTTTGGGAGGGTCAGCAAACCCAGGTCATTAAGATAGATGAGAAACAGGGTCGGGCCAAGCACACTGCCTTGCGGCACACCGTACGTGACCACTTGCTCCTCGCTGATGTGCTCATCCACCTTAACACACTGGGTTCGTTCACTGAGATAGTCTTCGAAAAGTCTGAGCTGTGTCCCTCTTATTCCAATACGCTCCATCTTCTCAATAAGAATGGAGACAGACACCGTGTCGAAGGCCTTTGCAAGGTCCAGGAATATTCCTATGACTTTATTTCCACCATCCAGGTTGGTAACAATATAATTCGTGAGGTCATGAACTGCATCGGATGTGGATCGACCAACTCTGAAACCATATTGTGAAGGCGAAAGGATATTATATTTGGTCAGGTAGTCCACGAGTCTGCGATTCATAATTCGTTCAAGCACCTTAGATAGGGTGGGCAGCACGGCTATGGGTCTGTAATTGCTGACATGGCCTCTGTCCCCACCCTTAAAAATCGGGTGTATGATGGATTTCTTGAACACTTTTGGAAATTGCCCAGTATGGAGTGAGAGATTGCAGATATGGGTCAGAGGTCGGACAATCACTGAAACATGTTTTTTTAATAAGGCACATGTGATTCTATCCCATCCCGCAGAGCATTCAGTGCGAAGAGAAGCAATCACACCCGCAATTTCCGCCTCGTCCGCGGGCAGAAGAACCATGGTGTGTGGGCTATTTCGTCTGTTTGTAGGAGGGGACTTGAGTGTAATAATGTTGCTTATATCTTCGGCTAGATTTTTACCTATGTTTGCGAAGTAGTTGTTTATTTGGTTGACTGATGCTAGTGGCGTTGCAGATATTGTGAGCAGTTCTTGTCTATTGTCCTTTGTTTTGAGTCTATTGGTTATAGTGTTGATGGCTGTCCATAACTGTTTAGTATCCTTACCTGCTTCGGTGATACAGGTCTTGTCATAGGTAGCCTTAGCTTGCCTCACCAGGTTAATGCAATAGTTTCTGTATCTTTTGAATGTCGTTTCTAGTATGATATTACCGGGATCTTCTTTTGTTTTTTTCTTTAGCTTATCCCGATGACGCACACACCGTAGAAGACCTGGAGTGATCCATTCCTTTAAAATTCTTTTACGGTTTGGGACTTTGATAGTTTTTGAATTTTGATCAATTGCTCTTGTAATTAATTTCACCATTAGGCTTGCCGCAGAGTTCGGGGCTTCAATTCTGCATACAGGTTCAAAATCAATAAGTTGTAGGTCTGCGTCTAGTTGTGTGTAATTTATGCGAGAAATAGTTTTTTTCGCACGTGTTTTGGTCGGTTTTTTTACAAGAAACAACAAGACTGCATCATGATCGGTAATTGCTGAATGGGCCACCAGTGCAAAAGCAGGTAGGTTGGTTTTTAAATTTACATGATCTAAGCATGATTTGGATCGTGTGAGGAGAGTATGCGCAGGAAGGATCCCATGAGATGCAAGCATGGTAAGGTAATTACTTTTGTTTGTGTCATTGCAAAGCTCGTGAATATTTATGTTGAGATCACCCGTGATGATTATGTTCCTATAGTTGGATATACTATTCAGAGCCGTGTTTAATGACATAAGAAAGTCGTCAATGACTCGATACCCGGGAGGACGGTATATTGACAGTAAGACCGTGTGTTCGTCAATTTTTATTTGAAGACAGTTTGCGCCATCCAACGCGATTTCTTCCACAGACACCTGGAGGTCCCCGAGCACATACACCACCACGCCCTCGTTTTGTGTAAGATTTATTTTAGTTTGAAAGTGGTTATATCCCGTGAGGGTTGGAATGTGTTGCGTGCTGGGGAGCCAGCATTCCGTTAGAGTGATAACATCCCATTCTACTTTGGTCCTGGCCAAAGTTGTATGTAAACCTAATATATTTCTACTTATGCTTCTTATATTTTGATTTAGAATTTTGAGAGCATGGCCTGGTATACAAGCCGACGGTATGCAGTTTTCAAGATCACACGTAGATGACATAGCCACGGAGACTAAGTCTATATTCGTAGTATGTTGTTGTATGCTATCGAATTTTGAGTTGTCTAAAATTGATTTCTACTTTTCTGAGTTTACACACAATTATTTTTAGTTTTACTTTTTTGGTTGCAACCTTGATTATAAGAAAGCAAAGAGATATAATTTGCTGTATATGTTTTGTATTTATTAGGAATAGGTCGTATATTAGCAAATTAGAGCAATAATATAATTTGTAAATATATAGATTAAATAATGTGGATGTATGAACGTTTATAGTTATCAAGAACAGTCGTTTCGTGGTGTGGCCGTTAAAGAGAGTTAGAATTTGCACGTAGTTGGTTTTGTTTATTAAATTAAATACATTGGTTGGCATAATATTGCTAGTTATCCTTAGATGTGTCTGTTTTGTGTACAGAGTGACTATTTTGTATGGTATTGAATTAGTACAGTAATAGAATATTATGTGTAGTTTATCTATGTTCAGTGGATGCGTGGTTGTTGATAATGGATGTAGTAGTTTCATTGTGTGACAGTTACAAAGTAGTGTATTGTGTATATTAGTAATATAAATGAGCAATTTAAATTTAGAGCACATTAAAAGTAGATAAGAAGAAACTGCGAAAGTTTGTGAGTGTGGATGTTTGTTACTCTTTCACGCTCAAACCGCTGAACGGATCGGGCTGAAATTTGGTACAGAGATACATTATAGTCTGGAATAACACTTAGGCTACCTTTTATCCCGGGAATAACTTCCCGCGGGAACAAATTTTACGCGGGCGAAGCTGCGGGCATCAGCTAGTATTCTTATATAGAAATAATTATACTAGCATAGTTGATAAAAGATGCTATGTAATAGCTTTACCGCGGCAGTCCCCGAGTGCCACACGTCTTTTTTTTTTTATAATAATATTTTGTAACGTTTGCGTGATTGGCGCTAGTTGTTTTTTGCTATTGTTGCTGAAAATCATAATAAATAGTGTCTCTGTCTTACCGTCGCGTCCGGCCGTCTCTGAAAATCAGCGCTGTCTGCATGTATCACATGCGGACAGCATTACGCTGAGAGGCGGCCGTTTATTCCACAATGTATGCGATACATTTAAAAAAAAATGTAAATGTTTTTATTTTTAAACATATTTTTTTTTGTTAGGTTAGTGGTGGTGGTGGCTATGAATGTGGAATAAAAAATAATTTTCTTTCTTTTCTTTCTTTCTTTCTTTCTTTCTTTATTATATTTTTTTTTTTGATTTATCATTCTCTTAGTTTAGAAGTTAGAGGGGGGGGGGGGGAGCACACATTTTTCCACTTTGGAAGTGTCTCTTGCGCAAACTATTCACTTAAGAAAAAAATGATGTTAGGAAGCTAAATAGCATTTTTGAAGACCTGTCTATAGGTCGTACGTATGGGTTTAATGAAAAAAAAAATTGAGTTTCAGTTCTGAGAATGGGGACCCCCAAAATTAACTGCTGCTTTTTTTCTAGTTTTATACAGAAATCTTGATGCGGTTTACAGAATACATCTACTTACTAAGTTTCAACATCATAGGCCGTATAGTTTCGGAGAAAAGTGGCTGTGACACACGGACAGTCAGACAGACAGACATGACGAATCTATAAGGGTTCCGTTTTTGCCATTTGGCTACGGAACCCTAAAAAGACATTTTTAATATTAAGTTCTTTTGAAAGCAAGCCATTTGATGGAGTCATTTTAAAAACTGTCCCATTCGCGACATAGGCCTTTTGAAATTCGAGTGCCTTTTTTTGTTCGATGTGAGGGAAAATCCTCGTAGGATGCTATGCCGGACTCTTACCGACTAAAAAACCTCACGTAACGCCCAACAGCCTATGGTTGAGAGCCCCGGGTAAGCCCTCAGGAAGGATGTCCCGTGGCTCCCAACAGACCTACGGCCGCCACCGCGGCCTCGCCCAGGGGGTGGTTCGGGTGCGGTCCCGCGTCTATGGGGGGTTTCGGGTGTGACCCCGCTTCTAAGGGGGGGGGGGGGGGGGGCGTGCGTGAGTTGCTCACGTCACGCTGCCGTCATGGGCCTGCTTCTGTAAGGACGGTGAGCGGCCCTCTCACCGTCCTCAGACCCCCGGTAATGGAGGCCGATAGTCCTCGGCGAAGACACGTCGGCGGCGCCCAGGGCGCCGACTGCGGAACTCGGGTGGGAGAGTTCTCTCCCGCACCCGGCCCGCCGCCTCCTTCGCGAGCATGACCTGCTCGCAAAAAGAGGCGGCGCAGTCTCACTTACTTCCGCTGGAGAGCATGGCTCGTACCATGGCCTCGAGCGAGAGAGTGTCCACGCCCAGACCCACTCCGAGGACCTGGCGCTGTTGTGCCCACGCCGTGCACTCCACCAGCGTGTGAAGCGCCGTGTCATCGCTGCGGTCCTCGCAGTGCTGACACTCGCCGTGGTTTCCCGGTGTTTTCGCCACAGATACCTACCGAAGCTATCGTGCCCGGCAAGCATCTGTGTCAACCGGTAGGAGAGAGCAC
Organism: Miltochrista miniata; assembly: GCA_933228765.1. Classification (NCBI taxonomy): domain Eukaryota; kingdom Metazoa; phylum Arthropoda; class Insecta; order Lepidoptera; family Erebidae; genus Miltochrista; species Miltochrista miniata. Next base: position 18,830,793 of record OW121773.1, read on the forward strand.
CGTGTCTTCTCTCCAGCCACTCGTCCATGACCGGTCTGACGGCCGCGATTGTGGCGAATCCCCCCCTTTGGTTGCTCAAGTCGCACCTTCCATGTCTCCACGGTTTCCTGGTGGAGCAGGGTCCGCTGGGCCTCGATTTCTCGAGACGCAGGCCTTTGGCCCCGCTCCAGCGCCTCCTTGCGCCATCTGAACAGTGACGCAAGGGCTCTCGCTTCCCGGTCCCATGGAGGGGTCCCGGCTAGGAGACATGCCGCCTCACCGGGGATCGTGCGGAATCCTCTTATCACCCTGACGGCCATCACTCCCTGCGGGCTCAGCAGTCTAGCCTCATTGCTGGCCGTCAGGGTCTCCGCCCATACGGGTGTCCCGTACAGGGCCATGCTTCGCACGATCCCCAGGTACAGCCTCCCGTAGGGAGCGTTGGGTCCCCTGATGTTGGGCATCAGCCGCGCGAGTGCGGCCGATGCTCCCCTCAGTTTTGGGACCAAACTTCGGAAGTGATGTCCGAAGTTCCACCGGCCATCGAGTACGAGCCCCAGATACTTCATCGAGGGCTCGATGCCGATGCTGACGCCCCCTTCCTGTAGGCTGGATCCCGCAGGTGGCCCCATCCGAGGTCCGTGGAATCACAGAGCCTCGGATTTGTGAAGGGCGACCTCGAGACTCAGCCGCTGAATCCGACCCACGACCTGAGCAACCCCTGCCGTGGCCTTAAGTGCTGCGGCACGGTGCGTTGCTCCCCGCGCCGTAACGAGGGTGTCGTCGGCGTAACACGTTACGCTGACCCCTCTGAGCAACGGACCACGCAGCACCCAGTCGTAACCGATGTTCCACAGGAGCGGCCCTAGAACCGATCCCTGTGGAACACTGCACGACACATCTTGCCGACCCGGCCCTAGCCAGCTCGGGTAAGCTATGGCTCACTCGGAGAGATAGGCCCCGACAATTCGACGGAGGTAGGGAGGCACTCCATGATAGATAAGCGCCTCCCTGACGCAGCTCCAGGGCAAGGTGTTGAATGCGTTGGCGATGTCGAGAGACACCGCCACCACCACCTCACCCTGTGAGACTGCTTCCTCCGTCAGGCCTCTAATGCGCATGATCGCGTCCACGGTGGAGCGTCCCTGACGGATGCCAAACTGGCTATCCGCCAGATCAGGCCCCACGCGTGTGAGATGCCCGACGAGGCGTTGTGCAATAACACGCGCGAAGAGCTTGCACACCTCGTCGAGCAACACGATCGGCCGGTACCCTGATGGGGAATTTGCCGGCCGCCCCGCCTTTCGAATTAAGACCAGTTTCCCGGTCTTCCAGACCTTGGGAAACTGGCCTTTCTCGAGGCATGCGCTAAGGAGCCCAATTAGTCGAGGCCCAAACTCCTCGAGAGCCAGGACCCACGCTCGGCCTGGAATGCCGTCGGGTCCAGGGGCGGTGTTTTTGCGAGATTTAACCCGCAGTACAGCCGCCCCTAACTCACCCTCGGTGACTGCGGGCACGTCGTTCTCGCTGTCTTCCACGTTGGGCGCCTGAGACAGAGCTATGCGCGGAGAAATGTGTTCCTCCGCTCTCGACGGGAACAAGGAGTCCAGGACCTCCTCCAGCCGCTCCGGCTGGAGACTCTGAGTCAGTGGGGGCGCCTTAGGGCGTAATTTGCCCCTTACCATAAGGTACGGGCGCCCCCACGGGTTCCGCTCCAGAGTCTCCATCGGCTCATCGCGGCCCAACTTTTTGGACCGCTTGATGGCCGTCTGGAGGGCCCTCTTGGCCTCCTTGTACCCATCATAAAGCTCCGTCTCTCGGGCTGCCGCATCGTATGGGCGGCGACGCCTCCGGCGGAATCTGGTGTACCGGCGGCGCGCGGTAACGCACTCCGCGCGTAAATGCGTGATTTCCGGCGTCCACCAGTACACCTGCCTCCTCGCCGGTCTGGGCCTAGCCCTGGGCATCGCCGCATCGCAGAGGTGCGATATGGCTCTCCCGAACCACTCCACTTCGGCATCAACATCGGCAGGCCCGTCCGCTGTCGAAATCCAGGCCTGCACGATGGCCGCCTCCAGGAGAGTCTCCCGATCCAGGCGATGGAGTGCCCAACGTGGTTCCGGGGGATTCGCCATTTTTGGCGGCAGGCTTGGTGGGGGGAGACGTCGAACCGAATATATCGGTGATCTGACGACGTCTCCTCCTCCTCCACCACGCGCCATCCCTGGACATGGCGGGCGAGCTCAGGGGTCGCAAACGAAACGTCTATGACCAAGCTGAGCCCCCGCCGCGTCCAGGTTGCGACATTCCCCCGGTTCAGGATGACTAGGCCACGTGTAGTGACCCAGTCCTCTAGTATCCTCCCCCTGCCTCTGGTTTCCCGGGAGCCCCAAGCCTGCGACCAGGCATTGAAGTCTCCCAGGACCACGACAGGGCGAGGCCGACATGCAGCGAGAACGACGTCCAGCTCAGGGAGCCATAGCTCAAACTTTTGCTGATCGAGGCTCGGCGAGATGTAAACGGCCACGACAGCCACACCCTCATATTCCGCCGCGATGCAACCCGGGCCCCTAGCAATAAGCGCTAGGCGCGAGTCGTCCGCGCCGGTCCCGCCAAAGATAGTCGCCAGGCCGTCCAGATCCACCGGGCTTCCCGGGTGAACCCAGTACGGCTCGGTGACGACTACAATATTAATGGACCACTGCCTGATGCTCTGGTACAGAAGGTCCTGAGCACCAGCGCAGTGGTTTAGATTCACCTGCAGGATGCGGATATGGGTGTCCATTAATGGACGTCCATATCCGCACCCTGCCGCGAACGTGCTTCCACACTCTCACCCCCCCGTGCGGACGGACGGGGCTTCGGCCTTGAGGCAGCGCAGGTCTTACTGCCCGCCCGGTGGTTTGCCTCCTTGCCCTCCGCCACGCATTCAAAACAGCGTGGCGGAGCGTCACAGGCAAGTGCCATGTGACCGGGCTGACTTCAGCGAAAGCACCGGTCTTCCACGGTGACTTCCGCCGTACACTGCACTCCTACATGCCCCACGACCAGGCACCTATAGCACCTGTCTTCGCGGGGCTGCAGGAGATGCACCTGCGCACTCAGGAAGCCTCCAATAAGGAGGCTCCGTCCGTCCGCCACTTTCTGGGCCGCCGCGACGGGACAGCTCACGATCGCCGACCCGTGACCAGTGGGGCCAAAGCGGATTTCGCCTGACCTCACCTGATTACGGGGGCAGCCACTCGCCTCCACGACGGCGGAGATTGTCTCCTCCGTCGTGGCCGCGTCATCCAGACCCGAAATGCGCAGCGCGGCGCATTTGTTGGGTCTGGTGACGCGGACGTCACCCTTGTCCAGCGACTCCCGCAGCTTTGCCGCTAAGGCATCCACTTTGGGGCCGCTGGTGGCGCCGGAGACCTCGAGGAGGCGCGCTCCGGTGCGCGTCACCTTGCACTGGAGCCCCCCCTCAATCTCGAGGGCCTTGAGGTCTACTGAGGCTTTCGCCTGCCTCAGTACCTCCGTGTACCCCACGCCCTTCGCCTTGCCCTCTGTCGTCACCGTAATGACGACGGCAGTGGAGCGGGGAGCGCGGAGCCTCTTCGGCGCCTTCGCCGCGGCGGCCTTTGCCACTTTTGCGGCGACCTTTGCCGCCTTCTTGGCGGCCTTCGCCGCCTTTTTGGCGGCCTTAGCCGCCTTCTTCTTTGCTCCCGCCACCTCCCAGATCCCCTCTCTAGAGGGAGTCTGGGGTGCGGCGGGAGCGCTGGCTGTGCTGGTGGAGGCGGGGTTGCCACCTCCAACAGGTGCCGTCTTCTTGGGGGCGGAGGCCTTCCGCTGGAGACCGGGAGCCCCACTGGGTGCAGCCGTCGTCGCGTACGACGTGACGGCGGGTGCCGCCAGCGGCGGGTTGTAGGCCCGGTCCTCGAGGACGCCGAGGCGCCGCTCGATGGTCTCCAGCAGTTGGACCATCGTTGGGGTTGCCTTAGGTGCACGTGGAGCGGGGGCTTTCGCACCCCGAGCCTCCCCGGCCCCCTAGACGTGCTGCGTAAGCTTGACGATTTCCTCCCGCATCAGCTCTTGCTGCTTGCGGGAGTCGGCAAGCTCCTTCTCCAGGCTCGCTACCCGAGCCCGGAGCTTCTCCTCCTCGCTGGAGACACTCCTCTCAAGGAACTCCTCCAGCGCCTTGGTCGCCCCTGTGACGGCTTCCGTCACAACCTTTCTTTTGCCCGCAACATTCTTGGCGCCCTTTACGGCGCCAGTAATGCGGGCAAAAGCCGCCATTATTTCCTTCGCCGCCGGCACCTCCGTGACCCTCCCGCTTGGCAGCGGGGGCACAATCGCCGGCGGCTCTGCCACCCTCCCTCTCGCTCTGCAGAGGTCGGCTTTCCGACCTCTACCCGCGGTGGTTGCAGCTACCTTCCTAGGAAGGCTACCTTCCTCCTCGCTGCTGGAAGATTCGGACCCAGGCCGACGAAACAGGCCTTTGCCTGGTCCGCTTGACCTAGGTCTCTTCCGTCTCACTTCTTCGGCATGGAGACTGAGGGTATCCTCGTTGTCGGTACCCATATCAACTTCCGACTCCATCTCGGAGCCGGCACGGGTTGACGCGACCTCCGCGTCACTGGGGGTGGTTTTTAGGCACACCCTTGGGCCTGTGGGACTGTGGTGACCCCTCCCATATACCACCTGGGATGAACCCTGGCGGGGGTCGACATGACGGATCATGCCAAGCAATTCCCCGGACACTGTCCGGGTGCGCTCCTGGGTAGTTACAATTGTAGAATTTGCCTCAGTCATAATGTTGTTTTGCGTTTATAGTCCGCCGACTTTTTAAGGGTGGAAGTGGAGAAGTTGAGAGTGGACTTGAGGATGGGAAAGGGTGGGAAGGTAGGAGTGACGCCCTAGGCACTGAGTTCCCCCCAGCGATGCATCCCATTGCCGGGCGTCAGAGCGTAGGATTCGGGTAATTTTTTATAGAGGTTTTCTTCCTCGCAACTCCAAAGAGCCACCGTGCCCGTCTGTTGCCAGACGAGGTTACGGCTCGGCCGAACGATGGTCCCCATGGGACCGTGTACTTCACCACTGATCGCTCAGTGGCGAAGTACTCGTCGCCCTGAGAGTTCTCCGCTAAGTACGCTCTGCATAACAGAGTGCATGCGGAGAACTCCAAACCGGCCATAACGGCCCCCCTCCTTGGTGGACTATTGGCCGTGGGCGACGACGTGCGCCTCGCATGAAGCCCACATCGTCGTCCACGTTACCAGGATGCACCATGTGGAAGTTGTCCTACCCAGCACTCCAAATTCGAGTGCCTTTTGCGAGTGATATGTACATAATTTGACTTGTAAAACTTTAATGTCACACTGTGAACCATCTACCAACGAAATAGTTTTTACGTACATACATACATATAGTCACGCCCTTTATCCCTTTATCCCCGAAGGGGTAGGCAGAGGCGTAGTATACGCCCACATTTCACCTTAAAATTTTATCTCCTATATATTAGGTGGAGAGTCTATTGCCGTGTTAAAATGGACAGGCACAAGTCGCCGCTACCCGCAGTAATAGTTTTCAAGTCAGAAAATAAACACAAATATCAATAAAAATAACATATTTCCTTAGCTTACGGAACCCTAAAACCCTCTAGTCTAACCACAAAAAGGAACACGAGCGTACCTAGATGTTACATCAAGCGTAGTAATAACCACGCATCATTAGCTTAATGGCGAAGATATGCCCAGTTTGAAGTATCTCCATTCATTTTCTGTTCTCATTCAGAGTAGATAAAGGGCTATTGATGAACTGTTTGAGTTTAAAATTATTAAACAGATCGTGATCAATTCAATGAGGACTAGATGTAAATTATGATCGTGATTTTGTGATCGAGAAATTTAAACTCGGTTATATGGGACAGGGGAAATTTAAATGAACATTTTCGGGCATTTACATAGCGCTATTAAGTCCAAATTCTATCTTTAGTTGAAATTAGGATTGTGACGACGGCAAAGAGTACAAAATGTCGCCACTCCAATTCATCCCGAGGGTGTCGTAAGAAGCGACTTAGGGAACACTTTCGCAAAACGATACATTGCATAGAGAAGAAAAACTAGAAATTAAACCATATTGTCAGTAAACTGACAATCGTTAAGCCATGTTGAAGGTCTTATCGGCGGATTGAAAATTTTCAACTGCAGGTCATCACGACCTGTCCATTTCTACACAGCAATAGGCTCACCACCTATTACGTGGTAAATAAAACTATAAGGTGAAATGTGAGCGTATACTATGCCTCTGCCTACCCCTTCGGGTATAAAGGTGTGTATGTGTGTATGTACATAATTATGTATGTTTGTATTCGATGAACAGTTAAACTACTGGACCGATTTATAGAAATTGAAATGCCTGTAGAAAGCCAAAATATTGTAAAGTAAGAATAGCTATTTATCATTATGTATGCTACTATCCAATGGAAATACAAGTTACATGGTTCCCACGTGGTCCTTAGTCTGACACATACATACATACATAAAGTCATGCTTTTATCACCAAAGGGTAAGGCAGAGGCATATTATATGCCCACATTTCACCTTTTTAGAATTTGTCCCACGTAATAGATGGCGAGCCGTATTGCCGTGTTGAGATGGATAGGTGCAGGTTGTGGCTGCCTGCTATTGAAAATTTTCAAGCCGCCTAAAAGGCCTTCAACTTGGCAACGATCTTGGTGAACTCTCATTTTACTGGCAACAGACACCAACGCTTCTTCGGAATCGCTGAAATAAATGTCACAAAGTGGTCACATGGTTGGTCACCCATCCAAGAACTTACCATAGTGAAAGTTGCTTACTGCAATGGTCGTTTACAAAACACTGAGTCCGCGGGGCCACGTGCGCTTATATAAAATATTATAAAAAGTGAAACATTAAACTCGGTAACAAGTTGTCTACAAATGAAAAAGATATTATGACGTCATTAGAGGGACAAATGTTGCGTCCTAACGAGTTATTTATACAACACAAACACATTTTGTTCTAACCTGGTTTTAAAACCCTTTCATTAATCTTTGGTGTTTGTTGTATACGGTATAATTGTCAAGGGTTTATAAAAACCGGCCAAATGGGAATCTTATTCGCGCACGGATGGTTCCGTACAAAAATACGGCAAATAATCAGATTCGTTGTTTGTGAGCTTATCTTATCTACTCTATTTTAGTATTTAAATTTTGTTTTCTAGAGCGGCACCTGAAATGTATAATCTATATGGTCCAGGAGCCACCGCCTGTGTTTTTCATTGATTAATAACAGGCTGAATCTTTGTGAGTAGTTTCCGTTCGACGAGACGTCCAAGTTTTTCCTCTGTGAAAATTCTCGATAGAGGTAGCTAATAAAGTGCGCAGCTATAAAACATGTCGATTTGATGGAGTGTTGAAATTGTCTGACTAACCGTTTATTTTTTATTACAATGTTTAAATAATTGTATTATAAACTGGGAGGAATAATTGTCTTACAAAACGGATGGTTTGTTTGAGAGCGTCCTCCACTCCGAATATGTCGAAACGATGGGGCCATAAAAATAATTAATAACAAGCTGATTTTTTGTATGCATCTTTGTAAATATTGTTAGAATGGAATGACCGTTTAGTCCTACAAATTTAGTGGTTGGATTTCTCAGTCCGACACTTCGAAGTTGTCAATTCTATGGTAATATTTTTTTCATTAATAACCGTAGGACAAAAAAAAACACATCATGAGTTAGTGCATCCTTTGCCTAAATCAAACAGTGTCCTACAAAAAAATGGGTATGTATCGCTAGTCCTACAAGAAAATAAAAAATATATGACATTATTTCGTTGCTGTTGTTTTGGTGCTTGGAGACATGTATTCGCAAGCTTGATAAATACATTTTTAAACAAAACATTTTTCAAAAATGAAAAAATGAAAATAAAAAAAATGGTTTCAAGCCATTTCGACCTTATCAACTTGCCGATGGCCGATAGTCGTTAGTTTTATCTAGGTACTTTTATTTGTTGTATTGATTTCAATTTGTTTTAAAAATAAATATATTAACTGACAGAGAACTACTGGAAACAAAGTCTCGTGCGCGGAACTATCCAGGAATAATCCAAAGTAATAAATTATAATAAAATAATCCACCTGAATAAACTGCGAATTAGTTTAGTAAGTACAAGTTGATAAACGAACGAAACGCCAAGCGTTGATACAACGTATTCTATCTCAATCAACTGTTTATTATACGTAACTACATTCAATAAATACAAAACCAAATGAAAACGCTAACCGTTTTTTTAACCGGTTTATGGTTATCTGGAAACGGTTTCATTTCGTTGAATCAAATTCCGTCAACGACCCACTCCTACTGGCTTGGGAAGGGAACCCAAGGCCAGATGGCCGGCACGGCTTCTTTCTAGATCTTTCTCAGTTCCCGCCGAAAAATCCCTTGAATATCCCCAATCAGCTGCTTACAATGTGTTGTAACTAGTTAACCCCAATTTTACTGTAAATAAGAGTGCGGCAGCTCGCGCGCTACGCTTTTTTTTTTTTAACTTGGCGTCGAGCCGCTGCCGCGTGTCTTGATAAATATTCTCCGAAAAATAATTAGAAAAATAATAAATAATTAATGCGTCTTAATTTATTCAATACGCGACGGAAATTCATTCTTCCAATATTGTTGACAATTTGTGTTCCCCGATTAAAAAAAAAAAAGTTTCTCCAAGGGTTCGAACACGGTACCTCCGCAACGAGAGTCCAGTTCTGTTCCATGCAGCTAATCGTGCTTATTCCAAGAATAGTGGAAAATGGTACATGCTCATCAGAACCGCTTGATATATATTTAATTATATATATACATATACTACTTTTTTTGTAGGCCAGTGACAAAATAGTGTTCTACACTTTATCCCCGATAGGGAAAAATTTAAACTAGGCTGTTATTAATGAAAAAAATATTACCATAGAATTGACAACTTCGAAGTGTCGGACTGAGGAATCCTACCACTAAATTTGTAGGACAAAACGGTCATTCCATTCTAACAATATTTACAAAGGTGCATACAAAAAATCAGCTTGTTATTAATTATTTTTATGGCCCCGTCGTTTCGACATATTCGGGGTGGAGGACGCTCTCAAACAAACCATCCTGTTTGTAGGACAATTATTCCTCCCAGTTTATAATACAATTATCATTGTAATAAAAAATAAACGGTTAGTCAGACAATTTCAACACTCCATCAAATCGACATGTTATATTGCTGCGCACTTTATTAGCTACCTCTATCGAGAATTTTCACAGAGGAAAAACTTGGGCGTCTCGTCGAACGGAAACAACTCACAAAGATTCAGCCTGTTATTAATTAATGAAAAACACAGGCGGTGGCTCCTGGACTAATACTAATATTATAAAGAGCAAAGATTTGTTTTTGTTTTTTTTTTTGTAACGAATAGGTTCCGGAACTACTGGACCGATTTGAAAAATTCTTTCACTGATAGAAAGCTAGACTCTTTGCGGTGAACATAGGCTATATTTTATTCCCGTATTCCTACGAGAACGGGAACTATGCGGGTGAAACCGCGTGACGTCCGCTAGTTTGTAATAATTTTAGCAGACAAACAGCAATCTCTCAGTCATAGGGTTCCGTTTTTACCCTTTAGGATACGAACTCTAAAGAGAGGTTCTTTATTTAGATATTTATTTTTAAATTGTATGTATGTATTCCCCTTTTTTTTAACGTGAGAGAAAATCCATCATGGATGCTATGCTGAAATCGTACCGACTAAAAAACCTCACGTAACGCCGAACAGCCTACGAGTATGATTGGGAGCCCCGGGTAATCGCTCGGAAGGATGTCCTAGGACTGTATGTTTCGATATAATCTTTAACTCTTCCATATGAATTAATTATTACATCTTATTAAACTATTTTAATTAAAAGACGATTAGAAAAGAATGGTTGTTAGTTTTTATAACCAGTATCTTTTCTCATTGCGTTGTGAATCTGTCAATATATTTTAGAGCAATAATCCGGATATTCATAAATATTATTTTGTGATCTACGTCAATAAAATGACCCATTTTGATTTTAAACTCAGTAGCGGCCCAATTTTAGCAGGTTGAATACGTGTAGTTAATATTTTGATGACGTAAATTGAAAATTTTCAGTGCGAAATTTCATTCGAGGCGTGAATGAGGACTCATTAAACGGTAGCGAACCCACAAATTGCAATTTATTGTTCTAGAACGGTCGTGAATTTGTTATACAAAAACATTTTTTGTTCACCTTTTTGCGATGAAAATTTTTTGTAACACTAATAGCTGAACTTGAGGTTTATTTTATAGGATTCTATTAAGAGAAGGTAGGTACCTAGTTTGCTACACCAGAGGTACTATACTTGCAATGGCCTATAGTAACTTTTTCAGACTACACGTATTTATATAAAGGAAATAGATGTTTTTCATAATTTTTGTATGTTCTGAAAATAAAATTGAATATTTAAGAAAATTCTGAAAAAAAAACCGGCCAAGGGCGAGTCGAACTCGCACACGGAGGGATCCGTATCAAAAAACGCCAAAAAATACGTTCATTGTATGGGAGCCCTTTAATTCCCTCTTTTTCTGATTTTAGTATTAATTGTTATGGAGGTAACAGAAATACATCATCGGTGAAAATTTCAGGTCTCTGCTGGTTCCTGAGACACAGCCTCGTGACGGACAGACAGACAGTCAGATAAGTGGACAGCGAAGTCTCATGAATAGTCCCGTTTTTACTTTTTTGAGTACGGAACCCTAAAAAATCCTTGTATATCCCTATATATCCCTTTGCCGACCGAACTTACTTTGGTTACCCCTTAGGGACGAAGAGACGGTACATCAATTTCTTGCAAAGAATTTCAAATCCCTTCACAGATTTGTTTTTAATATTGTTCTCAGAGGAAATGTTAAAATCTTTCAACACAAATTCGAGTAAATGCGAAATGTCGACGCTTAGGTATTATTTAGGCTATCAAGCATAATTCGTGACAATAATAAAAATAGCTTAATTATTATAATCAGTTTTTTAAACGACTTAAAAAAGGAGGACTTTATAATTCATTTGGATTATTTAGAAGCTTAGTCCAATTAAAATGGTATAATATAAAGTAAGACGTATGTTTTTTTTGTTAAACGTGAGGAAAATCCTCACGGATGTTATGCCGGACTCCTACCGACTAAAAAACCTCACGTGACGCCCAACAGCTTATGGTTGGGAGCCCCGGGTGAGTTCTCGGAAGGATGCCCCAGAAAAAGTAAGATGTATGTTTGGATTAGAATGAATCGCAACCTGCGCCTGTCCATTTCAATACGGCAATAGGCTCAAAACCCACTAAAACTGTAATGTTGGATGAAAACTAATAGTGAAATGCCTTTGCCGGCCCTTTCGCAAGTAAGCTGTAGTAAGCTGTTGTTCCATCTATGCAAATAAATAAAATTGGAGTGTCTGTTTGTAATATTAAAATAACCGCTTTCTACTACATACATATTAATGTATATGCGGTACACATACCAAAATATATATTTTTAAAATTTTTGTCTGTGTGTATGTCTGTCTGTCTGTCTGTCTGTTTGTTCCGGCTAATCTCTGGAACGGCTGGACCGATTTGAACGGGACTTTCACTGGCAGATAGCTTATGTAATAAGGAGTAACTTAGGCTACTTTTATCCCGGGAATAAGTTCCCACGGGAAGCGGGAACGGGAACAAATTTTACGCGGGCGAAGCTAGTTTTCTATAAACGCTTACCGCATTTGTTTTCTAACGTTCTTCTTCTTTACTAAGACCCCGTCTGTAGAAACGTTGATACACGTAGCGTAGTCGCGGCCGCAGGCAGATGATAGGGCACCTTGTTGTTTAACACGGTAGAAGTCCATGAGAATTCATTTCGTCCATTTCCACACGTAAAAAATGTGTGCGTGTACTAGTGTACACACGTAAGAAGTGAAACTTCTTCATAACCTTATTTTTCAAGCCCAAAAGCCCAAAAGCCCAAAAGCCCAAAAGTCCAAAAGTCCAAAAGTCCAAAAGTCCAAAAGTCCAAAAGTCCAAAAGTCCAAAAGTCCAAAAGTCCAAAAGTCCAAAAGTCCAAAAGTCCAAAAGTCCAAAAGTCCAAAAGTCCAAAAGTCCAAAAGCCCAAAAGCCCAAAAACCCAAAAGCCGAAAAGCCGAAAAGCCGAAAAGCCGAAAAGCCGAAAAGCCCAAGAGCCCAAAAGCCGAAAAGCCGAAAAGCCCGAAAGCCGAAAAGCCGAAAAGCCCAAAAGCCGAAAAGCCGAAAAGCCGAAAAGCCGAAAAGCCCGAAAGCCAAAAGCCGAAAAGCCGAAAAGCCGAAAAGCCCAAAAGCCGAAAAGCCGAAAAGCTCAAAAGCCGAAAAGCCCTAAAGCCCAAAAGCCCAAAAGCCCAAAAGTCCAAAAGCCCAAAGTACAAAAGTCCAAAAATCTACAAACGACATGCTATCCCTGGATAAAGTACTCTTAATTCGAATCCACCGTGGTGGGGACGAAAACAAAGATGGCGCGTAACGAAAAAACGTGACGTGACGCAAAATTTTTTCCAACGCCGATAAAGAAGTTTCACTTCAAAAAACCGTGACTTCGTCCAAGTAAACGCACCATTTGCATTTTTAAGCTTGGTCTTTAAAGAATTCGGCAGAATTCTACTATCCTACTTTATCCTACTTCCTACTAATCCTACTAACCCTACTATCCTGCTTCCTACTAATATTATAAATTTGAAAGTTTGTGAAGATGTTTGAGTGTTTAGATGTTTGGATGTTTGTTACTCAATCACGCTCTAACGACTGAACAGATCGAGCTGAAATTTAGTACCGGGGTAGATTATTGTCTGGAATAACAAATAGTTTTTTCAACTCGGCAATATGTTCCCACGGTAAGCGGGAACGGGTACCAAGTTTCACGCGTTCATCCATAATATAACCGCTTATGTAACAATGCCAGTTGATTAGATCTAAGAAAAAAATTGTGACACATTTTATTTTTAAATGATTTTTTTATGTTTATTTGTAGTGCTATATGTTTATTTTTAGACCATAAAGCGACTTTTTACCCTTTCTTGCCCGTGGTAATACCAGTGGTACTACTGGTAGTACCACTAGTGCTGGTCCATGAAGAATTTTGGACTTCACGCAAAATACTTACTATTTGTTACCTGTCAAATTTTACGACTTGTTCTACGAGTACGTAAATTCAGGACACGCACGCCTATGGCACGGTAATAACTATGGATTGTCAAAATAGACATCGTTACTTGACAGTTTGCGATTTCATTTTATAACAAACTGGTACTTTAATCACAGTTAAACTTATAATCCGTAGACACCTTACTGTCGTATTATTATAATACCTACCTCGCGTTTACGTAACGAAAATTTTATAACGCGTGAAATAAATATGACCCTTACGATTCGCTGTAAAATAAACGACACACTTAAAATTGTACTAACCGTTCGCGCTAAGTTTGCCGCTGGCGTAGAGGCTGGCGTAGAGTAGTAAGTAAGTAATTAAGTAAATCTTTATTGTACACCAATATAACAAGTTTACAAAAGAAACAAAAACACAAATATGTTCAAATGGCGGCCATATCGCTAAAAAGCAATTTATTACTGGCAACCTTTGATTAGACAAAATTAACATTAAAATTTTTAGAAATGGCTAGGTTCCTAGTTATCGGTGTTAAATAGAAAAGCTAAAAAATACAAAATATAGAATAAAGGGAAAGTTTTACAGTCTCCAGATAAATATATGTAGCCCCCTCCCCCACGCAAACTAGGCGCATTAAATGACGTCGAGTTGCGGAAACCAGCCCGTGTAAACCTAGAACCTAAATATATATAGTAGGGGAGGCGACCAGCAAACTTAGCGCAAACGGGTAGTACGTTTTTGCATTCGAATTCGAAATCATTAATTGTGACGTAATAAAGTTATGACTGTTTTTTATATTGAGCTCGCCAAATTGACGTCGCCAACCTGATGAAAACCGTGCCGCATATAGCGATTGGAGGCCACTCTCACAGTCCGTAAGACTTCTACCAGTGTCCTCGAGTTGGCGGCCCTGTGATGTGCCTCTTCACGCTCCGCTTAAAGAACCCGGGATAGTAAGATGCAGGGAAACACGTGTGCGGAACGGAGGGATTTTTACTCTACACACTTTGCAACACATAATAAAACATACACTATGTCATACATAGGTACATATACTCACGCCTTTTTCCCTCCGAGGTAGGCAGAGACAACAGCCTGCCATTTGCTTCTGTCCTTACATACTTTACTAGCCTCCGCTGCATTCATTAAACCTTTCATGCAAGCCCGCCGGTTTCGAGTGCTTTTGACCTGCCCTTTATGCAATACATCACTTATTTGTTTGGTGTATGTTCTGCGAGGTCGACCTCGGCTTGCGTGTCCACTTACATGTGCCTTCCATACCTGGAAAATTATGTCATTGTAAATTATTGTTCTTATGTTGTTTCAGGTAGTGCAATAACTATTCACGTGTGCAAGAAACATGAAGGTCACTCACATATCTTGAAGAAATACAAAGGGTTAGTAAAACATTTTGAACTTTGTAGGATTTCGTACCCAAAGGGTAAAAAAACGGGACCCTATTCATGAGACTTCGCCGTCCGTCTGTATATCTGTCTGTCCGTCACAAGGCTATATCTCAGGAACTGTGATAGCTAGAGAGCTGAAATTTTCACAGTATGATGTGTTTCTGTTGCCGCTATGTAACTAAAATCAGAAAAAGGGGGCTTCCATAAAACAAAAGTGATTTTTTTCGGTTTTCTTGGTACGGACCCTCCATGAGCGAATCCGACTCGCATTTGGCCGATTTTCTTTGAAACTCTAAGCCTCCAAGGACATCAAGTTAACGGTGATACGGGTAGGACCACCAAAACCTCCGCAGTTATTTCTTTTCTTTACCTATTTATAACTTACCTCTGCCGGACAGGAAATCCCTATACCCCTGACTGGTGTTACTCTTGAACCCTAGCGATTCCAGTTTTAGCCCCTTTCTATAAAATAGGATGCAGAGGGGCTTATGACGAGACTTTGTCGGTAGTCTGTGACTCTGTTGCATTAAACTACGTCACTAGGTCACGTGGATCATCTGTGCAAAGTTAGAAATAAAACAGAAATGACAACTTCAATCGGATTGAACTTTCACTTTCACAATAAACGTGTTAGAGAGGAGTAGTCTGGTGAGAACGATCTCACGGCTTTCTTGTTTTGTTTAGATGACACTTTTGCGTCCCTAGGCGTATGACGCGCTTGCAACCTTGCTGTCTTAGTAAATGTGAACGACCATTGCGCTGCGTACATCCTTCCGAGGGCTTACCCGATACAGCAAGGCGAGAGTGTTGGAGGCTTGCATAGGCTATGATAAGCACTTTCAGTCAAGTAGATCGTTAATTAAATGTTGCACAAATTCCATTTTTTTATTTAGGGGACTCTTTCCCGTCCTTAGATGTATGACTTGCTTGCAACCCTGCTGTCTCAGTAGATGTGAACGACCATTGCGATGCATTGGATAAGGGAATTTCTTGGGGTGTTTCTTAGGGATAAAATCCGTACCGATGCTTTCCATCAGAGAACCAAAGTGGCCGACATAGCTCGCAGAGTATGCGCTTTAAAGTGGCATTGGACTCATCTGTAGGAGAGCCGATGGTCGGTGGAGCAAACGGGTTCTGGAGTGGAGACCACGAGGCGAGGCTTACGTCCAGCAGTGGACTGCTATATACTACTCGTTCGCTCTAAGTTTGCCAGCGCCTCCCCAACTACGCCTCTACACGAGTGGCTAACTTAGACCAATCGGGCTATAGGTTGATTTGATTTCGATGTGTCTATTTCGTGTTCTCTGGGACATCCTTCCGGAGACAGCAAGGCGAGAGTGTTGGAGGCTTGCATAGGCTATGATAAGCACTTTCGGTCAAGTAGATCGTTAATTAAATGGTGCTTAAGGGTACAACCGCAAGCCAGAATCAACATTACACCACAAACAAGTACAATGGGTTTTAAGGCCACCCATTGTGCATTACTAACTTGTATAAGTACCATTATTACGAGTACATTAATTTCGATTCTATTCTTTGGACAAGGTCTTTGCAATTTATTGAAAAGTCATTATTGGTAACGGTTTTTACACGCAAAAGTTAGTAGTAAAATAAAAAAGCCCTTATCAGCTGTGTCGAACTGGCACGTTTTATTGGCTTTGGAAGTTAACGTTTCTGACTGTATCGGTTGAGGGTACAATGAGTACTAGTTTTTTACATTATGGTCACGCCTTTATCCCCGAAGGGGTAGGCAGAGGCACATTGTGTCCACATTTACCCTTTTTAGAATTTGTCCTAAGTGGTGAGTCGTATTGCCGTGTTAGGATGGACAGGCGCAGGTCGTGACTGCCTGCTGTTGAAATTTTTCAAGCCACCTAAAAGGCCTTCAACTTGGCTAAACGACCGTCATTTTACCGACACACGGGACCAACGGCTTAACGTGCCTTCCAAAGCACGGAAGCGCTCAAATAATTGTCACAAATTGGTCACATGGATAGTCACCCATCCAAGGACTGGCCATAGTGAAAGTTGCAGTGATCGTTTACAGAACACTAAGTCCACGGCCCACGAGCTATTCTGTTCTACAGATATCCTATTTTATCATAAACTTACATCAGCTACTTAGGGTGGATTCGACCAAAATCCGAGTAAGACTAACTAGAGAATAACTTGTGTTTGTTCTATAAGTAGTATTTTTCCATTTTACTAACAACCAATAAGCACAACTTAACTATAGCTATAGTAACCATAATTATTGAAGTAGTCTACTACAGTACAGTTACCATAGTTACGTCTACTTCAGTATGGCGGGCTTAATAGTTGTATGTTAAATGTAAAATCACGTTACTTTTAGAATAAGTACAAGGTAGTCTCTAGTATAATCTTACTCCGATTTTGATTGAATCACCCCTTAGTATACAAAAATTTCATGTATGGATGTTTGTTACTCTTTCACGCTCTCACGGCTGAACGAATCTAGCTGAAATTTGAGATAGAGGTAGATTATTATACTCTGGAATGATAAAAAGATTTTTTTATACCGGAACAAGATTTCATGGAAAGGGAGAACCACATTTCAGCTTTTTAGAATTATTCCCAAGTAATAATAGGTGGTGAGCCGTATTGCCGTGTTAGAGTATACTGGCGCTGGTCGTGACTGCCCGCTGTTGAAATTCAAGCAGCCCTTCAACTTGGCTTAACGACTGCCATTTTACTGGCAACCGGGACCACCGTCGGCTTAACGTGCCTTCCGAATCACAGAAACGCTGCCAAATAAATATGTCAGAAATTAGTCACCCATACATGAACCGGCACAATAATTGCTGCTAACTGCAGTGATCGTTTTAGAACACTGAATCTGCGGGTCCACAAGCGCTTCTCTTAATACAGGTCTCTGAATGAGTTATATTTTTTCAGCCAGTCAGCATTCTCTCAGTGTGTCCTTGGCATATTCATTTTACACTGACTGACAAAGTAGATAATAAAATGGAAGCGGCAAATGTTAATTTGTAAAACGGTATTAAATTCCAGTAAATTTCAACCCGTAGCTATTGGTAGATGGAATAAATACTTTAACAGTTTGGGGTTTTACGAAAGAGGTCTAACCTAACGCAAATTACTATTGGAGTTAGAGCAACAATAATCATATTTCCTATAACATAAAATTTATCGAATTTAAATTTAAAACTAGTTCACTACTGTAACACTCCAAATCCGAAGTAGTAGAAAAAAAATGCTTTTTAATACAGTTGCTCAAAAAGTGGCGTATTACAGGGACGTATAGCGTTCGGGATGCTAGATGCGGCTATTACACACTCGTGCTTTTTCTTTACCATTCCCGCACCCGTGCGTTTTCTTCCCCAATTATCAAAATAATGTCTGTGATTCATGCAAATATTTCTAAAAAAGATACTAACTTGTTTTAATATCAGATTAAAAGTAATTTTAATTAAAATTTAAGCATAAATTATTATAAGTATGTATCGGCCAAATGAAATTTATAAATATAAAAAAAGTTGGCTGTATGAAGTGCACTGCCGTAGTCTCTGCTTAGGAAGGTATATATTCTTTTACGGTTGGCGCCATTTTGGATATTCAGGTTTATTGTGTTTTTATTATTTTATAAAATTGCTTAATTTTTTCGCAACTGTATTAAAAATAGTTGTTCAATACAACGTGTGGGACTGTTATTAAACTCGTTCCGACTGTCTACCATCGCCTTCGGCTCGGGTCAACACCTGTCGTAACTCGTTGTAATAACAGAAATCCCACACTTGTATCGAAAACTACTATTTTCTGTGATTTACTGAGACAGTAAACCACATAATTTTGTGCCTGAACTCTGAAAAAAGTAAGTAGGCCTACCTATTATTGGTGCCATCAATCGGCCACTGTCATTTCGCTATTATTCTTAAAATCTTAGAGAACACCGATAACGTTTCAAAGTAAAAGTCTTTTTTTTACAGTAATAATGAACCGGGATGACACCCGAAAACCCCCAAAAACGCGGGACAGCACCCGAACCACCCCCTCGGCGAGGCCGCTGTGGTAGGCATAGGTCTGTTGGGAGTCCTGGGACATTCTTCCGAGGGCTTACCAGGGGCTCTCAACCGTAGGCTGTTGGGCGTTACGTGAGATTTTTTAGTCGGTAGGAGTCCGGCATAGCATACATGAACGACTTTCTCTCACGTTAAAAAAAGATACAGACAGGCAACTCCCTGCCCCCCACTGAGCAAGCAAGCTTCCCCACCCTCGTCACAGCTGTCATGTACCTACTTGGAGGGTATTCTGTGGGATCGTTTGCTTAACATTAGTGGGCCCACATACTCAACAAACATATAAGCCCCGCAAGTTGGTAATGCGCTGGAATCTTGTCACAATGACAGCTACGTGACGTCATCGTGACGTAGCGCGAGCGCGCGCTGTCCTCGCGATGCTGCGTACGGTATTTTTTTTAGTACTGACTGCTAGACAGACATACGTCACCAAATGGTCACCAAGATGGCCGCCAAGCGCAATATCAACGTGCGGGGCTTATAACATGTTTTTAGTTAAGGTGGCAGAATTGAAAACGAATCTAATGTATGGAGTTTCCGACCTAATTATGTTTAGGTTAGGTTAGTCGTTTACTACCTTCCTCGCGTTAACAGTCTCTGTTACAACAGCGACTGTTACGAGTAACGCGTGGAAGTGAGTAAACGAAGCGAGCGGGCCGCGGCAGTGGCAGCACCCGATATCCAAATATTACTATTTTTTGTAATTTTTCTTTTCGTCAGCGTTGAGCTGACGAAAAGATGGTAATGGAGAGGAATATAATAAAAACCTTCAGCTTGTAGAATTCCGAAATTTTACACTCTCGTTCAGTAGATTAAAATGTTACTATTTTTAAAGTGTGTATTTTACAGTGACATTATATTTACTATTTCACTCACTACGCGCTTCTGCGCCATTGAGGATCTGGGTTAATTAGTTCCAATTAAATACTGTTATTTGGGTTCGTGTTTCAATTATTAATTAAGTTTGAAAGCCAAATGGATATGTGACTATTTAATTACACGTTTGTGCTACATGAAACTAAGTCACTCGTATTTCACAATTTCAACTTTATTTGATCGTGAAAATAAAAGAAATTGGTTCAGACAGCCTGATTTTTTTTTTTCATTAATTTTGTTTGAAAAGATTTCAGGATATTTTTTTTCATTACTGCCAATGTGTGCGTTTGTCCCTCATCTATGAATACCTTCTCAATAAGACAGGCGTAGTAGTAGGTCGTATGTCACTTTACTATTCTTGATTCTTGAAAAAAAATCAGGCTGTCTGAACCAATTTCTTTTATTTTCACGATCAAATAAAGTTGAAATTGTGAAATACGAGTGACTTAGTTTCATGTAGCACAAACGTGTAATTAAATAGTCACATATCCATTTGGCTTTCAAACTTAATTAATAATTGAAACACGAACCCAAATAACAGTACCTATTTAATTGGAACTAATTAACCCAGATCCTCAATGGCGCAGAAGCGCGTAGTGAGTGAAATAGTATAATGTCACTGTAAAATACACACTTTAAAAATAGTAACATTTTAATCTACTGAACGAGAGTGTAAAATTTTACCTTCTCAATAAGACAGGCGTAGTAGTAGGTCGTATGTCACTTTACTTTACTATGCTTGCAGTTTTTACTGTTCTTTCGTGTAAATTTCAATATTGGTAGACATTCTCACACAACGAAAGCTAGCACAGATTAAGCTAATTAAGCTTGTGCTATAGAATCTAGACGACTGACATCTATACTTACTTATATATTTCTAAATACATATCTATATATATAAAAATCAATGCCACTTTTCGTTGTAATTTTATAACTCAAGAACGGGCTCACCTATCCAAACCAAATGTTTAGGCTTTGTTCGGGCTATTTAGTAGATGGTTTATGTGAAATTTGCACAAAATCGGCCGAGCGGTTCTTCATTTATCACGCTAACGAAGTTGCGCGGGTCAGCTAGTTATACATATAAAACATTCAAACTTCAACACAAACATTTTGTCGTTCAAACAAATATTTGGACCGACTCGGGAATCGAAACCATTACCTCAGCGCTACGGGCGGTTACACTACTGAATTGTGCCACCGAGGCAGTCATACGTTATGAAAGTTGTATCCCCTCTCTCCCTTCCATTTATCATATTACAGCGGCCACTAACACCATTTATGGGAGACCATCTGGTGACAAACAGACGGACATCAGAGAATGATACCCTAACACTAATATTGGGTGTAACAAAATTGACTCTCCAAATTTCGTCACGTGACGTAGGATCAGTCAAGAAACATTACAAAAATGAAGAAATAAAAAATCACATGAATACTTTTACCGTAAATCCGTTTTAAAGGTCCTATAAATTTTCATTATCACCCTTTCTATCGCTACTGAGCGGCAGTAGAAAGCGACAACGACAGCCAGACGGGTGCTCCTGCCGCGGTAAAAAACGAATTCTTAATGTGCGACAAAAAATCTTTAAAAAAATAAAAAAAACTAACCCCCTTATTTATTAAATATTTGTATTTGATTTCCGATGCCAAGTCATCTCATGAAATTTGGAGAGTCAATTTTGTTACACCCAGTATACCTAGAACAAAGATAGTACACAATCAATTGTATTGCTAATGACGCTCTTTGTTTCAGTGTTGCGGCGGCATTCCCGTCCCGTGGGATTAGTGGTGACGTTCCTGCATCTCCCGGGAATTACGGTGAGGAATGTTACAGGTTATTAATTGTAACCCTACAGACCGCTGTAGAGTGATTAGTTATTTATGTGGTGTCTAATTGTTATTCGTATTTTGTAGCCATTGTGAAATTACTGAAATTACTACCTGCAGCTCCCGTATAGGGCCCCGTGTGGTAATGGATAAGAGTACAAAATGTCGCCACCCCTATTTATCCCGAGGTGTCGTATAAGCTAGCTAAGGGAATATTCTATATAACGATCCATTGCGTAGAAAAGGATAACGCGAAATGAAGATGAGTTGTTACTTAAATATCAATTTTAATCCAAGTTGAAGGTAATATGGGCGGTTTGATAAAAATCAACTGCGGGTCGTCACGATCTGCGCCTGTCCATTTCAACACGGTAATAGGCTCAACACCTATTTCGTGTAAAGGTTGCCAGTAAGAGATTGCTTTTAGCGATATGACCGCCATTTGTACATATTTGTGCTTTAGTTTTTTTTGTAAACTGGTTATATTAGTGTACTTACAATAAAGTTATACTTACTTACTTACGTGGGACATAAAACTATAGAGTGAAATGTGAGCATATACTACGGCTCTGCCTACCACTTCGGAAATAAAGGCGCGACTATATTTATGTAT
Source organism: Miltochrista miniata (assembly GCA_933228765.1). Lineage (NCBI taxonomy): Eukaryota > Metazoa > Arthropoda > Insecta > Lepidoptera > Erebidae > Miltochrista > Miltochrista miniata. The sequence goes on from OW121773.1 coordinate 18,852,748, forward strand.
GTACCTATAGCTCGGCAAAAGAGATTAAAAGATGGACGCACCTTTCCTTTTTTTTCTTTAGTTATTAATTAAACAACAGTACTATAATGCATAGGTAGGTATACATAACTAAATATATTCGCCAAACTGCATAGCAGTTTGTTGGCGATTATGTAATCACTCGTATCACATTTTACTCATCATATATACCTAAAGTTACATCTATTGGTACTATAATATCCACCACCATAACACAACTTAATGCTATATTCATTTATGAAAAACGCTTTTAATATTTCACCTGTGCAGTTCATTATGGCAACCCAATAAAAAGACCCACCCAATCAGTATTGGCTAGGTATAAGAATTCAGACTCTCTAGTTATCACGGTTCCTGAGATACAGCCTTGTGACGGACAGATAGACAAACAGACGGACAGTGATTCTCATGAATAGGGTCCCGTCTTTAACCCTTTGGGTGCGGTAGCCTAGAATAATACCACAAATTAGAGATAGTACCGATGGAAACCTACATATTAAATTCACTGAGGCTACGCACACATAGACAACTCATTGACAGACACTACGCACACATAGACAACTCATTCACAGACACGAGGTCAGCAAAGACTTCTATTTGAACTGAGGTAGACGCGCCGTACTCTAACAAACAAGATTTCAAAAGCAATCCTCAAACACACACATCGCTAAAACTACACTCACTTAAAAATAATATTTACGTAATTGTCACCACAATAGCAATATACGAATAGAACAAGAGTAGGTAAAAGAGAAGGCGTATGGACTCTGATTGCAAGCCAAGTACCTACTCTCGAAGTTTTGACTCACAACAGTGCAAGCAACGCTGCTAATCAGCTCAGTTTATAGGTTTCAAAAATCGGTGCGTAGGGCATGTATACCTCAGTTTATATAGAAGTCTTTGGAGGTCAGGCGCTCCTCAACCGACTTCTCGATACTAATTTGCGCGGTAGTAGTGAAAAAAAAACATACATGAGTTTTCCATCTGTACTATCTCTAAATTGTGATAATACGCACTGTAAAGAAATATAGCTTGTATCTTTGTCCATAGTTATTTAACCTACATGTCTAAAACTATTTCAAGTAGGTATTTCTATTACCTCGTGTTCTCAGTTACTTAGTGGTTACAGCCTTCCGTCACAGAAACTAACAGTTGCTGCCTGCAGCTATAACACACATACAAGTTAATTTCACTTGGGGTAAGTAGGGAAGTTTGAAACATTTCTCTCTAGTTCGTGTTGTAGGTAGGTTTGTGCCAAAGTTAATCTAAGAATGTATGTATGACTATACGACAATCTATACAAATACCTATGAGGAAAGATTTGATTGTTTGTTTGTTTGCATCGAATAGGTCAGAAACTACTGAACCGATTTGATAAATTCTTTCACCGTTGGAAAGGTACACTATTCTCGGTGAGCATAGGCTATATTTTATTCCCGTATTCCCACGGGAATAGGATCTACGTGGGTAAAACTGCGTGACATCCACTAGTAGTATTTAAAGAAAATTATTGATGTTTAAAAAAGAGTTCACCCTACTAATATATGATCAGAAAGCGTCATTGTCTTACGCTTTCATACCTGAACAGATTTTGAGAAAATAGGGTACAGCAATAGAGCAGAGTTTTGGAAAAGACAGGCAGAAACATTCTGTAAACATTGAATCTGTTACACAATGAAAAAATAAAAATGGTGTATGAAAATTCTTTGTTCAAGTTTGTCTCATACTTTATTATTTATAGATATGATACCCGTCTATTCTCTATAGACAGTACAACAGCAAACAATGAAATATATATGTACGTATGTATACGAACGTAAAGTATATAAATTATTTATCTGAAACTTGTAAGGGCTTGGCACTTTGTGTTTTTTCTTGGATATTGTAATGTCATCGTAAAAGTGTAAAACCCGTTAGATTGTTATCTATCTGGCCAGATAGTAAGCTGTCGATATATTCAGAACAGTAAAAGTTTGTAACCTAAAAGATGGATAGGTTAGAACCAATGACATAATATTCTACCGATAGACAGGAACGTCCATACATTGAATATGTTCTAGAGCGATACTAATGGACGCGCCCTACAAGTGTCATAAAACACATATTTTAGTATGAATAATACGGTCTAAACGTTGTATAATTATATTACTTAGCATTAACTTTAATGTGTTCACCTCTGTACATTGCGTATACAACGCTATACCACAATAAATTGAAATAATCTCATAATACGATACTAATGGACTCGCCCTAAAATGGTATCGTCCATTGACGGGTGCTATGAATCACATATTTTAGTATTTATCATATATTACGGTCTAAACGTTGTACGAGTATAATTATGTTACTTAGCATTAACTTTAAAATTTTTTCCTCTGTACATTGCGTTTACAACACTTTGTTTGATAATTCTACCACCATAAATTAAAATATCTCCGTCACGTGCGTGTCCTTCGTATTTTGGCACAAATCGAACTAACGGCCGCACGGTGGTTCCGCCAATAGGTCATAAATGCTAAAATTTCATTATCAATTACTCCAATTTAATTATGTATAATGTTTTACCGATAGATAAGCTACCCTAAAATACAAATATGTTACCCATTCTACCTAATTATTACTTATTTCTCGACCTCTCTAAAGTGAACGCATCATTACGTTGCGCTCGCCTTATCAGTAACTCATTAGCACTGATGTATGTGTGACTGAATTTTCAGAACTGCATTATTTTTGAGGGGGGTTTGTGAAATGGATTTCTAAGATCAAGGTATGTTATTACTAATTAGCTATATTTTTAAGTTTTGTTTTACTTATTATGGCGTATTTTTACGTGCTACGCCACACAGTATTTCTACCAAATTTGTGTGTATGTTATAGTTGACTTCACATAGCCCTACAAAAAATTTCAACCATAATCGAATACTCTCGCATATCTTATATTAAAGATCGAACTGTCTATTTTGAAAATATAAAAGGTTTTGCTGCGCCCTTTTGCATCTTTAGTTGCTATATAGGCTCTACGACTGCGTAGGCTTGTCTACGAAACACATGTTAATTATTAATTTGGGAACTTTGATTAAATGTTCTTTCTCAAGGATGCATTTTTTTGAGATTTGGTCTGCCATGGCTAGAACTATTCCTCAAAAAACATCAACACGTGTTGGTAACTATTGTAGCTTTACTGGAAGAGGCCAATAATGTAGAAATTAGGAACTTAGATAGTAAAATACTCAATTTATATTTAAGTCTTGATGGATTTTGGAAAGTTGTCTCTAGAAGTAAACAACATTTTTGCAAAATTACTCAGATTGGTTAAATGAAAATGAATGTTTCAAATTAGTAAGGAGTAATGAGGAGGAGTGCATTCAAGAAAACGCGAACCAGCTCGGGCCATCTTCAAAACGCGGACATTCCAGGAAATATGTTTGAAATTTGTCTAAGCGCTCGAAACGTAGAAGTTTGGCAGAATTATCACAAGTAGATGACTCTGCTGTGAATTCACTAATCAATACTAGCAACACTGAATATAAATTCGAATAAATATAATGAAGATTCTTTGGAAACCGCGCGAATTTTAATTCAAGAATATCCGTGGTATAATCTTCCAGCTTCCGTTCACTAAGTCCTCTTCGATAGTACTGAAGTAGCACAGTATGCTTGGTTATCTATTGGGGAATTATCAGAAGAGCCAGCAGAATCTAACAACAAAAATTATAAGGCTTTCAGACGGGATCACACGAGAAAAATGTCACGAGTATATTTAATTTACGAATACGGACTAACTTTACAGACTTTTACTCAGCTTAGACCCATTCATTACCTACTGGTCTTCGGAAATTTCCCCGTAAGAAAAAAAAAGCGTTATGTCGAGGCAGGTTTTAGATTTATAAAGAATTTAGTTTAAATTGAAATTAGGTTTGCTGTTGTAATGATTTAGCTTAGTTGTGGTTATGATGACGTTTGTAAATAAATTGTAGTTTTAGTTTTCTTGTCTTTTATATAAAAAGAATATTATATTTAACGATAACCCCTTCATGAACGGCGTTAATATCATATTCAGATATATTTACGAACGATGCAGAATAAATCTCAAATATTGCGTATTATTTTTTTTTGTTAAACAGTACTTTGTACAGTTTACTGTATATTATGTATTAAATTATGTAAATAAAACACTAATGTACATTCATAAAGAATTCTTTTTATTATTTACCCTCAGAAAAAATCCCATTTTCCAAATTTAATAAAGTAAGGTATTTATGACCGCGCTTGTTCGGCGCCTGGACCACCGTGGGTCGGTTCGGTGTATAAACCGCAGTTGAGGGAACACGACGCTTGTGCTGATCGCCGCATCTTGTAAGTAGTACATATAGATGTAACCATCGTACAGCAGTGAGCTCGCAAGCCGCGCGGCTCGCAACAGCGACGGCCGAGCAAGAAATTGCCCTGTCAGTAGGTATATTTTTTTTGTAATATTTCATTTTCTGCTCGACACGTGTTGTTTGACAGAGATATGTTAAGTAGGTAGATAGTGTCTGAACGACAGCAAAGCGTCCAAAATTTTAAGCGCTAACTGTTGGCGGATATGTGCCGATCCGGCATTTAGTGCACATTCTGTTGTCAAGGGATAAGCTTGGGTCACGTGACAAAATTTTATTGTTTAAAATGTCGAATTGTGCAATAAAAGTGTGTCGAAATTACAGAAAATATTTAAAAACAGCTAGGAATGTCTGTAAGTAACTCGAAACTTATCATAATTTAATGAAATCTATTTATTTTCGCATGTCTAATTTATTCAACTCCATCTTGTAATTTTTGTTGGTGTTGCCAGTTTACAATTTTGAATTCCCCAAATTAAATAAGTAAAGAATTACATAGGTATGGAACTAAATTATTAGAGACACGTAAAATAAATATTTTGGAAACGGTCAAGTGTGAGTCGAGCATAGTGAAAATCGACCTATACAATTGTTCGGACTCAGTAACGAGAAACTTGGCACACTTTTAATTAAGTGAGAGTGCTGAGTACGAATCACATGATAATTTTGCAATCCAATATGGCCGCCGCGCCGTAATCACAAAATTTCATGATGGGTATCGTTTAAGGGGGTTTTTGGTATGCTGAGTATGAATCATATATGATAATTTTGCAATCCAATATGGTCACCGCGCCGAAATAATTAAATTTCATGATGGGTATCGTTCAAGGGGGTTTTTGGTATGCTGAATACGAATCACATGATAATTTTGCAATCCAATGTGGCCGCCGCGCCGAAATCACAAAATTTCATGATGGGTATCGTTTAAGGGGGTTTTTGTTATGCTGAGTACGAATCACATGATGGCGCGGCGCGGTGGCCTTATTGGATTGCAAAATTATCATGTGATTCGTACTCAGCATACCAAAAACCCCCTTAAAACAAATATGACAACGTCAATCGGATTGAACTTTCACAGTTAACGTTTTGGAGAGCGGCAGTCGGGTGAGACCGGCTCACGGCTTCTACCTATCCAAATGTTTTTTTCCCAATAGCATTTGTCATCTTAGATCGTATGTCCACCTATTTTAAAATCCGGACCAGTGTGCGGCCGGCCAGCCGCAACAAAAAAGCGCATTGATCTTACAAGTTGTTTCAAAACATTTCACGTTGTATCATTACAAGGCGCGCATTGTAATGCTCGGTTCTCCTCCTTCACTGATGTAACCTAGTCTTGTATCATTACAAGGTGCGCATTGCAACGCTCGGTTCTCCTCCCTCACTGCTGTAATGCTCGACTCTGTAATGTTACATTACACGCGAATGCACCCTGTGAGGAAGCACCTTTAGGTTTATTTGTTGGTTTGATATCTTTTCACCACCAAACTTTTGAACGAATCGTCAAAAAGGGTCCCTGCCGCCAGTGTTCCGGTCGTCAGCCAGCAGTTTCATTGAAGAGAATGATTTCATGGTAGTTTTCTTTTTTTCAAATTCTTATATCTCGAAAACAGTGCGTGATATCGCAAAAACCTTTACGAAAACCTCCAACCATAAGGCGCTAAACACTTTGATAAGTAACCCTCGCCCACTTCCCCCCCCCCCTCCCTGTTTAGTAAAGCGGGAATGCATACATGATGCCATTCATAAGAACTTTATGCAGATAGAATAAGGCTTTAGCATGATTAGTTTCCCGAAAAAAGTGGGAAGTGTCTTTAGCCGGCGTCACTGCACACTGACGCAAGGCGTGTGTAACAGCACGCTCACGCACACAATCATGTGTTAGTACGTCAGTTTTTGATGCAGTGATCACGAGGCGAGACGGTTTCTAGGTTAGTCCGTATTCTTAGTTGTTTGATATCGAAAACAAGAGCTCTTTAGAAATCTCACCGTGATAAATTTAGTAGAATGTAGCCAAAGACGAGACTCTATTGTCCGACACTGCGTGAACGACTCAAGGCTTCCCGTCATTACAGGACACATTATTTTCGAGATTGTTCAGAGCAAATGCCTTATTATTTGCCAACTTCGAAAGAAAACCTACATTACTTATGACCGAGGTTTAGATATACCTCTTATATTTATCTGAGTCTCCAGAACACACTTTTTACATGTAGAAACCCTCTCGGATGCTACTACGGGCTTGAAACGAACAAAACCACGTTCTCTACCGATTAATGTAGCGCCCAGATTGCCCACGTGTATCTTCACGGAAGAATGTCCAAGGATCTAGTACAATCAGTATGAATTAAAACAATATTAGCCGCTAGAACACAGTCTTACATACAGTTACACCTTTATCCCCGAAGGGTTAGGCAGAGGCAGAGTATACGCCCACATATCGCCTTATAGTTGTATGTCCTAGGTGGTCAGCCCATTACCGTGTTAAAATGGAAAGGCGCAGGTCACGACGACCCGCAGATGAAACTTTTCAAGCCCCTAAACTTTCAACTTGGCTTAACGATTGTCATTTTACTGACAACCGGGTTTCATTTCGAGTTTTCCTTCTCTACGCAATGGATCGTTTTGCGAAAGTTTCCCCTAGTATAAATTACTGAATACGTCTAGAAACTTTCACAATAACCTTAAATCATTTCAATAAGGCTATTTGGAGAGACAACAAAATAAATTAAGTAATGTATTTCATCATGCGTAAATTCGAAGTACTTCGTTTGTATTTTCCAACAGTCTAGGGCAAATTTTGTGTATTGTTTTTACTGGTACAATGTTAGGCACTGAGCCATAATATTATTGTTAGTGTAGGCTGTTGAATTCTGTACAAAATAAACACACCAAGTCTCAAACTAAGGTAAACTTTATACTAACAAAATATAGGTATAATATTTCAAGTTGAAGTCAAGTTCAATACAAAATAAGAGTTACGTATAAAATAATAATATGAGGTCTGATTTAATTGTACAGAGAGACCAACTTTTAGATAGATTGTAAAATAATTTGGAGCAAGAAAATTCTTATTGAACTCTTATTTATTTTTTTAAGGTTTAATAGAAGGTATTTCTAAAGTGAATGTAATTGAACATCAATAGTCTCGTGTATTGTAATAATGATGCCCAATTCGCTAGATTTCACCATGACTTTCCACCAAGTAAGCGGCGGATGAGTTTCGGAAATTTCAACATTAACCAACGTACTAAGGTGCTCGAAATTCACGCAGAAAATTTCCGTTTTAGTTACAAACATATAAAGTCCAAGCAAAAAAGGCTAGGACAAAAAGACTAAGCTAAGACTACTGTTAAAAAAATGCACTATAGAGTTGATAACTAAAATTTAGCAATTATATCTACATACATGAACAGATAGACGTAGGATCTAGGAAAGGTTGCAGACTTGGACTGGAGGTGGAAGGCAAAGGACCGTGTGGTGTGGTGTAAATTGGGAGAGACCTGCGTTCACCAGTAGATTGCCATAGGCTGATTTGATTTGTGGCGACTGCCATATAGCGAAGACCAATAGAAGTCCTGCATCGCGATATGAAAGTTATCGCAACGAAGATTAGATAAATCCTGCATTGCGATATCAGAGTTTTCACGGCGATGATTGATATATACAACAGTTCAACATCAACCGTTGTGCTTAAGGCCGCCAGGCGCAATCACCTAGCCTGGTCGGAGGATCCTCCCTTTGTGTTGGAGGAACATTCCCAACCCATCCTCCACAGATTGATTGACTTACATAGACATACAAACATAACTATTTCAACGAATCATAAAATTTAATTACTTATGGAAGAAGAATTGGTTTCCAACCAAATACGTCGCCCCAAGACGTATATAAGGTGGAAAATTTGGTTGGTTCCGAGTATGTTTGGGTGGCCTAGTGGTTAAGGCGTCCGCACAGTATGCGAGAACACGCAGTTTCGAATCCTGCTCGAAACCAAATTCTATTTCCATATTTAAATAAAAACCTTTTTAGGAAGGTATTATAATCCGACATTTTTGGAAATTTATCAGAATCAGATGTAGAATTTCTAGTACCCATAGAGTTAGAAACATCTAACAAAGCAGTTTCGTCCACAATTTCCTGCGATTCTCCGGTTTTCATTTAATTAATAGATTCCATCGCGTATTGGCTATTTGATTAGATGCACCGTTTGTATTTAAAGGAAACTGCTGAAGAATTTATTGCTTTTCATTGTCTTGTTTTGTTACTTGTTTTATGTGCATAGTTTATGTAGGTAGTTAAAGAATATTTATTTTGTAGAGCAAGAAGATACCCAGATTCTTGACTGCCTCTGTGGCGCAGTTGGTAGTGATACCGCCTGCTGCGCTGGAGGTCGTGGGTTCGATTCCCACAGGAGACAAATATTTGTGTGACCCATAAATGTTTGTCTCAAGAGTCTGGGTGTTTCTATGTATAATATGTATGTGTTTCAAAGTATATAAGTATTAATATCCGTGGTCTGATACCCATAACACAAGCAGGTTATTCCTAGCTTACTTTGGGATCAGATAGCGTTGTGTGAAATGTCCGTAAATATTTATTTATTTTATTATTTATATTTATTCTGTCACACCACGCCACACCGCCGCTCATAATACGTGTTTAATAGGTACACTTCAGGCATAAAATAAAACTTGAAAATACAACTTTACATTTCCATTTATTTGAGCAGCTTTACAGCCTATCTAAGCGTTCAGAATGAAGAGAGCTCACAATATTCTCACCCGTCATTGTATACATTTACCCCCAGAAGCTGCTAATTAGACAATACGCCATTTAATTTCGCAATATTAGACAAAACTAACTTAGCAATTATGGACAATCACAATTATTAATAATTTTAGGGCTCGATATAACATAAAAACATAGTTTTCATGTAAATTATACTATTAAATAGTGATATTGACCATGTAATGTCGGTGGGGTAAGCGCCATCTATCATTGGTTGTATTATCTAACATACGACATGTGTTTAATTTGCAATAACAGAGAGCACTGGTGTTCAAAATCAAATTCAAGCACATTATTAAAAGCAAACCATAATTAATTTTGATAAAAACAATAATATTGGTTTTGAAAATCGCTACCCATCTAATCATAATAATATATTCGCAAATCTTTACATGCGAGTAATTTTTATATAGGTACACATAAACATAAAGAAGTAGTCTCGAAACGAAAAACAAGATATTCTAAAAAGTTTGCAATCTCTACCCCAAACATTTTAAACTCACGATCACGAATTTGCCCTGACCTATGGGTTCTCTCAACTGGTTAAATGCCACACAAGGATACCAGACAAGAAGAACGAGCATAGTGCATTGCTGGATCTCCTGCTGACAACGCGTCCGGACGGATACAGTGTTTCAGTGGATGCTCCGCTCGGATCGTCGGACCACTGTGTCGTTCGGGCGCATGTGCCTCTGGCAAGGCCTGAACCACCTCGGCCCAAGGAGTGGCGACATGTATGGCACTATAAGTCAGCAGACTGGGATGGACTGCGAGAGTTTTTCGCGTCGTACCCATGGAGGCGGCTTTGTTTTGCCTCAGAGGATCTGGATTCTTGCGCTGCAGCAGTCGCTGCGGGGATCTTGGAGGGCATGGAATGCTACATTCCTAACCGTTGGATCCCTGTAGGAGCAAAAAAGCGACCGTGGTTCAATCGGCTCTGCAGAGAAACTTTGGTGTTGAAAGAATCTGCTTACAGGGCTTGGACCACGGCTCGTGCAAATTCAGATCCAAACATCTCTGAGGTGAAACGTAAATTAAATGCCGCCTCGAGGGCCAGCAAAAGAGCAATTGTCAGGGCTAAGTTCGATTTTGTCGTCAGAATTGGTGAACGGCTAGCAGGCTACCCTTCAAGGAGTCGCGAATTCTGGTCGCTTGCCAAAGCTGCCGAGGGAAATTTCTGCCGGTCAGTTTTACCACCTTTACTTAAACCCGACAGTAATTTGGCCCAGAGCGCTAAGGAGAAAGCTGACCTTTTGGGTTTTCTCCTTGCCTCTAACTCGACCATGAGCGACGGGGGTGCTTTGCCGCCGGATATTCCGTGGTGTGGAACTTCCATGCCGGAAGTAAAATTTACACAGTGGAATGTCCGACGTGAGCTTCGATCCCTGGACGTTCATAAGTCGAGTGGGCCGGATGGTATACCCGCGGTGGAACTGAAGCAGTGTGGTCCAAAGTTGTGTCCGGTACTTACACGTCTTTTCACGCTTTCATATTCCAAGCAACAAGTCCCGGCGTCGTGGAAGATCGCGTATGTGCATCCTGTGCCCAAGAAGGGTGACAGGACCGACCCGGCCAACTACAGGCCTATAGCCGTCACCTTCCTTTTATCTAAGGTGATGGAGTGTGTAATTAATACACAGCTCCTGAGGTACCTAGAGGAACACGACCTGTTCAGTGACCGGCAGTACGGTTTCCGTCACGGTCGCTCGACGGGCGATCTTCTGGTGTGCCTCACACACCGATGAGCGACGGCTATCGAGAGTAAGGGCGAGGCTCTAGCAGTGAGCCTCGACATCTCTAAGGCCTTTGACCGGGTCTGGCACCGTGGTCTTCTTACGAAATTGCCCTCATATGGACTGCCCGACAGATTATGCGGATGGGTGTCCAGCTTCCTGGCCGGTAGAAGCATCAGGGCCGTCGTTGACGGCAGCTGTTCAGACTGCATGGCCATAAACGCTGGAGTACCGCAAGGCTCAGTGTTGTCCCCTACTCTGTTTCTGCTGCATATCAATGACATGTTGTCTATTGACGGCATTCATTGTTATGCGGACGACAGTACGGGGGACACTTGTTACACGGGCCGCCCCGGTATCTCTCGGGACACAGTGAAGGAAAATCGTGAACAGCTTGTGTCTGAAATCGAGGCTACTCTTACTAGAGTGTCCGATTGGGGTAGACAAAATCTTGTCCAGTTCAACCCTTCTAAGACACAAGTGTGTTTTTTTACCGCTAAGCAAACCCCAATTACTGTAGCGCCGCTATTTCAGGGCACATCTCTTTCCATCTCCAAAAGTATAGGGATCCTTGGCGTTGACATCTCTAGTGACGTTCAGTTCCGTAGTCATTTGGAGGACAAGGCTAAGCTGGCGTCCAAGAAGCTAGGTGTGCTCAACAGGGCGCGGCGGTACTTCACTGCTGCGCAAACACTGCTTCTGTATAAGTCGCAAGTGCGGCCGCACATGGAGTACCTACTGCTGTCACCTTTGGGCGGGGGCACCTGAATATCAGCTTCGTCCATTTGACTCGGTGCAAAGGCGTGCTGTAAGAGTTGTCAACGATCCTATACTTACAAGTGGTGTGGAACCTCTTCGCGACAGGAGAGACTTTGCCTCCTTATGCGTGTTCTACCGACTGTACAATGGTGTGTGCTCTGAGGAATTGTTTGAAATGATGCCCACGGCTACGTTCTATCACCGCACCGCTCGCCACAGACAGGGAGTTCATCCTCACACTCTGCGTCCGGAGCGTTCCAGCACGGTTAGATCCGATAGGGGTTTTCTTCCGCGAACGCTTAGGTTGTGGAATGATCTCCCTGCCTCAGTTTTCCCAAACGCCTACAGTATGGGGTTCTTCAAAAGGGGTCTTAGAAGGTTTTTACAGGGTCGGCAGCGCGAGTGTTGCGCCTCTGGTGTGGCAAACGTTCATAGGCTGCGGTGACCACCGGTCCTTCTGGTGGGCCGTATGCTTGTCTGCCACCTTAGTGTAATAAAAAAAAAAAAAAAAAAAACTATCAATTTGTACTCCGTATTACACACTATTATATATTTCGGGTCTTTTTCGCGTAAACATATAACTATTCTCACCTCTCGACGTTTCGGCTATATTGCAACAGCCGTGGTCACGAGCCGTGGTAAAAATCTTATTGTACTCCGAATTCCAATTACCTAGTTACTTTATTTCGCTGCGTTTTAAAGTCGTTTATATACATAAAAATATATATTTCAAGTAAAACTAGAGAACTTAACTAGTAATGATAAAAATGCTATAAAGGAAAAAATAAATTAAATAGAAAATTCTTCAAAAACAATAAATTTCAAATTTTGCCGATCTCTACCCAGAAACATTTCGAACTATCAATTTGTACTCGGTATCCCAATGTAGTTACTTTATTTCACTGCGTTTTAAAGTCGTATTTGGTTCGGATATATTAACAAAGTTTAGTATGGATTAGTGGTCGGGAAACGGAAAACTTTGCCGAGACTGAATTAGTGATGGGTATCGAAACGAATAAATACGTGTTTTATAACAATTACAGAAGTATTATTGCTTATAGAACTTATTTAGATATAAACTAATCATAGAATATGAAATAACTAAGGGAATGAGGCGTTATATGGCGGAAATCCATCCTGAAACGATAATAAAGGAGAAGAGGGAGAGGATGATTCTGTGTTAAAATTCTAGCCGATAGGAAATCTGTACATTGAAGGATTTTTCATAACATTTTTTTTGTAGTTATTTATTTATTAGTTTAAATTATTAGTTTTGTATGTGTTGTGCTTTCTTCAATTTTTAAAATAACTCAATCGTAAACGCTACAATAATAGAATATACAAACAATATTAACCATACAAGTCAGATTCCAAAAACTATTTTGCAAGCATTGTTCACCAAGCATTTTTGAATTCCGAATTTCCATTACCTTGAGAGGTACCTATGTATTTTTATTTCTGACAGTCTTCATAGTACTTAGTAGTGAGATCATTTTGAAATATACTTTAAAACATGATAATATGGTCCCATCAAAACCGTAAGTACATAAAAAATATTGTAAACGTTTTTTTTTTTAAGAAAATAGAGCTGGAACTGAGAGTCACGCGTGTACAAGAAGGTAGGGAATGGATTTCAATAAAAACAGTTACGATACGTTAATCCTTCATCGGTGTCCCATCACTACTCCAAACTGCAGGCAACAGAAAGTTTATAGTTCATTGAGAGTTAGTTCACTAGTGGGGTACTTTAAAACTAAACTGTTTGGAAATTGCAGGATCCCTAGCGGCTTTTAACTTTTTTTTATTTGCATTTTGTTCAAAAGTCGGTGAGCGCTGGGTTTTTATAAATCAGAAGTTTTTGAAGTAATAAGCGTTAGTTGGAGAAAAATATTTCAGGGTATTTTTAGAGAAGTTTATAATTGGTCTCTTGCCTTTTAATAAGCTTTCAATAACAATCTTTTGTTTATATTCGATAACCCCAGGGGTCCTGACATTGTTCACTATCGTTGGGTCTGATTGGGTTTTATCACTCTTCTAGGGGGTTCAATGTTTCCCGCTTTTTTGTGTGTGTGGGAGAGGGTACTATCGCACATCTAGAAGAGGTGGAGAGACACGCCACCGTCTTGGACTACTTCTGTAAGAACGGTGACTTACCAACCCATGGTTCTCTGGCACATAGGGGCTGGTAGTCCTGTGTGCAAATTTGTGGCATAGATTTATTTATTATATCAGATTTTCTTTTTATTGCAGATGTTTTCAAATCCAGCCGGTCGTTTCAACAACACGCTACAAGTCAGAAGAAAAAATCTAAGTAAGTTAATGCCTATTGATATTATCGTCATCTTAACATAATGAGCCGTGCAAATTTTCAACGTATAGTTTGCCACCCATTAGTGCTCAAAAATCATACGTCCAAGGATTCCGATACCCACTGTTTAGTTTAAGAAAAACCGGCCAAATGTAAGTCGGATTCGCGTGACAATTCCGTGCGAAAAAACGGCAAGAACCTTACGTTTGTTGTAGGAGAGCTCCCTAAAATATCTTGAATTCTGTTTTTAGTAGGTATGAGTTGTCATTAGTTATAGTGGCAACAGAAATAGCTCTCTCTCTAGCTATCACGTTTCATGAGATACAGTCTGGTGGACAGCGAAGTTTCAATAATACGATCCAATTTTCACCCTTTGGATACGGAACCCTAAAAAGTCGTTTAGTTTTAATAGCACCTACCTATTCCAAATTCACTGCATCCGTAGTGGCCACTATGCCATCAATACTGAAACTAGTTCGTGTCGATGCATAATAATGTTCGTTCAAACTTTCAAGTATAAATGAACTGGGAAGCTTGCTTGATGTGTTTAAGTTTTTAGTGTTTGTTCAACGGAAATTCTGATGAGTTTACTTGGAGTTTCGAAGTTTATTTTGAAGAAATTTGAGTGCAGTTTGTTTCTTGAGTGAGCTTATAATGTTGGGTGTGCAGATTGAAGTGAAGACTATACCGAAGTGAAAGAAACTTCGTTTCACTTGCAAATACGTATACTCTACATAAAGCCCTTTCCTGCAGGGGTAGGCATAGGCATTCATCCACAATAATTCACTTGTTATATTGTCCCACTTTATCACGTTGTTTTATTAAGATAACAGAATATTAGAATAGAAAAGTGCATTAAACTTTTGTATGAATGTAAAGAAAAAAAAGTCGTATAGTATACCTACTACTAATCAACGTAGTAGCTATGAACTATACCTTAATATTTTAATCTACTTCTATGGTTATACGCTCACATTTTTTCCCCGCTTCAAATCGAGACTCTTTCTTAGCAACTTAACAATATTCAACTACTATATTATCAAGCAAAGTATAGGTAGCTCCTTTATTTTCATTTTTTAACGTGTGGCAGTTCTCGTAATATAATGCTCCTACCAATAAATCATAATGGCCGGAGTCCATCCAAGAACAAACTCCATCTTAAAACAGACAGTGGCCTACCATTTGCCTAAGACCGAGAGTTTCGGGTGGAGGTAGAGAATCCCGGGTACGCTCTAGAATGTATAACCAATGATCCATGGGTTTGGGTCATATCCCATTTCTACTTTCTCATGTTATTCCGCTTCTTTGGTTAGAGTTAGCTCCTTTGAACAAAATTCTATATAAATCATCTATTGTTAAACATTGTAGCCGCTAAGCATTTAAGCAACCAACACAATATAGTAGCGAGCACAGCCATAAATTCAAATTGAGAGAGCATTATGCAGAGGCATGGACCGCCTATGTGCGGTAATTTCATTAATCTTAGTTTAATTTATGCATAGTTACGTTAACGGCTATTAAGTTGCGGTAGTAATTATAATTGGTAGAAATTTTGTTTTGCTTTCAACGTATTGTTTGGGGAAAGGGATTTGTGAGTTAAAACTAGTTTGAAAGCAAACTTTGGCGTTAGTTACTTAGGTATTACATTTTGGTTTTAGTCTCGTTTGGTGTCTTTAATTTATATTAATAAATAGCAGTCTCAACAGCGGTGACGTGGACACTGTCCGTCTCTTTGAACACTCACTCAGGGATAGTGATTGTGGGAGACTTCAAATGGTCACCACGTTGACTGGTTAGGTTCTCGAAAAACTGACTTTGCGGGGAGAGCTGCTCACGAATTTGCCCTGATCTACGGGTTCTCCCAATTGCTCAAATCTCACACGAGAATACCGGACCGGGAGAACGAAAAGAGTTCGTTGCTGGACCTTCTGCTGACTACGCGCCCGGACGGAAATACTGTTTCAGTGGATGCGCCTCTAGGTTCATCAGATCACTGTGTCATTCGGGTGCGAGTGCCACTAGCAAGGCCGGAACCACGCCGGCTCAAGGAGTGGCGACATGTATGGCACTATAAGTCAATAGACTGGGATGTTCTTTGCATTGTATCAGTGGAGGCTGCTTAGCTTCACTTCAGACAATCTGGACACCTGATCTGCGTCAGTTTCTGAGGGGATCTTGGCAGATATGGAAGGCTACATTCCTCACCGCTGGATCCCTGCAAGGGAAAAAAAGCCACCGTGGTTTAACCGGTCTTGCAGAGAAGCTAGAAAGCTGAAAGAGACTGTTTACAGGGCTTGGACCACAGCTCGGAAAAATTCAGATCCTAAGATCTCTGAAGTTTTCACGCAAGCTGAATGTCGCCTCGAGGGCCAGCATTCAAGCAATTGCCAGGGCTAAGTTCGATTTCGTTGGCAGAATTGGTGAACGGCTAGCAGGCTACCCTTAAGGGAGTTGCGAATTCTGGTTGCTTACCAAAGCTGTGTCGAGTTTACCAGCCCTACAGAAACTGAATGGTAGTCTGGCCCAGAGTGCCAAGGAGAAAGCGGGTCTTTTGGGTTCTCTCTTTGCCTCCGACTCGACCATGAACGATGGAGGTTCGCTGCCGCCTGACGTCCCGTGGTGTGGCACTTCCATGCCAGAAATTAAATTCAGGCAGCGGGACGTCAGGCGTGAGCTTCAATCCCTTGACGTTCATAAGTCGAGAAGGCCAGATGACATTTCCGCGGTGGTGCTTAAGCAGTGTGGTCCGGAGTTGTGTCTAGTACTTACACGTCTTTTTACGCGTTCATACTCCATGACAAAAGTCCAGGCCTCGTGGAAGATGGCGTACGTGCATCCTGTGCCCAAGAAGGGTGACCTGGCCAATTACAGGCCTATAGCCGTCACTTATCGAAGGTGATGGAGCGTGTAATTAATGCACAGCTCCTGAGGTACCTTGAGGAACACGACCTGCCCAGTGACTGACAGTACGGTTTCCGTCACGGTCGCTCGACAGGCGATCTTCTTGTGTACCTCACACACCGATGGGCGGCGGTTATCGAGAGTAAGGGCGAGGCTCTAGCAGTGTACCTCGACATCTCCAAAGCTTTTGATCGGGTCTGGCACCGTGGTTTTCTTACGGAATCGCCCTCCTATGGACTGTCCGAAAGTTTATGCGAATGGGTGTCCAGCTTTCTGGCCGATAAAAGCATCAGGGCCGTTGTAGACGGCAGCTGTTTTGAATGCATGGCCATAAACGCTGGAGTGCCACAAGGCCCAGTGTTGTCCCCCACTTGGTTTCTGCTGCATATCAATGACATGTTGTCTATTGCCGACATTCATTGTTATGCAGACGACAGTACGGGTGACACTTGTTACACGGGCCGTTCCGGTATCACTCAGGCTGTAGTGGAGGAAAGTCGTTAACAAAATCGTGTAGGCAAAATCTTGTTCAATTATACCCCACAAAGACACAAGTATGTGTATTCACTGCAAAGAAAACCCCATGTACTGTGGCCATCTCTGAAAGTATAGGGATCCTTGTTGGCTTTTGGATTACTGCTTATCTCTCTTGGACGGTAGTGTGATTATAATATAATTATAGTATATGACACGCAGAAATAATATTCCTTTCTATTGGCAAAAGAGTTTACAATGTCGGTCTAGTATGTGCCCCTTACAACAGCTCAAAGTCACAACAGTGTTTCAACCAAACTGTGACGTAAGATAAGTCGTAAAAAAATTCAAAATAGTAATTAATTTTCTTTAATTCCATAAATTTTATTGATCCTTATTTTTACTTGCAGATCAAAATGGACAACACGTAGAAATAGAAAATCCAACTCAAAGTTATACCCTCATGAAATAAATGGTATGTATTTTTTTATTTGTAACAAGTCTAATTCCCGTCTCTTGATAAACCTGAGGAAGCACCATTCAAAGATAGATAGTATTATTTGGAAACATCTCAGCCTCTTTTATCTTCCAATATTTTGCCCATACGTCATAAGTCCCGTCACGTACAGTTAGGACTTCCAAGATTTTTATACTGTTCCTCACATTATACATTACAATTTTGGTTTTTCAGAAGTGCAGTTCATCAGGCATAAAAGAGATTTAGCGTCTGGGAATATTATTTTGACGCAACAGTTCACAGACAAAGTTGTCACGCCTGGTGATGAGGTATAGAACTAAAATAATAATAAGCAATTTTTTTTATTACTAATTCCTTTTTTTTTAATATTTAGCTCGTGAAAATGATGCCGCCGCCTGATGGAAAGCCACAGCGACATCTAGCGATTGGGGCCACTGTCACAATCTGTAAGACTATATACATCGGTCTTCAAGTTGGCGGCCCTATGATGTGCCTCTTCACGCTCCGCTTGAAGAACCCAGGATTGTAAGATTAAGGAAACACGTGCGCTGGCAGGTCGTTCCAGGCAAGCTTACGAACACACCTGATAGAAAGTAGTCATCGTAGCTTGTGGACGTTTGCATCAGGGGTACTACACTCGTGCTGCTGACGCTGCAAGAACTGAGGTCCTGTTTGAAGAACCAAAATTGAGGCAGGGAGATCATTCCACAATCGAGTTATTACTACTTAATTTTACTGCTGCGTCGCCATTCCAATTTTTTCAACTTGGCTGACATGCTGTCGCGTTTATACGTTTACGTTATATAGCCCGATGAGTTACAAAGCTAGTTAGATGGGTTGGTGTTGGCTATTAAAATACCTGCCCATTGTAGGTAAATAAATAGACATATAGTATACAGTTCATATGTAATACCTATTATGCGAGGCAATATTCAACAATAAAAGTGAGACGTCAACTTAAAAAAAAATTCAAGATTTATAATTCTTGATATAGATAGAAAAAATATCTTAAAAATATGTTGAATATATTCCAGGTTAGTCTTCAATGTACAGCAACAGGAGATAGACCTCCAAGATTTATTTGGGAAAGGGATGGAGCTGTCATAAATTCTAATACAGATCAGAGGTGAGTGTTCTTTTCTGTTTATAACAACATTTTTTTTTTCATTTTGAGCCCAGGATTCATCAATTTGCTACAAGACGTACCCTTTTTTAGTTAGTTCTTTGTCTCATGTGCAGATTGTGTTTTTTTTCTAAAGTTCTTCTTAGACATTATCTGCTTCTATCATATATGATTGAGTAAGGCTTTTTTCTAAAGTTCTTCGTAGAGATATCTGCTTCTTGCTTATATAATTGAGTGAGGTTTTCTAAAGTTGTTTGTAGGCATATCTGCTTCTAGCTTATTATAATCAAATTTTTACACAACGAATTTGGCAAATATGTATTTAGCACATGCCGGGTAGTTATCTTATGTATTAAAGCTCTTTTTCTTGACATTCTTACACAAAATCATCTAGCCCAATTGTAGCTATACTCAACCCACGACCTCAAAATTCGTAGTCAGGTACGCTAACCACTAGACCTCGAGGCCAATCATACAATAAGAAAGAGGTTTTTTTTGAGTGTATCTTTATAGGTACTAACGTAATACTGTTTTAAAACTGATCAATAAGATTTAGTGTATCTAAACTGCATATACAGGGTGGAATTTAAAGACGGTAGTTGGAGGCAAAGTACCCTTAATAATGGCAAGTTTTGCTGAAAGGAAACATTCCTTTATTTTCAAATGTAACTAAAACTGCATTTAAAGATTTTTGATAAATCACCTGTTTGGGCCGGTAATCGAATCTAGGAGATGTGAAAAAAAAACATCCTGTATTTTATGATACCAACCGAAAGAGTATTTTCAAAAGTAAGTAAAACTGCATTCAAAGATTTTTGAAAAATCACCTGCTTGAGCCGGGAATCGAACCTGGGAGATGTGAAAAAAAAACATCCTGTATTTTATGATACCAACCGCAAAAGTTTTTAATAAGGAACAATTTCTTTTAAACAACATAGTATCTTAAATTAAAGAAAGACTTATAAAATATGCTTTTTACTGTAAAGTATACTCACTATTTGAAGAAAAAAACAGTGCTATTGAGATTCTTCTCCTTTTTTTGAAGTTGGTAAAAAAAAAAGTTCTAGTTTCTGTGAATGGGAATATTCGTTCTGGTCACTTAACCAACCAACTTCAAAAAGAAATAGGAGTTTCTCAATTAGACTGTTTTTTTATCTTCAGATAGTGAGTAAGCTTTACAATAAAAACATATTTTACTTGATCTTCCTTTATTTTAAGACACTATGTTTCTTAAAAGAAATGGATCCTTATTAAAGACTTTTGCGGTTGGTATCATAAAATACAGGATGTTTTTTTTTTCACATCTCCCAGGTTCGATTTCCGGCTCAAGCAGGTGATTTTTTAAAAATCTTTGAATGCAGTTTTACTTACTTTTGAAAATAAAGGAATGTTTCCTTTCAGCAAAACTTGCCATTATCAATATTAAGGGTACTTTCCCTCCAACTACCGTCTTTAAATTCCACCCTGTATATGCACTATAGAGGAACCAAAAATTCATGAAACGCAGCAATATCGCCTAGGGTGCCACTTCGACGATAAATATAATATCTGCACAATAAATTAATCTGACTTACCTTTCCAGAGTTATTGGGCGTTAAACACTAACTTTAAACGGTCATTAAGCCAGCTTAATCAATGATAGGGCAGATAGGGTGACTCGTAATGGTTAAAGTTACTCTATTTAACTGAAACCACGTATTTTCAGTTAAAATAAATGTTGAATCTGTTATGAACATAAATTTTTGAAAAACAATGTTCTTATTTTTAAGCAAATGAAGAGATTTATTTTTGCAAGACAAAAAAAATGGCCAAGTGCGAGTCGGACTCGCGCACAGAGGGTTTCGTACCAAAAAAAGGCAACAAATGAAGTTTGTTGCGTGAGAGCCGCCCTTAATCCCCCTCTTTTGTCTAATTTATATTTATAAAAATACATCGTCTGTGAAAATTTCAGCTCTCTAGCTACCACGGTTCATGAGATACAGCCTCATGACGGACAGACAGACAGATGAACAGCAGAGTCTCATGAATAGGGTTCGGTTTTTACCCTTTGGGTACGGAACCCTAAAAACTACAGACTATTTCACAATGTTTTTTTTTCTAAAGCATTAAGCAATGCTTAGACACAAAATAAAAAGCTAACTTTACCCAGCAATAAACTTCCCCTTTCTAAATGGAATAAGTTCCAAATAGATTGATTTTGATCCAGTTTAACATCGATTTTTTCTTTATTATTCCAGATACACACTAGGTCAAATGATGGCGTCATCAGGAATTGGAGTAGTATCCCAGTTGAATATATCGAGGTCTAGAGTAGAGGATGGAGGACTTTATAGTTGTTTAGCTATTGAAGGAGAATCCAGTACTGGTCATACGGCTAGAATTGATGTTTATGGTAAGGCAATTAAGCTTTCAATAAAGAAAGAAGAAAGAAATAATATTTATTCGGTACATAGCCTTTACATTAAAAACTAATTAAAGAATAAAATGGTTTTCAACATAAGCATGCCGAATAGGGCTTGGTTCAGCATGTGCAAGGCTACTGCCAAGCGCTGGTTTTCAACCAGACCCCTTATGATGTCGCCCTCTCCCCACGGATGCCAATCAGTCCAACGGTCATCCATCAGTTTTTGCACATATACATATAAATAATACCCAAAAACAAGAACAAAAAAATACCTAAAACAACACAAACACTGAAAACAACAATAACACAATTAATAACTAAATACCTAGCAACCACACAATTCCTCAATCCATTTAATTCAATGGAAAACGCTTACCAACTCGCAACATTCGCATCACATCCCAACAAGGTCAAATTATCAAATAAATGACTTAATAAGAACATTACCTACCTATTTACTAAATCCTTATATTTCACTAGTTATAAAGTCTTACGTAATAGGTGGTAAGCCTATTGTTTTTGCAAAAGACAGGGGCAGGTGGATGCCCCATTTGCTTGTAATTATTAAAGCCTTCCAACTTGGCATAGCGACTAAATGTTACCGATAGCCGTGACCAACCGAGATCTAATCTAAAAACTTTTTGAAGTAAAACTTCTTTAGGCGCGACCTGGGGAGTAACTCGGTTTTTTTTTCGGACGGAAGTAACGCTATTTGAATTTTGAATAGCGGTAAGATATTAATATAACATTTGATGTCGTCAATGGCAAAGAAGTTTTTCTTCAATCGCGCGTAAAGGTTACACGCACACACTTTTTTTTTACCGTGCTAGAAAATTCTGCATGGATGCCGTGCCAGACTCCTACCGACTAAAAAACCTCACGTATCCTGCCTAACAGCCTACAGTTGGGAGCCCTGGGTTAGCCCTTGGAAGGATACCTCAGGACTCCCAAACGGCATTATCTAAAACCTAAGGGTAACAATGCCCCTGTGATCGATAACAGAATACTGAGCTGGTGGGGCTACGAGCGCATATTTTGAATATGAGTTGGGAAATTTATGACTTCACCGTGTTTTAACAGAATGATTAAGATTGAGAATATATATATATATATATATATATATATATATATATATAGTTGGGTTTGTCGATCACAGTTACTTTTTTAAGAAAAACTCACAACACCGTCAACATCAGTATATTGCGATTCTTTAAAGGCTAGATTTACAACACTATAAACATTAAGCATAGAACTATTTGAACAGAATAACAATCACTTATCCAGACTATAACACACGTGTTAACAATTTAAAATATACCGAACACTATTACACACGAGCCTTGAGCGATGTTACCACTACGAATGACAGCTGAACAAATGAGCGAGACACGATGTGCGTCGTGCTTTTATTGGCTAGGCGGGTAGGTGGGGTGTCAGGGATTTGCCATCTCCTAACACGGCCTCTCCTGACACCAAGTCGTCCTCGACTGGTTTGTCTTGGGTCACCTCAGCACGTAGATAAGGCACGGATGGCCCGTGTCCTGGAGGCTGGATGCCGTTAACAGCAAACAATTTCATCTGAAAGTATGTGAGACATTATGTATTTTGGGCACATCAATAACAGATTGCTACACAGACGTGACAAAGCAACTAAGCAGACGAACACATACACACAGCAAACAATAAAAAGAGCAAGAGTATAGCATGGGAGGCGTCCCACCCATCCTTTACTGTTGCTTTATACTTAACCACAAACGCGTTGTGGTTGAATTACTTAAACGCGTCGTCTCCACTTAGCGGGTAATCCGCATCATGGAGCCGACACGAAGCTGACACACGGCAGACGATAATCGGAGCGTAGCGGACCCACCGCATAGTGTGAACACAAGTGGCCATACCACACTGTGAACACCTCCGGCCGACTCACGGCATAGCGGACGCACCGCATAATGTGAACACAGGTGGATATACCACACTGTGAACACCACAAAAATTGGAGCGTAGCGGACCCACCGCATAATGTGAACACATGTGGCTTTACCACACTGTGAACACCTCCAGCCGACTCACGGCACAGCGGACGCACCGCATACGTGAACACATGTGGCTTTACCACACTGTGAACACTACAAAAATTGGAGCGTAGCGGACCCACCGCATAATGTGAACACATGTGGCTATATCACACTGTAAACACCTCCAGCCGACTCGCGGCACAGCGGACGCACCGCATACGTGAACACATGTGGCTTTACCACACTGTGAACACCACAAGCCGATTCACGGCATAGCGGACACACCGCATTCTTGAGCAGCACTCCATGGGCCCTCAGCAGCACACGTCGCGCAGCTTGGCAGCGCGCTGTGCCTGCACGCCTGAGCAGGTTCACTCCACCTTCGGGCAGCACGTGGCCTGAGCGAACACACTGCGTCATTGGCTTAACTCTGTAAACCAACAAGGGTTAGGAAAAGGCAAGCGTACTTGCTTTTTAAAAAGTAGTTAATAGTACACAACTTCAGGTACCATTTATATTCATAGCGGCAGGTAACGTTTCGTTACCCTGTGTGGTCCTCGCATTCCATGCGAACCAATTGACGGAGGCAAGGAAACCAAAAGTAATTCGGTCAAGTGTCTTATCGAAACCAATATGTTCGTGCTTACCCGTAGGCAAGAGGTTTAAGAATCGTAATTCGCTAACCAGACTACGTCACGCACAACCCTATGACAACTAGGAACGAACTGTCCCTCGACGAGCTTTCAAAATATGAGCCTCTTTGTTGCATCGTCTGCAGCCTATGCTATTTGTGTCCAACTACGAGTCCTTGATACTCCATTGACCTGACCTGAATATCACTTTGAGATAATTAGCATGTGGTAGTCTAACTCGTTTTCTTAACTCAATGGACAAGTTAATATCTTGTAAGCAGACGACTATTGAGATGCTCTGAAGGAACGGACCCTTTTTACGTTTTGTTAATTTGAAAGTTACCAAGTAAAGTAATTGCAAAATTGTTATAAGGCCTTTAAGATCACTAACAATGATTTTACTAAATGGGGTACGCTACCACGCGCTTACCATCATCAGCATTGGTGAATAGTGCCGGTAACCTGCGTAAGATGCATCCGGGTGAACCTCTGTGGCAGGTTGTGGTTTGAAAATGGTAAAAATGGGTTCACTAGTCAGGCATCGTATCAAGCCTTGCCTAATTTGCTATTGTTATTGACCCCAAAAATAGACGCTACCCCATTTTCAATCAAACCTTGCAGCACGGCTCTGGGCATGCCTATGAAAGCATCCCATAAGATCTAGAAATCATCGGACCTGTAAGACTTTTGAAGGAATATGTGAAAATTTTACCATTCATGAGCTCGGCCCTACCTGACTACAACTTAATACTTTCCCCAAGTGTTAGTGAGTTTAGTAAAGTGTGAAACGTCACAGCGTTCACCATGAACGCACGTCGTCGCGTATAGCGAACAACAGCGCGTCACGCACATCAGTGTACGTCGCGTACGCCAGCGAGAGTAGCGCACCTTGCGCACATAGGCGTGCTTACATCTAACATCAGCGCGCATCGCTCCGACTAGCGCTTGTTGCGCACATAATGCGCGTCATAAGACCAGCGTCTGTAGCTCACACCAGCGTGTGCCTTGTAGACTGGTGCGAGTAGCGCACACCGGCACGCGTCGCGTAGACTGACGTGAGTAGCGCACAGCGGCACTCGTCACGTAGACTGGCGCAAGTAGCGCGCAGTGCCGCGCGTCACGTAGGCAGGCGCGAGCAGCGCACAGTGGCGCGCGTCGCGTAGGTAGGCGCAAGCAGCGCACAGTGGCGCGCGTCGCGTAGACTGGCGCGAGCAGCGCACAGTGGCGCGCGTCGCGTAGGCAGGCGCAAGCAGCGCACAGTGGCGCGCGTCGCGTAGACTGGCGCGAGCAGCGCACAGTGGCGCGCGTCGCGTAGGCAGGCGCAAGCAGCGCACAGTGGCGCGCGTCGCGTAGACTGGCGCGAGCAGCGCACAGTTGCGCGCGTCGCGTAGACTGGCGCGAGCAGCGCACAGTGGCGCGCGTCGCGTAGGCAGGCGCGAGCAGCGCACCGTGGCGCGCGTCGCGTAGACTGGCGCGAGTAGCGCGCAGCTGCACGCGTTGGGTAGGCAGGCGCGCAGTAGCACGTGTCGTGGATCCTAACGCTCGTCGAGGACGCCGGCGCTACTTTTTATTTCGTCCTGGAACTGGCAGCCTTGGGTTTAGATCATGTCAAAATAATTTATTCATCGTTTGTTAACAATAAACGTAACTAAAGAACGAATGTGTAATTTACTACGACCACTGACCTTCACAACTACTGAACTTGGAGAGTGGCTGCCGCCACTGAACTAGCACCGCGTTACAAACCTCTTTCTTTTTTCAATATGATACGATTCAATTTATCAAATTAGCCTATGGCAGTCCGTTGCTGGAAATATGCCTCCATGATAACAGGTAGGTTATACGACGAAGTCACAAGTCACAAACCGCCACACATTTAGTAAGTTACTCAATACATTTTTTTTTTTCATAATAACTAGAAGGATGAGGCTTGCATAGGTACACCTACTCCCCTATGAAGCCTTTATTCAACACTCCCCTAACTATTTTACGGACCTTTGGTTTTTCTCCATACGAAAAATTATAGGGTCCGCATAGGTACAACAGAGAAGGTGTAAATGGTCACGGTAGTATGTAAATAGAAGAAATAAGGAATTGAAGTTGTAGAATCACGCCAGGTATACTCTCCATAGCCAAGATACGGTCAAACGTTTGGACCTCGTTGACAGGTGTACAAATGAATGGTACTTAGTTCGTGTAAATAATTATTTATCTTTTGTAGTTAATTAAACGGTCTTCTTTACAATAGACGTTCATGACTGCATTTCTGTACCACTGCTAAATCTGCCTCGATAAAAATGTCATTTAACTCGGTAACAGTAACAAAAGATGTAGATCTTATTTCCCGTTCACTCAGGCCCTTCTGATAGCAACTTGGGGGGGTTAAAATGGCATGATAGACATTTTAAAACATCAGAAGAATCCTAAGGCACGTTTTGGATCCTACTATCAATAAGCACGTTCAACAGGATGCCCTGGATCAGAGCCACCGCAACTTTACTTTTATTGTTACGAGTACTAACACGATCTGAGCACGAATTAGTGCATCACCGACTAAGGTACCGACAGACTTCACTAAACGAGTATGTTCGTAAGTCCTATTTTTATAAAACGTGCACTATGTACTCTTCGCGTCGCGACGGAACTACTAGGCGCTGTGGTGGTAAGAGGTTTCTTAGTGCAATTCCGTTCAAAGTCTCAGAGATTATTACACAAATGACAGTAATATTTACAGAACTTTAGCCAAATGTAGTTTCATAATTAAAAAAAACAAAGAGTCCTACAGAGGCATTTCCATTACGTATAAATCGAGAGAAACGAGACTATGGCTTCCAGCTGACACGATTTGCAGTACGGGAATTTGTGGCCGCGGGCCTAACTTAACGACTGTCTATTCCGCGTATGACTGAGCGGCGGTCGCAGCTTATCGCCAAGATTACCCATAAGCAAAGGAGCGCACGCCGGGCGTACCTTGCGCATGTTGAATATTTGTCAGATGTCTTATTCATTGCTACAAATAAAATTTTGGCGCAGTCCAACCTCCGAGGGCAGAGAGTGAACTTAAGTTGAAATTAGGCCACAAGTGATAATTTGCAACCCAATTATCCCATCTCGGCGTTACCTGAGACGCATTGCATTCTCGATCGCACCAATCGTCTAACTCGCGATTAAATTTAAAAAAGACGTGTCAAAAGGCCCTCGGAGTTGGTCTCACCAACCCTTTGTGGAACATCGCTCAAGTTCACGTGGTTACAAAGACGTGTTAAGGTATCTCTAACTGGCTGCTCGATAGGGGATTACTGTTACGCGTCGCGGCGTCGTATCCCTTGTCTCTCAGAACCGTAAGTATTTGTCACATTCGAAGCGGTGCATGGCACCAAGTCGCAATATGCTATTCCGAGTACCCTACAATTAGGTTATTTTCGATAGGCATATCGGATGAACGTTTATATCGCGTAGTTTTACACATAAACGGCGATATTGATCTGGATTCTGAACTACGGTGCTGAGAGACAATGTACGAGCTACTCTTCTAGGTACCGGTAGGACTTCGGATTACTATCCAACGATTTAAGGGGTGGGAGTGGGGGGGAGGGGGGAGGGGGGGGTGGGGAACCCCCCCCCTGACGGAAAAGTTGCGGACGCCCCCCCTTTTTGAGTTATGATTTTTTTAAAATTCTAACCTAACTTTCGCATTTTCTTGTTTTGAAATCGATTTCAAGGTCGAAATTGGAAGATGGAAAATGGAGGGGGAGGGGGGAATCCCCCTGACCCCTCCCCAAAGTTAGGAAATCAATAGTTACCTTGAATTTAGATTTTTATTTTTTGAGGTTATGTTCAATAAAATCGACAACATAAGTAATCGTTCTCCAAATAAGAACTCGTCGACAAGCCAAAAAAAAAATAACCACGAAGGCTAAGGCGGGAGCTCCGCTCCGCTTCGCTCCCGCCTTAGCCTTCTAACCTAACCTATCCGAGTCGGGGTGTTAACCATTAAGTACTAATTATGGTTGAATTAGGGATGCGTAATTCAAATGCCGACCTGGGGTTGAAAAAAAAAACTACGCGTCTCCTATACAAGACACAAATTCACAAATAGGGTGTCATTTGAAAGTGTTGACCTTGACCAACCCATAGAATGCGTACGACGTTTTACGTTTAGTTTCACATATCGGCAACCGTCATTAAATTATTATAATATTTAATAGCGTTCATTTATATAAATATACGTAATATAATAAAATATGCATAAAATTTAACTTAATAACTAAATATAATTATTAATTAAATTTTTAAATGAAGTAAAACATTGTTGTGCGTTAATGTTACGTAAAACAAAACGTATTGGACGAGCCGAATGTCAAAAACATTGGAAGTGTTTGTGTTCTGTGGTGAAAAGTGACAAATTATTGGTGTTTTTTTACGATTTTCATTATTTTTTTTCTCGTTAACCATTAATCTCCGCAAGTTAAAACTTCGCGTGTAGGCTTCTAATAATATTAGCTTTGTGTATAAAAAATATGAACCTCAAACTCGATGGCAACTAATCTAAAGTTAAGCCTAGGTACCTACTACGTTTGCAAAAGCGTCGAACGGCGCGGTTCATAGTTACGTGACCTACCCGCGAATCAATGTAAGATCGGTCGCGCTCGCACGTCCTACTTCGAATACGTCAATGATCAGGATCACTTGACATCGTTAACACTACCGCTTAGATCTACTCTAAGATCTGCACACAAATATCAACGAGCGTAAAGGAAAAAACCACTAAATAATAGTAGAAATGTAGGTAGAAAAATAATTGCTATTCTGTTCCTTGCGTACCTGAATACTGTGTGGGCTTCAATCTGCGTATCTTTATCCCACTTCTGAAGTTGGGTTTGTCGATCACAGTTACTTTTTTAAGAAAAACTCACAACACCGTCAACATCAGTATATTGCGATTCTTTAAAGGCTAGATTTACAACACTATAAACATTAAGCATAGAACTATTTGAACAGAATAACAATCACTTATCCAGACTATAACACACGTGTTAACAATTTAAAATATACCGAACACTATTACACACGAGCCTTGAGCGATGTTACCACTACGAATGACAGCTGAACAAATGAGCGAGACACGATGTGCGTCGTGCTTTTATTGGCTAGGCGGGTAGGTGGGGTGTCAGGGATTTGCCATCTCCTAACAATATATATATATATATATATATATATATATATATATATGTCGGAGAGACACCTTCCTGGTCGACGTCTTCAGTATTGTTTCCGAGCTTAGTGGACGTATTTGGGTGAAATGCGAGCATAAAACACAATGATCAGTGTTTCACAATATTGTACTTAATTGATTTAATTTTATGAAAAGCACTCCCTACACTGAACTATCCATCACGTGAGGCAGAGCAGCGGATTCAAGGCACCGCTCTTACTTTTTTTTTTGTTTAACGTGAAGGAAAATTCATCATGGATGCTATGCCGGACTCCTACCGACTAAACAACCTCACGTAACGCCCAACAGCCTATGGTTGGGAGCCCCGGGTAAGCCCTCGGAAAGATGTCCCAGGACTCCCAACAGACCCACGGCTGCCACTGCGGCCTCGCCCAAAGGCACCGCTCTTACTTATTATAACCTCAACACGGTCCAACCTGACCGTCACCAAACTCAACCATTCACCTCACAACAACTCAACTGTTTTCCTTCCAAGCAAGCAATGGCTGCCTAGACCCAGCTCAAATACGTCATTCTTTTCTGCTGTATTATAATCAAAAAGACTATCATTTTGCAGGACCGCCTTATATAAGAACACTACCACCAATAAAAGTACAAAGTGGAGAATCATTAAAATTAAGATGCCCTTACTATGGATATCCAATAAGGTAATCATAATGTTAAGCATTAATATTTGAATGAAATTGGTTTTGGTCTTATAATACAACAGGGCAGGTGAAAAAAAAACTCACCACACACCCTCGATTCATTAATTCTAACATACAACAATAATGTCAATAATGTTTTTAAGCCCACACGACTTGCACCACTCATTATAGATTTCGGGTTTTTTGCGCGTGTTTTTTTTTTTTTTTTTTTTTTTTTATACCACTAAGGTGGCAGACAAGCATACGGCCCACCAGATGTACCGGTGGTCACCGCAGCCTATGGACGTTTGCAACACCAGAGGCGCCACACTCGCGCTGCCGACCCTGTAAAAACCTTCTAAGACCCCTCTTGAAGAACCCCATACTGTAGGCGTTTGGGAAAACCGAGGCAGGGAGATCATTCCACAACCTAAGCGTGCGCGGTAGAAAGCCCCTATCGGATCTAACCGTGCTCGAGCGCTCCGGATGCAACATGTGAGGATGAACACCCTGTCTGTGGCGAGCGGTGCGATGATAGAATGTAGCCGTAGGCATCATGTCAAACAATTCCTCAGAGCACAAACCGTTATACAGCCGGTAGAATACACACAGAGAAGCAAAGTCTCTCCTGTCACTAAGAGGTTCCACATAACCTGCAAGTATGGGATCGCCGACAACTCTCATAGCACGCCTTTGTACCGAGTCAAAAGGACGAAGCTGGTATTCAGGTGCCCCCGCCCAGAGGTGACAGCAGTACTCCATGTGCGGCCGCACTTGCGACTTGTAGAGAAGCAGTGTTTGAGCCGCAGTAAAGTACCGCCGCGCCCTACTGAGCACTCCGAGCTTCTTGGACGCCAGCCTGGCCTTGTCCTCCAAATGACTTCGGAACTGAACGACATTGGAGATCTCAACACCAAGGATCCCTATACTTTCGGAGATGGTGAGTGACGTGCCCTGAAATTGTGGCGCCACAGTAAATGGGGTTTTCTTTGCAGTGAATACACATACTTGAGTCTTGGTGGGGTTGAATTGGACAAGATTTTGTCTTCCCCAATCGGACACTCTAGAGAGAGTAGCCTCGATTTCGGACACAAGTTTTTCACGACTTTCCTCCACTACAGCTCGAGAGATACCGGGACGGCCCGTGTAACTTGTGTCACCCGTACTGTCGTCTGCATAACAATGAATGCCGTCAATGGACAACATGTCATTGATATGCAGCAGAAACAAAGTGGGGGACAACACTGAGCCTTGTGGTACACCAGCGTTTATGGCCATGCATTCAGAACAGCTGCCGTCAACAACGGCCCTGATGCTTCTACCGGCCAGAAAGCTGGAGACCCATCCACATAAATTCTCGGGCAATCCATAGGAGGGCAATTTCGTTAGAAGACCACGGTGCCAGACCCGGTCAAAAGCTTTAGAGATGTCAAGGCTCACTGCTAGAGCCTCGCCTTTGCTCTCAATAGCCGCCGCCCATCGGTGTGTGAGGTACACGAGAAGATCGCCTGTCGAGCGACCGTGACGGAAACCATACTGTCGATCACTGAGTAGGTCGTGTTCCTCAAGGTACCTCAGGAGCTGTGCATTAATTACACGCTCCATCACCTTTGATAATAGGGAGGTGACAGCTATAGGCCTGTAATTGGCCGGGTCGGTCCTGTCACCTTTCTTGGGCACAGGATGCACGTAAGTGGTCTTCCACGACGCCGGGACTTTTTTCATGGAGTAGGAAAGCGTGAAAAGACGCGTAAGTACCGAACACAACTCCGCACCACACCGCTTAAGCACCACCGCGGGAATGCCGTCCGGCCCACTCGACTTATGCACGTCAAGGGTATGAAGCTCCCGCCTGACATCCCGCTGCCTGAATTTAATTTCTGGCATTGAAGTGCCACACCAGGGGACGTCAGGCGGCAGCGCACCTCCATCGTTCATGGTCGAGTTGGAGGCAAAGATAGAGCCCAAAAGGTCGGCTTTCTCCTTGGCACTCTGGGCCAGACTACCGTCCCGTTTCTGCAGGGGTGGTAATCCTGACCAACAGAAGTTTCTCTCGGCAGCTTTGGCAAGCGACCAGAATTCACGACTTCCAGAAGGGTAGCCGGCTAGTCGCCAATCCTTGTAGAAAATGAATATAACTACGACGTGAAGCGGTTCTACAATCAGTAAAGTTTTTTTTATCCTACTGTTGTACGCTAGGATTGATGAATCGCTAGTGAATTGTGAGGTTTTTCCTACACATGCCCCTCCTTTTTATCATTTTAAAAACTCATGTACGAGTACACAAATCAGAAATTGAGAGCAATAAAGTAGAGATTCTGATGATTTCTATAGAAAATATTTTAATAGGATCAGAAATAAAGACAATACGTACATACATAATAAATTATGCCTTTATCCCCGAAGGGGTAGGCAGAGGCATCCTACTTCCTACTAATATTATGAATGTGAAAGTTTGTGAAGATGTTTGGAGGTTTGGATGTTTGTTACTCAATCACACTCTAACGGCTGAACGGATCGGGCTGAAATTTGGTATAGAGATAGCTTATAGTTTGGAATAACACATAGGCTGCCTTTCATCCCGGGAATATGTTCCCATGAGAAGCGGGAACGGATATCGAATTTCACGCGGGCGAAGCCGCGCGCATCAGCTAGTAGTATATAAATACTAAAGAGAATAAAGTTTGAAAACAGTTACAAGAGTGTCGAGAAATCAAAAACAACAAACATTAGCAATAAGTTATATCCACAGTATATGTAAGTATAATATAATTTTTTTTCGCATGTGTTTCTTCCTTTACAGTAAACTAGAATGGGAACACAAAGGCAAGAAAGTTGTTTCATCAACCATTCCACAACATTCTCGGTATAAAAGAACATACTTCGCTTTATCAAGTAACAGTATGGTCACCAGAAGAAAACGTTGGAAAAGGCAGATTTTTGAGCCGGGAGAAGATAGAGTTTTAAATATAGCTAGAGTTCTAAAAGAGAAGAATGGAGATGTATATACTTGTATAGTGTACAGTCCTTCAGGGGAAATGGCAAGAAGGTATGTTTGACGTGAATCTAATATCATTTCATTTTCGCACTCCCAAATTTCTGTCCCATTTATGGGAAAACAAAAAAAAATTGTTTCAAGTTGTTTATAACTTGCTTATTATCTGATTATTTACTGCACACTCAAGAAAGTTTATCTCACAGCAAATGTAACAAGGTGAGAAATCAATACATATAATAAAATTGTAACAGGTCGCTGTCTGTACATGGAAGATAAATAAGAAAAAAATTAATAGGGGGGCTTTATGAACGCAATAGAACAAAAAAATAATGATTTTTAGAATTTTTGTCTGTTTGTCTGTATGTCTGTATATCTGTTTGTCTGTACGGTTGTGCACGCTAATCTCAGTAACCGCTCAACCGATTGCAATGCGGTTTTTTTATTGTGAGGAGGTTTGCTCCAGTTAACATTTAACGTTTGTTTTATGTAAATCGGTTAGGAAATAAAAGAGTTATAATACTTTTAAGAATCAGATATTTTGAAAATTTTAATTGTAGGGGTTTCTTTGAAAGTGAGTGAATCTAAACTGGCGTGTTGGCTTAATCATAAAAGAGATTTAAACAATTCAGTCCGCGCCGAAGGCGTGGACTGAATTGTTTTAAAATAGACTTAATCATTAAGCTCTTTTATGATTAAGCAAACAGGGCAGTTTCAGACGCTGCTTGATGACTCTGATGAAGAAATACCTTTCCTTTCATACACCTTATGTGACGTAAACGAAGTTGCGGGCTCAGCTAGTATCTAATAATATAATGTCCTATTAATAGAAAATCCTGCGGAGAGGCGAAAATCTTGTTGTAAAAAGAAAAAACAACTTTTTTTTTCTTTCAAATTGATAAATATCAATATTATTTTAGGTCTTTTGAGATTCAAGTAGTGGAAGCACCAGAATTAGGTGAACTGAGAGTGGGAAGTGGACTAAAAGAAGGTCAAATAGTACAAATCACTTGTAACATTGTAGGGGGAGATCCACCTATATATTTTTCCTGGCTGAAAGATGGCAAAAAGCTTCCAGCTAGTTTGAAGGTACTACTTTTTTCACACACCATTTTTTTTTTACTTATGTTTATCACAATGTTGACAAAAGAAATTAGTAGCAAATTTTGAAATGGCTGCCTTTTCGGGTGCATGCGACATAAAATATCTTTCTTTCTGTAATTTCAAATTATAAAAAGAATATCTACTTCGAGAAATGTGAATGAAGTTATTAGTGAAATTATACCGTGTTTGTCGTTACAAATTTTAAATCAATAATTTTCACCAGTGAATTTCCATCTAAGCTCTCAAGTACTGCCCTCTTATATCCTATACTATGTATTTTCAGATTAATGAAAAAAGCTCCGAAGTGTTCAGTGTGTTAGTGATCAAACCTGTATCATTAGAGCACTGTGGAAAATACACGTGTATAGCCACCAACCACGTTGGTAAAGTGAACCAAACCGCTGATCTTTACATCAATGGTATGTATAAACTGTCAAACGCCTTGGCAAAAACTTTCGTTATAAAATAGTTTTCTTCAGTATTTATGGTGGTACGTTCCACTGGTATTTTATAGTACGGTCGGCCAAGAAAGTGGTGTATCAGTGTTGATTTAGTTTTCTAGTCATTGAAAATTACAACAAGGCTCATACTAGATAACATTGGAAGAGATGCATAATAATGACGTAAACCTTATTGATAAGTATTCATTTGTCGTAAGTCACTTAGAAGTGCATGACATTTTAACCTTTATTAAAAACTGATAAAACATTAATTTCTGCAAAGATAATTTGAGTGGTTCTAAATAAAAGTAATAAAATCTTTTTAAATCTAGCAATCTCTTTTTCATATAGAATACTGACAACTGACTTTTTGTCAAATATATTCTTGTTTTCCATCAAGTTCAAACTAAGAACAGCTGTCACGTAACAAACAGTAGGTATCAATAATCAATATAAAAGGTTATCAATAATCAGATAAAGATGGCAATAGAAATTGTCAGATATGTCTGCAAGCGAAACTAATCATTATTGCCTTTGAATTTGCAAACGACGTTCAACCTTAAGATGGTACACCAATTTTTTGGCCCACTGTACCAAAAGGATAAAAATGGGACTCTATTACTGAGACTCCATTCTCTATCTGTTCGTCTGTCTGTCACGAGGCTGTATCTCATGTAGAGTATACCGAAATATACATAATATGTTGCTGTCATATCAAAAAACATTTGAAGAAATATTACTTTAAATGATGGTTTTTAGTATGAAACCCTTATACGTGAGTCTGAATCCCACTTGGTCGGTTTTATAATATTTTAACTGTATAACTATATTTATTTCTGTGTTAATTTACATTCATTACATTTACAGTTGCTCCAAAATGGATAACGGTACCGACAAACACTTCATTATTATTGGGACAGCGTGGCGTAGTTTATTGTAATGCTAATGGGTATCCAACGCCTCAAATACATTGGATGAAGCGTGACGGTAAGTTTTCAAATTGAATTTTTTTTTAGCTTACCATGCCTTGGTCTGTTGTGTAAGCCTTGCCTTGCTCAATATGTATTTTTTTGTTAATACCACTCAAAATTATTTCAAAAAATTATAGACGAATTCTGTGTATCGTAGTTCACATCTAAACATAGCTTTCTCCCAGTCAAAATAAAATATTTTCGTGAACTTTAATTTATTCAATTTTCCATTTTTGAATAATATTTAATTAGAACATGGCGCCCGTGACTCTGTTCAATCAATTCTTTTGTTCCCGTATCCCATGAAACCTTATTCCGGACATAATATTAGTCAAACTTTTGATTAGGTTACGTGTTCAGATGTACAATTTAATTTTGCTACATTGCAAGAAAAATCTGTAAACCATTTCAAAATCACGTCAAAGTAAAATTTTTGTTTTTTTTTTAATTTCAGCAACATTAGGCATTTGGAGACCAGTTTTAGATTTAGCAGGTGGTGGAGTAATGAGCTATCCCAACGGTACTCTGGTCATCGAAGTGGTATCACTGGCAGATGAAGGCATGTACGCGTGCAATGTAGAGAATGGAGTTGGCGATGCTTTGAATAACAATTTATGGATAAGTGTTAATAGTAAGTGATATTCTGTTAATAGTAATTAGATTAGAATTACATAAATATTGCGATTTTTATTATTCAACCTCGCCAGCCAAGCCAGCTCAGGATAATAGCCTAAATACATAGTTTAAAATGCCTACCAATTATTGTTAAAAACTTTCAAGCCACCAATAATTTTTAAATGCCATGTTATTGGCAACCAAAACCAAAGGCGTGCATTCTGAAGAACTAAAAACGAATGCAAAAGGAATATGGTCAGTAATGGTCTCTTAGACTTGAACCTATGCTCGTAGAGATAAAGTTAATGTCTTTCTAAGGCCTAACCAAACACCACTCTTTCTTCTAGAGCCGGTGCACTTCGAATCTGTTGGCGTTAATCTGACCACCAAAGTTGGACTACCAGTGACGCTCACTTGCAGGCCTTTAGGAGACAGTCCTATCAGAGTGAAGTGGACGTTAGATGGAAACCTCATAGATTTTACTACTTCCAGGTAAGTTTTGTTATATAGAATTCAAAGGGTGCGATGATTACGATGGGGCTTTAGGACCCAAGCTCACTTCACTTATAAGTAGTACATACACTGGCTGACTAGAGAACGAAGTTAAGGTGAAAAGAGAGATAAGGAAGAGAGGAATTTAAAAATAAGATCAGAATTTAACATACCAGAACAAATATCAGAAATACAGCACCTGTGAAAATTTACGGTTTATAAGTTTCGTGACAGACGAGTCTCATTTTTACTCTTTGGGTACAGAATGCGGAACCCTAAAAAAGGCCAAATCTTCATAATCTTAATGCCGCTACCAGTGACATCTACTAACTTTTCTCTCAGTCAACTTAAACAGTGAAAACAGTGCTTGTAATACAGAAAACCTTGTTCATGCAACATTCCCACTAACTTTGTAGTCTAAGTGTTTTTCAACAGATGGCGCTAATATAAATTTATACAATTATTTACTTTTTTCTTTAGAATCACAATAGCTGAAACGATGACCCACAACGGGTTGAACAGCATTATAAATATAAATTACGTGGAAAGCAGAGATGGTGGAACTTATGAATGCAGAGCTAGTAACCCATATGGAGTGGCAGCGTTTAATTTACATTTGGACATTCTGGGTGAGGTTCTTTTTATAATGTTTTAACCTCAATCATGGTTTAACCAAGTGTGAGTCGAACTCGCACCCAGAGGGTTTCGTACCAAGAAATGACAAAAATTACTTATGTTTAGCCCCTTCAATATTTTGATTTCAAATTTTAGTATTTGCTTTAGTATTTGCTACAGAAATGTTTCATCTGCAAAAAAAACATCTCTATAGTTATCACTGTTAATGAGATACAACCTAATAACGGACAGACGGACAACTGAATACGGAACCCTCAAAACCCAGAATCTTAAAAAAACATAACACCTTGGATTGATAAAAGGTCTAACACCGTTCCCACTCTAGAATTGCTTGCATCTGCGTAACCATGTACTGCCATAGGTTTATAGTAAACTAGTTGTTCCCCGCGGCTTCGTTCACTCCTTTTGCGAAGTCCGTTAAAAGTAGCCTTTGTCCTTCCCAGGGACTCAAACTATCTCTATGCGAAATTTCATTTAAAACGCTTCAGCGATTTAGGCATGAAAGCGTAACAGACGGACAGCCAGACAGATAGACCGAGATATTTTTTTTAACGTGAGGGAAAATCCTCATGGATGATATGCCAGACTCCTACCGACTAAAGAACCTCACGTTACGCCCAACAGCCTGTGGTTGGGAGCCCCGGGCAAGCCCTCGGAAGGTTGTCCCAGGACTCCCAACAGACCTACAGCCGCCTCTGCAGCCTCGCCCAGGGGGTGGTTCGGTGCTATCCCGCGTCTTTGGGGGGTTCCGAGTGTGATCCCGTTTCTAAGGGGGGGCGTGCGTGAATTGCTCACGTCACGCTGCCGTCATGGGCCTGCTTCTGTAAGGACGGTGAGCGACCCTCTCACCGTCCTCAGACCCCCGGTCATGGAGGCCGATAGTCTTCGGCGAAAGATAGACCGAGCTACTTTCGCAATATTAGTATAGATTTAAAACACTCTAAGACCCTCAGTATCAAATCAATCTCGTAAACGTATAACTAATTAAATAGATAGTATTTTAAATTGTTTTGGATCTATCTAGGGCCCACCGGTAATATGCAGGCAAAGTTGATTCTGGTATCGAAAATCGTTGAAAATCGTTTCACACCTTCTTTTTAATTACAGAGCCACCTACACCGCCATTGGACCTTCAAGTAGACTCAGTAACCAGCAACGCAGCTAAGCTATCTTGGAGGGATACTATCAGTACTCACGTTCAATACTATACTATGCAGTACACTACCAATGATTTTATGATGTGGGATGCTGCTAAGAGTATTAATATTACTAGGTAAAAATCTTTAAATCTTCTTAGATTTTTATATGTAAAAGAAAACCGGTCAAGTGCGAGTCGGACTCGCGCACGAAGTTTTCCGTGCCAAAAAACGAGAAAAATCACGTTTTTGAATGGGAGGCTCCCATTCAGAAAACGTGATACCCTTAAATATTATTATTTTTTGTTTTTAGTGTTTATTCTTATAGCGGCAACAGAAATTCATAATATGTGAAAATTTCGGCTCTCTAGCTATCACTATTATTCTTGAGATACAGCCTCGTGTGGTTTTTACCATTTGGAACCCTAAAAGCATTCACGACTAAAAGTACACGGTATCTTTCTATCGCCCAAATGGCCAGGTAAGACATCTGAAGTTGATTGAAAACAGTGTTACTTGTCGACTTTATACATGGATGCTATGCTGAACTGAAACTGCCTTGAACATCAGTGGTGTAACTATAGGGTGGCAAGGGTGGCAAAATGCCACGGGCCCCCGACCTAAGGGGGCCCCGGCCCGCGAGCAAATGAAAAAAAAAACTGTTTGGATATTAGGGCCCAAGCTTACGACCTGTATTAACGGAAGAAATTCCGACGCGTTGAGGTACCCACGTCGTTGATATTGGGACTGTGTAGCTGTGAAAAGCCCTTTAAGTAACCCAATACTAGTAATAAGTAACAGCTACAGAGCCGATCCCGGGACGATGATCGACGCAGCAAGTGGGGACTAGTGCCAAGTGAAGCAACGTGTTTGCGACGTGGGACGACCCGTCAGCCAGGGAGACCTGTACCAGTACTGTGACCGGCGCGGAGTTCTGGCGACCATACCCAATGCGGTACGGGGGCCCTTCTGTCAGTCGGATAAGCTCCAGGAAACAAATTAAATATTGTGGATCAGCTTTCATTCAACCACACAGACACAAACTAAACTAGCTCCTTCGTCTAGTCACCCATTGCGCTGCGTTTTTTAACCACCATGGCAGTGCGCAAAAAAATGATTATCTTTGTTACAGCGACCGGCGGCGTTTATAAACATCGTAGACTCCATGTAACCCTAGACGCCGTCTTCCACTACCTAAAGACAGTACGGCCAGCTGTGATGTTCCTGACGACATCATAAATGCGACGCACTGAAGATACATAATATCGTACCTGTGTTACCCCGACTAAATCAAGGAGCAATTTGAGGGTTCTCCATGCAGCGCAATCGGCGCCAGCAAAATTTGCTGGCGCCGATTGCGCCGATTGCGCTCAGCATGGAGAACCCTTCCTTTTCTATCATTTGACTCTCTATGAATCATGACACCATAAGCCAGGATAACGTGTGCTTGTATTGTTACCCACCCGTAAGGGCAGATATTCATGACGTACAGATGCAGTTTCCGAACGCTGACCTGGTGCTACTGGGGGACTTCAATGGCTACTGAGAGGCTGGGGTCCCTCAAGAAAACTCTTGTAGGACGGGCCGCCTACGCGTTCGCTTTCTTCCATGGTCTAACCCAGAATGGTACGCGGGACCACGCAAACACCAAGCAGGTCAGATCATGCAGCCGCTCTGATGGAGTTGGACATATTGCTGACGAGTTATTCAGCTTAAATATGTTGGTACGGGTGGTACCCCTTTACGTACTTACGACCACTGCATGGTGCAGGCTCGCATGCAGGTGAGAACTCCTGCACGTGCAGTAGCAGTTCTCACCTGCATGCGAGTTGACAGTGCGATTATGGCACTATTTGCGAGCAGACTGGGGCGGTTTTTGTGATTACTTTGCATTCTTCCTGTGATGTCAGCTCTGCTTCACGGATAAAGTTTTGTCAGAGAGCGCATCTGCGGTTGTTTGCGAGTACACTTTAGGCCTAAAATTAGCTTCAGGCTTGAAGTG
The DNA here is from genome assembly GCA_933228765.1 of Miltochrista miniata. Taxonomy (NCBI): domain Eukaryota; kingdom Metazoa; phylum Arthropoda; class Insecta; order Lepidoptera; family Erebidae; genus Miltochrista; species Miltochrista miniata. The sequence continues at coordinate 18,893,013 of OW121773.1, forward strand.
AAACGTAGATTCCTAAGAAAGGGAACGAGAGGTTCATTTTTTCTCCACTCGAGGAGTCGATTGAGACTTCTTACACTTCATCCATAATGGTGTTCTGAACATAATTACGTGTACATGTTGAGCTCTGTAGGAATATAATTACGGCAGACTTGCACTTATTTTTAGAATAAAAAGACCAAATTATTAATACCTCCGGTGGGCCGTAAGCTTGTCAGCCACCTAAGTAGTATAAAAAAAAATACCTAAAACCAGGGCATTTTTGTGGGGGCACGCAGGGTTACACAGTACCCCCAAAAGAAAAATCGGAGCTTTAGGTAGGCACCATAAAAATGGAAAAAAAATAGTGAATTTAAAAATGTTTCAGAACCTACACTAACGTTCAAGGCTTTTTTTGATGTGGAAATCCTCCTGGAATTGTGGAAAACCACACCGTAAGGACCGTTGATAGGGTTTCGTTTGGCTACAACCCTGACGGGTTAAGCCGCCAGTTTCACCTGGTGAACACTTTTTAGATATATTCACCACCACTTCGAGATGACGCGCGATGAGTACAGTGCCCTGCATTAGGGTTTTGTGGAGCATGGACCTATCTATTCTATACGCTGCGAATTCTAGAGGCTACAATCGATGATTATGCTCCATTGCGTAGGACGGCTGGGAAACTGCTCACCATCGTTACAGAAACAGGCCCAAAGATGATAGCGTGATTTGAGAGTTTCACGCACACCACAAGCCCCAAAAAGCGGAATTATATCCGATGCATGTTCCTATACCCAAAATTGGTTACCTAGTTCAACGGGACCCCATTTTTGACGTCGATTCATAGTTATTATTGCTGGCTTGTGGCTGTGGGGGGAGCGTGCCCCTAAACATAAGAAGTGATCCAAAAAAAGCCTTGTCTATAACTATTGTAACACAAAAACTTTATTTTTCACTAAAGGGGCCCCATCCAACGAATTTGCCATGGGCCCCAGATGGTGTAGTTACGCCACTGTAGAACATAGTAAAACATATTGGGTACAGGGAACCACACCATGACTTACAACTTTATTGTCTACGGCTAGGAGTCCCGGGCAAGTCCGTCGGACCCTTCCGAATTACCTGGAGCTTGGCCCATTCCCAGGCTTCCCGACAGACAATAATGCCATTTCTAAGCTGCCATTCGGCGATCAAGACACTAACTAGCTCTTTTTGTTAATACTGTACCTACTGTCTTTGATTTGGTGTAGTTTATGCGTTATTGTACTTTTAAGTAGTGGTCTGATACCCATAACACAAGCAGGTTATTCCTAGCTTACTTTTGGATCAGATAGCGTTGTGTGAAATGTCCGTGAATATTTTTTTTATTTAGTTTTATTATTGTGCCCGTTTGCTACGAGCGTGGCGTACCTTATAGGGGTCATCTGAAAACCAGCGCTGCCTAACAATATCATGTTAGTGCAGCAAGCTAAGTGGCGACCTTTTCGGGTACGTACATTGGGACCTTTACATTTTATTTTTTCATATTTTATATGTTATTTTATTTGTGCGTGCCGATTATAGCATTTACTATTATCATACTAGCCTTACTTACTGTCTTGATGGCTATCTTACTCTACGGTTAGGCGTCTGGCCTGGTTTACCAAAAGATGCAGATAAAAGTAAAGACCGATAATTTCACATTAAATTAAAAATATGTGTGTAGCAACTAGGAATATTGCTTGTCTGAAATGAATTATACATACATTTCAGACAAGAAAACGACATTCGTCAGAGCATAGAACTGAGAGACCTTCAGCCAGCGATGGATTACAGAGTCCGGGTGTCTTCAGTCAACCAAGTGGATCTCAGCCCTTACACGCAGCCGATACATTTTACTACTCAACAAGAGGGTAAGTACATATAATATTACTAAAAAAAGATTGAAATGCATATCAATTCGGGAAAAAACATTTGAAACTAAAACCGGACGAAGGGTTCTGTACCAATATGTAGACAAATGGTACTAAAATCGGTGACAGACAGATGGACCGACTTCACTTTTCAAGAAGGAACTGAAGTACTCGTGATTAAAGCTGAATGTCCTATGAGCACATTTACCAGAACCTACTGGAGTACTCGTACCAACTTCGAAATGGAATCCGCTTATTGCCGTTTTCTATAGATCTACTTTGTGGTACTTACATAAAGAAAGTAAAAATATAATTCTAATTGAATGGACTTATTCCATGCCTGGTTTAATTTTGCTATACCCGGAGCTGTGCAGAACCCAATGGTTTGGTCGACTCAGAAACTTAATGCGGCTTAGGGCCGTGGGTAGGCCTAACGACCTTGACCATACAAAACACGCGTCTTTCAGGCTAGGAAATGTAGCATTTTATACTTATTCAAAATCGAAGAAAACCAATTTATAGGTGTATATTTTCCTCATATGTTTTCCTCATATTCTTTCGCGTCGATAAAATTTAAAGTCATAAAATGCATTCATCTAAAAATTTGGGGGTGACTCTATGATCGTTTTACTCAATATGTATAATTAATATACAATTTACAACAAAACCATATTTTGACACACATCTTATAGATTAACAATTTATTTTTCACTTCTTATGCTCGTAAAGTTCTTGTTTATGCTGGGTGTATGCGGACTAAAACAACATTTTATGCTCTAGTGCATAAAGTTCTTTTTCTTCTTCTGAAACAATATGGCCATACTAGACCGTAGAGACGGTACCATGAAGATCGTGTTACTCTATGAACCAAACATAATAAAACGCTATTAAATAACTTGTTTTTTTTTGTTACATTTAATTTGTACTTTCTGTGTTCTATATAAATTAAGAAACATTAAAAATCAGATAGTATTATGAGTGAAAAAATATTATAAAATGAACTTATGATTAGGCAGTATAGGTCTCGTTACCCATGCCTAATGCTTCATGTTGAATGATTAAAAAAAGAAAAATAATTAAAAAGATATATATATGTTACATTTTTTTTTAAATATTTTAATTAAAGACTTTTGTTTACAGTATCACTGTTTCATTTCCTTGCAATCGAAGTGAAAAGCAGAGTGTATAACTCGATCATAAAACCCATTTTATCCTCGACTTAATATCCACCCTCGCCTTTGGCTCGGGCGGATAAACGTCTCGTATAAAATGGCTTCTTTTATGCACTTGTAGTACAATCGGCTATAATATTCCGTCTACTTATGCAGACAAAAAACACTTTCATTTGCACCTCTTTTTCTTCATTTTCTAAACCAGTCCCCTTAATATTCAGGTAAATTGGGAGAGGTACAACGTCACTTCCGATCGGCCATAGGTAAACTGGAAGTCACGGGGGCTTTAAAATGGACATTTCGGAGTTTTGTGACAACTTCTTAAAATGTTCTTTTCTGAATAAGACTAATTCTGTTTTTGACCTCTTCTGGACCGAGCCTGGAACGTTAATCCGAAACCCGTTTGTTCGAATAATCGATTGACAGAATCATTTTTGGCAGACGTCTCCTTTCTTAGAAATCACGGTTGGCAGAAATCACTACTCGTAGAAAGCATGGTTCGCCGAAGAATCCTATCATAGAAAGCACGGTTGGCAGAAATCATTATTCGTAAATAGCACGGTTCGCCGAAGTATTGGTTGATAGAATCATTATTGCACATTGTCATGGTTGTTCGAAAGCACTGCAGGCAGAAACCTCTTTTCATAGATAGCTTGGTTCGCCGAACTACTCGTAATTGTTGATAGAATTATTAAACATAGCAGCCTTGGTTCATAGAAAGCGCGGTTGGCAGAAACCTTTGTTCATAGATAAAACTTTATTCCAAAAGTTTTTTTTTGAAAGAAACCACTTTTTCCCACAGAAAGCCCGTTACTAAGAATTAGCTTTCTGTGACCCGATGTATCTGGGCAAAGTGGTTTCTACCAAAAAAGCTTTCGGAATGAAGTTTTATCTATGAACAAAGGTTCATCCATAGGTTCATATGTCAACCAATACTTCAGCGAACCGTGCTATCTACGAATAGTGATTTCTGCCAACTGTGCTTTCTATGGAAGGATTCTTCGGCGAACCGCGCTTTCTACGAGTAGCGATTTCTGCCAGCCGTACCTACTTTCTATGAAAGGAGACGTCTGCCAAAAATATTCTGTCAACAGATTATTCGAACAAACGGGTTTTGGATTCGGATTAACGTTCCAGGCTCTTAAAATTATGTTGTGGAAACACAATGTAGTAATTCTGACAGGTAGATAAATTAATTATTAAAATTGCCCAACAGGATAACAGGCGATGAAAATAAAACACAAAATTGATTGATTTTCTTCAATTTATTCACAAACGCTGTCTTGGTTTTGGCAGTGATTAAAATTCTCAAAAAGTGCTGCTTGATTCACGAAACACTAAACCAAAACTGTCATATCTAAACTAAGCAACAGCATTACTAATTATCCAAGATTTATAAACATAAACATTAGTGTACACCGATGGAACTCCTTCTTGACCACAAGGGATCATTCCAAAGCTGACAATTCCAGCCGCTTCAATATTTCGCCCTTTATCATACATTAGAGGCATTCCAGAATCACCCTTGCAAGAATCCTGGTCTTTCACTCCTCCGGCACAAAATTGTCCACTTGATAAAGTTACGTTACTTATTTTAAAATTGCATACCTATAAAATAAATTATAAGTACTTAGATGAATATAATTTGAGACATTTTGACACGTCATCTAGCCCAAATTTCACCCACGTAGTTGCTGTTCACGTGGAAATGCGGGAATAAAATAAAGCCTATGTTACCTAGGGATAGTATAGCTTCCCAACAGTGAAAGAATTTATGAAATCGGTTTAGTAGATTCGGAGCCTATTCGATGCAAACAAACAATCAAATCTTTCCTCCTCTTTATAATATTAGTATAGATAACTTTGTGCTATAAGATTTAGACCACTGATGAATTACACAGGTACATTATTAGACATAGAACACCCAAACAGAGAAATAAGCATTTGCGGACTACAAAAATATTAGACTGATATGACGATATTCGTAGCGTCTTTTCAGTACTTTTCAAACCTGCGTAAGCTTTGAGGCTGGGGTCTGCTTTCACTGGCTAATAAGATTTCTTAGTTATGATGGGACTTTTAAATATCTCTGATCAGTTTAAGAGCCTTGTGCACATGAAGCACCAGCATATGCATATGGGGTGGTTGGATGGATCTCGAAATAATCGATGAAGACATCTTGTAATCCGACATTGGATTTCCAATTGACGCCCCATTCAAGCTTGAAGAATCCGGAATTCTATGAGAAGGGAAACACGGCGGGCAGAGGGATTAAAGTTTCTATTAAGATTATTTGTGAAAAGCAATTAGTATGCTAACTGATCATAAATTTTAAATATGGAAAAAGAAGAATTGGTTTCGAGCAGGATTCGGTGCCTAAGTGGTTTAGCATCTTGCGCTGTATGCGAGAAGATGCAGGTTCGAATCCTGCTCGAAACCAATTCTTCTTTTTTCCATATTGAAAATTTAAAGTTTCTATTATTGTTAAGATTCCCTCTGCTGTATGATAGTGGCACCTCTGTCCATCACGCATCTGTAATCTGGGCCCATTGTCCAAACCATTCAGATGGTCAGCTATGATGTACTAAATTCAAAATATCAGTTGTTGCATCTCATAATTCAGGGCAAGATACAGGGAAAGCGCAATGTTGATAGAAGAAGAATATTCTGGCTTAAAAACCTACGCCAGTGGTACAATAAAAGCACCCGTTCTCTATTCAAAGCTGTTGTATTCAAGGTTCAAATTGCCTTGATGATCGCTCTTCGTTAGGAAGATGGCACCCCAAGAAGAAGAAGTAGATAGACTGAAGAATAAAAGCAAACTATCAGTGTAAGACTTACTCTTTGTTTGACAAGTGGCAAAGTAACATACAGTTTCACATCGCTTGGCCCACGGCTAGTCCAGGCCCAGCTAGACAATGTGAATTCAATTTGTTCTTTCTCCAATGTTACGTCTGAGGTAGGGAGACATATGGGTTGAATGAAATCTGTAACATTGCAATAAAGTAGCCATAAATAAATACTGACGTCACACACTTCACGTTTTGGAGATGAAGAAGTTCAAGCAATATTTGGACACATTTCAAAATTTATGATTGTGATTTTCTTTGTGTCCACAAGGAAAACCAGTAGTCTTATTACTTGTTGTGTTAAAATGTGTTGTTGCAAAAAGTATTAAACCTGTCTCTTAGACTAAGGGTAAACCTGTATTAAGAAATAGTGTCCTGTATTTTTTTTCTTTATTTTTACGAGAGGAAAATCCTACATGGATGCTATGCCGGACACCTACAGACTAAAAACCAATCCTGCCCAACAGCCTACGGTTGGAAACCCCGGGTAAGCCCTCAGAAGGCTACCCGGCCAGGACTGCCAACAGACTTACGGCTACTACTGCGGCTTTGCCTAGGCAGTGTTCGGTTAGCCGTTTATGAGGCCATCGACCTTGACCATAGAAAACACGCGTCCTTCAAAAAGGAAATATAGTATTTTATAGCTTATTTTAGTTGAAATACCTAAGTTAATACTCAGACTTATTCAAAATCGAACAAAACCAAATTATAGGTGTCTGTTTTCTTTATATAAATTGACAATTGTGTTCATTTATCGCGTCCATAAAAAATGAAGTCATAAAATGCATTTATCAAAAAATTTGGGACTGATCCTATGATGTTTTTACGGGTACACTACAATAATACGAAAAGCTTAATTCCGAAAGTAGCAATCACGAATTTCATAATTCCGAAGATTCAAAAATCCCGAAAGTCAAAAATCCGATGTTTTATAAACCCTTTTTATTAAAAGTCCGAATTTCAAAATTCCGAATGTTTATAATTCCAACTGTCAGAATACCGAATTTCAAGAAATCGAACCGTATAATTCCGAATTATTAAAAATCCACCTTGTTATAAATATTAACTCCGATTATCAAAACTCCAATTATCAAAAAGTCGAAAAAAAAACACATTTCTGTAATTTAAAAGTTATAAGGCTTTTTTTCTACAAAACTACAAGCAGTCCAACCGCGACCACGGGCGCTGCAACGTGCTCGAAACGTCGGTGAATGTAAGTAAATAGTATTTCGCGTGAAGTCCCGAATTCTATAAGAATGAGTGTTAAAAACCGCGATAGTTTAAAAATAACAAAACTACAAGCATTGAGGCTCTCGTAGCCCCGCTTGAGTTTCTGTAAACGTTCACTGTCAGGAAGCTACTTTTGTTATGGCTGCAACTAGTCTGCTGATTATAAATCACACGAGACCTTAACCATGTGCAAGCAAGCAGACAGGCGGACATGCATGCAGACATTCATTAACTTTACAAAATTGCGTGACGAGTCGAGAATAACGAGACAAGCTTGTTACTGTAATCGAGAAATGTTCTTCCTCCACGCTTTTAACTGGTATTTCAAAGAACTTGCCGGCCGCTGCCACGGCCGTGGCACGCTCGCTTCAGTCGCTCGGCTCGTGCACAGGGGGTCACAGTTCTAACTTAACCTAACCTAATTGAATCTTCTTTTACTCTTGTCACTCCGGGTAAGAACCACAGCGAGGCGGGTTTCACCTTCATTTTTATTTTACACGAATACCCTATTTATTTAATATCGTCGCTGCGCCTGCAAAAGTCGCTATGTGATTTTTTTCGAATTTTGGATTTTGATGCCATTTAGATCCTTATTTCAAGGCGCACAAGGTGCAAAAATCAAAATTTTAAAAAACCTAATATTAACGGAGTTTCAAAAAATAGCTAAAATAGCTATGTGAAATCAATACTTTTTTGCGCCTTCAAAATAATTATGTGCTTCAAATCACATAGCTAAAAAGTTCACCTTAACTAAAATATAGTCAATTGCACGGAATTGCGCCCGCTATGTTTTTACGGGCACATAGCGATATTGGTGTACAATATTTGATCTGGAACATCGCGCATTGCACAAATCAAGTGTCACATAGCTATCTTTTTCTATGAAATTTGGCAGTCGTTTTGGATATTTATGTCATCGATCCGTTCAGGAATGTATTGAAATAATAAGGCTGCTTTGGAGCTAGAATATTTCAGTAAAGTGTAAAAAGTTTATTAGTTTTTATATTTAGCTCGCCAAATTGAGTCGCCACCAGCTGATGGAAAGCCGCGGCGCATCTAGCGATTGGGGGCCACTTCTGACAGTGGTCCTCAAGTTGGCGACCCTGTGAATTGCCTCTTTCCGCTCCTCTTTTAGAACCCGGGATTGTAAGATGAGGGAAACACGTGTGCCGGCAGGTCGACAGAGGAACGATCTTTTGAAACGCTCTGTTCTGGCGAAAATTCTTTCCACAGTGTATGAGTGGCACCTCTGCCCGGCACACGTTGGTCGGAATCGGAAAGAAGAGGGTGGGATCAGGTTGAAGAGCTCTTCAGAACATTCACCGTTATACATTCGGTAGAAGGCAGCGAGGGACGCTATGATTCTTCGCTGCGCTAACGGTTCGAGGCCTCCCGTCACCTCAGGACAACCAATTATTCGGATAGCACGTCTCTGCATAGCAGTCGCGCGCGCGCAGTCGTTAGCTACAGACGCTGGCGGTTATCAGTGAGCGTTGTAACAATGGCGGTTAATTCTACCGTCGTCAAGTGCAATGTGTGTAATATAGTTGTGAACGAATTATTGTGCTACATCCAAAATAAAGTGTCGGTAGTGGATGAAGAAACGTTAGTGCGTGTGTGTTCATCTACATTTAGTGCCGATGAAATAAAAATTGCAAAGTCTTTATTATTTGAGTCGATTCCGACTGACAGACGTAAAATAGTACGTAAAAATAAAGGCAAGGAAGAACGCGATCTAGGGGATATTATTAGCCTTTTTAAGTCATGTGAGGCTGACGTAACCCCTATATTTGTGGCTAAGGATCTGGAAAAATTGCCTCCAATTCTTTTTGATCATCTCGACTGTTCAAAACTTTTGAAGGACATTCTTATTGTGAAAAACGAAATCGAAAATATTAAGACGACATAATGCCACAATCGAGAGGGTAAATGAAATAAAAGTCGAACTACTGCGGATGAAGACCGATTCCTTACCACCAATGTCGGCATTCAAAGTAAATTCAAAACGAGGCGCTTGGCTTGACAGAGGGCCGGCAGGGCTGTCCCAGGATTGTTTGTCAGGTGCATATGAGTCCACTTGTGGTAAAAATGATTCGATGGAATCGCATTCACCACAGGTACATTACCGAGATGTGCAGGTATGTGCCAGCAAGAAATTAAGCTGTGAACTTGAGCTGTGCGAGACTCAGATTGAAGCGGACCTGAGGAAATCTGGTGGAGCCCGCGCTGAGGGACAGCGGGAGGTGGAAAGGTGCCTTCCAGACACTGACGCTGTTATGAGTGCCGCACAGCAGGCCGAGAAGGTGACTTCAGAGATACCGTTGTCAGTTTTAAGCTCGGTGCAACTGTCCAGCTGCAATGATGGTACAGCTAGTGAACATGAAACTATTAAACATAGTGACACAGATTTATGGCAGACTGTATCACGACGAAATAAAAAGCCGAGATATCGTTTTCTGGGACGGTCAGGCATAGCTAGGGATTTGGAGTGTAATTTTAAAGCTGCGGCTAGAAAAATTTCGATCTTTCTTACTAATGTCCATTGTGATACGACGGAGAAGGATATAGTAAGTTATATTCGAAGCAAAACAAGAGAGTCAGTAGTCCTGGAAGCAATAAATATGAAAAGAGAAAGGAGTCATAAAGCTTTCAAATTCTTTACTACTGAGGCCAACCTGTCTAAGTTCATGGATGAATCAATTTGGCCAGAAGGGATAATATTCAGGAGATTCATCAACTTCAGGCATAGAAAGAAGACCAGTAATGAAGTTAACGGCCTAAACACTTCAAAAAATGGATAAAGACGTTTATTGTTTAGCTACCTACAATTGTAAAAATATTAAGCGGTCTGTGGACGACATTAGACGGCTGTGTCGTACGTGCGACGTTATTTGCCTGCAGGAGACTTGGTTGATGTCGCACGATATACTTTTCATAGGTTCGATTGACAGCGGTTTTGGTTACACAGCTGTCTCGGCGATGGATACTGGGTCAGGTTTAGTCAGGGGTCGACCATGGGGGGGCGTGGCTCTGATGTGGAGACAGCAGACTTTCCCACAAGTGTCAGTGATTCCGTGTCATAATAACCGTATTTGTGCTATCAAAATAATAACGCGTGATAAACCAGTCATAGTGATTAATGTGTATATGCCAACTGATTGTGCGGTAAATTTACCTGAATTCATAGACTGTCTTGGTTGTGTGCATGCCATTATAGACGAATATGGGATCGACTCTGTCTTTATGCTCTTTATGCTGGGAGACCTGAACTCTTCGCCGGGTGAGTTATTTTACACAGAACTTTCAAGTTTTTGTAATGAGCAGCAATGGTCGTTAATTGACGTTGACATTCTAGGAATCGAGTCGAACACCTTAACTTTTGTGAGTGACGTATACGGGACCTGTAGTTGGTTAGATCATTGTGTGGCTACTCGCTCGGCGAAGAGGTTGGTAGTGGATGCTAGTGTCAGTTACGATGCTCGGTGGTCTGATCATTATCCACTGATCATACAATGTAACTTTAAAGCCCTTACTCCAATATTAACTTCAAAAATTTGTAATGTAAATAAATATGTAGAATGGGGTGAGAGGAATGACGAACAAACTGACAGATATACCTATGAGTGTCATTCTAGGCTTAGAAAAATTGACTTTCCTTTGGAATATGTTAAATGTGCGGATCGATACTGTGAGGTTCGTGGTCACAGGCGTACTTTGGACAAGATGTATTCTGACATAGTGTCCGCCCTCCGGGAGTCTGCGATGGCGGGTCGGGAGGGTAGACGTGAGCGTGGTCGTGGTATGCCCATAATGGGGTGGAACAAACACGTCAGCGAGGCTCACAGGATGGCCAGATCTAAATTTACTGAATGGGTGTTGTGCGGTAAACCTAAAACGGGGCTGATTTACAGTGAAATGTGTGTCAGCAGGAGAGTGTGTTGCTAAGTTAAAATGGTGTCAAAACCATCAGGAGCAATTACAGATGGATGCCTTAGCTGTAGCTCACTCCGGGGGAAATTTCCGCAGTTTCTGGAAGAGCACTAACAAATTAGGGACCAAATCTGGACCTCCTGCGAGCGTCGAGGGTGTGAACGATCCTAAAGATATAGCTAACGTCTTTAGAAATCATTTTTCAATAGCATCTCCCCTGGGTCCGTCTCGGTCGGTGCTCAAGGTTGATAAAAAGCAATCAATTACCAGCTTTCTTGCAAAAGATGTACGCAATGCCATTCGAGCTATCTCACGTGGCAAGTCGCCGGGGCACGATGGACTCAGCATTGAGCACCTGCTGCATGCCGGACCACACATATCTAGAGTGCTTGCAATGTTCTACTCCTTATGTGTCAGCCACTCATATATACCGGAAGATCTTATGGAAACTGTGGTGGTACCTGTAGTTAAAAATAAAACTGGTGACCTTACTGACAAAAATAACTACAGGCCTATATCACTTACCACTGTTTTAGCAAAAGTATTTGATGGTCTGCTTGAGGCACAGTTAAATAGATACGTCACTGTGCACGATAACCAGTTCGGGTTTCGACCTCGTCTGTCCACTGAAAGTGCTATACTGAGCCTTAAGCATACCATCAAATATTACACTAACCGTAGTACACCCGTTTACGCTTGCTTTCTCGACCTTTCTAGGGCCTTTGATCTAGTTTCCTATGATCTTCTCTGGAAGAAGCTTCTAGCCACAAAGTTACCACAGGAACTAGTCTGCGTGTTCCAATACTGGTACACAAATCAACGTAACAGGGTCCGGTGGACGGGGGCTATGTCGGACTCTTATCGGCTAGAGTGCGGGGTGAGGCAGGGGGGATTGACCTCTCCTACCTTATTTAATCTCTACGTGAATGGACTGATTGAGGCACTGAGTAGGCAGCATGTCGGTTGTCACATTGATGACGTATGTGTAAACAATTTGAGTTACGCAGACGACATGGTGCTTCTTAGTGCATCGGTTTGTGGCCTGAGAAAGCTGATAAGCACTTGCGAGAGGTACGCCTGTGATCACGGACTACGATACAATGTAAAAAAGAGCCAATTCATGGTTTTTGAGACCGGCGGTGGGCGCACTTCACACGTACCGAATTTACTGCTGAATTCAGTCCCGCTACAAAGAGTTGATAAATTTAAATATCTGGGACATGTAGTCACTGCCGACCTCAAAGATAATGAGGATATTGAGCGGGAGCGTAGAGCCTTGTCAATAAGGGCTAATATGATAGCTCGCAGGTTTGCACGGTGTTCTACTGAAATAAAGATGACCCTCTTTCGAGCATATTGTACAACCCTTTACACGTGCAGCCTGTGGGCTTATTATAACAAAAGAAAATACAGTGACTTGCGCGTCCTGTACAATAATGCGTTTAGGATGTTGATGGGGCTGCCTCGATCCTGTAGTGCCTCGGGGATGTTCGCGGACGCTCGTACCGCTTGCTTTCATGCTACTATGCGCACGCGGGCAGCGTCTTTGGTGGCCAGGGTGCGAGCCAGCTCCAACAGCATCCTACAAATGATATCGGCTAGGATGGACTGCCCTTACCTCCGGCATTGCTGCGAGAGACATATCTCTGTGCCGCTCCCGGAGAGGAAATATTGACTTGACTTGAAATTTTTGACTGACGTGACATGATTACTTACTGACATGGTTTAGTACTTTATTGGTATTTTATTGGCTCATTTTATTTCTGTTTATTATTATTGTAATTTATTTTATTTGACATTGTTTATATTTAAATTTGATCAATGGTTATACATGACGAATTTCTAAATTTATTGACTTATTAAATGTATTGTATGACTTATGTAATGATATTGACTGTTGAAGACTTAGTGATTTATTGTTTTATTAATTTGATAATTTGTATTGCATTGTTATGGGTATCTTGACCTGAATTAAATTGATTTTATAAATATTTTTATTATTTATAGCGTCAAGTGCGTCTAGTAAGTACCTCGCGCAGCATCCCAAAGGTGAGAACAGTAATCGACGCAGTGGTGAATCTGCTTCTTGCACAGTAAACATCTCTGATGTGGCGTAAAATACCGTCTCACCTTATTCAGGATTCCTAGTTTTTGCGAGGCCAGCCCAATACAGCTCTCTATGTGGAATTTGTGATTGAGCGCACGCCGTACGTCTATACCGAGGATCTCCAGGTTGTCCTTTAGTGGAACCGTAATGCTCTGAAGAGAGGGTAGGGATAGGAATGGGGACTTCTTAGCTGTAAACGCACACGCCTGTGTTTTTCTGGCATTGAACTTGACCAGATTGTCCGACCCCCATTGGGCAATGCAGCCCATGTCGCGGTCGAGATTCGCCACGAGTTGTCGTCTCTTTCCCCTCCACGTCGCCTCGCCCCTCCGCTGGACGGCCAGAATAGCTGCCATGCAGAGTACTACTATCATCCGCATAACAATGAATGCACCCAAGGGACAGCATGTCATTGATATGCAGAAGAAAGAGAGTTGGGGGCAATACCAATCCCTGTGGTACTCCGGCATTTACCTGCAAAAACAGGAAGCCTGACCATCACAGAGGAACCGTACAAGTCGCCCGTGCAGGAAGCTGGCCAACCAGCGGCACAACTGCGACGATAGACCGTATGCCGGCAAATTGGAAAGAAGCAAAGCATGACGCATATCAAAGCATTAAGCGATGTCTAGGCCAATAGCCAGAGATTCACCGTGCCTCTCCATAGCCTGCTACCTCCCCGCTGCCTCTTTTACAAGCATGACCTGCTCACAGAAAGACGCGGTGGCGCGGAGTCTTAATTAATCCCGCTGGAGATGATTGCTCACACCATAGTCGAGAGAATAGCCACGCCCAGACCTGCAACGAGAACCTGGCACTGCTGCGCCCACCCTATGGACTCCCTAATTGTGGAAAGTGCTGTGGCCTCGCTGAATTTTATACTGGGTGTTTCTTTTAGGGTGTCAAGCCGCCACTAGCTGGTAGCAGGGTTCCATACCTATCGATTTAACCTCCATGTATGTTCTACGATTTTTTGTAGTTTTCGAGATATAATGTTCTGCATAATTCCCTATTTTTTATTATCGATTAATCACAATTATATTTCGAGTAAATCGGTTTTTACTTCCTCCTGAAAAGTTGGTTAAAAATACATAGCGACTTTTGCAAGCGCAGCGACGATATAATATTTATAAAACTCATGGATGATATCAATTTTAACTTTAGCCTATTTGTTGTAAAAAGTTATAACTTTACCAATGTATTTTCAGAAATTTGAAATGCGGTCTAATGCATTTCGGGAAAATAACAGTACGGAATTTTGATTATTAGTACTGATGAAATTAGGAAGAATAAAATGTCGTACTTATAAGTTTTGGATAAATGAATATCGTCTCTTTGAATATTCGGTGCTTTGATTCTTAGGAATTATAATCTTTGGAATTTTGAACATCGGAATATTGAAATTCCGAAAAATATATTTCGGATTTTTTGGGTGTTCCCCTTTTTACGATTATTGCAGAATCAATATGAAATACAATTTTAATAATACTAGTATAGTCCGTCGAATATCAACTCCGATTCATCATCTCAACGTAAAACTTGTACAATCCTTTGTTTTATACAGCGGACGTAGAGGGTAACATAATATATCTGTTCTTATTTTATGTTTTTCCAATGGTCTTATTACATTTACGACAGTAGGAAGTTGGTCCAATTCAATATTGTATTTTTTTTTGGTTTTCCTATACGCCGCCGCAGTGAACTTACGTAGGGTAGTTACGTTACACTTTTCAGAATTAAAGTAATGAAATGAAGAAATTGAGCTTAAATAAATAAATAAATAAAATTGTTTATTTCCAGTTTCTTATAAGTACATATAGGTACTATTTATAACAAAACCATAGTTTGGAACACATCTTGTAGACTAAATTTCTATTTTTGGCTTTTATTTTTCGTCTACAAACTAAGTCGACAAAATGATTTCAATTGAACCTCTTTTTCGTCAATTTCAGAAACGGACCCCGAGCATGAATGTTTGTTTAACTAACCTGTATACGGAGCATTTTCCTTCATTTTAATCAAAGCAATGTCGTTTACTCTTGATGTTTTAAAGTTAAAATCTGGATGTACAATATACTTGTCGATTGGTATTGTTGTTTCACCATCGGTACAGTCTTTTGATCCAAAGCCGTCAGTAATACAGTCAGGACCAGTATTAGTTAGGTTGTGTTCTCCAAGACGTACGTTTGTTCTGAAATGGATAATATACCTAATATTAACTAGCTGAAGATTTGTTTCCCGATCCCGTTTCCTATAGAAAAAGCAGCCTACCTATGTTTTTTTTAGACTACAATCTACCCTGGTTGGTAAAAAATTCCGCCCAATCGTTCAGCCGTTAGAGCGTGATTCAGTAACAAACCTCCAAACATCTTCACAAACTTTCAGATTTATAATATTCGTAGGAAGTAGGATTACTAGCTGACCTCACGCGGGTTCACCTGCGTAGTTGCCTTTCCCGTGAGATTACAGAGTAAAATATAGCAGGAATGGGGGATACTGTAGTTTTCTAACAGTGTAATAGTTATTGAAATCGGTTCAGTAGAGACTATTTGGCCTACTTAGTCGGATATTATACAGTAAAGCCTCTTCAATCTCAAATCTCAAATAAAAATCAAATCTCAAAAATACATAAATACCTACAGATTAACGGTCACACCTATATCCCCGAGGGGATAGGCAGAGGCCCTAGACGACAGCGTGACGTGAAGAATTCACCCCCCCCCCCCCCCTAGAGAAGCGGGATAACACCCGAAACCCCCAAAGTTAAGAATACAAAAATATGAGCGATTCAAAAGATCGTTTCTCTGTCGAACTATAAAAGCTTGGAACCACCTGCCCGCCCACGTATTTCCTTCTCCCAACCCCGCGTTCTTCAAGAAAAGTGTGAAGAGGCACATCACAGGGCCGCCAACTTTAGGACCACTGTCAGAAGACTTACGGACTGAAGAGTGACCCACATAGATATACCATGGCTTTCCATCAGGCTGGCGACGTCTATTTGGCGAGCTTAATATTAAAAAAATACTTACGGTGTATAACGTTTGAGTGTGATTGCACTCAGGCACTGGGCAGCCGTCAATACATATTTGGTACTAATAAGAGTCCCCCCACACAACGACTTTGCTTTACCAGTGTTTTTAATCAAATACTCAATGAGAGCCAACCATGGATATTGACCTAATTCTGCTGAAGGACCACCTGAAATAATAAACTTTTTTAGGATTCCGTACCAAAAGGGTACCCTATTACTAAGGCTCCGCTGTCTATCTGTCTGTCACGAGTCAGTAGCTCAGGAACCGTAACAGCTAGACAGCTGTAATTTTCACAAATATTTCTAACTAGCGGACGTCACGCGGATCCACCCGCGTAGCTCCCGTTCCCGTGGGAAAACGGGAATAAAATATACTCTATGTTCATCGGGAAGAGTATAACTTCTCAACAGTGAAAGAATTTTTTATTTTGGTCCAGTAGTTTCGGAGCATATTCGATGCAAACAAAAAATCTAATGTTTCCTCTTGATAACATTTGTATAGATGCCGCCGAAGTTTAGGGGGCTTTTTTTATTGATTGTTAGCCAGCCTACTGCCGCATCAAAACTCATACTCTGCGAGCTATGGCGATTTCTCTGACGGATATCATCGTTACGATGGTATTTAATCTTCAGAGACACTCCATTTACCAGTCTAGAGACGATTCCGACGAGCTAAAAAAATCTCAATAAAAAAAAAATTACCTATGATTTTTGATCCTCCATAAAGATCGATACCACAACATCCACTATCAGGGTCTGGTAGTCCAGTCAGCGCAGCACATTCACTTTTGGTTGCAGAATCTGAGAATTGTATATCATTATGGACTGGTATACTATAATTAGCTCGGGTTATAGAATATATTATTAAATCTGTGCTGGGGTCAAAGAATGACATGATGCCGTTCATACTCCTGTGTTAAAATTTCAAACATTAGCAATTTACACCCAATACCCGTTGACCTAGGTAGAAAATTAGAACCTTCCTCAGACATGTCCTAAAAATAATACTCCTTCATCGAAAGCATACTCTAAGCTGTATGGAAGTTATAGTGCAGCAACTAAATAGTGTGAGCGAAGGCAAAGAAGTGTTCCCTGCTTTAAGATTAGAATGTCTAGAAGCACTTATGGCAATAACCTTTACTCATTTGTAAAACCTTGGTCAAATACCTACTTAAATATGTAAAACAATTAATAACTATCAATACATCAAATTAGCCTATTTATTTATTTATTTATTTCATAACAATATAAATTGTGTTGAAAATAATAAGATCAAAATAGTACACAGAATAACAATAATTAACAATATTCACGAAAATAAATTATTCACATTATCAATCATAATCATACATAAAAATACTCCATAATAATTAATCAATAGTTAACGGTACACATTACACTATGGCAGTTCAGTGCTGGACGTAGGCTTCTTTTTTTTTAAGTAGATGTAAAATTCTTCATGGCTGCTATGCCGGACTCCTACCGGCTAAAAAACCTCACGTATGCTGCCCAACACCCTACGATTGGGAGCCCCGGGTAAGCCCTGGGAAGCATATTCCAGGACTCCCAACAGATCTACAGCTACCACTGCGGCCTCGCCTAGGGGGTAGTTTGGGTGCTATCCCGCGTCTTGGGGGGGTTTTCGGGTGTCATCCCGCTTCTTAGGGGGGCCTGCGTGAATCCCTCACGGATAATAATGATAATTCTATCAACCAATACTTCGGCAAACCGTGCTTTCGACGAATAGTGATTTCTGCCAACCGTGCTTTCTATGGAAGGATTCTTCGGCGAACCGTGCTTTCTACGAGTAGTAATTTCTGCCAACCGTGCTTTCTATGAAAGGAGACGTCTGCCAAAAATAATTCTGACAGAATTATTTTTGGCAGACGTCTCCTTTTATAAATTATTCGAACAAACGAGTTTCGGATTAACGTTTCAGGCCCAAAAAAATCGTGTCATCTACTCATTAAAAAAAAAATAACCTATGATCATAATTTGATCATTATAATATTATGATAATTATAATTTGCCCGACGACATGAGGAAAACAGGCAATATTAAAATAATTTATTTCAACAAGAATCTTACGAAATAAGCTTATAAATGTCTGCTAATGTCGTCATTTCTCCTATTTAAGTATATAACATAAATCCGTAATTCTAATGTAACTTTTTATATCTAATAAGATTGGGTATTTATATATTTATATTTATGTATATGTGTATATATTATGTGTGTATGTGTATGTAAGTATTTGTTTCTCAAGTATGTATGATCGCTTGTTTTAACTAGTCTTTTTTCACACACTTCTACCTTTTTCAACTATATCATTGTCATGCTCTCCTCTCGCCGGCCTGCTGGAGGAGATTTCTTAAAGAAATAAGCAGTGCCATTGTACTCTTTTTTTCCTAACTACATCTCTATTGTAATACATGTGTGTACATAAATTGTTAAATAAATAAATAATCCTCTTAGAAGGTTATTGGTTCTTTGTTGAACAAATATTTTGTTTATATTTTTCTAGTACCAACCAATCTGATCAAAATCCGAGAAATGCTGGTTCCACATTTTATTTTTTATACATGCTTTCCTTTTAATTTCTTTTTTAAACTTCAAATTAAAATAAAATCAACTTACATCCATTTTCTACACAACACAGTATTAAAAGTGAGAAAAATATCGAAATAAAGTTCATTATGACCTTACACTTTAGACACGTGTTTATCCAACAAGCTCGATATGTTGAATACATCATCTTGATATTATCACACTGTTTATATAGTGGCATATAATTTATGTTTGTTGGTATTTGGCTTTGTGTAATGTTAAAAAATATGTGAATATCTGTTACTGTTTTTGACCGAGTGAGCGAAGCGAACGAGAGTCTCAGTTTCGACAGTATGGATGATTTTGCTTTTGTATGTTTAATTGTCAGTTCCGGTCTAGAGGACGCATTTTTTAACCGATTTTCACCAAACTTGGCACACGTGTTCTTTTATTCAAAATACAACTTTTGTCGACAAAATTTTTGATAAAGTTGTAAATGGGAGAAGATCGGTGTCGCGTTATTTATGAACGGATCTTGATGATTTTTGGCTGAAACATAAAGAAAACTCCTCACAAGTTGTTGTAAAAAAAAACCGGCTAAGAGCGCGTCGGACTTGCGCACCAAAAAACAGTAAAGAATCACGTTTGTTGTATGGGGGCCCCCTTTAAATATTATAATTTTTCTGATTTTAGTATTTGTTCTTACAGCGGCAACAGAAATACGTCATCTGTGTAAGTTTAAGTTCATGACGAACAGACGGACAACATCTGCTGACTTCCTCTGACTGCCTCCTTGGTGTAGTCGGAAGTGTATGAATGTGTATGAAGTTGTGTGCGAAATATTTATTTAATTTTTATATTTTATATCATAGGTGCCTCACAGAATTTTTTGGGTTGCTCGCGAGGTCCACTCTTCGCAGAAGAACTAGTATTATTATGTATTGATTGATGATTGATGGTACTCAAGTAATTTTCTTACGGTAGAATAGTCTTTACAAATTGATCCTGTTACACAATGTCCAGCTGTCAACACATATTTAGTGCTAATCAGGGTTCCACCACACAACGTTTTCAATTTACCATCCTCTAAATATTCTATGAGCGCCAACCAGGACCTCTAGCGCCACAGGCGGTATCACTACCGACCGTGCCAGGGCAGTCGACTATTATACTATACTAGCGGACGCCATACGGTTTCACTGGCATAGTTCCCGTTCCGGTGGGAATACGGGAATAAAATATGTATATCCTATGTTCACCGCAAAGAGTGTAGTTACCCAACAATGATCTTTCCTCTTTATAATATTAGTATTATGCGAAAGTATGTGAGTATGGGTGTTTGTTACTTTAGCTCGCTCTAATAGCGGAACGGATTTGACTGAAATTTGGCACAAGGATTGATTATAGTCTGAAATAACACATATTTTATCACAAGATAAGTTCCCATGGGAATTAGAAACACGAACGGGAACAAAATCTCACGCGAACGAAGCTGCGGGCATCAGCTAGTAATAATATAATAAAATCCCTATGATAGAAAAGTCAAAACTGTACATTGTAAATATTAAAAAAAAGAACTTTCTGGGTGTTCAACAGATACCGAAGCCAAAAATATAGTTAGAAAAAATTTTTGTCTGTTTGTCTGTTTGCTTTGCTTTGTCCGGAAGGATCTCGAAAAGTACTCAATAGATTTGATTCATATTTTGCACACATATTAACTAGGGGTAGGGTCTTCAAATAGGCTATATATATTATTATCACGCCACATATCCTATCCTATTATAACATAATTTCCACGCGCACGAAGTCGCGGGCAATAGCTAGTTCATTATAATTATCTAATGACCTTTAGAATAAATCATCATCTAGAGTAAAAAAAAAGTAAGAACCTGGTTTGTATCCTGGTTTAACCTGATTTTCACTAATGAAGTTTATTATAATATTGTAATGAAACCTATAATTTTGGTGATTTAGAAACTACTTTTTTATTTGTTTAAACCACCACAGTGGAATCGTTTGTGATTAAGATAAAAAATAATGAATATTGTTTTTTCATCCTAATTTTTTAACGCGAGGAAAGTCCTACAGGGATACTATGCCGGACTCCTACGGACTAAAAACCACACGTTTTTTACCTAATGCCTACGGTTGGAAGTCCCGGGTCAGCCCTCGCGAGAATGACCCTACTAAACTTTAGGTTAAGCGTTTTCCATATTGCACTATGGAAACTGCTTAACCCTTAATTTACCCGTTAGGTCCCCGGGACTCCCTTAAAATCTCTAAGTGACCATAAAAGTTACATTTTTTAAAATCAAAACTTGCACGTGCGAGTACCTTCACGCGGTCACGGGGTAAGTGCGGGGGCGGGCAGACGTCTACGTGTGCGACTCCCATCGGTAAGTAAACACACTCGAGGAGTCCGTTGGACTCCACCGGGGTATGTATGTTATTGTTTTGGATTATATATTGGCGTCTCACAATGTTGTAAATGTTCTAGACGACAAAACTGAATCCGTAGTGAACAACTGGCAGCAAGATATGGATTAGAGGAACTCTTAACAGGAAGTTGAAAGATTACCCTTGAATCAGCCACGCAGATTGATGGGCAATGATGTAGTGTCAGAATCTGAAGATGACTGCGTGCCTTCTGAGCATGACACTGATTTTCAATGTTCAGCCACTTCAGACGATGATGAAATCATGAACACCGCTTACCTTTGCCATACTTGTAATAAGCCTATGTGCCTTGGCTGTTCAAAGAAAATAATGTACCAATAATCGTGAGCAGAATGTCCTGCACGTTTTGTTTTCTACAAGTTTTTTTCGTTGTTTTTATTTTTTGATGAGGGTTTATATTCCAAAGAAGACATTTGTTACATATTTGTTTATAATATTTGTATTTTGATACAAAAAAAAATACTCAAAGTTATATCTCATATTTGTGAGAAGAAATATTTAGTTTTCATAAATCTAAGTTATTAAAGGCTGTTAATTAACAATTTTAAGTGATTTCATAGTGCAATAGTTGATTAACAAATATGATAATTTGATTCTTAGAAATGTGAGCATTTTTTTGAATAAATCATCCCTTTTCTTGAAGGGAGTCCTAGGGACTCCATCGGGTAAATTGTGTAGGTAAAATGTCACCGGGTAAACCAAGGGTTAACCCTTAAGCCCTACACTTATTTTGCCAACCGATTTTCCTACAGGGGGTGCTGGAGTACCCCAAATTGAAATTTCTGTAATTGTTGAAAAATGCATCAATTATTAAATAGTATGTTTTAATAATATTAATTAGGAACATAAGATATCAAATTAGTCTTAGTACATGAAATCAGTCTTAATTAGAGCACTTTGTGGAAACTTTGATCTGATGCTCTAAGAAAATTAGTATTTTACACCTAAGGCACAAAGCCCTGATTTTTGTGTCCTTGAAGCTTGGACAAAGGACACAATGTCCTTGGCTTGAAGGGGCAGAAGTAGGATCTGAAGATTCTTGAGAGTTTTTCAGGATAGAATAGAATAGAATAGAATAGAATAAAACTTTATTTGTACACCTCGTTAAAAACTATTTACAAAATTTAAACAGACAATATTGTACAAAGGGCGGCCTTATCGCTAAAAAGCAATTTCTTCCAGACAACCTTAGGATGGACTTTTTCAGATCCCGCCTCAAAGATGGTACCCGGTAACGATTTTGCAAATGTTCCCAATTGAGCCTAATTGTTTTAGAAATGTACGTCTGAATTTTGAATTTCCTGTTGCAAAACTGTTGAGTACTTAATGAAAACCCACGAGTTAATTCCAGCAACATATTTAGTAACTGGTAAAATAAACACAGTGGCCAATGTCTGTTTTCTCTTTCGACGGAACATTTTTTTGCCAAAGCATGAAAAACATCTAAATCACCTTTAGTTTTAATGTAAAAATGAATTATTGCTGTCAATTGCACTTATATACATACATACAATATATATACATGCGTGTATACAAATACTTCTACGAAACCAAAACAAGTAGTGAATAAAAATACTACCTACACTCATTGCCTATTTTCCTACACTGGGGTGCAGACGCACCCCACAGCACTTGTACAGGCGACCATACTATACGACTGTCGTCGCGGCGTTGATTAATCGCAAGCACTAATCACCAAACTAAAGTACTGTAACGCGCAAATCTGTGGTTAGTAAGGTAACCGAGATATTCACAAAACAAATCGGTCTGGGGTTCACCAGCACCCCATGTAGGGTTCCAGGGTTAAGCATGTTTTGCTATTTCTCTTTTATAAAATAACATTGGATTATGACGAGCTACCTACCCTTTAACCCATTTACAGCGACCGATCGTTATAACGATCACAAAACTGAGTTTAAATACCCTCCATTAAAAAATATGTATCTACTGGAATATTTTTGCTTATTGTCTTTGATTCGAATGAGTGGTCATTTAGCTGTGTTTCGACGCGTATTTCATTGCCCTATAATACTTATTTGGAATTTCACAAAGCATTATATCTTATCCAAGTGAAAAAGTTTCATTATGTCTTCAAAACGGTAAGTTTTCACAAAGTTTCTTTTGGTTGAAACTCATGTTATATTTGTTTTTTTTATAAATTTGTAACTAGTCTAACTAAATATGAAGCAAATTTTGACCATTTACATAATATTAAAAAAAACTAGTGATATATTTTGTGATCGTTATAACGATCAGTAGTAATTTGGGTAGGTATTTATTTTTAGATCTATTCATCATACTAAGCCATTATCTCTCGATGAAATCATCATCAACCATTCGATGGGGATATAAGTTCTGGGTTGGTGCGACCAGATTGGGTTATGTACTATGGTTTGATCCATACCAAGGCCATTCAACAATTATTCCACCGCTTTATAGGGAGTTAGGTCTGGGAGCTGGTGTTATTTTGCGTTTTGCTGATCATTTACAATTTCGATTCCCAGGTGCCCCTTGTCACCTGTTCTTTGACAATTTCTTCTCTTCCATTGCTCTTTTTCACGAATTGGGTAACAGAGGACTCAAAGCCACCGGAACAATCCGTGAAGACCGTACAAAAAAATGTCCTTTACCCTCCAATAAAGAGTTCAAGAAAACTGAGAGGCAATTTTAGTACCAGTCTAGTCGTCCAGAGCATATTTTAGTTTGTAAGTGGAACGATAATAGCGTGGTGATAGTAGTATCCAATTCAGAAACCATCGAGCCCTTATATTAAAGCTAAACGGTTCTCACAGCAGCAAAAAAAATATGTCCACATTGATCAGCCTGCAATTATAAAAAAACCTGCAATGAAAACATGGGAGGATTCGATAGGTCCGACCAAAACATTGGTCTTTATCGTACATCCATTCGCGGCAAGAAGTGGTATTTCTCACTATTTTGTCACTGCTTAGACATGGCTACTCACAATACGTGGAAACTTTATAAAAATAATGGAGGAGACTACGATCACCTTACATTTCGGAGAACTATTGTCAGAGGTATTTTGGAAACTTATAGAAGAACTGAGAAGCGTGGACCTTGTCCTACTCCCAGAAATTATAGGGAAACCTCTCGCTACGATAGAATTGATCACTTAGTTGAATACAACGACACACAGCATCGGTGTTCGCTTTGCAAAAAAAACACGAACTTCACTTGTCCAAAGTCCAAAGTGTAAAGTTCACTTGCATCCTAAAACATGTTTTTCTGCTTACCATACTCCAACATAAACAACTATAATGTAGTTTATTATATTTCGTTACAGTAATAGTAATATATTATAGTAATAAAAGCTTTTTGTAATACCAAAAATGTTTTTTAATTATAATAGAGATACAATGTACATATATTGATACTTGTGTTACCGTTACGCTACTCACTTATTACTACTGATCGTTATAACGATCGAAGTTTTCCGAGCTTTCCAGAAAACCTAAAATTTTTTTGGTATTTTTCCATGTTTACTATATCCATCGAGGTAACAATATCAAAAAATTAGGAAGTTATCAGAAAAAAATAGTTTCAGTAACAACTGGGTTAACTGGTACATCTTTCCGAGGAGATTTTCGTAGCATCCAGTGATAGACAATTACGTAGAGGGAATGTTTGATTTTAGTCGGTTCATGTCCGGTATAATAATATTGATAATAATAATTACGGACTATCTGATCCCAGAGTAAGCTCGGATTAACCTGCTTGTGTTATGGGTTTCAGACTATGGATATTAATACACATTATATACTAGCTGATGCCCGATGCCTCGTTAATCCGAAACTCGTGTGTTCGAATAATCTGTTGACAGAAACATTATTGGCCGACGTCTCATTTCATAGAAAGCACGGTTGGTAGAAATCACTACTCGTAGAAAGCACGGTTCGCCCAAGTATTGGTCGATAGAATCGTTATTACACAGATGTCATGGTTGTTCGAAAGCACTATAGGCAGAAACCCCTGTAAATAGATAGCACGGTTCGCCGAATTAATTGTAAATAGAATCATTATTCATAGAAGCCTTGGTCCCAAGAAAGCGCGGTTGGCAGAAACCTTTGTTCATATATAAAACTTCATTCCGAAAGCTTTTTTGATAGAAACCACTTTTTCCAGATACATTGGATCATAGAAAACTCTTCACGTTTATCTACGATTCGTAAAGTACTACTGGATAGCTTGATAATCCCTCGGACACTTTTTTTACCTATGGTTCTACCCCAACGATATTATCGTGGGGAAGAAACGGACTTCAGATTGTGGAAAGCTTAAAACGACCAAAGTTATTAGTTTATTCTTTGTAACGAGCTTTCTGTGATCCGATGTATCTGGAATTAGTGGTTTCTATCAAAAAAGCTTTCGGAATGAAGTTTTATCTATGTAAAGAAGTTTCTGCCAACCGCGCTTTCTATGAATAATGATTCTATCAACAGTTAATTCGGCGAACCATGCTATCTATGTACAGGGGTTTCTGCATATAGTGTTTTTGAACAACCGTGACATCTGTGCAATAATGATGCTATCAACCAATACTTCGGCGAACCGTGCTTTCTACGCATAGTGATTTCTGCCAACCGTGCTTTCTATTGAAGGATTCTTCGGCGAACCGTGCTTTCTACGAGTAGTGATTTCTGCCAACCGTGCTTTCTATCAAAGGAGACGTCTGCCAAAAATGATTCTGTCAACAGATTATTCGAACAAACGAGTTTCGGATTAACGTTCCAGGCTCGAATTTATCAAAATTCTTTCTTAGCGGATGCCTACGTCATAACATCTACCTGCATGCCAAATTTCAGCCCGATCCGTCCAGTGGTTCGGGCTGTGCGTTGATAGATCGATACCTCGACCGATCGGGTTATACATATTTAGGTACCTACTTTCTTGGTTCGTAAATACATACTCATAATACGTAGATAAACACCCAGACTCTCGAGATCCATATTTTATGGATCACATAAATAATTTATACCCGATGGGAATCGAAACCACGACCTTGTGCTCCATAGTCACACTTTACGATTTACGATCTCTAGACCAATGAGGCAGTCGATATCATTATGCATAGCCCGATAGTCTGTATGACATACAAGTACGTGGGGATTTCCACATGTATAGTCCAATCCTTCCCGATCTGGCAATAATGTAAACATGTCATGTTTTGACAATCGTTGTCTAAGACTGATGAGTAGAAAAATATAGTACCTATGACAAATCATTCAATTTTTTACTATTCTGAGTAGGTATTTTAAATGAAAATAAACTATCATAAAGAAGTAAATTTGGTGTCGAAATAATTGTAAGAACACTGTATGACTCCTGGATTCTGGAATATAATCAGGGGGTAAAACTCAATTACAAGTAACTATGGATATATAGGATCAAATGTGTTTGTTTACATTTTTGCGCGAAGCTATTGAAATACAGTATACAAGAGTTACCCGCTCTCATTCTGATTTTATTCGTTTGATGTAATTTAAACAGCTATTAGATAAGCTACAAGGAAAAGAAAATGGGTAAACAAACACTTCTTGATAATTAATATAAAAATTATCCCAGAAAATATTCTACAAAACAGGAAAGATTAAGCAGTCTGGAATAACATATAGGCAACTTTTTTAATATGCAACGTACCCGTGGGACGTGGAAACGAGATTCTTGACGTACTCATTTACATCTTAAACAATTTATTTAATTAAATAAATTATATTTGAAGCGCTCGTGGCCCCGCGGACTCAGTGTTCTGTAAACGATCACTGCAGTAAGCAACATTTACTATGGCCGGACATGGATGGGTGACCACCGCGTGGACCACTTTGTGACATTTTTTTACGAGCGTTTCCGTGCTTCGGAAGGCACGTTAAGCCGTTGGTCCCGGTTGCCAGTAAAATGGCAGTCGTTAAGCCAAGATGAAGGCCCTACGGGCGGCTTGAAAAATTTCAACTGTGGGTCGTCACAACCTGCGCCCGGGTCGGCAGCGCGTGTGTAGCGCCTCTGGTGTTGCAAACGTCTATAGGCTACGGTTATCAACCTTCCGGTGGGCCGTAAGCTTGTCTGCCACCTAAGTAGTATAAAAATATATATATATATATATATATATATATATATATAACTAAGCAAATCTTCAGAGGAGTTGTCATCTTCTGAACGTATCTCACCAATACAAACTGTCTCCAATTCTATTTTACTTTATTATTTCAAGTAAAATAGGGGCCTATACATAATAATGATGTCACTGTTGCTACACACACATGTGACACACACATGTTTGCTACTGAACAAGCTTGCCCTTCGCCGCCAGTTTTCAGTTAAGCGACGTAAACAGGATGAATTTTTCAAAAGGGATTGGATGGCCAAATCCGAAACTATAAAGAATATCGAAAAATGCTCTAAGGAGTCACGAGCCCGATTTTGATGAAACTTAAAACCTCATCATTAGATTTTTGAAAAACCAATAATCCTAGCTGGGAATCGAACCCATTGATTATGGAAAAAAAAACACTATATTATTACACCATACGATAGTGTTGCTATTAAGGACCTGATCTGGGAAGTAATGACATATGGCAAACTAAAGGAAAGTGCTCATCTTTAACAAAATACAATTTATTTTGCTTACGGTAACTGATTAATTGTACAAAATGTAGACCATTGTTTTAAATACATAGCTGGATTCGAGACCTCAAGGATCGTACTGCATTCAATATTATTGATTCAGTTTAGAATATTCTCCAAAGAATTATTCTGAGCATGATTTAAAACACGGAATAGTTACGATCTATTCTGGGATTTCGAACGAAACAAACTATGATGTTTTTCTGTAATTTTTAACAATAACTATGATACAAAATTTAGGTACATGAAATATGAATTCTATCAAAATTCCAAACTTTCCTTAAATTTGCCGTATATCATTACTTCGAAGAATTTAATCCTTATCAGCGACACTATCGTATGGTGTAATAATAAAGGGTATGTTTTTTTTTTCAAAATCAATGGTTTCGATTCCCAGCTAGGGTTTTTGATTTTTCAAAAATCTAATAATGAGGTTTTAAGTTTTTTCAAAATCGGGCTCGTGACTCCTTTGAGCATTTTTAGCTATTCCTTATAGTTTCGTATTTGGCCATCCAAGATCTTTTCAAAAATTCACCCTGTATAGTGCCAATTTTTATAAAACTATTTGTTATTTCAGCACCATCATCAACCCCTCTTGGAGTCCAAGTTCAGCCAACAGACAATCCAGGGGAATTTTTAGTTTCATGGTTGCCCCCTCCAAGGGAGAGCCACAACGGCTTACTGCAAGGTTACCATGTACAGGCTGTACCCAGGATTAATGGAATACCAGTTATTTATACTGTAAAAATAGGTATGTTAAAAATTTCTATACTCATTTAATTGGCTTTGTAGAGAAGCTGGAAAGGTAAAAGAGTCTGCCTACAGAGCTTGGATCACGGCTCGCGCTAATTCAGATCCTAACATCTCTGAAGTGAAACGCAAACTAAACGCCGCCTCGAGGGCCAGCAAAAGAGCAATTGTCAGGGCTAAATTCAATTTCGTCGGCAGAATTGGTGAGCGACTAGCCAGCTACCCTTCTGGAAGTCGAGAATTCTGGTCGCTTACCAAAGCTACCGAGGGAAATTTTTGTCGATCGGGATTACCACCCCTACATAAACTGGATGGTGGTCTGGCCCAAAGTGCCAAGGAGAAAGCCGACCTTTTGGGTTCCCTCTTTGCCTCCAACTCGACTATGAACGATGGAGGTGCTATTCCGCCTGTCATCCCTTGGTGTGGAACTTCCATGCCAGAAATTAAATTCAGGCAGCGGGATGTCAGGAGGGAGCTTCAGTCCCTTGACGTTCATAAGTCGAGCGGGCCGGACGGCATACCTGCGGTGGTACTTAAGCAGTGGTCCGGAGTTGTGTCCGGTACTTACACGTCTTGATGTCATGGTATTATTGCAAGGGGAATTTGACCTTGTTGTTTTATACGTCTTTATCTCCGTAGCAATTGATCGAAGCATATCACCGTTCTCAGGCCCCTTAAGCAAATACAAGCCAGGAATTTGGCTAGGGAAGTTCTCTCCCACTCACTCTCCGCCGCCTCTTACAAGCCCAGCTTTTACAAATGTTACGTGATGAGACTCATCATAAAGCCAACAACTAGGGCTATCTCTGAATGTCGGTCGACATGACTCTCTGTAAGGTGGGTGGCATCATATTGGCGAGCTAAATATGAAAAAAATATTTAGTGTTGCATTTTATGCATGAGTATAATGTATCTTGGGCTAAGACAACCCTGCGGGTGGCCCTTGCCGTGAACTGCGCAACTCAGGTGGGGGAGATTTATTTAGCTCCCGGTTCGCCATCTCTCTTGCGAGATGACGTCTGCGTGTACTGGCGATGTCTCATATTGTTAATTAATCAAGTCAGTTCCAAAACTCTGTAGTCCAAAACTCTGTGTAATTTAAAATGCCATAATTTCATATGCCATACTGGTATTTGCCATAATTTCATTAGACATAACGCTTCAGTTGCCATAATCGTGAAATGACATAAAATGACTTTCACTAATTCCATTGGTCATAATCGATCAAGTGTCATAATAATTTAAATCCATAAATGTATTTGCCATAATTTTCTTTTTCAATAATGCCATTTTTCATAATTTTTATTCACCATAATATAAATAAAGATAATTTATACGACACAGATAATTTATTCACAATTAAACCTAAAACTAAACCTCATATGGCGTCTACTAACTAAGATCGACGGAGCCCCGCTTCGTGGGGCTCCTACTTCTGGGTGGTTTAAAAAAAACCATGAAGACTTAAGTTCCGATTCGCTTCGCTCCCGCCTTAGTCTTCTAACCTAACCTATCCGAGTCGGATTGCACTGAGTCGGGGTGTTAACGATAATTAATTTCGACCTAATAATATTATGTATTATTTTCATAATTATATCAAATTTAAATTTAAAACTTATGGAAACTAATTATTATGATATTTATGTTGTTATAGAAAGTCATTTTATGGCAAATAAAAGTTATGACTGTTGAGTTGTTAAGGCAAACGTTATTAGTATAAATGATAATAGTGCAAGTAAATATTGTGATCGGGGATGATTATGGCAAACAATATTAGTGCAAATGAATTTATGGAAAACGAGAGAAGACCCCTTTTAAGCAGTAAGTATGTTTGTATTTCTTCTTTTTTTTAAAAATGTAATCTTTTAATTTTCAGTGCCAAATGATACCCAGACAAAATTGGTAAAAGTTGTAACTAGAAAAGGCAAACAAGAAACTATACTGAGCGGACTGTTAAAGAATATGAGGTAAGAGTTGTTATTAAATAACTTTACTCAAACATGCATGTAATGTGGTCATTATTTTGACAACCTTGTTTGAGCAAAGTCGCCCTTGCCGTTCCGTTTCCAGGAGCGGCCGGCAAAGTTTTGCTGGGCGCTCTAACAGGCCGGCAAAAAAATTTGACGTTTCAACGCTTTGCAAAAAGATTTTATTTACAACACAGCTGTTTGTATTTATAGAGATAGGTACAAAAAGATTT
This sequence comes from Miltochrista miniata, assembly GCA_933228765.1. Taxonomy (NCBI): domain Eukaryota; kingdom Metazoa; phylum Arthropoda; class Insecta; order Lepidoptera; family Erebidae; genus Miltochrista; species Miltochrista miniata. Next base: position 18,923,796 of record OW121773.1, read on the forward strand.
AAATTACATACTTGCTGGTTTTATTTAGATTAGTTACTTGCATTTTTAAGTGGTGCCTTGGCCCAAAATGACTGCTTCGCTGGTCACGCTATGATTGCCTCGAGCTAACCTAGCTACGCTCTAGGCCTTCCAGCTTGGCCATCATTGCAGCCCTTGCTGTCCTCGCTGTGTCGGTCTCGCTCGACCTTTATCTTAGCTCGTCCATCAAGTGCTACACGGCGCACGCTGACCGCGCTGTGTCGGCCTGGTGTCGGCCATCATCAGCACGACCAGCAAAGTAGTCATTTAGACCGCGGCAGTAATGTACTATTTTGTACATCATGTTACAGACATCGCAGAAGGAAGATAAATCAAACGAATCACAATATTTTAACAAAATTTATTTATTACTCCTCAACCGAAAATCACAAACAAAGTTTTACTGTCATTAATCGCGTCCGCCTCAGACTGGCGTTTCCTGAAGCCCGACATATATTCAGGTCGTTGTACACTATTTTGACGTATGACGTTTGACGTTGACATTTGTCACTGTCAAACGTGGTACTTCATAATAATGGCAGTATCATAAGAAAATAATAAATATGCCAATAATTCTGTAACAATCACAATAATATAGGCATAATATCCAGTAATTTCAGTTACGAGATAAGCAAACAAGGGGGCTTTACGTTTTATTTGCAACTACTGTACTTCCCCAATTTCACTTTTAACTTTACCCCTACATAGTATGTTCAGACCTATTGCCTATTGTTGTGATTAGCCGCTGTCCACAAGGCCCTTAATATGACTGATATTTAAAGGTATGAGTCGGAACTTGACAGCAAGCAGCATTGCTTTCGCGGCGGCAAGATGACAGTACTGAGTGCAATGTCGACGCTGCTGCCGAGTTCAGAATGTATTTTAATCAAAGACTTCTATATAAACTGAGGTATATATCTTTATATAGAAGTCTTTAATTTTAATACAAATCTATACAGATTGTATGGGGACCAGTGGTACTGTCGCGGCATTGCAGCAACAGCAGTGCCGCTTGCGGTCGAGTTCGGACTCATACCTTTACCGACAACTGGAACCAGCAGCATAACGTACCTTTCGAAGCACAAAACCTTTTGCAAATATAAATGTAACGTAAAGGTCATCCATCACAGGACCGTCCACAGAAATACACTTCAATGATTATTTTTTAAAAGCAATTAGTATGAATAGAATAGAATAATTATTTATTTGCCATAAATGGGGTACATATAACATGATATTGAGTTTTACATAGCACAGGCCCATTTAGCCATATATTAGGTATAGCATGCAAACTTAAACTTAATGCTAGGTACATAATAGGTATTTAATTTTTCACATTACATTATAATATTATCCATTTTTTTTATACTACTTAGGTGGCAGACAAGCTTACGGCCCGCCGGAAGGTTGGTAACCGTAGCCTATAGACGTTTGCAACACCAGAGGCGCTACACACGCGCTGCCGACCCGGGCGCAGGTTGTGACGACCCACAGTTGAAATTTTTCAAGCCGCCCATAAGGCCTTCAACTTGGCTTAACGACTGTCATTTTACTGACAACCGGGACCAACGGCTTATCGTGCCTTCCGGAAGCACGGAAACGCTCGTAAATAAATGTGACAAAGTGGTCCACGTGGTGGTCACCCATCCATATCCGGCCATAGTAAATGCTGCTTACTGCAGTGATCGTTTACAGAACACTGAGTCCGCGGGGCCACGAGCGCTTCAAAATGTCACATGTCCAATAGTGCATTATTTTATTAATTTTTTATACAATGTCAAAATTAAATATTCAATATAGAATGTCCTGCAATTACCAATCACAAAACAAATTTTAATTTTAATACATTTCGAATTCTATACACTCATTGCACAATTATTAGGTCACACTTATTTCATTCATATAGTCACATGTCAAAATAAAGTAAAATTAATTAAAAAGAAAGAATCAATATATATCAAAGCATAATTTAATATTATATGCTAACTGATCATAAATTTTAAATATGGAAAAAGAATCGAATCCTGCTCGAAACCAATTCTTTTTCCATATTAAAACTTCAGGGATTGTTTACAGAACATTAAGTTCGCGGGCCCACGTGCGCTCTCATTCACTTTTATCTTCGACTAGCTGACCCGGCGAACTTTGTTCCGCCATGTCATCTTTTTTTGGATATAAACCTTTTACTGGCTATAACTAACACAAAAAACAAAGAATTAGGAAAATCTGTCCAGTCGTTGTGAAGTTATGCGAATACATACATTTTGCAGATCCATTTTTATATTTTACTAGACGATGCTAGGGCTTCACCCGCGTGAAATTCGGGACCCGTTCCCGCTTCCCGTGGGAACATATCCTCGGGATGAAAAGTAGCCTATGTGTTAATTCAGACGATATGCTATCTCTGTACCAAATTTCAGCCCGATCCGTTCAGTCGTTACAGCTTGATTGAGTAACAAACATCTAAACATCTTCACATTCCAGACGGTATGCTATCTCTGTACCAAATTTCAGCCCGATCCGTTCAGCCGTTACAGCTTGATTGAGTAACAAACATCTAAACATCTTCACTAACTTCACATTTATAGTAGCAGAGATTATATTAAACTCAACAAATTACAGGTATGCCGTGTCAGTGAGAGCGTTCAACTCAGCGGGTAACGGCCCGTTTTCTTTGCAAGTGTATGAAACTACACGGGAAGGAGGTATGTACTATTAGGTAACGCATAATATAAGTGCGACAGATTATAATGGAAATATCGAAAGCACTAGAATATAAGGTAGTTTTCACCCTGATTCCTTGAGGTCTGTGAAGATGAGTGCCTACCTTAGGGTATGGATTCCTCGCAGTCGGCGGCTTGGACGCCGCCGACGTTTCTTCGCCGAGGACTATCGGCCTCCATGGCCGGGGGCCTGGGGACGGTGAGAGGTTCGCTCACCGTCCTTACAGAAGCAGGCCCATGACGGCAGCGTGACGCGAGGAATTTACGCACGCCCAGCCCCCCCCCCCCCTTAAAAGCGGGATCACACCCGAAAACCCCCAAAAGACGCGGGATAGCACCCGAACCACCCCTTGGGCGAGGCCGCAGTGGCGGCCGTGGGTCTGTTGGGACTCCCAACCATAGGCTGTTGGGCGTAACGTGAGTTTTTTAGTCGGTAGGAGTCCGGCATAACTTCTATGAGGATTTTCCCTCTGTTTAAAAAAAAGGTATGGATTCCTACGAGTATAAACACGAAACTCAATTTTTGAAGTGAGACTTTTTTAACTTTGAAACGAAGAAGTAGAAATATCTCTACTCGGGTGAAGTCTTTTAGCCCCTCAGTGTGATAAGCAAAATAATGAAACAAAGCAGTACGTATGCTATTAAAAAAAATTAATAGGCTGAGCAATGAATGTTATCAATGCTAAACACAAAATCATGTGAATGACTGTCTGTATCTCTTGGTGGATCTATTAGCCAACCGGGATTTATTTGGTTTACGCTTGGTGTGAATTGGTTTATATTAAACTAGCGCGTAAGAGTCGTTATATCATAAAATCATAACCCTCCTTTTGCACAGTCGGTTAAGAAGTAGCCTATGTCCTTCCCATGCCCTCGAACTATCTCTATACCAAATTTTATCTCAATCGCTCCAGCCGTTTAGGCATGAAAGTGTAAGAGACAGACAGACAGAGTTACTTTCGCATTTATAATATTATTTTTCTTTGTCTGTACGTCTGTCCAAAATTAATATTATATTACTTTTATATTTCCAGCACCTGAACAGCCTCCATCAGGAGTAGAATGTCGTGGAGCGTCATCATCATCGCTGAGAGTAGCCTGGCAACCAATCACTGCACAAGGCACTTCATTACTTGGATATTCAGTTTATTTTTGTACAGAAGGTTAGTAAGACTTGGTTTCTTGTCTAATTTAGAGGTTCTGTATGAAGAGGCTCCGCTGGCGACGGGCTAAAATAAGAAATGTCGCTACCGCAATCCATCCCGAGAGTGACGTAAGAGGCGACTAAGGAAACAATTTTGCAAATCGATCCATGGCGTAGAGAAGGAATTTGAGTTTTCCTTCTTTGCGGAATGGATCGATTTGAGAAATGTAACCCTGTTGTCAGTAACATACTGTCAAGTTGAAAGCCTTATTGGTGGCTTGAAGAAGATCAAAAATCAACACGGCAATAGGCTCATCACAAAGTACGTGCGACAAAAATTAAGGTGAAATGTGAGGTATAATGTGCCACAATAGCTTTGTGTGAAAATGACCTTAAATATTTATAAGTAATAAAAGTCGGGATCGATTTTAAATTTTCTTATTATGTTTCCAATTTCAGAGGGACCCTGGCTAAACATAAGCTCACCCCACACCGAGCTTTATTTACAAAGCTTACTAAAATATACGAACTATACTGTGAAAGTAGCAGGATACTCCAACTATGGACAAGGACCGTTTTCTTACCCCATTGTTTGTACTACGTTGCAGGATGGTAAGGTTCTTTATATTTTTGTTACGTAACTATAAATATGACTAGTGAACGGGGCCCGGTATGGTAACGGGCGTATATTCCCAACGGACCCCGGGTATCTGATCCCTCACGGAGTCCGTTGGGAACTGAAGATAATTTCATGTCCAAGGGACCCCCATGCCAAGTACGTGGGGTCCGTTGGGAAAAAGAATTCCCTACGGACCCCCACTCTCCTTCCCGTTAGTAAAAGCCTATGTGTTATTCCAGACTATAATGTATATCAGTACCAAATTACAGCCCGATCCGTTCAGCCGTTCGAGCGTGAAAGAGTAACAAACATCCACACTCACAAACTTTTGCATTTATAATATTAGTAAGATAAGATAGTAAGATTGGTTTGTGACAGCCGATTGGTTTTGTAGTGATGTATATACAGGTTGAATTTTTCAAAAGGGATTGGATGGTCAAATCCGAAACTATAAGGAATAGCGAAAAATGCTCAAAGGAGTCACGAGCCCGATTTTGATGAAACTTGAAACCTTATCATTAGATTTTTGAAAAGTCAATAATCCTAGCTGGAAATCGAACCAATTGATTATGAAAAAAAAACACACCCTATATTATTACACTATACGATAGTGTTAATATTAAGGATTTTATTCTGGGAAGTAATGACATACGGCAAACTAAAGAAAAGAGCTCATCTTTAACAAAATACAGTTTAATTTGCTTACGTTAACTGATTAATTGTTCAAAATGTAGATCATTGTTTTCAATACATAGCTGGATTCGAGACCTCAAGGATCGTACTGCATTCAATATTATTGATTCCGTTTAGAATATTCTAAAAGAATCATTCTGAGAATGATTTAAAACAGGGAATAGTTACAATCTATTCTGGGATTTCGAAAGAAACAAACTATGATACAAAATTTAGGTACATGAAATATGAAATCTATTAAAATTCCAAACTTTCCTTAAATTTGCCGTATATCATTACTTTGCAGAATTTGATCCTTATCAGCGACACTATCGTATGGTGTAATAATAAAGGTTGTGTTTTTTATTTCAAAATCAATGGGTTCCATTCCCAGCTAAGATTATTGGTTTTTATGTTTTTTTGTATATTATTGGTTTTTCAAAAATCTAATGATGAGGTTTTAAGTTTTATCAAAATCGGGCTCGTGACTTCTTTGAGCATTTTTAGCTATTCCTTATAGTTTCGGATTTGGCCATCCAAGCCTTTTTCAAAAATTAACCCTGTATATGAATATATGATTTCCCCCCGCAAAATATTGACAAACAGATATGTATTGGTCTAACATGCTATGTCTTCTCCCCTTGTACTGTTCGCGTTGTTCTGTAGCTGGTACCGGTTGCCAGCTGTGAACATCGCAGCTGTTGAAACAAATCGGAGTTTTTAAAAGTGATAATTATATAAAAAAAATCAACAGCAGGTCGTCACAACTAACTAAAGTCTGTCCATTTCTACACGCCAATAGGCTTAAAACGTGTTACGTGAGACAAAAACAAAATAATTATATTATTATGAATGTATAAATGTTTGTGCCTTTGTTGATTATCAACTATTTAACCAAAAAATACCGTTTACAGTTCCGGGTCCTCCAGCTGCTATAAAAGTATTGGTATCTTCAACTACATCTCTCCTAGTTAGTTGGAAAAGACCTGAGCAGCCCAATGGAGATATTACTCACTATACTGTTTACGTAAAACCTATGTCCAGGTAAGTTAGTTTAGATTAGATGCATTTTTATACTAATTACGTGGCAAGTAAACATACGGACTTGATGATCAATAGTGGTTAAAGTGGTCACCGTAGCCTGTAAACGTTTGTAAAAGTACATAATAATATTATAGCAACACTAAATAGCGCCAACGGCTTCGACCTCATGGAATTCTGTTTCCTTTTTCGTATCCCATTGGAACTCATTCCAGGGATAGTAATTATAAGCCTATGTGTTAGTCCAGACATAATATTCATACTGGTACCAAATTCATACTCACCTAACTGCACTACACAAACACACGCACACTTACACCCTACCACACGAGCACAAACTCTCACACGAAAGATACCAAATTGCTTCTGCTGTTGATTATAGGCGTAACCTAATAAATCGTCCGCAACGGTAACTTTTTGGTATACTTAGTATATTTTTAGTATAAAATATTACTGAGATAAGAATAAGTTCCCAAAATACAGGCTTGCCTATATTGGGAACTTGATAATACCTAAAGCTTGGGTACCGTTATAACCAACACCATCGGGTTGCAGGTACGGAGACGGGGCCATCTTCCTGCTACCGTAACACAGGTTAAGTCCTAGCATGGGGCTGGGGATTGGTCCTCGGTCCGCCCTTTAACTCGATACCTAGACAATTATTTGTAATACCTTAGGACTTAGGTCACTGAATTCATACGTGTATTGTTTTATTTTGCTCAATAAATATATATTATTATTAATAAATTTCAGTCAGATCCGTTAAGCCGTTAGAGCGTGACGGAGTAACAATCATTCATCCATACTTACAGACTTTCACTCATTTATAATCTTAATAAAAAATATTAACTTATCACCTATTACGAGGAACAAAATGTAAGAGGTGAATGCAAGCGTATATATTATGCCTCTTCCTTCCAAGGAAAAAGATTCAAATTTCTTCTCAAACAAAACTTAACACCTTTACTAAAACTGTTATTTTTCTTATTTCAGCACAATATCTCCCCAAAGCTACCGCGTAGAATCTTCTCAAGAGACTTCTCAACGCCAAATGACTTTCCCTCTATCAGGCCTGACCACTGGAAGGCAGTATGAAGTGTTCGTCAGAGCTCACACGGCCGTCGGAGAAGGGACGCCCAGTCACAGAGTGCATATAGATTTGGGTTCTAAAGGTAAATTATGATGTTTTATTCCAGCGCTATACGTGTAGTTTATATTAATTGGTGTAGATCATAGGTCTGTTTTGAAGACCTGATGAGTGACTTGAAACATTCCTACAGCAGGTAGCTAAAGGTCCATTTCAACCCTGTTATGGAGACCGATAGTTACGACCGAAGCACCCTTGGTGCAGACTGCTGAACTTGGGTGGGAGAGTTCAGACCTGTTCGCAGAAAGACTGCTATGCCTATGCTGATCACTTCAATAATTTGTAGACTGTAACTTGTTGCGTTCTTTACATTGCTGAAACTCCACTGTTATCTCCCAGTAGGTACATACTGCCTTTCCTTCTTATCAACTTGACGGCCATCCAGTCAGCGGGCTACGTAATCTAGCCGCGTTGTAGGTTTTCAAGGTCTCCGCCCATATGGTTGCCCTTATGAGTTCATGCTCCACACGATCACTATGAACAGTCTCCTGCAGAAATAATGGATACCAAACTAAAAAATATTGGGCAGCAACTGCTACAGTGTAGCCGTTGCCCTTCAATTCGGAGACCAAACTTGAACCTCTAAATCTTTTATCAGCTCTCACGTATATTTTCAGAATAGCTGGTGACTCAACCATTCCATTTTATCTTCCAGTGGTAGCCGGAGTGGCATCTTTGGGCGGCTCGTTATCAGTGGGTGTGGGCAGCTCGCTGCTACTGGTGTGCCAGTGCGTAGGCTCACCCCCGCCTCGCACCGTGTGGTACCACAAGCACAACATCATCACGCACCACCCGCGGTTCACCAGGAACCACGACGACAGCCTGCTCATCAACAGTAAGTTTTTTTTAATATTTTGTATAAAAATGTAAAATAGGAACTTTGATGCGTAGCGTTTGTCAGTTTCATGGTATCGTAATCGACAATACCTATCCACTTATAATACATACACTTTCTAATACAAATGCCGAAAATTCTGACAGAGCTACTGCGTTTGCGCCATTAAGGTTCAAGGGTTTTGTAAAAAATTTCATCTCAATGCATCAGCTCTGTTCAAAGCCCCTTTCAGGCTTTTTCTAATAGACTCATACCGGCCACATTCCAAGAGAAAATATTGCAGGTCTTAAATAATTCCACACTTCTCATCCCGTGCTTCTCCTGCATATCACTGCATAGATACTGTGCTAGTCCTACGATTGGACCAAGGATAGATCCCTTTGGGACACCCATTACAACTGTAGTTCTTAAGATCGTTAAATGTTTACTTTAACTTTGAATTTTATTCAATTTCTATTGCTTAAGTAAGAAACCTTATGGTCGAAAGCATCTCTATTCTTGACACCATTGTGGAGTAATTTTCTGACCAGAGTTTAGTGGTGAACATTATCGAAGGCTTTGGATAAATCCCTTAACACTAGATACTAACGCATCATGCAAATCCTCCTAGCCTCGTATTTATCCCTCCTAAATAAAGCTACCCCTGCATATTCCCTGTCGAGCAACCCTTTATACATATGTATAATAAGTGACTGAGCAATCATTATTCAAGCATTTTAACCATACCCCAGCATACCATCCGTGGATGTAGGCAGCTTTCGACTGCTAGCATGCCAGTGTGTGAGCGCGCTCCCGTGCCTACGGGTAGTGCGGAAAGTGAGAGTATCCTTAAAGTATCTTTCCTGGTGATCTGTGATTCAATAAAACGCACGAAGAACATAAACCTAAGCTTAAAATGCTTTTTTTCAGATATAGACCAATCCTTGAGTGGCAACTACACGTGTTTGGCAAAGAACTTGTACGGTTCTGACTCAGTCTCGTACTCTGTGTCAGTTCTGCCTACACCCGAGCCACCAAGCCTGAGGGTGACGTCACATAAGAACGCTATACATCTTCAGTGGGATTTACCCACGAAACTAGGCGGGAAGGTGCAAAAGATTAGTGAGTTTTGTTTTTATATCTCTGCTGATATTGTAAAGAAAACTCTATTTTCATGTTCTCACTCTACTCACTCACACACAACTCAAACGTTTCTAATAGAGCCTTACTGACACGGAGCGAGTTGACAAGCTACAAGCTAGCGAGTTGGTGAGCAGTTTACAAACTCGTTTGGTGTCATCGAGGCTTTAACGACATTTGGCCCGTCTGGCCAGTGTGATGCAAAATATCAAGTTGCGACCTACCGCAACAAAATTGGGAGAGTAACAATGTTTAGCAGTCGATTACGATAGGTTAATTAGAATTATTCAAGATTCATACAAATTTTATAACAGAAAATGAAATAAAAAATGCAACCTGGGAAAAGTTGCATTCAAATGAGAATTTATTTCCCAATTTCAGGTTACAATCTAACCTGGAAAGAATCGAACGGCAGTTGGCAAGATGATTGGTCCAGCAAAGGGACTTCCTTACAGGGCGTACAGGAGTATACCCTTCAGGGTTTGAAGTGTGGCACCAAGTATTCTATCCGGATGACTGCAGCTAACAGTGTGGGGGCATCCCCTCCTACTTATGTTGATGCTATTACTTTGGGAGGCGGTAAGTAATTGCAAAAGTCTTATTATATTTTACTCATCAAAATGACGTCACCCGCCAGGTGCAAAGCCTTGGTTATATTGATGAAATGAGAGCAGCTCTAGCAGTCCGCAAGACTGCTGACAGTGGTCCTTAGGTTAACGACCCCACGATGTGCCTCTTTATTCTCCGCTTGAAAAACCCGAGGTTGAAAGAGGAGGGAAATAAGTGCGCTGTTAGCTTGGTTTAATTTTTTTGGTTCGGCAGAGAAACTATCTTTGAATGGGTCGTTTCTGTCCAATATATAGTGTGGATGTTTATTGCCTTTGTGGAATCAAAAAGGAGAGCATATAGTAGTTTCCTTTGCTTGAGCAGTTTAATTTGTCATTAATACGTTACAATTACTTGTGGACTGGTTATCCTTAACTGTTGTACGTTGGGATTGACAAATCGAGGGTGTGCACCCCCCACCCTAGGTTTCTTTCACTTTTCTATTCATCTTAATTTTCGATATTCGGTGAATTTTCGATTCCGTTAAGTAGTTATTATCATAGATAATTACAAAAGTGATAATAGAAAATGTGACCTTTGGCTTCCAAACGTCAATAACATTCAAGTGGTTACGTCTATTTGTTTGTCACAGTTCCGATATCACCAACAACTACAGAATGGTTTTGGAGTAATGCAACACATATCTACATTCAGCTCAGCGGCTGGGACGATAACGGATGTGAGATCACGAGGTTCGAAGTAGAATATAAAGAATATGGCGGTAAAGTGTGGAGGAAGGCTGAGAATAAATTGGTAAGTATTTAAAAAAAGGCCTTGAGAAAAAATAAGAATTATTGCTTTTTTAGAACTCTGAATTTTACGATTTATTTCATTTCTACCACCTACCCTATTTCACCCCTTTCAAGGAATTTAAATTTTCGCAAATATGGTCTATCTCCTTGCCAAATTTCTCTTGCCGTCAATCAGCTGTTTAGTCGATAGAAGAATAAACATAGGTATTAAAAATCCGACCTAAGCCTAAGTTCTATAACTTCGTACTGATAATGAATGGTTTCTTGGCTTAGGTAGGTTTACTTTTTGATACATATCACGTAACTTTTTCTTTACTTTTTGATACACATCATGTAACTCCTTAATGATTTGACCAATTTGGGAACTTGATACAGGTAATTATTCAGGTTAATTACGAAAGGTGCAACGGTAGTTTTAGTTGGACATAGGTTAACCGTAAGATACAGGATTGGTGTTTCACGTGCCTTCTTTTTTCAATGCACAGCTAACTTTGAACATTTTCCTTCCAGCCGCAATTGGATCAGACATGGAATCACTACATATCTTCCTCAATTCTTAGTCAACCGAACTCATTCGTACTGGCAGACTTGAGCCCAGCGCAATGGTACCAGGTTCGAGTCTCGGCTGAGAATGCAGCTGGGGTGTCTACGTCGTTGTATAATTATGCTACTACTACGGTTCAGGGAGGTTTGTTTGATTTTTAAGCTAAACTTTCTTTGGCTCGGTTTCAATTAGATTTTATTCAACGAAAAACGTGCATAACATGGTTGCCAAATTTTTAAGCCAAGTTAAGGCCTTCTGAGCATATTGTAAATTTCTACACTGCCTGTTCTTATCAACATAGCAATAAACTCAGTAACTATTGCTTTATTTACCTACTACCCTACTACTCAAATACGTGGAACAAAGACAAAATAATATGGTTAATTGTTGGCGTTTAATATTCCATGTAGGGCCCATGCAGACCCCATTGGGATTAAAATAAAGACTATGTATTTCTTTCTTTCCTCCTTTACGATTTTTTTTTGCAGAATCAGTCGGTCCGCCATCAGAATTTATGGACTTAAATATGCTGGTCATCATTTGCAGTTCAATTCTACTAATGATCTGCTCTTTAGCCTGCGTTTATATTTTGGTGAAGAGACACAAGTAAGTATAATATGTTTATTTATCTCAGCTTAGCGATAAGTCTTAGTCACCTTGATTTGTTCAAAATATAGGAATTTAAATAGATGATCTTTAACCTCGAGGACTCGGTGTTCTGGAAACGATCAATGGTAACTCTCATTGTCGGTGGTCCCCGGATGGGTGACCACTTTATAAACTATTTGTACGTTTCCGTGCTTCTGAAGGTACTCTAAGCCGTTGGTCTCGGTTTTCAATAACATGACAGGTCGTTAAGTCAAGTAGAAAACCTGGCTTTGGTGGTACGAAAAAATTCAACACCAGATCAGATACGGCTCACCATCTATTACAGTGCACGGCATCTAAATTGGCAAGGTTTTGGAATTAGCGAAGCAGTTTTTGGAGTGAGTAGAGCACTTTTTTATGCCTCTAAGTGTACGATGTGAGAACTTACCCCCAATACTGCAAAACCTTGCCGAGTTAAATGCTGTGCACTGTAATTGAAATAAATGATGCCCTACTGCCTACCCTTCGGGGATAAGGCGAGACCGTAATGTGTGACATCATTTTAAATACCTACATATTCCATTCCAGCAATCATCACCTCACAGAATACCGCAACTCTTTGACTGCGGAATGCAAGTCAGAGCGCAGCAACGTGACAGTCAACACTCCTCAGAGCGTGCCCTCAGAGAATATGAACAACAGAGTATATAGCACGCCCGTACATCTTACTACTGAGAATAAACATGGTGAGTTTGTTTATCATTGCATTCAGCCACAGGGCACAAACTCCATACAAATGATTCGTTTTCAATACTGTCACCTACACTAAAAACATGCTATGTTCGTATAGAGCTTGATTGTGTGTATGTGACCAATAAGAGTAAGCATATTTTTCCTCAACACACCTGCTAACTATAATGATTGCTGTGGCGGGACTGGCGGGGGTGATAAAGTTTGGTCAGTGGGGAGAAGGAGTTGCCTATCTGTATGTAATACTATTGTATTATCTTTGATTCAGCACTTGTTAGGGTTACGTTCCCAAAGGGAAAAAGCGAGGCCATCTTTTTTTAACGAGACTAAAAACCTCACGTATCTTGCCTAACAGCCTACAGTTGGGAGCTCCGGGTAAGCCCTCGGAAGTATACCCCAGGACTCCCAACAGACCTACAGCTACCACTGCAGTCTCATCTAGGGGGAGGGGGGGTGTTCGGGTGCTATCCCGCGTCTTTGGGGAGTTTTTCCGGTGTTATTCCGCTTCTTGGGCGTGCCTGAATTCCTCACGTCACGCTGCCATCATGGGCCTGCTTCTGTGAGGACGGTGAGCAGCCGATAGTCTTCGGCGAAGAAAAGCGAGACCCTATTCCCGAGATTCCACTAACCATCGTTTTTTTACGTGTGGAGCTCCGTCATAGATGCAGTGCCAGATTCTTACTGACTAAAACCACACGGTGCTCTACCACTGCCTACGGTTGGTAGCCTCGTGTTAGCCTTCGGAAGAATGTCCCACGCCCACTGACCATCTAACTATCACCAGGTTGTAATAATACCTTATGTACCCAGATAGTTATAAGATTTTCACACATGACTTATAACAAGAAATAGACACTAAAATAAGAAAAAAATGTGTTCGTGTAACCTATACGTGCAATTGAAGTTAAACTTCTTTGCCATTGACGGCATCAAATGTTATATTTAATATCATTCATTCGAATTTTGAATAGCGCTATTCAAAATTCAAATAGCGTTACTTCCGTCAGAAAAAAAATCTGAGTTACTGCCTAGTACCGCGCCTAAAGAAGGATTACTTCAATAAAATAAACATATAAGGGAAGTGCCGTTGCCGTTTCTTGGTACGGAACCCTTCTTGTGCCAGTCGCACTCACATAGATGTTGAATACAACAGCATTCAACATCTATGCCTTGGCTTTTTGAAGTGAAAAATTATTTTATCTTGGGTTAGTACTGAGTTTTGGTCTAGGTTTTTTTAGCTTGACTTGAACTGCTGGAAGTGCTTAAATTTTAAGAAACGCGAAGTGTATAGAAAAAAATTCAAGTTATAAGTGCTATAATTTTTCTATTTTGTGTTTTTCTTACGTCAGAGATAATTTTGAAAGCAATTAAAATGCTGGCTCAATTAAAAATTTTTGGTCTTTTTGGTCTCGAGCATTATTCGAACCTGCGTCTTCTGGTTTACCGGACCAGACGCTCTAACCGTTAGACCACCGAAACACTACTCTCTCGACCGTCAAATTCTTTCATCACATTGCGTCTTTGCGTGACGTAGGCACCATCTACCGGCAACTTAGATAAGTTACACGGCACGCATATAATAGACTTGCACTGATATAATCATTCAATTTGCGATAATTAAATTTAATTTAATTTAATTTCCTTTTTTTTTCTTGCTTCAAACAAAACAAAATACTAGAATAAGAAAATTGACTGCTACGCGCGACCTCATAATAAAATACTTTTTTTTCTTTCAGAGTTATATGAAATAAGCCCGTACGCACAATTCGCGATAGGGTTCCGTACATTCGGACACGTGGACAACCAAGAAGTACCCAGCAGAATGCATCAACCGGGACATAGTAAATCTAGATACGACAGTGGTAAGTCTAGTATTTATTTTATTTTGTTTGTCCACTGTTTAAATTACTGTATTGCAATAGCTTTGCGCAAAAATGTAAACAAACAAATTCGATCCTATATATCCATAGTTACTTGCCATTGAGTATTCACCCTGATTATATTCCAATATCCAGGAGTCATACAGTGTTCTTACAATTATTTCGACACCAAATAACTTCTTTATGATAGTTTATTTTCATTTAAAATACCTACTCAGGATAGTTAAAAATTAATGATTTGTCATACTATATTTTTCTACTCATCTGTCTTAGACAACGATTGTCAAAACATGACATGTTTACATTATTGCCAGATCGGGCAGGATTGGACTATACCTACCTTAAATTCGAACAAAGAATGTATGTGTGCATGTTGTGTCGTTGCTGCAATATCTTTGTGTGTAAACTAGTCTCACTTTTTGAATTCGTATTGTATGACGTGAGCCCGTCTTATACTATTACTTGGTCGAAGGTGTAAATTCTCTATAAGTAAACTAGCGGACGTCACGCGGTTTCACCCGCGTAGTTCCCGTTCTTGTGGGAATACGGGAATAAAATGTAGCCTATGTTCATCGCAAAGAGTGTAGCTTCCCAACAGTAAAAGAATTTTTCAAATCAGTCCAGTAGTTCCGGAGCCGATTCGTTACAAACAAACAAACAAAAAAAACAAAAAACAAATCTTTCCTCTTTATGATATTAGTATAGATAATGCCATTATACGAGTAATATAGTAGGTATTCATGATAAATGAGAAATCATTCGTTACGTGTGAACAGTGTTTTAGCACTATCGCATTACAGTACTCACTTATGAGTTTAGTATTAAATTTGCTTTCTTGTTAGGTAAATGGTCACCTGGATTCAGTTATCCATGGTTGTGATTAAGATGATATATTATCATCAATCAATATTAATATCATCATCAATCAATACATATAATAAAATCGTAACAGGTCGCTGTCTGTACATGGAAAATAAATAAGAAAAAATATTATAGGGGGGCTTTATGAACGCAATAGAACCTATGGCGACTGCATGGACGTGACTGATAGTAGGAAATTCTTATATCATTACGCAAGTCACGTCCTGTGCCATAATATTATAATTCATTATCTAAATATTTGAATTTGTCAATTTAGCAATAATCGCATCTTCATGTACGTGCCACAGGATGACAATCACCCCCCGCACTACTCCTCAGTTTGATGTATATAATCTTTAGTATTCTAGATTAATCATTCCATTCATCCGTCTGTATCCAACTACCTAGTAACGCTGTAGCTATGTAGGATCTCTGTGGCGGCTATGCCGCCAACTTAGTACGTCATAATGTAGTGCGTAATATAATTAATAGTGATCTGTAAATAGTCAGTAATTATTATTATCAGTAAATAAAAGTGTGCACACAACTTCTGTCTCTCCCTACGAACACGCTATAGAACCCAAAACAATGATTTTTATAATTTTTGTCTGTCTGTCTGTACGTTTGTGCACGCTAATCTCAGCAACCGCCCAACCGATTGCAATGCAGTTTTCTTTATTGAGTTGCGGCTTGCTTCACTTAGCATTTAGTGTTTGTTTCATGTCAATCGATTCATAAATAAAAAAGTTATATCAAGCTAGTATTGTAATATATATAACACTGTAAAAGTTTTCAATATGCATTCCCACAGAGACAAGTTTCCAAGTGAGATCAGAGTCTGAAGAAAGCGACTGCGTGTCTCGAACAACCACATTAAAAAGTGCACCAAGAAGTAAGTTATACATTATACTGTTCACGAAGATCTTTCATTAATTTCTTAACATCTGCGAACAATAATGATTAGATATGTTTATAGAAATAACTTCAAAATCTTAGGGAGCTAACAGAAATTAAAATAAAATAGATTCTGTTCATGTTAGAAAGTTTATTTGCTAGCGTTTCCGTGCTTCGGAAGGCACGCTCAGTAACAGTAACAGTGACTTACGCTCAGTAAGTCAGTAAAATGACAGTCATTAAGCCAAGTTGAAGGCCTTATGGGCGGTTTTTTTTTTCTGTTTAACGTGAGGGAAAATACTCATGGATGTTATGCCGGACTCCTACCGACTAAAAAACCTCGCGTAACGCCCAACAGGCTATGGTTGGGAGCCCCGGGTAAGCCCTCGGAAGGATGTCCCAGGACTCCCAACAGACCCACGGCCGCCACTGCGGCCTCGCCCAGGGGGTGGTTCGGGTGCTATCCCGCGTCTTTGGGGGGTTTCGGGTGTGATCACTTCACGCTGCCGTCATGGGCCTGCATCTGTAAGAACGGTGAGAAACCCTCTCACCGTCCTCAGGACCCCGGTTATGGAGGCCGATAGTCCTCGGCGAAGGCCTTATGGGCGGCTTGAAAAACTTCAACTGTTGGTCGTCACAGCCTGCGCCAGAGTTGACAGCGCGTGTGTAGCGCCTCTGGTGTTGCAAACGTCCATAGGCTACGGTAGCTGCTGACCTTTCGGTGGACCATAAGCTTGTCTGCCACCTTAGTAGTACAATATGTGACTGATAATGTTTGTTTTATTTTGTAATTTCAGAAGCCTGCAGAATCCCCCATCACAGGTAGCCAAGATGTTACCAAAAATAGAAACCAAATTTAAACTGGTTGTGTTCATATCAATATTGAAAACTCAATATTATAATAGAAATACCTATTTTACATGTGAATCTTTTAATATTAAGTTATTATAATAGTCAATAAATCTGAAATTTAATTTAGAAAATGATCTCCTTAGGTAAGACGTAAAATATACATCAATAACAGTTTATTTAAAATTTTGAATTGTTAAAAAATCTTCTAAATATAATTTAGAATAAATTTTATGAATAAAAATATTTAGGCTTTTTGTAATCTATACATTTTTGTTATAAAACGGTTACAAAGTTCAACCGAAAATAATATAAAAGTACGATTAAGCGTAAATGAAAATGAAGACAATTATATGCATTTCAATAGAGTAATTAAATGTACTTGAAATCAAGTAATCATCCCCGAAATCATCTTTTATTTATTCAGAAACACACTTCAACAATATTATAGTAAGTTCAACTCATCTGTGCGCGCGGCACTATGTGTGGGTAAGCCTCGTCTAAACACAGTGACTTCGTGTGCGTGACATGAGGTACAGTGAAGTACAAAATACAAAAACACTTGTTTAACTAAAATAATAACTCAATGGGTGAAATGTATGTTATACATATTAATATGTATCGCTGTTTGAAGAATAAAATTGAGGAATTTTAGGATTCGCTGCTCTCTCCAAGGTTAATTATAAATTCAATCAAAATGTCGATAGTATTCTTCTTCTTTGGCGTGTCGACAAGTATAACGCCACATCTCTTCGTCAATTTACTTAAACGTTCGTTTATTAATTTCATTATTTTCATCACATTTTGTTCGATTTTATGCGAAGCATTATAATTTGTTTAAATTCCCCATACATTTTCTTATTATATGGGTGCGATGGGGCCCTACCACCAACCCCGGGGTCCAAGCCAGCCTCACCTGCGAGAGGTGCACCTGCTGATAAACGGACGAGGTCATGGCGCACAGAAAAGGAAAATTCGAAACTAAACCCTGTACCAACCCGTCTGGCCAGCGTGATACAGTAAGGCCAAATGTCCTCCTATGATGCACACAACAAAACAACGGCCCCCAGTTCCCGGCACTCCCGCTGTTCCCGATCACGGCAGCGGTCGGAGTGACGGCTGAAAACTGACCCTGGCTACGTTTAATGGAACTACTCTGCGCCTGGACGAGCGGCTCACCGAACTCGAGGTAGAACTAGGTCGTATTAACTGGCACATACTGGGATTGTGCGAGGTCCGAAGACAGGGGGAGGACACGCTAACCCTTGCATCAGGCGACCTGTTTTACTTTCAGGAAGGTGACGGAAGACATTCTTCCGAGGGCGGGATCGGCTTTATGGTGAAAAAGGACCTCGTTAGCAGCGTTGTGGAGATCAGCAGTGTTTCGGCTCGGGTAGCATACTTAATACTGAGACTCACCAACAAGTTCACCCTGAAGGTGATACAAGTGTATGCCCCGACCTCGAGCAGCACTGTCGAGGCAGCTGAGACCGTGTACGAGGACATAGCAAAAGCACTACATGGTACTGCCAAGACTCACTACAGCGTTGTGATGGGGGACTTCAATGCCAAAGTGGGAGTACAAGAACGCGGCGAAACGAAGATCGGTCCCTTTGGTGTGGGGCGCAGAAATGACCGGGGCCATATGCTTGTCAGTTTTCTTGAGTCTCAGGGGCTCTTTTTGATGAACTCTTTCTTTAAGAAGAAGCCCCACAGAAAATGGACTTGGCGAAGCCCCGACAAGGTCACAAGGAACGAGATAGACTTCATCATGACGGACAGGAGGTGTATATTTAGAGATGTCTCTGTGATTAACAGGTTCAATACCGGTGGTGATCACCGACTTGTGCGAGCATCTCTGAATTTGGACTTCCGAGCTGAAAGGGCCCGTATGATGAAGCCTACTCTCCGACCTACCGCGCTCCAGTTAGCCTCAGGGGCTGAGAGGTTCCAGTTAGAACTTCAAAATCGTTTCGATCTGCTGGAAACCACTGGCAATATTCACGATAAGGCCGAAAATGTGGTCAGGACGCTACAGCAAGTGTCCCGAAGGTTTTTGTCCGGAAAAAGCAATAACAGGTGCTCTAAGCTCTCGCCCGAGACTCTCGTACTTATGAGAATAAGACGGGAAACGCCATCTACGCACTCGTCTTCGTCAGACCAGCGGGATCCAAATCTCAGAATCCGAAAGCTGATACGACGCGACCTTAGACACCAGTATCGTCGAGGCAGCGATCGAGCAGAACAGGGGTACCAAGGTATTTGCCCAACAGCTTGGAAGACCCCGTCTGACGAAACTGAAGACAGCGGATGGCAGAACCGTGACCTCAAGATTCGAGATTCTCGAGGAAAATGAGAGCTTTTACAGAGACCTGTATACATCACGGACAAAAAGGCAGCCGGGTCCTACTGATTGTGACAACCGAGCCCCACTATCGCGCCACTATACCGAGGACATTCCGGACATTGACCAGGGCGAGGTGAGGGCGGTTCTCGGGCAACTGAAAAACAACAAGTCCCCTGGGGAGGACGGAATTACAACTGAACTACTGAAGGCGGGGGGGGGCTTCGGTCCTCAACGAGCTGACGAGTTTGTTTAATTCCGTCCTCCAACAGGGACAAACATCTGAAGCGTGGAGCGGGAGTGCGGTGGCTCTGTTCTTCAAGAAAGGTGATAAGACCTTGCTGAGGAATTACAGACCCATCTCACTCCTGAGCCATGTTTACAAGTTGTTCTCGAGAGTAGTCACAAACCGCCTCGCCCTTAGGCACGACGAGTTTCAGCCAAAGGAGCAAGCCGGGTTTCGAAAAGGCTTCAGCACCGTAGACCACATCCATACTGTACGGCAGATTGTACAGAAAACAAACGAGTACAATCAGCCGCTGTGTATGGCTTTTGTGGACTACGAGAAGGCCTTTGATTCTGTCGAAACCTGGGCAGTCCTGGGCGCCGATTCTCGACCACACGACGTGAATGCGTGGACGCAAATTTACGGGTGAAACGTCGTCCGTCTCATGTTCGCCGTTCCTAAATATGGGACAGGAGACGCGTCACCCGCCGATTTCCGTCCACGCATTCATGTCGTGTGAAGCGAGAATCGGTGCCCTGGACGCTTTGCAGCGATGTCGTGTAGATTGGCGATATATCGAGGTGTTGAGATGTCTCTACGACAACGCTACCATGACCATCCAGCTAGATAATCAAAAAACCAGTCCCATTGAACTGCGTAGAGGTGTAAGACAGGGTGATGTGATATCCCCGAAACTCTTCACCAATGCGCTTGAGGACATCTTTAAGACACTGGACTGGGAAGGGTGGGGCGTGAACATCAACGGCACGCAAATCTCGCACCTTCGGTTTGCCGATGACATCGTAATTGTGGCGGAGACGCTGGAACAGCTAAGCGGAATGCTGCATAGCCTGAACGGAGTGTCTCGACGTGTTGGACTTGGCATGAACTTGGAAAAAACCAAGGTTATGTTTAATAACCACGTTACGCCGGGGCCAATATACGTCGAGGGATCGAGGCTAGAGGTCGTCCAGGAATATACTTACCTTGGGCAGGTTATTACACTGGGGAAAGGGAACCTGGACAAGGAAATCGCCAGAAGGATACGGTTGGGCTGGGCAGCATTTCGCAAACTGCGTCGAGTCTTCAATTCTCCTTTACCGCAATGCCTGAAGACCAAAGTCTACAACCAGTGCATTCTACCTGACACTTACAGAGAGGTTGGTCAAAGCTCTAAAGGTTGCGCAGCGGGCTATGGAAAGGGCTATGCTTGGGGTGTCTCTGAGGGATAGACTCCGAAATGAGACTATCCGGCAAAGAACTAAAGTGGTCGGCATAGCTCGCAGAATAAGTACATTGAAGTGGCAGTGGGCCGGCCATATCTGCAGAAGAACCGACGGCCGATGGAGCAAACGAGTTCTAGAGTGGAGACCGCGTCTCGGCAAACGTGGGGTAGGACGTCCACCCGCTAGATGGACCGACGACCTGGTAAAGGTCGCAGGCTGGGACTGAATGCGTAAGGCGCAGGACCGTGGATTGTGGCGTAAATTAGGAGAGGCCTACGTCCAGCAGTGGACTGCGATAGGCTCATTTGATTGATTGATACATTTTCTATTGGGTTTAGTTCAGGATGATACGGTGGTAGCCAAAGAACTTTTTAACCATATGGCTGAAGTATGTCATTAATCTTATAACAAACTAGCTGACACATAAGGTACGCGAAAAGCGTGTGATACTGCCCTGCCCTCTCCCAAAGGAACCGCGCAATATATCGGAAATAAGAGTATCCTAGAACCTTGTTCGGATCATAAGCTCAGATTGTACCAAGTTTCATTTAAATCAATTCATAATCAGGATACAGACAGACAGGAAAATTTCCAATTACATTTTCAGCTTCAGTATCGATTAGAGAACGCCCTACAATTAAAATTTCAAATTATCTTCCATGTACAGACTCTCAACCCTTAACAGTTTTTTTCAGATGTATAGATATGGTTTTTTTATTTTTTAAATCAAGTCATACAGTTCAATTTTTGTCATATTTGCAGTATAAGCAATGTTTCTCTCTGCATTTCTTTTTTTTGCATTAGAATTTGGAGCTCTACCATTTATGACTTTTCTGTAGGTTTTTTTTATAAGTTACACAATTCTACCATACATTATTTTGTTATACCTCGAAGGGTTTAGGCAGCGTTTTCGTTAAAAGCTCCCAGACACCTTATTTTTTTCCGACATCTCCAACTAATATCATTATATTTTAGTCAATGTATACAAAAATCCAACAAATTACATACGTTAACCTTTCTCAAGAATCATTGGTGTTCTCAGCATGAAAATCCATGCAGTATTTTTTAAGTTTATCGTGAACAGACAGACGCGGCGGGGACTTTGTTTTATGACACGTAGTGATAACAAATATTAATTCCATCGAATTGACACATCAAAAATATTTACCTGACTTCTTAAACATTTTCTCCGTAAAGAATTAGACATTTTCTTTAACGACTGTACCCATGGTATTATCACTTAGAACACTGTGTAATGGATTATAATGTAACCAACTTACACAGGATGTCAACGTTGCAGTTACATTGAGACTTGTCATGATATTTAATTTTGTTTCATTATAACGTAAGAGTTGCCTTCAAAACGTGGTAGATGACGCTGTATGCTTTTTGTTTATTATAATTTTTATTTCACGGCCACGCAGAGAGTTTCCTGCCAAGACTGCTTGGCACCGCTGGTGTCGTCAATAAGTCGAGTTACGTCTCTATCTCATGATAAACAAATGTACTCTGTGAAGACGGCTGCGTCACTGGCACACAAATGAAAGCTGTATAATTACTAGCGCACGCACACATAGCGCCGCGCGCACTGATGAGTTGAACTTATTATAACAATGTTTGAAAAAATCCAAAGTCGACTATTTCAATTGTGTCAGAACAGAATCGTAATTTTGTAGCTCCACTGCTACGAAAATTAGCAAATTGTACCGTAACCGACGCATTTTTGTCCTGGGTATCCGTTCGAGGGCTTACCCGGGACTCTCAACCGTAGGCTGTTGTCAGGATACGAGTGGTTTTTAGTCGGTAGGAGACCGGCATTGCATCCAAGGAAGATTTTCTTTACTTTAAAAAAACCAAGGCATCTGTTTTAAATTAAAGCACGATTACAATTCTGTTCTGACACAATTGGAATAGGTCTTGGTCTGTAGATTTATAAATAAATATTATAATTCAATTCCAAACATACATAATGCAAAAAATTAAAATGTAAAATAAATGAGTTCTCGATAATTTAATTATTTTAATTTTGTTTTCACGGCATATTAATGTGTATTATAATATCATATTATACTAATTTTGTGCATAATTTTATGTAAAAGATGTGTCAAAATAAAATTAACTACAAAAAAGAAAAGAAAATTAAGTATCTTCAAAAAGACTGATTGTTTAACATTTATTTTGTAATATATCCTCGATTTAATATAGAAATAAAATTTCATGAATAATAAATGTTAGCAAGTATGGTTACATATGGTTTTCATTTAGATTAATTATAACTACTCCTTCGTCTGATTACCCCCTCAAGGATAGAACCATGGCTATATGTACGTGTGCGTACAAAATACCACTGCGCAACCCATCGCCGCATCCAATCAGTGATCGAAGTCTTGTTATTTTAATGGTGTCAGATTGCAATTCTAATCGTAGCTCCATAACTACGAAAACTTTCAAATTGTAACACAGCCGACGCGTCAGCTTTATATTGAGCTACGATAACGATTTTTTTCTGACACATTTGAAATAGCTGACAAGAAATGAGATTATTTTAATGAAATTCTCAACAGAATCTTATAGAAAATTCCTGGACGTAAACGATCGTTTTGATCGATCCTTTTTGATCCCAAACAACGTATGAAATAATCCTCCTAAGACGCGGCATAGTACCTATCCAAACCCCTAAGTGAGGCCGCAGTGGTAGAAAACTCCCTTCCGAGGGCTTACCCGGGACTGCCGACTGTCGGCAATGGTAGGGCTCCGTGTGTTTTGGTCGATAAGAGTCCTGCTCATCATCAATGAGGGATTTCTGATTAATAATCGGGGGCGGCGGCGACCCTAACTGGAGATCATGGCTCGCACCATGGTCTCCAGTGAGAAAAGGTCCACGTCCAGACGTGCCACGAGGACCTGGCGCTGTTGCGCCCACGCTGTGCACTCCATCAATTTGTGAAGCTTCTGTGCCCAGTAAGTATCTATGACAGCCGGTAGGTCGATTTATCGAGACAGGCCTACAGCCCTACTCCAGCGCCTCCTTGCGCCACTTAAACAGTGACACAAGGGCCCTCGCTTCTTTACAAAGTTTCGTATGAAGAATTTATTCTTCGTACGACGCTGGCTACGTAGCCATGGTTTTGTACGCGGCCGAAAGGAACCACTATGCAAGGTAAGGCTGTTTTGCGCTCCTAAAATCTCCGGTAGGACTCCATCATACCAGAACATCCTGTTTCCAGCAGTAAAATTTCCATTTTTCTCGACCTTCAGCGTTCATTCGCGACCATGTCATCTTGTATTTATGATGTGGGAGGGAGGTGCCATGACATTTAGGCATTATCCTCTCACTGATGTAGGTACGATGCCTACGCTACAATGTGGCACAGAATTCCCATATTGTAGTGTTATATATCTCATTGTAAACGTAATAATTAATTACGAACGTAATATTTACTATCAAATATGAAATTATTAAATAGGTAATTAATACGTAGTAACAGGAAAATTGTGGGATATTCATTGTCGGCATAGCAACAACTTGCATTGGCTGAAAACCATCGTAGAACGATAAAAAAGGAGGGGAGGGATAAGAACCCACCACACATCGTCGATTTTTCAATCCTTGCCAACATGACGGCAGTCACATGAGAGCATATCAACGAAGCTCATATGATTAGCAGTAACTCACCGTGGCAAAATACGGTCAGAAGAGAGAGAAAACCTCAAATTTTTGGATCTTTAGTGACGGCATTGATATACAGAGACCTTAAAGATCCTGGGACATCCATCCGACAGCTTACCCGGGGCTCCCGACGATAAGCAGTGGCTGGGCACGTGTGGTTTTAGTCTGTAAGAGTCCGGCATAGCATCCATGGGGCCACACACATAAAGAAGAGGCACGAAAGAATCGTAAACAACACACACTTTTCTGTTTATAATCGGTATGAATGTGGGTTTAACATGGGTCCAGTTTAAAGTCTCCAACAATGTTAATTCTGAATAACAGGTAAATTTACATCACAAGTAAAACGTATTTCGTAGTAGCCACGTCACGTTACCAGAGGGAAAGATTGTTTCAATAGTTCATAGGGAGGTACTTTAGTATACACACACACACACACACCTGTTGTTAACCACAGTTAGGGCACAATATACAGATCAAAATTTAGGTTTAGAAAATGGCCTCGCCTTTCATTCTACTTTGCACGGACGGACGAAGGCATGTAAGTGCATGAAAAGTTCCACGTACAACACGTCGGAAATATTTGCGAACCTGGCCTCCCCTCGCGCTTCCCCGCACCTGACCCCGTTTTCGCCTGTTTAGTATAACCCGCGCGCGATTGAATGGTATGGTATTTGACAAGATTCCGCACATTCTCGTTGCGCGCGGATTATGCCGTACAGTTTACATGACGTCACGAAGCAGGTTCGCAGATATTTCCGCCGTGTTGTACCTTATCTGGACTAATCTTGAAGAAGCATTATTAGTTCTTACCACTGTGATATGGGGTCACTAATACTACAGTGTCTAAAGAAAATTGATCTGTAAGACGTAGGCTATTACTATCCATGGAATTTATTAGGTATTTCAGACGTGCTGCATCATTTGGTGAAATAAAAACTAACGTTATTCTCTTGGCGAAATTATTGGAAGTGCGTTGAGGGTTCAGGTTTGTCCAGGAATACCTATACCTACGTATCTTGGGCACTTTAGACAAGAGAAACCTGGACAAGGAAATCGCCAGAGGATCCGTTTAGGGCTGGGCAGCGTTCAGCAAGTTACGTCGAGTTCAATTCGCCTATACTGCAGTGCCTGAAGACGAAAGCCTACAACCAGTGCGTCCTACCAGTTATGACATATGGTGCCGAGACGTGGACACTTACGGTGGAGTCCATGCCCTCAAAGTTGCACAAGAGCCATGCTTGGGGTTTCTCTGAGGAATAAAATCCGAAATGAGGTTATTCGGCGGAGAACCAGAGTGGTTGATATAGCTCGTTATACCTGTGAATTTTTCAAAAGGGATTGGATGGCCAAATCCGAAACTATAAGGAATAGCGAAAAATGGTCAAAGGAGTCACGAGCCCGATTTTGATGAAACTTAAAACCTCATCATTAGATTTTTGAAAAACCAATAATCCTAGCTGGGAATCGAACCCATTGGTTATGAAAAAAAAAACACATCCTATATTATTACACTATACGATAGTGTTGCTATTAAGAATCTTATTCTGGGAAGTAATGACATACGGCAAACTAAAGGAAAGGGCTCATCTTTAACAAAATACAATTTATTTTGCTTACGTTAACTGATTAATTGTTCAAAATGTAGACCATTGTTTTCAATACATAGCTGGATTCGAGACCTCAAGGATCGTACTGCATTCAATATTATTGATTTCGTTTAGAATATTCTCCAAAGAATCATTCTGAGCATGATTTAAAACACGGAATTGTTACGATCTATTCTGGGATTTCGAACGAGACAAATTATGATACAAAATTTTGGTACATGAAATATGATTTCTATCAAAATTCCAAACTTTCCTTAAATTTGCTGTATATCATTACTTCGCAGAATTTGATCCTTATCAGTGACACTATCGTATGGTGTAATAATAAAGGATGTGTTTTTTTTCTTCAAAATCATTGGGTTCGATTCCCAGCTAGGATTATCGGTTTTTCAAAGATCTAATGATGAGGTTTTCAGTTTTATCAAAATCGGGCTCGTGACTCCTTTGAGCATTTTTAGCTATTCCTTATAGTTTTGGATTTGGCCATCCAAGCCCTTTTCAAAAATTCATCCTGTATATAAATTCGT
The DNA here is from genome assembly GCA_933228765.1 of Miltochrista miniata. Classification (NCBI taxonomy): domain Eukaryota; kingdom Metazoa; phylum Arthropoda; class Insecta; order Lepidoptera; family Erebidae; genus Miltochrista; species Miltochrista miniata. The sequence continues at coordinate 18,950,441 of OW121773.1, forward strand.
TATATATAACTCAGCTTGCAGAATAAGCACAATCTCAGCAATCTTCTACAGATGTGGCCAGCCCATTGCCACTTTAGGCAATGGGCTGGCCACATCTGTAGAAGAACCGACGGCCGATGGGGCAAACGAGTTCTGGAGTGGAGATCGTGACTCGGTAAACGTAGAATAGGACGCCACCCACCAGATGGACCGACGACCTGGTAAAGGTCTGGGACTGGATGCGAAAGGCACAGGACCGTATACTGTGGCGCGAACTGGAAGAGGCCTACGTCCAGCAGTGGACTGCTATAGCCCGAGTTGATTTAGGGTTCCGTACCCAAAGGTAAAAATCGAGACCCTATGACCCTACTGAACTCCGTTTCCGTTTGTCTAACAACAGTCTGCATCTCAAGAACCGTGATAGCTAGAGAGCTGGAAATTTCACAGATGATGTATTTTTGTTGCTGCCCCTGTGCGCAAAGGAACCCTATGTGTAAAAGTCCAATTAGCACTTGGTCAAAGAGCTCCAGTACCCAAAAAGGGGAACACCCAAAAATTCCGAAATATGTTTTTCCGAATTTCAATATTCCGATGTTCAAAATTCCGAAGATTATAATTCCTAAGAAACAAAGCTCCGAATATTCAAAAGGACGATATTCATTTATCCGAAAGTCATAAGTACGAATTTTTATTTTTCCTAATTTCATTAGTACGAATAATCAAAAGACCGGACTGTTATTTTCCCGAAAAACATTATTCAGAATTTCAAATATCCGAAAATTCACTGTTTAAGTTTTTTTAATAAAGTACGGTCAAGTCTTACTACCGAAAATATTATTTCCAAGTGAGTGGAAGGCAAACGACAAAACAAAAAAAAAATAACCACGATGGCTAAGGCCGGAGCTCCGCTCCGCTTCGCTTTCGCCTTGGCCTTCTAACCTATCCTATCCGAGTCGAGGTGTTAACCATAATAAGTGAATGGTTAACACCCCGACTCAGAGTACCCCGACTCGGATAGGTTAGGTTAGAAGGCTAAGGCGGGAGCGAAGCGGAGCGGAGCTCCCGCCTTAGCCTTCGTGGTTATTTTTTTTTGTTTTGTCGTTTGCCTTCCACTCACTTGGAAATAATATTTTCGGTAGTTAGACTTGACTATACTTTATTAAAAAAACGGGTGGAATCGGGAACATAAGTAATCGTCTTTAATGATAAGTCTCGGGTCAAAACAGGGTGGAAACGACATTCACCCTTCGTATTTATGATATTTCGGATTTTTGATAATCGGAGTTCGTATTTATAATATGGCGGATTTTTAATGATTCGGAATTCAACGGTTCGGTTTCTTGAAATTCGGCATTCTGACAGTCGGAATTGTAAACATTCGGAATTTTAAAATTATGACTTTTAACAAAAAGGATTTATGAAACATCGGATTTTTGACTTTCGGACTTTCGAATCATTCGGACTTATGAAATTCGGAATTTTGAAATTCGTGATTGTGACTTTCGGAATTAAGTTTTTCGTATTAATGTAGTGTACCCCCCAAAAAGGCCCAATCAATGAGACTCCTCTGTCCCAACGTCTGTCTGTCACCAGTCTGCATCTCATGCACTCTGCTAGACAGTTGCTATACATTTGTTTTGCAGCTGAATTATATCTGTTGCCGCTATATCAACACAGCCCCCATAATTATAACAAACGTGATTTTCTTTTTGTGATTTTTGGTAACCACGTAGCTCTCCGGGCGCGAGTAAGACTCACTTGTGCAGCTTTTTACTTGCCCCTGTTTGCATCATGTGGAAGTAATTGTCTGGTGAATATGATACTGGTGTCGTTCACATGACTTTCCTTCCTTATATCAATAGGTACCACGTGGCCGTTGTGTGTGATAGATCGTGATGTCACAAAGCTACGCCACAAGTTTATACACCAGTGACAGTTATAAGGAAAAATGTGCACTGAGACGATACTAAACAATTTTCTTTGTCTAATAATTTATGTGTACTATAATAGCATTTCAAGAGGAGCACTCAAATAGGTAGGTATGTACAAGCCCCGCACGTTGATATTAAGCTTGGCGGCCATCTTGGTGACGTATGTCCGTCGAGCCGTCAGGTACTAAAAAAATACCGTAAGCAGCGTCATTCCGCACTAGCGCTACGGCGCGATGACCTCACTTAGCAGTCATTATGACAAGGTTCCAACGCAATACTAACTTGCGGTGTTTATAGTGAATATTATAAACTAACTATCGTGGGACATCCTTCCGAGGGCTTATTAGGGGCTTCCGGCCGTAGGCAGTGGTAGTACACGTGTAGTTTTAGTCGGTAAGAGTCCGGCATAGCATCCATGGGGGGTTTTCTCACGTAAAAGATAGTGTTCGGGCCTCGCGTGAAATTCTGTTGCCGAACTCGCATCCCATGCGATGCCGAGTTCAGAATTACATTCAATAATATCTGATAAATTTAAATATACTTACCTATTAATGTGTGCTAAGTTAATTTTATTTTTCATTTTTTAGTTTTTGTTCGAAGTCGGTTATTTTGTTAAATTTTTTTTTTCATTATTTTTAGTGACGGGTAGACTGAGAATATATTATTTGTCTAGGGGTATTGTTCTCCCAAATACAAATTAATCAAGCCCAAACACAAGGTAACTGCTGTAAATCGTTAAGGAATTCCCTCGATTCGAGGGATTTCTTTGATTTCTCCAGGATCCCAGCATCCGATTCTGACATGGGAAGCACCAGCTTTCAAATAAAAAAAGAATCATCAAAATCGGTTAAATCGTTCAAGTGATTTGCCGGTACCTACCAAACATAAAAAAACAGACGAATTAAGAACCTCCTCCTTTTTTGGAAGTCGGTTAAAAAGTAGATAGCGTATGTATCATTTCAAACTATAATCTACTGAAAGAGTAACAAAAATCCATCCATACTTTGAAAATTTCACATTAGGGTGTAGGTAGGTATTTAGGTGAGTAAGTATAAGACCATAGTAGAAATATAGGGTATCTGCGACCCCGACCGCAAGATACTTACCAATAGTCTTAGGGCTGTCACTTTTGGTTTATTCAATCTTCGTAAATGATAGGTTAGGTTAAACATTTGGAAATTCTCATACAACATCGTCTAGTCCAAATTAGGCTAATATAAGCTTGTGCTATGGGATCTAGACAATTGATAGACATATTCCCTAAAAAGTAAAGTACATGAGATTTACTTCTGTACTATTTATTTTGTGATGTGGAAAATGAATATTATACAAATACTAAAAACAATCTATAATAACAAAATTACAGAGTCATCTAGTAAATATTAATATTTTAGAGGGGCTTCCATACAAGAAATGTAATTTTTTAGCCAATTTATAATTGACTAGCTGTTATAAGTTAAATCAATCCACCGGCTTACATATTTCATTGCTCTCTGCTTAGTCCCTAGGATATTTATATAGCCTACTAGCTGTTCCCCGCGGCTTCGACCGCGTAGAAGTCGTTATCGCGTAAAATCATAACCCTCCTTTTGCGCGGTCGGTTAAAAAGTAGCCTATGTCCTTCCCAGGGCTTCTAACTATCATCATACCAAATTTCATCTCAATCGCTACAGCCGTTTAGGCGTGAAAGCGTAACAGACAGACAGACAGATAGATAGACAGACAGACAGACAGAGTTACTTTCGCATTTATAATATTAGTAGGGATAGGGACTAGTAGGGAATAGTAGGGATTTGAAGACCCTACCCCTAGTTAATATTTATAAAAAAAAATAATTAAATCTATCGAGTACTTTCCGAGATCCTTCCGAACAAAGCTAAGCAAACAGACAAAAACATTTTCTAACTAGGTATATTTTCGGCTTCGGTATCTTATGTTAAACACCCAGCGAGTATTTTTTAAAATATTTTCAATGTACAGTTTTGATATAGGAATAGTTCGAGGCCCTAGAAAGGACATGGGCTACTTTTTAACCGACGGCGCAAAAGGAGGGTTATGATTTTACGTGATAACGACTTCTACGCGGTCGAAGCCGCGAGGAACAGCTAGTTTTATTATATGTATAGATATTAATAACGGCAACAAGTAGACGTTTGAAATACCCACAGAACTACGGAACTCTCTGTGCGGTAGTCTGACTCGTATTTGGCCGGGTTTTCCTTCGAGTTTTCGTTCCCTACGCAATGGATCATTTGCGAAAGTGTTCCCTGAGTCGCCTCTTACAACAATCTCGAAATGAATTAGGGTGGCGACATTTTTTACTGTTTCCAGTTACCACGCGGGGCATTAAATAAGTGACTGACTAAATTTAGGTACATTGATTAGGTACCTGGAGTTGGACTGGTTCAAACTAAACAAAATTTGAAAAATATACCTACTAGCATTAGATATATTATATGTACTACAAACTTCTAGTTTTATCCACAAAAGCTAATATGGGTACGGAACCCTAATAAATACGAAGTCTAATAGGTATTGACCGAATTCGTACGTAAGAATTGAACTAATATTACTACGTCCTTCATTTCTAAATGTACCCACCTAGGTAGGTACATAAGTGAATTATTCAAACTCACCTTTCTTCTTCTTTCGGTATCGAGAACAACGATAATGACGGAGTTTGATACGAACTGTTGAGACATCCGAAAACACAGCAATATCGACTATTTTTCTTTATAGACATTGTCATTTTTATGTAATAATAATATAATCAGGCAGCAGCGCTGAAAAATAGCGGGCGTAAGATACACGTTTTACGTAATCACACGCACGCGAGTCGCGGCAACACTGATTGAACGCTTGGTTTACCTGCCAACGGCTTTCCGATTAGTACTGATTTTTAAATGTGTGCGTGTCGCGCGGCTCGTTCCGACGCGACGCGCCCGTAGGCACAGCGCACGCACACAAGTATACCGCGCTCGGCACCTTTGATATAATTTTGTTTGAAGATGCCTAACTCTATATAAACTCTGATAAGACTGTCAATAGTTGGGAATCATAAATAGTTTTAGGGATCATAATATTCATTGAAATTACTAAAAAAATGCATCAGGGGCTGCTCTCTGACCAGAAAAATAGAAGTTGTTTAGAATCCGCCTAACAAGAGAGATTTATTTTTTATTTACCTTTCATTTACCTTTTGGGTACGGGAACTCTAAAAATTTACCAAGTGCTAATCGGACTTGTACACAGAAGGTTCCTTTGCGCACAGGGGCAGCAACAGAAATACATCATCTGTGAAAATTAATTTCCAGCTCTCTAGCTATCACGGTTCTTGAGATGCAGACTGTTGACAGACAGACGGACAACGGAGTTCAGTAAGGTCATAGGGTCTCGATTTTTCCCTTTGGGTACGGAACCTTATTACCTTATTACCTGTTATTCAGAATTAACATCGTTGGAGTATAATCTTAATACTGGACCCATGTTAAGCCCACATTCATCCAGATTATAAACAGAAAAGTGTGTGTTGTTTACAATTCTTTCATGCCCTTTTTTTATGTGTGTATGCTATGCCGGACTCTTATAGACTAAAACCACACGTGCCCAACCACTGCTTATCGTCAGAAGCTCTGGGTAAGCTGTCGGATGGATGTCCCAGGATCTTTCAGATCTCTATGCAGGGTGTGGCGTAAATAATAGCCCAAACGTCAGGGTGTGATAGAACAGGTGCCCCACTATAACATACTACAATTTCAATCAAATCTACTTGAGGGTTACAGAAAAAATGAATTTTTTTTCAAAAACTACACTCATAGTTTTAGAAGTTCCAAATTCTAAAACTATGAGTCTTAAAAACCGCGATAGTTTAAAAAAATCATAACCGTGATGGCGCCCGCGGTTCCATTCGCGAGGAATTTTGTCATGGAACGGGAACAGAATTCCAGATAGAAAATAAATAAAAGCGAGAATAGTTACAAAGTCACACGAGGGTGGAGCCGCGGGTGCTATCTAGTTATAAGATTTTAAATAAATTGACTATGAACTATTACTATGAGCAAAACGTTATAAGTGTGATATAATTATGAGTATGTAAGTTGATTTTGGTCATTTTTCTTAAGGCCATACCCAGGGCTAACGACCTTGAGCAAATGGGCGATATGACTCGCTAACATAGAGTAGCGCAACTACAGAGACATCAGAGTAAAAGAACCACGGAAGAAGAAGAAACATAGTAGCGGAAATGCGTTCCTCGCTTCACCAAATAAACAAAAAGCTGTAAGACGGTCTCACCCGACTGCCCCTCTCTAAAACGTTTATTGTGAGAGTTCAATCCGATTGACGTTGTCATTTTTGTTTTATTTCAAACTTTGAACAGATGATCCACGTGACCTAGTGACGTAGTTTAATGCAACAGAGTCACAGACTACAGACAAAGTCTCGCCATAAGCCCCTCTGCACTCTATTTTATAGAGAGAGGCGAAAAGTAAATTAAAAACAAAGGAACGTTTGTATTTCAATTTTCCTTTGTTTTTAAGTGTAGTAAAATACACTGCAAAAAATGTGATTGATCATTACGTAAAACTTAAATGTGACGAATTCACAAAGACGAATGTTCATATTATTATATTCCACAGACATATAGATATATTCATTGTTTTGTACTTAAATTATTACAAATCCAGAAAGGGGGGTCTTCCACTCGCTTAAAATTTTTGTTACTTTGGATCAAAATTTCGTTTCATTTTATTATTACAAACAAACAAAAATAGACGTAAACGCAGTTGCGAGGGTCAGCTAGTTATGTATAAATAAGAAGCGCTCGTGGCACCGCGGACTTAGTGTTCTGTAAGCGATCACTGTAGTAAGCTCATTCACTATGGCCAGTCCTTGGATGGGTGACCATCCATGTGACCACTTTGTGACAGTTATTTGAGCGTCGTTTCCGTGTTTCGGAAGGCACGTTAAGCCGTTGGTCCTGGTTGCCCGTAAAATGGCAGTCGTTAAGCGAAGTTGAAGGCCGTTTTGGCGGCTTGATTAATTTTAACAGCAGGCAGATACAACCTGCGCCTGTCTATCTCAACACGGCAATACAGCTCACCGTCTATTACGTGGGACAAATTCTAAAAAGGTGAAATGTGGGGACATAATAATATGCCTCTGCCTACCTCTTCGGGATAAAGGTGTGACCATATGTATGTATGTAACTAGCTGACTCTCACAACTTCGTTTACGACGCTTAAGGTGTATGAAACATGAGGTATTTCTTCATCAGTCTCATCAACCGGCGGGTGAAACTGCCCTGTTTGCTTAATCATAAACGAATTTAAAGATTAAGCATATTGTAAAACTAGCTGACCCTCGCAACTTCGTTTACGTCACATAAGGTTTGCAAAAGGAGAGGCACTTCTTCATCAGACTCATCAAGCAGCGTGTGAAACGGCCCTGTTTGCTTTATCATAAAAGAGCTTAAAGATTAAGTTTATTCTAAAACAATTCAGTCCCCGACTTCGGCGCGGACATAATTATTTTATGACAGCCTTAATCATTAAGCTCTTTTACGATTCAGCCAACACGCCTGTTTAGATTTACCGTCACATTCCAAGGAACCCTTGAATTATAGGTTTTGAGAAAGTTGAGATATCTCTAATTCCTGAACTACAAAACCCTGAAACTTGTGTGAAGCAATCCTAGTTTGAATTCTAGGTTTAGAGAAGTTGAGATGTCTCTAACTCCTGAACTTCCTCGGATCAATTTTCTTTCAAATCAGTAGTTTCGGCGTGATACGTATTCGGAATACAGACGGACTTGAAATTTTTAAATTTCATTTTGGCTTAAGTAGGTATCGATTAGAGAACGCGTTCTTTTTTTTTTAAATAGCTTCCATATTCAGACTCTCGACCCTCAACAGTTTTATTATTATGTATAGATATAGACTAGCAAGAAACTCGGCGGGCACTCACTTTATTCACTTTTATACCTTAACCAATTTGCCGGTAGATAGTGCCTACTTGTGGCGACCCACAAGACGCAATAAGCTAAAAGAGTCAATTCTTTCAGCTTAGGTTGAGAGCAGTGTCTCAAAAAAGCAGTGTGTTAATAATAACTATAATATAAGTATTTTCATCAGTAGACAACTGATGAAAATACTTATATTATAGTATCCTTTAGCACAAGGTTATATTAGCTTAAGTTGTGTGCGAATGTCCACAAATATTTCTTTATTTATTTATATTGAAATGATTAAGTACCGCTTACAATATAAGCATGATTACCTTTCGAAGTAATTTAATAAAACAATACGAAAAATAAGTTGAAATACATTATATTCTCATGAAATGCAGCATGCATTGTGTAACTCGGGCTCTGGCTCTGTTGCACGCATTACTCTGTACATGAATGAAAATATAACATTTTACGAGAATATTTTGCAGACCAGAGCGACACACGTCCGTCTAGCAACACGACTCTCCCCGCACTAGATTTTCGGGCGAGCGCGGGGAAGCAAGCAACGTGATGTATTCTTTGAATACATTATTAGTTATAATTAGTTAAAACTTATACTAATTCAAAATTGAAGAAAACCATTTTAGAGGTCTATGTTTCTTTAGTCTCTGATATAAATTTTATTATCATCATCAATATCAATATCATCAATATCAATACATATAATAAAATCGTAACTGGTCGCTGTCTGTACATGGAAGATAAATAAGAAAAAATATTGTAGGGGGGCTTTATGAACGCAATAGAACCCAAAACAATGATTTTTAGAATTTTTGTCTGTTTGTCTGTATGTCTGTATGTCTGTATGTCTGTATATCTGTTTGTCTGTACGGTTGTGCACGCTAATCTCAGTAACCGCTCAACCGATTGCAATGCGGTTTTTTTTATTGTGTAGAGGTTTGCTCCAGTTAACATTTAGCGTTTGTTTTATGTAAATCGGTTTAGAAATAAAAGAGTTATAACACTTTTAAGAATCAGATATTTGAAAATTTTAATTGTAGGGGTTTCTTTGAATGTGAGTGAACCTAAACTGGCGTGTTGGCTTAATCATAAAAGAGCTTAACGATTAAGACTATTTTTAAACAATTCAGTCCGCGCCGAAGGCGTGGACTGAATTGTTTTAAAATAGACTTAATCATTAAGCTCTTTTATGATTAAGCAAACAGGGCAGTTTCAGACGCTGCTTGATGACTCTTATAAAGAAATACCTTTCCTTTCACACACCTTATGTGACGTAAACGAAGTTGCGGGCTCAGCTAGTTCATTAATAAATAGATGTCATACAACGACTTCTTCTAAAAAATTATGGGCTATTTCATGATGTTTTACTAGTTATTTATAATAAATACACAATTTCTGATGAAACCATCCTCTGGAACACATCTTGTAGATTTCAAATCTACTTTTGGCTGTCATTTTTCGTATACTAATACCGAGAAGAACGTCTTTATTTGCACCTCTTTTTCGCAAACTTTGTCAACCACTCCCCTTAACCCGTTTTGAACTTTAACAGTAAAAATTACTATTTTTTTATGGGAAATCCTTTTATGATACCATTTTGAAATCAGTATTACATAAGCATATTTTTAAACGTTTTGTAGCAACAGTGTAGTTCATATTTTTTATAAAAAAATTAGGAACAATTTTAATGATACCTTAAAATTAGAGAGAAAATTGAGATGAAGATATTTTTATTTGAAACGTTTGTGGTGGAATTTAATAAACTATATTATTTTTTGATAGCTTATGTATTAATCTTTAAGATAGAAAGAGCAGTAATCAGAAATAGCGGTTTTCTTATAATCTACAGCCAACTTTACAAAAAGGGACGAGATTTAAAAAAATAATAAGTTCTTTTTTTTGTAACCCTCTGGTAGATTTCGATGAAATTGTAGTATGTTATAGTGGGGCACCTGTTCGATAGAACAGGTGCCCCACTATAACAAACTGTGGGGTGATAACACCCTGATGTTTGGACCACTATTTACAATTCATCCTGTATATCAATGCCGTCACTAAAGATTAAAAAAAACGAGCTTTTCTCTCTCTTCTGACTGTATTTTGCCACAGTGAGTTACTGCTAATCATAAGAGCTTCGTTGATATGCTCTCATTTGACTGCCGCCTTGTTAGAAGTTGCAAGGGTCATCTAGTAGGTAATCATTAATTTTAATAGCCTTTGTAGTAGGTACCTACCTATTTATAAAAGAGACGCTTGAAATAAAAGACGTTGCACTATATTTCCATTACATGCGTTTAAATCTGACTGAGAACTAACGGTAGGGCAGTATAGGCTGGTACTCTATCTTCCTTAATATCTACTATTAAATAATAATAACACATTTATGAATGGGGAATTCCTTACTGGCGTGATACCTACGTCATACATATTCATTCTCGTTCATTTATCAATGAAACATGTTATACCTACAATTTAATACCTATAGTATTAATGCAACATTTCCTGGTATGTTACCAACCAAACTTTTGATCCAATTCATTATTTATTTATTTATTCATTAACAATAGAACATTGTGTTTGGAATGATTACAAAAAAATTGCAATAATGAACTAAAATAATCAACATTCCAAATTATAACTTTAAAAGTTTTACATGCTATGAGATTTAGGGTGCAATAAAATTGTAGATTATTATTTAAGTTATATCTATCAGCATTATTAATCGCTAAACATGAAAAGAAAAAAAACAACAACAATAAAACACTCTGAAAACATCATCAAACAAACAAAGTCAAATTATTGTTTAGAATTTCTGCTAAAATTAAATAATAATTTCAATTTACTAAGTAGGTATTACCAAATTTTACCGATACCGACTGTCTGAAATCCGAACATCTGGAAATGCCTCTTTGTGCCCCTTTCGCCTCTACCGAGGGGGATTTTCAGAATGCTTTATAAGACAAAAATTTCACGTCCTCCGTAAAAACGTTACTTTGAATTCAATGACAAAAATACATTGAGAACAGCAGATTGGAGATGTCTGCTGTAAGAACGCAGATTCGACCCTGCGTCAAAATTGTTCTCACCTGTTGGAATGATACCACGAGGACCTACTTACGTTAAGCGTTCGAAGCTAAGAAGCGCTCGTGGCCCCGCGGTCTCAGTGTTCTGTAAACGATCACTGCGGTAAGCAACACTTACTATAGCCGGTTATGGATGAGTGACCACCACGTGACCACTTTGTGACATTTATTTACGAGTGTTTCCGTGCTTCGGAAGACACGTTAAGAAGAAGGTCCCGGTTGTCAGTAAAATGACAGTCGTTTGGCCAAGTTGAAGGACTTCTGGGCGGCTTGAAATTTCAACTGTGTTTCGTCACAACCTGCGCCCGGGTTGGCAGCGCGTGTGTAGCGCCTCTGGTGTTGCAAACGTCCATTAGGCTATGGTACCAACCTTTGGGCCGTAAGCTTGTCTGCCATCTAAGAAGTGTAAAAAAAAATATGCGTGCCCTCGCTTAATAAGCCGTTATGTCAGCAGTGTTCTGAAGAGCCCTTGAACCTTATTCACGCCTCCCCTTCTACTTTCTCATCCCACTCTAGAATGTAACTAACATTCCACTTTGACTGGCCTCGTGGTTCAGTGGTTAGTGTGCCTGACTACGGATTCGGAGGTCGTGGGTTCGATTCCCACCCAGGACAAATCTCTTTGTGTGATGAGCACATTGATTTTGTTCCGTGTTTGGGTATAATTTATCTATAATATGTATGTATTTAGAAATATTATGTAAGTAAGTATGTTTATCAGTCGTCTAGATCCCATAGCACAAACTTCTATTAGCTTAATTTGGGCTAGATGATGTTGTGTGAGAATTTCCGCAAATATTTATTTATTTATTCCAACTTTCCTAGAAATTATTCAATGCCTCTTCTGCGTTGTCTCAAATTTTCACCCACTCAAGGATTTTTTTTACGGGAAAAATAAAATCTTGGATGGTTTCACGAAGGATGGGATAATAACAGTAGCTACATATAATGTTGTTTACATTGAGGATGAAATACCTAAAGCAATAAATAGGTCTGTATCTAGTAAATATATGGAGGATGTCGTGTACGCTTTTAGCTAGAAGGAAATAACAACCGTGACCGCTAATAAGGTGAATGAAATGCGTACAAGATATCTTGTTTGTGTTAATGAACGGTTATATATTAAAATACCAGAAATCAAAATGCCTTTACTTAAAATGCATTAGACCAAAATACCCGAATTCGAAATACCTTAACATTCAAAATACCTTATTTCAGTTCACCTTACCTTAGAATGTCTAAACTTAAAATACAAATAATTATAATATCAGAATTCAAAATACAAATTTTCAAATCAATCAATAATTATAATCGAACAATGTTTACCTATAATTATTACTACTTATGGAATTTAGCCGTTATTTTTCTCATTATACTTAGGCAAAAATTATGAGTCAAACATGCAAATCAGTGTAATACTCACATAAATAAGGTAGTCTCAAGTCACAGTGACAAATATTTGAATAATAAATCACGAAACGCTCGTGGCCCCGCGGACTCAGTGTTCTGTAAACGATCACTGTAGTAAGCAACTTTTTCTGTGGCCGGTAATGGATGGGTCACCACTTTTTGACATTTATTTGCGAGCGTTTCCGTGCTTTGAATGGCACGTTGAGCCGTTGGTCCCGGTTACCAGTAAAACGGCAGTCGTTAAGCCAAGTTAAAGGCCTATATGGACGGGTTAAAATTATCAACAGCGGGAAGTTACAACCTGCTCCTGTCCATATCAACAAGGCAATACGGCTCACTACCTATTACGTGGGACATTTTCTAGTAAAGGAGAGGGCATATAATATGCCTCTGCCTACTCCTTCGGGGATGAAAGGCGTGACCATATATGCAATAAATCACAAGGAATTAAGCTTCTCCTTTATACCTATAGGTGATAGCTGACCCGCGCAACTTCGTTCACGAGGGAGAGTAAAAAGTAGAAGAAAGATAATAGCACGATGAATGTGATGCGATGCCTGACATCAACGCTTTGCACAGACAAGAAAAGGCTACTAATACAATAGGAGAACCTCCTCATATAAAAAAAGATTGCTGAAATGTAAACATTAGTAATACAGAATTACGACCTAGCCAACTGGTTATGGAGATCAGAAGTCAGTTGCTTCACGGAAAATATCAAAGTTAGAAAGCCGACCCCAAAGGGAAAAGGCTCGGTGGATGATGATAGTTGATCTTAAAGAATCAAAAAATCCAAGTCTCGTCTCGGATATTAGGATCACTGTGATTATGTGGTCAAGTATGGTAGTTACCGGAACAGTTGGTCAAGGATAAGCTGCAGCATCACTTGAATCAAATCTGTCGCATTCGGCTGGTGAATATATTGCTATGCTAATTCTTCTTCCATTTTTTGCCATTACACGCATACAACGATTTTTACTGTAGGTACCACGCAACCCAGGTTTTATGTTTCTAGACTTCCTCTTGTTTGCCATGACCTCGTCAGCAGAACCGTTACCTGAAGATGAGACTGGCTTGAGCTGCGAAAATCTCTGTAGAACACCGCCATGTTGTATAGAATTCGATTTATTTCAATTTACAGTATCTACAGGAAAATAATAATACATACTCGTGCAAGTTGATTAGCTTAAGACCAACTTCTGTGGCATTCTAGGTTAGCGTTAGACGTTTTAGTTAATGACGTTGTTATCAGAGTAGAGCCAATGAAACCTATGTATCGAACACAAATGATCCCCTCCACTTTCAAGCCGAAATCCTGAATCATAAAGATGTTATTCGATTCCCATATTCAGTCGTTGATAACTCGACAAGAGAGCGTCAATGTTTGAAATCCTTTCTTTTACATTGGACAGGAAAGTAAAGGTAATTTAGTGTTGTAATACAAAAACGCACACATTAAACTGTTATGTGGGTTTGCTCATGTACGTAATGAATGATTTTATAAGGAAAATGATGAACTAGTTAAAACATGAATGATATGTTGCAGGGAGTCAGTCGCAGCTCGCGTTTCGGATTGTTCGGTCAATAAGCGAGTTTCGCACTCGCGGTTGTACCGCTATCCCATCCTAAAACCTTTGTAAGGTCAGGATACTAAGTTCCTAAGCTTTCTCTATAAGAAAAAAAGAAGTTTTAAAAATGAGTTTTCTCGTGTTCCTCGCTTCTTTTCTGTGCTTAAGTGGAGTGTCTGGCGTCCAGTTTAAATGGTGGAATAACGGTAAGTTTCCAGTATTTCTAATACCCTTACACAATAAGTATATTTACAGAAAACCACATGAATAAAAATCAAAAAAAAAATCATTATATAGGTAACCTCAAAGTTATTGATGATAGAGATTTAGTTAAAGCATCTCTCAACGATCACACATAGGTCCTTAAAAAGAATTTATACTAATAGATGTTATACAATATTCTTGTTTTATAAAATTAACACCTTTCAAATTAGATTTCGATATTATTTGAATTAGTAATATAACCAATTTAATATTAATGTTGCAAGGCACAAGAAAAATTATTTAAATTTATTTAATTATTGCAAGCCTTATTATTTTATAAGGCTGAATTTACAAGACTATTGTCATCAGAAACATACATACATTTGTGGTCACACCTTAATCCCTTTTTCCACCTTTATCCCTCACATTTTCTGATTTGTTTTAGTTCTACGTAATAGGTGAAGGGCCTTTTACTGTGTTGAAATGGCCAGGTGCAGGTTCTGACTATCCGCAGTTGAAATTTTCATAAGATCTTCAACATTATTATTTACCAGGACCGAGGACGGCAGTTAGGCTCACAGAAGTTCAAAATGGCGTAATGGCGTAGGAGTTTAACGCATCTCTCACCCACTAGAGGCGGGAAAAAATCAACCTTATCGATAACTTAGGAATTCTGAATCGCTCTACATTTTTTATCACAATCATGTTTTTCATTTTTCTATTTTGATTCGCAATCGTTAAGATCAAAATGTCTTTAGCTAACAAATCAAATTTCTAATCAGTTATTGCCACAGTTTACCAACTTAAAACAAAATTCGATATCGATCGATAGAAAAATATATTCTACAATAAACTTTTAAATTACTATGTAAAAAAGCCAACAGCTATTTTGAGACGTTTTATAAGAATATTAGACAATCCAAAAATATTATTATCCGGAATCTTAATTTTCAATTCCATATCGATTGTACTTTTATCTCAACAATTCCGATTTAATAAGTCACATGTTTTGGGAAATACATTTTATTTGATTGGCTTGATCTTCCTTCAACTTGACGTCAATAATATATTGGCACACGTCAATGGAAAGTGGCTGACGCGCGTGCCGTCGTATTGTTAATACCGTCTACGGTTAACCTGATATTAACAATTTTACATGCCTAACTTACAGGGTTATTCCAAAGTTATAGTTGTTATTTAACTCAAAACTAAATGAACTTGTAAAGATCGTCATATACTTATGATATCTAACTATTAACTCTTAGGATATCATTATTAACAAATTAGTTTATTCCACATTATATTATCGTTTCCTTGACCACGGTGACGTAGATTTATTGAAATGTTGCGAGTTTTCCTCAATTTCTTATTTTCTTTAACATTTTATTATTTAAGGGATACTGTTTTAAAACCAGTTCGAAACCGATTAATTATTTTCTTTATAGTTCCATAATTATCTTCTAGATTTAATGTATATTATTGTCAAGCTTGTCTAGAAATTTTTAATTTTTAATTTAATTTTTTTAATTTTTATTACAGACGTTAACAAATGTGGTGTGGAAGCAAGTTCAAATCTTGTCCATCACAACCCGTGGTTAGTCTACCTCGAATACTGGCGGAAGGACCTCACTGAAGTTAGGTGTGCTGCGACTCTCATTGATAGCAGACACTTAATCACGGCCGCTCATTGTATTAAGAAACCTAAATTTAAGCGGTAAGAATTGAATTTTTTAATAACAAAATATTCTCGTATTAATAATTTTCATCAGTTTATTTAAAAGTTTGGTCAATTTTATATAGTGTAAGATTACGTTTTGAATGAAGCTAATGAATCCTTTTCATATTACAGATTGGTTGCTCGTCTTGGTGAATTTGATCTACTTTCAAAAAGGGATTGTGTACAAGGCATATGCACTGATCCCACAGTTAGAATTGATGTGGAAGATGTTTATGTGCACCCTCAATATGATGGCAAGGAGTATGACATAGCTGTTCTAAGACTGGTTCATGATGCTCCTTACACCGGTAAGTTTTTCAAGTAAATTGTGTAAACATAACCATGCAGATCTGGATCAAACATCTTTCTTTATTATTAAATCGATGTTCCTTACGGAACCATTCAATAATTTTAACAGAGAGTGAAATGGTGTTGTATGTGACAAGAATTAAAAGAAATTCTCTATTGTTTTCAGATTTTATTCGCCCAATATGTTTGCCTAGCAGAGAACTTAAAGCCGATACTACATTTTTCGCTGCTGGCTGGGGTGAAATTCCCATAAAACACACGTATGCCCACGAGAAAAAAATCGTACCGCTACCTCTCTGGAACCGAGACGATTGTCAAGCGTCTTACAAACAATACACTCTACCCCAAAACATAATTTGTGCTGGTGGAGAGGAAGGTATCGATACATGTAGAGGTGACTCTGGTGGTCCCTTAACTAGGGTCCAGGAAACTGTTGAACTTTGGGGTGTGACCAGTGGTGGTAACTCGCATTGTGGGACTAAAAATTCCCCTGGCATTTATACCAGAGTTACCGACTATCTTGAATGGATCCAGGAGGTACTCAAATCTTGAAATTGTATTGCTTCATGACCTGGCTACGAAAATATGTATGGTGTGAATCAAACAACATGATTGTTTTTGAGAGATACGTACAAAAAGATGCATTTATTTTTAGAAG
This sequence comes from Miltochrista miniata, assembly GCA_933228765.1. Lineage (NCBI taxonomy): Eukaryota > Metazoa > Arthropoda > Insecta > Lepidoptera > Erebidae > Miltochrista > Miltochrista miniata. Next base: position 18,967,267 of record OW121773.1, read on the forward strand.
CGTTTTATGTTCTTAGAAGTCTGATTTTTCATATCGTATTTTGAATTAGTTTTATGTAAAACATGGACCAATAGAAGCCTGGTTATATGATTATTGCCTAAAACACTATACCATTGATTAATTGGTTCGATGAAGAACAGAACAGGCGTGAACGTGAATGTGGATGGTTTTCGCGGTGTTCACGCGCGTTCGCGCCTGTTCCCCGTTCGGAGTCAGTATTTTATCGCACGACAAAGGGTTTGCGCCGCCTTTGCGCGGCGTTCACGCGTACACATCCACATTCACGGCTTCTCAATATAAAGTCTGAAATGAATTTGATGTTTAAATGATTGAAACTGTCTGTACAAAATTCACTAAACAAATAAATAATATGTATCTTGATCGGTTACGATGTATTTCAGTCTTCCACTTTTTCGTTTTGGGCGTCTAAATAGTAATATGTGGCCACAGCAAACAAAGTTATTGCAGCAGCAGCTTCTACGTCCATTTCGCGGCGGGCTTCACTTACGAATAAGAGCATCCCGTGAATGTGGAAGGTACGCCTTGTGCCGTGAATTCACGGCGCGAATTCGCACGTAAATTCACGGCACTGATCTGGAGCAGGCATTAGGGATATTGATCGTCTAGTTTTAACCTGTGCCAAAGTAGATAGTGATACTATTGCGTACTTGCGCATTTTAAGTTTAAATAGATTATTTTTTTATAAGTAGTTCTGTTTTATGATAAGGAAATGTTGAGGTGTCTCGCAAGGAGGATTACGGGGGCCGATGTAGTAGAAAAATACTGTATGTGTAATTATTCAATCATAGTTATTTTGTTAAACATTTTTAAGTATTATCCGTTTGTAAAAGTTTTCTGTGGAAATTTACAAAGATATCTAAAAAAATGTACAAAATTATTTTAATTAAAAAACATTTTTAAAACTTCTTTACTTCTTCTTTCCAGACATACTTAGCATTCCATAGAAGGCTTTTAATTTTTTTTATTTAGTTTTTAGAACTTTTTTTTTACATCTCGTTGAATCAGTAAAAATATCACAATGATTTGTTATTAAGTGTGTTTTTGTAACTAATTATAAGTGATGTAGTGACTTGTTGTTCGCAAACACAAAAAGCAAAACTAATAAAAATACAAAAGTTTTCGAAGCATAATAACGAAAATATGCTGCCAATGAATTCTTTTCTTTGAATACCTTTCCTAATTGTCATACAAACCTCATATCACTGCCTCCTTAATAGGTGTTTGTTGTGTTGAAATGAACAAGGACAATAGACACAATATTGAAAAGCAAAAAAAGTCCTCGTGCTCCCGCTGAAGCGCTCGTGGCCCCGCGGACTCAGTGTTCTGTAAACGATCACTGCAGTAAGCAACCACTATGGCCGGTCCGCCGGACTGTGGCCGGATGTGATCACTTTGTGACATTTATTTGAGCGTTTCCGTGCTTCGGAAGGCACGTTAAGCCGTTGGTCCCGGTTGCCAGTAAAATGGCAGTCGTTAAGCTAATTTGAAGGCTAAGGTGTATATGAATAATTGTTGATTTTTTAGATTAATTAATGTATTTGATTTAGAAACGTAAGCGCCTGTTAACCTTTTGCATGTCTGTTTGGCGGAAATATGGTGAAACACAAATTTTACTCGAACACCTACCATTGTATGTACCTACCTGTATTTCGCAATAATAAAGTGAATTATGAATTATGAATTATTTCAACAGCAGGCAGTCACAAGCTGCACCTGTCCATTTAAACACGGCAATACGGCTCACCACCTATTACGTGGGACAAATTATACAAAGGTGAAATGTGGGCATATAATATGCCTCTGTCTACCCCTTCGGGGATAAAGGCGTGACCATATGTATGTATGTATGTAAAAAAAGTCCTAAATTTAATCATTAATTCACGTCACGCCCCTTGTGGCGACGGGAAAGAGTACTGCACGTCGCCACACCAATTCATACCCAGGATGTCGTAAGAGGCGACTAAGGGATCACTTTTGCAAAACGATCCATTGCGTAGAGAAGAAAACCTCGAAATGATACCCGGTGCTCGGTAAAATGACAAACGATTGTAATGTTATGGCGTATGGGGTGACTTGAAAAATTTTAACTGTGTGTGGTCACGGACTACGCCGGTCCATTTCAACACGGCAATAGGCTGACCAGCTATTACATAGGACATAAAACTATAAGGTAAAATGTGGGCGTATGCTGCGCCCCTGTCTACGCCTTGAAAAGCTGAAGGCTTTCAGGAAGAGAGAGAGAAATGAAAAGATTGAATTTAAAATGTAAATAATTAGTAGTTTATTAGAATTGAGCACTTGGGGGTCGTGGGTGTGGCAACTTCGGGCAGCAAGTACGGTTTCCGAAGGCCTTCGCAGGGTTCGACTTATCTTGTGGCTCCAGGATGTCGATGCAGTCCGCCAGGTAGCCGTGTCTTCCACAATTTCGGCCGGCACGGTATTCCCAACCCGCAGGGCGGATGTTCGCTCGTAGAACTCGAAGGGTGGATTTTACCAACCCGTAGGGTAGACGGTTTCTTGGACCCGTAGGGTGAATGTTCCTTCGTGGAACCTGAAGGGTGGACTTCTTGAACCCGTAGGGTGGACCCTGGAATGTTCCATATGACGGGTTAGCTGGAACCCTTTTTCCCGCCCATTGCTAAGACAGCCGACCACTGTTAAACCATTTGGGAGTCGGTTGCCTTACAATGGTTGGTTCTATCCTAAGTTTACAGAGACCTTTTTTTTCACACCCCTGTAATCTACCCTCCCATAACAGGGTCGACCAACAGCCGTTAATTTTCACTATTTTAAAATCTAGAATCATAATAATTAATTTAACTCACCCAATGATGGGGTCTTCTATTTATAGCCATTTGCTCCTTATCCTTGACAAATATTTACGAGGATATTTGCGATGATATAAACGATTATTTTTAAACTGATGTGATTCTCACAATTTCCAATTACACTGATACGTTCGTGATCTATTTTAAATATTAATCTGGCGGTCCTCCTGCATTGACGCAATGCCTTATATATCAATGAAATAGCGCCTCTAGTGGCACCGCTCGAAACTACTCAATCGTCAAGACCGTATCACTGCCTATAGCTTCCGTCGTTGCGACACTAACTCGGTAGATGGCGCTTTCATTTATTAATCTAAGTTTTCATTTTAAAACCCCTAACGTTGAACCCCTATTTGCACCCGTTGTTTCACAACGTTACATACTCCCCCTCCCCAGTGAGCGTTTGACGTACCCTAACGCGTCAAACGCTGCGTTCGTCCTCGAACGCCCCTAATATAATACCTACTACTCGTCTATGTGTGTGTGTATGTTAGTGTGTTGTGTGAATGAGGTGATGCTGGGTGTAGCGAAGAGTCGGCCTTAACTTTAATGAAACCAACTCGCAGGATGTATTGAGGTGATTCTGAAGGATCTTATGGGACAGAAAGAGAAAAGACGTATTTGAGGCTTTGGGTTGAAGGTTCAGGTAATACGCACCGCCTGAAAGTGGGGTGTGTATAATAAGGCTTTTTGCTGAAGGCTGGGATTTATACAACCGTCCCAGAGAAGAACATCCTACTAGGGCTAGTGTAACACTTCCGACTCATAGGATGGACTATCCCCCAGGACAAGCCTCTAGCTTCCGAGTGGTAGGAGTAGCCATATGACGAAAATCAACATAACGGTGATCTACACCTACGACTGTTAGGGCAAGACAAATGCTGCCAAATAACAGTCCACCATATATCTGTTCGGGTAAGACTCATGCTTCCTCGTAACAGTACTAAGCCTACACCATAAATCTGTTCGGGTAAGACTCATGCTTCCTCGAAACAGTAATAAACCTAAACCATAAATCTGTTCGGGTAAGCTTCATGCTTCCTCGTAACAGTAACCTACAACATAATTCTGTTAGGGCAAGACCATGCTGCCAACTAACAGTAAACGACGAACTCTGTTAGGGATAGACTCATGCTTCCAACTAACAGAAAACTCCCAACTATACCAAGAAACAGAAAAGTGATAGAAAATAATTTACTTGCAGAATCCTCCGTGATGCTAATTAACCCCTATGTCCCCATGACGAACACGGCATGTGTTTGTCACGTTGTTATGTGTCGTTACTTGAAAGTCGTGTGTAATGTGTAGTGTCCCTATCTCATTGCTAGGCTATTTAGCCCTTTAACAAAATAACATAAAAAAACTAAGTGCTTATTTGCAATCTTAGTAGCAATAACAAAAGCTAAGTGCTTATTCGCAATCTTAGCAGAAGAATGTTGACTATGACTATTATGTCAACCCTAATAAATAACTAAGATAAATGATCTTTGGCCATTATGCCAAATATCTAAAAATATGGTGCCCTTGTTTGCCACCATGTCAGTGTAAAATGTATCTGCGTGTTTAAATAAATGATATGTATGTATGTACGTATGAAATCTCCCTTGTGTAAGTTTTGTTTTGCTTGCGCGTCTAATGTTGACGTAATCATGTTGATGCAAACGTGTTATTCATCGTTGCATCTAAGGCCAGTGTCACACTACATTCCATGCCATATGATAACCCGTCAGCTTTGGTCGGGAACAAAACTTAGGACATTTGAGTCACTCTCTCTAATCTACGAAAGTGACTCACCTGTAACCAGTTTGCCTCCTACTTCCGCCTTTGGGAGTCACACACCATGAAATGCAAGTGTCACTATGTAAACAAACAAGAAAAATTAAAAAAAAAAAACTGCTTATTAAGTGTTAGGAATGGTGTGTTAAGATGATTATGATGAATGTTTGATGAGTATATACTACCTAATTAGTATGTAAGTGAAATTGTGAACCTTCCGTATGATAACATGTATGCGCGTAACATGACATGAATTGTGGTACCTATATGTGCCACCTAAGTATTAATATTATGTTACTGTGTGCTAACACCCTTATATTTTCCAAAAAAATAATTATCAAAAACACTATTGTGTAACTGTACTGATGTACTCTATAAACTATTCGCATACGCATCTTAGCGCAGTGTGTTACGGCCTTTACCGTTATCTGCATTCGTACACGCATAGTTGAGGAATGTTTATGTTATTCGTTTCACCGATGCAATGGACGATACCGAATGTTGTTTTATGTCTTTGACGTGCCAACTTCCTAGGTTTGTTCCTGTCATATCTTCCAGGATATAGACCAAATTTGATAACTTTTCCTTGACCCTACATTTGATAAATTTGGGGGCCAGTTTTTTAGAAAAGTATGCGTCTTTATCACTTTGGAAATAGCATTTTTTCCACACTATGTCGCCTACTTCGAATTGTGCGTGTCGGTGTCTCGTGTTGTAATGGTGTGCGTACTTTAGATGGCTACGCCAGAGGTTCTCTTGTACTGTGTTGAACACCTCTGCGAGATATCCTAGGTTCTCCGCGTATGTGTTTCTAGGCAATAGGTTAAGTTCACTTGGGTCATCATTTTGTAAGTAATGTGACCCGCATGTTACCAATTCCCTACCATGAACCAAATATGCTGGTGTGTAACCGGTGGACGCGTTGATCGAGTTGTTGATCGCAAATTGGATTTTTGGGATATGTATGTCCCATGATCGATGGTCATTATTGGTAAATATTGATATGGCTGTCATTATAGTTTTATTGTACCGTTCTACGGTATTTACTTGTGGTGTGTATTTAGGTGTGAAGTTGATGTTGGGAATTTTATATTTTGTAAATAATGTGTTCAACTCTTTGCTTATGAATTGGACACCGTTATCCATTAATACCGTTTGTGGTATGCCGTGCACCATGAAAACATTGTCCTCTAGTATTTTGGCTATTGGTTCTGCGGTAGCTCTGCGTAGTGGGAAGATTAAACAATATTTAGAGAAACATAAATCACTGATATATACACAGCTGTACAACCATTTTAGGCCCATAATATCTGAAAATCAACACGGTTTCGTGAAGGGAAGGTCAACAATAACTAACCTTTTAGTTTACAAAAACTACCTGTGTAAAAGCTTTGCTGTGCGGGGGCAGGTTGACTCAGTCTATACAGATTTCTCCAAAGCCTTCGACAAGGTTAATCATAGATTACTTTGCAGTAAGCTCGCTGCGTATGGTGTGCACGGTAGTCTTTTTCGTTGGTTGTCCTCTTATTTGATTAACAGAAGTCAGTTGGTGGCCTTGAGAGGATATATTTCTTCTCCTGTTGGTGTGCCATCTGGGGTACCTCAGGGGTCGCATTTGGGGCCGTTGTTATTTGTAGTGTTCATTAACGATCTCGTAAAGAATATATCTTGTGAATATCTTTTATACGCTGACGACTTAAAGATCTATAAAGCGATAGCCTCTCCTGATGACTGCAATCTCTTGCAGAGTGATCTCGTAGCTGTCTCTCATTGGTGTAAAAGTAATTTGATGTCCCTTAATATTGCCAAATGCTCCGTCGTTACTTTTACTAATAAGCGTCATAGGATCGTTGTCGATTACGCAATTGATGGACAGGTCCTGAGAAGATCCAATGTCATTAAAGATCTTGGGATTATTTTAGACGATAAACTTAGCTTTCGAGACCATTACCATCACGTAGTGATGAGATCTAATCAACTTGTTGGGTTTATTGCGAGGACTGCTAGGGATTTTAAAGGTGCTTGTTCTTTTCTCTACCTATACTACACACTCGTGAGAAGCATATTGGAATACGGCTGCCCAATATGGTCTCCACATTACAATGTTCACATTGAAAATATAGAAAGGGTGCAGAGAAGGTGTCTGCGGATATTATGTTACCGTCAGCACTTGGGGCGCAACATTATCGATTACGATGCGCGTCTGATTAGATTTAACGTGCAAAGGTTGGAAGTACGCAGGCGGTACTTTGATTTTATTTGCCTCTATAAAATAATTCACTCTATACTTGATGTACCTAATTTGCTTGCTCAATTGACCTTTAATATCAGATACAGCGCTCGTAGATCCAACCAAACGGGACTTTTTGCCTTACAAGTCTATAAAAATAATACTTCTTTTTACAACCCTATAGTTCGTATGGCGCGTCAGTGTAACGAAATCGCCAGGGATAATCCAGCCTTCGATATCTTTGTACCTAAATTGAATTTGTTTGTTAGAGCGGTAAAGCAACTTCTAAATCAACTGTAGTTTTGAAGTCCATCCTGTCTAATGTGTCAAAATTGTAAACTATTTTTATATGTGTCATTGTGAGAAACTCCTTCATTTTAATTCATTTGTACACGCGTTCTTGTGGAATGCAACCTAGGCTCTAACCTACTGCTTTGTATTATTATATTTTTTATTGGTTGTAATCTGTTACGTGTGATAAATAAATAAAATAAAATAAAATAAAATAAACAACACGTGACGACGAGAATGTATACGTGTTGTTTTTTAGAGACCGGTAAGGGTCCTACTAGATCAGTCGAAATTGTCTGAAACGGGCGAGAGCACTGTTTGGGACGGCCCATTTTACCGATGGATGCTTGAGTGTCATGTTTGTGTGCTTTGCACTTTTCACAAGATGACACATAGCTTACCGTGTCCTTATATAACCCCGGCCAGTAATACCGTAACTTTATTCTATGGTATGTTTTAAAAATACCGAAGTGTCCGGCTGTAGGTGAGTCATGGTTTTCTCGAAATACTGCGTTTCTCGCTTCGGGTGGTACTACCGTTTTCCACTCGAACTCATTGTTTACAAAGTCCTTTATGTCAGTTCGTCTGTATAGTACGTCGTTCTCTATTTTGAAGTTGGGGTATGCCTGCGGTAAGCTAGTCACGCCGTTGCTTATTTTCATGAACCATTCGTCCTTGCTGTCGGTGACTTTGCATTGTTTCGTGGATATGGTAGAAAATGGTACAGCTCGTGACAATGCGTCTGGTATTATGTTGTCTTTGCCCTTCCTGTGCTTTAACTCGAAGTTGAAGCAGCTAAGCCGTATGCCCCAACGAGCTAACCGGCCGGTTGGATTGTTTAAAGAAATGAACCATTTTAGTGCCGAATGGTCAGTATACACCGTGAATTTGTGACCATTGTCTAGGTAGCATCTCCAATGTTCTAATGCGGCTATCACCGCCAAGCATTCTCGTTCTGTTACACTATAATTCTTTTCCGGCCCGCTCAGTGACCGACTCATGTATGCTATTGGGTGTTCTACTCCCTCGTGTAGTTGTGTTAACATGGCACCAATGCCAAAGTTGCTTGCGTCTGTATGTACCTGAAATGGTTCGTCGTATTTTGGACATTTTAGTACCGGGCTTTTTAATTAATGTGCTTTTAATTCCATGAATGCCCTTTCCGCCTCTGTGTTCCAATGAAAAGCCGGGGCTCCTTTCTTTGTTGTAGTGAACGACGGCCCTTATCGTTGTCTGTTTCCGTATTGTTGAATGTTAAGGAATGTGAATATTTTTCGATTCACCCGCCGAATAACGAAAAATAAATTCTACTTTTTAGGGTTCGTTGAACCGAATTATAAATTGAACCTTTATAAAACTTAGTATTTGCTTTAGGAATTACTTAAGTTTGGAAGTGTTTCTTTTTAGGGTTCCTTCACTCAATTAATAGATTGGACCCTTCTAGAAATTAATTGTCTGTCTGTCTGTCTGTGTGTTTAATGTAATCTAATCCGACGCAGTGAGTAATGAAAGTGAAGTGTGTGATGATGGGTTGACGAAATTTACTAAATGTTTTTCAGTTTTGCACGAATAATGCAATTTTCTACGCTGCTATTATTTTTATTGAAATGTAACTATTTTCACGAACGTGGTAAGAGTTAATTGTATATTGACTCGTACCAACTATTTTTTTTTAAATAGTTAATTACTACTACGGAACCCTTAAATATTTCGAACTGTGTTAAAACGATTCGCACTTGGATGGTTCTGGAAATAATCTGTATCGTAGTAACTAACTTTTTTATGTAGATTGTTCCTTACCACTACGGAACCCTTGAATATTTCGAATTGGTTGAAAACCGATTCGTACTTGGACGATTCTGGAAATATTCTGTATCAGACTGTTGGTGTCCGGAGTGTATTTTATTCACTTCCACCCACAGTTTATATGGAAAAAAAAAATTTCTTCTAATATCGAGCTAGTAAATCAACTTACTCGTAAACGTTATGAAAGCAACATCTGCCGTTGTTTATTTAGAACCCGAATCAAAGTTAATAGTTTACTATTGTTTTTTGGCAAGAATGTTTTCGCTGCGTAATCTACGTTTGGAATGTTTTTTCTTACAGTTGTATTTCAGTGTATCAGAATTCGACGTAATTCGAAAAGTGAATCAATTATGAATCTTTTATAATTTACGTGAAGTGAAATTCGTAAAATCTTTGTTCTAACGTTTTACTAGCGTGAAATTTCAATAGGGATTGTTACCCAGAAGTGTGATTATCGGCTGTTGGTCTCGCTGTAAATTCACATATGGGAAATACAACAAAATAATACACAAATTGAGGCGGTTTGACGCCGTACAAAAATAAAAATTGTGGTGGTGATATCCTGTGACTACTTTTTACGATGAATATAGGCAATACAAATCACTTACTAATATTAATGTAAGCGTTTCAAATGTGAAGTTTTACTTCAGACTTTAATAAAGTAATATTTAAAATTGGAACAAAACAAAAAACTTTTACTTGAAATTTACTTAAAATTTTTCCACCATAAAATTAATATCTGAGGGTGTGAAAAATAAATTTGGGGACCGTTAAAATTTGGAAAAATTACAATTTATGTTGAGAAAAAATTCAAATTTTGCCTTGTTCTTGATTATGCCGAAATCTGTCTAAAATCACTAAAAAAAACACACAAAATAATCCGGAAAGAACAAGTTGGCAGCAGAGGTCAGGAGAGCCAAATTCCTGGGTAGTTATGTTAATTTTGAGGGAAACTACCCCGCTAACGGGCACTCTTAAGACTATTTTACACAAGTTGAATATCTTATAATTATGACCTCCCGACTCCCGTCGGAAATCGCTTTCTCGCTACCCGAAACCACGATATGGGCGCCACTGAAAAGCTGAAGGCTTTCTGGAAGAGAGAGAGAAATGAAAAGATTGAATTTAAAATGTAAATAATTAGTAGTTTATTAGAATTGAGCACTTGGGGGTCGTGGGTGTGGCAACTTCGGGCAGCAAGTACGGTTTCCGAAGGCCTTCGCAGGGTTTGACTTATCTTGTGGCTCCAGGATGTCGATGCAGTCCGCCAGGTAGCCGTGTCTTCCACAATTTCGGCCGGCACGGTATTCCCAACCCGCAGGGCGGATGTTCGCTCGTAGAACTCGAAGGGTGGATTTTACCAACCCGTAGGGTAGACGGTTTCTTGGACCCGTAGGGTGAATGTTCCTTCGTGGAACCTGAAGGGTGGACTTCTTGAACCCGTAGGGTGGACCCTGGAATGACGACGATGACCTCCATATGACGGGTTAGCTGGAACCCTTTTTCCCGCCCATTGCTAAGACAGCCGACCACTGTTAAACCATTTGGGAGTCGGTTGCCTTACAATGGTTGGTTCTATCCTAAGTTTACAGAGACCTTTTTTTTCACACCCCTGTAATCTACCCTCCCATAACAGGGTCGACCAACAGCCGTTAATTTTCACTATTTTAAAATCTAGAATCATAATAATTAATTTAACTCACCCAATGATGGGGTCTTCTATTTATAGCTATTTGCTCCTTATCCTTGACAAATATTTACGAGGATATTTGCGATGATATAAACGATTATTTTTAAACTGATGTGATTCTCACAATTTCCAATTACACTGATACGTTCGTGATCTATTTTAAATATTAATCTGGCGGTCCTCCTGCATTGACGCAATGCCTTATATATCAATGAAATAGCGCCTCTAGTGGCACCGCTCGAAACTACTCAATCGTCAAGACCGTATCACTGCCTATAGCTTCCGTCGTTGCGACACCAACTCGGTAGATGGCGCTTTCATTTATTAATCTAAGTTTTCATTTTAAAACCCCTAACGTTGAACCCCTATTTGCACCCGTTGTTTCACAACGTTACAGCCTTTGGGGGTGGGGGCGTGACTATATGGATGTGTGTACTTCACGTCTATCAAAGATGTATGAGGATAGCTAAGTTGGATAAAGTTTCTGGCGTGGCATGCCGAAAGACGCAGGTTCGAATCCAGTTATCCTACTAATCCTGCTGCGCCTATATGTAATGCCTTCAAATAGGTACTTAGGTATAACGTTACTTATCGCTGGGACGAACCTATGGACTAAAACCACATGTTGCTCTTCCATCTGCTTACCACCAGGAGTACTGGGTACGTCATAGGAAGAGCATCCAGGGCAGTCCCGAGACTTTGGTAGCCATCGCGGCCTTTATGTAGCGACTGAGTTCGTGTATTATCTTGCTTCATTTTGTGAGTTGGGTATTATCCCCCGAAGATGTGATACAACTCAATCACTAGGGAAAGGCTGCATTGGCAGTCAAGAGTTCATTAGTAAGGAGTCGAAGATTTTAGGCAATAGGTTTGCTTCCTTATTACGTGGGAGTTCCCAATAAAACCGACATTGACATCTGCCTTTTTTTAACGTGAGAAAAATCCTACAGGGATGCTATACCACACATTTGCTACCTAATGCCTACGGTTGAAAGCCCCGGGTAAGTCCTTTGAAGGATGACCCCAGGATTCTTGACCTCTCTCCTTAGTCATTCGGATAAAAAGGCTTGTTGTAGGTATAGGTATGTACGATAGGTACGGAAAAAATGTTATGTCATTTAAACTTTTTCCTGAGCTGCTATATGTTTTATAATTATAATATTATACAGACAGGCACGTAGGCCAGTGTTGCATCATTTGCACCATAAATAACTTAGTGAACTTTACACTGCAGTGCAATAAACAATAACATGTTTTAAATATAGCTAGGACATAGTAGGTATATGGGACATTAACCTTTACTTGATGAGGATTGTGTAATGTAATACATTCATAAGTTACGTCAGGAGTATCGGAGAACTACGGAAATGTACCAAAACCAATATGAATGTAGAAAGCCGGCCAAGTGCGAGACGGACATTACCAAAAAACGACAAACATGTCACGTGTTTTGTGTGGGGGTCACTTATTTTTTCTTAATTTTGGTTTTTATCATTTTAGTAATAAATACATACACGCATATGATCACGTCTTTTATCCCCGAAGGGGTAGGCAGAGGCATATTATATGCCCACATTTCATCTTTTAGATTTGTCCAACGTAATAGGTGGTGAGCCTTATTGCCGTGTCGATATGGACAGGCGCAGGTTGTGACTGCCTGCAGTAGTTGATAATTTTCAAGCCGCCCATAAATGCTTTCAACTCAGCCTGGACTAACGGCCTAACGTACCTTCCGAAACACGGAAACCGTATTATAATAATGAGAAAAGAAATACTTTACACAGTTTGTGAAAATTTCAGCTGTCTTGCTCTCACAGTTCCTGAGATACAGCCTGGAGACAGATGGACAGTGGAGTCTCAGAAATACTTCTCTCTTTCTGGTTCTCGTTCTTATCGATTGGATACGGAACCCTAAAAAGTGGGAGAGTATTTTTCTTTTCCTCAGAATAACTGGGTTTTAAGTCATTTATCTATCTTCTATAGATATAATAAAACTGTAGAGGGTCGAGAATTAGTACATGGAAGATAAATTATGAAATTTTTAATTAAAGTGCTTTCTTCAAACGGTACTGAAATAGAAAATGTAATTTAATACTTTTGCTCTATCCTATGAGTTTGATCAAGAAATACCAGTCCCTTTCATACATTTTATGTGACGTAAACGAAGTTACGACGATTAGCTAGTTAATGAATTAACAGGGAACTCACTCATGTAAAACAATGGTGATATTGCATCTTGAATTCAGTATTAATGGGGTGCAAATGAGACCTATGAAAAATCCAGGGATAAAGCGAGTGTCACTTGTAAGTGGTGCAGCTTTTTTTTGAGATGAGGAAAATCTTACATGGATGCTAAGCCGGACTTCTACTTCTACTAAAAACCACACGTATCCTACCTAACAACCTAAGATTGGGAGCCCCGGATAAGCCCTCGGAAGAATAACCCAGGACGCCCAACAGTACCAGGACTCCCAACAGAAATTGTGCACCTGACGATTGTGGACAAGGGTATGCCAAAGAGAAGATTTTTATGTACTCCCAATCAGGGTTGATAATGGTAATACCTTCAGGTTAATTACAAATTTGATTCATTTATACGTCATTAACCCCTCCCACGTTTTATGATACACATAAGCACATAAGCAAATTGTCGCGACGCGATTCCGTTCTTCATTTGAACATAACAGCCGTCAACAGAGACTGTCGTCATTGGTCGTTGATATTTATTTTTTGTTTATTTTTTTTAATTTTGATTTTTTTGAAAGATGTAAATAGTTAGATAAACTTATTCTGAAGCCGAGAAGGTATAATTTATACTATGTTACTGTCATTACATTACAGAGCATTTTTGCAAATCGAGGCCTGGCGCGGTAGGGGTTAAAGGGGAATATTTAATAGAATTACGTGTTAAATTATGGCATTATTGTCTGCCTTTAATAACATTATTATGTAGTAAAGTGTGACTAAGTAATTATCGAGGAAAATATGGAGCGCGCTGAAAATGATAAACACGCTGGCTAATTTCTTTCGTCTCATCCTACTAATCCTACTATCCTACTTATTCATATTATAAATGTGAAGTTTGTGAATATGTTTGGATGTTGGATGTTTAGATGTTTAGGTGTTTGAATGTTTGGATGTTTGTTACTCAATCACGCTCTAACGGCTAAACGGATTGGGCTGAAATTTGGTACAGAGATAGCTTGGTTGGTTTTGGTATGGAAACCTCCGTGTGCGAGTCGGACTCGCACTTGTTTTTATACCATTAAGGTGAAACACAAGCATATGCACCATGGAGACCCTGACGGTCAGCAATGTGGCTAGACTGCTTAGCCCGCAGAGGACGATGGTCGTCAGGGTGATAAGGGAATACCACAAGATCTCAAGTGAGGCGGCATGTCTCCTAGCCGGGACCCCTCCATGGGAACCGGAAGCGAGAGCCCTTGCGTCACTATTTAAATGGCGCAAGGAAGTGCTGCAGCGGGGCCAAAGGGCTGTGTCTTGAGAAATCGAGGACCAGCGGTTACAGCTTCACCAGGAAACCGTAGAGACATGGAAGGTGTGACGTAAGCAACCAAAGGGAGGATTCGCCACAAACGCAGCGGTCAGACCGGTCATGGACGAGAAGCTGGAGAGGAAACACGGTGCTCTCCCCTACCATTTGTCACAGATACTTACCGGGCACGGGAGCTTAGGTTTCCCCAACGTTAAAAAAAGCATATGCTTCAGTCTGCCGAGAGCCCTGGGACATCCGAGGGCTTACCCGGGATTCCCGGCCGTAGACAGTTGTAAGGCATCGTGTGCTTTTAGTTGGTAGGAGTCCAGCATAGCATCCATGTAGAATTTACACACGTAAAATAAAAAATTCTGAAGAGCTCTTCAACCTGATCCCACCCTCTCCTTTCCGATCCCGAACAACGCGTGCCGGGCAGAGATGCCACTCATCCACAGTGGAGAAAATCTTCGCCAGAACTGAGCGTTTCAAAAGATCGTTCCTCTGTCCTGTACCTGTGCCTGTGTGTATCTGTGTGTACCTGTGCTCGGGCCCTCCCTGTAAGTAGCGGCGAAAGCGAAAACGCGAAACCAATCACTACCGAGAAATGAGTCCCGACAGGGCTAGGGCGTCCCCCCGAGGCGACGCGTACCGGTGTGCTCCCGTCGCCACCCTTCACGCAGCGCCAACTCTGGCGGGATGCGAGGAGCCGAGTGCCGGATAGGCACGTGGAATGTGCGTGGTGGTATGGAAGGTAAGATGAATGAATTGATAGATGTAATGAAAGAGCGATGCCTGGATGTATTGTGTCACAGAGACTAAGCGGAAGGGGAGCGGCATCAACGATCTTCCTGGCGGAATAATTGCTTTGTGGTCCGGAGTGGACCAAGAGGATCATGCCAGTAATGGAGTGGGTGTCTTGCTCTCCTCCCGTTTGGCTTCAGGAGTGAAAGATTATGGATTGGCAGGCCCAAGACGTCCTCCTGTGGGTACGTATAAAACTGGGGATCACGAGAGTTTTTTTGGTCGCAGCCTATGCTCCCGTCAGCTCGGCTAATCCCCAAGTGCTCGCGGAGTTCTGGGATTCCGTTAGCGACGTCCTCGATTTGGCTGACGGGAATGAAAAGTTGATCATGTGCGGAGATTGGAATGGATGGGTGGGGACCAAGCGAGATGGCTTCGATGCTGTCCTTGGTCAGTATGGAGATAAGAGAGCGAATGATGCTGGTAAGGCAATCTTAGACGTATGCTTGGAACGAGACCTCCTTGTGGCGAACAGTTTATTCGGTCACAAAGATATCCATACGTATACTTGGAGACGGAAGGAAGAAAAAAGTGTAATTGATTTGATTTTGATAGACAGTCGCCTCCGAGAAGCCTTATAGCCATAAGGGATACAAGAGCCTACAGAGGCCCCACTCTTGAAACTGACCACTACCTGGTGGTAAGCCGGTTTGTTGGTCTTTTCAAGAAATGGAGGCACTGGCGAGTGCGTGTCCCTTTCGGAGACTATGAAAGGATAAAGAGTGAAAAACTGGAAGATGAAAGCGTAAGGAGTATGTATGTAGGCTTAGTCAGTGAAAGGCTTGCAAACGCGAGCCTTTCCGACTTAGATGTGGATGAATGCTGGAATATTATGAAAGAAAGTATAGTGGATAGTGCAAAAGAAGCATGTGGGAGTGCAAAGAAACATGAGCATTCGAATGGTGATGCCTGGTGGGATGCAGAAGTACAATCCTGCGTAGCAAGAAAGAAGAAAGCGTGGTTGGATTATGTCTCATCTTTGCAACTGAATGACAGTATGAAAGACACGAAGAAAGAAATTTACCGCCTCTGCAAGAAAGAAGCCAAAGCTTTAGTGAAAGAGAAGCGTGAAAGAATAAAGATTGCGTAAGAGAAGCTGACGAGGAACTTCGAGAAGAATACCAAACTCTTTTGGAGGGAGGTCAATAAGTCTCGGAGCTGTTCGTCAGTTTCCAGAATGGATAAGATAAAGAGTAAAGCTGGGGACATTCTTGCGGACCCATTAGAGGTGTTAGAGCGGTGGAATGAGTACTTTGGAGAAATGTATGAATATCTCCCGGATGCGGACACTGCGAGGGAGTCGATGACTGATCTTGCGGTGCAAGCATCAAGCGGAGATATTACTTTGGAAGAGATTGAATATTCGAAACCAAGCTTGAAAAATGGAAAGTCTGCGGGAATAGATAGAATATCTGCTGAAATGATCAAATTAGGTGATCCTTGCGTCCGGGACGCCTTCTGGTCATTGAGCAATCTATGCTGGAAGACTGGAAGGGTCCCAATGGACTGGAGGCGTGCTATCATCGTGCCCTTGTATAAAGGCAAGGGCTCACGTATGGAGTGCGCCAACTAAAGGGCCATCAGTTTGATCAGTATAGCAGCTAAAGTGTATGGCAAAATTATTGAAAGGAGAATGAGGGTGGAATCTGACGGATTACTGTGGGAGGCGCAGGGTGGTTTCCGAAATGGAAGGAGATGTATGGACCAAGTTTTCTCGCTCCGCAACATTGTAGAGAAGCAGCTGGCTGTAGGCCGGAAGGTTTTCTGCGGTTTTGTGGACATGGAGAAAGCATTTGACAGAGTTATACGGAAGGATCTCTGGGATATATTGCCAGGATACGGGATTAATGGTGCGCAGCTTCATGCTGTGCAGTCTACATATGTGGGATGTACGGCATGTGTGCGGGTGGGCGGCAGCCTGTCTCCCTGGTTTGACGTCAACATTGGCGTCAGACAGGGCTGCGTGCTGTCGGCTCTGCTGTTTGTCCTGTACCTGGACGATTGTCTTAAGAGAGTAAGATCGATGAATTTTGGATTGCGAGGGGTGACTTACTTGTGAACTGTTTGCTGTATGCAGATGATGCCGTGCTCATAGCCGAATCGCCATCAGAACTACAGTCACTAGTCACAACGATGAAAGATGATTGTCTAATGAGAGGCTTACATTTGAACGCGACTAAAACGAAAGTGATGGTATTCGAAAGAGAAGAAGACAGAACGAATGCCAGGATAACTGTAAATGATGTAGTGCTGGAACAGGTGGATGAGTTTGTATATCTTGGATGTGCATTTAGCAGGGATGTACGGTTCACCGCTGATGTAGAAAAGAGAGTAACTGCGGGCAATAGTGTGAATGGAGCGTTAGGCAAACTTTTAGGTACCAAGGCCTTAAGTCAAAAGGCCCAGCTCGCAGTACACAATGCGGTGCTGATACCTACGCTAACGTATGGAAGCGAGAGTTGGGTATGGCAGGAAACACATGAAAGTAGAATAAACGCGGTCGAGATGCGCGCGCTACGCAAAATCTGCGGAGTAACGCTCGCAGATCGCGTTCGAAATGAAGATGTAAGAAAGAGAGTTGGTCTGAAAGAGAGTGTCGGTGTTAAAGTAAGGAAGGGCATACTACGATGGTTCGGGCATGTGGAACGAATGGGAGATGAAAGAATGACAAAACAGATATACAACGCGAAAGTGGATGGATGTAGGAGTCGGGGAAGGCCACGACACACCTACCACGACCAAATTAATCGTGTGTTAGTTGAAGGTGGTGTCAAGAGCCGTAGGAACCGACGTGCATGCATGAAAAGAAAAATGAAAGTTGAAGAAGCATGTGAGGTGTGTATGGACCGTGCCGTGTGGCGCTCGGTTCATTCTGCCTACCCCGCAAGGGATTTGGTGTGAAGATAGTTCCTCTGTCGAACTATAGAAACTTGGAATGACCTGCCCGCACACGTTTTTCCCTCATCTTACAATCCCGGGTTCTTTAAGAGGAGCCTTGAAGAGGCACATCACGGGGCCGCCAACTTAAGGACCACTGTCAAAAGTGGCCCCCAATAGCTAGATGCGCCACGGCTTTCCATCAGGCTGGTGGCGACGTCAATTTGGTGTGCTGAATATAAAAAAAAGGAAAATTATAATGCTTCATCTGGTCGAAAACTACAAAAAATCGTAGAACATACATGGGGGTTAAATCGATAGGTATGGAACCCTGCTACCAGCTGGTGGCGGCTTGACACCCTAAAAGAAACACCGTGTATATATAGAAAATCGTTACTTAGTGAATGCTACGAATCGTAACCCTATGATTTTATACTAATAATTCATCAATATTACGGATTTGTGTTTTGAATAATATTTAGAGTTACTCAATAGTTAACTACAGTATAAGTATAAACTAATAAACTCGTTACTTACCAGTTAATAAGCCGTTCTCCGTCGTCAACCTCACAACACGTCGTAACGGACTGCGTAGAGGGCGGGGTGTATGTACTTTTTATCAACTACCAAATTTTAGCCAGATCAGTTTAGCGGCTACAGCGTTAAAGAGTTATAAGCACCAATATATCTAGACTCACACACTTACTTTTTTTAACGTGTGGAAAATCCATTAAAAACCACACGTATTCTACCTAACAACCTACAGTTGGGAGCCCCAGCTAAGCCGGAAGGATACCCCAGTACTCAAAACAGACCTACGGCAACCACTGCGTCCTCACCTAGTAGGGGGGGCGGGGGGAGGGTTTGGGTGTGTCACATACTTTGGCATATTAACATTGAAGGATTTATGGTACGCAAACACGGCAATAAGCTCACCACCTATTACGTGGGACATAAAACTATAAGGTGAAAAATGGGTGTATACTATGCCTCTGCCTAACCCTTCGGGGATAAAGGCGTGACTATATGTATGTATGTATGTCAATACTATACTTCCAGCAATCGGTATATTCTATGTTATGTAAGCGGGACAAATAAAAATGTTATATTAAATCCTCGTCTCGCTAAACTATAGTATTCTCAAGCGTCAAATTACTGCAATTCTACAGGATAATCAACGTTAGCTTACCAACACGTCATGGGTTTCCTTAAGGATGTATGTCTGTGTGTCCTGTTAGAACAACAATGTGTATGTGTTCGTGAAAAACTATAAAAGGTCAGGTTTTAATTTGCTCATTTCAGTATTATTTGTTGTTGAAAAGTGCATGGAAGTCCGTTAAAGTGTGTTTGAGTGTTGTGCTCTTTTGAGTGCTTGTTCTTTTAAGCGCTTGTTCTGTTTTGAGCGCTTGTTTTTGTTCTGTGTTTTGTATCTATGTTTCAATTATTATTTTTATGGATATTTATTGTTGGTGCGTGCACCTTCAATTTTAGCCCAGGTAAGAATAAATTGTTTTTTTAAACTATATTTAGAATAGAATAAAATATATCCTTTGGGTATTACACACCAGTTATATAGTTGTTGTATTTTATCTCTATGTCATGATCTCGTCCGTACCGGAACGAATGAAGTTAACACTCTCTAAGTCCGTTTGCAAGTTCTCCACTTCAGGTAAAGCTAGTCTGGCCCCAAAGTTGAGTTTAAGGTTTTGATAGCGATACTAGATAGTGATCATTCTCTTGCCCTTGTCCAATTTAATTGTGCTTCTCTACTTTTTATTCTTCCATATAACTTGGTTTCTCCTCATGCACGCCTTTCACAAACACCTACCTTAAAAAGCGAAAGAGGAATACCACTTCATTGTTAAAAACTACAGTGAAACATCATATTACGTTTTATTTTACATTATTGTCTAAACTAAACCTAAATAAGGCCTCGTGGCATTGTGCCCAAAAGACTAGCACCGTTTCCCCTTTGAATAGCAATACGTATTTGCTGAGACAGACAACTGCCAGCCCTTAGGTCACCAGTCGACTCTACCAGGCGCTATTTCCAATTCTTAAAAAATTGATGCGCATGGACCCCATAAACTTAGGGTCTCGACATCGACTGGAAGAAAACGATATGATGAGTCGAGACCGAGACCAATATTATAAGAGGAAAGATTTCATTGTTTGTTGGTTTGTTTGCATCGAATAGGCTCTAAAACTACTGAAACGATTTGAAAAATTATTTCACTGTGCGGAAGCTTTACTATTCACGGTGAACATAGGCATTTTTATTTCCGTATTTCCACGGGAACGGGAGTTACGAGGGTGAAACAGCGTGACGTCCGCTAGTACTTATTAATTTTAATATTTTCAGCCGCTTCCGCTGCTGCGCTGGCTTTTAATTTAGTTTTAGGAAGATGAGACGGGGCCAGAGTGTCAACACCATAGATTTAGAAATTGAGAGTAGCGAAAAATTCTAAATCTATGGTCAACACAAGTTATAATACCCACTTAACATCATTATTTACGATCCCTCAACGTCAACATTCAATTTCATCACTCTTTTCTTTTATTCGTTCTCAACATGCCCATGACAAAACTGATCTTTAGAGTATTCTTATTTTCTTCAAACTTAAGGCTGCCGTATTCGACTTTGACAAATCCTAAGGCAATTCGAAGATATGCAGTGTACGCTTTTGCTGGATTTCATTCGATTCTAATACATTATATTTCTGTTATTAAAACTGAAGGGTTTTAAGAAAAATCTAGCCGTAAAATATTGTTCCAAAGACCTCTATCTATTTTATGACAAGTTTTTACGAGAATTAAACAAATTTATTTAGATAGTACATTACTTGTTATGATATTTGCAATATCTCTCATTTTTCGAAAGCGATTTCGATCGAACAAAGTATTCCTAATCGTGTTTTGAACCATTAAAAAGGTAAGAGTATCTAATAAATTACAATAATATATTTTTATCAAATCAAATCTAAGAATATTTCCTGGTATAAAATTCACCCCAAGATGAGTCTCTTTCGAATACTCCCAACCGTAGGCTGTTAGGTAGGATACGTGTAGTTATTAGTCGGTATTTGAAATTAAAATATGAAAAGGTATTTGTAATTTTGAAAAGCAATTACTTTGCTAACTAAATCACAAATTTAATATGGAAAAAAATATCAGTTTCGAGCAGGACTGCAACTTGAGTCTTCTAGCTAACCAAGTCAGACGACTTAGCGCACTGTACCACCTAGACACTACTTTCAATCGACTAATTTTTTACCTCATACGTCTAAAATCCTACAGGGATACTATGCCGGACACGCTGTTAGGCAGAATACATGCGGACTCCTACCGACTAAAAAAGTCGGTAGGAGTCCGCATGTATCCTGCCTAACAATCTACGGTTAGAAGCCCTGGGTAAGCCCTCAGAAGGACACCCCAGGACTCCCAACAGACCAACGGCTACCTCTGCGACCTCATCTAGGGGGGTTTTCTCTCATGCGTCTTGAGCGACATAGGCACCATCTACCGGCAGTTTAAATCAGTATCAATATTTCGTTAACAGAAAACCTTTGCGGTGTAGAACGCAGCTCAAACCTCATTCATCACAACCCATGGGTTGTCTACTTGGAATATTGGAGACGAAACTACCTTAGCGAGCTTCGCTGTACAGCCACCCTGGTCCACAGTCTGTATGTCATCACCGCTGCCCATTGTATAAAGAAACCTAAGTATACCAGGTAATTTTATTATTTGTAGTAAAACCCCAGGGCGGAAACCCTTTTGACTCATAAGGACCACTTTCCAAAACGCCCACTTTCCAAACCGCCCACTTCCCAAAACACCCACTTCCTAAAACGTCCACTTCCCAAAATGCATACTTCCCAAAACACCCAGTTATTAGTCCTAATAAACCCTGTTTTCTCGTGGTTTCAGGATTTTGTCCCATTATTGGGACCATAAGGGAGAACTGTTTCTCGCGGACCCACTGCTTTTTATCTACTTGCTGTATATTGTAACGTAACGGGCGTCAAGGGTGTCGGTGTGGACTTCCCAAATCCCGTGTTACAATAGTTTGATTTGTAAAAGAAGATTACCTGGATAACAGCAGCCGGAGATACAGTGGACCTTTTAGGTTAAGGGCCGTGTTGTCTGGCTAGTAAACCCCTGTTGCAGTGAGTTCGTGAAAGAAAAACCAGTGTATATTATTATCACCACGTTTAATGGTCTACAATACAAAAACCACAGGCCTTGTGGTATATCAAACGCACTACTTAGCCTATATATATGGCAGGATGCACCAGTATTACTCCAGTTAGAATACTTATATCTACACACACTTTACTTACTTGCTATAAACTTATATCAAATCTATTGACCTGGCCGGCTCTTGCGCCGATGCGATGAAATTATTTCATTTGACACAATTAACTAAACATCACCTTGTGACGTGGCTAACAAAATATACTTTAATCTAGCGACCTAGAGATGGATCCATTCTGGTTAACATTATTATAATCTATGATTTAAAGGCTAAATAAATCTAGTTACATTCTCGGATCGTTATGCAGCCTCCTGAAGGTGAACTACGTTGTTAAACTGTCGGTGGACTATCGCGTAGGCACCGCTAACCAACGAGATGCAGTAATCAACCTCGCGTATGGATGTATAAGAAGAATCCTGGTGGCCCTCCTTGGTGCCAAGTAGTGAAAAAGAAATGCACGTGGCGTAAAAAAGAGAATAAAAAATGCCGGTGCGAGAACCGGTTACCGCTACAAAGCCGGGCTCGTCAGCGGCGCGCAGTCCCGTCTGTGGATCACGCGTCCCACGCTGATGGGTTCACGGGGAAGAATTCCTCCGTGTTGGGAGTCCGCCAAGGGACGGGCAGGTATTCCCAGCAATAATAGGTAGGTACTCCAAAGACCCGCTACAACAAAAGTTACGCGTCATTAGCAATCAGCACGCACTTCACAGACCGCGATTATTACAAGGTCTATCTAGCTTATAAATACCTTTTTGCGGGTCCTGTGATGGTACGAATTGCTCTTGAAGAGACACCTTACGGGTCTTCTCGCTCGAGAGAAAAAAATGCCGACTGCCTCCATCTTTGCTTTTCGTCTCTTCCCCTTCCCACCAAGCCAAACCCGCTTGGTCAGTTACATCTACGGTCCGTTTCATTTCACTCATCCCTCACGTTCCGTTCGTGACTTTTATTCCTCCACTTCTCATACGCCATACACGATTAGGGCTTTATCGCATTAACGCCATGTCATTAACTGAAGCTAAAACTATCCTGTACATTAACCATCCTATCCTCTTAAGCGAATATTTTATCCACTATTTGACATAATGTTCTACGTTACGCGGAACGTGAATTCTGGTGTGACCACTCCGAAATTGATCCGCTCGTAAACTATATATAAATTATCATTAGTTCCAAATCTGTTTACTAATTTAATATACCTATTATTTATTCTAATCTAGATTTATTGTACACTAAATAAAACTATTTTTTTTATGTTCTTTTTTTTATTCCTAAACTATTTCGTTGACCAGGATCAGTCATTGTTACTGTCAAAATGACAATGTCAGATTCACGACGTCTAACCTATGTGTATGTGTAGTATTGTGACTGGATGTAAACACGGAATAAAACGACAGAAAGATATCGAGTTTAATATCTTTGTGTTAATGTGCTTAATGTATGAAATCCTCGTTATCACGAGACAAAAAGAGAGTATTATATTAGAACGTATGGATAATGTGTTGGTGAGTATTGCAGAGTGTTACAATACCCCCTTTCTCGGGAAAAGAGGTAAACCGACAGGTTTACCGAAAGAAACAGCCGGGGCAACCGGGAAAAAGTGGTTACTTAACCGACTCCAAAAAGGATTAAAAAAATACCGAGAAACAAAAGAATAAAACTTCAGAACGCTGCTAGCAATAGTTATTCTTCTGACTGCCCTTTAGAATGATCACAGCTGGATAGGTATTCCTTTCAAAACGCGTACTTCACTCTTCCATACCTCACACAGTATTTCATATTTATCTATGTACATTCATTCGTCATCCTTTCCATATTAATAATAATTATAATAATACATATAATAATATTTAAAGCTTATTTTCCACCTATCATTCAGTCATGCACTTATCCTTCCCTTTCTTATTTGCTCCTATCATTCCATAATTATTTACATGCTGTCATTCATCAGTCTTATATTCTGTAAGAGTTTTTCATACTTTGGCCAATCGTACTGTCGGTCAATCATTTGACTGTCAAGAAAAACAACTTTTTTGCTCATGCGTTGTTAAGTATCATATCATATAAACATTAACTGTAAGAATAAGAACACAATGTAAAAACACAAACGGCAAAACAATTATTAATTGCATACATTAGTTTCGATAAATGCTTGCCTAGCCCTACGATCAAAAAAAAATCTTGGGTTCGGAGTAAATACCACTAGACAAGCAACAATATCGGACAGGGTGTGTAAATAATTTAATCTACACGCAAGATGTCCTTTACATGAAATTTACCAACAGATCCTGACGATAACTCGCGTAGCTCATACACTACATCTGACAACCTCCTTTCAACCGTGCACTTCACAAATTTCGGCGCCAGCTTGGCGGAGAAATACTTCGCTGCGTTAGATTGTACGAAGTTCCTTCGCCAGACCACATCGCCTATTTTCGCTGTGAAGTGTCGTCGTCTTAGGTTATAATGTTGTGAATTTTTCTGGTACGCCTGAGTTAATGCATCTACTACCTTGTCAAAAATTTTTCCCAATTCCAACAACGATGATGCCGCTGCGCTTCTATCGCCTATGGTCAGATCATCAGCTGATGTTGGTAAATCCCTAAGAATTGAATGGAATTGACCGTCAGTGACTATTTCACGACCGGTGGCTAAGAAGTACGGTGTGTATCCCGTTGCTAGGTTCACCGTGCTATTCAGTGATAGCTGAATTTGCTGAAGGTATTTGGACCAATTACGTTGATCTTGTTCAACTAGTATGGATAAACAGACTTCAGCGGTTTTGTTATACCGTTCGACTGTATTCGCTTGCGGTGCGTAATGCGCCGTATAGAAAATTCGAGGGATAGAATATCCATCGCAAAATGATTTAAACGATTTGCTTTTAAATATGGTAGCGTTGTCACAAATAAGAATCGCGGGGGTTCCCCATTTCAAGATCAATTCCTTTTCCAAAAATGAAGTGACCGTTTGAGTGGTTGCAGTACGGAGGGGGTGAAGCCATACAAATTTTGAGAAAACGTCTACAACTGACAGAATGTATATATGACCCGAATATGCTTTAGGTAATGGGCCTATAATATCTATTGACAACGTGTGCATCGGAACGTCCACCTCCTTTTGATTTGTCATGAGTCCGTGAGGTGGTGAATTTGAGTGTTTATATGCTTTACACTTGTCACACCGTGTGACAAATTCCTTAACATTTTCAAACATATTTGGCCAATAATAATGTTCCCTAATTTTCAAATACGTTTTTTGAACTCCTGGGTGTACACTACAGAAGGAGTCATGGTTTTCCTTGATGCATTCATCGACCAGCTCTTTAGGAATTACTAACCTCCAATTGTTTTTTGAAGTACAAGAGCCACCTTTGCAAAATCTAAACAAATTGTTGCCTAGGATCTGAAAATTTTTGAAACGAGTAGGCATAGTTTTACAGCCGTTATACATCTTCTTATACCACTCATCAGAAGTTGAAGAAAGTTCTTGATTGAAAGTAATAGCATCGACCGAAATTCGGGATAGTGCATCTGGTACGACATTAAGCTTACCTGCCTTATGGCAAATGTCAAAATTAAAAGTGGATATCTGCATTGCCCATCTGGCCAACCTGCCTGAGGGGTTATTTAAAGACTTAAGCCACTTTAAACTCATATGGTCAGTGATGACCGTGAACTTAGTACCTTCTATGTAAGCACGAAAATGATTTATGGAATCCACTACCGCGAGCAGTTCACGCTCTGTTGTACTGTAATTTCTCTCAGGTTTTGCCAGTAAACGTGAAAAGAAAGCCACAGGACGCTCGATTCCATCTATGTCCTGCGTCAAAACACTACCAATGCCTACGGATGATGCGTCGCAATGAAGCACGAAAGGTTTCGAAAATTCTGGCGACGCCAAAACTGGAGCTGTTATTAAAGCATTTTTAAGGGTATTGAAAGAATCCTCAGCTGCTTCGGACCATTGGATGCCGTCACTGCCTTTCTTCTTACCTACCAACGCTGTCATAGGTGCTATGATGGTGGAAAAATCCTTAACAAACCTACGATAGTATGAACATAGACCTATAAATCCTCGTAGCTGCTTGGCAGTTTTAGGCTGTGGGAAATTCTGAATGCTGCTCAGCTTCTCTGGGTCAGTGCGCAAACCTTGTGTATTGATGATGTATCCCAAGTATCTAAGCTCTCCTTTGCAAAATTCGCACTTTTTTAAGTTGATAGTGAGACCAGCGTCACTAAGCGACCTCTTTACAGCAGCAAGTATCTCCATATGTTCAGAAAATGACTCTGTGGCAATCAGAAGATCGTCCAGATAACAAAAAACTTTTCCGTCAAATTTGTGCAGAAATAGCGAATCAACTAGCCTTTGCATTTCCGCTCCCGCATTGGATAATCCGAATGGCATTCTTTTAAAATGAAAAAGACCTCTATTAGGGACTACGAAAGCTGTTTTCTCACAAGAAGTACCTTTGCCGTCTATTCCATCCTGACTTGACAAACTGACCTGCCAAAAACTCGATGATAAATCAATTGAACTAAGATAATGTGCTCCTCGCAGATTGTCCAAAATCGAATTTATATAAGGAAGTGGATACGAGTCTTTAACCGTGACATCATTGAGCTTACGCGCGTCGAGGCAGAATCTCCATGATCCATCTTTCTTTGGGATCATGACAACCGGGTTGGACCATGGTGACCTCGACGGTTCGATGACATCGAGCCTCAACATCTCGTCCACCTCCCTATTCAATGCTGTCAACTTAGCAGGCGATAAAGGGTAATATCTTTGTTTAATAGGCTCTCCCTGTGTAATAATTTTATGTGTAACGATATGCGTTTTCCCTAAACCTTTTTTTTTTGATGAAATTGACTCAAAGTCATTCATTACTTTTTGTAGATGTTTGGCTTGTTGAGATGTTAGATCATCTCTGGGTATTAAAGCTTTCACCTCACACAACGCACTGCAAGCACTATAACTTGTGGAGTTGCCTCTCCTCACGACATCTCCAAACTTAAAAATGTCCACTAGACCAAATGCATCAGCGAAATCCATACCGCACAAGATTTCGTGATGTATGTCAGGGCAAACTAAAAAATTAAAGTGGGCAGTTATCCCATTACAAGTTATTGGCAAAGACATTATGCCAATGACTTTAATTTGAGATAAATCCGCTAAAAATACTGCTGGCACGACTGAAGCATCCCTAGCATGTAATGTCCATCCAAGTCTTTGAAAATATCGATGCTTATTCGCACCTAAAACTGATAAATGTGCCCCAGGATCGAGCAATGCTTCGAAATTACGGTCCTTTATTGTGAATTTAACAAACAACCGATTATCCCCTACGAATGACGGTATTTCAGGCGAAGAGACTGTTTGTGTGTGTAACGACTTGCTCGGGGGCCCCATCAGTTTTTTTCAATAAGTGTCTGTGTAGTAGACTGCGAGCGCAAGCCTGTGTTACATTGGGTGCAGCTCCTAATCGTCACCCTCTTAGCTCCGCACTTGAAACATATTATGCCTGGTATTGACCTACACACCTTATAACTATGGCCGACTTTTTTACATTTAAGGCAAGTAATAGGTGAGCCGCGCCTGTCAGGTAATTTGCCGACGCTGACTGCATTGAGTTCGCGCTTGCCAACCGGTTTAGATTGACATAAAACACCAGAATAAGCCTCATAATTCTTGGACACGTTGACCAATTGGTCAAAGGTAGTAATATCATTGATGGCTAATAGTTGGGCGTATGTAGGTAGCAAATTGTGTTTTATAATTTCAAGTAGGTTGTCGCTTGTAATAGGATATGTTAGTCTATTGTTTAAATCCTGGATATCTAAAATAAAGAATGATACAGACTGACCTAGCTTCTGCTTTTTTTCACGAATTTGTTTCTCTATGTTGTAGTTGTAATCCTTTGATTGAAAGAATTTTCGAAATTCAACGCAAATATCAAACCAAGAGTTAATTTTATGTTGGATTGTTCTATGAAACTTGAGTGCGGTGTCAGATAACAGTTCTGAAAAACCTCTTACTAATGTTGTATCGTCAATCTGTCGTGCGATACGTGTTTCATTAACCCTAAGGAGGAAGTCGTCAATATCTGACTCTCCGTTATACTTGAGTTTAAGGGAAGCTAAATTCAATGATTTGTAGTACACATGCGCACTGGGGGGCGGTGCAACCACTTGTGTTATACCATTACCTTGGTTCATGTTGTCAAAAATTTCGCTAGTTTTAATGGGGAATGTCTTATGTGCGTGTGCTATCGGTTCTTGTGCCACGTATGTCTCTCGTGTGTTGCTGTGAGAGGCAGCATAATGGGTGGTCGTATTAGAGACTATGGATGTCGTAAACGTTTCGGGAGCCAAAGATGAAGTCCGGTTCACGTTGACTCGGGGACGTGTATTTACGGTATCCATAGGTATGTGTACCTCTAAAGGTCGTGTATACGGGCTAGAAGTTACCTGCATAACGTTCCGACTATGCACCGGTGAAGCAAATTCACTTGCATCAGTATCTGGAGTTTTTGACATTTTTTATAAATAAGTTCTTAATATCTAGTTTGTATTTAGCCTAAAATGCTCTAGTAGTAGTAGTAGTAATGGTATAATCACTGTAGCAATGCCACAGACACAATAACAACAAAGTTATGTTTCAAAATTATGTTCGTAAAAATTACTATGAAAAAATTCAATTTTGTTAATAAAAACAAAACCTGCAACTATTTAGTCCTGATCCTTGTGTATGTAAGCTCTAAAGGGTGTACAAGATCAGATAAAACTATAAAAACAACCAATATGTTGATATTTAAAAAGTTGATTTTTGTCGGGAGAACGATAAGACAAAAAAACTCAAATTTGCTCACAAAATCGAAAATTGACACAAGACGTTATCTGGTCCTAGTGTTTATCAATGCAGAATGGTGCACCGAATCAGATAGAAGTTTAAAAATCACCAATATGTTGATACTTAAAAAGTTGATTTTTGCCGGGATGAGAACGACAACTCATAAAACACAAATTTGTTCACAAAAACAAAATTTGCACATATTTTGGTTTGGTTTCTTACTGTTATTAACTCTAAGCAGTGTAAGCAATTATATTAAACACTTAAACCATCCAGATGTCAATATTTAAAAAATGTTGTTAGTTCTGGATGAAACTTTTGTTAAAGAAAAAAACTTAAATTTGCATAAAAAAGTCAAAATTTACACATTTTGTGGTCTGGTCTTCACGGATATGAATTCTTAATAGGGTGAGTGACCAGATTCAATATCTATAAACCATCAATATGTCAATATTTAAAATTTTGACATATTCCTGAGGGAACGGTGAAGTATGAACTATTAATTTTCTTAAAGTAAAGCTACTGCTTTCAAGCCTAGATACAACAATAAAAATTGTATCCCTCAAAAGATAAACACAAAGGAAATTCCCCCCCGAAGCTCAATTGCAACAATGGTTACCAACTAATTTCAATTGAATTCAGGCGCTGTACATGCAGCACTTTAATAGGTAATCACAATAAAATAAAGTTCGGGCGCCATGTAACGTAACGGGCGTCAAGGGTGTCGGTGTGGACTTCCCAAATCCCGTGTTACAATAGTTTGATTTGTAAAAGAAGATTACCTGGATAACAGCAGCCGGAGATACAGTGGACCTTTTAGGTTAAGGGCCGTGTTGTCTGGCTAGTAAACCCCTGTTGCAGTGAGTTCGTGAAAGAAAAACCAGTGTATATTATTATCACCACGTTTAATGGTCTACAATACAAAAACCACAGGCCTTGTGGTATATCAAACGCACTACTTAGCCTATATATATGGCAGGATGCACCAGTATTACTCCAGTTAGAATACTTATATCTACACACACTTTACTTACTTGCTATAAACTTATATCAAATCTATTGACCTGGCCGGCTCTTGCGCCGATGCGATGAAATTATTTCATTTGACACAATTAACTAAACATCACCTTGTGACGTGGCTAACAAAATATACTTTAATCTAGCGACCTAGAGATGGATCCATTCTGGTTAACATTATTATAATCTATGATTTAAAGGCTAAATAAATCTAGTTACATTCTCGGATCGTTATGCAGCCTCCTGAAGGTGAACTACGTTGTTAAACTGTCGGTGGACTATCGCGTAGGCACCGCTAACCAACGAGATGCAGTAATCAACCTCGCGTATGGATGTATAAGAAGAATCCTGGTGGCCCTCCTTGGTGCCAAGTAGTGAAAAAGAAATGCACGTGGCGTAAAAAAGAGAATAAAAAATGCCGGTGCGAGAACCGGTTACCGCTACAAAGCCGGGCTCGTCAGCGGCGCGCAGTCCCGTCTGTGGATCACGCGTCCCACGCTGATGGGTTCACGGGGAAGAATTCCTCCGTGTTGGGAGTCCGCCAAGGGACGGGCAGGTATTCCCAGCAATAATAGGTAGGTACTCCAAAGACCCGCTACAACAAAAGTTACGCGTCATTAGCAATCAGCACGCACTTCACAGACCGCGATTATTACAAGGTCTATCTAGCTTATAAATACCTTTTTGCGGGTCCTGTGATGGTACAAATTGCTCTTGAAGAGACACCTTACGGGTCTTCTCGCTCGAGAGAAAAAAATGCCGACTGCCTCCATCTTTGCTTTTCGTCTCTTCCCCTTCCCACCAAGCCAAACCCGCTTGGTCAGTTACATCTACGGTCCGTTTCATTTCACTCATCCCTCACGTTCCGTTCGTGACTTTTATTCCTCCACTTCTCATACGCCATACACGATTAGGGCTTTATCGCATTAACGCCATGTCATTAACTGAAGCTAAAACTATCCTGTACATTAACCATCCTATCCTCTTAAGCGAATATTTTATCCACTATTTGACATAATGTTCTACGTTACGCGGAACGTGAATTCTGGTGTGACCACTCCGAAATTGATCCGCTCGTAAACTATATATAAATTATCATTAGTTCCAAATCTGTTTACTAATTTAATATACCTATTATTTATTCTAATCTAGATTTATTGTACACTAAATAAAACTATTTTTTTTATGTTCTTTTTTTTATTCCTAAACTATTTCGTTGACCAGGATCAGTCATTGTTACTGTCAAAATGACAATGTCAGATTCACGACGTCTAACCTATGTGTATGTGTAGTATTGTGACTGGATGTAAACACGGAATAAAACGACAGAAAGATATCGAGTTTAATATCTTTGTGTTAATGTGCTTAATGTATGAAATCCTCGTTATCACGAGACAAAAAGAGAGTATTATATTAGAACGTATGGATAATGTGTTGGTGAGTATTGCAGAGTGTTACAATATAGATAACTAGCAATGCGCTAATTTAATAAATAATAATAATAATAATTAGTATGTATAATGATTAGTTTTCAATTCTGACACCATCACTAAATACACGTTATGTTTGTACAGAGCTTGAATGTGTGTGTGACCAATTAGGTTAAGCAAACGTTCCCTCAAAATACACTTCAACTGTATGGCAGCTGTGGCGGGGATAGGGAAGCTTGCTCAGAGGGTGGCAGGGAGTTGCCTATATGTATGTTATACTATTATTGATAATATTTGGTACTAGCTGAGGGGTGTACTACGCCAAATCGAATGCCAAATAATCGAACATCCAAATACTCGAACGTTCAAAATATCGAACGTTTAATACATATATCGAACATTGACATTGTAATCTTCGATATTTTGAACGTTGATATACTGAACGTTCGATATTTTGAACGTTCGATTATTTGGCATTCGATTTGGCGTAGTATACCCCTAGCTGAGCCCGCAACTTCGTTTACGTCACATAAGGTGTACCTATGAAAGGAGAGGTACTTCCTCATCAGACTCATCAAGCAGCGTGTGAAACTGGCGTGTTGGCTTAATCATAAAAGAGCTTAATTAAGCCTATTTTAAAACAATTCAGTCCGCGCCGAAGGCTTTTAGATTTACCCACTTTTAGATTCATAAGTCTATGTATGATTCTTTAAAGTGATATAACTTTTTTATTTATAAACCGATTGACATGAAATAAACACTAAATGTTAATCGGAGCTAACTTTAACACAATCAAGAAAACCGCATTGCAATCGGTTAAGCGGTTGCTGAGATTAGCGTGCACAAACGTACCGACAAACAGACATAATATAGACCAAAATTCTAAAAATAGGGGCTTTATGAACGCAATAGAACCCAAAACAATTTTAGGTTCTATTGCGTTCATAAAGCCCCTATAATATTTTTTCTCACTTATCTTGTATGTACAGACAGCGACCTGTTACGATTTTATCATATGTATTGATATTGATGATAACTTAGATGTGAATCACTCCCTCTTTATCGATCTTTAGCAACGCGTGGCGGGCAGAAATGCTACTCCTATACAGTCGAGAGAATCTTCGCCAGGACTGAGCGATTTAATATATTGTTTCTCTGTCGAATTATAAGAGTTTGGATAGACACCCCCTGGTCCTTGAACCGCAGCGTGAAGAGGCAAAAGTGGCGTGAAAAGACAAAAATCGAATGAACTGTGAGAGTGGGCCCCAATCACTAGAGATCGCCTTGGCTTTTTATCAGACTGGTGACGTCAATTTCACGATAAAAAAATCGCTTGTGGCCTGTAGCCGACACAGTGTTCTGTAAACTATCACTGCAGTTACCCATTGAATGCCGCATGAAACCCGAGTTGCCAATCTCCCGAACAGTCGATTGCTTTGGCAACCAGGGCGGCCAACTTTTTTCGTTTGGTTCTCCTCGCACATTTTTCGATATCTATGGCTGTATGGTCGCGGGTCTAAGGCTTTCTGTATAAATTAATGTGTAGAATTGGTTATGGTACTGAATGAGAGAGCTTGCCGAGTGAATGTAATGAAAAAAAAAGTCGAAATCACGATTTGATCGCTGTCATTATTTATTGTTTGTTTGGCGCCGTTCCTAGAAAGTATTAATACGATTAATTTTTGAATATTTTCGTTTATTCTGTTTCAAATATTGTTGTTTTGCATTTAAAAGTATCCTGTCATGTTGTTTAACAGCTGTAATAAATATTTTCAGTGTAATTCGAAGTTAAATTTGTAAAATTTGATAAAATAACACGCGAAGGTCACCATTATTTTTTGTTGTTGTTTTTGTTGTGCAGTGCTCGTATTTAACCGATATTTGTTGAGATTTTCTCAATAGAAACTATAATCTTTTGTCAAAATACCATTTAACATTTAACATATGAATAATTTATGTGAAAATCAATAATAAAAATGGGGGGTTTTTTTTTTAATAATTTAAGATTACATAGCCTCGATATCCCCAAAATAAACAAAAAAATAAACAAATAAAAAGGCAGTAATATTTTATTTTATTTTCGGAGATTTTATATCTACAGATTATTATTTTTTTGGTGAAAGTGAATTGTTGATGTGTATATTTTGTAAATAAAATAATTTATGTCAGAAAACTGCTTTTTATTTTGAATTACATGGTAAAATCTGAGAGTACTCCTTCATTTTGCCCATCCTAATTTTCGGCCAAATATCATAAATCCATTACACATGGGATGTTCTCGGATTTAGTGTAGTTATTTTCGTCAGTTATCCAGCATGATGAAACAGTAAGTATTTATGTAGTACGACTCCTGTAAAAGAAATAAGGATATATTGTGTGACGTCCGGCGTGCAGCCGCCGTTCCCGCCGGTGGCGGTGGCGTGGGCACCGCCTATGGATACGCCGGCGTGACCACGCCACCGGCGGGATTGAGCGGGTAAGCAATTTTCACTATCGCCGGTTCTTGGATTAGTGACTACTTTGTGACATTTATTTGCGATCGTTTTCGTGCTTCAGATGGCACTTTAAACCATTGTCAATAACGTGCCAGTTGTTAAGCTAAGTTGATGACTTATATTTTTTGACTACCTCTGTGGCGTAGTCGGTAATGATACCGTCTGCGGCGCTGGAGGTCCTGGGTTCGATTCCTGGGTCGGTCCAAATATTTGTGTGACCTACAAATCTTTGTTTCGGAGTTTGGGTGTTTTCTTTGTATAATATGTATGTATTTAGAAATTATGTAAGTATGTCTATCAGTCGTCTAGATCCCATAGCACAAGCATATAGCTTAGTTTGGGCTAGATGATGTTGTATGAGAATGTCCAACAATATTTATTTATTTATTTCTTTATTTATTTACTTATTTATTTATTTATTTATTTATTTATTTCTTTATTTATTTACTTATTTATTTATTTATTTATTTATTTATTTATTTATTATTTATATTTAGACTGCTGAAAAACCTCAAGAGCCTGTTCTTGACCATTTCAACACGGCAATAAGTTCAACACCTATTACGTATATATCGTAACCTGTGAAGACAATAAACGATATTTATATTTAGAAGCATGATTAGCCACTCGAATTACTTCCTGTTAATGACTATCGGGATAAGAGCGTAAATTCGGTTTTCAAATTTCTTTACGGTCGTAAAAAATCAGCGCGGCGCGAGATATGTTACCGCGGTCAAGTTTTTTGTTAAAAAAAATATTTATTTTCAAAAATACAAATGTTTACTCGAAGGAAGCGATACAAAGACTGACTTAAAACTACTTATAACTAAACAATGACAAATACGCGGTCAGCGGTTTGCGCCTGCGCTTCGTTGCAAGTATGCAGTGGTGTCAGCTGGAGAGCCATGGTTATGCCATGGTAACTCCTCCCTCCTTAAGACGGAAGCAGGGACTGCTTCTGGTAGCGTCCTCGCTACTTTTGGTATCCTGTGATAGTCCTTTTGTAACTTTCAGGATTGCTGCGGATCTCCATTTCCAGATTTTCCAGACTGCTACTGCTATCAACATGGCATACAGGAACAGTGTGATCCAACTTGGTGTTGCGGCAATTAATGGCCAGTCAACATCTTCGGGTGTGGTAATCTCTGCTGCACGGTTGACTAGTTCATGGATGCTGTCTAAAGATACGTCGTTCAGCTGCAACTCGTATTTGATAGTTTCTCTCAGTAGCGACGGCTCCTTGGGCAGTGGGATGATCTCGTTGATTACTAGATTGCTTGTATGTGATGATAGGCTGGTGTTCATCACGAGGATCTTGCAGTCTTCGGTCAGTGACACTAAGAAGACTCCTGTTGCTTTTCTGTATTCTGTCTTGCTGTTGCATTGAGTTCTAATGACTTCTTCTTGTTTCAGGACGAGTAGCCAGTTGTTATCTGCAATCTTCTGTATCTTTCCGCTTGAGAGGTTCATCTTAGCGCGAGTGCAGTTTGCTGTTTTGTGTTGCACTAGAGATACGATGCAGTCTCCGTCGTTTTCTATTTTTCTTGTTTCCAGCATCTTGCATAGGTAAGTGTCGTCGGCAAGGGGTTCGCAGACTTCTTCCAGGTAGGCGTACTCATCGTTACCAAGTGCAAGGTATTTGGACTTCGGGATTATGGTAAGGTTATTTTTATCTGGGATGGAATAGAGGTGTAAGAGATCATATGTATGAGATGAAACGGATGGGATTTCTAATATAAAATTTATGGAGTGTACTGTACTATAGGCTTTTACATTAATTGATTTCTCTAATTTATGTATATTACTAATATCTATTCCAGCTACTGCTTTTAAGGAATACAGCTTACTTAATTTGTTTAATTCAACAATAAGGTTCTGGGGGCTAATAATACTAGGATGCATTATACCTAACTGAGCGAACGTCATTGCGTCTTCTAACAACATTAATCTATCTATAATTATTTGTAAACTAAAATCTATTTGTACGTATACGTCTAAGAAGTGTAACCAACCCTCTATGCTATTGGCGTTTTTAGTGAGGTTACTGATAGCTTCAACTAAGTGTTTTTGATTTTCGCCTAATCTGCTTAACTGAAAGCTGAACTCGTTTATAACTTCTTCTGCTAGTACTAGGGATTTCTTTTGCGAGATGTTAATGCTGTTTACTTTATTGTTAAGATTTGAGATTTCTTGTTCATATTTAATCGCGTCCTTTTGGTCCAGGTTCCCTGTAATGGCTTTAACTATGGAACCTAAGCCGTTAATAATTCCGCGTTTTCTCCTAACTTGCGGAGTTAGGAACGACAATTTTTTACTAATTAAGAAAAGATTATACTCTATCTGACTTTTGTAATTTTTATGTAGTTCTCTTAAGTGAATACTTTCGGCTGCCCTAGTAGCTGCAAACATGGATGTTAATTTCATAGACGTAAGACGTAAATTAGTTATATTGTAACTAGAAACTAAGCTTAAATAACTATCCTGCTTTAGGATTTGACCCTCTTTCAGCACAAGGATCCCGTTTTTGTTGCATATGGGATCGATTTTTACTGTGGCGGATGCGTAGAGCACGATGGCTCCTGCGACGGTGGCCCTGTAACAAGATGAGGCCTTCGTAATAGTTTGAAGTGTACCCTGATAGACTTAGAGTTAGGGTGGTTACCTATTATTTCGGCAATATTATTCGGGTGTAGGTGAATAATTTTGTAGGGTCCTTTAAAGACGGGTTTCGTTTTGTCACTGCGTGCGGTCTTGGCTACCTGTTTATAGACAGTTTCACCTACCTTGAACTCGATGTCTCTGGCGTCCTGATTCCGCTTTGCTATAACTTGCTCCTTATTTTTAGACATGAATGCCGCAACGCATTCTTGTACTGCTGCTGCGTTCGACTTATGTTTGATCACATAATCCTGGTAAAATTCTTTTGGGTAGTAAAGTTCTAAAGGGTTCCTGGAGGCTGTGTGACCAAATAATAATTCATGTGGTGAATATCCTGTAGCTGAATGAATGGCATTGTTATAGGCCAGGACAGAGTATGTCATAATAGTCTGTATTGGGTCGTCTTTGTTGGTCATTCTTTGTATGCGGATTATTTCAGCTATTGTCGAGTGAAAACGTTCTACAGGTGAGTTAGAGTTCGGGTTATAAGGGGTAGTAAAATGTATGTAGATATTGTGTAGTGCACAGATCTCTTTTATAACGTCGTTGTCAAACTTACTATCGGAGTCTGTAGTAATCTTACAGGGAAGGCCTAGTACGGAAAAGATTTTTATTAGTGCCTCTGCTATGTGCACACTGGTACATGCGCTCAAGGGAACCGCCTGGGCAAACTTGGAAAAATTGTCTAAGATAGTTAGGAAAGTTGCTCCTCCAGTGGAATATAGGTCCATAAATAGATGTTCCATTGGCTTTGTTGGAGTTTCGGTTAGTGCTAGAGAAGGTCTTAATGGATTACGTTCGTATTTAGCCTTCAAGCATGTGTCGCATTGGTTGATGTAAATCTGTATAGTTAAAAGCATGTTCGGCCAATGATAATTCCTATGAATTTGTTTGTAGGTCTCTTGAATACCGCGATGGACAGTTTTACCCTCGTGGTATTTTTTTATAATGTCATTTTACTCCGACTTATTTTCGACTAATGTAACCCGTGAAGTGCATTTCAATAATTTAGGTCCTCGATCGTTGAAGATTGTGGTGTATACTCTTGAAAAGGCAAGGTATAGTTCTTCGTTGTAAAAGTAGCAATGGAAGACACGATCTGCTATGTGTTCTTTTAGGAATCTAACTATCTCTGATTCTGTATTATTAATTGGTATGAATACGTCCTTAATAACGGTACGTGTGTTTGTGGATCTGTTATCTACTCTGTATGTTGACCCGGGAGTTGACGTAATGTGGAACTGTTTTAACTGTCTATCTATGGCATCAGTTATTATGGGGATCCCTTGGGTTTCGTTGTCAGGTTGAGTATGGTTAGTGGAGATTAGTTCTTGATTTACTGTTACGATACTCATGCTGTCTGATATTGTGTCAGCTTGTGACTCGGGTATGCTGGGATTCATAGGTGGAGGTACATTTTGCGAGGTACTAGCTTGGATCTCAGCTTCCACTTCAGCCTCGATCTCGGCGTCGATACGTGCATTCTCAAAAATCCTGTTGATTATCTCGTCATCGTTGTTATTGTCTAAGTTAACGGCTAGTGAGTCTATGCTATGGTGGAATATCTTAGCGCGGGATAATGCGTCTGCGTTTGTGTTCTGTCTACCCTTTTCATAGATGACCGTATAGTCATATTCTGCCAGTTTTAATCGCCACCTCGTTAGCTTTGAGTTGGGATCTTTTAAGGACATCAACCATGTTAGGGGTCTGTGGTCAGTATAAATGGTAAACTTTCTACCATAAAGATAGGGTCTGAAGTATTTGACGGCCCAGACTATGGCCAATAATTCCTTCTCAATGGTAGAATAGCGTGACTCGGTTTCGGACAACGTTCGAGATGCAAACGCTACCGGTTTATCGGAACCGACAATGCCTTGAGACAGGACTGCGCCTAGGGCAACATCAGACGCATCTGTCGTGAGTATGAACGGTTCAGAAAAGTTCGGGTATTGTAGGATCGGTGCGTTGGTAAGTATGTGCTTGCATTTACTAAAGGATTCTAAAAATTCTGGGGAGTAGATTATTTTGCTATTTTTCTTTAAGCACATAGTCATTGGCTTTGTTAATTTTGCGAAGTCTTTGATAAACTTCCTGTAATACCCGACCAGACCAAGGAATGCTTTGATATCCTTCTGAGTTTTGGGTAACGGGAAATTTAAGACTGCCTTGATTTTATCTTGGTTTGGTTTGAGTCCTTCGTCTGTTAGCTCATGGCCTAGGAAGGTTACATGTCTCTGAAGGAATTGGGACTTCTCTAATTGAATTTTAAGGCTGTGCGTCTTGAATCTCTCAAAGACTTGTCTTAATTTCAGCATATGGTCCTGTAAACTGGTGGAAACGATGATTACGTCATCGAGGTATGTATATACGTTATCTATGCCTCTCAGGATGTGATCCATGAGGCGCTGGAACGTTCCTGGAGCATTTTTGAGCCCGAATGGCATCCGGAGGAACTCAAAATGGCCTCTTTCTGTGGTAAAAGCTGTTTTCTCGACATCGTTAGGGTGCATTTCAACTTGGTGAAAGCCACTAGCTAAGTCGAGGGTGGTGAAGTATTGTGCACGGCCTACTCTATCCAAGATATCGTGAATGTTAGGCAAAGGATACTTGTCTTCAACTATGCGGTCATTCAATCGCCTATAGTCTATTACAAGTCTCCATTTAACCTTACCCGAGGCGTCTGCCTTCTTAGGTACAATATGCACGGGACACGACCAAGGGGATATGCTCTCTCGTATTATGCCTTGTTGTAGTAACTTATCCACCTGCTTGCGTATCTCATCACGCTGTTGAGGGGCCTGTCTGTAGCTACGAACGAAGATGGGGTTATTATCAGTGAGCCTGAGTTCGTGTTTGACTGCGTGAGTAAATGTAAGTGGTAAATTTTCGGAATAAAATAAATCTCTATATTGATAACATACTTTGGTTAACTCGCGCTTCTCCTCTTCGTTTAAATGATCTATGCGCAATCTTTTAAGATTATCGCAGAGCTCTTTGTCGGTGTCAATGTTATTAACCTGTAACTTATTTAATTTAGATTTATTTCCTGTTACAGGCTCTGAATAGGTTTCTAACTCTATTAGCGACTTGTTGGGGATGTATTTTCTTTCGCTACAAAGGTTAATCACGGAAGTTTTGAACAGGCCGTTAGTAACTGTAACCATGGCTGCCGGGGAAACTAAGCGATAAGACCATAGAAAGTCCTCGTGAAGATATTGCCCGTCAGCGTAGTGAGTTTTTAGCGTTACAATCTGTTCGCATGCGGGTTCAACGCGAATTCTCTTTACGGGGTAATTAAAGTGGAGAGGTATCTCGGTGTCGGCTGTTCGTAAGACGTTGTTGTTGAGATCTACGTTACATCTAAGCAATTTTAATAAATCGCATCCTATTAGGCCTTTATATTTAGGGTCGAAATCAAAGAGTAAGAATTTATGATTTATTTCGCAGTTGAATATCGGTGGCAACGGGAGATAAACTACGTGATTATGAGTGGAGGTACCGTGAGCTGTTAGTATTTCAAACGGCTCTTCTTGTACGCGGCTTTCAAAAGACGTACCCATTATGACGTCGGGTGCTATAGATGATCGACTGGCTCCCGTATCGATGAGAAACTTACCGTTGAACTCGGGTATTTCGATATAGGGCAGATGGTCTATTACATGCAGGTTAATTTTGACTAACTCTGGTCGTTCTGGTCGGTGCCTGGCGTAAAATCCTGGCTGTATACATCTGGTTCACTTACGTCCTGGTCCGGCTCTACTGGATCTTCATTTATGTTTGAGTCGTCGAAATACTGACCTCCGTCGTAGTAAGGCTGTATTTGGTCTAGGGGGCCTGGTGTGTAAAACATCTGTTGGGGTGAGAACGGTTGTGGTGTAGGTCTATCGACAGACCTCATGGTGATGTCAGATGATACCTTCGGAGTGGGGTTTGCTTGTGGCTTGGGAATGTTCTGTTGGTTCCTAAAATTGCCACTATTGTTCCTAGATTGGTTAGGCCTAAAATTACCTGAGCCTGGATGACTCCTCCAGGGTTGCATTTGTTGTAGCCACGGCGGACGCTGGTTAGGTACGAAGGTATCTTGCGGGTTAAAGTTGTTCGCACCGTAGGACTGACGGAAGCTGTTGGGTACCATATTAAAACTAGGTGGTTCCCTAGGTGCGTTGGTCATGAATTGGCGCTAGTGGTTGCCATTAGTATTACTTTGCCTGGGTAAATCTCTGGGTTTTACCTGAGACGTAGAAGGCATGCTGGCAGCTAACGATCGATTATACGCTAACTTATTTTCCTCCTGCCTGGCGACTATTATAGCTAATTCTAAAGTTTCTGGCCTAGCGATCCTAACGCCTAAGGAAACCTGGAACTCGAGTTGGTTTATATATTGTTCAATGACCATCTTTTCGTAATAAATTTTGTTAGAGTGTTCACCTACTGAATACAACTTGTCGAGGACGTCCCTCAAACGCTTGCCGAAGCTTTCGGCATCCTCCGCCTTTTGACGCCTCGTTCTAGTGAGCTCCTGCATAACCTGGATCTCGTTACGCGGCTCCCTAAGTCGTCTAATTAAGGCGTCCTTAATTAAAACCCAAGTACTTAAATTTTCGTCATACGCGACCGCATCGATTGCTGAACCACTTAACCTACTTTTAATCAAACATATCAAAGCTGGATGGGCGCGATCTGTCTCCTCCATCAGATTTAAAATGTTATCTACTTCTCTAATATAATAATTCAATCGCTTCGGGTTGCCGTCATACTTCGGCATTAAACCCGTGACGATTTTAAAATAAGCATTATCACAGTCCCTAAGAGACATGTTTGCAAGTACTAATTAAACAATGGATAGCTCGAGAACAATGGGAGTGTAATATTTCAGATAACTCCAAGTCGAGTGTGTCACTACGTTACTTTAATAATTATCTTATAAAACTTGAAATGTAATTTTACACCGCTATTGTTATGATCGAATGCCTAACGCGATTTTAGCTTATAGACAGATACATATAAGGTGCAAAACACACAGAAAAGTAATGAGGCAGGAAATAGAGCAAGGAACTTGGTATTACGAGAGCACTTACCAGAATAATCCTTGCATCTCCTGTCGAGTCTTGTATGCTGTTCTCCTTTTGTTTCGGAAGCTCTGCTTGATGCCCGACCGCGCGTAGGTTCTCAATTACGGATCGCGTGGGTACGATTTGAGAACCGTCACGATTTATCTCGTAGAGTTTTACCCGAAATAATCGTGTCGCGATCCTACCGACTGCGCCAGATATGTTACCGCGGTCAAGGTTTTTGTTAAAAAAAATATTTATTTTCAAAAATACAAATGTTTACTCGAAGGAAGCGATACAAAGACTGACTTAAAACTACTTATAACTAAACAATGACAAATACGCGGTCAGCGGTTTGCGCCTGCGCTTCGTTGCAAGTATGCAGTGGTGTCAGCTGGAGAGCCATGGTTATGCCATGGTAACTCGCGGCGCACATAGCCGTATAGTGCCAATTGTTGCTACCAACAAGTTTGATACTTTTGTTTTCCTTGATGTATTACCGGTGTCATATTCTTAGTCTAAGCGTTCAATCTTTTAATTTAATTTTTATGTTAGTAATATTAGTTATTAATTTTTGATTTTTTTATTGCAAATTGATTGATATTAAGTAGTGATAGACACTGACATCATAAAATTAATAAAGTTAACATTTATTTACCTAAATAATATCAATATTGCAATTAGAAATACCGAACCGAAGGAACCGACGTGCATGCATGAAAAGAAAAATGAAAGTTGAAGAAGCAAGTGAGGTGTGTATGGAGCGTGCCGTGTGGCGCTCGGTTCTTTCTGCCTACCCCGCAAGGGATTTGGCGTGAAGATAGTATAGTATATAATACACACATACATGAAAACGGTCCATTAGTTTATTTTTAAAGTATCTAAATATACGAAAATTGTAGAAAGTAATGGACAATATTTTATTTTACACTATAAATATTAAAATTTGACAATACACATAGTTAAAAACGCGCAGGCGCTTGTCATGGTCCGATGTTTTGCTGCCGATTCAGTGCTGGCAGGAACATTAAAATATTTTTAATAACTAATCAATAAATATTGTTGGATATTCTCACACAACATCATCTAGCCCGAACTAAGCTTTAAGCTTGAGCTATGGGATCTAAATCAAATTTTAATTGATAGTAGGTGTTTTTCATTTACAACAACCAAAACTAATTAAGAGGTATGTGCATAACAATGCACACCGCCAAGAAAAAGCCATTCCGTATCGGCATTGATCGATTATTAGATACCTACTAAGATGAATTTTGAGAGGGACCGAACTGAGTTTCTTGGGGTGTTCTTCTCAGTTTGTAGCATTTCCCAACCCCCAGTAGAGTCACAAAAATGTTGACAAACCTATTTTTTTTTTAATTTCAAAGGGAATAAATTTTATTTTATTTTATTTTATCGGCTCTTTCTGGGCTCAACCATTTTGGGCAACAGAAATTAGTCGTAAATATTTAATAATTTAGGTTTCATCCTCGTAGTCCAAAACTCGTCGTCTTTCGAAATATTTACTGTGCTTATGGGCAAATTAGTGTTCAGTCTACACCGCAAATCGATAAATGTTGGCTTGACTGAAAGTAATTTTAATACAATTCATTAAAAATATTTATTATATACACAAGATCACTAGAAGATAAAATAAACGCAGCTTCTCACTTGATTTGAAGTTGGTCTTGGATTTTAAAATACCAGTCATGCTTTGTAAACAGATCCGTTTTTTCCATAATTTAATTTTACCATCTGCTATGGCTCGTTCCACATCCATGTATATAGGGACTGTTCTAGGTTAAATTGATTGATTGATTGGTTATTAGGTCGTCTACAACAAGGTTCTTTAGCAGTGGTGAGACCACGACCCCTTGTTGACAACCTTCGGCCATGGCTGCGCACTGGTTTCTGCTTGTCTGTAGCTTTAAAATAAGTTTGTTTAGCATGTTATCTATCCATTCACTGACTACCGTGTATACTCGGTGTTTTGCCAGTGCCGTAGTTATGCTTCTTCTGTCGAAAGCTCCCTCTATGTTTATGAAAGTGCCGAGGCACATTGATTGATTGATTCTGGATGACCTCTTCTATTTTGTGTACCACTGCATGTAGTGCTGAGTCTCTAGACTTGCGGGGGGCATTATGCGCTTTGGTTGGAATGCAGTGGTTTATTTTGAAGGGCCGTCCCACGATTGTCTCTGTCACACAATCTTTCCAGAGTTTTTAGCAGGAAAGACGAAGGGCTTATCGGTCTGTATAACCAGAGGTCTGAATCACAAACATAATCCCTTTACCGGGTTTTGGTATAAAGATCACTTAGACCTCTCTCCACAGTCTGGGTCGCAGTCCCATTCATTGTCTGGCGTATAGATACTATGTAACTGACAATATCAACTTGTGTCCTCTCCCATTTTATCACTGCAGGGAAGACTTCATCCTGTCCTGGAGATTTGAAGGACTTGAAGCTGTTAATTACCCATTCAGTTTTTTGTAAGTTGACAGAATAGATTAGAACCGGTCTTGCGAGCTCCCACTGGACTTCTTCTGTGGATACGTTTTCCACCAGCCACATGAGTGTCTGCAGCAATTGGCATTCTGGGAAGTGCGTTTGTATCAAAATACTCTCGGCTTCTTTTCATGATAGTTAACGTTAGTAGAATGATGTAGTGGTAATTTATATGCTATTAATTTATTGTTTTCGAGTAATTAAGTGATTTAGTGGTCATTATATGATGTTAATTTGCCTTTGAAAATGCCGAAAGGTTCC
Organism: Miltochrista miniata; assembly: GCA_933228765.1. Classification (NCBI taxonomy): domain Eukaryota; kingdom Metazoa; phylum Arthropoda; class Insecta; order Lepidoptera; family Erebidae; genus Miltochrista; species Miltochrista miniata. The sequence continues at coordinate 19,011,608 of OW121773.1, forward strand.
ACCAAGTGCCATCAATCAACAGTATAAATAATTCTTTTCATGTGTGGGTCAGGCCGCTGCGCCGTCAGGTTTCTTTATAGATACGGACAGTTCTGTCCCTTGTTTGGCTAGTATTAGTCTGACTATATCAGAGGTTTCTCCAAGACTTGGTACTTTTGTATCTCAGTCGCTACTTGTATTTTGCTTTAGCGGCTTTATAGCCGTCCCAATCCTGGTCTGGTTCCTCACAGGTGTTCCATAATTACCACTTATGAAAATGGTGTGTTAATATGTTATTATCAATACCACACGAATAGTGACTACCTGCCTTGCGTATAATACCTACACCTACGCTGTTCGTGAAGAAAATAGTGCAACTGTAAAAGCTTATAACTTGGTCAGTTTTCGTTAGTTTCATTTCATTTTTTTATACAGTATTTTGAAGCGAAACTCTAGTCGGGATGTCTGAGCTTTGCACTATACAAAAGTTCACGTTGTATATCGACCATAAATATTAATATATATTATATTATACGTCACAAAGTACTAAAATTGTGTGGTCACGATAGAATTAGACTATTTTTGTTAATTTTTACGTATTCAAAAATGGAACATCGAGCGACATGACCACTCTCTAAGAGCCTCTCGGCGGTACTAAATCGTATTTGTTCGCGTATCTGCATTTATAGGGGTTCACAAAATACTCTGTAAAAAAAAATCTGTATCTAGTTACTTAAAAATAAATATTTTTATTGTCAAAGGAGAAGTTCTGACATAATATTACATAATTATCATAATGATTTAAACTACAGAAGCTGGTGAAAAGACTACTTTATTTTGGTGAAATTTCTCAGTATTTGAGCAAACTTTACAGTCATTTTTCTCTAAAAAAAGGAACCTACCTGATATCAGGTTATTCTACAAACAGATAGCCAACGCCCTTTGCAATTGCTTCGTATCCCTTGTTTATTAAATTTATCAGTAATTTGACATGAATTTAAGCATCGAAATCTATGCAAATCGTATGATTTGAAAAACCTGTTTCACTTTCCTTGATATTAACCATATATTATGTAATCCGTTGTTAGGTAAAATATGTTTTATGAAACGTTTAGAGAGCAAAATTTACTAAGTATGTTAGTGAATACCATGCTGCTACGATAAATATTTAATGACTTTAAATGCAATGAAAAGTATGGTTTCTGAGCAATATGTGGCGCGAAATATGTTAGCCCTCATAAGCCCAGATTATTTAGTAAACAACCTTTAAATACAATCGTAAAATTTGTACGTACTTTGTTACTTGTATTCTTACTATTTTATACATATACTAGCTGTGCCCCCCCGGCTTCGCCCGCATAAACTTCCATAAACTTATATGACCTTTTTATTCCATTTGAGCTGTAATTTGTAGTTAGGCTTGACGCTGATAGGTGAATAGACTACTCTTTAATTTTAAGATTGTTGATTGAGTGGCCGTAAAAGTCAAAACCCGGTCATGATTGTGTTGCAAAGGGATTCTGAAAATGAATTATTTCAGTCTTAATCATTTTAATGGTGTAGGTCAGTGGTGGGCAAACTTTTTTAACGGGGGGCGGAAAAATTAAGAAATATCAGGTGAGGGTCAAAATTATAGAAAACCGGCTCAGAGTATTCCGTACAGAAAACGAAAAAAAATCAGATTTGTTGAATGGGAGCCCCCTTAATTTCCTCATTTTTTCTGATTTTGGTCATTTTTGTTATAGCGGCAACAAAAATATATAATTTGTAAAATTTTCAGCACTCTAGCTATCACGGTTCTTGAGAAACAGCCTCGTGACGGACAGACGAACAAATAGAGATGGATGACGAAGTCTCATGAATTTTTAAAGTTTTTACCTTTCGGCTACCGAACCCTAAAAATGTATTTTGTGCTGAACTTTTAATCATAACTCTAGGATATAAAAAAATACAGTCAACTTACACACTTGCACAAACGTTAAAAATTAGAATTTAACTGGTATTTGCCAGGCCCTGCCATGCCATGATAGGCCTGTAGGACGTAGGAAATTTATTCTTATGTGCCATATTTCATATTATGTAAGTTCGTGTTGTGACGAAGTAACTTTAGCAGCGTAGTAAGTCGGTTTGTGATTGAGTTGTTCAGCAATTGCATGGTCGAAAAAGTCCTTCTTCATCTTTATGTGTTTATTGCTCTACACTTCACCGTCTTTATGTGTTTATTGTTCTACAAAGTAGAATCTACATAATACTTCTGGACCGTCAAAATATTATTATCGCGGGCCATATACCAGGTGGCGAAGGACCGTCGGCGGGCCGGATTAAATACTTCCGAAGGCCGGAGCTGGCCCGCGGGCCGTACTTTGCCCATAACTGGTGTAGGTACTTAGGTTACTAGAATATCCGTATTGTTAAGAGGGTAAATTCGGTTTTCAAATTTCTTTACGATCGTAAGAAATCAGCCGGCGCGGCGCACATAGCCGTATAGTGCCAATTGTTGCTACTAACAAGTTTGATACTTTTGTTTTCCTTGATGTATTACCGGTGTCATATTCTTAGTCTAAGCGTTCAATCTTTTAATTTAATTTTTATGTTAGTAACATTAGTTAATAATTACACAGGCCTGCAAAATGAGGGTCATAACTTCCTCTCTGGAATTTGATAGCTGATTCTAGGGTATTTTGGTGCGCTGATTACGAATATGTACTTAGTTTTTCTGCATCACCTCCAGATTTTTCAAAAAAGGTACAGAAAGAAAATAGAAAAAAAGACCCAAGTTTTCTCATAAAAAATATATATTTAAAAAAGTTCATTACTTTTAACTTTAAAAACGACTAAAATATAATAACAACTTGTTACTAGTCTAAATTACATGAAAATTTTATTAGTTGAACCTGGTCCTTTTTTCCTGGAACCTTCGGTTGTGCTATTTTCGGTTAAAATTCCAGTTTGGATCGTCGCGCTTCAATAACCAACAATAGTCCGCCATCATGCTAGTATTCCATGTTCCTTGATACCAGACTTCAAGCTCTTTCAAATTTAGGTAAAACCTTTCGCCGTGTTCTTCGCCAACGGCTCCTAGATTTTCTGGGAAGTAATCAATGTGCGAATTTAGGAAATGAAGTTTTGTGCTCGTTTATATCCCTTTTATTATTAAAATTGTATCCAGTTATGTCACAACAACATCAGTAGCAATCTTTATCATGGTTGTTAGCCTCTCTTCGTAGCATAGGCGAAATGATTTTCAAGCTATTTTTCTGTCCTTTTGACCACTGGCGAAGTTCTAATAAACAAGTCGTACAAAGTTTATGAGGTGTCCAAGTTATATCTTTGGTTAATTAAAACGTGTCCATAATAACTTTTGTAAATATTTTTCACAAAGTCAGTAATGCTGTTTCGGTGTTTCATCACCATAAAATTCCCGCAAATATTACAAAAACAATTTGGAGAATTTAAACATCTTCGCGATGACATTTTAAAGTTCATGTTGCAAGATGCGCACTTCAACTGTTAATTTTCTAATAAGTGCGGGTACTTAATAAAAAAAAGCCTTTTGGATTATCTTTATTACACCCTTTTTTAATAATATTTACAACAATTAGGTAATATTACTACTAGGTAATATTTTTTATTATTTTATTACTAAATTAAGTAAAAATTACCCGTTTTCAACATGGTTAATGCGGATTACTTTTACTTTTTATGTAGTAATCATCAAATTACTGATTTTTATTAATTTCTATGTCCCCTTACACGAATTAAATGCAATAAAAATTAAGCTGAAGTATTTTAATGACGTTTTATAAATTTCTAAAGGTAGACGCTCAGACATTTTGGAGCTAAATCTTAAATATTCAATATCAAAAAGTCCTGACGTGATGGATTTTTTTTATTATTTTTCTTGTAATCAGCACATCAGAAACTATAGAAAATATTACTCAGATTTCAAAGAGGAAAACCATTGCAGACCTGTGTTATTGATTATTTTATTGCAAATTGATTGATATTAAGTAGTGATAGACACTGACATCATAAAATTAATAAAGTTGACATTTATTTACCTAACTAATATCAATATTGCAATTAGAAATACCGAACCGAAGGAACCGACGTGCATGGATGAAAAGAAAAATGAAAGTTGAAGAAGCAAGTGAGGTGTGTATGGAGCGTGCCGTGTGGCGCTCGGTTCTTTCTGCCTACCCCGCAAGGGATTTGGCGTGAAGATAGTATAGTATATAATACACACATACATGAAAACGGTCCACAAGTTTATTTTTAACATACATATGGTCACGCCTTTATCCCCGAAGGGGTAGGCAGAGGCATATTATATGCCCACATTTCACCTTTGTATAATTTGTCCCACGTAATAGGTGGTGAGCCGTATTGCCGTGTTTAAATGGACAGGCGCAGGTTGTGACTGCCTGCTGTTGAAATAAAGCCGCCAACTTAGCTTAACGACTGCCATTTTATTAGCAACCGGGACCAACGGCTTATCGTGCCTTCCGAAGCACGGAAGCGCTCAAATAAATGTCACAAAGTGATAACATGGATGGTTACCCATCCATAGACCGGCCATAGTGAAAGTTGCTTACTGCAGTGATCGTTTACAGAACACTGAGTCCGCGGGGCCACGAGCGCTTCTTTTAGTTTATTTTTAAAGTTTCTAAATATACGAAAATTGTAGAAAGTAATGGACAATATTCTATTTTACACTATAAATATTTAAATTTGACAATAATCATAGTTAAAAACAATAATATTAACGTAGCAATGCGCAGGCGCTCGGCATGGTACGATGTTTAGCTGCCTACTGCAGATTCAGTGCAGGCAGGAACGTTAAAATATTTTTAATAAATAACCAATAAATATTGTTGGATATTCTCACACAACATCATCTAGCGGCTAGATGATGTTGTGTGAGAATATCCAAGTTTGGGCTAGATTCTAGCCCAAACTAAGCTATAAGCTTGAGCTATGTGATCTAAATCTAATCTTAATTGAAGGGTCTAATTCGAGAAGGGGTTAACTGACTAATCGTAATTTTGTAGAAAATGGGCTCCAAAGTTTCATGGGTTTATTTTGATGTTAAGCATCGAAAATCGTTATAAAAAAGGTTGGTTAAACTTTTAAATGATAACTTTCATTGTGTATTATATAATTAAATAAAAAAATAGAGCTAAAATATATAGTATACAGTAAATATGTGATGATTTTCACTTAAACCTAAAATGCGCGTGAATAATGATGCACTTCGTGAGTATAAAAACGATTTAATGTGAAACAAACCGTTTTTCCTCTAATATATTACGGATTTAGTCCTTTTGTAAATTACATTATTGGAAATTAACCCATTATTGTGTTTTATAAATGCACTATTGCTAACCTTTTACTTCACGACAGAGGTCGCGGATCGATTTCCGCAATAGAAAAGTATTTTTGTGTACATGGATGTTTGTCTTGTTCTGGGTGTTTCTTTGTATCTTAAATATGTATTTATGTACAAATAAGTATTAAGCTTTGTTCACCCATTGTCTACTACCCATGAACAAGTTTTGCTTAGTATGGGAAAAATTTTTGTGGTTGTGTATGAATGTGTTAGATTATTATAGTGATTAAAAAGTATAGGTACAAATAAAACTATATAAATATTTATAATATTTCTATTTAACAAAAATAAAACCGACTTCAAACAAAAACTTAAAAATAAAATTTACTTAGCACAAAGTAGTCTTTTGATTTATCAGACAGTTTTATAAAATACCATATTGAAGTCGGTGCCAAGTAAACCCGTAGGTTTAGGTAGGTACTATTAATGGCACTGACTTCATATCAATATCAATAGAATATAGAATAGTTTTTGTTAAAAGTTGGTTTTAATTTTGTTAAAAATATTATTTCATTACTTTAAGTGACGGTTGGACTGAAAAATCTATCCATTTAGGTGTAAAGATCTCATCCATACAAATTAATCAAGCCCAAACACAAGGTAACTGCTGTAATCAGCACTAGTTGTCCCTACAATTTTCAGTGGTTGCCCTTGATTTCTCCTGGATTCTATCATCAGACCTGGTGAAAATGGGACCACCTCAAAAGTTGACACCATCAAACGAAGAAAGAATTTTTGAAATCCGTCTTTAATATAATCATTCCATAACTGAGCCATGATAGGCCGTTAACAACGCCGCTACACTAACAGTAGTTTTTACACAACTGCTCTAGGTATACTTCTGGGCCGTACAGTTAAGTCTGCTATCAGTAGGTTCCATCGACCTTCTATTACTGTGTCCCAACTCCTAATTATTAAGGAGTTCTTTAGCTTCATCATCAGCACAAGAGCAACAGACGTTGTTTCCAGCATACCTCAGAAGCATCACGTTAGCCCTACATACTACTAAGTAGTTTCCATCGACCAATTGCAGACGGTCTCCCAACTTCTAACCGTTAAGGAGTTCTACAGCTTCATCATCAGCACAGAAGCATCATATGTTGACACCTGAAGTGAATACCTGAGTCAGATATGATTACATAACAAAAGCACAACATACAATTTTTTAATTTATTTGCCCTCGTTTTCTCATGGATCCCATCATCATATCCTGACCTTTTGAAAATGGAATGAATTTTTGAAATACATTTATAATTCACGGAAATATCGGTGAACATACATAAAAAACATACAGACGAGTTGAGAACCTGCTCCTTTTTAGGAGCCTGTTAAAAAGGGTTTATTATCGCTTAAAATTCTTTGTTTAGGCGATAATAAACCCTTTTTAGTGTTCTGACACTGAATATTTTATGTGGTAAAATTAGTGCAAAAAGCATTTAAATTACTTTAATCCCGTCTTGAAACAATTCATTTAGCTCATTAGATGTGTTTGTTAACTTTAAAACGGCTTTATGTTATGTTAACTCCTTTTTTTATTTGAAAAAAGTAGAAATATGTATTTTTTGGTAAGTTTACAAGCATTAAATCCTTTTTGAATTAGCGGACTTCATATCCTATGTCAGTTAAACCCTTTTTAGATTGAATATATCGAGTTACGTAAAGAATTTCGCTTTTCTGTTAATGTCATAAGGTAGATAATTTTACTACGAATCCAACGGTACCCATAACTCGTTTTGCGTAAAAATGTCAGTTAACCCCTTCTCGAATTAAACCCTTCAATTGATAGTAGGTGTTTTTCATTTACAACAACCAAATATTTATTAAGTGGTATGTGCATAACAATGCACACCGCCAAGAAAAAGCCATTCCGTATCGGCATTGATAGATTATTAGATACCTACTAAGTTTCTTGGGGTGTTCTTCTCAGTTTGTAGCATTTCCGAAAAAAAGTTGACAAACCTATTTTTTTTTTTATTTCAAAGGTAATAAATTTTATTTTATTTTATTTGATCGGCTCTTTCTGGGCTCAATCATTTTGGGCAACAGACATTAGTCGTAAAAATTTAACAATTTAGGTTCCATCCTCGTAGTCCAGAACTCGTAGTCTTGCGAAATATTTACTGTGCTTATGGGCAAATTAGTGTTCAGTCTACACCGCAAATCGATAAATGTTGGCTTGACTGAAAGAAATTTTAATACAATTCATTCATTCAAAATATTTATTATATACACAAGATCACTAGAAGATAAAATAAACGCAGCTTCTCACTTAATTTGAAGTTGGCCTTGGATTTTAAAATACCAGTCATACTTTGTAAACAGATCCGTTTGTCTCCATAATTTAATTTTACCATCTGCTATGGCTTGTTCCACATCCATGTATATAGGGACTGTTCTAAATTAAATTGATTGATTGATTGGTTATTAGGTCGTCTACAACAAGGTGCCCCCTTGTGGACAACCTTTGGCCATGGCCGCGCACTGGTTTCTGCTTGTCTGTAGCTTTAAAATGAGTTTGTTTAGCATGTTATCTATCCATTCACTGACTACCGTGTATACTCGGTGTTTTGTCAGTGCCGTGGTTATGCTTCTTCTGTCGAAAGCTCCCTCTATGTTTATGAAAGTGTCGAGGCACATTGATTGATTGATTCTGGATGACCTCTTCTATTTTGTGTACTACTGCATGTAGTGATGTGTCTGTAGACTTGCCGGGGGCATTATGCGCGTTGGTTGGAATGCAGTGGCTTATTCTGAAGGGCCGTCCCTCGTTTGTCTCTGTCACACAATCTTTCCAGAGTTTTTAGCAGGAAAGACGAAGGGCTTATCGGTCTGTATGACCAGAGGTCTGAATCACAAACATAATCCCTTTACCGGGTTTTGGTATAAAGATCACTTAGACCTCTCTCCACAGTCTGGTTCGCAGTCCCATTCATTGTCTGGCGTATAGATACTATGTAACTGACAATATCAAGTTATGTACTCCCCATTTTATCACTGCAGGGAAGATTTCATCCTGTCCTGGAGATTTGAAGGACTTGAAGCTGTTAATTACCCATTCAGTTTTTTGTAAGTTGACAGAATAGATTCTCTCTTAGTCTTGCGAGCTCCTACTGGACTTCTTCTGTGGATATGTTTTCCACCAGCCACATGAGTGTCTGCAGCAATTGGCATTCTGGGAAGTGCGTTTGTATCAAAATACTCTCGGCTTCTTTTCATGATAGTTAACGTTAGTAGAATGATATAGTGGTAATTTATATGTCATTAATTTATTGTATATAATGTTAGTTTGCCTTTGAAAATGCCGAAAGGTTCCACCAAGTGCCATCAATCAACAGTATAAATAATTCTTTTCATGTGTGGGTCAGGCCGCTGCGCCGTCAGGTTTCTTTATAGATACGGACAGTTCTGTCCCTTGTTTGGCTAGTATTAGTCTGACTCTAACAGAGGTTTCTCCAAGACTTGGTACTTTTGTATCTCAGTCGCTACTTGTATTTTGCTTTAGCGGCTTTATAGCCGTCCCAATCCTGGTCTGGTTCCTCACAGGTGTTCCATAATTACCACTTATGAAAATGGTGTGTTAATATGTTATTATCAATATGAAAATGGTGTGTTAATATGTTATTATCAATACCACACGAATAGTGACTACCTGCCTTGCGTATAATACCTACACCTACGCTGTTCGTGAAGAAAATAGTGTAACTGTAAAAGCTTATAACTTGGTCAGTTGTCGTTAGTTTCATTTAATTTTTTTTATACAGTATAACGAAGCGAAACCCTAGTCGGGGTGTCTGAGATTTGCACTATACAAAAGTTCACGTTGTATATCGACCATAAATATTTATATATATTATATTATACGTCACAAAGTACTAAGATTGTTTGGTCACGCTAGAATTAGACTATTTTTGTTCATTTTTTCGTATTCAAAAATGGAACATCGAGCGACATGACCACTCTCTGAGAGCCTCTCGGCGGTACTAAATCGTATTTGTTGGCGTATCTGCATTTATAGGGATTCACAAAATACTTAGTAAAAAAAAATCTGTATCTAGTCACATAAAAAGAAATATTTTTATTGTCAAAGGAGAAGTTCTGACATAATATTACATAATTATCATAATGATTTAAACTACAGAAGCTGGTGAAAAGACTACTTTATTTTGGTGAAATTTCTCATTATTTGAGCAAACTTTACAGTCATTTTTCTCTAAAAAAAGGAACCTACCTGATATCAGGTTATTCTACAAACAGATAGCCAACCCCCTTTTCAATTGCTTCGTATCCCTTGTTTATTAAATTCATCAGTAATTTGACATGAATTCAAGCATCGAAAACTATGCAAATCGTATGATTTGAAAAACCTGTTTCACTTTCATTGATAATTACCATTATGTAATCCGTTGTTAGGTATATATGTTTTAATAAACGTTTAGAGAGCTAAATTTACTAAGTATGTTAGTGAATACCATGTTTGTACGATAAATATTTAATGACTTTAAATGCAATGAAAAGTATGGTTTCTGAGCAATATGTGGCGCGAAATATGTTAGCCCTCTTAAGGGTAAACGATACAAAGTTTATCTTTGTATCGTTGTAATTATATAACCATACGATTAGCATCAATGTTAATCAGGATATTCCAGAAAATATCATTGAATTTAAGTAATTATACATCTGCGTGAAAATTTGTTCCCTCATCTTATATCAAACTTGTTCCGGGGCTAAAAAGTACCTATGTGTTAAAATAAAAGGTATTGCTGCAAATAACTTCAGCCAGATTTGTAGAGTAACAAATATCAATTTATATATCCAAACTAGCTGTGCCCGCGAGTTCGTCCGCGAGGAATGTAATAAAAAAAAATAGTTTATTTCATTTTTTTTGTTGTTTTTGGCATTTCTATTTTAATTAAAGAATTTTAATAAAAGTAGCCTAAGTTTCTCCTTATTACATAAGCTATCTGTCGGCCAGTGAAAGTCCCGTCCAAATCGGTCCAGCCGCAAACAGACAGACAGACAGAAAAACAAAAATTTTAAAAATATATATTTTGGCTTTATGCATGTAGTAGAAAGCGGTTAGTTCAATATATACAAACAGACACTCCAATTTTATTTATTTGTATAGATTTACAAGTTTATAATGTGGTTGGATACCTATTATTTCTACAACTTGGGGCACAGCTTGGGGTTTGGGATGTAGACAACTTATGAAGTATTAAAACAGTCGCATAAATAGGTACCCTGAGTACTACCCAGCTAGAGATTTTATACGCTATTTTATAGTAACAAAAAAAAAATAACTGATGCTAATAATAAATTATAATTTACTAGCGGACGTCACGCGGTTTCACCCAAGTTCCCGTGCCCATCGGAATACGGAAATAAAATATAGCCTATGTTCACCGCAAGAGTGTAGCTTCCCAACAGTGAAAGAATTTTTCAAATCGGTTCAGTAGATCCGGAGCCTATTCGATGCAAACAATCAAACAAACAAATCAATCCTCTTTATAATATTAGTATAGAAGTATAGAAAAATATATTTTTTTCATAGCCCAACAAAAAGCGCTGTAAACATTTCTTTTTATAATAATTTTTTCCTTCTTAGTTTTTTGATGTCTTATTTAAAATGACTGAACTTTTGCATTTTTTTAACAGATTAGTAGCACGCCTAGGAGAATACGATTTGACTACTGATGTCGATTGTGTTGGTGGCACCTGCTCCTCACCTGTAGTTCGATCGGAAGTCGTGGAGAAAACCGTCCATCCAGAATACGACGGCCATGCACACGATATTGCTGTTTTAAGGCTTGAAAAGCCTGCACCGTATACGGGTAAGTAAGAATATAGTTCTAATTCGTAAGTAACTAAGGTGTTTTTGATTCTATTGATTGATTGCACTTGGAATCTGCTGCATTATTGAATAACATTACTAGCTGTACTTCCTTCAGTATTATTGTGTTGGTATAGTGCCTGATTAGGCTCACCACCTATTACGTGGGACCTAAACTATGTGAGATAATACTAAGTAATAACTAGGTGAAATGTGGGCGTGTACTATGTCTCTGCCTACCCCTTCGGGGATAAAGGCGTGACTATATGTATGTATCAAAATAATAATTCAATCAATCAATCAAAACAGTCTTTTTACCAATAAAATTCTTAATTTTCCCCGTATAGGGAGGATGATAGCCTGATAGGCCTTATTTTGCCAGTCTGGGCAGATGGATTAGTACAGGGTATTATTTCCAGTTTTCATTCTTTTAGTCGTGACCTCATTCGTTATGCAGCAGGTGTACCTACAGCTTACTTAGGAGACTGACTTGGGTCTCGGCGATCTCGGTGGGCCCCGATGAACTTAGTTTTGAAATTCATCAAAGAACTAGTAATAAATTGTTACCTTAACATCAAAATTTCCTTCACAGATTTCATCCGTCCAGTATGCCTACCAAAGGGAAAGTTACAACCAGAAATCACGTTCGTTGCCTCAGGCTGGGGAGAAATTCCCCGCTTAGGCGACTACAGTACCATCAAGAAAATCATTCCCCTCCCTCTTTGGCAAGAAGATGACTGTGTGGCTGCTTATAAAAGCTATAAAGTCCCCACTCAAGTTATCTGTGCGGGGGGAGTTGAGGGGGTTGATACCTGCAGAGGAGATTCTGGAGGTCCCTTGCTATGGATACGTGATAGAATTGAATTGTGGGGAGTTACAAGTGCGGGGAACGTGATATGTGGAACTAAAGATTCTCCAGGATTGTATACAAATGTGGCTGACCATTTAGAATGGATTTCGACAGTGCTGGGAGAGTAAATACTGACAGGACAGACTTCTATCAATCTAGCCTATCTTAGTTTACTGCTGGACGCAGGTCTCTCGTCACTCTCAATCGATTTGCAAGGATGATGTGCCTTACAGTAGCATTCTGGTCAGACGGCTGGTAAAGGGTTTGTTTCTAGTTTTCATTCTCTCGTTTTTCCTCTCTCATTCTCATAAAAGGTGGCGCAAAATTAAACATCCAATTTGTTTTAGAACTCTTTTTTTATTGGTTCCACAGTCATGGAAAATACCACAAAACGGGTTCAAATAAATATCGTCCCTGAAAACACTTGACAAATTCATGTTTTCTAATCAACAGAAAAATATAATATGAAGGTTCACATAAAGATTTTCATCACTCACAATCGGTTATGTTTAGTAAAAATTACTGAATAAAATTGGATGATTATTTTGCCACACCTTCTCAAAGAAATATATATTGGACAATGGACATCTGAAAGAGATTATCTAACAGGTATGATATTATAAATTCAAAGATCAAAAAGTTTGGGTTTGGGGCAAGTTTAGAATACATGAACTAAACAATATTTGTATTTGTTTAAGATCCGTAAATGCTTGTTTCGGAGTTAATGTCTTTAGAAATATATGTGTGTTTATCAGTTACTTAGACTTCGCGGTACTTATAAGCTTATTACTTTAATAATTTGTATAAAATATATACAAAAAAATTATTGATTAAAAAAATCATGGTCCTAAAAAAGTTCGCTTCATAAATTAGTGTAATAATTTTATTATAGTATCCATTGCATTTATAGCTAGTAAAAAACTATTTTTTTAAACTATCTTCGATTTAAAGACATCCTGAGTGTCAGATTATCCAATTGTATTCTTACCCTCGATTTTGGTAACATTTTTGAAAATACATTTGATGCGGGTAGTTCGGAATTTAAATTGAGATTTAGGCAGATAGACAATACTTTAGTTTTATAGATAGGTTTATTTAAGTTATTAGTGACGGTTTTATTGTCACGTTAGATTATAAGGAAAAAAAGATCTCATAAATCTGAAAAAACACTGCTGTGTAAGATGAAAAAAAAGTATAACTTATAATTATAAAGCTTTTATTTAGTAGTTTACAAGTTACTAAGATTTTAGGGTGCTGATTCTCGACCACGCCACGTGAATGTCTGGACGATAAATTCTGCGGATGTCTACACTACATCTGTCGAGGTTCCAGTGGATTAAATAAAAAACAGTGGACTGTAGATGCTGGTTTATTCGCCAAACCAATTACGTACATTTAGCAAGTAGAATAAAATAAATTAAATATAATTTAAGAGGAACGATCGCGGTGATATCCCAATACGAGTAGGTTGGTAGTGTCCAATGTAGTCATTGTATGTCAAACGTCGAACCGCACCCATCGGAGCCGTCCCCGCGCGCCGCTGCACCGCACCGCGCCGCTGCCCGCTAGGATGCGTTTTGTTGCTCCGCAACAACATCTGCCTCATATTTTGCCGTTCCTAAACTTCAGTCGCATGAATCGGGAATCGGCGCCCTGAGTGGTTTTAAAGGATATACCTACTAGGTAATTATGACTTTTGTAATTATGCACGTCCAAATAAGTAAGAATAGAGCGACCGCGTGTGTTTTTTTCCTCATCTTATATAGGGCGCCAATAAAGTGCCTTGAGATAGTTTATAAAATAAATAACTATTTATATAATTAAAAACAAAAAAAAGATTGAAATAATTAAGTGTCTATTAAGAGCGTTAATTCGGTTTTCAAATTTCTTTACGATCGTAAGAAATCAGCGCGGCGCGGCGCATATAGCCGTATAGTGCCAATTGTTGCTACCAACAAGTTTGATACTTTTGTTTTCCTTGATGTATTACCGGTGTCATATTCTTAGTCTAAGCGTTCAATCTTTTAATTTAATTTTTATGTTAGTAATATTAGTTAATAATTATTGATTATTTTTATACAAAACGGGATCTCGCGTGGCACTATTTTATTATTATTTAAAGGTTTCGGTACCTTCACTTTCCTCGACGTTTCGACAGGGTTACACCTATCGTGGTCCCGAGATCGCCTCGGAAAGTGAAGGTACCGAAACCTTTAATTAATAATAAAATAGTGCCACGCGAAATCCCGTTTTGTATAAAAATATGTGTTCAACGCGTGTTAGTTTAAAACAAATTTGCAAATTTATTGATATTTAGTAGTGTGTGTGTGTGTCGAGACCCTAGGTTCATGGGCATAAAGTTTTTTTTAAATTTTGAAGAAGCGCCTTGTGGAGTCAACTCGTGACCTAAGGGCTGGCAGTTATTTCTCCCAACGAATAAGCATCGCCGTTCAAAAGGGGAATGCTGGCAGTTTTTTGGGCACAATGCCACCGGGGCCCTATTTAGATTTAGTTTAGTTTTATTCATATTGTAAATAGTTATTATGCTTTATTGTAACATTTGTCTCAATAAATAAAAGAAATATTTCGACTCTTGTAGTGATAGATACTGACATCAATAAAATTAATAAAGTTGACATTTATTTACCTAACTAATATCAATATTGAAATTACAAATACACACACACACAAAACGGTTTCATAAGTTTATTTTTAAAGTATCTAAATATACGAAAATTGTAGAAAGTAATGGACAATATTCTATTATACACTATAAATATTTAAATTTGACAATACACATGGTTAAAAACAAATAATATTTACGTAGCAATGCGCAGGCGCTTGGCATGGTCCGATGTCTTGCTGCCTACTACAGATTCAGTGCTGGCAGGAACATTAAAATATTTTTAATAAATAATTCATAAATATTGTTGGATATTCTTACACAACATCATCTAGCCCAAACTAAGCTATAAGCTTGAGCTATGGGATCTAACTCTAATCTTAATATTGATAGTAGGTGTTTTTTATTTACAATAACCAAATATTTATTAAGAGGCATGTGCATAACAATGCACACCGCCAAGAAAAATGCTAATTAATTAGCCCTTCCGTATCGGCATTGATCGATTATTAGATACCTACTAAGATTAATTTTGGGAGGGACCGAACTGAGTTTCTTGGAGTGTTCTTCTCAGTCTGTAGCATTTCCGAACCCCCAGTAGAGTCACAAAAATGTTGACAAACCTATTTTTTTTAAATTTCAAAGGGAATAAATTTAATTTTATTTTATTTTATCGACTCTTTCTGGGGTTAATCATTTTGGGCAACAGACATTTCATTTAGACATCCCGTATGGGCCAAGTTGTCTTTTTTCACTTTATAATAAAATATTATGAAAAAGTTAGCAAACTAATTGCTTTAAATATTAAAAATTAACAGACATTTGTCGTAAAAATTTAACAATTTAGGTTCCATCCTTGTAGTCCAGTACTCGTCGTCTTTCGAAATATTTACTGTGCTTAAGGGCAAATTAGTGTTCAGTCAAGCCAACATTTATCGATTTGCGGTGTACGCAAATCGATAAATGTTGGCTTGACTGAAAGTAATTTTAATACAATTCATTAAAAATATTTATTATATACACAAGATCACTAGAAGATAAAATAAACACAGCTTCTCACTTGAATTGAAGTCGGCCTTGGATTTTAAAATACCAGTCATGCTTTGTATTAACAGATCCGTATTTTCTCCATAATTTAATTTTACCATCTGCTTTGGATTGTTCCACATCCATGTATATAGGGACAGTTCTAGGTTAAATTGATTGATTGATTGGTTATTAGGTCGTCTACAACAAGGTTTTTTAGCAGTGGTGAGACCCCGCCCCCTTCTGGACAACCTTTGGCCATGGCTGCGCACTGGTTTCTGCTTGTCTGTAGCTTTAAAATGAGTTATTTAGCATGTTATCTATCTATTCACTGACATCGTGTATACTCGGTGTTTTGCCAGTGCCGTGGTTATGCTTCTTTTTTTTAAAAGCTCCCTCTATGTTCATGAAAGTGCCGAGGCACATTGATTGATTGATTCTGGATGACCTCTTCTATTTTGTGTACCACTGCATGTAGTGCTGAGTCTGTTGACTTGCCGGGGGCAATATGCGCGTTGGTTGGAATGCAGTGTCTTATTTTGAAGGGCCGTCTCTCGATTGTCTCTGTCACACAATCTTTCCAGAGTTTTTAGCAGAAAAGACGAAGGGCTTATCGGTCTGTATAACCAGAGGTCCGAATCACAAATATAAACCCTTTACCGGGTTTTGGTATAAAGATCACTTAGACCTCTCTCCACAGTCAGGGTCACAGTTCCATTCATTGTCTGGCGTACAGATACTATGTAGCTGACAATATCAACTTGTGTCCTCCCCCATTTTATCACTGCAGGGAAGACTTTATCCTGTCCTGGAGATTTGAAGGACTTGAAGTTGTTAATTAGGTACCCATTCAGATTTTTGTAAGTTGACAGAATAGATTAGAACAGGTCTTGCGAGCTCCCACTGGACTTCTTTTGTGGATACGTATTCCACCAGCCACATGAGTGTCTGCAGCAATTGGCATCCTGGGAAGTGCGTTTGAATCAAAATACTCTCGTCTTCTTTTCATGATAGTTTACGTTAGTAGAATGATGTAGTGGTAATTTATATGTTATTAATTTATTGTTTTCGAGTAATTAAGTGATGTAGTGGTCATTATATAATGTTTATTGGCCTTTGAAAATTGCCGAAAGGCGAAACCAGTCAGGTGTAAAATAAATAAATGTTGTGGAACAGTACAAGTGCCGTTAATGAATATGTGCAGCAGGTTCCACCAAGTGCCATCCATCAACAGTATAAATAATTCTTTTTATGGGTTGGTCAGGCCGCCGCGCCGTCAGGTTTCTTTATAGATACTGACAGTTATGTCTTTTGTTTGGCCAGTATTAGTCTGACTCTAGCAGAAGTTTCTCCAAGACTTGGTACTTCTGTATCTCAGTCGCTACTTGTATTTTGCTTTAGCGGCTTTATAGCCGTCCCAATCCTGGTCTGGTTCCTCACAGGTGTTCCATAATTACCACTTATGAAATGGGGTGTTAATATGTTATTATCAATACCACACGAATAGTGACTACCTGCCTTGCGTACAATACCTACACTACGCTGTTATAACTTGGTCAGTTTTCGTTAGATTCATTTAATTTTTTTTATACAGTATTTTGAAGCGAAACTCTAGTCGGGGTGTCTGAGCTTTGCACTATACAAAAGTTCACGTTGTATATCGACCATAAATATTTATATCCTAGTCCTAGTCCTAGTCCTAGTCCTAGTCCTAGTCCTAGTAATATTATAAATGTGAAAGTTTGTGAAGATGTTTGGATGTTTAGATGTTTGGATGTTTGTTACTCAATCACGCTCTTACGGCTGAATGGATCCAGCTGAAATTTGGTATAGGGACAGAGTATAGTCTGGAATAACACATAGGCTACTTCTTATCCCAGAAAATTGTTTTCACGGGAAGCTGGAACGGGATCCAAAATTCACGAGGGCGAAGCCGCGCGCATCAGCTAGTATATTATATTATACGTCACAAAGTACTAAGATTGTTTGGTCACGCTAGAATTAGACTATTTTTGTTAATTTTTTCGTATTCAAAAATGGAACACCGAGCGACATGACCACTCTCTGAGAGCCTCTCGGCGGTACTAAATCGTATTTGTTCGCGTATCTGCATTTATAGGGGTTCACAAAATACTTTGTAAAAAAAAATCTATATCTAGTTACTTATAAAGAAATATTTTTATTGTCAGAGGAGAAGTTCTGACATAATATTACATAATTATCATAATGATTTAAACTACAGAAGCTGGTGAAAAGACTACTTTATTGTGGTGAAAATTCTCAGTATTTGAGCAAACTTGACAGTCATTTTTCTCCAAAAAAAGGAACCTACCTGATATCAGGTTATTCTACAAACAGATAGCCTAGGCCTTTTGCAATTGCTTCGTATCCCTTGTTCATTAAATTTATCAGTTATTTGACATGAATTTAAGCATCGAAATCGATGCAAATCGTATGAATTGAAAAACCTTGTTCACTTTCGTTGATATTAACCATATGTAATCTGTTGTTAGGTAAAATATGTTTTATAAAACGTTTAGAGCGCTAAATTTACTAAGTATGTTAGTGAATACCATGTTTGTACGATAAATATTTAATGACTTTAAACGCAATGAAAAGTATGGTTCCTGAGCAAAACGTGGGGCGAAATATGTTAACCCTCTTAAAATATTTTTTATTGATTTTAAATTTTATGTATATGATGTATCACACATTAGATTTTATTCTTATGTACCAGTGAAATAAAAATGGAGTGTCACTCTTTTTACAATTTCACAGT
This sequence comes from Miltochrista miniata, assembly GCA_933228765.1. Classification (NCBI taxonomy): domain Eukaryota; kingdom Metazoa; phylum Arthropoda; class Insecta; order Lepidoptera; family Erebidae; genus Miltochrista; species Miltochrista miniata. Next base: position 19,030,084 of record OW121773.1, read on the forward strand.
TAAATATGGTTTGTTTGTTTATGAGCATTATAAACTAACCTTTTGAACTAATAAAAAGCATGATTTATTTTCTTGATTAATATATTTTATAATATTATCTCATACCGTCTTCCTGGTGCAGTGCACAGTGTATAATAATTTTTGCATGCTCTGCAAATGTTGGCATGAGTTGTATATGAAGTGTGTGTTTTCTATGTACAATATGGTGTATTTAGAAATATTTATGTATGTTTATCGACTGACCAGGAGTTATTTATTTTATTTCTCTTATTACAGCTTTTACTAAAGCACCTGTTTAAGAATGTGCATTTTCATCAAATCTACCGTCATTAACGTTATCAAATTGCTTACGAGATAATGTAATGGATTCACCAACTCTTTAACGCTCATTATCGTCATAAGAGATACAAACGGTGGACACAACGGCACTAATTGCGTAAGCAAGCGCTATCAGGCGCTCAAATAAAATTAGAACTTTACCTGCTGCTAGATGTTGGCCGCGGCGTTCCGCAGACCAAAAGGCAACATACTGACTGCAAAGTAGCCCAAAAGGAACTTCACCTGGGTAAAAATCGAAAGAGAAGTCATTTACTTACAATACCTGTAATAGTTAACATTTTGACAATTGAATGAAGTAATAAATAAGTTGATAAAAGACATGAGATAGTTTAGAATAAAACTATTGTTTTATATGTCTAACATTTATTCTTTTCATAAAATCTAGACCAAAATTGTATAGAAACAAAACAATATTTCGTTTTAAATGAATTACATAATCAGTCTTTTTGTAGATATATTTTTTTAGCAATTATAGCTACAACATTATACAATTTTACTTAAAATTAAACGTGATCTGGTGATACGTGACTAAGGAAGGGCAATGCAAAATATATTTAAAATAAATACTAACCTATTTTTTAATAAACTACCGTATTGCATACTATGAACTCATTTGCTAGTAAAGGTGTACGGAATGAGAACGGTAGTTTTACAATCTTTTTAGGTCGTTTGTTGATCCGGCTGAAGACTATCAATACGCTTTAAAAATAGCTTGATGTCTGTGACAGTTATATTAACGTAAGCAAAATTTACTTTTATTGTGAAGACATAAAGTTGTTATTTACAGTTTGCACCTCTGTGTTCTCACTCTCACCATATCAACCACAAATGCCCTATGCCGTTGACATAAAGTCTATTCTTGTTTACGTTTGAAGAACTGTCACAGAGATCAAGCTATGTTTTACAGAGTGTAACTACCGTTACGCTTGCAGTGTTGTGTGAACACCCACTATAGACATAATCAGACCTTCTTTGTCAGTCAAATCTTCAACTGACATGACCAGCCACTTTGAATCAATAACTTTGGTTTTCTAACAGATGCGTATAACTTTGATTCGCAGTGTATTCCTCGAAGAGACTAGGAACTAAACATACTGATCCATATCTCGCTGCTGGACTTTGAGATTATATATTTTACTGCATAATTACTCGTAGTAGAACGCACAGGTGGTATACTTTCTTTCACGGGGTTTCATGTCAGATAAAAAAAATGAGTAATTAAAAGCCACTGATGCTTAACACGTTGTGACTCACCATGTTGTATACCTCATCATGTTACTACAAGTTACGTACATTAATACTTTAATTTTCCTCCTACATCTTTCCTTCTTTTGGTATCCTGTACTAATAGTACATACATAATACATATTTTTACACGTGACAACCATTTTTACAATTTTAATAGCTGTTTGATTATTGCGTTGTATTAATCTTAGTAGTGAACTTATGACAAACTAGATGCTCCCGCATCGCTTGAGAACTTATTCCCGGGATAAAAATACTCTGAATTATTACGGACTATCTATGTCTGTACTAAATTTCAGACAGATCCGTTCAGCCGTTAGAGTGTGAAAGAGTAACAAACATCTAGACATATACATTCGCAAACATTCGCATTTATATTTATTAGTAAAATGGTACTTGAATTTAAAAACGGGTGTTGTTTGTAAGTCTGTGAAACACTTTATTATGATAAATAATGTTTAGAAAAATGTCAGAAAACCACTAAGTTTGTTTTGAGGAGATGACGATGTTGTTATTGACACCAAAAGACTGTCAAAGACGAATAAATAATAAAAAAATATATATCTTGTAAGTAACATTTAGGCCGAGATTACAGATACAAAATAATTATTGAGTCCTCGTTAGTTGGTATAATACTTGAAGATGATTTGGCATAACAAAAGAACTGTTAAAGAATAATGAAAATACCTTTAAAAGGAAATACCATAAATTATATATATTAACCATAGTTTTCGCTGTTACAAGAAATGATCGTTTGTAGAACACTGAGCTTGCGCAGCGGAGCGGCTTCTCTTCTTGCTTGAAACTACTAGTTCTGCTATTTAAGTTTTTTCTCCAAAAGAATATTATATATTGTATAAATATTTTGTTACAGCGTCATCACGTAGAGGTCTTAATTAACCAATTGCTTTAAACCAGTAGATATTGCCTATCGAGAAATGTCGACCAAAGTTTGGTCACTCAGCTAATATATAATAGGAATAATTTATTAGTCAGTCACTTACCACTAGAAAATATAGTTACGTTTGCATTATACTATGTGACTAGATTGATACATTATTATAACAAATATTTACAAAATATTACATCTATACATTCCTTGAAATAGATTAGTTTTGTTGAAATAGATTTTGATGTCAAACTACTAATGCCTGTGATTTTACTATAGTATGAAATACCGATAATTCTTATGTTTTGTAACGTGATGGTTCAAAAGTTCCTTCAAATTATTTAAAAAACACCACTTAAAAGCAATGAATATTCGCTGAAACAATGTTTCATCAAAACGTTAAATTTTGATGATACATTGAGTTGTTCGTATTATTGTTACTAAAATTCTTTGTTACAAAGTTAAATATGAGTTACTGATATTGTTTTGTGGTTTGGAGCATTATGTATTGCACAATTTTGATAAAACTAACTTTAAGTAGTTCAAGTTATGTAGGTTCCTCCTTGTTATTTTATGTTAAAGGGCGTAGAATAATATGAGAAAATTCAGGAGATTCCCGTACTGGATCGTGGTTGGTTCAAAGTCTGGCCATTTCTTTTTATACGGTAATTCAAAAGGCAACCAGAGTATGATGGGGTCTTTTGCGAATAACCGGAGGATTCGATAAAATAAATGACGAAATGTATTATCAATACTGTTTCAAAAATTTCAATTCATTCAATCAAAAAAATGTCAAAACAATACAATATCAATACATAAATATAAGATTTGTAGATACTAACTACTGTTTTACAAAAGTACTTGATAACACTTTTATTTTTAATCAGAACATCAGCATTACCAAAATAAGAGACAACTGCAAAATCAATAATTTCAATTCATTTGCAGATATCAATTTGACATTAATAAATTTAATAACAATTAAAAACTTTATTCAATAAAATATTAGACAGATGTTACAATAAAACATAATAATAAATTATTATAATTACTTATTTTAATAACTAAGAATACAGACAGAGTTTAATCTTTCTACTGTGATACAGATGAACAGGTAGTACAATCATACAACTGAAAATGAATACAATTATCAGCTCGACAATTTATAGAAATAGTTTGGCACATTATAATCACATAACTCTTAAATCCCTTAGAAGTTTCAGTTTTATTTGTATACAAAGTTCGGGTACTATGTTAATCATAAAACATTATAAACTGTAGAAGTACACAAGATTGTGATTGTGGAGTAGTACCTACAAACAGAATTTAATTTATTTTTTACAATATACTAAGTTAGAGAAATTTACATTTCACTTAACTTAACTTTTCAAATGTCTTTTTCAGCACGGCTTCTTTTAAAATGAAAGTAGTTCTTTATTTAGTTATCTATGATGAGGCGTTCTGCACATTTCTGCAAATTGAAAGCAACAATTTAAGTATAAAATATTTACTTTTGTCCCTTTTTACCACGAGAAACACAATTTTTATGATGCTAGTGTTTAGAAACATGAAACAAGAAAATTCAGTGTTAGGCGTACTGCGAAATAGGCTTACCGAGCGCAAAGGGATATAAATACGGAAAGAAGAGATAATATTCAAAAAAATTGATAATTTCATAGAAATTCCTTTTTTAAATGTGGATAAAAGATTTACGCGCTGCTCTGTGTATATGGTCTAATCTAAGCTCTAATTTAAGCTCTAATCTAAGCTCTAATCTAATGTATAAAATAATATTACCACTGCGGGATGGTACAGAATTTAGAAATAAAAATAAATAAATATAATATACAATTTACTTACAACTAAAACCATAGTAACACTTCAAACTACAGAACTTTAATATCGCCAATTGGTTGTTGAGGTCAAATGGCAGTTACTCATCTCAGTTCGATGAAAGCCGACCCCAACTGTATTAGGAAAAGGTAGGTACAGTAGGTAATAATGTTATTTACTTACTTCTAGGTAAACTTTTAAGTGTAGATTTTGATATGCTATCACTATCTTCAGATTCTGAACATACTTGGAAGCTCGTTTCTGAAAAAGGTAATACATTTTATTCGTAAGTAAAAAATACAGATATATTTCTTACTATACTTATAACTTAAACTGATTTGAAACAGGTTGCAGCTATAGCATATGAAAAAAAACAACTTATTAATATTGAGAGCAAATATTTTTGCAACATATTTATGAAATAATGTTAGAAGTTTATCATTTTTTTAATGTGTCATATTACTTTTACAAATTCTATTATGTGTATTACGTCATTTACCACAATTTACGAACTTCTAGACAAGCAAATATGTAATATTTCACATAATTATTAACGAGTACTGAATTACTCAATATTAGTTACTAGCACACTTATTGACGACAGCAAGGCGACGTCGTACCGCAGGTATGTGTGAAAGTAGAAACAGTAAAAAACATTTGCTCTTAGCAGTCTAACAAAATATACATACTATATTTATTAAGGTACTTGTTGATCGCATTCAATTAATTCTTTAGTGTAATATTATGACACAATTCGAATAAATCGACTATCGTAGTCCAGACATGAACACAGCACTCTCCCAATATCAGCCATAACCATAGCAGGTAAGTGTAGGATTTTGTAAAAAAACAGCCAAGTGTCTACGAAGGGTGCCGTGCCAAAAACCAGCAGAAAAATTACGTTTTCATCCCCCCATCTCCGAAAGTGTATTTTTGTTCTCTGATATCTGAGTGCAAAAGTCGTTTTTATATCTCTGCATCTCTCTCTTTCTTGCACGCTAAAATGTATATCTTCTATGTTGTTTCGACCATAGATTTAGAATGTACAAGATGAACAGTGTCAAACTGAAGACGAGACCAAAAATGAAAGATCTATGTGTGGGTTAAATAGTGTTGTTGAATGGTCACACCTATGTTATCGATAAAAGTATCTGTATAAATGGATGGAATGGAAATGAAACTTCTAAGCACACAAAGTGCTTAGATGTTTCATCTCCAACTTCTTGTTTTGGGGAATAAATTGTTAATTTGAATGAATTTGAATCGACTATGAAAAAGTAAAAATGGGATTACATGGGGTAACTCGTAATATTAGAAATTCTGTAGTGCTTTTACGAATTTTGATTCAGTGTGTGAATGTGAAAATACACTTTTAACATGTAATTTATGGCATCGTACATTGCATTGTTGCCGTACATATATATTTTGCCAATTGAATTTGAAATTTTACTAAAAATCCAACTCTTATCGTAATACTAAACCTAGAAACTCATTTATTATTGAACCCTAGTAACAATAAAAGATATTACTCGTAGATTTTTTTAAATATATTAACCTCGCCAAATTGACGTCGCCACTGATGGAAACTAATGGAAAGCTGTGGCGCATCTAGCGAATGGGGGCCATGCTTACAGCACACAAGACTTCTGACAGTAGTCCTCAAGTTGGCGGCCCTATGATGTGCCTCTTCACGCTCCGCTTGTAGAACCCGGGATTGTAAAATGAGGGAAACACAGTCATGTGCGGGCAGGTCGTTCCAGGATTTTGTAGTTCGACAGAGGAACGATCTTTTGAAACGCTCAGTTCTGGCGAAGATTCTCTCCGCTATATATGAGTGGCACCTCTGCCCGACGTGTTGTTCGGAATCGGAAAGGAGATGGTGGGATCAGGTTGAAGAGCTCTTCAGAACATTATCCGTGATACATTCAGTAGAAGGCAGCCAAGGACGCTATGGTTCTTTGCTGCGCTAACGGCTCGAGGCTTACCGTCATCTTAGGACAACCTATAATTGAAATCGGATAACACGTCTCTGCATAGCGCCAAGCGCGTCCAGTAAGTACCTCGCACAGTCATCCCAAAGGTGAGAACAGCATTCGACGCAGAGGCTAATCTACGCCTTGCACAGCAAACATCCCGGTGTGGCGTGGAGTACCTTAAGTGAAGTAAAATTATAAAAATTCAACTCAAAATGGATCACAAATTTTCGAAATATTATATTAAAATAGGCACAAAACCCTAAAAAAAAGGTTAAATAACACAGTTCGAGTAAAAATCAATCATATTTATAGTAAATTAAATCCAGATAAGTTTGTTTGTAGCAATGCCACTATAATGAACTATCGACATCCTTATCGATACCTACCCATGACTATTTTACTGTAAACAGCCCTTTCTATTTCTGCCTTATATATCCTCCAAAAATGCATTTACACATTAAAAATTGTGTTATGTATGAAGGAAAATGCATAATCTACGTTATGAGTTGGACTTTCAGTGAAATTTTACATCCAATTTGGCAAAATATGTACGTCAAAAATGGAATGAACGAAGTCACAAATGACCTGTTAAACGAGTCTTTCTTCGTATAATTGCGTTTTGTAATATCCTATTCACACACTAAACACGACAATATTGTTGAAAATATAAAATTTTCTATTTTAATCGTAAGATCACTACAGATTATTGGATATTATAAATAACATAGAGCCGCCATAGGATCCCAGCAGGCTCAGCGATTCAAAATACTGACATATGAGTACACAATTTGCTTTCTCTTTTCCTCTCGAGCTAAGTGCTATGGATAATGAGGTCTCGCTCGCACGCTTTGTATATCTATTGAGAGTAGCGAAAAATTCTAAATCTATGGTTTCGACCGATCAGAGTCATACGGACTCTTAAGTAAGATGTCAAAGATTTATTAACCTAAAATAATTATGGTTGATAGGGATTAGTCCGTTAATCCACCCCAAAAAATCCACCCAATGGGGTGGATAACCGAAATTACATGCTATGGTATCAGTCTCGTCTCTACACTAAGGAAAAAGAAAAAGAGACTGATTTTTAATACTATATCATAATAAAGAAAATAAAATACCCACCTGTATCATATCTGCTATGTTTAGTATGCCGACTGGGCATATCCTGGTTTTCCACATGCCCAAACGTCCTAAAGCCCACAGCAAACTGCGCGTATGGACTTATCTCGTACAATTCTGTAACAGTTCTTTTTATAAATATATGTTTAAATGAAAAAAGTCAAAATCTAAAGATAATTCGCAGTGAAGACCAAGAAGTGCTAATGCTACGGCAAATTTTGTTCCCGTTCTAGTTTCCCATGGGAACATATAATTCTGAGATAATGCCTATTTATCCTATTCTAATCTGTAACCTATCTGTACAGAAATGTCAGCCAAATCGGTTCAGCTGTTTGAGTGTGATTGAGTAACAAGCATCATTCACAAAATATTAATGGGAAGTAGGATAATAGGTGGTAGGGTAGTAGGATGTAGGATAGTAAAATATTAACGGTTCATAAGAACCAAACATGTAGGTATGTAGGATAGGCAGGATAGATCGGAAGTCGGATAGTGGGAAGGGATAGTTGGTTAATAGGGAGTACGATATATTTTGACTGCCTCTGTGGCGTAGTCGGTAGTTCAACCGCCTCGGTCCAAATATTTGTGTGATCCATATAATTGTTTGTATCGGAGTTTGGGTGTTTTCTATGTGTAAGATCTGTCCAATGGTAGGGTAACTCACATACTCGTCACGCACTTAACGGACAGACACACCGACATTTGCACTCTCGCCTAATGGCTCTCATATGACACATGGCGCGACCGAGACTGTCAACTATCTGTTAAACGGGAGGGGGTATGCATACACTACACTATGTATGTATTTACAAATATATAAGTATGTCTATCAGTCGTCTAGATCCCATAGCACAAGCTTATATTAGCTTAATTTGGGCTGGATGATAATGTGTGAGAATGTCCACAATTTTTTTTTTAAATATAATATATTACTTACCATGTTTACTATTATTTCTCATATGTATCGGTGCGCTGTATATTCTGTTTTGTGCATTCATCGCGTTTTCCTTTACATTGGCTAGATTGGTGTGTGACGTGTTAGCGGTAAGGTTACCGCTCTCAGACTTATTGTCTACTGTTATTGAATCGCGGTACTCTGTTAAATTACCGCTTCTGAAAAACAACCATGTTACTGTAATAGTCGCAAATTCCTTCATTAGAACTATACTAGATTGTTTAGTTTTTGTGAATAGTCTACTTAATCTGAAAACTTAACGCGAAAAAAAATTCAACAGCTACGAACGTGGCTAGATGCTCGCGTAAATTGTTACTTATTTTTTTTTAAACTATGTTGTAATTATGGATACTAATGCCTATTTTGCTCTTAGCAGGTGCCATAAGTGCAGGTGCAGGAACAATTTATTAATTTAGACTTTATTTCACTTAAGGCACCTACGAAGAAGTCAGTAGTGGTACTAGTGTGGGGATTTTGGGTAAAGTTCAGTAGGAAGAAAATCATTCCTGCCCAGACGAGTGCGTGACTCCTGCCCCCCCCCCCCCCCCCGTGAAGAAAGTTTTCATAACATCCCAACACCACAAATTAGAGATAGATAGATACAGATGGAAAACTCATGTATGTACTTTTTTTTCACACCTCCCCTCTACTACGCACAAATCAGTATCGAAAATTCGGTTGAGACCGCCTGACTTCGTGTCTGTGAATGAGTTGTCTATGTGTGCGTTGCCCCAGCGAATTAGAATGTAGGTTTCGATCTGTACTATCTCTAATTTGTGCCAACACTAATACAGTGCACGGCATCTAACTTGGCAAAGTTTTAAAGTGAGCGGAGCACTTTTTGGAGTGAGTGGAGCACTTTTTGGAGTAAGTGGAGCACTTTTTGGAGTGAGTATAGCACTTTTTTGTGCCTCAAAGTGTACGATGCATGAACTTACCCCCACTACTCCAAAACTTTGCCAAGTTAGATGCCGTGCACTGTATTTACTGATTCGTAGGGGCCACTTTATGTTGAAAAATTCTCAAATCCATTGATGGCACCTGCTAAAAATGTTGATAGGTGATTATAAAGGGTGTTTTTTTTCGAGGTATAGAACTTTGAAATGGAATAAAACGAAAGTGATTGTTTTTATTGATATGGAAATGACTTTATTCGAAAGGAAATCTTCTGGCATTATAATTTAAATATGATTTCTGGCATATAACCGCCATGGCTGGCTCGGACGTAGTCTAATTTAGAGGTCCAATTTTCGATGACTTTCCCAACATTTGTGGCCGTATAGCGACAATATCGCGCCGAATGTTATCCTCCAAGTGGTCAATCGTTTCGGGCTTATCGGCGTAGACGAGCGACTTCACATATCTCCACAGAAAATAGTCAAGTGGCGTAAAATCGCACGACTCTGGAGGCCAATCCACGTGTCCAAAACGTGAAACTATGCGCTAACCAAACGTTTCCTTCAATAAATCAATTGTGGCACGAGCTATGTAACATGTTGCGCCGTCTTGTTGAAACCACTACTCCTGCACATCATGGTTGTTCAATTGATGAACGAAAAAGTCAGTAATCTTCGCTCTATAGCAGTCACGATTGACTGTAACATTCTGGTCAGCATCGTTTCTAAAGAAGTACGGACCAATTATTCCACCAGCCTATAAAGCACACCACACAGTCAGTTTTACTGGATGTAACGGTGTCTCAACATACACTTGAGGATCATCATCACCCCAAATATGGCAGTTTTGTTTATTGATGTATCCATTCAACCAAAAGTGAGCTGCACCGCTAAAGAAAATTCGCTTATGAAAATCACGATACGCATTTCGGACAGAACCATGATTTTCAGAATAAACTTGCACAATTTGGAAGCATTGTTCAGGCTTCAGTCTATTTATGTTAAAATGCCAAACCATACTAAACATAAATCACTTTACAGCTGACAAAAATACCGCCGGTTAAAACAGCTAGGCCAACTTAAAGTTCTATACCTCTAAAAAAAACACCCGTTATAAATTATCTCAGGTGCCTAAGGTGGCATGCATGTTTAGAAAGTTACTGCTTAATCTGAACTCACCTCTGTCGCTTTATCAGTATGTAGACACAACTAACCATACATACGGTAAGCAGTATTGAACTGCAAACGATCACCAGCATGTTAAGATCGAAAGCTTCTGAAGGTGGCCCGACTTCGGCTGCAACAAATGTACTCACATTTATTCTAGTTTATAATGAGGAAAGATTTGATTATTGGTTTGTATATTTGTTTGTTTGTATCGAATAGGCTCCGGAACTACTGGACCGATTTGCAAAATACTTTCACTGTTGGGAAGCTACACTCTTTGCGGTGAACATAGGCTATATTTTATTCCCGTATTCTCACGGGAACGGGAACTACGCGGGTGAAACCGCGTGACTTCCGCTAGCTGTAAATACAATATTGAGCTGATATTATTACTGATCGTGTTTTTTTACGTTCATACTTAAAATTCAACATGGATGCTATGTCGGACTCCTGCCGACTAAGATCAAATACATGCTTACATACATATAGTCACGCCTTTATCCCCGCAGGGGTAGGCAGAGACCTAATATGCGCCCACATTTCACCTTATAGTTTCATGTCCCACGTAACAGGTGGCGAGCCTGAAAGCCGTGTTGAAATGGACAGGCGCAGGTCGCCGCGACCCGCAGTTGACATTTTTAAAGCCACCTGTAAGGCCTTCAACTTGGCTTAATGATTATCATTTTACTGACAACCGGGTATCATTTCGAAGTTTCCTTCTCTACCCAATGGATCTTTTTGCGAAAGTGCGTCCTTAGTCGCCTCTTACAACACCTTCGAGATGTATTGGGGTGGCGACATTTGTACTCTTACCCGTCACAACACTGGACCCCGTCGCGACGGGAAACCCAAATGATGCCTTAAAACTGTGTTCGGAAGGATTTGCTAGGGTTCACGGCCTTAATGCTGCTGTAAGTAGGTATATGTTTTTATATTACTGAGATGACAGACAAGTTTAAAGCCCACCTGATGGCTGTTTACCGTAGCCTATGAACGTTTGTAACACCAAAGGCTTTCGATACGACCGACCCAGGTGCAGGTAGTGATGACCCATTTTTCATGCTGTCCATAAACCGGGATCATCGCCTTAAAATGACTCCCGAAGCACGGAAACGTTCGCAAATAATTGTCACAACGTGGTCACACTTCCAAGGACAAGTCACAGTAAAAGTGGCTTACAGCCTGCAGTGATCACTTACAAAACAGTGAGTACGCCGGGCCACGAGCGCTTCAGAATCATTAGTTGTGAGTTGAAAGTCTCATCGAAATCAGTTGAGCGGGAAGCTTAGGAGTTTGACCTCTAGTTTACTATGTACGCTGTATGTTGAAGAGATCAGATTAACATGGTTCCTTAATTTCTTTGGAGCACCAGCGCCTGCTTGAGATATTAAGATAAGATCTTAGTAGTAAAACCTCTAGAGTTCAAGTTTTAAAACATTTTCGAAATATATTCTAAACAATTTTATAACAACACTACTTACATTGATCTTCATTCTTCGTAGCATAATTATAAGTAGTAGTGACACTACCAGCTTCATTGGTGGCCGTCACTCTGACCTGGTACCAGGTCCCGGGCGAAAGGTCCACGATGGCGTATGTCGGTATTTTTGTCTGGTACAGGGTTTGGATGTTCCAGGAAAAGTCTGTGTAAGGCTGGAATTGAAAAAGTAATTAACTAAAAATATGTCCGGTATTGAGACTGATTTTATGAGCTCAAACATGAATATAGAGTTGGGTGTCCCAAATATTCCATGCAGCAGTAACGGTCTTGTAGAGTGTTAGTGAGTTCCCTTCATCACCTAGAAAGAGTCCAGATGCTGTACAAAATGTGTCTGATCTCTAGCATCTGCTGATCAACGGACGAGGCAGTGACGCAGGTCCCTTAACGGTATTTAAGCTCCCAAAAAATCCAAAATGAAAAGAGTAAATATAGCTGCTCCCAGCAGACATTATAATCGGTCTCCTAGCTCCAAATCCAGTTAGGTTTCACCAGCTCTTCGTAAGACTATGATGATGAATAGGAACATATTCTTTGGAGTGAGAGTTATTGATCCGGCTTTTTGTTACGTATGGAAATCCCTCATGGATGCTATGCCGGACTCTTACCGACTGTCTACGGTCGGGAGCCCCTGGTAAGCCCTCGGAAAGATGTCCTAGGATTCTTATTAATCTGGCTGCTAGTAACATGATTGATACTACGCTAAGAGGAAGCAGTTAGTACGTACCATATTATTATGAGCTCTAATCCAAGCTTGTGACCCAAACTGTCTATATTCGACTTCAAGAGCTTTCAGAGCACAGCCTCCATGGTCCCACCCTGCCAGTTGCACGTAGACGTGTGACGAATTACTCCATAGCCATTCGTTGGTAGACGGTGGTATTGGTACTGAAAATGTACAAAAGAAAAGTTTTGTAAGCAAATAGCTGTTCTCACAGGAACTTGTTTCATCAGAATTGGTTCAGACAGAGATATTATTACCCAAAATTAGGATGTCAAGTTTACAATGAATAGTCAAAAAATTCTGAACAAAATGTTGAATGTTAGAATAACGCATTCTTAACGTGAACAAGCTATAGATTAAGTGCTAGCCATTGGAATCACCATGACCTGATAGTAAGTACTTAATTGATATTTTAACGAATTGTATAATTGCACCATGGACCTTTAAAAACAGCGATGTATATATATAGATCTATCACACAAAACTTTATTATGACATGAAGCTGTACCTGTCACAGTTCTCTATCTGGGGGCACTGCAGTGCCCCGCCAAGTCGAGGAACAGAGCGGCACTGCCGTACCATCTTTGAAATCAGTTCAGACCATTTTCGACACCCTATAAATTCGTTGTGAATAAAACTAAAAGTTTCAATTATCGGTATTTGTTTTAGAATATCTAAGCCTCACACAGATACAAAAACAATGTCAAGCCACGCACACAAAACCTTAGCTGCACGCACACATTTAAGAAAAGCTTAAGTCCGTTAGTCCCATTAATATACACGTACCTCCACCCAAAGTACTGACATCCAAATAAGCCGGTTGTGAAGTCCCAACTTTGTTCGTAGCAGTTATCCTTAAAGAGTATTTAGTCCCGCATTTGAGTCCGGCCAGAGTATGTTTCTGGACGCCTGACAAGTTGGGCAACTTGTTGGTGGGCCACACTTCTCGCCAAGGACTGTTGGCTTCTTTCCATGTGAGGCTATAACCTGGGTAGAATTAAGAAATAATCTTGGTTTAATTTAAGAAGTAGAGTTTGTTTGTTTGAACAAATCTCAGAGTGTTTTAAGAATTGAGGAACATTTAATTTATAAAACAAGGTACGGAAACTTTATAATAAAATCATATTTATTACACAGGTAATAGCTATTTGCTGTTGAAATTTACTCCATGAGACTATGAACTTGGCTTAACGACCACCATGTTACTGGCAACTGGGCACAACGTAACTATAACATAGTCTGTGCTAACGGCTTAAGCTGCCTTCCAAAGCACGGAAACGCTCTTAAATGGGATAGCCACCAAACAGTTAAACATTTCAAAATTGACGCAGCGTACTGACTGAAGCCAGCGAGGCTACGAACGCTTTCTTATGTAATCTGAAAGAAATACGGTCAAATTGAGTAACCTCCTCCTTTTTTGAAGTGTGTTAAAAATACTCACTAATCTTTTGGCTTGAGCTTCTGTTACTAATAGAAAAGTATGGTTGCTCCCATTCCACCAGTATTGAATCTTTGTAAGGCGTAGCTCGGAGAATAGGCGCCTCCGGTAGTGGTAGCACGATGACTGCATACTCCACAGAGTCCGAACCGTAAAGATTTTTGGCCAGGCATGTGTAGTTGCCGGTTAAGGATTGGTCTATATCTGAATAAAAAGAAACAATCTATAGGCATGAATGTCATAAAATCTGTCATTTCATAGGGCAATATTTGTAGTCTTCTAGTTTTGTTTATACTCCTGAGATAGCAGAGGAATGTGAAAGATTGGAAATGGTTACTGTAGGCTTTCATGCAAAATGTAGTACTCCGCCTGCACTTGCTTGAGTGACGATGTGATACCTTGAACTAGGGCGTGGTCTGGTGGCCGAAATTGATCTAATAGTTCACATAAATAACATACAGCCAATGGCAGGATGGCGGGAAATTTTAAACTAGAAATGTTAATTTGAGGGTCATGTTGTTTTGCGGCAACAGGCGTCATACTATTTATATAAATGCAACAACTGCCATTATTGATAGCTGGGACTAACAGAAATAGAAGGCAATAAAGAAAATGCCTAACTTTATGTTTTGGATGCAACCGGGAATCCATCATTATCGTCTTTGTCAATTGACTTCAACTGCTGGGTACGGGGCTCGTTAAAATATCTCCCCAATGTTGAATTCTGCACATGCCATTTTGGAGGTGGTGTACGGTCACTGCTCGATAGCTTTCCTACTCCATCGCCATACTGTCACATAGACCGGGACATTACACTTAATTCATCATCCCCACACTTGGAGTCCGGGGCGTTTAATGCGGATGATGTTACCACATCAGATCTTCCGCGCAAGCTTAGATTGTGGAATGATCTCTCTGCCTCAGTTTTCCCAAACGCCTACAGAATGGGGTTCTTCAAAAAGGGTTTTTAGAAGATCTTTACAAGGACGGCGACGCGACTGTAGCGCCTCTGATGTTACAAACGTCCGTAGGCTGCAGTGACCACCACACCATCTGGTGGGATGTATGCTTGTCTGCCTTGCCTTGCCTACCTTAGTGGTATAAAGCATAATCTTACTGTTGATGAGCAGGCTGTCGTCGTGGTTCCTGGTGAAGCGCGGGTGGTGCGTGATGATGTTATGCTTGTGGTACCACACGGTGCGCGGTGGAGGCGCGCCTACACACTGGCATACCAGCAATAATGAGCTACCCACTCCTACTGAGATAGTGCCTCCCAGAGAAGCTACGCCGGCAACCACTGTCAAAGAAAATAATCATTTAATGAAGAAACACGTACACATCTAAATTACAAAATGGCGAAATTTCCTACGCAGGGAAAAGTGAACACTGTTCATGCGCGGGGCACATTCGCACATTTAGTACAGCGGAGAAACTAACAGGCACACAAAAACGCTTTTGTATGTGTATATAAACATACCGGCTACCATATTACTACCAAAGTGTCATGCCAAATAGTGCCACACTGTGTGAGCTATTATGACGTAACATGTTTTCGCGCGTGGTAAGAAGAACGATTTTTCCTCTACTATTTATCCAAATACTAATGTTTCATTAGCGCTGACATTTCCTTTTTATATTTCATTTCTAAAATGAAATTTGTATAAAGAAATTATCACTTTGTGTGAATTTACCCCGTAGCATTTGAAAGTACCCCGCCCATTGATTGAAAGTACCCCCACGTAGGGTGCGTTTGTGAAATATCTTACCTAATTTATTTACCTCTATTTGTAGGAGTATGAGACACTCTTCTCGTAGAACTCCCTTCACCAGCGCTGGTACTAGCAGTCACCCATGCTTCATAAGTTCTCCCAGTGATCAGTTCCTTGATCTCTGAGGTCGTTCTGATCTCAGAGTCCACGCGGTTCGTCTGTGGTGGACCATTGCTGTGATAATTGATTATACTGGTGATCATGATCGTTGATTGGGTTTGGTGATCAATAACCTTATAATATTATGTAATTCTACAATAACAGATCGCAGCATTTGGACCAGTTGGGCCCACAATGTAGATATACGAATATTTTAACAATATGGATTGTCTGTCAACTGTGTGAGGTTCCTTGATATGAGAAAATATTTATTCACAAAAATAAATTCGTTCCGATTAGTTCCTTTCCCTTTAAAAGGGGTGGACTAGCCTCCCTGTAAGTGTCCACGTCTCGGTACTGTAGATCATTATCTGGTGGTCGTAGCTCATAAAACGATGAATGTTATAATACCCACAGTTAACTTGAGTATTTTTTATTCAAAGTTAATTTAAAATGGTCATAACTTTGCACAAAAAATAAAATAAGATGATTCAAGGGCTCTCAGGAACGTTAGAATGAGAACCTACCTTGCTGGTGATCTTACCTATTATTTTTGAAAACCATTTAGGGCAAAATTTTACATTCGAGGCTGACCAATTCATGTCTCACCAATAATAAAGTAACTCATAAAAGACTGCGCATCAAAGCCTCGCAGAGAAACGTAAACCGATTTACAACATGCGAATATTTGCAGAGTGACACTTCTGAATTCGTATGATTGAGAATCGTCACCCTTGAAAGCATAGATTGAAATTTAATACCTAGTAAATGAGTGCTGTAGATAGAAAGGACATAGAAAATTCGCTGTTAGAGAGAATTTTATCAGGTTTCACCTTTGAATGTCTTTTCACGTTCGCGACATAGACGTAAGGAAAGCGCCCAAAAATCGAAAATTTTCTTTCTAAAGCGATTTCAACGAACGATCCTTCAATCTTCACATTGGATTTAACCCAAAAACCCCCTAGATTATTAATTGCCTTAGCATAAAGACGTTTGCAATACCAGAGGCGCTACACACGTGCTGCCGACCCAGGCGCAGATTGTGAAGACTCACTGATGGCCTTCAATGCTTAGAGTCCATAATGTTACTGACAATCGGGATCAACAGCATAACGCGCTTTCCAAGGCTTATGATTGCTTGTTCACTAGCGTTTTTAACCAGTTAGGTACTACTTTTCGAAGGGTTGAAGACAAAATATCCAGTTACTTACCTAGAAGTAGGCTTCACATACACGGTGTAGTGGAGCAGTTCTCCGTTAGGATGGAGTGGTCTCTTCCAGCTTACGAGGAGTGATGATGATGAGAGCACCAAGACTTTGATGTCGGCTGGTGGTCCGGGCACTGTGGAAGTAGTAAAAGCATAATTGGCTTGATTTTGCGTAGATTTTTTAAGGTACCTATATCGTACTTTTAAAGGAAAAAACGGAACCCTTATAGGATCACTTTGTTGTCAGTCCGTAGGTATCTTCTGAATCACTACTAATATTATAAATGCGAAAGTAACTCTGTCTGTCTGTCTGTCTGTTACATTTTCACGCCTTAATCGCACAATCGATTATACAGAGTAGGTATAGATATGGTTTGAGTCCAAGGGTTACTTTTTATGTAACTGCGCAAATGGAGGGTAACGATGTTAATAAATGCTCTTACATCTATACTAATATATTATAAAGAGGGAAGATTAGATTTTTTGTTTGTTTGTAATGAATAGGCTCCGGAACTACTTGACCGATTTGAAAAATTCTTTCACTGTTGGGAAGCTACACTCTTTGCAGTGAACATAGGCTATATTTTATTCCAGTATTCCCACGGGAACGGGAACAATGCGGGTGAAACCGCGTGACGTCCGCTAGTATTCTCTATCGAAAGAACCAAGTCATAGGTGTATGTTTTCATCATATATTGACATAGGTATAATTTTTTCTTCTTGACGAGAAATTTTTAAGTACCTACCTAATAAAAAATAAAGTGCATTTAACTATACATTTTTGAATTTAACATAATTAATTAAGCACTAAAACCTAAATAAATAAATAAATATTCAGGGACATTTTTACACAATGCTATCTGATCCGAAAGTAAGCTAGGAATAACCTGCTTGTGTTATGGGTATTAGACCACGGATATCATTACATAAATACTTTAAATACATACTTAATAATTATAAATATGGTCTAATTAAATACCTAGGTAAGTACTTAATTTTCAGTCCTGCCCAAGCGTCTCGTGTTGATGACGCACATAATATGATGAAATTTTATCGTAACTGTAGATGGCATACTTCAGAATGTATTTGTATTATTATATCGAATAAGCAATTTTCACTAATACAAAGATACTAATTGGCACACCATTGTTAAATTGAGGAAAACCGTCACGATCAGTAAAAAAAAAAACTATAAAACTGTACTAATATTATAAAGAGAAAAAATGTGTTTGTTTGTTTGCATTGAATAGACTCCGGAACAAAAGAACCGATATAAAATAATCTTACACTGTTGGGATGCTACTGTACCCCCAGTTGACATATTGGTGGGAGCCAGCATAGTAACACCAATAATGACAATAGCATGTAAGCACCCCTTTTGTTACCTGTCACCATTTTTAATGTATCAATATTAGGCTTTATTTTGTTCCCATATTTCCACCGGAGCGGGAACTGTGCGGGTGAAACCGAGTGTCGTCATCTAGTCTATACTAATATTATAAAGAGGAAAGATCTGTTTTTTTTTGTTTCTTTGTTATTTTTTTTTGTTTCTTTGTTTGTTTGTTTGTAACGAATAGGCTCCGGAACTTCTGGACCGATTTGAAAAATTCTTTCACTGTTGGGAAGCTACACTCTTTGCGGTGAACATAGGCTATATTTTATTCCCGTATTCTCACGGGAACGGGAACGACGCGGGTGAAACCGCGTGACGTCCGCTAGTATGTTATAAACTAGCGGATGTCACGCTGACTACTGCTTATCATAATGCTCCTCCTCGTCTCCTGAGCCCATGAGTTGAGGAACGGGGCTGTGTGGTTTTGAGCACTTTTATGATGATTTTTTCTACCTCTCCGTTTTTTTTTTTACTTTAGAATTTTGTTAATTTAGTTCGATATCCTGTCTATTGTGTAATGCTTTTAGGGTTTTTTATTTTATGTGCGTTGTGATCCTAAATAAACAATTTTTCTTTCTTTTCTTTCTTCTTTCAAAAGCTACTACCCGAGGCCTGAGGGAGCGGAGCAGTAATCATACGTATCAATTAAACGGGTCATCATCGTGTGGTATTCAAAATAAACAACAAGCGAAGCCGTGGCGCTTAGCTAGTCACAAATATATTCACAGCAGTCCATTGTTTATTAATATCTTAATTATTTATAGAACTTTATTATTCATTCATTGACTCAGCTAGTGTCACGCCCTTATCCCCGAAGGGGTGAGCAGAGGCATTTTATATCCCCACATTAATTTACCTCTTTAGAATTTGTCTGCTGCTGAAATTTATCAAGCCGCTTAAAAAGGCGTTCAACTTGGCATAACGACTGCCATTTTACTGACAAACATTAATATGATAAAATATTTATATAATACTTATTTCATACTACATAGGACGTGACGCAGTTTAATACTCGTAGCTACCGTTCCCGTGGGAATACGAAAATAAGATATAGTCTACATTACCCGGGAATAGTACTTTTCAACAGTAAAAGAAATTTTCAAATCAGTTCATTAGTTTCAGAGCCTATTTGATGCAAACAAACAAACAAACAATCATACCGTGATTTTGTTCGATGATAACTTACTTCTCTATTTTTACTGTGGTTAAAGCATTACACAATGGTTACACGTGAACAGGAATAGTTGGAAATTCCAGTTCATATTATACGATAATGGGGTAAAACCCAGTTGATACTATACGTATCTATAGTAATTGTATGCTATTGACCTATCGATTTATTGCGAAATGTTTACTATTTATTTTGTAACGCCAACATAATCTAAATACTACGAAGAAGTTAGTTGACTGACCCAATACTGTTCAGTGAAAACTTTAAAAATAGAATCATATTATTTGTACCTGGAGCAATTAGAAGCTTTTGCCGGATTTCATTCGATTCTAATGGGTACGTATTTGAATATCTAAAATTATAATACCTAAAGTTAAATAACCTAAATTCAAAATACCGAAAATCTAAATACCAAATGGTTTAAAATACCTTAACCAACTAATACCTAAGTACTTTATACCTAAATTTGAAATACCTATTGGACTAATTACCTAATGTTTAAAATGCCTAAAGTTAAAACAACAAAGGTTGATATACCAAATCAGAATGACCGATCTAAAGCAGCCCGCATTCAGTGCTTTAAAAAAAGGGACACTGCCCACCCCGACTCGGATAGGTTAGGTTAGAAGGCTAAGGCGAGAGCGGAGCTCCCGCATTAGCCTTCGTGGTTATTTTTATTATAACCACACATACAAGGATTTGGAACTTCAGGATTGGAGCAGACAATCCTTGTATGAGTGGTTATAAAACAAAAATAACCACGAAGGCTAAGGCGGGAGCTCCGCTCCGCTCCGCTCCGCTCCGCTCCCGCCTTAGCCTTCTAACCTAACCTATCCGAGTCGGGGTGAGCAGTGTCCCTTTTTCTTTAAGCCGTACCACATATTATTTCGTAAGTCAAACAACCATTAGGTATTTTGAACTTAGGTTGTTTAACTTTAGGTATTATAATTTTAGGTATTCAAATACTTAGGCATTTTAAACTTTCGGTATTTTTAAATTTAGGTCAACCCACCATTAGGTATTTAGATTTTAGGTATTTTGAACTTAGGTTATTTAACTTAAGGTATTATAATTTTAGGTATTCAAATACGTACCCATTTTAATACATTATAATAACAGTTATAAAATCTGAGGGATTTAAAAAAAAAAACTAGCCGTAAAATATTGTTCTAAGACCTTTATCTATTTTATGACAAGCTTTTATGAGGATTAAACTAATTTATTTAGATAAAAAAGTACATTACCTACTTGTTAAGATTTTTGCAATATTTCTCATTTTTCGAAAGCGATTTCGATCGAATTAAGTTTTCCTTATCGTGTTTTGAACCGTTAAAAAAGCAAGAGTATCTAATAATATAGTTTTATCAGATCAAATCAAAGAATCCTTACTAGTATAAAGTTCACCCCAAGATGAGTCTCTTTCGAATATACAAGCCATAACAATGTCGAGAGGCCAAACCGGTCAGGGTCTAAGTAAATAAATGTTGTGGAAGAGTACAAGTTGTGTTATTCAATATAATTTTGTAACGTTAAGATCACTAAGATTGAGGATATAGAAACATAAGGCAGTTTTAGAAATTCAACCCCTAAAAGGGTAAAACAAGGTGGCAAATTATGTGTTACATAAAATAAATAACCTCAATAGCTACATATTTCTCTGAATTTTTCGAAATTCTGCCCTTAAGGGTGGGAGATGAAAGTTTGTATGAAATAATTATTTAAAAACTGATTAAGTGGCATGGTCTGGGACAAGGAAGTCTGGGTTTTATTTCTGCAATCCCACGGGAATTACGTGCGTGAAGTCCGCTATGTATAATAATGTAGGACTCCCAACCGTAGGAAGATGTAGGGGAACCGTGTGGATATACCTATAGCCGAAAGTAGTCCGGCAAAGGATTCATAAGAACTCCCACACGTAAAATGGATCATTCTATATTTCAGGACCCACTCAATATTTTGTTTATATTACCCCAAAAAAAACAGCTTATAATGATACGAATTCTCAGTGGAGGCCGAGATGGTAGCCAAAATTACTCGCGAATCCTTGAACTATCCTTGCAAAAGAGTGTGAGCGCCCGACTCTAGATAGATATGTAAGGAGTGTATAGGTTTGGTCAGCTATTAGCGGCAACAACAAATTAATTTCTGTTAAAATTTCAACATCCTAGTTCATTAGATACAGCATCGTGACAGATAGACAAACAGACAGCAAAGTCTCAGCAATTGGATCCTATTTTTCAAAACCCTTTGTATCAACTCACCATCTTGTAAAGTAGCACAAACAATAGCGTACGAGTAGGGTCCAGCGCCATAGTTGGAGAAGCCGGCCACCTTCACTGTGTAGTTGGTGTACTTCATCAGACCTTGAAGGTACAGCTCTGTGTGGAGAGACGTTTGATTCTGCCAGGCTGCTTCTGTAAGACGAATATTTTGACGATATTTAGTAAAGATCGAAGTTTTGAAATGATAACCGGTGAATGGTCAATCTTTTTAACATGTTTGAGCACATTTATGAAAGATTGCAAACTTGCAATATAAGTTATATGAGAAAAGGAGCATGTCTTCGTGAATGGCACGATACGTATTTTAGACAAAGACTTCTATATAAACTGAGGTAGACGTGCTGTTGTCTAACTAACGACGTTTCAAAAGCAATCCTGAAACTCACACATTGGTAAGACTACACTCACTAATAAACAATATCGTAATTGTCACCACAACGGCAATATACAAGGCGTATGGACTCAAGCATAGACTGGGACTGCAAGCCGAGTTTAGCCGAGTACCTACTTTCGAAGTTTTGACTCGCTACAGTGCCTGCAACGCTGCCAATTGACAAAGTTTATAGGTTTCGAAAATCGGTGCGTAGGGCATGTCTACTTCAGTTTATATAGAAGTCTTTGATTTTAGATACGTATTTATTTGACATAAGTTACCAGGAATTAAATTTCCATCGGAAGCGGGAAAGGGAACAAATTTTCTCGCCGGAGCGGAGATGTGGTCGCCATTGTAAACAATATAAATAATTAAATGAAACTTACCATCAGTAGCAAACAGAACTGTATATCCAACCAATGAGCTCCCCTGTCCAGGCAGGCTGATCGGCTGCCAACCAACTCTTAAAGATGTTGATGATACTGCCGTGCACTCTACTGATGAAGGAGCTTGCTCTGGTGCTGTGGAACAGAGTTATATGCAAATAATATTACAAGAAATAATTGTACATAGTGTTGGGTCAATATGGCTGACAGATAATGCACATTTTTTCTGCACAAAATGAAATGTATTCTCTTTAAAATGAAAAATATAATTTATCAAAATTTTCTTGACTCTATTGAGAGTTTGAAAATGCTGCAGTCTGAGATGAACACCTTAAGAAACTCAGTACGGTGACACAGGCAGCGCCACCTGATACCAAAGTAAGCTAGGTTTAACCTGCTTCTTTTATGAGTATCAGACAACGAATATTAATACTATCTACTTACGTTTTTTTTGCCAGATAAACGCATAACTTATAGTACAAAGACACGCTATATCGCGAGAATAATTCATAGTTCACAGAAATTTTAATCCCGAGGTGGAAATTGAAAATCCACAACCTCGGAATTCTGAATACAATAGTTTATATTATTGATACTGTTGATTGATGGCACTTGATGGAACTTGCTACACATATTGAAAAACTTTACTTGTACTATTCCACAACATTTATTATTGTAATACCTAACCGGTTTCGCCTTTCGGCATTCTCAAAGGCTATTTACTTATTTAGATCATAGTTACACTTCGAACGCATAAACAATGACAATAGTTTAAAAGTTAGCCTAAAATACCTATTCGCCCCATGGTGCCAATATATTTTGCTATTATCATCATAGTGATAAGGTCGCAAAAGAAACCTACCAGTTTTCCTTCTGAATACTTCCACCAAGTCACATAAGATCTAAACTTAGTACACATTACAACAGGATGTTTGTGACCACTCAGAGCACTTATACGACTGTATTATACTCATACATAGAGGCAGAATGAACAATAGAACAATGGGTAGGCATTAGGAATATATGCGTATTGAGAATAACGAAAATAGCTAAGGAGATCATTGGCTGAAATTTGGTAGAGGAATACATTATACTATGACATAACAAGACTATTATTGCCGGAATAAGTTCTGACGATATGCGTGGATGGGGACATAATTCTACATGGCAGGACCCACGGGCGTCATATAGTAAAAAAAATTAAGAAGATATAATATATAATTACCTCCCTCTCTCGTAACTTGAAACACTGGTAATGAGAAGGGGCCTGACCCAGCGTTTGTAAATGCTGACACAGACACTGCATACCTGTAAAAACAATAAGTATTTATATCAACAATAAGGCTGGCTCACCACCTATTATGTGGGTCAAATTCTAAAAGGGTGAAATGTGGGCATGTAACATGCTTCTGCCTACCCCTTCGGGAATAAAGGCGTGATCATATGTATGTATGTACGTATTTATATCAACAAGAAATTCATTTTTGCCACAGTAATTTTTGGATGCGGATGAGCATCCAAATGTAGATTTTATTACGAAAATAACCAAGCACAGATTTTAGTAGGAGAAAATAAGTACCTATTGCAGTAGTATAAATAATATTTGATTTTAGACCCGATATATCGGTCCTACAAAGACGTGATCGCTTTTGCTACTTAGGTAATCATAATATTCAAAATAATCCCCGTGCGTGATATGTTTAATTGTAACCTAACGAAACGTGTCTGCTAACAGTATCCTAAAATTAATTATTAATGTACTAGAAGATGGCAACCGCGTTAAGTTTTATTAAACCAACCAACTATTATACCAACTATTATATTATACCAACCACCTTCACAATATCTACATTCATAAACTGTCGCTCGTCTTTGTGTAATTTTTTAGCAAAATTACTGTTTCGTAGTAAGGTAAATAATTGATATTCTTGGCAACAAATATGTTTTTTTCATACTTGAAGCTACAAATAACAATAGATATACTTGGTACATACGTCATGACGTTTTAAAGTTCATGATGAACCCATTGTTAAATATAATATGTGACATAGTATTAGGCAAACCATAATATTATATTGTAATGTTCTCCTACAAACTTATTTTACCTGTTTGTTTTAACTTGAATTTTGATTAGTAAACATTGTTATTCTACTCGCAATAAACATGTCTTTAATCCTGAAGGGGATGGCAGACTCATGCCATACGCCCACATTTCAACAATTTTTTTATACTACTAGAGTGGCAGACAAGCATACGGCTCGACCAGATGTACCGGTGGTCACTGCAGCCTATGGACGTTTGCAACACCAGAGGCGCCACAATCGCGCTGCCAACCCTGTAAAAGCCTTCTAAGTCCCCTTTTGAAGAACCCTATACTGTAGGCGTTTGGGAAAACCCAAGCAGGGAGATCATTCCACAACCTAAGCGTACGCGGAAGAAAGCCTCTATCGGATCTAACCGTGCTCGAGCGCTCAGGACGCAACGTATGAGGATGAACCCCCTGTCTGTGGCGAGCGGTGCGATGATAGAATGTAGCCGTATTTATTGTGACATGTAATAAGCGGTAAGTCTTAATTGCCGTGTTGGATTGAACAGGCGCAAGTTGTACCCACTGTTTAAAACCTTATGGTTTTCAACCTACCTTATTATATAGCAATTGAATCCCACAGTTTAACGTATAGTTTGAAGCACGGGAACGCTTTTAAATGGATATACCACAAAGCGGGCCGGTCACAGCGAAAGAGCAGTCATAGTATGTTGTTTAACGTACCTGGTATTTTTTAAAAGTCCGCTTAATATAGTTTCTTGTTTCCCAGACAGTTGAGAGACTTTCACGATTCTTGTATCATCTTCATCAGTAGCTGAAAAGGTGTATAAAACTTATTAAAAAATTATGCTTTGTTACTTTTGATAATTTGATTTCTGGTTCAGGTCCAGCTTGAAGGACTAAAACGATGTGATCCCAACATCGGATTGGTCCTTTGAACCGGATCGGAACCAGTGATCAATAACTTTACCAGTGGTATAATTTTTATAAGCTACTAGAGGACATAACGTCGTTTCACCCGCATAGTTCCCGTTTCCGTACGTCTACGGGAACAAAATATAGCCTATGTTACTCGGTCCCGGGACATCCTTCCGAGGGCTTACCCGGGACTCCCAACCACAGGCTATTAAGTGTTACGTGAGGTTTTTTAGTCGGTAAGAGTCAACAACATCCTCTGAGGATTTTCCCTCACGTAAAAAAAAAGCCTATGTTACTCGGGAATAACGTAGCTTTCCAGTGAAAGAGTGAAAGAATTTTTAAATCGGTTCAGAAGTTTCAAACCTTTCTATGCAAACAAACAATCAAATCTTTCCTCTTTAAAATGTTAGTATAAGATTTTTCCAACTAATAAATATTTAGAAAACGTTATTTATTTGTTAATTAACATTTTAATAAATGTGTGATTTTTCCACTGGTTCTGAAATGTCCGTATTCACAGGTTTATCATTTCTAATTAAAATGTGTTAATACCATGGACCAAATACACATGACTGCTTCGTGGGTCTAGAAGTCGAAATGTGCGATTGCGGATCACGAGGTCGTGGGTTCGATTACCCACCGGAGACTTAACTTGTGTGATTTAAAAACTTGCAACGTTTCCAGAACGCTGGAAGCTCACTCGGGTCGTACCTGTACCAAAGGGTAGTGGTGGCCCTGATCCTAGTAATTATAGGCCTGTTGCCATTCTCAGTACTCCAGCGAAAGTGTTCGAGGCTACCATTCATAGCTGTCTCTTTGGACAGGTTAGTGGGCAACTATCGGACGCACAGCAAGGTTTACGTGCGGGGCGGGGAACTACAGGAAATCTTCTACATCTTATGTCGTGTTTGGGGCCTGCGGTAGACGAGGGGCTACAGGTGGATGTAGCCTACTTCGATTTCTAAAAAGCGTTCGATTTAGTAGATAATGACACCCTTTTAACGCGTTTGGCCGCAGTGGGATGCACACCGCGAACGTTGGCGTTCTTTGCGGACTATCTACGTGACAGATGTCAATACGTGGACTGCGGAGGTTGCATTTCTGAATCATACTTTACGAGATCTGGTGTGAGTCAGGGGAGTAATTTAGGTCCTCTCCTCTTCATCCTAATGATTAACAGCCTGCCGGAAGTGGTGAATCATGCGACACCATTACTTTTTGCTGATGACCTCAAATTAGTTAGAAGAATTTCGCAGAATGAAGATTATAATCGGTTGCAAGAGGATATAGATAGGGTGGTAACGTGGAGCAAAGTAAGCAAACTTTATTTTAATATAGCCAAATGCTCAGTGATATCGTTCAGCCGATTACGTAACCCTGGTCACTACCAGTATCAAATAAAGGGGGCCCCTTTGCAGCGGGTAAGTGAGGTTCGGGATTAGGGAGTTCGATTCAGCGGGGATTTAAGGTATAGTGCACATATTCAGGATGTGTGTAAAAAAGCCTATCGCAATCTAGGTTTTCTTTTGAGGCACGCAAACCGCTTTACAAATATTGCAGCTTTGAGAGCGTTGTACGAAGCACTGGTGAAAAGCCACCTAGAATGCAATTCTAGCATCTGGTCTCCGTACGAGGCTAAGTATAAATTTATGTTGGAACGTATACAGATCAAATTCATTAGATTTTTGTACAGTAAACTATTCGGTGTTTATCCTGGATATCCATTGTTGTATCCCACACTGTTCATTTTTGGCATGGTGGGATACTACAAGTTGGAAGTGAGAAGGGAAGTGGCTCTGGCCACGTACGTATTCAAGGTGCTTCGTGGCTACACTCACAACCCCGCTATCCTGCGGGAGGTAGGGCTGTGCGCGCCCGCAGGGTACGTGTGGCGGCGGCGGCGTCCGCGCCTGCTGGCCGTGCGGTGCGCGCGCACCAACTTGCTGCAGCAGGCTCCGCTCACGCGCGCGCTGCGGGCGCTCAATATGGTGGCGGATTGCATTGATTTGTTTTCGTGCACGCTGAGTGAATTCACAAGGATCACGTATTGCATAATATCATCGGATATAGAATTGGGTCCAAATGATTAAATTATAAATGAATTATTGTATTTCTACTTATTTATTTTGTTATGTTGGCTTCTGCGCGTTCTACTGTTAATTTTTAAATTTTATTATTTAAATATGAATGAAATAAGTAAAATATAAAGTAGGGGCTTATTATTATTTATTATGTTCGCCGATTATTTTTTTATTAAGGGGAGTGGTTGACAAAGTTTGCGAAAAAGAGGTGCAAATAAAGACGTTCTTCTCGGTATTAGTATACGAAAAAATGACAGCCAAAAGTAGATTTTAAATCTAAAAGATGTGTGTCAAAAGATGGTTTTATCAGAAATTGTGTATTTATTATAAATAATTAGTAAAACATCATTGAAATAGCCTATATTTTTTTAGAAGAAGACGTTTTATGACATCTATTTATTAATGAATGATAATAAAATTTATATCAGAGACTAAAGAAAACATAGACCTCTAAAATGGTTTTCTTCAATTTTGAATTAGTATAAGTTTTAACTAATTATAACTAATAATGTATTCAAAGAATACATCACATTGCTTGCTTCCCCGCGCTATCCCGAAAATCTAGTGCGGGGGGAGTCGTGTTGCTAGACGGACGTGTGTCGCTCTGGTCTGCAAAATATTCTCGTAAAATGTTATATTTTCATTCATGTACAGAGTAATGCGTGTAACAGAGCCAGAGCCCGAGTTACACAATGCATACTGCATTACATGAGAATATAATGCATTTCAATTTTTTTTTGTATTGTTTTATTAAATTACTTCGAAAGGTAGTCATGCTTATATTGTAAGCGGTACTTAATCATTTCAATATAAATAAATGAAGAAATATTTGTGGACATTCGCACACAACTTAAGCTATTATAACTTTGTGCTAAGGGATATAGCTAACTGATGAAAATACTTATATTACAGTTATTATTAACACACTGCTTTCTTTGAGACACTGGTCTCAACTTGACTGCCTCTGTGGCGCAGTCGGAAGTGATACCGCCTGCGGCGCTGGAGGTCGTGGGTTCGATTCCCACCGGAGACAAATATTTGTGTGACCCATAAATGTTTGTCTCAAGAGTCTGGGTGTTTCTATGTGTAATATGTATGTATTCAAAAAGTATATAAGTATTATTATCCGTGGTCTTATACCCATAACACAAGCAGGTCATTCCTAGCTTACTTTGGGATTAGATAGCCTTGTGCGAAATGTCCGTGAATATATTTACTTATATTTATTTATTTATATTAACCGTCAATTTTTTCAGCTTATTACGTCTTGGGGTGATGTAGGCACCATCTACCGGCAACTTGGTTAAAGTAATAAAGTGAAGGAATTGACGGTCGAGAGCAGTGTCTCGTTGGTCCAATGGTGAGGCCGTCTGGTCCGGCAAACCAGAAGACGCAGGTTCGAATCCTGCTCGGGACCAAAAATTGTATTCAATTATTTGCTAGACAAGTAAGTCTGGAAATGATCTGCTGGCTCTGTTGGATTCTCAAACAATTTGTTATGATTTTTTTAAGACTATATTACAGTAAGCAGAGTACTAAAAAGAATAACCCGCCGAGTTTCTTGCTAGTCTATATCTATACATAATAATAAAACTGTTGAGGGTCGAGAGTCTGAACACGAAAGCTATTTAAAAAACAAGAACGCGTTCTCTAATCAATACCTACTTAAGCCAAAATGAAATTTAAAATTTTCATGTCCGTCTGTATTCCGAATACGTATCACGCCGAAACTACTGATTTGAATGAAAATTGATCCGAGGAAGTTCAGGAGTTAGAGACATCGCAACTTCTCAAAACCTTCAAGAGTTCCTTTGAATGTGAGTGTAAATCTAAACCGGCGTGTTGGCTTTATCATAAGAGCTTAATGATTAAGTCCAGAGTTAAATATTTCGTCCGCGCCGTAGGCGTGAACTGAAATAAATTATTTTAGAATAGATTCTAAAACAATTCAGTCCACGCCCTCGACGTGTACGTTCTTTTATGATAAAACAAACAGTGCAGTTTCACTCACCACTTGCTGAGTCTGATAAAGAAATACCTCCCCTTTCATGCACCTTAAGCGTCGTAAACGAAGTTGTGAGGGTCAGCTAGTTACATACATACATAAATATGGTCACGCCTTTATAGGCGTGACCATACATACATAATATACATATTTATGTATGTATTTATGTATGTATCTGCCTACCTCTTCGGGGATAACCCCGAAGGGGTAGGCAGAGGCATATTATTATGTCCCCACATTTCACCTTTTTAGAATTTGTGCCACGTAATAGGTGGTGAGCTGTATTGCCGTGTTGAGATAGACAGGCGCAGGTTGTGACTGCCTGCTGTTGAAATTATTCAAGCCGCCGAAAAGGCCTTCTACTTGGCTTAATGACTGCCATTTTACGGGCAACCAAGACCCGTTGGTCTTGGTTGCCCGTAAGTTTCGAAAGGCACGTTCAGCCGTTGCTTAACGAGCCTTCCGAAACACGGAAACGGCACGAACAAATAACTTCACAAAGTGGTCACATGGATGGCAAAGTTAGAGCGAACGGGTAGTACGACTATTTTTGTTTGTTATAATAAAATGAAATGAAATTTTGTTCCAAAAGTAACAAAAATTTTAAGCGAGTGGAAGACCCCTCTTGTCTGGATTTGTAATAATTTACGTAAAACAATGAATATATGAACATGCGTCTTTGTGAATTCGTCACATTTAATTTTTACGTAATAATCAATCACATTTTTTGCAGTGTATTTTTACACTTAAAAACAAAGGAAAATTGAAATACTAACGTTCCTTTGTTTTTTAATTTATTTTCGCCTCTCTCTATAAAATAGAGTGCAGAGGGGCTTATGGCGAGAATTTGTTTGTAGTCTGTGACTCTGTTGCATTAAACTACGTCACTAGGTCACGTGGATCATCTGTTCAAAGTTTGAAATAAAACAAAAATGACAACGTCAATCGGATTGAACTCTCACAATAAACGTTTTAGAGAGGGGCAGTCGGGTGAGACCATCTCACAGCTTCTTGTTTATTTGGTGAAGCGAGGAACGCATTTCCGCTACTATTTTTCTTCTTCTTCCGTAGTTCTTTTACTCTGATGTTTCTGTAGTTGCGCTACTCTATGTTGGCGAGTCATATCGCCCATATGCTCAAGGTCGTTAGCCGTGGGTATGGCCTTAATTGAAGTTTATTTTTTAATATTTATACATTGGGCATAAGTAGTTAATAATTTTGGATAAGTATAGCTTTTTAAAATCATGACTGGAATTAATGGTTTCTTATAATACATTATTTGGACATTGCATATTGTTTAATATTATTTAAATTTCTAAGTTATTTATTACATATATTGACATTATATTTGAATGATTACTTTATGCTGTTAATGGATTTTATTATTTTAAATTGATGATATTTTATGTAATTGAACAATTTTATTGAGTTTAATTTAAATTTTAATACTTAACATTTTTATTACTTGAATTTTGCGTTCGATTATTAAAATCCACGAATAGTTTATTTTTTGTATTGATGATTTGTTTATAGTGCTAATTGAGTTTTTTTGTTGGATTTTGCTTATTGTTATTTAAACTAATTTTGTCCTGCACTATTGTATTAGATTTGTCTGTGATGGTAGTGTAGCGTATGTTAATAAATAAATAAATAAATAAATAAATAAATAAATTTATAAATGTTTGTCTCGAGAGTCTGCGTATTTCTATGTATGATAAGTATGTATTCAAAAGTATATAAGAAGTATTTACATCCCTGGTCTGATACTCATAACACAAACAGGTTATTTTGGCTTACTTTAGGATCAGACAGCGTTGTGTGATTATGTCTGTGAATATTTTATTTTTTAAAATCAATCTTCTCTAAACGTTAATTCAAATTCCGATGATTATTTTATTGAGCTACATCACTATGGTAGAATTTGTTTGAATTTTGATTGCAACGGTTTCTAGCATAAAACATACGAGGTCTTCTTTTTTACCTGAACCAATGTTTTGAGCTACAGCTTTCACGTGGTATCCAGTGATGACACCATTGTGAGAGTCTTTTAAAGGTTGTGACCATGTAACGTAGAGCTCTCCAGGGTTTTCTGTTTGTTCTACTTGAACGTTTACTGGAGCGGTAGAAGGAGCTGGAAGGAAATGAAATTCATGAAGGTTATAATTGGATTTTACAGCTAGTTTGTCGTTAGTACTTTTCCGTGTATTTTACTATTGATGTATTTTCCATTATAAGCATCATTGCATTCGAAGATATCGTTTCTGTCCTTTGCTCTTCATTAAGTATCCATTTCATCAGTGAATATGTAATCCTCCACGACGTCAAGTTATGACATGACATTTTGTATTAGGTAGTCTCTTTAACGCGACTGGGGTACTTTAAAATACTCTTATTTTCTCATAATAGGTACATACATTAAAGATTAACTTAAAGATGTTAACGAGGCACCAGATTCTGTAACTTTTCTTTCACAGCAAGTTTTTTGACCCACGGGTAATATGTAGTATTCATCATCATAATGTTCTGACTTTTTCATTGTGCAACGTGTATTTTGAAGCAAGCCTGATTAAATTTAAACCAAACTTTATTATAATACTAACCTTCCTCATGCGTGGTAAAATGTACAGGCGCAGTGAACAAACTAATCCCGACTTGGTTCCCTGTTGCCACGCGCACTGCGTATGCTGTCGCTGGTCGGAGATTCTGGAGTTCTATTGTTTGACGATGGTCTTGGTCTTTTCTGGATAAGATAAGTTACAACTTGAGTATAAAATAAAAAAAAATATAAATATTCACGGACATTTCACACAACGCTATCTGATCCCAAAGTAAGCTAGGAATAACCTGCTTGTGTTATGGGTATCAGACCACGGATATTAATACTTATATACTTTTAAATACATACTTATCATACATAGAAACACCCAGACTCTTGAGACAAACATTTATGGGTTAAATTAAAGTTAAAGAAAAAAAAGTTAAACATTTATCAAGATTCTTCTTTGAATTCTGCGATTTCGAGTTATGGATGTATATTTTAAAGGTTGGCCCAGCGGATATTTAATTGTGTTCATAATGTGCCGTCATCATAAAGGCGTTTTAGCCGGTCAAACTTTAGTTTTAATTGGATATAGTAAAAGCTTTTTAGGCATCACTTTGTATGGCGTTTGTTTTGTTTCTACATATAAAACGTTTGTTGGATTTTCCTATATTCTACTTTAAGTATATCTTTCAATTAATCCAACCGATTCCTATTTCTTATTTGCCATACATACACATACTTCTTTATTTACATTATTTGTGATTCATCCTGGGCATGGAGTTCTTTTAATACGATTGGGTGGAAATTACGGTGAAATATTGAACTTTGTCAGAAACCCACTTAATAAACATAATAGTGCATTTTAGTTCCTAGACTTTGCTCCTAGTATAAGACTAGATACTAACACAAAAAATAATTTAAAAGGTACATAGATCATTCATCTTTACAAGGATCCTCACCTGCTAATATTTACAGAAGTAGCATGATCCCAAACGGCATCAGTGTAATGTAAATGTGAATACTGGAGCGCGTAATACTGCGCATGGGCACGGAGTGTATCTCGCCAAGAGATCGAAGTTGTACGAGACCTGACTGTCTCCACACGTACATCGGAAGGTGGAGTTGGTGGCTCTGGAAAAGTGAACAAATAAAATTAAACATTACAAAACATTAAAGGAAATTTTAAAATTTAATAAGTGTGCTCACAGAAATTTCGAAAGTCGCTAGTATCGTCTAAAAAAATTCACTACGAATAGTATTGATGTCTCTTTAAGAATAGTGCTACCCGATTTTGTTCTCGAATTAACATTGCCTTCAGTTGGCACATAATTTTTATCCTTATTACTAGCTCTCTCTCTCTCTCGCGTTTTGTTTTGGTTCTACACATCTCTTTCTCAACCTATGACTAAATTAGATATATCCACCTGACTCTGCATAAGTCTGTAACTTCGCCTGCCTATCAGTTGCTGCACCATTTGCAAGTCGGACCTTTCTATACATGTAAGGGATATTCACCCTTTTCTTAACTGTAACTATAGTTCTATTCTTATCATTGTTACTAATTTAGTATACATTTTAAATAACTTACCTAATATAGTAAGATGAACATTGAAGCCAGCAGTGCCATAAGGGTTGCTGGCTCTACACTGGTATATACCAGCATCACTTGCTTCGGAGTATTGGAAACTGACGATGCTCACTACTCCTAAAGCTGTTTTGGTTTCAGAAAACTTGA
The DNA here is from genome assembly GCA_933228765.1 of Miltochrista miniata. Lineage (NCBI taxonomy): Eukaryota > Metazoa > Arthropoda > Insecta > Lepidoptera > Erebidae > Miltochrista > Miltochrista miniata. The sequence continues at coordinate 19,064,171 of OW121773.1, forward strand.
TTCTGTAACATATAAATATTGCTATTAAGTATTTAAATATTCATATCGGTAGTCAGCTTTTACAAACGAATAAATATTTTTATCTTGAAATATACCAATGATACAATAATTTAACAGAAAAAAAAACAATTGACATTTGAGTGCAATTCTAACCTTCTCCCATGCCGAGGGAATTTCATAGGAACGTCAAGACCTCTTCTAATAATTAGAATTAAAGATTTTATAACTGCTCATTTCATGGAATACATTTTGTGGCTATTTAAAGTCCTGTCAGCAGACCCAACCCATCTTCTTCAAAGCAGCGCTTTTCTTTGATTGTGTTCATGTTATGTAAATCATGTTAATCCTAATTTCAAACCTTAACACAACACATCTTACTACAAATGTACTGACCTCTGATTATTAAAATCCAGCGTACTCCCATCATGTGTCCAGGTAACTCGTACAGGGTCATCACCCATCGGTTTACATTCAAGTGCCACAGGGTGACCGAGTCTTGAAGTTGCATTCATCGATGAAGATTCAAAATGAACTGGCTCTAAAAGTAAAAGGAGGATTAGTCAATACTTCATATAGGTATCATTTTAGTAGTAAAAGTTACTTAACACGTTCACGGACAGTACGTCGAGAACCGTACATCCTGACTCTCATAATATGGCACTACGGCTGTAGCCGGTGATTTTAAATGTATCAAAAGTGGAATTACGTTCACAGCCGAAGATTTTTCATTACACACATAGGAACGGCGTGACTCTGTGCCGTTTTAGGCTGTAATACAGACAGCTAGTGTCACATCAAGCACTCCGACGCGTGCACACAAGTTAAGTCTCTCACGCACACATTGAAGGACATCATGTCGTGACACTCCGTCTGTGGCTGGGCGATCTACCTACTTATTCGATCGAACGGTTACGTCTTTGGCCGTTACTGCCGCAACACTTACTTGAAAAATCTAATAATGTGGCAGTCCGTCCGCAGGCGTGATACTATTTTGTATGGAAAATTTGTGTGTCATATCACAATTTTTTAAGAATGGTTTCTGTCCGTGAACGTGTTAAACTTTTACGTGTTTGAAAAATATTTTGTGATTCATAATATATGTCATTTTTGTCCCCCATCAGGGTAATCAGAGAAGGGGTTTGTACTTGAATGTTAATTTCTTCTTTCGTTACTTTTACAATTTATTCTTAAGGATAGTCTTATGGCCAATTTTATTGTTCCACATACCCAATAGGTAAAAACGGGATCTTATTACTGAGGGTTCTGTTTGTCTGTCATGAGAGTGTATCTTATTAACGGTGATAGCTAGAGACCTGAAATTTTCACAGGCTATGTATTTCTGTTGCCAATATTACAACAAAAATAACTAAAAACAGATTGATAATAATGGACTCTCATACAACCACCGTAATTTATATAGGATTTTTCATCTTAATTTCAGTACATTGTAACGTAGGCATAATTCTAACATCATGGTGGTTAAAATGTTAATCTTTGGCATGCTTAATCTATGGCGTGGAATAGTCTAGAACATTTAGAATGTGTAGAGAGAAAGAAAGGCGGCGGCCATCATTGATTAGCTTAAGGATCTTAGATCAGTTTACATGTGCATTATCCTCTGTAAAAGTGAAGCTAATAAAAGCAGTGTTAAACGAGCCTACTCAAGTTTAATTTCTTTCCTAGACTCACTCCTACAAATCCTCGTCCGGGATCTGAGTCTAGTTGCGATATTTCTTCATATTTACGACGACGACGGGTGCCACGCGGTGGCGCCATACCGGCCGGCTTGGCTTCCAACTTGGAGTCGAGAAGTGACGCTGGGTTTACGACGAACGACGAGTTTACGATGGCAGAGGATAAAACTAAAAACGACGGCGACGAGAGCAGATGTTACGGTAATGTTCAACCATTTTATGCCGATTCTTTACCTAAATTCTCAGGTGACGACGTCACCTATTCCTCTACAAGATGGACGCAGGATTTAGAGGATAATGCGGAAATATTTGGATGGAACCAGCAACAGAAACTTATTTTCGCACGACGTAGTCTCACTGGTACGGCGGCGTTATGGCTAAAAACAGAAAAAGCGTTTCGGACTTACGACGATCTTAAAACCGCTTTGGTTAAAGAATTTCCCGAAGCGGTAAATAGCAAACAGATGCACGAGGTCATGAGTAGCCGCCGCAAACGGGCTAGTGAGACGTATTACCAATATATGCTGGTTATGAAAGAGTTAGGTAAAAGGGCAAAATTCCCTGACTACGTGTCTATTCAATACATCATAGATGGGATTTCTGATTATGAATCGAATAAATTACTTTTCTATGGAGTTACTAGTTACCCAGTGCTCAAGGAAAAGTTGGCACTGTACGAGTCCTTCAAACAGAAATCTAAGAAAACGGACCCTGGGCGGCCACGGACTTCCGCAAACGCACCGAAGTTGCAGGCCGAATCAGAACAAAAACCCAATCAAGAGGTCCGATGCTACAAATGTGGAGACAGGGGTCACGTAGCAAGTTCCTGTAATAAAGGCATCAAATGTTTTCGGTGTAACGATTTTGGTCACATAGGAGCACATTGTCCAAAAATGCAGGCGGTGAATGGAAAAAATCGAGAACCGATTGCGTCATCAAAGACAAATCGAACAATGAGCGTTCAATGCCCGTCAGAGGGCGCTTTGCCGTATAGTGGCGCCACCAATTCAAACGAAGATGGCGACAATTCCGATGACGATTCGAAGCAGCTGTCATTTAATTCATTCAGTCCTGCTGACGAATGTCTGAGCTCTAATATTTTGAATATAAACAAACCACATGAAGCGATTAACATGAGCGTTAAACAGGTGAAAATAAATGGATTTGTAGTGAACTCTTTAATAGATACTGGTAGTGATCTGAATTTAATAACTTTCGATTTGTTTTGCAGCTTGAATATTGTTCATAAGCCCGAAAGGATTTTACTGACTGGATTAGGAACTTGCAAGGTGTATTCGATTGGTAAGTTTGAATGTAATATCATTGTTGATGCTCACAGTTACATTACAAGCTTTTATATTGTTCCCACCAGTGTAATCCCATATAAAGTAATCTTAGGTCAGCCATTCATTGTAAATACAATAACTGTGATTAGTAAGGGGTCTTTAGAGGTTAGGCCGCAGTTTTATGACAGTTCCTATCAGAATTCTATTTGTGTGTTTTCCAATAACAATGATGAACAGAATCCGCTAATTCAAGAAATTATAAGTAGTTATAAACCTTTAAAAATAAAAGAGGCTCCGATCAAATTAAGAATTGTACTAACTGATGATATCCCCGTGGCTCAACGACCCCGTAGGTTGGCCCTATCTGAAGAACAGGTTGTAAAACAACAAATCGAAGAATGGTTGTCTAATGGCATTATTCAGCCAAGTCATTCCGAGTATGCTAGTCCCCTGGTTTTGGTTAGAAAAAAAGATGGTAATATAAGGGTGTGTGTAGACTACCGGAAAATAAATCAAAAGATGGTGAAGGATGAATACCCTTTACCCATTATCGACGATCACATAGACAAGTTGAGTAAATGCAAAGTTTTCAGTACTCTTGATTTGAAGAATGGGTTCTTTCACCTACCCATAGAGGAAGATTCAATTAAATATACGGCTTTTGTTACTAGTAACCCCGAAGGGCAGTATGAGTTCCTCCGGGCTCCCTTCGGGCTCTCTGTTTGTCCGAAGTACTTTATGCGATACATTAACATTATATTTGCAGAACTCATAAAGCGTGGAGTCGTTTTGATATTTTTGGATGACATAATTATACTTTCTGAAGGAGAAGATGATGGTGTCACCAGGCTTAAAGAAGTGTTGAAGGTAGCCGCAGAGTATGGACTCAATATAAATTGGAAAAAATCACAGTTGCTCCAGGAGTCCGTAGAGTACTTGGGCCACATAATTTCAAATGGAACGGTTAAGCCTGCACCTGACAAAATCAAAGCTGTCATGAAGTTCCCTGAACCCAGAAGTATAAAAGATGTACAGAGCTTTGTTGGGTTAACCTCTTACTTCAGGAAATTTATTCAGAATTATGCTATGATAGCAAAACCTTTAACCGATTTAATAAAAGAGAGTCAATTTCAATTTGGAAACGATTGCCAACATGCTTTTGAAATATTAAAGTCAAAGTTATGCGCTGAACCAGTCTTAAAAATATTCGATGCTCAATTAGAAACTGAACTGCACACGGATGCATGTAAGTATGGTTATGCAGCTATTTTATTACAAAGACATCCGTCTGACGGTAGCCTACATCCAGTTCATTATATGAGCCGGAAAACCACCGAAGCCCAACAAAAGTGTAGTAGCTACGAATTAGAAGCGCTAGCAGTTGTTGAAGGTGTCAAGAAGTTTCGACGATACCTCCTCGGATCCTCGTTCAAGATAATCACTGATTGTGAGGCATTCCAGAAAACAATGAACAAGAAAGATGTTTCAGCTAAAGTTGCTCGTTGGATCATGTATCTACAAGACTTTGATTATTTAATAGAGCATAGAAAAGGTGACAAAATGCAACATGTTGATTCTTTGAGCAGGTATATCGGATATGTTAATGCTGAGCTACATGCACGGATAAGAAAAGCCCAAGATGAAGATGAGGGCTTAAAGATTTTACGGGAAGTTCTGAAAGAGAAAGAGTATGATGATTATTTTGTAGATAATGGTATTATTTACAAAGGTGCTCAAAAGAAGTTGGTAATACCAGAGGTTATGGACATGGAAATGATTACAAGAGCTCATGGCATAGGTCACTTTGGAAAGAGGAAGACTAAAGATATTTTAGAGAAGGATTACCATATTGAAAAAATGGATGAAAAAATCGAAAAGGCGATCTCTATGTGTGTCCCATGCCTGCTAGCCACCAGAAAATCTGGCAAGAAGGAAGGTTTATTGTACCCCATAGATAAGGGAGAGCTCCCATTGGACACCCTGCATTGTGATCATTTAGGACCCTTGGACATCACTCAAAAAATGTATAAATACATTCTTGTTCTGGTAGATGGATACACAAAGTTTGTCTGGATCTATGCAGTGAAGACTGTGACTGCAAAAGAGACTGTTGAGAAGCTAAAGTTGCATCAGAAAGACTTTGGCAACCCTCGAAGAATAGTGACAGATCGCGGAACTGCATTCACCGGCAGTGAGTTTCAAACATACTGTGAAGAGGAATGTATTGAACACATCACTATTACAACAGGCATACCACGTGGAAATGGCCAAGTAGAACGAATTAACCGTATAATTATTTCAACCTTAACCAAAATGTGCCTTGAAGAACCGAGCCACTGGTATAAGCATGTCAGTGGTCTCCAGAGAGTTATCAATAGTACTTATCAACGCTCCATAAATACATCCCCATTTGAGCTTTTAATTGGGGCGAAACTTAAAATGAAAGAAGATATGAAAATACTACAACTATTAGAAGATGAAAATAAAAAGGAATTTATACACAACAGAGATATGTTGCGACAGGAAGCTAAAGCACAAATATTACGTGTACAAGAAGAGAATATGAGAACATATAATAGGAAGCGTAAGAAGGGACAGCAGTATAAGCATGGCGATATAGTGGCTATACAGAGAACACAGTATGGAACAAACTTAAAGCTGAAGCCTAGGTTTTTTGGCCCATATAGGGTAATAAAGGATTTAGGTCGGGATAGGTATGAGGTAGAAAAGATAGATAGAGGGAAGGAGGGGCCTGTAAAAACTAGGTCTGCTGTGGATTACATGAAAAGGTGGCCTTAGATTTCATGCTTGCTAATTGAATACACCCTTGCCTTGTTTTATTTGGTATGTGTAATTCTTTACTTTAATAATTTGTACCAGTCAGATGTAGCTTGAGTGATCTTAACTTTACCCTGTAATCTGTATCTTGTGTATTCACAAACCGTGTTAGATTTTAAGTACTGATGTATCTTGTGTGATCTTTACTTTACCGTGTAATAAACTGTAACTTGTGTATTCACAACCCGTGTTAGATTTTAAGCACTGATGTATCTTGTGTGATCTTTACTTTACCGTGTAATAAACTGTAACTTGTGTATTCACAACCCGTGTTAGATTAAGTACTGATGTATCTTGTGTGATCTTGACTTTACCGTGTAATAAACTGTATCTTGTGTATTCACAACCCATTGCATTTTAAGTACTGATGTATCTTGTGTATTCACAACCGTGTTAGATTTTAAGTACTGCTGTATCTGGTGTATTTCATAAACCGTGTTCATATTGTACCTAATTGCTGATAGATTTTGACTATTGCATTTCCCATGTTTAGATGCATTTAACATAAATCGTGTTTAGGTTGTTTTTGCTGTGTATTTTGTGTATTGCATAAACCGTGTTTAAAATTGTATGTGCTCATGTATGCTTTGTACTGCATATCCCGTGTTTAGATTAGTGACGAACTATTGTTTGTAAACTTGCTTAACCTGTGTTAATAAGGTGTAAACTTTCGTTTTTTTTTTGTAAACTTGCATGACTGTGTAAGCTTTTACCATGAGTATACTAATAATAATCTTAACTTTTTTGAATTGTAACCATATCCTGCAGTTAGGGGTGTTGTATCACCACAGGCTAGGTACTTTAGTTTTTTTTTGGATTGTTAATTAACACACTTACAGTCTGAGGCCAGACTGTCGAGCAGGACGGCCGAGATATAGGATTTTTCATCTTAATTTCAGTACATTGTAACGTAGGCATAATTCTAACATCATGGTGGTTAAAATGTTAATCTTTGGCATGCTTAATCTATGGCGTGGAATAGTCTAGAACATTTAGAATGTGTAGAGAGAAAGAAAGGCGGCGGCCATCATTGATTAGCTTAAGGATCTTAGATCAGTTTACATGTGCATTATCCTCTGTAAAAGTGAAGCTAATAAAAGCAGTGTTAAACGAGCCTACTCAAGTTTAATTTCTTTCCTAGACTCACTCCTACATTTATTTGCCGATTTTGGTACGGAATCCTCGATTACTTGACCGGTTTGTATAGTAATACATTTACTGCAAAATACTTACTATTAACACTCATCCAAATAGTTTTACTCAAAGGTTGTCCAACACCATTCTCCACGTTACAAGAGTACAGCCCTTCATCCGTGAGGGACACCTCCTCAATAACAAGAGTGCCGTTAGGAAGACTTAATATTCCACCTCCAGCTAACTCGAGCACTGGCTGCCAAGTACCCAAAATTGCTGTAAAATAACATTATGTTTGAGTAACTTACCATTGTCATAACAGTATAAATTGTCTCGAGGTTGGGCCGTACCCGCAGCGAATTAAAATAGCGTCTATCGTTGCGTTCTATCCAACCTATCCCGGTGAGTGTTCTATAAGCTCATTAACTTTAGGTATCCTTTACTCTCTTTTTTGACCCTGAACAACGCATGCTGGGCAGAGAGAGGTGCCACTCTCATAGAGTGGAGAGAATCTTAGCCCAAAGCTTTTTCAAAACATAGTTTACTCAGTCAGGCCATTGAAACGATGCTATCGCTCTACTCTGATAGAAACTTGGAACGCTTTAATAGCGAACGTGTTTTCTTCTCATACGGTTCAGGCTGGTTCATGGTTGTTCATACGGAGCTTGAATTGATACATCAATCGGCCGCCAACCTGAGGGCCACTGTCATTAGTCTTAAAGACTATGAATGAGACCCCAAATTCTATAAATGACTTCCATCAGGCGCTAGGCGTTATTTTGGCAGCTATGTAAATTTAAAAGTAAAATCTTTTTTAAGGTGAGTAGTAAAATCTGATTCGAAATGCAAAATTATTTTGTAATAAGAAGAAAATAAAAAAGAAGAAACATAAATAAGAACATAAATCCTTTACAGAACAATATAGATGATTTAGGTAAAATAGAAGTTTTCGTGAAGACAATAATTATCATAGATACCATTAGATCAGTCGCGATTTGTACTAAACTATCTAAAACAAGATTTATATTCCAAAATTGTACAAATATTCCAATGCATATGTAGTATCTACCATCTTTCTTCATCCAATGAACTTGTGGTATAGGATATCCATTAGCGCTGCAAGATGCAGAGCCTCGTCTGCCCAACAGTAAGGAAGAATTGTTTGGTTCTTCTAACCACTTTGGTGCAACTGTAAATAGAATATTATTGTATCGTAGATCAAATAAATCGGTTTCGCCTACTAATTTAGGGCTTAATCTTCGAAAATTTTGCAAGGCGAAACTAGTCAAGTTCGGAAGGAAATAACGTGAAATTACAAGAATGGTTTTCAGACTTTTTCATCTTTGAAAATACTTATTTATTCCGATTTTAACATCGATATAATAAATTGTTCAGTGAAATCGAAATGCTGATATTCTACTATATTACAATGTTAAAGTTGGATGTTGAAAGATGATTGGATGTTTGTAACTAATTCACGCTCTAACGGATGAAAAAATCTCTCAGTCTGGTACAAGATTATAGCCTGAAATAACACAAAGGCTACTTTTTCTCCAGGGAAAATGTTCCCACGGAAATCGGTAACAGAGTTTCACATGGGTGAAGCCGTGAGCATCAGCTAGTATCACTTAAAAATTGTTAATTACCTTTGATGTAAAGTTCTGTAGATCGATTTACTTTAGCAACGTGGTTCGATGCTACACAAGTGTATGTTCCACAATGTTCTAAGGACACTTTCTTGATCACTAACGCACTGAAGAGTTCTGAATTCCTTTCAGCCACCTAAATATTTATAATATCATTAAATATAATCTAAGTAAATTAGGTCAAAATTTTTAATTATAGACTAGCAATTTTTATTTTATTTTATAAAAAAACAAGCCCACTTGATAGCGAGCCCAAGAGATACAAATCTCTTGACCAACAACATAGTCGCCTTTAAAGGGGTTAAGAGGGCAGCAGCTCCAAATGATGCTCAAAAAGCCAAACTATGCTTATCCTAACAGCTTAAAAAGAAAATCCCAGACTAACTAAGATATTTCGGGTACCTACCTATGTTTGAAAGAAAACTGGGAACGCGTTAAGACAAAGATGTAGAAATAATTTGAAAATTGTATTTTGTAACCTACCTTCAAATTACTATGAATTCTCTTCCCATCCTTGAACCATTCAAAATGTAAAGGCAAATCTCCTGAACGAACATTACAATATATATTTACAATCTGTCCTTCCTGTAGATTAGTTCCAAGCATCAGATCATCTAAAACTGGTCCTTCTATAACCTGTATTTCAAAAGCTCTTCTAGCCATTTCACCTGAAGGACTAGTCACTATGCAAGTAAAAATTTCACCGTTTAATTCTTTTGATACTTCAGGTACAGACAAAATTCCATTTATATTTACACTGGGAGCGTTTCGTCTAGTTTTTCTCTTTGAATGTGAACGTTTATATCGGGTTTGGAAGATGGCATTCGATGTTAACAATTTTCCCTTGTGTTCCCAGTCAATTTTGCTGAAAGATTAAAATTTATTTATAGATTTCACATAGACATTTGGAAAAGTCGCTATCTGTTTCAAAACTTTTGAGTTGGAGAATAATTTACGATGTGTCTGTAAAGTTCTGGGCAAATAGTTATTTAGTATACAATAAATTATTCAAGTTGCTAATTTGGGAATATTTTCCACACGGGCAAACGTGAATAATTATCTGAATCTATTATGGACATTTACTATAAACTTATTCGACCATAATTAACAGTTAGTAATATTAATGATATTGCTACATTGATAGAAATCTATCAGCAAATAGCTTAAAAAAATGTTAGAATATTTTTTTATGACGAGCACTGACTAACAACTCAGTAGGTACCTATTTTAGGTAAAATAAACCGGCCAAGTGCGAGCTGGACTCGCCGATGAAGGGTTTCGTAGCAGCAAGTAACATAATATAAAAGTTCTAAAATACATTTATTGTTAAAAATTACAGAGAAACATAAATATTACATATCTATATTTACACTATTACTATCTAAACTAAACCTAAATAAGGCCCCCGTGGCATTGTGCCCAAAAGACTAGCAGCATTCCCCCTTTGAATAGCAATACCTATTCGTTGAGCGAGAAAACTGCCAGCCCTTGGGTCACCAGTTGACTCCACAAGGCGCTTTTTCAAATTCTTGAAAAATTTTTGCGCATTGGGACCCCATGGACCTAGGGTCTCGACACCGACTGGACAAAAACGATACGATGAGTCGAGACCCTTATATTTATTAATTTTAATATTTTCAGCCGCTTCCGCTGCGGCACTGGCTTTTAATTTTGTTTTAGGAAGATGGGACGGGGCTAGAGTGTCAACACAAGTTGCATCCCACACCAGGACCCGACCCATCTCCCACGGTATCAAAGTTATACCATCTGGTCTCTTGCCATCGTCCCTGAAAACGCCGTTTGGCTCTAAGAGCGCAGGCACATTGGAGGTGGCAAGAGCACGGCGGATGATGTCATTCAGCGCAGCGTGGCGTGAGAAGCGGCCTGCGCTCTTTAAACATGAAAGACCATGATGCCCCAAAGTGTCAACGTTAAAACCGCAGGGGCATCGATGTGGAGCGCAAAGCGTGACGCCAAGTCTCAAACCAACTGAAATTCTTAGGACGTCCGGTTCCAAAAAAGTTCCGGTGTTGGCTAAAAGTTCTTATAGTTCGTTGTATCTTTGATTGATGTTTTAACACTTTCGCAGTGGTAGTGATTTTTCTAACCGAAAATTGCGGTTTACGACGTATTAAAAAAAAACCACCAGCTCTATCTCGTTCGAACCAATTTTCGTTGGTAGTTTTTATAGCAATGTACATCATATATTTTTTTTAGATTTATCATTCTCTTAGTTTAGAAGTTAGAGGGGGGGGGGGGACACACATTTTTACACTTTGGAAGTGTCTCTTGCGCAAACTATTTATTTTAGAAAAAAATGATGTTAAAAACCTCAATAGCATTTTAGAAGACCTATCTATAGATACCCCACACGTATGGGTTTGATGAAAAAAAAAAATTTGACTTTCAGTTCTTAGTATGGGGACCCCCAAAATTTACTACTTTTTTTCTAGTTTTATATAAGAATCTTAATGCGGTTCACAGAATACATCTAGTTACCAAGTTTCAATGGCATAGGCCTTATAGTTTCGGAGAAAAATGGCTGTGACACACGGACGGACAGACAGACAGACAGACAGACAGACATGACGAATCTATAAGGGTTCCGTTTTTGCCATTTGGCTACGAGACCCTAAAAAGGGTCCTAGAAGATTTTAAAATTTCGGCAGCGCTAGTGTACCGCCTCTGGTGTTGCAAAGATCCATAGGCTACGGCGCCCACCAATCCATCTAGTTGGCCGTATGATTGTCGGCCACCTTAGTATTATAATAATAAAAAATAGAAAGTCAGTGGACACTAAGTAAATTGAAATAATTAAAGGATACCAACTTATAATCCTTCATTCCCAGTAGTTCCGCGGCAGTAGTTCCGTGACGGAACTAGTGAGACTTTTGTCCCAATAATTCCGTGGCGGAACTAGTGAGACGTTGTTTTCCTAGTAGTTCCGCACCACGGAAGTACTGGGACATTTTTATTCCCAGTAGTTCCGTAGCGGAACTAGTGAGACATTAAAATGAAGAAAACATTATTAATATTAACAAGAAGTTACCTTATAGGATACCCATAAAATGGACATCTCAAGTTGACTGATTCTCCACTCTGTATTTTTAATGGCGGCAGTGATCTGATGTATGGTGGACCTGAAAAATTTAATAATATTCAAAAGGACAAGTTAATTTGAATATTTCGTCTCATGAAAGAGAAAGCTTTATATTTTACTTCCTTCGAATTTACTTTTATTTTTTTAGGGAGCTTGGCATCTGTTTTAATACCTCGATCGCATTAACAGTTAAAAAATCAAGGCACAGCTGGGTCGGTTCTTTAAATATTCTGGTGTGTTGGTTTTTTTTTTGTTATTTTAAACTCTTCCGGTTTTACCTATTACACTCGTGGTTTATTTTTGGACTTCAGATTTAAGGAAGTTATTTAGATGTAGTAACATTATATACTGCACGATCTGATGTCTGATTCGGTCTGTACCTATTTTTGAATAAAGAAATAACTTGTGGGAACTTCACACGGAACAATATTTCTTGCATTAATGTATCGAAAGAATTGCAGCACCCTTGGCGCAAGTATCTATGTAGAATTATTTCGCTTGAAGTCCTAACTACTAATCAAATATGAGAATATTTAATTGTTTTTATAGAATTTTAAAGCAAAAGACAGCTAATCATAATCATATCAATCAACAATTTAGCAATAACTTCTGCAGTCACATTGATCGTGTGTATGGCTCTCTTACCATAAACATCAAGTCTATTCTCATGTGCCGCAACATTATCTCCTTCTCTTGCTGTACACGCATATAGGCCTCCATCTTCTACTCTTACTCTTGTGATGTTCAGTTGTGTTACCACAGAGTTGTCTGACGTCATTACTTGACCTAGCGCGTATCTGGAATGAAATGAAAATTCATGTGGGTCTCAAAGCAACACTTATGAACGTCAAGATGATTGATTTTATATTAACATATTCTATCGGCCTCCATGACCAGGGGCCTGAGGACGGCGAAGGGGCTGCTTGCCGTGACGTGAGAGTTTCGTGCACGCTTCATGTCCCGAGAAGCAAGATAACACCCGGACCAACTCTCAAAGCCGCGGAATCGTACCCAAATTCCTAGGTGCGGCCGCGGTGCTAGCCAAAGTTTGTCGAGAATCCTGGGACATCCTTAACAGGGGCTCCCGGCGGCGGCACAGTATAAAATGTGCCAACATTATTTATTCAGTCTTGTTTAAACTTTCGTTGATATAACAAAAATCACTGTTTATAATAACTACTATGAGTATTTGGATTTAATCTTTATGAAAAAGATGAATATTAAATTCATTGTTAAACAAATTCGCCTACCGGGAGCGCTCGTGCACGAAAAGATCCGAAAGAAAAATTCCAATTCTTGAAATGAATAAAGAGAGAGTCTTAGTTACCTTGGATCAGTGTTGCTAGAAACTACGATGCCATCTCTCTCCCACGTGAACTGAGGTGGTCGGTCTCCTGTAGCTGCACATTGCATACTGATCTGATGATTAAGAAATAGGTTTAGTAGATAATTTTGACTAGGTAAAAAGGAAACGGAAAAAGTTAGTAAAACTACCAAAAATGAAAAATCGGTCAAGTGCGAGTCGAACTCGTGTACAGAGTGGAGGGTTCTTAATATCGTACTAAAAACATTACTTTGGTTGTAAGGAAGCCCCCTTAAATATTATTTTTCGGCTTTCCGCATTTATTGTTATAGCTGTAACGGTAAATACATAATCTATGAATACTACCCGTTCGCTCTAAGTTTGCCGCTGGCGTAGAGGCGTATATCCGAATTTTTAATTAGACGATGAAAATTGTCAGTAGCTAATGTCACTTCATCATAGAAAATAAGCAACATTGTATGAAGGAGTGACATTAGTTGTTGTCAATTTACTTTGTCTTATTAAAAATTTGACTTTAGTATGGAGCCGAGCGGTAAACTTAAAGCGAACGAGCAGTATGTCAGTTCTATAGTTATCACGGATCCTGAGATTTAGCCTCGTGATGGACAGACAGAGACGGACTGCAAAGTCTCAATGATTCGTTTCTACCACATCTAATAATTTATTAGTACCTACCCGGCACAAATTTTATGTGTGCCAGGTAGGTACCTACTAATCTCAACTATAATAAGCTCGCGTCGTAGAAAGGCATGAAGTCAATCACTTGTTGCATTTCTTCCATTAGCGGAATTATAGCAATTTACACCCACTTTTTATTGATGATTGACCTTCACGAGTGGCGAAAGTGGCTAAGAACCTGCCTCATACATATTCCAACACTAAATAGAATTTATTTTTGAGACTTATTTGGATCCTTGTTATGAAGATATCGCAGTATAAGGACATTCATCACAACGGTCCTCTAAGCCTTTTGAGAGTTATAGTGACGCAACCAAATAGTGCAGATGCACGAAAGCTTCTCACAAATTTACAGCATAGTTACTTTCCCCAATTTGAGAGCGAGACATTGCAAATATGAAAACAGAGACCCTACTACAATAAACTTTTTCCCCCTTATACCTGTCAGTAAGTAATTACGTCGACTAACAACTACGATATTTATTGTACTAGAATAAATACCCCGATCTATTTGCGGGCAGTAATGGCCCTATCGCGAATTCCGAGGTTTAGGTGTCTAATAAATGACGAAGCGTGTATGGACAGCGATAGACGCACAAACGCCGACGACTTACGTGCCTACGTAATAGAGTGTAAGGTTATGTAGTGGTTAAATGGTCTGAGGCTTCAAACTGGACGAAAGTGGCGAGCGACGGCGACGCGACGGGCGGCGATTCCGGCGATACTAAAGGTACCGAGCGCGGTTTGCTTGTGTGCGAACTCAGTGTCGCCACAAATTAGAGATAGTACAGATGGAAACCTACATACTGAATTCGCTGAAGGTACGCATACATAGACACCGCTCAAAGAGTTCACAGAAACGAGATCAAAGATTTTCTTAGTAGTTTTCGATGCTGATGTGTGCGCGCGAGTGTAGGTGTGAAAAAAGAAGTACATACATGAGATTTCCATCTGTATTATTGACACGCTTCTGGGAAGTCCAGAGTGTTCCCAGGAGTTCCCAGGCGGTTCAGTAGTTTTATGTATGGTAAGATAATTTGTCCTGGAGTCAATAACGCAACGATTATAGTATAACTGATTTTATCAGGCAGGCGTTTGTGAAATTTACGCAATTGATGCTTACCAGAGCTTCCGTTTTCAAATATATAAATTTATTTAAATACTTGGGCTATGTACGCCACCCACTGGTATTTCAGTGGAAATAATTTAAGGAATAAAAATTACTTTAATGTAAAATTTCTTCGACAGTATGATAGTATGATGCAAAATAATTTTAGTTAGTTCCTGATCTTTTTTTTTCTACTATTGCGCACGCTTATATATTATAGCTTACATCCCTCCACAATCTCCTTCCATCAACTTTCCCTACTTTGACACAAGAAATTACCGCCCATCTAACTACTTATCTATAGCTACTAGCCTAATAAATAATATATTTATAGCGCCTACCAAATGTCAACAACAATTCACTTGCGTGTATTGCTACATTATCTAATTTGTGGTGTCACCTTACTCTCTTGTACTCTGGCGCCGAAATCGCCGTCGCCCCGTTCGCTGCTGAGATGCAGCTTGAGGCCTAAGGAGTGAGGCGACTTCGCACAAACGAAAACAAACACACCGCGTGCGGTTCACTTATGAGCGAGATCAGTGCCTACGGGCGGGGCGGAAGTAGGTTTTTGATTTTTCTATCTACATCTTCTGTGTATTGATTTTCAAAAGAGAAATTCTGACCCAGATAGATATATACTCCATCAACGTTGGTTAATAGACTTGTCGTTAACAGTAATTGTCTCTTTCGTTCCATTTATCATTGTACATGTCCGTTCAGAGTTTATCTGTAGTCAAATACACGCTACTTCTACCAAATTAATATAGGTCAAAGCGTGCGTGGCGCTGCTCACTCGGTGCGTTTTTTTATCGTTTGCTTGCTCCAAGTTGCTTCACTATCTCTTATACTCGTGGGCCGCAGTTTTGCCGCTGTCGCTATCGCCACGCTCGACACTGACACCCAGTTTGGGACTGATAGGTTCCGGAGACCGTCAATAAGACTTGATAAGTCTGCTAAAATGTGAATGATATTAGCTTCAAGAGTGCGTACTTTCCTTTCACAGGTAAACATAATATGCACATGAGACATGTCAATTCTCTTTGATTGTCTCTGGAGGCCAATGGCCTTTCTACTTTATACTTATTATAAGAAATCTTATAAAAACTTACATCGCCGCCCGGAGTGACCGTCCTTTCTGTAAAGTGTTGTGTTATGATGACCCTAGTTTCCGACAGTCTTTTTCTTCTGTCCAGACCTGGAAAAAAAGGCATTTTGAAGTTGACGTTTTAGCACAGTTGTCGTAATGAACCTAAAAGGATTCAAGCTATTAAGATTAGTCTTACTAATGTGGTAAGTGCATGTGATTTTCTTAGTTGTAAATTGTGAGAGTGAATGTATAGATGTTTGGATTCGATACTCTTTCACTGTCTCACGGCTGAACGGATTTGGCTGAAATTTGACACAAGGATAGATTATAGTCTAGAACATCAGAAAGAGATTTTTTATTCCAGGAAACGGCTCCCATGGGAAGCGGTAACGGGATCAAAATATCATGTGGTCGAAGTCGCGAGCATCATTTATGCCCGCCTTCCACTGCGAGCGAGTCGGACCCATTACGGACTCCGCTATACTCGTAACGATGATTTTCATACATGTCCTTCCACCAAAGCGGACATGACATGAATCGAAAATCATCGTTACGAGTATAGCGGAGTCCGTAATGGGTCCGACTCGCTCGCAGTGGAAGGCGGGCATTAGGCTTGTTTAAAATAATAGTTAAAACAGGTGACTTGCTTATACTCGTATCATAATCATACAATATATGATTCTAGTACATAATAAAGGCTTGTACAGCTAAATATTGCCATAACTGTTAGTTGAACCAAAGTCCTAGATAATTAACCCGGCGTCATGGGGGTTGGGTCTGTGAGACCCGTCACATTTTATTTCGCTTCTAGTTCGGTTAATATTCGAGCGACGTTGCCCTTCTTATCAATAGCTGGAGCTGTTGAGTGCTTCTATGCATCGCAAGTGACACATTAGTCGTGAAACAGCCGCAGCAAGAGTTACAGGTGCACAAAATTGAATAGGGTATGTGAGACCCATCCCCGCAGTCAGCGTAACAATTTTGCACCTTTTCGTATAGATATTGTTTTAATTATTATCTGTGTTTTTATAATTTTATATTACAGTTTTGTTGATGTTTACCATTTTAGTTGCTGATATAATAGTTTAATGTATTTTATTTGTATTTTTTGTAGGAGATTAGTAAAAAACGGATCAAAATGAGGCAGAATGACAACGTATTCTTGCAATTTTTGTAAAGTCAGACTTTGATTTTGAGTTGCCAGAGTGTGAGTGTCGAAGAAGATCACTTGAGTGAGCATAGTTATCTACTAGGAATAAACACAAATTTTGTCCCACAAAACCGTACAGACAGATTAATCAAGTCACATCAAACTGTGAGACATCTTGCTCTATGTCTAGTGACACAGAGCAAGATATCTCAGAGTCTGATGATGATGATATTCCATTGTCTGTTCGATTATGACTCGTTGAACATAGTTGTTCCATGCCCATATAATAAGCAGAATAAATGTAATCTAATAATATAAAATAAATCTAATAATAGTTCAAAAAAAACGAATACAATTTAAAAAAAGCTAGTTCCCAGTCTTGTCGCCTAAAACTTCGCCAAAATGAATCAGTGCTTCCATGTGGGAAAATTGGGAAATTTGTCGTTGGTGAATTTTCAGGGGAATCTCCGTCAATAAAGACTAGTATTCGCATAAGGTGCCAAGTGTGTCGAGTCAAGAAAAACCATAAGACAAATTGCACCTACGAGAGTTATCACAAATATATTTGTGTTGAACATATAGTAACTTTCTGTGCTGACTGTGCCAAAAATAATGATTTGGAGCGATTAATTCTTTTATTTTTCTTGAGTTAATTTTGTTTCCTACGAAAAATGCCAGTAAAACATTAAGGCTGATTGTTAATTAATAATAAAAGTACAATTAAGTAGAAGAGATTTTTTTTGTTGACATTTGTCGTTCCTTTTTTAGAGTTCTGTTAAATATAATTAAAACATAATATAGTATGACATTTGTGTTTGATTTCTATACATAAATACCTAAAAACTAATTAAGAATAAATAATAACTTAATTTTTTATAAAATATTAGAATAATTTTGCCATTAATGAACGGGTATGTGAGACCCACCCCAACGTTCGTGTAACATTTTTCCACCCCCATGACGCCGGGTTAATAGCCATTTAGTTCAGTCCCAAACTGCCTAGTTCACACGAATATAGTACCTATTTGCTACAAATTACCGTTCAAAGTTGCACATCACTCAGTAACGTGTCATCCTCGTCAAATAGTTATGTTGGTAACATTCAGGATTTCTCGTAAATGCGTTGATTAAAGTTTCAGTATGTGTACACTGACGGCTAGAATATTGGGTCACTTCAGCTAAACGAATTTAATTTCTTATGAGATAAACCGAATAAGTTACGAGTGAATTATTTGTTGAAGTTGAAGTAGGTCGTAATAACAAATGTCTGTACATTTCAATACTCTAGAATAGACTCACCGCCTCTAACGTGGTTCAAAATACTATAACTGTGTCTCTACCTACCACTTCGGGAATAAAGGCGTGAATATTATGTATGTTTGAAAATTGTCACTATAAGCTTATTACTTCCAGGTTGCATTCAAAAACTTCTTTCAAGTTCTTCAAAATCAAGTTATTCAGTATTTTTTTTGTTTTTTTTCCGAATGCCAATGCCAGAGTTTTTTTCTGTGGCTAAGAAGTAGAAAAGCTCTCAAGTGATGTCATTCTGATGATACGCAAATTTTAATAAAAGAAGGTACATAGAGATGATAATTTATATTTAATTTTAATAGATTATAGGGAGGGAAATTGATTTGGACGCAAGTGTAAGCTGAAATGCGAATACTAATTGGAAGCAAATCCATCTTGTAGTAATCAACCAAGGAGATTTTAGTTACGGGCTTGCATCGGATTTTGCCTCTAATTATAACCTGATATATTTAATGCTGGGAGAAGGAGTATCATGTTTATGTAGAGCCCCCTGTATCATCTTACTTCTTACTAATATTATAAATGCGAAAGTTTGTGAGTGTGGATGTTTGTTACTCTTTCACGCTCAAACCGCTGAACGGATCGGGCTGAAATTTGGTACAGAGATACATTATAGTCTGGAATAACACATAGGCTACCTTTTATCCCGGGAATAACTTCCCGCGGGAACAAAGGTTACGCGGGCGAAGCTGCGGGCATCAGCTAGTTATGTTCATAAGCAACAATATTAAGTTAAATACCCATAATTCTAATCAATACTTCGATACATACATTTATCCATAATGTGCATGTATTATCGTGGTCCAGTGGTTAGTGTGCCTGACTACGGATTCTTGACAGTTTCACACGCTGCTTGATGAGTCTGATGAAGTAATACCTCTCCTTTCATACACCTTATGTGACGTAAACGAAGTTGCGGGTTCAGCTAGTGTATAATAAGTATGTATTTAGAAGTATATAGGTAAGTATTAATATCCGTGGTCTGATACCCATAACACAAGCAGGTTATTCCTAGCTTACTTTGGGATCAGATAGCGTTGTGTGCAATGTCCGCGAATCATTCAATTCAGATTGCGATTATTTTTCTTACTATTACATTGAGATTATTTTTTTTACTAAAATTGCTTATGAACCTCCCAAAAAAATCACATCTGCTCTAAATCGATCGTCCGTTTCATAGGATATTACACAAGGTTTCACTCATCGTATCCAATTCTTCTCACGCCTAAAGCTGTTTGACTTACATAAACGCCGCTGAATAGGGTACTGCTATGAATCATTACGTTACAAAAAATTTTTCAATAAAAAATAAAACCGACTTCAAGCAAATCCTGAAAAATAAAATTTACTTAGCACAAAGTAATATGTATTTTGATTTTATCAGATTTTATTCAATATCATATTGAAGTCGGCGCCAAGTAAACCCATAGTTTTATGTAGGTATTATATTGATGGCACCAACTTCAATATTATATTGAATTAAATATGATAAATCAAAATACATATTACTTTGTGCTAAGTAAATTTTATTTTTCAGGATTTGCTTGAAGTCGGTTTTATTTTTTATTGAAAAATTTTTTTTCATGATTTTAAGTGACGGGTGAATCGAAAAATATATCTATCTAGGTGAAAGTTCTCATCGATACAAATCAATCAAGCCCAAACACAAGGTAGCTGCTGTAAATCGTTAAGGAATTCCCTCGACTGTCTTTTGGTTCCATCATCGACTCCAGACATTCATTAAATTGTAGTACCTTTAAGCACTGAATTAAAAAGTTAACAAACGCACTATTTGTCCCTACAATTTTCGGTGGTTGCCCTCGTTTTCTCCTGGATCCCATCATCACATCCTGACTTGGTGAAAATGGGACCACCTCAGAAGTAAACCCTAATCAACAAAAAAATAAATTTTGAAATCCGTCTATAATTGACGGAAATATCGCTTAACATACATAAAAAAAAATACATACAGACGAATTGAGAACCTCCTCCTTTTTTTGAAGTCGGTTAAAAACAAACATGAATCTACCCCCGAAACAACAAAAGGCGTTCCAATAAAATGGTGCAAAATAACACCGTCATGTAACAGTGCAGTGTTTAGTGAGAATTTTTATGAGCGACTACTGTGACTCACAGTGAGCGTGTTAAAGTCACTTTGTATGGATATTATACACTGCCACTGAGTGATACACAACAACAGCGTGAAGAGAAAGTTTCTAAACCCTAAAGACGCGGACTATGCAAGGCAGCAGTGGTAGCCAAAGTCTGAAAGTCTATGAGAGACTTTCACACGAGATAAAATTAGTGTATAGAGTTTAGTGTGAATTTATGCGAGCGTCTACCGTGGCTCACGGTAATCGCATTAACGTCAATTTGTATGGAATCGAGACACCGTCACTGAGCGATAAACACAGGAACCTGTCTCACTACGTTTAATCACGTATAGGTACGCGCTTCTCCATGAATCACGATAGGCGCAAGCAAAACTTCTCACTAAGCGCTCAAAAGGTAGATTTCTAATTTTCAAAGAGCGTTCGCTCTCTCGTTGTTGTGAAAAATAGAAATGTGTACTCTATTGTGTCGTATTAAGCTTCAAATAAATAAGTTTATTCATCCTGATTTCATTTTTACAGAATCGTCTATTTAATGATGTACTTTAGAAATAACACCTGATTCTAATACTGTCCTAGTTTCTATCTCACACGTATATTTAATTCTAACTATTGGGCATGACAATGCGTAAGAGTGTACTAGAATAGATTATGTAACTTACGACCCTTGCTGTGGTTATCAAATCCTATGAACGCTAGCAACTCCAGAGACGCTACGCTCACGCTGCCGTTTTTGTATTAGTATGTGGTGTATTAGGTGGCGGTGTCTTGATTCCATACAAATTCACGTTAACACGCTTACTGTGAGTCACGATAGACGCTCGCTAAAACTAGCACTCCGCTTGGTAAAAAAAATTGTATTCAGACATGAAAGTGTTTTCTCTACGTCTAGTTTGATGTTTAATAACTTTTACCAAGTCAATGAGAAAAAAAAGCCGTTTTTAGTAACCGAATATTACTATTCGGTGTAACACGTAGTCGCTCACAATCGTTGACGTAAAGTAAAGCCCACTCCACACGACCGGTGTCACGGCCAGATTATTTATTGCCATTATTTATCTACGTAACGCCGACTGAAATGTCTGCATTGAGTGCGATTCGTGTGAAACCGCCTAACTTTACCTACAAAATAGGGTTGTACAAAATAATTATTTACAATAAAAACCGTATAAAGTCTGGATTTTATGGTAATTTGTTTTGGATTTAGGTACTGTGTGGCTTTCGCTACGGGTAATTTGGTCAATTCGAATTGTATAAAAGACTTTTGTGTCGTCCTAATATAACAAAAATGCTTTTATGTTATGAAAAGCGTATTAAGCTTACAATTTGAGACAGATTATGAAATAAGTACTTTTAGTAGCTAATGCTCGTGGAATTAAATTAAATATTCACGGACATTTCACACAGCGCTTTTTTGCATTGCTTGCATGGTAAAGGTTTCACTAACCCATATATCATAGAAATTGTGCTCTGTTTAAGAAGTAGGTAGGTTAAGATTCACCGTGGCTGCTAACTTTACACCCAATTTCAGCTGAAATGTTCTATGGGGTAATAAGCTATGTTCGGGTAACAAATTTTTTTACAAACTTTAAAATATAATATTTGTAAGAATTAGTAGGCATACCACACCTTCCTGACCTTTTTTCCAATCTTTAGTCTATTGTATAACAGATTTCATATAAATGAATTCAGGGGTTCGCTGGCTCGAAATTAGTTTTGCATTCATTATTATTAGTAGGGTGTAGGGTGTTTCGCCGAGGACTATCGGCCTCCATGACCGGGGACCTGAGGACAGTAAGAGGGCGGCTCACCGTCCTTACAGAAGCAGGCCCATGACGGCAGCGTGACGTGAGGATCTCACGCACGCCTCCCCCTTAGAAGCGGGATCACACCCGAAACCCCCCAAAGACGCGGGATAGAATCCGAACCACCCCCTGGGCGAGGCCGCAGTGGCGGCCGTGGGTCTGTTGGGAGTCCTGGGACATCCTTTCGGGGGCTTACACGGGGCTCCCAACCATAGGCTGTTGGGCGTTACGTGAGGTTTTTTAGTCGGTAGGAGTCTGGCATAACATCCATGAGGATTTTCCCTCACGTTAGACAAAAAAAAAGGGTGTATACATATCCTGGGACATCTTTCCGAGGTCTTACCGGGGGCTCCCAACCATGGACTGTTGGGCGTTACTTGAGGTTTTTTAGTCGGTAGGAGTCCGGCATAGCATCTATGATGGATTTTCCCACACGTTAAAAAAAATGGTGTATACATACGGGACTCTTGGCCGTAGATAAGACATCGTGTAGTTTTAGTCGGTAGCAGTCCGGCATAGCATCCATGCAGGATTTCCACACGTAAAAAAGGGATGTACTACCCGTTCGCTCTAACTTTGCCGCTGGCGTGGCGTAGAGGCGTATACCCGAATTTTTTATTACACGAAGTAAATTGACAGTAGCTAATGTGACTTCGTCAAAGAAAATAAGCAACATTGTATGAAGAAGTGACATTAGTTGCTGTCAATTTACTTCGTCTAATTAAAAATCGACTTTAGTATGGAGCCGAGCGGCAAAGTTAGAGCAAACGAGCAGTATACATAGTTTATTAAGACAAGGAGATGTCTACTTACCATTGTGTGTGTTAAGTAACTGATGGCTGTACTCCTTGTTCAAAACCCTGAAACCAAAAGAAACGTTCATTATCAATGCTGTCTACATTAAGTTTGTCATAATAATCTCGAGGCAGTTTGATAAGTGGTAAAATTCAATGATAAAAGTTTTGAGTCGTATATCAAATTTGAGTGTGGACCATTTTAATTTCTGTAATAGAATAAAACTTTGTGTAACTTTCATTGTCGATGTCTGAGCATAGGCAAGAAAGATCAAAGTTGGATTTGATTGACACTGTACTTTTGAATGGCTATAACTGACGTAAAGTACGATTTTAGATGATTATATTGCATTCAAAGTGGTACAGGTCTTCATTTGCAGACGATGTATTAACCTGAACATTTGTTACTGAGATGTGCTTTCAAAAGCAACATGTCAAAGCATAAAGTCTCAACCGATTGCACACGGTACAGTCAGGTGCATAAATAAATATAGACTCTGCGTGTAGTATGTGCATTCTTGATATATTTCTTTGATGTGTTATGGAGCGTGATAGTTTGGCTGGTTTCAGAGTCACGCTGACCGTCGGCGCTGACAGCTCAGCGCGTAGATTGTCAGCACGAGACGTTTCAGTAACGTTGTGGTGTACACATTGATGTATGTATACAGAGACGCGCGTGCGTTGGTCAGCACCGACAGCTACGCAGCGCCGACGCGCGACGCGTACGGACGCGGACCCGTCAGCGCTGACCAACGCACGCGTGATAGCTAGCATAGCTACGCATTATTCTAAAAGGCTTCTTAATAGTTCATACACTTTGGCTGTCAGCGTCGACGGTCAACGTGACTCTAAATCCAGTCTTTATGCTAATGATGTACAGTCAGAATAATATTTTCGTAGGAATTGATTCAAAACTTTTTAAAATTCAATTTCGAATGGATGAAGTATAGGCCAGTTTTAGACTTATGTCAGTGGAGAGATTCTTGGCCAGAATCGAAAATCAAAAATTTTTTTGAGACTTGAGACTGTCGTATTGCCAATTTTTTAATGATTTTATTTGTATCTATTTCCCTACTGGAGATGGAAATGTTGACAAACGGAGGGCCATTTATTTAAGAGAAGAAGAAAAGTTCGTGTCTCTGTTGAACCACTGAAACTAGGAACGCTATGCCAGAACACGTGTTTCTCTTAGTATATGACCCCGAGCTCTCACTTACCTTAAAAAAGGATTATAGTTACTCCAACCAGTGAGGTAGGTAATTTAACTGTCAACTCAAAGATTAAACAATGGAACGCTCACTAAACAAAAAAAATCACAGAAAAATTTCCTAATTATTCATTTATTCACAAAAATATTAAAACAAAATTTTGAAATTCCACTCGGTGAAGTCCTGAAAGGACAAATTATAAATCTGCAGCTTCCACTAGATGGCAGCACTAGAGGTGGTGGCTTGAATAAATCATAAGTCATCGTATCTCGACTTTATTCCTACGACACGGCTTAATACTTACTTGAAACTAGGTACGGTACGGCAAAGGAAAATATTTTAAGCCGTTTGATATTGTAAGTAGGATATTTTTGAAATTTGCTGTATAAATATTTTATACTGATTAAATATTTTTAGAAGCATACTTTTCTCGCCAATTATAAGAACTTGGGAAAAATAATGGTAGACATTTAATGAGTAAGTATAATAAGTGTATAGTGTATAGTGTAGGGCCTCGATTCGACCCATCATCCTTCCGAGGGCTTACCCGGGGCTCACAACCATAGGCTGTTGGGCGTTACGTGAGGTTTTTTAGTCGGTAGGAGTCCGGCATAACATCCATGAGGATTTTCCCTCAAGTAAAAAAAAAAAGTACATAATCGTTGCATGTATCCAGAACTTCCTTTTAAAATAATGTCAGCCTGTTTCACTTACCTCTAGAATAGTAAAAACTTGTAAATAAGCTATTTTTAAATTCAATTTCTTTATTATTTACAAACAAGAATATTTGGAATAACCGTTATAAAAATGTACAAGTTTCAATCCAAGTTATGAAGAAAAATCAAGAAAGAAAAATGCAAATTAAAAAAATGTCAAAGGAAATATAATCCGATAGGTTTTAAATAAAGTCAGGGGTATGCAACCCGTTTGCTTACGTCACTATGAACAGAGTGCTTCCAGCCCAACGGAGTGAAAACCCCTGGACGTATCGGTTTTTATGTGCAACGGAATGTTTGTGATTTTTTCTGCGCTGCAGTTTTATGAGACTTGTAATATATCATGTATACACATGATATATTATAAGTGTTTAATCAATCTCTTCTCATAAAAAACGTATATTTTGTCTGTTTTGGAGCCCGGGCTCCATGTACTTGTAACAGTAAAATATACTTACGGGTCATGGGCTCCACTTTTTGAACTGAAGGTAGGCAGAGGCTATTAATTTGCCCACATTTCAAAGGGCTTACAAATTTCAAGATAGATGGTGAACCGCCCCAACGCACAGTGGGTTAAAAATCGGCTCTATTGGACTTAGAGACTTTAAGTTGCAAGTGTATGTTATTTTTGCTGAATATCGCTTCTATTAGTTATTACTAAGTTGAAAAATGAACCTGAGCTAATTCTACGTGAACACAAAGGAACTTTCAGCCCACCGTGGTGCCGTATTTAAATGGACAGGGTTCGATTGTGACTGCTACGTAAAATTCAGAGAGTGCCCGTTTCCTTGAGAATGCTGTGAGGGGAGACCGGTCAGCTTTACCAAGTAAATAAGGTTAAACCATAGCAATGGTCTTATTTAATATGTGTAGCAAGTTCCACTAAGTGCTGTAAATCAACAGTATCTATAATCTGATAGCGCTATTGCTGATTCATAATACAATAATCAGATTTCTAGAATGTAGGTGCAAAAATTGTAGTCTTTTTCCGCAAGAAATTCACAATCAGTGTTCGTTAACACAAAAAGACGTGTTTTGCATTAGAAATAACTGTTGAGTTTGCAAAATAATTTACAGACAAAGACATTCAATCTAAAATCAAAGAGATTCAATGTATGATACATCAGTTTATTATTTAAAAATGGTACTAAATGTAATATTTAACACAGGGCACAATAATTACAGGTCCGGCAGCGTGGGTGCAGCGCCTTTGCTGTGGCAAACATCCATACATAACTGTCCTTCCCATCAAGTAGGCATTCTTGTATGCCACTTCAGTGGTAAAAAAAAGCAAGATTATATTTCACACCCAAACACCGACGTGTTTCACAAGTAATCAATACGAATAAAGAAATAGCGTTAAAGTAAAAATACGTACCTATTTTGAGTATTATTCCCGATGATAAAGTAGGGGTTTTATAACTGTAACCGGTATATAATGACTGTCTGTCGGATCACGATCATGTCTGTCGGTCTTTTTTGTTCGAGAGAGAGTAATCGTGATAAGTTCTCGATAAGTTTCGATGAACATCATTGTTGTCTTTTAAATACCAGGTATAAACGAAAAAAGTACTGAATAAACTTACTTCAATAATATGGTGTGGATATTAACCCAGAGGTTTGGCCTACACATAGGCTTGTTTCTTTTTTAAACTTGTGGAAAGTTCGTCATGGATGCTATGCCGGACTCTTACTGACTAAAAACTACACATACCCTACCTACTGCCTACAGTTGGGAGTCCCGGGTAAGCCCTCGGAAGGACCCCAGGAGCTACACATAGGCTACGGATTATTGTCCCGCTACTTAACAAACGAACGAAGTCACGGTCTACAACAACTTTATCATATTGTTATTTTCCATTTTAGACTAACCCTTTAGTATATTTATGTGTTTGAATCCTCCGAATTTCCCACAAAACAACGTTTGTCCAATTGTCCCACACATAAGTTTGCGGTTATAACGGCCGGGAAACTAAAACCGCGATTGTGGGAAGTGACATCCAGTGACGTCACACGTTAGTGGAAATTGGAACGAGGATTGTGGGCTCTGTTGTAACGAGTTTTGAATAAAATTGGTAACGATTTGAAACAATTTTGAAAAGCAATTTAGTAGGCAAAATGACGTTACGGACACCGAAGGTTCGGACACTTTGTCCAAACAGTCCATTTCAATTTTCGGAGTGACAATTCGGACACTAATGATACAAGCTGATTATGAAGCTGTTTAGCGAACTTCACTCGCATGAAATTCTGTACCCGCATCCTATGGTTTAAGCGTGGCTGAAAGCAAACATCCAAACATCATCACTTACTTTCACAATTATCATAATAAACTAGGAATATTTTAAACCTATTTGTCTGACGGTACTAAACAGCTTCATATTTAGCTTGTTAGCATAAGTGTCCGAATGGTCACTTGGAAAATGTATGAAAAAATGAATTCGACTCTTCGGACAAAGTGTCCGAACCTTCGGTGTCCGTAACGTCATTTTGCCATTTAGTGGCAATTCTAACTAGACCATTTTAATGTACAAAAACAATTTTTAACAGTTTCGGTGGCGCAATCGGTAGTGTAACCGCATGCCGCGCTGAGGTGCCGGGTTCGATTCCTAACCCAGTCTAAATATTTATAAATATTTGTGGGACCCAAAAATGTTTGATTCGGAGTTTGGGTGTTTTCTATGTTTAATATTTATGTATTTAGAAATTGAAATATAAAGTTTATATTGCGTCGTTGTCAAACCAAAATCTGCTATGTGCATTTTTTATGATTTTAACATTTTGACAATAACGACTGGTAAATGAACCAATCTATCGTATGAAAGAACTGCTGTGTGCTTATAAGTACTATACGACGCACTATGACAATTTAATAAAATATGCTATGTGGAGCCAGCTAGAATATTGTCAAATAAAATCTGCTAAGTGACCTGATTGCACATGGCATATTTTTTTTGACCTCGGGCAATTAACAAACTAGTAAATCGAATGCACATAGCATAATTTTATTCTAAACACGCCGCCAATCTCACATTGTAAAATAGAGGGTAAACGTAAATAAACCATAAAGATGTCAAAACAA
The DNA here is from genome assembly GCA_933228765.1 of Miltochrista miniata. Lineage (NCBI taxonomy): Eukaryota > Metazoa > Arthropoda > Insecta > Lepidoptera > Erebidae > Miltochrista > Miltochrista miniata. The sequence goes on from OW121773.1 coordinate 19,092,243, forward strand.
TGTCTTTGTATTTTGCTATTTATTTATGTTAACCCTCACATTTCATTAGACATCTTGATACGTTATTATAATATAATGTAACTTCTTTGGAAATAAACTTTTAGCTACTCATGAGCAGTCAGTTCATAAACTGTGTAAGGTGTGATTCATCAAGTTATAAAGTATAGTGCTTAAGTACTGTGGTTTTGTGTATTTGCAAAATAAACAGGGGATAGAAATTAGTCAGTTTAGTTTTAACAGCGATTAATGATAAATGTTTCTTCAAACATCTCCCAAAGAATCATACGTACATACATACAGACATATGGTCACGCCTTTATCCCCGAAGGGGTAGGCAGAGGCATGTTATATCAAAGAATCAGTGTCTCTAAATCCAGATCCGTTGATCTCAATCAGCCCATCTTCTACCGTATAGGCAAACAACTAATCAATAAATTCATTCCCTGAAAGAAGCAATAGCTCACCGTTTCCTTCAACGACCAAACGGAGGTGTTACGTTATTTACAGCAGTGGTAATGATGACAGAGCATCTGATGAAACCCCTGTACAGGAATTGAGAGTGACCAGGAATATGCAAAGCAGCTCTCAAGAAGATGTAGTAGAGGGCTGACTGAGATCAGTTGAATTCAACTATTTCGAGACACAGATTCTCTAGGAGATGTTTAAAGTTTATGAACAAACATTTATCATCGATCGAACTTAAAACTAAACTGACTAATTTTATTCTCCCGTTCATGTCCCACACCTCTACACAGTTCAATGATGTTGGTTTTATAGTTTTCCAGTTGAATGGTCATGGCAGCGATGTCATACAAACATCTCAACACCTCGATATATCGCCAGTCGATATGACATCGCTGCAGAGCGTCCATGACTGCCCTGGTTTCGATAGAATCGAAGTAATCCACAAAAGCCATCTCGTAATCCACAACGGCTGATTGTACTCATTGCTCTTTAGTCTGCGGAACAGTATGGATGTGGTCAACGGTACTGAAGCCTTTTTGAAACCCGGCTTGCTCCTTTGGCTGAAACTCGTCAAGCTTTCCGGTGAGGCAGTTTGTGACTACTCTCGAGAACAACTTGTAAACATGGCTCAGGAGTGAGATGGGTCTGTAGTTCTTCAGTAAGGTCTTATCACCTTTTCTTGAAAAACAGAGCCACCGCACTGCCGCTCCATGCTTTAGGTGTTTGTCCCTGTTGGAGGACAGAATTAAAGAGACTCGCTAGCTCTTTGAGGACCGGAGTCTCCCTGCCTTTAGGAGTTCAGTCGTAATTCCGTTCTCCCCAAGGGGACTTGTTGTTCTTTAGTTGCTCAAGAGCCGCCCTGATCTCGTCCTGGTCGATGTCCGAAATGTCCTCGGTATAGTGGCGCGTAAGTGGGACTCGGTGGCCACAATCAGTACGACCTATCGGTCTTTTTGTCCGTGATGCATACAGATCTTTGCAAAAGCTCTCAATTTTCACCGAACCTTGAGGTCACAGTATTGCCACCCGCTGTCTTTAATATCTATGGAGCTCCTTCTTAAAGAATGAGTTTATCAAGAAGAGCCTCTGAGACTCAAGAAAGTTTTCTTAAGAATCATCAATCAATCACATAGTAAGAAGTTTAAGTCTGATTAAAACTTGTTCTTTTTGTTTATCAATAGTAAAAATATAAAATAAATATAAATATCTACTTATTTAAAATCTGTTATGTGAATGTTTATTGACAATTTAAAATCTGCTTTGTGCAAAAAATACTTTAAAATAAAAATATTAAATAAGTTGTTCCAATTTATTATCATATTATCATATGACATGAAGTGTATCATTGGTGCCTTGAAACCTAAATAGTTTTAAAAATTTCCTTTCATATAAAATATTACAGGATCACTTTTTTTTCCAATATCTCAATATCATATTTTTGCACATAGCAGAAATTGGTTTGACAACGACGTTGCTTCATTTGGGCAAGATGATGTTGTGTGAGAATATCCACAAAATAGTTACTTTTTTATTATTTTAATTAAGCTCGAGGATTCAAACGTGAAGAGCACGTCTCGCAGAGCCCCTATGTGCTTTCTATAGTGCCGCGGCGGCCATTTTCAGAACCCCTGCCCTAAACCATTCCTCGTTACATGACATGGCCTATTGGCCCTGTTAATTCACTGCTGATTTGACGTGATAGAAACACTGACTGTTCGCAAAAATGGTCTTTGAGTATTGTATAGTAAAAGTTGCTGTTAGATGACTCTGTTAAATATAATGATCTTAACAACTTACATATTTGTCTAATATTAACGTATATACTACTTGACCATGGTGTTGGCACAACACAAGCAAAATTCCTTTCACAATATTATTAATAAGTAAATAGCTAGTGGGTAGTACACACAAACTTCAAAATACAGTGTGAAAAAAATTATTCAGTACTTTTTGATTTACTCGATTTCCGACGCGGCGATTACCTTTATTTCATAATCCAAGTGCAAAAGCATCCATCAAAATAGTTTCGTACCATGCCTTTTTTTTTGTTCAACGTGAGGTAAAATCCTCATGGATATCATGCCGGACTCCTACCGACTAAAAAACCTCATGTAACGCCCAACAGTCTATGGTTGGGAGCCCCGGGGAAGCCCTCGGAAGGATGTCCCAGAACTCCCAACAGACCTACGGCCGCCACTGCGGCCTCGCCCAGGGGGTGGTTCGGGTGCTATCCCGCGTCTTTGGGGGGTTTTGGGGGGCCCATGACGGCGGCGTGCGTGAATTCCTCACGTCACGCTACCGTCATGGGCCTGCTTCAGAGGATGGTGAGCCGCCCTCTCACCGTCCTCAGACCCCCGGTCATGGAGGCCGATAGTCCTACGCGTAGACACGTCGACGGCGCCCAGGCCGCCGACTGCGGAACTAATTGAAAAAGTTTGTCTTCTACATATGTAAACAGAGATTGCCAACCTTTTTTTTTCCAGATCCTCTGGCCTTTCGTATCTTGCAAGTTACGAAACTCTGTTTATACAACAATGCATGTGCTATAACAAGAAAAGTTTTAATAGACGGGTCTACGCCCGCGCCGACCCCATTTTACGGCCCATCTATTGACGCTCAAGTTGTAGTGCCTACTAAGTTAAGTGTTTCAGATAAAATAAAGGTTTCTGGAGTGTTTAAATTGAGTTGGAACTTTTTTATTTATGTTTAATGGCACTGAACTAATGGTCATTTTTTTTTTGTTTGCTAAGTCGATTTTTCTTGTTAGTTAATGAAGTTTTGCTAACTTATGCGTCCACGGAGTAAACATGTAGCTCAGTCCCCATAAGCCGATCTCAACCATCAATCAATCACCTTTTATATAAACATACATATGGTCTACCTATCATGAATTGTGATACAGCCTGGTGACATACAGATGGACAGTGTGGTCTCAATAAAAAGATCCCGTTTCTACCCTTAAAAACCAAAGAAGCTGAGATAACCAAGACTTTCAGTAGTCTCAGTACATTTGCTTTATAAGTACTAAACATGAGAGTCCTTACGAGGCGTCTCGTTAGTGAGCCACCTGATATCACACTTACCAAGAAAATTATGAATTTAGTGAGGCAATTACGGAGTTAATTATAACACTCATTATCGCGTAAGCTCTTTCAACTTAGCAGATAAGTAGGTACTAATGTTTGTGGTCTCACAGAGAAAAGGTATAAAAGTCATATTATATTTATATAAACTAACACTAATTATTTAAGAAAGATTTGTTTGTTAGTTTGTTTGTTTGCATCGAATAGGCTCCGAAACTACTGCACTGATTTGATAAATTCTTTCACTGTTGGAAAGCTAAACTATCCCCGGGCAGCATATGCTATATTTTATTCCCATATTCCCACGGGAACGGGAGCTACGCGGGTAAAACCACGTGACGTCCGCTGGTAAATAAATATAACATTCTCACAAAACGCCATCTAACCCAAACTAAGCAAAGGTAAGCTTGTGATTTAGGATTTAGACAACTGATATTTCTAAATACATATACATATTATACATAGAAACACCCATAATCCGATACGAATATTTGTGGATCACACAAATACCTTACACATAACCCAGGACCTCTGCGCGCCAGTCGATTACCGCTGCGCCACCGAGGCATTCAAATTGCCTGCCTTTGATTTTGAGGCGCAGTGGGTAGATTATACGACTGTCGTGCTGAGGTTACTGATTTCAATCCCGTAGGTACTTTTTTGGCAAAGGGATGTATCCCTGTCTTTTCTTTCAGTTTCGGACAGTAGAAATATACGCTAAATTTTTTAAATCAATGCTATCAGTTTATCTTAATCTACTGCAGGACTAAGCCTCCTTCAGTTCTCGCTGTCCAAATTATGTAAATACACAATTTCCTTTGAAAATATGGAAAACATGCCATTTCCAGATAGACAATATTAGTATGCCAGAACTACAAAGATTGTCAATCTGTCCTGCCCGTTGGAATTTTGATTTGGAGTGTAAAATGGGTAGGTACATTTTCAGTAGGTACAAATTTGGTTGGGTTTACAAAATGTGTAACTATACATTTTTTTCTGGCCTATGTGCCCGATGATGGTAACTTGCTTACGCATATCGGGGACCAGCAAACGACTGGTAAAAATATAAGTGTATTTACCTTTGTCTATTCCCTAAGGATAAAAACATGATTTTACGTAAATTTTATAGTACTACTTCACACTTCTCGTGTTACTAATCATGCTGACGTTTAAAATTCAAGCTAAAACCTTTGCTCAAATGTAGCTTTGACTATTTCATTACCTAAATTTGAAATTCCATTTGACGATGGCCTTATAAAATATGTAGCCCACTAACGGACGGTATCATCGGAGCTTCAGTGCTGTTTGATCGTGTGCGAGGCGCTGTGAAATGAATAACAAAATATTTTTGAATGAAAATTTCAAAAAGTAATTTGAGTGTGAGGTCAATTGATTATTAAATTATCTTGTTTAATTTTGTTTAAAGAGTAAAGAGACATCTTTAGATCTGAAAAAGTGCCTTTTCAAAAATCATAATTACACTTCGAACAATTGAATAGTTCGAAGTGTAATTATGATCTAAATAAGTAAATAGCCTTTGAGAATGCCGTAAATCGAAACCGGTTAGGTATTACAATAATAAATGTTGTGGAACAGTACAAGCAAAGTTTTTGAATATGTGAATCAAGTGCCATCAATCAACAGTATCAGTAATCTAAACACTTGTCCTTTGAAGGCTTCGATCCCTAACTATTGTGACCTAAAATTAAGAGATCAAGGGCGTGTAGTGGGTTCTCCTCATCATTTATAATATTGACTAGCTGAGCCCGCAACTTCGTTTACGTCACATAATGTGTATGAAAGGAAAGGTATTTCTTCATCAGAGTCATCAAGCAGCGTCTGAAACTGCCCTGTTTGCTTAATCATAAAAGAGCTTAATGATTAAGACTATTTTTAAACAATTCGGCGCGGACTGGATTTTTTAAAACAACACGCCAGTTTAGGTTCACTCACATTCAAAGAAACCCCTACAATTAAAATTTTCAAAATATCTGATTCTTAAAGTGTTATAACTCTTTTATTTCTAAACCGATTTACATAAAACAAACGCTAAATGTTAACTGGAGCAAACCTCAACACAATAAAAAACCGCATTGCAATCGGTTGAGCGGTTACTGAGATTAGCGTGCACAACCGTACAGACAAACAGATATACAGACATACAGACAAACAGACAAAAAATCTAAAAATCATTGTTTTGGGTTCTATTGCGTTCATAAAGCCCCCCTATAATATTTTTTCTTATTTATCTTCCATGTACAGACAGCGACCCGTTACGATTTTATTATATGTATTGATGATTGACAACCTGAAAACTAGGCTTGTTCATAAATCATTCCCAAACGTTCCATCCTTGAAGTTATGCTACATCATTCGCGTAAACGATCGTTCAGGGATTTAGTTGCAAAGGTTCCTTGATTTTCGCCGTGATAATATTCATTTATGGGTTTTGGATAATGGCGATGGTTTACGATGTAGGATATCAATCGAAACGTTGTTTTTCTTATACTTTTTTTCTTGTTGGTGAGTGTGGTTACTCTTTTAAGCTCTAATCGAGAATCTGGATTAGGAAATAGCCAGAAGGATTCGCTTGGGCTGGGCAGCATTCGGCAAACTGCTTCGGGTTTTCTATTATGCCTAAAGACGAAAGTCTTCAACCAGTGCGTTCTACCAGTTATGACCTACGGTGCTGAGACGCGGACATGCAAGGTTGTGATGATTATAATGAAAAATACAGTAAAAATACACCCTCCATGTTTGCACTAATAAAGACAGTCCCAGGATCAGGGGCTTTTAATCTTCAGTTAAACACTTGTTGAAAAACTTCACTTGTACTGTTCCACAACATTTATTATTGTAATACCTACCGGTTTCGCCTTACGGCATTCTCAAAGGCTATTTACTTATTTAGATCATATTTACACTTCGAACACAATGTCATGTGTTCGAAGTGTAATTATGACCGATGGGATGGAGACCGAGGAATATTAGAGTGACCAGTGTAATACTAATAACCCGTACTGTCTTCCGCATTACAATATTTGAGATTCTTCCTTTTTTCACTCTGTGCAACTATACATACTCGTATTACAAAGAAGACACAATTTTGGCTATTGTAGGCTATTGTAAAATAATTCAGCGCCGAAGGCGTGGACTGAATTATTTTCGAACTAGCGGATGTCACGCGGTTTCACCCGCGTAGTTCCCGTTCCCGTGAGAATAAGGGAATAAAATATAGCCTATGTTCACCGCAAAGAGAGTAGCTTCCGAACAGTGAAAGAATTTTTCGAAATCGGTCCAGTAGTTCCGGAGCCTATTCGTTACAAACAAAAAAAAAACAAATCTTTCCTCTTTATAATATTAGTGTAGATGGACTTAATCTTTAAGCTCTTTTATGATTAAGCAAACAGGGCAGTTTCATACGCTCCCATGAGTCTGATGAAAAAATACATCTCCTTTCCTACACCTTATGTGGCGTAAACGAAGTTGCGAGGGTCAGCTAGTTAAGCTAATATAATCTTGTGCTATTGGATCTAGATGACTGACAAAAATACTAATATATTTCTTTATTATACCACTGAGATTGCAGACAAGCATACGGCCCACCAGAAGGACTGGTGGTCAACGCAGCCTATGAACGTTTGCAACACCGGGGCACCACACTCGCGCTGCCGACCCTGTAAAAGCCTTTTACATTTTCTAAATCCCTACTCCCTACTTCCCCCTTTATCTTATATATAAAAATGAATCGCAAAATGTGTTGGTAAGCGCATAACTTCAGAACCGGTGGACCGATTTCACTAATTATTTTTTTGTTGTGTAAGGTATTGTCTGGAGAAGGTTCTTATGGAAGAAAAATATTGTTTACCACGGGAACGGTAACTACGCGGGTGAAACCGCGTGACGTCCTCTAGTATTATATATAAATCCGAAAGTACCTAACTCTGTCTGACTGTCTGTTAAATTTTCTCGCCTAAACGGCTGGAGTGATTGAGATGAAATTAGGTATAGATATAGTTCGAGGCCCTGGGAAGGACATAGGCTACTCTTTAACCGACTGTGCAAAAGGAGGGTTATGATTTTACATGATAACGACTTCTACGCGGTCGAAGCCGCGGGTAACAGCTAGTATATATTATTATATATTTTCTTTATTCTAAATTTATAGTTATATTATTTTCCATAGAAACATCCAAACTGCGAAACAAATCTCAGCGCGTCATTCGTTTGCACTACCGACTACGTCACCGATGAAAAGTTTTCAATCTAAAGCTCATTTTCTTGTTACCGCTGAAAATACAGACACAACAGAAATAATTATAGTACTGTATACACTCTGTATAAGGCTCCAACTACCGCCAAAAAGATTATTTTGCAAATGAAACCGAGAACGTGTACACAGTAATTTTCGGCTCCACTGAACCGAATAATGTTATTTTATCTACCCAAATGACAGCGCCCAATATAAATAACAAAATGTTATTTTTGAACTGATGCTGTCTGGTTGGGTAAATATTTTGATGGAATATTAATAATTATATTAAAGTCCAGTTGGAGATATTAATTTATGGGTATATACCCATTTTTGAACGGCAGGTTGTGATAACTACTGGAAATCCATCCTAGAACGATAATAAAGGTCCCTTCTTTGAAAGGAGAAGAGTTCCTCTCCCTTCCCTCCTTTAATATCGTTCTAGGTTGTGATAATCTGTGGTGTCCTTGTTCGTTGCACCATGGAAATGTAACTTTTAAGCTTCCTCTACACTACTCGCGAAGTTGAACGAAGTTCGTCGGCGAAGTTGCCCGAGGCAAAGTAATTTTTTTTGAAGTAAGTACCCAAAGGGTTAAAACGAGACCCAATAAATTACTGAGACTCCACTGTCTGTTCATCTATTTCATCCGTGTGTCACCAGGCTGTATCTCAAGAATCGTGATAGCTAAACGGTTGAAATTTCATAGATCATGTATTTCTGTTGCCGCAATAACAACAAGAAATACTATAATTAAAAAAAAGCTCCCATGCAATAAATGAGAATGTTTAGACGTTTCTTGGTGCGGAACTTTCCATGCGCGAGTCCAACTCGCATAGGCTCAGTTTTGTATTTGGGTTTTGTATACAGTTGCAAACAAGCATTAACGTCACCTGAGGTGGTTAAGATAATTTATGGCATACGTCCATAGCCTATCGTATCCACCTACACCGCACACAATTGATGGTTTAGTGTCGAAATGTACAGGGACAGACTGTGGACTCGTATCTCATGGGAAGTTAGTTCGGCAGCAAAAAGTAGCCTATGTGTTATTCCAGATTCATACCAATATTACCGTACCAAATTTAGCCAGAACCATTTCCGCGTTAGAGCGTGAAAGATAACAAACATCCACACATCTACACTCACAAACTTTCGCATTTATAATATTAGTAAGATACTTCTGTTTATTAATTGGAGAAAAGACGAAAAAAAGTTTCTTAAAGTATGCAAGTATAAAATCGAGTAAGCTTTCCCTGAAGTAGATAAATATTGTTTGACTGGAATTCGACTGTATCTTTCAAAAGCTACCGGAAAGATGTGAAAATATAAAAGAAAATGATTAAAATACGCTTAGATGAATATGCTTTGAGTTAGACATTATATTTGAAATATTCATTTTGGGAATGAATTTTATTATTTGAAAAGCGTTTGATTGTTCTCTACCCTTGCTATTCTATATCGCAGGGCTGTCGGATTTTGACTGAAGAGGGTTACCGAAAGGTTATCATTGTGTGTTTAGCCCTTAATCCTAGATCAAAGACGTATTATTTGCTTTAGATGTTGGATTTGGACGTGTAAAATATGGACCAAAGGCCACACATTTATTACATAGAAAAAAAAAGAAAACAAAAAAAAAATTTTGGTATATTGTGGGATGTATTTTGTGTGTGTATGTACATTGTGAACTTTTATTTTTGAAATAAATATGATTTTTTTGCTATAAAACTATTTTTGGGTCAAATATTTTTAATATAGCGCTCGAACTAGAAATACCACCCCTAACATTCGCAGTGAAAAATACCCCTCCCAACCCATGGTACACCTCATTGGTTCACCTGGGTGGACCACGACCAACAGTATTAAAAATAAAATAAACGAAATGTTTGCATCTTAAAACTTGAACCATGTGTTTCGTGTCTTTTTACAAAATAAATCAACTGGCATTTGCGCTGACAAATACCGGACAGATTTGCAATAACTTTCAAGTAGCCACTGCAATTTGCTGCAAACACATTATATGCAATTTATACATTCAAAGAAAAATCACGTTTATTCTCTAAGGAATAAAGACAAATTTTCTTAAAATATAATTTTCATTACTCTTCATTTAAAATTCAACTGTAATTTTAATGTGGTAAAGTCAGTTTTTGCTTGCCAAGGTTTGGAAGACGTTTTCAGTACGTCTGACGGGATTTTGTTTCGAGATTTCGTTCCGTACACAAAGGGAGGAGAAATATTGCTGGCTAAATATGAGAAGACAGCTCTGTTGTTTGTTGCCTTAATATACGGCAGCGTGTTTGGGTTGTCAGCGTTTATTATTAAAAAATATAGCAAGGTTACCATGCTAGATTTTTCTTTAAAGCTAGTAATTTTTGTTCTTTATAAAACCTGCCTAGGCATCGAGATCTTCCCGCAGTGGGCTGCGCTAGTTGATTTGATTGATTGATCAAATACTTGTGTATTTCTCTTTCTCTCTTTTTCTCTCTCCCTCGCTCTCGGTATCTACCACACGAAATAACATTTTGCCGATTTCCCAATAATAATAACCTTATTAGGGTATAATGGGACCCAATCAAGATAAACTGTCCGTAGTTTTAGAAGATGTTGGTTATGCCATCAAGCAAAAGGATGTAAAGCTAGGCACCAAGGGGCTAGGGGATCAGAAAACAGAAAACAGTCTACATCAAAAAGAAAAACCGGGCAAAAAACGGTAAAAGGTTACGTTTGTTGTACAAGAGCTCCCCTTAAATATTTTATTTTTCTGATTTTATGTGTTTTGTTATAGCGGCAAAAGAAATTCATCATCTGTCAACTCGTTCGCTCTAACTTTGCCGCTCGGCTCCATACTAAAGTCGATTTTTTAATTAGACAAAGTAAGTTGACAGCGACTAATGTCACTTCTTCATACAATGTTGCTTATTTTCTATGACGAAGTGACATTAGCTACTGTCAATTTACTTCGTGTAATAAAAAAATCGGGTATACGTCTCTACGCCAGCGGCAAAGTTTGAGCGAACGGGTAGTAGCTATCACGGTTCATGAGATATAGACTGCAGAATCTCAGTAAAAAAGTCATGTTTTTGTCCTTTGAGCATGGAAACCTGAAAGACGTGCGTGGTACAGTAAGGTCAAACCTTCCCAATAAAATTATGCTTGGCTTGTGTTCTGGCAAAAATTGAGCTACCAATATACCCAGCAATGAACTGCTCACGGCTGATTTAATAAAAAAAGTTAAAACATCAAAAACGTATATTATAACTTTACTATGAGATGAGTGACAACCCTATATCGTAAACTTGAATTATGTATACGTTTTGAAAGAAGCATTAAGCGCCAAGGACGAACATGGCGTTTAAATTTAGTTCTCGAGAAATGACTAAGTGCTTCAAGGAGTGATATTTAAGCATTTTAGCAATTTTTACGCGTGATTTAATGGACGCTATGCCGGATTCCTACCTTCTAAAACCGCACAACGCTCATCCATCTACGACGGGGAGTTCCGGGTATAACCTTGGAAGGTTAACCCCAGGACATCTTTTTTTGTTTCCTTGTCTGTCGCTTTCATGGGACAACCAGCAGTATGTTGATTTTTTTCATTTTTAGGGTTTCGTAGCCAAATGGCAAAAACGGAACCCTTATAGATTCGTCATGTCTGTCTGTCTGTCCGTCCGTGTGTCACAGCTACTTTTCTCCGAAACTATAAGGCCTATGCTATTGAAACTTGGTAACTAGATGTATTCTGTGAACCGCATTAAGATTCTTATATAACACTAGAAAAAAAGCAGTAAATTTTGAGGGTCCCAATACTCAGAACTGAAACTCAAATTTATTTTTTTCATCAAACCCATACGTGTGGGCTACCTATAGATAGGTCTTCCAAAATGCTGTTGAGGTTTCTAACATCATTTTTTTCTAAAGTGAATAGTTTGCGCAAGAGGGACTTCCAAAGTGGAAAAATGAGTGTCCCCCCCCCTCTAACATCTAAACTAAGAGAGTGATATGATGTACATTGCCATAAAAACTACCAACGAAAATTGGTTTGAACGAGATAGAGCTGGTAGTTTTTTTTTAATACGTCATAAACAGCAAATTTTCGGTTAGAAAAATCACCACCACTGCGAACGTGTTAAAACATCAATCAAAGATACAACGAACTATAAGAACTTTTATATTATGTTACTTGCTGCTACGAAACCCTTCATGGGCGAGTCCAACTCGCACTTGGCCGGTTTTTTATATTATAATAAGCTCTCCAAATTGACGTCGCCAGACTGATGAAAAGTTATGGCGCATCTAGCGACTGGGGGCCACTCTCACAGTCCGTAAGACTTTTGACAGTGGTCCTCAAGTTGGCGGCCCTGTGATGTGCCTCTTCACGCTCCTCTTATTTGCCGTGTTGAAATGGACAGGTGCAGGTCGTGACGACCCACAGTTAAAAATTTTTAAGCCGCCATTATGGCATGGCATAACGATTGAAATTTTCCTGACAACGGTTTCATTTAGAGTTTCCTTCTCTACGCAAAGGATCGTTTTGCGAAAATGTTCCCATAGTTGCCGCTTGCGACTCCCTCGGAATGAATTGGGGTGGCGACATTTTGTACTCTTACCCGTCTCCACACGGGACCCCGTCGCCACACGTTGCGTGCAAGCGTAATAATTGCCATTGCTGTCGCCACACGGGGTCTTTACATAAAAATTGTAATATTTTTTTATTTTCAGTAATCATTACCAGAAACATGTTATCGTGAAAGGAATTCAATAAAAACTGTAATCCCTGTATACTACATATCATCTTCAATTTCTATGTAAAGTAATTCTACATAATCTCGTCTTGCCTAAAAAGGCAGAGTTAGAATACGGTCCATTCATCACAGCGGCGTTTAGCTACAGGGTGTGATGCATTGGATGCCGACCGTTATGACAGCACACTGTATATCATAGCTTAAGCTTATTTATTTCTTGAAGGATTTACTGGAGGAGTAAGATTGAAAATATTTGCTGACTTGGTTTTAGTAAAATAATTATGTTAGTTTATATTATAGTTAAACCGAGTCAAGGAGACCAAGGGGTAATGTGTTTTAAGTGGTTATAACGTCAATTGATCCAATAAATATAAAAAAATTGTTTGCTGTTTTTAGGGTTTCGTACCCGAAGGGTTAAATCAGAACCCCATTACTGGAACTTCGCTCTCTGTTCGTCTGCCTGTCACCAAGCTGTTTATCATGAACCGTGATAGCTCGACAATAAATATTTGCTTGACTTTGAACTTCGAGATTTGAACTAGATATTTGAACCAGAGATCTCTGTACGGCAGCCGCATACACTATAGGAAGTGACATAGAATTGAAATTAATTTTAGTTAATTATGACCATACGTTCATGAGAAACAGACTGTTATTTTTTTTTGAAGTTGGGAAAATCCTGTATGCCGTACTCCTACCGACTAAAAACCACCCATATACTACCTAACAGATTACGGTTGGAAGCTTCAGGTAAGCCCTCGGAAGGATATTCCAGGACAGCAGACTGTTACTTATCACTACTATTCTTAAAGTTTTCAACAAAATTTCTAAAAGATTTCGAAAAGTCAACACAGGATTCATTAGATTTGTAATTGCGATGATATATGCTGCGAACCGCGTTAATATTACTGAATTTTCGTATAAAATTTTACAAATGGCTGATCAGAATAAATTAAATAGATGCCTACAGAACCTTGAACGGAAATATTAAATTACTGTTTATTTTAAGGATTTTTTATTTCAAGCTCTTATCAAGCCTTGCTTTGTCTCATAGTCTTTGCTCTCCCCACCCATAAGTACTACTCCATATTTAGCGTTGTAGAAATAGGCTTCGCAAAAATGTCTTTCAAAAATATGTACGAAATACGAGCCCAAAAAATGTTTCATAAAGATAATTTTTACAACAAATTCATTGGCAAAGTTTCTTCATATTTTCAGCCCCTCTCGCAAGCCTCACATAATAGCGCTACCTTTTAAAATATTAACACATTGTCAAAGGCTCCACCTACGTACGTCACAAGGGTATTCTCACTTTAGCTTCTAAGAAAATTACAAAATATTAACCTGAAGAAAAATTGGGATTGCTTAAAAATTTCAGTAGCTACTTACGACGTTGAATATTTTAGCGTGTACTCAAGGAATGAACACCTGTTGTAAACTTTGCCTCAGAAACATACCTACTGGAAGGTGCTTGCCAGGATATTATTATAACCAAACATTTCTTTTTGACGTGTGCTTGGTTCTTTCTTTATATTATACTAGTGGACGTCACGCGGTTTCACCCGCGTAGTTCCCGTTCCCGTGAGAATACAATATTTTTTGTTCCATAAGAACCTTCTCCTGACAATACCTTACACAACAAAAAAAGAATTACTGAAATCGGTCCACCCGTTCTGAAGTTATGCGCTTACCAACACATTTTGTCGGTTAACCATGCAATCAATTGTATTGCGTATGAACTATGTATTTATAAGTATAAATAATATTTATATGTTGATATGTAATTTATGTATTATTGCAACTTCTACTTTTTGAATTAAAATTGAAAGCCAACAACTACCAGTCATCAACAGGCAGCAGTACTGTTTTATCTATGGAAGATATTTTGAAAATTTTAATTGTAGTGCGTTCTCTAATCGATACTGAAGCCGAAAATGTAATATAAATTTTTCAAGTCTGTCTGTCTGTCTGTCTCCCTGTCTGTCTGTCTGTCTGTCTGTATCCCGAATATGTATCACGCCGAAACCACTGAATCGATTTGAATGAATCTTGGTACAATCAGAGCTTATAATCCGAGGAAGGTTCTAGGATACTTTTGATCCCGATTTTTTGCGGCTGTTTCTTTGGGAGAGGGGATGAAAGACAAAATAGTTTTTTTGTTGTAACATCTCAACGCGTGGTCCGCTTCCGAATTTTTTTTCAGTGTTATAAAGGGAGTATTTTAGGGGTTGTTTCACACAAGTTTCAATGTTAAGGGGTTTTGTAGTTCAGGAATTAGAGACATCTCAACTTTCGCAAAACCTAAAATTCAAGGATTCCTTTGAATGTAAGGGTAAATCTAAACTGGCGTGTTGGCTTAATCGCTCCCATGAGTCTGTTGAAAAAATACCTGTCCTTTCATACACATTATGTGGCGTAAACGAAGTTGCGAGGGTCAGCTAGTATAACATATTTTCAATTATGTTTGTATAATATCTTGGTGTACAATATAGTATGGTGTATAAATAAAAAGTAAATAAATATTCCGAAATAAAATTTGACTTCAACATCTGCTCGAAGACCGAAATGACGCGATAGAGACAGGCGTCACCTAATTGGGATATAAAATTCAATCAATCAATCAAATTATCCCTACTCAGTCCACAGCTGGATGTAGTATGCCTCTCCTAATCTATTGGGGAAGGGTGATAATCTTGTTACACTCAGGACTTAAGAGTCCATATGACGCCAAAAAGACTATTACTTTGATCTAGATCTCAGAACTCGTGAGGTCTGATGAATTAAAATTTGAACACAGACAACTTCAGTTCATGAACTAAAAACGCTCTAGGCTCGAAACACGATTAGTGATTAAATCCTCGATAGATTTTTGTGTTGAAAACACCTTGATTTCGTGAAATTTTAAGATCCCGTATATTCAATGTTGTTTTTATAATATAAAATATTTATAAGAAAGACAATAGTAAAATCTTCATTTGCACTAGAGCATTTTTTTCATATTGGTTATAGTTTTTTTATAATTATTTATTTCGTTAAAAGCGCACAAAAACCGATCGCGTCTCTCTCCTTCTTGCACGCTAAAATGTATATCTTCCATCTTCTTTTAACAATTTGGCGTCTGGTAGGCTCTTAACGCTCACTATGTTTTTGAGCAACGATATAAGGTAGCGTGCCTTTTAAAGCTGAAGTGACTACGCTACTCAAACAAAGCCCCCGAAAAAAGGATAATATCCTGAAACACTAGGCATGCACATCCGTAGGGATTTTCACACGATAAAAAAGGGGTTAGGAAACAATTTGTGAAATCTGGGCCTAGATTATGCTTCTATCTACCGCTTAAAAACCTTAAATTTCAAACATTCTTAGATGTTGATATTGTTAGCAAGCAATATCAATTCAATATGATGTAGTCCCGCGAAATATAGTGTTACATGATATTCCTAGTAGGTATTCATGTACTGCGGTCAGGATTTGTAATCAAGTAGAGTGCTTCCCGTACGTGTTAGCAGTGTGCAGGCTTATGGAAAAATTCTTAAGGGTAGTGAATATTTTACACACTTTGTACGTAATACACGTTTGAAAAAGTGAAACTCGAAAAGAAATCATGAAAATGTAGTATCAACGTTATGTATATTGACCGACGTCAATGAAGGTAGTATGTGTGTGTTATAAAAATAATATTTTACTTGTCCATGATAAGTATTATTACTTTTATATTAGGGTTCCGTACTCAAAGAGTAAAAAGGGACCCTATTCATGAGACTTCACTGTCGGTCTGTCTGTATGTCTATCCAGAGTAGATCTGACTGCCTCCGTGGCGCAGTCGGTAGTGATACCGCCTGCGGCGCTGGAGGTCGTGGGTTCGATTCCCACCGGAGACAAATATTTGTGTGACCCATAAATGTTTGTCTCAAGAGTCTGGGTGTTTCTATGTATAATATGTATGTATTTAAAAGTATATAAGTATTAATATCCGTGGTCCGATACCCATAACACAAGCAGGTTATTCCTAGCTTACTTTGGGATCAGATAGCGTTGTGTCCTTGAATATTTATTATTTATTATTATTATTATATTCTACGTCCGCATGTCTGTCCGTTACGAAGTTGTTTCTCAGTAACCGTGATAGCTAGAGAGCTGAAATTTACACAGATGACGTATTTCTGTTGCTGCTATAACAACAAAAAGGGGGGGTTAAGGGGGCTCCCATACAACAAACGTGATATTTTTCTGTTTTTTGGTACGGAACCCTCCGTGCGCGAATCCAATTCGTACTAGGCTGGTTCTTTTATTGGAGAGCTTTTTGTCGAACATAAATAAAGCACATAGCTATAGTTTGGCAAGGTTCTGTAAATAAAGTTCAAACTCGTATCAAAATTCACAAAACAAAATCCACAACTATCCTGACCTCTCAAAATGTCGGCATCAAAGTGTCTTTCCACAAATAACCGAAAGGTTTTATGTGTGAGGGGATAAAAGAATTTAGATATATGGCACTCCACAATATACAATTGGTTGAAAAGGCTTTGCGCTACCCAGACGTTCAGACGTTAAGCCATATAAATAAATGTAGGTGAAACATTTTGGTATATTGTGGAAATGTGTCAAGAATAATTTTATATGTTAGATAGCCGTAGATCTTTTAATGATGCCATATTTAAGATATAAGATCGCTCGTGGCCCTGCGGACTCAGTGTTCTACAAACGATCACTGCAGTAATCTTACATCAATATCAATATCAATCAATCATCATCAATCTATACATATAATAAAATCGTAACAGGTCGCTGTCTGTACATGGAAGACAAATAAGAAAAATACTATTTTAGGGGGGCTTTAAGAACGCAATAGAAAGCAAAACAATGATTTTTTGAATTTTTGTCTGTATGTCTGTATGTCTGTTTGTCTGTACGTTTGTGCACGCAAATCTCAGTAACCGGTTAACCGATTGCAATGCGGTTTTCTTAATTGTGTTGAGGTTTACTCTATGCCTTTTGAATTGTTTTAGAATAGACTTAATCTTTAAGCCCTTTTATTATTAAGCAAACAGGGCAGTCTCACACGCTACTTGATGAGTCTGATGAAGAAATACCTCTCCTATACACCTTATCTGACAAAAACGAAGTTATAAGTTACCAGTGATGTAAATGAAGTTATATATAAATAATAGGTCTACTAAAGACGTTGCCGACCTTAGTTTGCATAAGGACAGTTTCTCAAAAGGATGGAAAGGCCATTAATTAAATGTGTTTAATTAATGGCCTTATTAAATTAATATTATTGGCCTTTAATAAATAAATTGGTAGCTATTCAAATTTTATAAATCGCTTAAGATTTAATTAACTTTGTTCAGCTTCTCAAACTGCCTTGGGGGCTTGATGACAAATTTTTTTGGTTTTACAAAACACTTATATGGCTTATTTTTACATGTTGAAATCCTGATGGATGCTATACCGGATCCCTACCGACTAAAACCACATCATGTCCTATCAGCAAACGGCCGGGAGTCCTGGGTATGCCCGCAAGGATAACCGCGAGACTCCTGGAACATACTTCCTAGGGTCTACCCAGGGCTCCAGCTAATAGGCAGTGGTAGGGTCTTTAACGTTATTACTTGTTGATAAGGCTTCCGTTCCCATAAAACTGAAAGGCTTATACGCACTCTTATTTAATTTTGTATTCGACTTGAGATTACGATATTCATGAAAATAATTTCATTCAATAAATCATTTATCCAGATATCGTTTCACCAAAAATCTGTTTATTGTCCAAAGTCAACGAATTATTTGGATTCCAATAATAATTAAATAGCAAGATATCCCCGTATTTTATTTATTTAAGTTTTATTTTCTCTTGGTTGAAACTCGTAATATCAGAGTGCTGACGTTTTAATTAAAAAAATATGTGTGTACGCTTCGGATGGCAGATATTATACAGCTTGCCTTGGGCAATGTTTTATTAGGGTTCCGTACACAAATGATAAAAATGGGACCTTATTACGGAG
Source organism: Miltochrista miniata (assembly GCA_933228765.1). Classification (NCBI taxonomy): domain Eukaryota; kingdom Metazoa; phylum Arthropoda; class Insecta; order Lepidoptera; family Erebidae; genus Miltochrista; species Miltochrista miniata. The sequence goes on from OW121773.1 coordinate 19,110,791, forward strand.
TCTGTCTGTCTGTCACCATCTTACGAACCGCGACAACTAGACAGATGAAATTTTCACAGATAATGCATTTTTCTTGCCGCTATAACAACAAATACTAAAACAATAGAAGAAATAGCGCTTCCATATAACAAAAGTATTTCTTTGCAATTTTTTTAGTACGGAACCCTCCGTGTGCAAATCCGACTCACATTTTGTTGGATTTTTTTTATTACTTTTTGAATATAACAACTGCCATGTTGATATGGAGGATCGTTTTATTTTCTGACACATAATTTAAAGCAAAAGTTATTTATTATACTCAGCCCTATCGTAGTCTATTATCATTATGATCTTCTGTACTCGTATTAGGTCGGATAGAATAGAATTCTTTATTGTTCCAATTTAGGTCAGTAGTTGAGTAGAGTAGAAATTGTAATGACTTCTCAATAGCCATTCGTTCAAAACCGGTTTTAACCCCTGATTGTGACGAACCTTCGTTGTTAATGTCGGACCTTCCAAGTCTACATGAGTTCTTGGCGGACCTGGAGTCCGAACCTCGATTTCATGAGGCGCAAGCCATTGCCCCGCTCCAGCGCCTCCTTAGACCATAAAAAAACAACATCGCAAGGGCCCGCCTTTTTAAGTCCCATGGAGAGGTTGCGACAGGTCGCCTCAACGGCGATCGTGCGGGGCCCTCATGACACTCTGATGGTCAACAGCTTCTTCGGGGTCTCTAGTCACGTTATGGACCCTCAGGGTCTCCACCGATATAGGTGCGTACTGTATTGACAAGGCTGATCTTTCTGAGAGGGGCATAAATTACCCGAGTTGGCTAGGGCCGGGTCGGTGAGATCTCAGGCTCAAGTAGTGAGTCGCCACCCCTGACGCGGGATAGTACCCGAACCATCTAGGCGAGGCTCTGGGGCCTTCTTCCGTGGGCTTATCCGGGACTTCCGGCGATAGACTGTTGTAAGGAATTGTGTGGTTTTAGTCGGTAGAAGTCCGGCATAGCATCCATGTAGGATTTCCACCCATAAAAAAAGAAAAGAAGTGAGTCGAATAAAGTGGCTGGGTCTTGAGGTCACCCTTCATAAATCCGAGGCACTGTGCTTTCACGGGCCTCGGACGGGGCCACCTGCCGGATCTAGCATACAGGTGGGGGGCGTCAGCATCGGCATCGAGCCCTCGATGAAGTATCTGGGGCTCGTACTTGATCGTCGATGGATCGCCACCACCACTTTGAACCACCGCTGAGTGCCAGCGCGAGGAACACAGCGGGTACACAGCGCTCCACACATTGGTGGGCGCAGTAGCGCTAGGTCCTTGTGGCAGGTCTGGACGTAGGTATTCTCCCGCGTGTAGCGTTAACCATGATCTCCGGTGGATGGGGTGTATCACGCTCTCCCACCCGAGTTCTCCTAAGTCTTTGGCTAGTGCTCCGTTGTCTTTAAAGTTTAGGAAGCCCCGGTCTAGGGCCTGCTTATGTAAGGACGGTGAGCTGCCCCGTCACCGTCCTCAGGCCCCCGGTCATGGAGGCCGATACTCAGAACAGCGGAACTCAGGTAGGAGAGTTCTCTCCCACTCCCTCCCCGCCACTTCCTTCACGAGCATGACCTGCTCACAGAAAGAGACAGCGTAGTCCCACTTACTCCCGCTGGAGATCATGGCTCGCACCATGATTTCTAACGAGAGAATGTCCACGTCCAGACCTGCCACGAGGACCTGGCGCTGTTGCGCCCACGCTCTCTTGACCTCGTCGAAGAAAAAGGTACGTGAAAAAACTAGGAAAAGCGGCGCGCCTAAAACTCATATAATTGTTCTCTGTTAATTTGTGTATAGAATTAATTGTTACTTACATGCCACTTTGCTGCAAGATGCTCGAGCTAACTGGTCCATTATCTGTGAAGAGAAAAAAAAACAATATAAACATTTGTGGACATTCACTCACAACATCATCTAGCCCAAATTAAGCTAATATATGCTTGTGCTAGACGACTAATATACATACTTATATATTTCTAAATACACACATATTATACGTAGAAAACACCCAAACTCCGAAACAAACATTTGTGGATCACACAAATATTTAGACCGACCCAGTAATCGAAACTAGGACCTCCAGCGCCGCAGGAGATATCACCACACTACGCCGACTGCGCCACAGAGGCAGTCAAAAAACCATTTTTTACACAAATAACCATAAGTACAGGTAAAAATATTATCTAAGTTCATCATCATCTTAAATGATTGCAGCCCATAGCCCAAAGTGCTGGGGTATCCTTCAGAGGGCTTACCCGGGGCTCCCAACCGTAGGCTGTTAGCAGGACTTTTAGTCGGGTTTTTAGTCGGTAGGCGTCCGGCATAACATCCATGAGGATTTTCCCTCACGTAAAAAATAAATAAAAAAAGCTAAGGATGTATTTCTTCAATGGGCGTCAATCGCTTGCTCTGCAATGAAAGCCCCAATGATTGCCCCTAAATGAAAACTCAGTTCTTCTTCATTGATTTAACATTTTTCCAGTTACTTAGAAACTTAACTTAGATTTGAAGCCAGGGATTTACTACTATTGACAGCATCCTATGTATTCTTCTTTGTTGCCTTTGCAAAAAATCCAAATTTTATTGTTGCCCAATCTCGTAAGAACGACTGTGCCACGCCCACAGCTAAGTTAGCCCGTTAGTCAGCAAATGCACCGCGATTGAGGTTGTTCCAGATTTGAAGAATCTACATGAATCCTCAGAGCACTTAAATGCTAAACTAAAATTTTATTGCAATGACCTCAATCGTTTTGAAAATAATCTTTTCTGCAAATTCGTTTTATACGTATTTAAAATTTCAACTTTCAAATACGTACAAAACGTATTAGCGTAGTTGTGTAGTGCCTCTGACATTTCAGACTTCGATAAGCTCCGGTACCTAACCATTTTCCGTCAGGTGGGCCGTAAGCTTATCGGCCACCTTCGTAGTATAGTAAAAAAATATTAATAGTTGATTTCAAAGGATTTTATCAACTTCTCCTCAATGAAAGGATTTTACCAAGATATCCTGAAGTCTATTATTGAAAAAAAAGTTGACTTGAACTGCCGATGGATATTGGGTCTCAACCCTTGACAACAACAGGCATTGGCACGTCAAGCTGACAGCAGTTGTAACTAACAGTACACAAAATTCAAATCAAGGCTACTAATAGCACCAGTAGATAGACGTGTTTGCTTTTATTCGGAATAAAACAGGTAAATAGTCATAGTCTCAGCGTAAATCTATGGATAGATGAATAACCATACGAAAAACCTTTGACGCGGAAAGTTTCTTCTGTGTCGATTAAAAGACTGAACACAGTGAACACCTAAATGTATTTAAAAACAAAAGCTTCAGAAATTAAAAGATTTATTGTAAAAGGTAAATCTTTCTCAAATCTTAAAATCAATGCCAGTCACAACTCGTAGACGAGACCTTACAAGTGTTTTATGAAAATTTCCATCACAGTTAAAGTTACAAACGATTTATTTTATTTGAAAAGATTGGAAGCGTCCAATCCAAGACCTTTCGACCCTTAATTTTATGGGCCGCAAATGGGAAAAAGTTTTTCGCAAATTTCAACGCGAATTCCTAACGAATTCGGTGCTTGAACTTATCCCAGAGTCTTTTGTAAAGACTTGCGTCTTTCAACATAAAAAGATGAAATAAATTAGAAAAATGTTTAATTCATAAAATTAATGTCGTAAGGTTTTAAATGCTTTTCGGCTTAAGTCGCTTTTGAAGGGCATTGAAGACATAAAATTTGACTGGCACAGTTAATGTGCGGATTGTTGTTTAAAAAGTAGCTAATGTTAGTTGTATAATTTTTATGTGATTATTCAACGCATTATTTAAGTCATAATTATGTCAACGTATCAAACTGTGATGAAGAGAACGGGGCAGGAAGTTTTGACAGCATGCAAATGACTGAACATACATTTCAGCAGCAGAATAATAGCTGAAACAGTCCATAAACATTCTCACCCAGCGAATGCCCTCCCTTTGTGACATCACACGAATATTGAAATTTTTGGGACACTTCCGTTGGTTCCCGCTCGTGACGTTTGACAGTGGCGGTTCGTAATTAAAAGTGATTCGGGAACGAGAGCGACACTTTTGAAGTTCTACAACTCGTTGTTACATCCGTTTGAATCACTGGTAATGTTCTTAAGTTCTTCTTAAATTACAAGTGTAATGGTCCAGGAGCCACCGCCTGTGTCTTTCAATGATTAATAACAGGCTGAATCTTTGTGAGTAGTTTCCGTTCGACGAGACGCCCAAGTTTTTCCTCTGTGAAAATTCTCGATAGAGGTAGATAATAAAGTGCGCAGCTATAAAACATGTCGATTTGATGGAGTGTTAAAATTGTCTGACTAACCGTTTATTTTTTATTACAATGTTTAAATAATTGTATTATAAACTGGGAGGAATAATTGTCCTACAAAACGGATGGTTTGTTTGAGAGCGTCCTCCACTCCGAATATGTCGAAACGACGGGGCCATAAAAATAATTAATAACAAGCTGATTTTTTGAATGCACCTTTGTAAATATTGTTAGAATGGAATGACCGTTTAGTCCTACAAATTTAGTGGTAGGATTTCTCAGTCCGACACTTCGAAGTAGTCAATTCTATGGTAATATTTTTTTCATTAATAACCGTAGGACAAAAAAAGACATCATGAGTTAGTGCATCCTTTGCCTAAATCAAACAGTGTCCTACAAAAAAATGGGTATGTATCGCTAGTCCTACAAGAAAATGAAAAATATATGACATTATTTCGTTGCTGTTGTTATTTGTTGCTTATTCCAAGAATAGTGGAAAATGGTACATGCTTATCAGGACCGCTTGATATATATTTAATTATATACAGGGTGAATTTTCGAAAAGGGCTTGGATGGCCAAATCCGAAGCTATAAGGAATAGCTAAAAATGTTCGAAGGAGTCACGAGCCCGATTTTGATAAAACTTTAAACCTCATCATTAGATTTTTGAAAAACCAATAATCCTAGCTGGGAATCGAACCTATTGATTTTGAAAAAAAAAACACACCCCTTATTATTACACCATACGATAGTGTCACTGATAAGGATCAAATTCTGCGAAGTAATGATATACGGCAATTTTAAAAAAAGTTTGGAATTTTAATAGAATTCATATTCCATGTACCTAAATTTTGTATCATAATTTGTTTCGTTCGGAATCCCAGAATAGATCGCAACTATTCCGTGTTTTAAATCATGCTCAGAATCATCCTTTGGAGAATATTCTAAACAGAATTAATAATATTTTATGCAGTACGACCCTTGAGATCTTGATTTCAGCTATGTATTTAAAACAATGGTTTACATTTTGAACAATTAATCAGTTAACGTGTGAAAAATAAATTGTATTTTGTTAAAGATCAGCACTTTCCTTTAATTTGCCGTATGTCATTACTTCCCAGAATAAGATCCTTAATAGCAACACTATCATATGGTGAAATAATATAGGATGTGTTTTTTTCTTCAAAATCAATAGATTTGATTTCCAGCTAGGATTATTGGTTTATCAAAAATCTAATGATGGGGTCTTAAGTTTCATCAAAATCGGGCTCGTGACTCCTTTGAGCATTTTTCGCTATTCCTTATAGTTTCAGATTTGGCCATCCAATCCCTTTTGAAAAATTCATTCTGTATATACATACTACTTTTTTTGTAGGCCAGTGATAAAATAGTGTTCTACACTTTATCCCCGATAGGAAAAAATTTAAACTAGGCTGTTAATAATGAAAAAAATATTACCATAGAATTGACAACTTCGAAGTGTCGGACTGAGAAATCCTACCACTAAATTTGTAGGACTAAACGGTCATTCCATTCTAACAATATTTACAAAGGTGCATACAAAAAATCAGCTTGTTATTAATTATTTTTATGGCCCCGTCGTTTCGACATATTCGGAGTGGAGGACGCTCTCAAACAAACCATCCGTTTTGTAGGACAATTATTCCTCCCAGTTTACAATACAATTATTTAAACATTGTAATAAAAAATAAACCGTTAGTCAGACAATTTTAACACTCCATCAAATCGACATGTTTTATAGCTGCGCACTTTATTAGCTACCTCTATCGAGAATTTTCACAGAGGAAAAACTTGGGCGTCTCGTCGAACGGAAACTACTCACAAAGATTCAGCCTGTTATTAATCAATGAAAGACACAGGCGGTGGCTCCTGGACCATAATGAAATAAAAGTTGGTACGGTAGATCTGTTAGTCTAACTGAATACTAATATTTTGAGGAAAACATTTTTAAGACTTTGGCCATCTTAGCTTAAAGTAAGCTAGGATTACCTTGTTTGCGTATCGATAACGAAATTTTCGTTCATACACAAACGTAAAATGGAACCCCCAGTCTCTCAAGACAAATATTTATGGGAAATTTGTCACCACAGAAGACCACAAAAGTGGTCACCGCAGCCTATGGACGTTTGCAACACCATAGGTGCTCCACTCGCGCTGTCGACCCTGCAAAAAATCCTTCTTATACCTTATAATAGGGAAATGACGAAAAAGAGGTGCAAATGAAAGCGTTTTTTTGTCTGCATAAGTAGACGGAAAATTGTAGCCAAAAATAGATTGTTTATCTACAAGATGTGTGTCAAAATATGGTTTTGTTGTAAATTGTATATTAATTATACATAATGTGTAAAAGGAGATTGAACATAGAGTCACCCCCAAATTTTTAGATGAATGCATTTTATGACTTCAATTTTTATCGATGCGAAAAAAAATATGCCAACATGAAGAAAATATACACCTATAAATTGGTTTTCTTCAATATTGAATAATTATGAGTATTAGCTTGTTACAATAAAAAATAAGCTATAAATGCTACATTTCCTATGCTACTTTCTAATGCTACTTTTCCTGAAGGACGCGTGTTTTGTATGGTCAAGGTCGTTAGACCTACCAACGGCCTTAAGAACCCATTTTGTATACACTCGGGAAAACCTACTATACAAAGATTATAATGGAAGTCTAGTACCTAAACAAAAAGTTTTGCCTGTCAATAAAATTTAGGTACCCTTTTCAAGCTATTGATTGTAATTTTATCAGATCAAATGAACTAAATTTTACAAAATGTTTTAGCTTATCTGATCAGTATAAAATTACTGATCTGATAAGCTAAAACGTTTATTAAAATTTACACAGGTCAAATAAACTTATTTCACAGAATGTTTTAGTATATATTATCCGGGCCCTTTTGAGATCGTATTAATTTATATTTGCCAGTGCTAATGCCAGTTTAAATGTATTATTATTTATAGCTAAAAATTTGTATAAATAATTTTAAGATGGACCGAGTGGATGAATGCGGAAGGCGAAGAAGGGATGTGTCGTGCGGTATTGTATTTTATTTCTTAACAATGATACATTGTGTTGAAAAATATAAAATTCCTAATCTAATTACATTAATAATAAAATATAATCGACTAAGTATACCCAATCGTTTAACACAAAAAAAAGAAATTGTCACAACAGCAATAATCACTTGACTTCCTTACATTATTATTATACAAAATGTCACAAATGATGTCAAAAAGTAGGTAATTCAATTCTGCATAACATGTCAGTCCAATAATAATCTATACTAATATTATAAAGAGGAAAGATTTGTTTATTTGTTTTTTTGTTTTTTGTTTGTTTGTTTGTAACGAATAGGCTCCGGAACTACTGGACCGATTTGAAAAATTCTTTTACTGTTGGAAAGCTACACTCTTTGCGGGTAACATAGGCTATATTTTATTCCCGTATTCCCACGGGAACGGGAACTACGTGGGTGAAACCGCGTGACGTCCGCTAGTTGTCTATAAAGCTAACGTGTAAGGATAAAAAAAAGACTATATTAATCCCACCACCACAATGAATGTTTACATAATTACCAATGTCAATTCATACAAAATTTAATGTCAATCATGTCAAATTTATAAAATAAACTCATCCAAAGAATAGAAACACTTCTCAACAAGAAATTCCCTAAGCATGCTTTCGAAATCTTTTGTGTAGATGGCAGTTTTAATGCCTGGGGGAAGACTGTTGAAAATTTTAACAGCGTTGTAGGAACCGCACTAGCGCGACTGATGCCCAACATCAGGGGACCCAACGCTCCCTACAGGAGACTGTACCTGGCGATCGTGCGAAGTATGGCCCTATACGGGGCCCCCGTATGGGCTGAGACTCAGGGTCGGCCCGCAATGTGGCTAGACTGCTGAGCCCGCAGAGAACGATGGCCATCAGGGTGATAAGGGGATACCGCACGATCTCTGGTGAGGCGGCATGTCTCCTAGCTGGGACCCCTCCATGGGACCTGGAAGCGAGAGCCCTTGCGTCACCGTTTAGATGGCGCAAGGAGGCGCTTGAGCGGGGCCAAAGGCCTGCGTCTCGAGAAATCGAGGCCCAGCGATCCCTGCTCCACCAGGAAACCGTGGAGACATGGAAGGTACGACTTGAGCAACCATAGGGGGGATTCGCCACAATCGCGGCCGTCAGACCGGTCATGGACGAGTGGCTGGAGAGGAGACACGGTGCTCTCTCCTACCGGTTGACACAGATACTTGCCGGACACGGTAGTTTCGGTAGGTATCTGTGGCGAAAACACCGGGAAACCACGGCCGAGTGTCAGCACTGCGAGGACTGCAGCGATGACACGGCGCTCCACACGCTGGTGGAGTGCACAGCGTGGGCGCAACAGCGCCAGGTCCTCGTGGTGGGTCTGGACGTGGGCACTCTCTCGCTCGAGACCATGGTGCGAGCCATGCTCTCCAGCGGGAGTAAATGGAACTGCGCCGCCTCTTTCTGCGAGCAGGTCATGCTCGTGAAAGAGGCGGCGGGGCGGGAACGGGAGAGAACTCTCCCACCCGAGTTCCGCAGTCGGCGGCTCGGGCGCCGCCGACGTGTCTTCGCCGAGGACTATCGGCCTCCATGACCGGGGGCCTGAGGACGGTGAGAAGGCGGCTCACCGTCCTTACAGGAGCAGGCCCATGACGGCAGCGTGACGTGGGGAACTCACGCACGCCCCCCCTTAGAAGCGGGATCACACCCGAAACCCCCAAAGACGCGGGATAGCACCCGAACCACCTCCTGGGCGTGGCCGCAGTGGCGGCCGTGGGTCTGTTGGGAGTCCTGGGACATCCTTCCGAGGGCTTACCCGTGGCTCCCAACCATAGGCTGTTGGGCGTTACGTGAGGTTTTTTAGTCAGTAGGAGTCCGGCATAACATCCATGAGGATTTTCCCTCACGTTAAACAAAAAAAAAAGGCGAAGGACCGTGTATTGTGGCGTAATTCGGGAGAGGCCTACGTGCAGGAGTGGACTGCCGCAGGCAGATTAGATTGATTGAAAATTAAAAGACATCAATCTACAATAGGTTTTGACGTGAATACGTCTTTAAAATTACTTCCATAGGGACGCAATCCAGAAAAACGAATGATAAGAAAATCGGGGGATACAGTTTAGTGTTGTAGCTACATATCTATCATCTCCATCTAAATTTCAGTTACAGCACTGGATAGCTACAGAATCAAAGAATTTATTGCGCAAAGTAAGGACTGTAACACATCGTGCGCGGGGGAGGGGGCAGCCCAGCCATTTTGAAGGCTGCGTCTCGAGATTTCCATTTAGTATAACTTTCGACTCGGTGAAGCTACGACGTTCATTCAAGTTTCAATCGTCAGCTTGACGTCAGCAGTAGGATACATCCTACTTGCACCAAATAAACGTTTTTTCTTTTCTTTTCTTTCTTTGCCTATGTTTTTATACTGTAGTATAAAAACATACAACAATCTTCTGTGGTATAGTCTTTCTGTAGAAAGACTATACCACAGAAGATTATAGATTTATATTGCGAATAAGCTCTAGAATATAGATTTATATTGCAAATATAAGCTATGGCGTGGTGTGAATTGCTTTACTATACTCAGGAGTGTTCTAGTTGTCTCACAATAAAGGATGCAGAGATGGTCCTTCAACGATTTTATTGTATCTGAAAGAGTGTTTAGGTAGAAAACGGCAATTTTAGCTATAAATAAATACTTGTTAAGTATTTGTACTGTGTCTATTTTTCAAAGAGTCATGTTGCTTCAGAATTATTGGCACTTCCGTACTTTTAGTATTTATTGACTATGTACGAACACAGAAATCTATTTCTGTGTAATTAATACGCTTTTATTAGGTCGTCGTGTATGTAACTAACAATTTAATGGAATCTAAGGAAACTAATTTAACCATCTTCCAAGGATCGTAGCGTCGTGAAAATTGGCAGATGTATGTAGTTCTGATGACAATACAATAATTTGGTACTGTCAAACTGATTTGATGATGGAGCCGGAAGATAGGCTCAGAAAACCAGTGGAATCTAAGGTAGCTAATTTAACCAGCTTCCAAGGATCGAAAGGTCATGAAAATTGGCAGCTGTATGTAGTTCTGATGACAATACAATAATATGGTACTGTCAAACTAATATGATGATGGAGCCGGAAGATAGGCACTGAAACTTCGATGGAAAAAGTGGAATCTAAGGTAGCTAATTTAACCAGCTTCCAAGGGTCATAGCGTCATGAAAATTGGCAGATATATGTAGTTCTGATGACAATACAATAATATGGTACTGTCAAACTGATATGATGATGGAGCCGGAAGACAGGCACAGAAAACAAGTGGAATCTAAGGTAGCTAATTTAACCAGCTTCCAAGGATCGTTGGGTCATGAAAATTGGCAGCTGTATGTAGTTCTGATGACAATACTATAATATGGTACTGTCAAACTGATATGATTATGGAGCCGGAAGATAGGCACTGAAACTTCGATGGAAAAAGTGGAATCTAAGGTAGCTAATTTAACCAGCTTCCAAGGATCGTAGGGTCATGAAAATTGGCAGTTGTATGTAGTTCTGATGACAATACAATAATATGGTACTGTCGAACTGATCTGATGATGGAGCCGGAAGATATGCACTGGAACTTCGTGATGGCATATCGTATTATATCTGTTTTTGGATTCGTCAGAAAAGTCTTGTAATGAACTTTGACCAGGCTTAGGTTTCAAGGTTATAACAAACCTTTTTTTAATTGACTTGTAAAACTATGCAATGGAATCTCAGGTAACTAATTTAAGCATCTTCCAAGGATCATAGCGTCATTAAAATTGGGAGATGTTTGTAGTTCTGAAACAATACAATAATATGGTGCTGTCAAACTGATCTGATGATGGAGTCGTAAGATATGAACTGTAACTTCATGATTGAACATCGTATCATAGCTGTGTTTGGATTTCTTAGAAAAGTCGTGTAATGAACTAAGACCACGATTAGGGTTTAAGGTTATAACAAACCTGTTATATATTGAAATTAATATTGAGTGTATATATTGACATAGGTACCTGCATAAAATGTATATATGTATTAGAGTAATAATGAAATCTTTTTACATTAGTCGAACTCAGACAAAACACCATGTAATACAGAAATCCCTACTAATATTGATACCCATAACACAAGCAGGTTATTCCTAGCTTACTTTTGGATCAGATAGCATTGTGTGAAATGTCCGTGAATATTTATTTATTTTATTTATTTATTATAAATGCGAAAGTAACTCAGTCTGTCTGTCTGTTACGTTTTCACGCCTAATCCACTGAACCGATTTTGATGAAATTTGTTATTATATAGTAGTTTGAGTTTAAGGGAAGGACATAGGCTACTTTTTAACTGACTGCGCGAAAGGAGGGTAATGATTTTATGCGATAACGACTTCTACGCGGATGAAGCCGCAAGGAACAGCTAGTAAAGGTATAAATGTTGTGACTAAAAAGTATAAAAAAAATAAATGGTTTAAAAAACCCTAGAAAAATACGCTTTTATAATGCACGAAAAAACCCAAAATAAATTATGGATCGTTCAAGTTGCCTCTATTTCTGGGCTGAAGTGTAAACTATGTGCTTTTTGTTATAATATTTGATTGTAAAAGCGTAGGGCGCTAGAACAAGTAAGACTTTTTTGTAAGCAAATTCCTATTAATACTAATCCTGATATAATAAAATCCTGGCGAAAGCTGCATGAGGTCGCACAAGAGAATAACGTTTATGCTGCCAAAGGGAACGCCTCTTCTTTCAGGCAATTAAGTAGATACATGAGGGGAATACGCTAACAGTGGCAAAATGTAGAGTTCTTGTTCGAGAACGAGATATCTTTGGTTATCGTTAAAAACCCGCTTGGGGATATATGCGTTTGTATTCTTATTACATGATTACTACATATTGTACTAAATTTCTCGGAATGCCGAAACTTTAAGGACCTACCTATGAATTATCTAATAGAGATCCGTAACGGTAATAGGTTTGCTCCTATTACGCGGGCGTCACGAAAAACTGGCAAAAGTGGGTGTTGAAAATGCGTAGGCGTGATTAACTACTTTACTTTACAAGTAAGTATGTTATGCATTTTAATTAAAGCCTATCATCTTAATACATTTCCAAAATTTAAAATGATATTAATAATAGTAAAAGTCACAATAGATATATAAAAACGTGACAGTGTAAATTAATAGTTTAAAAACACGAGATAAACACACTTTTATAAATGTGACCTTATCCTTAATCTAACAAGACATCATGCAGCTTCCGCCAGGAAAGTCTTTCCGGTTCCAGCGCCCCACGCTTTTGCAATCAAATATATAACAAAAAGCACATAGTTTACACTTCAGCCCAGAAATAGAGGCAACTTGAACGATCCATAATTTATTTTGGGTTTTTTCGTGCATTATAAAAGCGTATTTTTCTAGGGTTTTTTAAACCATTTATTTATATTAGTATAAAGTGCCGTTCTTTTGTCAAAAACATTCAAAACCAACAGTTTCCTTGATAACAATAAATAATGAAATGAAAATGAGATACGAAACCCCTTTCATAATCGTCTCTTTGATCAGTAGCTACTTCTAATAATGGCGCATAGGGTTATACAAAGACCAGTTAAATTGAGATCTTTAAGAAGACCGTCCCCTTGTGTTTGCAAGGCCCTCAGTGTATAACGAGTATTTTACACTGGCGGCCAATATTCTATGTGAATTATAATTTATACGATACAGTCGTAGTTATTTCTTTGTTTACGGAATAAAAAAACTACGGATATCTATAGCTCTATTTACGTAAATGTTGTTACACTGTTGTAGTTAAATGAGTTTTTTAAGAGAAGAAGAAAGAACGAAAATGTATTACTAAGACAAGATGCATTTTAGGTAACAACTTTTTGAAATTAATTGTATCATCTTACGTAGTGCGAGCGAGTCTAAAGTTTGCCGTACGTAGCGCATGTTAATTTTCAGAAGAAACTTTTGCTACAAATTAGTTTGAAGCCTTTTTATTTTGTTTAACGTGAGGGAAAATCCTCATGGATGTTATGCCGGACTCCTACCGACTAAAAAACCTCACGTAACGCCCAGCAGCCTATGGTTGGGAGCCCCGGGTAAGCCCTCGGAAGGATGTCCCAGGACTCCTAACAGACCCACGGCCGCCACTGCGGCCTAGCCCAGGGGATTGTTCGGGTGCTATCCCGCGTCTTTGGGGGTTTCGGGTGTGATCCCGCTTCTAAGAGTTCCTCACATCACGCTGCCGTCATGGGCCTGCTTCTGTAGGGACGGTGAGCCGCCCTCTCACCGTCTTCAGGCCCCGGTCATGGAGGCCGATAGTCCTCGGCGAAGACAAGTCGACGGCGCCCAGGCCGCCGACTGCGGAACTCGGGTAGTTTGAAGCCTATGTTTTGTTGGCACTGAATGATCAGAGTTCTGGAAGCCCGAGTCAGGTCGAGTTCGGTTACGTACGATCCCTTCAAGTTTTAAGTTGGTCTAGGACTATTTAAGAAAACGCTCGTGGCCCCGCGGACTCAGTGTTCTGTAAACGATCACTGCAGTAAGCAACTTTCACTTTGGCCGGTCCATGGATGGGTGACCATCCATGTGATCACTTTGCGACATTTATTTGAGCGTTTCCTTGCTTCGGAAGGCACGTTAAGCCGTTGGTCCCGGTTGCCAGTAAAATGGCAGTCGTTAAGCTAAGTTGAAGGCTTTATTTCAACAGCAGGCAGTCACAACCTGCGCCTGTCCATTTAAACACGGCAATACGGCTCACCACCTATTACGTGGGACAAATTATACAAAGGTGAAATGTGGGCATGTAATATGCCTCTGCTTACCCCTTCGGGGATAAAGGCGTGACCATATGTATGTATGTATGTAGGACTATTTAATTGATTAACCTTTACTTTTGAACAGCTTTAAAACGAGAAAATACTTCAAAAAAAGCAAGGTTCACATCTACACAAAGTCATGCATAGATAGCACAAATTTTGTTTTTTTTTTCAAGCTGGCTTGTAATGTTCCCTAGCTATCGTCAATACCATTTTTTTGGCACACAGTGTACTCCAGCTTGTTAAGGTACACAGTTGTAAAGTGTCAATTTACTCCGAGCGGCGCATGAGAGGGTTCCGGACAAAGGAACCGGTTACTAGACTTAGGGATATTAGTTTTATTTTGGAAAATGCTTTACGAAGTTATAGTTAGGTAACCGATTTCAGTATTTTAGACAAGAGTATAATAGTGCTCACGGCTCCAATTCTCGGGAGCTTCTTTTGCTCGGAAATTTGTGAAATTTGGAATAAGATTATTTTCCGGGAGCATTATAAAAATAAAAAAAATATATATATTTTAATGAATAAAACATTCTATCAGAAAAACAAAGTGAAAGACACATAAAGAATTTAGGTCACTTCGATGGATCCTATAGCACAAGCACATAAATTAGCTTAATTTGGCCTACCCTAGATGATAGTGTGTGCGAATGTCTACAAAATATTTTTATAATATTTTTTATTTATTTATAGTGTAATACTGGTTCTGATGCCTGGATAACATTTTCACCAAAGGAAAATGTAGAGGCATGCTATTATACTTTTTTATACTACGTTCCAAGTAATTGATGTCCCATATTACCGTATTGATACAAGCAGATTGTGACAACTTATTTGAAATATTTCAAGCAGTACACAAGTTCTCTTTAACTAACGTGTAACTGGTAGCCGGGACCAACGACTTAGTATGCCTTTCAAAGCAAGAAAACTCTTGTAATTCTAAACGTCATAAAAACTCACCCATCTCATTACTGACCATAGCGTAAGATCGCACACAGTTATCGTTTATAGTTACTAAACAAGCGAGGCTACGAGTGCTTCATCGAACAACAGCCAGGAAATAAGGAGGAAATTGAAAGTGCTCAATACAACATCCGTGACAGTTGGGTAATGAAAAACCAAGGACTTTTATACCATAGAGAGAATAATTAAAGTATGATAATAATAGTATAAGATCCCGTTAAGAACGATCTTCACCGAGCTGGTTAATGAATGAAAATTATTTTACATTCAATGAAATATGTCAATGAATTAATTGCATATGGGTTGCCTTAAAAAATCAGTCCAGAATAATGATTAACCAAAAATTTTAAAAAAACGTTAACAATTCACTGATTTGAATAACACCTAGATACATTCCATAAGTACCAATTGAAAGTACAACGCCCATACGATATGCAAATGTTAGGTTGTTTTTCCCGTCACAACTCTTGGGTACGCAAGTATAACAAGTAAATCGATACTAGTAACTTACAGCGATGTGGTTAATGAATTAAAGTTAATTAAAATATAAAGATTATTTCATTGAATCCACCATCGTTTATTTCATTGATGACCAGTAAAATGTACTTTTTCTTTTAAATTTTGATTAATCATATTCTGTACTGATTTTTTTTATATATATCATAATGAAAAGAATGATAAAATGATAGATACATTGAACTAGCTGTAGCTAGATGCAGCTAGTTCAATAATGCACTGAACATTTTATCATTCTTTTCCCGTAACATACTTGAATCCCTACTACACGCTGGAGACCATAGTAAGGGGCCATGGTGTTCAGTGGAAGAAAGTGGGACGCTTCTGCTTCTTTGTGCGAACAAATTACAGAGAGAAGCCTCCTTCCCGAGTTCCGCAGTCTGTGGCGGAGTCACGAGTAAGCGAGTGTGACCCCAGGTTTACCGGACTCCATGACCGAGAGGATTTGAATAGCGGGTTGGCTTTCGCTGCTATTACAAAAGCAGGCCAAGATGGTGGCGTGTATTTTACCATTCAAGAAAGTGGGATCGTACCCACGGGGAGTGTTCCTAATAGTGGACAAAGTCTATTTCGGGAGTCCTGGGGTTATTTTGCCGAGGGCGTATCCGGGATTCAAATAGTAGGGCACCGTGTGCACACAAGGAGACGTATAATAAAACCCGTAGCTCTAATATAATCTCATTAATCAGTTTTCAAATAAATATTTTCAGAAAAACTACTTCCCCTATTTTCAGCTCTAAAGTGTAATTTTTAGTAGTTCGGCTGAGATTTGATAATTCAATAGCTCTTTGTCTGAAGACCGTCCTATAAATAATGTAAAGGAATATCGTAGGTATAAAAAAAACTATATATCTATAGGTTTCGTACCATCCTCATTAAGTCACATACGAACGTACGAACAATCAAATCGCGAAGTGTTCATTAGTGAACAAAAAATGTCTACGTTTTGTTCTATAACGAAGGGAAGAAGAGTCTCTCATTAATATTAATGATATGTATGTCCGTATCAATATTCGAAAATGTAATTTGTTTAGATTGCCAAGGTTGCCGATTTCCGAATCCTCGATCGCCACAAATATTTGTGAGATCCGCAAATGCTTGTTTCGGAGTTTAAGTGTTTTTGTCGGCACGAGTAGCAGTATAGTAGGTCACTCCTTAAAATTTAAACTATATTTTAGTCCTAATGCTGAAACTCGACTTCTAGACTGTGTGTATTTAGAAATTTATAAGTTGTGTAGATTCCATAGCTTTTTTTAATTTTTTATACCACTAAGGTGGCAGAAAAGCATACGGCCCACCAGGTGTAAAGGTGGTCATTGCAGAATATGGACGTTTGCAATAATACCAGAGACGACCCTGTAAAAACCTTCCAAGACACCTTTTGAAGAATTACATACTGTAGGCATTTGGGAGAGGCAGGGAGAGCATTTGGCTAGGCAGATGAGGTGTGAGAATGTTCCGAAATATTTTCTTTAATTTACCAACATTTTAAACGCTAATAGATTCAAAAGCTCACTTAGAAACCTGGAATACTTAGGTGTAGGTCATAATTTCGATATAATCTGGCCGATCTTCAAAATTCCGAACGCTCATTTCGCCGATGATAAATTCAACGAATGGTTGTATGGTCGACTGTTAAAACTCCGAATGGTCATTTCGCAGAAGTTATACGAATGATTGTATCGGGGTACTCTGAGTCGGGGTGTTAACCATTCACTTTCATTATGGTTAACACCTCGACTCGGATAGGTTAGGTTAGAAGGCTAAGGCGGGAGGGAAGCGGAGCGGAGCTCCCGCCTTAGCCTTCGTGGTTATTTTTTTTTATAACCATCCAAAACCAACATCAATTTCATACAATCATTCGTAAAACTGATCATCGGCGAAATGACCATTCGGAGTTTTAACAGTCGACCATACAACCATTCGTTGAATTTATCATCGGCGAAATGAGCGTTTGGAATTTTGAGGGTCGGCCAGATTATTTATATGTAATGACGTGGACTCGGAATACTTATCTCTAATATTCGTACATTTTCCAAAATTCCTTTCAGTAAAACAATTTAATTTATCTGCCAAAAATTGATTGAGTACCCCACTTAAAACTTGAAATTAAAATAATAATCAAAGAAAAACAAACCATTTCAAGAACACCAATCAAAAACTAATTAAAAGGAAACATAACGAAATTATACACAGTAATCAACGCCTTCAATAAATCTGTTGGGAGCGCTGTTAGCAAAGTTTGAATACCTTTGCCGACTTAATAATTGCCTAAGTTGGAAGCCGGGCTTATTCCAAATTAAATAGTTTCACTTGTGGATTTCAAGGCAGAGACGGTTTGATAGACGTTAAGTGGGATTATAATGTTGTATATTGTTAAATCCTTTGAGTGAAACTGTAATTGGCTTGAATACTTAAGTCTTTATGTGAAGATGTTCAGTAAAGGGGTGAACAGACATATACCTACTATACATACATCCATCCTGTATTAGTTACGCTGTGTGAGTAGGTATAAAAATATTAGCCTGATCTTAATAATGTTACTAATTATTTTAAATGCGAAACTTTGTGAGTGTAGATGTGTGGATGTTTGTTACTCTTTCACGCTCGAACGGCTGGATGGATCTGACTGAAATTTGGTACAGGGATACATTATAGTCTGAATTATCACATAGGCTACTTTTCATCCCGGGAATAGTTCCTACGGGAAGCGGGAACGGGAACAAATTTAACGAGCATCAGCTAGCTATAATAATAAAAATAAAATAGTAGTACCGGCGAAATCCGCATCGCCCCAAATCCGCGCACGTACCCTATGGATTTTCATTTCAATTTTCAATGTTTCCGAACCCTCTATTGACAACAACAAATGTACCTAAAAAAGAACAAGCGAAATTGCGTTGAAAAAATGAAAATAATGATAAGTGGTAGCCGATTTTTAAAATCAGCCCTATTTTTTTTAACGTGAGGGATAATCCATCATGGATGCTATGCCAGACTCCTACCTACTAAAAACCTCGCGTAACGTCCAACAGCCTATGGTTGGGAGCCCCGGGTAAGCCCTCGGATCAGCCTCATTGCATCTTTTCTTTCTGTTCTTTTAACGTGTGGAACTCCTTAATGGATACCATGCTGGACTCTTACCGACTGAAATCAAACATACCTTACCACTTCTTACGGCCGAAGCCTGGGTAAGCCCTTGGAAAGATATCTCAATTATAATGGAGGTTCTAGGTTTACACTGGCTGGTTTCCGCAACTCGAAGTCATTTATTGCGGTTATTTTGCGTGAATTATAATAGAGGTGAGCTAACACATTGTATTAAAAAATAACAAGCAAACAGAATCCCTAAAATAGGGATTTATTCCATTTTACGCAGTATTTTTGTACGTGACAATCCGTGTTCAAAACTTTCACTCTCGCTCCATACATATTGTTGTACAAAACTTCATAAACTGAATTTCACACACAGCTTTGTTACAAAAATTTCGTGAACCTATTGTACAATCACGGGAAGCTTTTTTAGGGTTCCGTACCATAGAGTAACAACGGAATCCTGTTACTAAGACTTCGCTATCCGTCTGTTTGTATGTTAGTCTGTCATAAGGCTGTATAAAGGGAACAGTGATAGCTAGAGAGCTGAAATTTTCACAGATTATGCATTTCTATTGCCGATATTACAACAAACTTATAAACAACTAGCGGAAGTCACGCAGTTTTTCCCACGTAGTTCCCGGTCCCGTGGGATCACGGGGATAAAATATAGCCTATGTTCAACGCAAAGAGTGTAGCTTCCCAAGGTGAAAGAATTTTTTAAATCGTTCTAGTAGTTCCGAAGCCTATTTGATGCAAACAAGCAATCAAATTTTTCTTCTTTATAATATTAGCATAGAAGTATAGATAGTATAGGTAGACTAGCGGAGGTCACGGAGTTTTTCCCGCGTAGTTCCCGTTCCGTGGGGAGACGGAAATAAAACATAGCCTATGGTAACCGGGAATAGTGTACCTTTCCAGCAGAGAAAGATTTTTTCAAATCGGCTCAGTAGTTTCGTAGCCTATTCGATGCAAAGAAACAAACAAACAATCAAATCTTTCCTCTTTATAATAGTAGTATAGATCGTATAGACAAAATCTGAAAATTAACAATATTTAAGCAGGGCTTCCATACAACAAACGTGATATGTCTATTTTTGGTACGGAACCCTCTATTTGCGAATCTGACTAGCACTTGGCAGGTTTTCATTTCATTCGCTGCATTTGCCGTATCTATTTCGACGAGTGTTCTGAAGGACTTTTGCATTTCAATCTATCCTGTCCTATTCGATTCCTAACAAAACGTAAAGGGTAGAGAGGGCTACTAGAAAGAGAATTGAATGAATATATTTTCCCAGCAGTATCGATGGCGCTACTATAAGTGTAGGTAATGCCGAGCTGCGGTCCCCAGTTCGACTCCCGGTCAAATGAAATATTTTTGTGATTCGCATTAATGTCAGTTTCGGAGCTTAGGTGTTTTCTGTGATTTAGAAATATATATCAGTATGTTTATCAGTTGCCTAGATCCTATAGCACGAGTTTAATTTGGGTTAGTTGACGGTGTGTGAGAAGGTTCAAAAATATTACCTTATATAAAAATATTACCTTAAAGATATTATGCGAACAAGGCTCCATATGTTTTGATTAAATTAAAATGACTTTTACATAGAACCATTATCATATACCATACCTATTCCCAAACGGAATTTCGTCCTAAGAGTAGTCATTCGTCACGTAGTAGTAATTCCACTATTTCGTGACGAGAATAAATTGTTTTGTGTATTTAAATTGAGGTGTTTAAAGTATTTATATAAACATTGTCGTCTACTGTTTTTTTTTTTGCTGTGACGATAAGTATCTTGGCCGTAGCTTGCACGGTAGTCGTAAACCGATAAATAATAATATCATTTACACACAACAATGACAGAAATATCACAAATCTGCCGGGCCAGACGTCTTATCCGTTGGACCAGTGAGACTATTCTTAACCGAATGTGAGAGAATTAGTGTATTGAGAGTAGTGTCACGGTATCTAGCCGGTCCCGGCAAGCCAAAAGACCCAGGTAAGAGTCTTGCTCGTGGTCGAAATATTTTCACATTAAATTTTGGATTTGGTTAGCATACCTATTGCTTTTCAAAATTATCTTTATTGATAAAATATCATCTTATGACAAAAGTAGTTTTAATGGGAACAGATAAAGACCATATAAACTACATACATACATATGGTCACGCCTTTATCCCCGAAGGGGAAGGCAGAGGCATATATGCCCACATTCCACCTTTTTAGAATTTGTCCCATGAAATTGGTGGTGAGCCATATTGCCTTGTTGAGATCGACCAGCGCAAGTTGTGACTGCCTGCTGTTGAAAACTTTCAGGCCGCCTAAAAAGGCCTTCAACTTGGCTTAACGACTGCCATTTTACTGGTAACTGGGACCAACGGCTTAACGTGCCTTCCGAAGCACGAAAACGCTCAATGTCACAAGGTGGTCACATGGATGGTCACCCATTCAAGGACTGGCCATAGTAAAGGTTGCTAACTGCAGTGATCGTTTACAGAACACTGAGTCCGGGGGGCCACGAGCGCTTATTAACGTAGAGTATAACTTTATAATAAAATATTACGATATTAATTTTATCGTCTGACTGTAATTATCCAAAACGACATAGTGGAAACGCGTCTAAAGTAATTCTAAAAGCGTCATCACATTTAACGAGTTCCAACATGCATTACGTTCTAACGATCGTATTAGAACCCCTTTGATTTTCTAATACATATTATGTAGAACAATGTAATAAGCCCGTAGGCTTCACAAATTTGTTACACTCATTGAGCAACACGACCTATGATGTTTATCAGGAGGGGAGGTGCTATACTTAGACTTGAACCTCTGTCACAGGGTGGAAAGGCCATACAAGTGATTCGTATTCAATACTGTTACCTTCACTTAAATCACGCTATGTTCGAAAGCTTGAATGTGTATGTGACCACTAAGGCTAAGCAAATGTTCCCTCAAAATACCTTTTTTTTTTTTTTATACCACTAGAGTGGCAGACAAGCATACGGCCCCACCAGATGTACGGGTGGTCACCGCAGCCTATGGACGTTTGCAACACCAGAGGCGCCACAATCGCGCTGCCGACTCTTTAAAAACCTTCTAAGTCACCTTTTGAAGAACCCCATACTATCATACTATAGGCGTTTGGGAAAACCGAAGCAGGGAGATCATTCCACAACCTAAGCGTACGCGGAAGAAAGCCTCTATTAGATCTCACCGTGCTCGAGCGCTCAGTACGCAACGTGTGAGGATGAACACCCTGTCTATGGCGAGCGGTGCGATGATAGAATGTAGCCGTAGGCATCATATCAAACAATTCTTCAGAGCACAGACCGTTGTACAGGCGGTAGAACACAGACAGAGAAGCAAAGTCTCTCCTGTCACTAAGAGGTTCCACACCACCTGCAAGTATGGGATCGCTGACAACTCTCATAGCTCGCCTTTGCACCGAGTCAAATGGACGAAGCTGGTATTCGGGTGCCCCCGCCCAGAGGTGACAGCAGTACTCCATAATTATGCGGACGCACTTGCGACTTATAGAGAAGCAGTGCTTGCGCCGCAGTAAAGTATCGTCGCGCCCTTCTGAGCACTCCGAGCTTCCTGGACGCCAGCTTGGCCTTGCCCTCCAAGTGACTGCGGAACTGCACATCACTGGAGATGTCAACACCAAGGATCCCTATACTTTCAGCGATGGTGAGAGATGTGCCCTGAAATTGTGGCGCCACAGTGAATGGGGTCTTTTTTGCGGTGAAAACACAAACTTGTGTCTTGGTAGGGTTGAATTGGACAAGATTTTGTCGACCACAATCGGAAACTCTATTGAGAGTAGCCTTGACTTCAGACACAAGTTGTTCACGAATTTCTTCCATTGCATCCCGAGGAATACCGGGGCGGCCCGTGTAATAAGTGTCGCCCGTACTGTCGTCCGCATAACAATGAATGCCGTCAATAGACAACATGTCATTGATATGCAGCAGAAACAAAGTAGGGGACAACACTGAGCCTTGTGGTACTCCAGCGTTTATGGTGTAACTCAAAGATGTTCAGAGTTACTCACCAACTAGCGCGAGGTAGCTATGCAGAGAACTCTATCCCAGGGCGCCTTATTTCTGAGTTTCCAGTGTGTGTGCAAGGGTAGGCTAGGGCTCTAACGAAAACAGACAATAGGGTGTACACACATATATTTATTAAGTACACAGAGATACACAGAGACACACAGAGAGCTTATTCACTGATAGTATCAAATATCACAGGTACACAGAGATATAGTCAGGGCTTAGATACTAATACTACTCAATAGACCACTGCCGCGTGAGCAGGTAAAACGGGTAATCAGCTAACTACACTTATAATTGGGTGACAATTACTGGCCTTGAGTCAAGCTGAGAGCGATACAGCACGAGAATGCCACGTGGAGGCGGTTGGTTCCTCTCAAAGCCCCTCGCTCGTGCAGTCCACGTGTCTTTGGGTGTGGCTCTGCCAACCGTGGACGGGCCGCTTTTCCCCGTAGTAAAAAACCCTGTTATGACAAGTAAACGACAAATGAAATAACTGACATCGCGACCGACGAAATTCGAACCGCTTTGCAAACAAGAAATGACACTTACCGGTATCCCGGGTGTAGGTTGAAACAGAAACTTATTCTTTCTGAGGAAAGTAGAACCTAGGCTATATTCCTCAACAAGTCCTCAGGTTTGTACAGTGCCTGAGTCAAACTATAACCTCGCAACACATGAGGTGCGCTAAATCATCAGAGCTCAACGTTAACTAAGATGTGAATCGTATTGGCTAGATGTTAGAAGAGACCGTGAACTTCATAGCAGGGCTATTTATACCCTCACTATCGAATACTCTGGAAAAAACCTTAAACCAGTTTGCTACGCAACAATTCCTCCGTCCATCACAAAAAACCCATGGACTAACGTCCGTTTCCTTGAGACAGCTGTTGCCACAGCAAAAAAACAATGAATCGATCATGGCGCACTGACACGGTCAATTAGTATTGTCCAGCCAGAGACCAGACATTGCTACTCATAGAAAATAAATGTTACAATGGCCATACAGTCAGAACAGCTGCCGTCAACGACGGCCCTGATGCTTCTACCGGCCAAAAAGCTGGACATCCATCCGCATAAACTCTCGGGCAGTCCATAGGAGGGCAATTTCGTAAGAAGACCACGGTGCCAGACCCGGTCAAAGGCTTTCGAGATGTCGAGGCTCACTGCTAGAGCCTCATCCTTACTCTCGATAGCCGCCGCCCAGCGGTGTGTGAGGTACACAAGAAGATCGCCCGTCGAGCGACCGTGGCGGAAACCGTACTGCCGGTCACTGAGCAGGTCATGTTCCTCAAGGTACCTCAGGAGCTGTGTATTAATTACACGCTCCATCACCTTAGATAAAAGGGAGGTGACGGCTATAGGCCTATAATTGGCCGGGTCGGTCCTGTCACCCTTCTTGGGCACAGGATGCACGTGCGCGATCTTCCACGACGCCGGGACTTGCTTCATGGAGTATGAAAGCGTGAAAAGACGTGTAAGTACCGGACACAACTCCGGACCACACCGCTTAAGTACCACCGCGGGTATCCCGTCCGGCCCACTCGACTTATGAATATCTAGGGATTGAAGCTCCCGCCTGACGTCCCGTTGCTTGAACTTAATTTCTGGCATGGAAGTGCCACACCAAGGGATACCAGGCGGAAGCACACCTCCATCGTTCATGGTCGAGTTGGAGGCAAAGAGGGAACCCAAAAGGTCGGCCTTCTCCTTGGCACTCTGGGCCAGACTACCATCCAGTCTATGTAGAGGTGGTAATCCCGACCGACAAAAGTTTCCCTCGGCAGCTTTGGCGAGCGACCAGAATTCACGACTTCCAGAAGGGTAGCCGGCTAGTCGCTGACCAATTCTGCCGACGAAATCGAATTTAGCCCTGGCAACCGCTCTTTTACTGGCCCTCGAAGCGGCATTCAGTTTGCGTTTCACTTCAGAGATGCTAGGATCTGAGTTAGCGCGAGCCGTAGTCCAAGATCTGTAGGCAGTTTCTTTCAACATCCTAGTTTCTCTACAAAGCCGATTAAACCACGGTCGTTTCCTAGCTCCTGCCGGGATCCAGCGGTTAGGAATATAACATTCCATGCCCGCCAAGATCCCCTCAGCTACTGCTGCAGCGCAGGAGTCCAAATCATCTGAAGTGAAGCAAAGCCGCCTCCACGGGTACGACGCAAAGAACTCTCGAAGTCCATCCCAATCTGCTGACTTGTAGTGCCACACATGTCGCCACTCCTTGGGCCGAGGTGGTTCAGGCCTTGCGAGAGGCACTCGCGACCGAACGAGGCAGTGGTCCGATGAACCAAGTGGTGCATCCACTGAAGTGGTGTATCCGTCGGGCCGCGTAGTCAGCAGAAGGTCCAGCAATGCACTCTGCTCGTTCTCCCTATCTGGTATTCTCGTATGAGGTTTTACCAGTTGGGAGAAACTGTAGGTCAGGGCAAATTCGTGAGCAGCCCTCCCCGCAAAGTCAGTGCGCACGGAACCCAACCAGTCAATATGGTGACCATATTGACTGGTTGGGTTCCCTACCTACCTACCAACTATAATGACGTTTATCGAGAGGGGAGACCTCTGTCACGGAGAGGAAACTCCATACCAATGTTCAAATGTTCAATTGTGTCACCTACACTAAAAAAACACTTCGTACAGTGAGCTTTAATGTGTGTGTGACCACTAAGGCTAAGCAAAAATGTTCTCTCAAAATACCCGCCAACTATAATGTCAGCTGTGGCGGCGGTGGGGTAACTTGCTCAGTGGGGGGCAGGGTCGATCTGTATGTAATACATTTTTTTTTTTTTTTTTTTTTTTTTTTTTTTTTTTTTATTAGGTCCATCAACAGGACAAAACAGCAAACTTACAACAACATAGTAATATAAAAACCTTGACCAGCTGTAAGCCCTAAAAACAATGGACACTGCATGCTTATAAAACACTCTTATAACTAATACTTATATACTTAATAGAAAATAAGTAAATAGTTCACAAAGACAGAATCAGCAGTTAAAACCTAAGCGTTTGATTCTATTGACCGTCGCGTCGAAGATGTCGAACTCATGGCAGACGTCATTGTACGTACGGAACAAACGATTCGACGGTGCATTGTGACCATAGTTTGTACGAGCGTTAGGTACGACAAGTGTTTTGCGATTGCACAGACGACTACCACTTCTAGGCACAGACAGACCCACCTGTTCCAAAATGTCTGGGTTGTCAATATTTCCGTTGATGATTTTAAAGAGGTATAGCAAGTCGATATTTCTACGCCTCAGCCAGAGTGGGAAAGATTTGTAATATTCTAACCTAGAATCGTAGGTCTGTAAAACCTGGCATTTGTTATTGGCGTATGTAAGATGATAGTAGAACTTTTTTTGTATTCCCTCGAGCCGGTTGATGTGGACACGATAGTAAGGGTTCCAGACGGGACTACAGTACTCCAGTAGGCTGCGTACATAGCAGTTGAATAGCATGATTGGAATCTCAGGTTGTTTGAAAGCTTTTGTGTGTCTCAAGACAAAACCGGCAAGCCTACCCCCCTTCCTAATAACATATTCATAATGGTCTCTGAAGTCTAGTCTTTGATCAAAAACAACTCCCAAGTCACGAATGTTAATAACTTCATTGACTTTGGTGCCATTTATAATGTATGCTGCATCAATTGAATTTTTCTTGCGTGAAAATTTTATGCTTTGACATTTTAAGGGGTTTAGTGTCATGAAACTCCTCTGGCACCATGCGTTAATATTATCAAGGTCCTTTTGTAAGATTAAGACATCCTCTCTCGAATCAATAACCCTGTAGATTTTTAGATCATCTGCATACAATTTGTAATTAGAAGTTATTACGGAACACAAGTCATTAACATATACTAGAAAGAAGAGGGGCCCCATGTGGGAGCCCTGTGGCACGCCCGAGGGTATAACTTGCCAATCGGATTTATAATTTCTAACACTAACAAGCTGGGAACGATTTCGAAGGTACGAATCACACCATCGAAGCAAAGAACCACATATGCCAGCATGACCCAACTTTTGAACGAGTAAGTCATGATTAACTACGTCAAAGGCTTTTGAAAAGTCGGTATATATTGCATGCACTTCTTTTTTGTGTTCTATGGCTTTAACTATGTCAGTGGCGTAGCCAAATAGGCTTGATGTTGTGGACCTTCCTGGCAGAAAGCCGTACTGGTGCGGGTCGAAAAATGATTTTAGATGAAAATAAATTACCCTTTGGACCATACTTTCAAATAACTTGCCCAATGCCGATAGTATAGAAATGGGCCTATAGTTAGCTGCATCGCTTCGGTCACCGGACTTATAAATAGGTGTGACGTGTGCAGTTTTCCATTTCGCAGGAAATATTCCGCTTTTCAGGGACTTGTTATAAATAATGTACAAGGGCTCGACCAACTGCTTAGCACAAGTTCTAAGAAAAATCGGTGGAATAGTATCAGGCCCAGGTCCCTTACTTACATTTATATGTTGAAGAGATTTTAAGATTTCACTTTGAGACAAATAACAAGTGTGAAGGGTAGTGCGGCTGTCGCCCACACTATGTGTTGGAGATGTGTATGGAGAAGCACTGTATCTATATATAGACTGAAAATGTCTGGAGAATAAATCGCTAATTTGTTGTCCTCCTGCGGCAGTTTCGCCTCTAAGAAACATTTCATCAGGTATCTCATTACTATTGGATCTGGTTGACTTTACATATTTCCAAAAATACTTAGGACTGTTTCTAATGTAGGTTGGAGCATCAGATTTAAATTTGGATAAACATTCATCTATAAGTTTGTCACAGCGAGAGCGTATAATTTTAAATGTTAGATAGTCTCTAGGGTTACCGTACTTTTTATGACGACGATGGTATCGATTTTTTTCCCTTAGCGCTCGAATAAGGGACCGACTGAACCAACACGGATAGTTGGTTGGATTTTTAACCTTAGTTGGAGTATGTCTGACTATAATGGGAGTAATAAGGTCATAAAAAATATCAACGCTTTCGTCAACCGTAAGGGAGTTGCTCATATGCTTACTCCAAGTGATCGCAGCCAGATCTTGAACCATGCCTTCATAATCCGCCCTGAAAAAATTTAAAAAAGGTGTTCTATGATGTTTGATATGTTTCTGAGGGTGATTTTTGATGACCACCGAAACTATAAGAGCCGGGTGATATTGCTCATCTAGCTTGACAAGGGGAGAATTACATTCGGCAATGGAAGATATTATGCTGGGTGTACTGGTAATCACTAGATCCAAAAAACGGCCGTTAATGTTTGGAATCGGATTTACTTGATGCAAACCATTATAAGAGAGAAAATCAACAAGAATCCCCTCCGGTTTCGACTTTGGTCTACAAGAAAGTGTAACGTTGGTACCGGTGCCGGTGTGGTCCACAGGCCGCCACTTCATGTGAGTAAGATTGAAGTCGCCTATAATCAAGATGTCAGAATGCTGAGGCATTTTACCGTGAATTATTTGGCTGAGGTCGTTAGTGATACCCTCGAGACGACTCTCAATGGCGGGTGAAGGATTGTACACCCCACATATGCAGAGATGTCTATTAACCCCGTACCTAATATCGACCCAAAGGGTCTCATCCTCCGACTCCCACTGGAGCTTTCGGGTAGGCTCATACTTCGTGTGCACGGCAATCACAACACCGCCCCCATCCGCTTTCGTGTTACAGGTTGAATGTCGATCGCGTCTGAAAACTATGTACCTGTCATCAAAGAGCTCACGATCATACACAGAATCATTAAGGTTTGATTCGGTAAGCACAATGACATCAGCATTCTGTTTCAACACATTGGTCAATAAAGTGTTAGTCTTGGTCCTGAGACCTCTCACGTTTTGGTAATAAATCTTCAAATCAAAAGAATAATGCAAACCACGGTTAGAAACAGAAACCATGAGCTAAATGGTCTAAAGCAGTAAGAAATTGTATGGTATATAAACTATTTAAGTGGAAATAAAGGTTTAAATAGAATTTAAGAATAACAAGTCCTTGACAATGAAGCTTTTTGAGGTTGCGTTTTTACGCATAAAAATTTTACCGTTTCTGACCCACACGAAGTCAAATTTCTTTTCCTTTGCAACTTTTCGGGCAGCGGCGTGTAGCTGTTTGTTCGCCAGGCTCAGGTGTTCGCAAACGTAAATTGGTTTTTTCTCCTTGTCGGCGATTCCCAAATGAGAAGAGTTCAGCTTGTCGCCTGGATGAGCTTTATTGTAGGCATTTTATTATCTTTGTCTCTGTCAAAGCGTGCTCTAGAAAGATAATGCGTACCTAAACATATTATAAGAATTATGAGTGTACTATTTATATTTGTGTATTCTATAGTGACAGCCGATTGCTTTTGTAGTGGTGTTTGTGAATACAATTTCCCCTCGCAACATAATATATGACAGACAGATATGTATAGAACAAACATGTAATGACTACTTTCCTTGTAGTCGCGTTGCTCTATGATAGCACTAATCCCTCGGAAGTGTTTATTTGTAGTAATATTAGTTGTCTAAGTAAACTTTACGAAATTTCTACGTCAACAGCGCTTAAAACTTTCATCCCTCAGTCAAAATTACTAAGTCAATCAACTCTGTTTACACTTCATATTTGCTTATCCTACTAATATTATTAATATTGATAGTTTGTAAGGATGTTCGTTATTACTCAATCACGCTCTAACGGCTGAACGGATCTGGCTGAAATTGGGAATAGAGATAGATTGAATACAGTGATTTGGTAAACGTAAGGGGATGACTACACCGAGACTATCTGGGAAAAAGACGCAGTTTGCAGAATGAGCAGTACCTTAATGTGTAGTGGCCTGAACTGGGAGAAGGTTACGTCCAGCAGTGGACAGCCATAGCTGATTTGATCGCTAGAACGCCTGCGACCTTTTCCAGGCCGACGGTCCAACTGGCGTGTGGACGGGACGTCCTACCCTACGTTAGCCGCGGCACGGTCTTCACTCTAGAACTTGTTTTTCTTACTTTGAATCATACGGCTTTTACTAAAATTCACTGTCATCTGAAATTTGGTATCTCTTACTTTTGTGGTGTTTTACGCCATATAGTAACAGGAAACTTGCTTTTGAATCAAATAATCTGCATGATATTATATCAAACTTTTCGTCTCACTAAAACAGTCTCAGAGTTAGGTATGTTTTTAAAACATACCTATTATTTATTTGCTCGCGGACTCAGTGTTCTGTAAACGATCATTGCTGTAGGCAACATTTACTACGGCCAGCCATGAATGGGTGACCACCACGTGAACACTTTGTAACATTTATTTGCAAGCATTTCCGTGCTTTCGAAAGCACATTAAGCCGTTGGCCACGGTTGCCAGTAAAATGGCAGTCCTTAAGCAAAGTTGAAGGCCTTTTTGCGCGGCTTGAAAAATTTCAACTGTTTATCGTCACAACATGCGCCTGCTAATTTCAACACGGGGCACGGTGGCGGCGCGGCGTGACTATGTAATATGTATACACGGATACCTCCTTAAAAGAAAAAAATCGATATCAAATTTCTATTATCCAAAATAGGTTTCAAAGTAGCTTCAAAACGTTACAATGAAGACGAAAGACCCTTACACCACACTCCACATATATCATAACGTTGGACTTTTCAGCAGATTAGGTGACCGTACACCCAAAACTTTACTAATTAAGAGTACCCAGCGCCGCTCAGTGTCCGTTAATTAATGCATACATATACATAATAAGTGTTGTACAACTTATTTGGAAGTATGTATACGGGTTTTAGAGTTTTCGATTAATTATTTTAGGGGAAATAATGAGGAATAAATGGGGGAAGTTTTAGAACCTCTAGTCATTGTTTTTGGAATAATAATTGTTGTTCTAATGCAAATAGAGTTAAATGTTAAAGTAAATTATGATAATGAGTGCGGTTTTATGTTTATAAAACCTTTACCAATTATAATTTAATAGCATGAAATATTTATAGTGCAGCAGTCCGCCTGTCGGTCTGTCACGAGACTGTATCGCAGGAACCGCGTTAGTTAAAGATCTGAAACTTTCACAGATGATGTATTTCTGTTGCTGCTAACAAAACCAAAATAAAATAATAGTTAAGAAGAAAACGCAAAAACGGAAAAAATCACGTTTGTGGTGGGGGTCCCACATCTAACTTGATTTCTTGCTGGATTTTAGAACGGAACCCTCCCAATGCAAATCCAACTTGTACTAGGTCGGTTTTTAGAATCACAGCATCTACGTAAATTTCTACTGTCTAGCTATCACAATTCATGAAAGTCAGTACAGCTCAATGGAACCCTATTACTATTAATCAAACAATCGAATCAGCCTTTAGCTGTCCACTGCTGGAGGTAAGCCTCTTCTAAATTGCGTTACAATACATGGTCCTGCGCTTTAAGCATCCATTCACTCCTGCGACCTTCTTCAGGTCGTCCAACCCTATTACTAAGACTAATAGTACCTAAAAGCGTTTCGTTCCTACATACATATAATCACGCCTTTATCCCCGAAGGGTAGGCCGAGGCATACCTAGTATACGCCCACATTTAATCTTATAGTTTTATGTCCCACGTAATAGGTGATGAGCATAGTGCCGTCTTGAAATGGACAGTCGCAGATTGCCGGGACCCGCAGTTAAAATTTTTCAAGCCACCCATAAGGCCTTCAACTTGGCTGGACTAGCCTTTGCGAACCACCGCATACAAAAATATTCTGCCAGTTTTCATACAAGTGAAGGGGGGGGGGGACACAAAGACATATAAAATTTCATTGCATTTAAAAATGTATTAATCGACAAACGCGTAATGGCTGTTGTGTGTTAATTGTTATTGTACAGTCAACTACAATGTAATGTACTAGTTAAATCATATAAAATGATGTACTGATGTACAGGCTTTTCATAAAGCCAAAAGACCAAATGGTCATGTGCAATGGCAGAAAACAATGCCTAAGTAAGGCGCATCCTGTGGTTAGATGATCTAAGACTTGGCTTAACTATTGTCATTTTACTGACTACCGGGTTTCATTTCGGGTTTTCCTTCTCTACGCAATGAATCATTTTGCGAAAATGTTCTCTTAGTTGCCTCTTACGCCACCCTCGGGATGTAATGGGTGGCGATATTTTGTACTCTAACCCGTCGCAATACGGGACCCCGTCGCCACACGGTGCGTTTCGTACGGATCCCTAAAATTAGTAAAATAAATACAGGTGAACAAATTATATCGACTTTAAGACGCTAACTATTCTCAGTCTAAACTTACAACTGATTTCCCTAACGACCACTTTGATACCACAAACTAAAGGTCACTTACACAATCCGAGGTCACAGATAAAATGTTCCACTTTATAAGGTCATACGATCTCAATAAATTCAAATGGAAAAGTAACTTGATCTAGCTAGAATCCTTTTCTAAGTCGTAACGTCTCAAATGTGGACCCATTTGGCTCAGGACCTCTGAAAGGATCGTCTAAACTATGCCTTTTGTTATTTGTACGGCAGTTCCAAGTCAATTTGGTAGTTCAAACTTAGCTTATTTCCTATGGGAAATTTCTTCAAGCGACGAGACGTGGGAAAATTGATTCTTAAGAAAATTTTCTTTGTAAATTATGTATTATGTTTCTTTTTTGTTGTCGCGTTGTTACTGAAGTAATATTTAAAGATTTTTGGTTTTAGCTAGGAAGTAGAGAGGAGAGAATTAGGGTGTGTTAGGAGTCCTATCAATAGCTTCAGTCCAAGTGTCTTCAATTGCAAGCCAAACATTAGTTTAACAACGGATGAAGTCACGATGCAGACCCTATACCCGAAGCTCAAAAGTCGACTTGAGTTTCAAAGCAATAATATTCCAAGATAAATAAATAAATAAATAATCACGGACAACTCACACAACGCTATCTGATCCCAAAGTAAGCTAGGAATAACCTGCTTGTGTTATGGGTATCAGACCACGGATATTTATACTTATAAACTCAAACTCAAACTCAAAAAAACATTTATTTCGCATAATCCTAATACATAGGCACTTGCGACACGTCAATGAATACAATGCAAATAGTACCACCAGTTCGGAACGCGGCCCGCTTGAGAAAAACTGGCAAGAAACTCGGCGGGCTATTCTTTTTGTGCACTACATATTTACAATAAGTAGACTATATACTTTTAAATACATACATATTAAACATAGAAACGTCCAGACTCTTGAGACAAACATTTATGGGTCACACAAATATTTGTCTCCGGTGGGAATCGAACCCTCGACCTCCAGCGCCGCAGGCGGTATCACTACCGACTACGCCACAGAGGCAGTCAAAGATCATGAAGAAGAAAAAATAAGAACCACAGAAAAGAGTTTGAGATGTCGTTTGGACTTTTTTTCCTTTAGTAGTGATATTATTTGTAAGAACAAAATCACAGAGGGAACGAAAGCTCACTTCAGACCAGTGTGTTACAGTAAGGTCAATCGTCCTTCCAAAATGATAAAAATTGAGAGATTCCTACATTCAGCGATGGACTGCAATAGACCGATTTCATTGTGTTTACATCTGTGTAGGATGAATATAGTTTAAAATCGTATTCAAGAACATTATGACAATATATTGAATTTATCAGTAAAACCGCAGTGCTGTTCGATGCAATATTCAAATAATGTCCGTTTATGCTGTTTAAACATGTTACAAGCAGTTTATTGCTTGTTAATAGATCTATAGATTGAAAAATCTACTGTAGATTAAATGATTATTTTTTGTCGTAGGGATAGACGAGTTCTAGAGTGGAGGTCGAGACTAGGCAAACGTAGGGTAGGACGTCCACCCGCCACATGAATCGACGACCGGGAAAAGGTTGCAGGTTGGGACTGGACGCGTCAAAAGCAGGATCGTGTGTTTTGGCGTAATTTGGAGGAGGCCTATATCCAATAGAGGATTGCCATAGACTGAAGTTGATTGATTGATATAACTGTTTCTTTTTTCACAGGCTGAGGTTCTCCTTTTGTACAAAGTAACATTACAGATACTTTAATTAAAGACTAGACTGAGACTAGTCTGGACTTACGGCATACAACTTTGGAGTTGTGCCAGCAACTCTAACATCATGATGATACAAAGGGTACAGAACAGCATAATGAGACGAATCTCAAACGCACCCTGGTACACTAAAACAAGTGAGATTCACGAAATCCTAAACGTACCTATGGTCAAGGAGATCATTCATCAGAGACACAACGTCATAGTGATAAATACGTGGCACGCTTAAAAAAACACCCGAATCAACTGGCTGGCCAGTTGTCTATCCCGGAGAACATACGCCGCCTAAAAAAGCGACGTGACATCTTTGACTAATATAACTTATAAACCTGGGCAAACTCCGCTGGGAGTGCTTCCCTTTTCATATTTAAATAACAATTCATCTGCTCATAGTTGTATTGACTGATCGCATGATAAAATAACATAATAAAAAAAAAAGACTAGACTGAAAGCAGACTAAATTCCAAGTAATATCCAAAAAAATAAAACGAAGTCCAGGTGAAAGCGTTCCAGGAATTCTATTTAGTCAACAAAAGCTTAGAACGTGCCAAAGATTTCGGTTCACTACATTCTTAAGCTTTTTGTCCAGAATTTGTTCAAGCAAGAGTATTTTCAGAGCTTTTTCTTTTTAGGGTTCCGTAGGTACCCAAAGGGTGAAAATCAAGAAATTCTATTGCTGAGTCTTCACCATGCGTCTGTCTGTCTATCCGTCACAAAGCTTGTATCTCGTGAGCCGTGATAGCTAGAAAGCTGAAGTTTTCCAGTTTATGTATTTCTGTTGCCGCTATAACAACAATTACTAAATGCAAAAAAATATAAATAATGAAGACCCATTACAAAAACTTGCTTTTTGTACCCTCTGTGCGCTAATTCGACTCACACTTGGCCGGCTTTATACTATATATACTAGAATTATAAAGCTGTAGTTTGTTTGAACGCAATGATCTCAGGAACTATAGGTAAGAGTTCAAATTTTTTTTTACAGTTTGATAGCCCATTGATTGATAAAGGCTGTATAACATCACGCAACAACGAATAGGAGTGGAGCAGCAATGAAACATGTTACAAAAACTAAATAAAACCCGTATAGAGTTTCATTGGTTGCGCTGTGTAAATGGTTAAAGTTACGTAAAAATTATGACAGACGAAATTTTTACGCCTAAAAAGGTCCTCAAGTCTCATCTATCAAAACTCTCTCACAATGACCTTGTTAATAGAAATAAAGTTTGTTCTAAAAATACCTACCTAATATTGTATTTTCGACGCGAAACTAATACGGTAAAACTTCAATACGCGGAGGTCAAAAACATTTGGGAGCGAGTATTTACAAAACTTTCCCTGTGATCTGAAACTTTCCGAACAAGATAAAGGTATCACGATGTGACAAAAGATTCCTTAAAGTTTGAGGTATGTCTCGGTATTTCAATTACGACGATTCTTTGAGAATCTATGGGATTTCTAATACGTATTGGGAATTGTGTCGCATATCCATTTATTTTTTTTGTTGTATTTGGACTGTGGTTGTATCTTTGTTTTATCTTTAGTTGAAGTAACTGTGAATGTTGGAAGATTTTAACTATTAAAGTAAATTATAATTTTGTCTATGGTAATATGCTTTATATTGCTATGGGTTTATTTTTGTTCAAATTTATTATATTATTTCTTTTGAGGGTCTTGTACCCAATGGGTAAAAACGGAACAGTATTACTGAGTCCTCACTGTCCGTCGGTCTATCTGTCTCATGGCTGTATCTCAAGAACCGTGATAGCTAGAGAGCTGAAATTTTCACAGATTATGTATTTCTGTTGCCGTTATAACAACAAATAATTAAAACCGAAAGAAATATTATAAGGTTCTCCCATGCAACATACGTGATATATTATTACCTTTTGAACAAAATTCTTCTATACTGTATTTCAAATAGCTTTGCGCAAAAATGTAAACAAACACATTTGATCCTATATATCCATAGTTACTTGCAATTGAGTATTCACCCTGATTATATTCCAGTATCCAGGAGTCATACAGTGTTTTTACAATCATTTCGACACCAAATAACTTCTTTATGATAGTTTATTTCCATTTAAAATACCTACTCAGGATAGTAAAAATTCAATGATTTGTCATACTATATTTTTCTACTCATCTGTCTTAGACAACGATTGTCAAAACATGACATGTTTACATTATTGCCAGATCGGGCAGGATTGGACTATACTAAAACTATTGTCTTGTTGCCAAGCTATTTATCAATATGCTTACTACAGAAATATTAAACATACAATATCATATAAAGTAATATATTCTGCCTCCTTCATATTATAATGTTCAGTCAAGCGAAATGGTATCACATCCTTGTGTCTGTTTCTATCGACATTTATTGACAGTGACAATAATAAAATTCTGTGATTGTCATGCCATTGTGCGTGTTGTAATATGATGTGTATGAGACAGACATCTATTTATACATATTTAAAACAAGCTGATGTCCGCAGCATCGCTCGCGTGGAAATTTGTTTCCGTACACGCTTTCTATGGAAACTTATTACCCGGATAAAAAGCAGCCTATTATGTTATTTCAGACTGTATTCTATCCTTGTAGGTACCAATTATCGGACACAACTTTGGAGCATGGCTGGTACCACTGTAAATGGTTTCATCCGCTGTGAGAGTGGCACCCAATCGCTAGATACCACCATGACTTTCCATCAGGCGGATGGCGTAATATTGGCAAGTTAGGTAATAATTAAAACAATGCAAGTTTACCAATGTTTTAATGATAGTGTAAAAGTGTTAC
Source organism: Miltochrista miniata (assembly GCA_933228765.1). NCBI lineage: Eukaryota > Metazoa > Arthropoda > Insecta > Lepidoptera > Erebidae > Miltochrista > Miltochrista miniata. Next base: position 19,147,445 of record OW121773.1, read on the forward strand.
TCAAAAGAATTCACCTCGAAGTATTAAAGATGCTCTCTTTCCAGTGTTGCGACGGGTAAGAGTACAAAATATTACCACCCCAATATATCCCGAGGGTGTCGTAGGAGGTGACTAAGGGAACACTTTCGCAAAAAGATCCATTTGCGTAGAGAAGGAGAACTCGAAATGAAACCCGGTTGCCAGTAAAATGACAATCTTTAAACAAAGTTGAAAACTGCGAGTTGCAGCGACCTGCGCCTGTCCAATTCAACTCGGCAATGGGCTCACCACCTATTACGTGGGACAAAAACCTATAAGATGAAATGTGGGCGTATAATATGCCTCTGCCTACCCCTTCGGGGATAAAGACGTGATTACATACATACATACATACATATACTCACGCCTTTGTCCCGAAGGGGTAGGCAGAGGCCTATACCGGCCCACATTTCACCGTGTACAATTCGGTCCCACGTGACAGGTGGTGAGCCCATCGCCCTGTTGAAATGGACCGCCGCCGTCAGAGCCTCGTCCGTTGTTCAGCAGGTGCACGAGCTTGCACGTGAGGTTGACTTGGGCCCGATATGTATGTATATATTATTAAAAGAACGAATATTTACCGAATTTGTCTTTTTATCCGAAATTCTTTGGATTACTTTCGCCATGCCATCCGCCGTTTTGACAAAGGTATCAAAGGTGATTACGAATTCCTTAAACATTTTGGGTGCCATATCGAATTTTCGTTCACAAAGAATCTTTGAAAAAAGATGTTATGAATTTGATCGTTTTTCTATTTTATTATTGCGTTACTTGGGATACAATCATTTTTGTAATCTAAATTTTATTGGATGCAGAGTTTGTGAAATACCTATTACTTATATTGAGTTGAGTAGTAGGAAAATATCTTACTTATCAATAAAAGTCACAATATTGTGCTTGACAAAATTATGGATTACTAGATGATGCTCGCGGCTTTGCCCGCGTCAGGTTCGGTACCCATTCCCGCGTCCTGTGGGAATTATTTCCCGGGATAAAAAGTAGCCTATGTCTTATTCCAGACCATAAGCTATCTCTGTACTAAATTTCAGCCAAATCCGTTCAGCCGTTAGTTAGAGCGTGATTCCAAACATTTGAACATCCAAACATCTTCACAGACTTTCATATTTATAATATAAGAAGTATTCTAAAATACCAACCAAGTGCAAGTTGAACTCGCACACTGGAGGGTTCCGTACCAAAAACTGGCATAGCAATCACGTTTGCTGTATGGAACCTCATTAGTATTATGATTATCCTGATTCTTGTATTTATTATAATGACAAATGAAAAAATAAATCATCTTATAAAAATATGATTTCTAGGTTTCACAGTTCCTGAGATACAGCCCGGAGATAGACAGACAAACGGACAGCACAAACTAGGGTTTCGTTTTTTTCCCTGTGGGTACGGAACCCTAACAAGCGTCATTTAATAGTCTTTTTATTTACTTGAAAAAGTCTAATAGTAACGATATCACTTTCAAAGCTCACAAACAAAATAATAAAGTTTCATACAAACAGTTCTCACAGACGACACTAGAAAATACTAAAGTACATTTAGTGAAACTAAGCGAACGGAACGCTCTCTTGATTTCTAAGAAGTCTTGAAGAACTATTCAACATCTATTTACAGAACTTTAAGCTTTCCTTTGTTCAAGAAGTCAAATCAAATCAAATCAAAAATAATTTATTTACTTAGGCATATACAAATGCACTTGTAAACGTCACTTATATAAACCAAAAAGTTACCACCAGTTCACAACGCGACCCACCTGAGAAGAACTGGCAAGAGACTCAGCGGGCTATTCTTTTAACTACTCTATTTACAACTTTATTAATGAATCTAAAAACTATGCATTGTAACAGTTTTTTGAGAATCTAGCAGAGCAGGTCATTTCCAGGCTTCCGTATCCATCAAGTAATCACCAATCGCATAGTAGCCCTTGCTGTACAATTTACCTTTAACAAACTTTTTGAATTTATTTAGGGACATACTTTTAATTTCGTTAGGTAACCTGTTGTAAAAGCGTAACAGTTACCCCTGAAAGAATTACTGATTTTATGCAATCTGCTATGATAAACAGCGAGGTTATTTTTATTTCTAGTGTTGACATTGTATCTATCACTTAACTTATATAAGTAAGTACTTGTGTAGCAAGGATGTCAGTTTCTTGTTTTTAGGGTTCCGTACGTTCCGAATTTCTACACGACAATAAGGCCAGAGTTCAGAGTCTAAGGGCTCGTTTAAGGAGACGCGGCGCGCCGAGCGGTGCGGTCCGCGTAGCGGGCGCCAAAAACACAAACATACGGCAATGTTCGGGGCGTTCAAGGAGAAGCGTTTTTGCAGGAGTTTGATTGAGTTATAGCTGCCCAAACGACGAGCGGCGCCGCGTCGGACGCGGCAAATGAAGCTACAGCTGACGCCGCGGAGGACGCGGCAGGTAAAGGTCATAGCCCACTTACACGACTCTGCTTCCACCCGGCAAACATAATATCATTCAAATATAGGCTTTAAATATTGCTCTTTAAATATATTTTACATTGCCATCATCAATTAGCAGACAGCTCGCTTTCAGCGAGCTTACCGCCGTCAGTCTGTTCGGGTGTTGACGCCTCGCTGGCCGTGCGTTGTAGACGAGCGGTCGGCACGGTGCCCGCTCGCTTACTGCTTACAGTCGCCGCGAACTGTGTCTATTGCGAAAAGCGAGAGCGAGCGGTCGGCGGGTGGACATCTGGCCGTCTGCTAGCTGTCGCCGTGTGGACTGCTGGGTGCGTGCTAGCTGTCGCCGCGTAGACTGCGAGCAGTAGTCTTAGTTCAGAGAAGTGTTACGTGGGAGCGGTGTTGGAGCAGAGTCGTTTAAGTGGGCTATGACCTTAAACCAGCCAGTTTCGCAATTTGGGAACGCGGCGGAAGAAGCGGCGGGTGACGCCGCAAAGGACGCGGCAATCCAGGTGTGGGAGAAGTGCACGCTTCACGCGCCGCCTCACTATAAACGGTCAAATCGCTCGACGTGCAGCGGCAAGCCACGCCGCACGTGAAGCTTGACGCCCCGCGTCTCCTTAAACAAGCCCTAACACCTATGTCACCTATTTACCATTAGGTGAGCATGTATTATTGATTGCCACTTTAGGAAATTAACAAAGTGCCCTTCGATCCTATTTTTCCTCTCAGAGAAACGTCAAAGCTTATAAAAAGTTAGGATGTTCATTTTAAAGCTCACAAAAATAAAAAAAAAACAAAGTTTCAGACAAACAGGTCTCAAACTGCTAAAGTGCATTTAGTGAAACTAAGCGAACGGAACGCTCGCTTGATATCTAAAACGTTTAGAAACTTTAGAACTATTCACACAGTCTATACTAAGGTGGCAGACAAGCATACGTAGCCAGAAACTAACTATAAGCTTTCCCTTGTTCAAAAAAGGTACTTGTTTAGATAGGATGTCAGTTGCTTTATTTTTAAGATTCCGTGCGTTCCAAATTCACTACTAAAGTTACAAAGATGAAATTTATCTATTTTCAATACGACAATAAGGCCAGCAGTCGGAGTCTAACACCTCTGTCACATTTCCCGATTAGGTGAGGATGTATGACTAACACTTCTGTCAACCATTTTAGATTAGGTTAGTAGAATGCTTTTCGGCCACTTTAAGCACTCTTTTAGAGTGCCTTTTTTAGAGTAAAACACATACTTTACTCTAAAAAAGGCAAAATTGATAAAAAGCAACGATATCATATTCACAGCTTACAAACACAGTTACGAAGTTTCAAACAAACAGACGACACTAGAAAACACTGAAGCGTATTTAGTGAAACTAAGCGAACGTAACGCTCGCTCGTTTGATTTCTAAGAAGTTAAGAAACTGTCATCTAGTTAATTTTTCGTATATCAGTGTTTGTGTAGTAGATTTTCATGCCTTTTTCAACAAAGAAGAATACCTAAAATTTAATATAATACTTAAAAACTTACCGTGAACATCTTGATTGTGATTTGGGACAGCAAATCTGTAAAAAAAATAAAACATCTATTGTCATCATTCTTTCATTCCAAAAAACTTGACATACTTAGAAAATATCTGAAATTTAGATAGGATTTTTAGAAACTTTGAACGTAATGCTAATAATTATCCTATCTTAGATTCAGAAGCGCTCGTGACCTTGCAGACTCAGTGTTCCGTAAATGATCACTGCAGTAAGCAGTAAGCAATTTTCACTACAGCCAATCTTTGGATGGGTGACCGTCCATGTGACCACTTCGTGTCATTTATTTGAGCGTTTCCGTGCTTCAGAAGGCACGTTAAGCCGTTGGTTCCGGTTGCCAGTAAAATGGCAGTCGTTAAGCCAAGCTTTTTAGGCGACTTGAAAAATTTCAATAGCTGGCAGTCAGAACCTGCGCCTGTCCATCTCAACATGGCAATACGGCTCACCACTTATTACGTGGCACAAATTCTAAAAATGTTAAATGCGGGCATTCACATTTTTAGAATTTGTGCATTCGGGGATAAAGGCGTGATCAATTGTATGTAACGTATGTTAGTCTCAGATATTTTTTAAATTTCAAAACTGAATATGATCAAATAGGTTAAGCCATTGAACGAATTCGTATTTATTATTTTAAAAGAACACATTAGTTCTAGATTAATATGCATTAGTATTCAAACAACATTTCCGTGCAAAGTTTTTTCTTTGATAACAAAACCTAAGTACTGGAACCTAAGTAGAATTTCATGTTCTGTAAATGAGCTCCGCAAATGTATAATGTTTGCAAGCTAGGACAGCTCTTACTGGAGTTGATATTTTAATACTATTTGTATGAATGTCATAATCATAAACTTATGTAAAAGTGTGCTTTATACTAGTTAATAATTTAGAGATCAGTAACGTATATGCATACAAGTAGTCACGCCTATATATATACCGAAGTGTATTCGAATGTAGAACCACAATTAGAGAAAGTACAGATGGAAACCTACATACTTAATTCGCTGAGGCTACGCACACATAGACAACTCATTCACAGACACTACGCATATAGACAAATAGACAACTCATTCACAGACACGAGGTCAGGCGCTCCTTAATCGAATTTTACTAATTTGTGCGCGATTGTGTGTAGCAGAGGGTAGGTGTGAAAAAAAAGTACATACACGAGTTTTCCATCTGTACTATCTCTAATTTGTGGTAGAACTTTGACATGATATGTGTAATGAACGGTAGATACCTATTGAATTAATTAGTTTTGATATTTGGTGGTTAGTATAATTACTGATTAAACCTGGGTTTGATCATTTTAGGTGTGATTTTGTCTACACTGCTATTTAACCTTTAACTGTGGACGTGCGGTCTCACAGGCCGCAAGCAGTTTGTGAATCACGTGCCTCTCTCTTTCCGCGTACCCCACAAGTCTGTTCGTCTCGGTAGCTTCGGTTTTAGTGGCAAAACGACTATAGAGGAAGAAAGTTGCGTCCCTGGATGCATATTTCGTTGGTAATAGCGCTTTAAGTTTTGAAAGTGGTCCGTGAGACCGCACGTCCACGATTGTGTGATAATTTGAGCTTATGGTGATGTTCTTATGTGCCACATTTTTTAATTTAAAATGTCATATATCAATCACCTTAGTACATCTTCATCCAAATAAACTTTGAATTTATCAATTCCACCGACTGTGAGTAAAATATTGGGATAAATGAACTTATTTTAGAAAAGAAGAGCTCCAGCAATTACTTTTAGAGTCAGTTCAGTGCGACAGCAATGGGGATGTAGATGATTGTTTATTTTATGAAGATGACGTTAAAGGACATCACTCGAGTGACCCACAAAAAGTGGTAGTACTAGCAGAGTTGACGGTGATTCAGACACGGAAGGTTCAGATTACAACATATACATATTTCACAGTCCTAGAAGTATTACTATAGTAAAAATTACTACTAGTGGACTGCAGAACTACCTTCTAGACGAGTACGCACTCCACAGTATAATAATGGCTGAACACATTTATTCGGGAAACCACCCTCAAGGTGGACAGATGACCTGATTGAGGTCATGGGAGCCTGCTGGATGCAAGTGGCCCGGGACCGAACGTTGTGGCGATCCTTGGGGAGGCCTATGCCCAGCAGCAGGCGTTAAACCGGCTGAGATGATCACGATGATGACATTTATTCAGCTTCTTACTCAGGATTTACAGAAAGATCCTATCAGTTGGTATTTGGAATGCATTTTTCGATGACGAAATGCAATGCTCCAAGCCAAAACTGCCAATAAATATGCACATGTTGAGGGGTTGTCAAATTTTTTATGTTTTGTTATAAGAAGTGATTTTTAAGTTTTTTACATTCTTTATTCTTTATATTTTTTTATAAAAGTAGTCAAACTGAGTGAAAATTTAATTTTCCTTAGATAATGTTTTCATAAAGTGATCTCTTATAAAAAAGTCTTATAAAAAAGTCTTTAATTGTTACATGGTTAGATTTTAGCTCAAAATAAATACATACTGTTTTAAATTGTAACTTTTATCTAAACTTAGTAACTCCCAAAATTATTAAAAATAAAAACTGGTCCAATACTTGTGTATCTACATAGATTACAGCCCTTTAAAGGAAGCGGTCTATGAGACCGCACGTCCACATTTGTGTAACAAAAATTTTATTTTGTTAAATTTTACTTAGTATAAACTAAACTACAACATTTATGGGTCACACACATTTTTATCTCTGGTGGTAATCAAACACACGACCTGTTGATCCGCAGTCGCACATTTCGACCTCTAGACCAACGAGACAGTCACAGTCAGAGAGCAGTGGAATATAGCTATAACTAGTCATTATGTAGTAATATAAGTAAATACTCTAGTCTTTTAAACCCACCTGAAATTATATATCAGTAGAAACAGCGACAATAAACCCTTATCTAAATTAAACGTGACCTTATTTCCATTGAAACTGGAAGACCCCTTGAATAACGACCTCCTTTAATTGATGAAAGGATAGTTTATATAGGGACCGTGATTTTCAGGATATTAATTACTAGGGTTAGTAAAGATTAGAGTGATTAAACCGCACTCGGGAAACCATCTTTTAGTATATAAAGTTAAATGAGTACGATTACTCATAATGGCGTGCGTGTAGGTGTGTAAGTAGGGCTAGCGATGTGTGAAGCCTTGAATAAATGAAGATCGTTGGATTTTTAATAGTTCCATTTGTTTGTGGTGAACCTCGAATCTTTCTTTTTAACTCGTGACCCAAAAAGAAAGGGTGATAGATATTCATTCGCCCTATGGTGTGTGTAAAACAAAAATCTTTACCTCAATCAGATATACACTATTCTTATATATTATGGTGTCCCAAAGTAACTAACAAAAAGCGAGAGTTGTTGTAAGTTAGTCAGTGTCTGCACACTGACTAAACTTACAACAACTATCACTTTATAGCTCCCAAACGCATGTAGTTGTATGTTCAAGTGATTTTTTGGTTGAAGTTTTGATTGTGGTTAAAATGGTTTTTTTTTGTATAATATATAAATGTTCACGCTCTCACTCTCACTCGTGCTCTCACTCGCGCTCTCACTTGCGCTCTCATTCGCACTCTCACTTGCTCTCACTCGCGCTCTCACTCGAGCTCTCACTCGAACTATCACTCGTGCTTTCACTCGCGCTCTCACTCGCACTATCACTCGCGCTCTCACTCGAACACTCACTCGCACGCTCACTCGCGCTGTCGACCTAATAAAAACCTAACACCCCTTTCGAAGAGGCGCATATAAAGGTATTGTATAGGTACCCACACTCATGTTTAAAAAGTAAATATCAAGTAACACTAAGCACTACAACAAGCCATACATAGTTCGTAAGTCCCAAGGTAGTAAACAGTACGAGACATGCATTAGCCAATATTAGCACTTTGCTCCCAGCTCTGTCTGTACCACTCACGAATATTGCTCACTGTGATAGCAATGAATTATTAAGAAGGATGTGTGTGTTTGGTGTTGTATGCCTTTTTTATACAAAAAAACAGTTGTGGTATTTTATAATGTGACATATTTTTCTACCCTGAAGGAAAAGCGCAAGTAGTTATAAGTATAGACAGTGTATCTGCCTGTAGCATTATAGCTCCTAAACGAATGGACAAAATGATGATGATTTTTTGGACAACGAGTGTCGGGTAGAGTTGTCATGATCAGAGGAAAGAATAAACAAAATAATGATCTTTTATTCATTCAACAAAATAATGTTAATGCTATCAGTGCATACCTTTCAATTTCTCTTCTGGTTTTTGCAACTTTATTGAACTCTGCTGTTTTATCTGAAACAATGAAAGTAATAATACAATTACATAGTTGTACAATAGATCTACGGGGTCAAAGAAATATTACTTTCAATATATACGTCTGTAGTGTGCATGTATTTATAGGTATTTATTTTCCATTCAAACCAGTACTATCTGAGATTAGTATACTCAAACCAACAAATAGTTCAGCTTTGTAATATTATGAAAACTGAACTATTATAAATAGGAATATTTCAAAGGAAAACATCGATGCAATAAGCTTGTTATAGACAGCTCAACGGTGGTGAAAGGCATTGTGACATCAATATTCGTTTTCTATATAGCTGGGATTACGATGAAATATTTGTTGGAATTTGAAGGTTTTATGACTATACTTGTATTTAGGAAGAAGAGGTAGGCAGAGGCATGTTTTATACCCATATTTCACCTTTTTAGTAATTGTCCCACGTAATAGATGGTAAGCCGTATTGCCTTGTTGATATGAACGGGCGCAGGTTGTGACTGCCCGCTTTTGAAAATTTTTAATTCGCCCTTATAGCCATACAACTTGGTTTAACGACTGCCATTTTACTGGAGGCTGAGGCCTATGGCTTAACGTGCCTTCTAAAGCACGAAAACGCTCGTAAATTAATGACACAAAGTGGTGACGTTGTGGTCACCCATGCATAACACGCCATAGTAAATGTTGCTTACTGCAGTGCTCATTTACAGAACACTTTTTCTTTCTTTTTTATATATTTGTGGACATTCACACACATAAAATCAACTAGCCCAAATTAAGCTATTATAAGCTTGTGCTATGGGATCTAGACGACTGATATACATACTTATATTTCTAAATACATACATATTACACATAGAAAACACCCACAAATCTGAAACAAACATTTGTGGATCACACAAATATTTGGATCGACCCACGAATCGAACCCAGGACCTCCAGCGCCGCAGACGGTATCACTTCCGACTACGCCACAGAGGCAGTCACCACTTCAACACTGAGTCAGCGGGGCCACGAACACTTCATTTCTATCACTTTAATACTATAAAGGGATAGGCAGAGGTATGCCAAACGCAATTTTTACATGTTATGTTACCTACCTGTAACGAGTCACCGAGTCCTGAGGAGGTTTGGCCACGCGTTGGTGAGACATATTGGTTGACTTGAGCCCAATGGACCTCGGCAAGGTTGTTATATAAATATTATACATACAGACATACATATGGTCTCGCCTTTATCCCCGAAGGGGTAGGCAGAGGCATATTATATGCCTACATTTTAGCTTTGTATAATTTGTCCCACGTAATCGGTAGTGAGTCGTATTGCCGTGTTTAAATAGACAGGCGCAGGTTGTGACTGCCTGCTGTTGAAATAAAGCCTTCAACTTAGCTTAACGACTGCTATTTTACTAGCAACCGGGGCCAACGGCTTAACGTGCCTTCCGAAGCACGGAAACGCTCAAATAAATGTCACAAAGTGATCACATGGATGGTCACCCATCCATGGACCGGCCATAGTGAAAGTTGCTTACTGCAGTGATCGTTTACAGAACACTGAGTCCGCGGGGCCACGAGCGCTTCATTTTATAAGACGTTGATATATATATTTATATATACTGGCGGTACCCTGCCACGCTTCGCTGTGACTTTTTATGGTGGTTTTATGTACCTATGAGAAATGAGTAACAAATTTAATGATGGGTATATTTAAAAAAAAAAAGTGTGCGTGTACTATTGCACAAACGTAAGAAGTGAAACTTTTTCATGACCTTATTTTTCGAAAGAAATTTCATTAAATATACATAGTAGTTAGTCCTAGTTAGTCCAAAAGTTCAAAAGTTCAAAAGTTCAAAAGTCCAAAGTCAAAAAGTCAAAAAGTCAAAACGTCAAAAAGTCAAAAAGTCCAAAAGTCCAATAGTCCAAAAGTCCAAATTTCCAAAAGTCCAAAAGTCCAAAGTCCAAGACTACAAAGTCAAAAAGTCTAAAAATCTAATAGTCCAAAAGTCCAAAAGTCCAAAACTCCAAAATTCCAAAAGTCCATAATTCCAAAACTCCGAAACTACAAAATTCCAAAAGTCTAAAAGTCCAGAAGCCCAAAAGTCCAAAAGTCCTAAAGTCCAAAAGTCCAAAAGTCCAAAAGTCCAAAAGTCCAAAAGTCCAAAAGTCCAACAGCCCAAAAGTTCAAAGTCCAAAGTTCAAAAGTTCAAAACTCCAAAGTCTAAAATTCTAAAAGTCCAAAAGTCCAAAACTCCTTAACTCCAAAACTACAAAATTCCAAAACTCCAAAACTCCAAAGCTCCAAAACTCCAAAACTCCAAAACTCCATCACTCCAAATCTCCAAAACTCCAAAACTCCAAAATTTCAAAAGTCTAAAACTCCAAAATTCCGAATGTCCAAAAAGTTCAAAAGTAACATGAAAAACATATCTGACCTCTTTATTAGGTAAGTACTCTCTTTTATTATTCTGAATGCAAGGAGGCCGCAATTAAACTTCTCTTAAAAAAACATCAATCTGGTAGGTACCTTCTAAATAGGTTGTATATAATATATTGTTCTGAAGCTGGCAGAATATAATTAAAAATAAACCAACCAGCGCCATCTATTGGTAAAATCACTATTTACAGCTATTTTATTGTTATTGCTGTTATGATATTAGTGTGTAAAGTAGCTTAAAACCATCTCTGAATCCTATTGTATATCGTCTCCAATTTTGAGCTCAATCGATTCAGTAGATTTTAAGTTTTTAATAGATACTTAAACGCACACAATATTTATATATATATATATATATATATATATATATATTATAAGCGAATAAAAAAAGTGGTGAACCCCCCCTTAATTCCCCCTTTTTTTACATTTTAATATATATACATCATCTGCGAAAATTTCAGCTTTCTTGATATCACGGTTCCTGAGATACAGCCTCGTGACGGACAGACAGACGGTGGGCGAAGTCTCATGAATAGGGTCCTGGTTTTACCCTTTGGGTACGGGACCCTAAAAATGAAATTGTGTTTATCAGTCGTTAATACACTGACAATATAATTAGTTCGATGGCGCTAGGAACTTATATCACTGAAAACGTGGAGGCTTTCAATTTCATAATACATTTTCCTCATTCAATCACACACACGAAAAATAGGAATATATTCGTGTGTATGATTGAATGAAATACATACAATAGGAAATCATTTCCAAACATTCAACGAAATGAAGACGGAAATACAAAACTAACTAAACAGAAAATGTAATATTAAGGTTTCCTTTGAAAAGTATCGGTACAAACAATGAAATGCTACCTTCAAAAATAACACATTCGATATCAACCGGATTCAGCCAATATTGGCCCGTCACTGTAAAGCCGGGATCACGTTCTCAAACACTTTCTATTGACAAGGGTTACCGTGACGATATTCTGACAGTCCAACTGTCAGAAATGTCAGCAAATCTAATTAGGGATGTTTGATTTGATTATCAGAGTCCGTTTTCTAAGTTTTGGTTACATACCTATGAGTCATGTTAATTACAACTAGCGGTAAGGTCCGCTGGGTAAGCTACCACTGTGGCCTCTTCTAGGGGTTTGGGTCATCACGTCATGGGGATGTATATCACGTCTCGACTGCCCCTGTGGCGTAGTCGGTAGTGACACCGCCTGCTGCGCGGGAGGTCCTGGGTTCCATTCCTGGGTTGGTCCAAAAATTAGTGTGAGTCACAAATTTTTGTTTCAGAGTTTGGGTGTATTCTATGTATGATATGTATGTATTTAGCAATATATAAGTACTTATATCAGTCGTCTAGATCCCATGGCACAAGCTTATATAATGGATCTTAATTTGGGCTAGATGATGTTGTGTGAGACGGTCCACAAATATTTATTTATTATTTATTTATTTGGGGGTTGGTTCGGGTATTACCCAGCTTCTTGGGGCGTGAGGCGTGAGCAGAACTCAAATGTCACCCTGCTGTTTTGGAAGCCGTGAGGTCTTGAGTGAAACCACTGTCACTTAAGTTAAACAATTTAATATGCCTTAATCGATTTTTATCCCATAAGTGGAAAGCAAGAATACGACCTTTTGGCTGGTCACCGTAGCACAATAGATGTTTGCAACATCGGGTTTAAATGACTAGTTCTATCCACCTTCTAAGACGTGTTTTAATTAATCTATACTGTAGACTTTTGGGAAACCAAGGCAGAGCATTACAAGTAGAAAGGGACTCTACGGAATTCGTAGTACGTGACAGGCAAAGGCAAGAGACACAGCTAGTATAAAAATATTTTAAGAAACAAATCCCCAGGCCATTAATCAGTGGTATTTGGCTCAAATTCCTAAATACCTATACAACATATAGCGTTCATATTGACAGCATAATCCCAGTAATACACGAACAACAGTCCGATATATCAATTTAGTTTGACAGCCAGTTAAGCCACCATGGCAGATTGTGTTTGGGAAGAATGTGTGTGACTTTCAGACTACACGACTACACTTATAGTTGTAAGCATAAATGGGGAAAAGGAACCATTCAATCCGTCTGTCCGTCCACTCATCCGACTGACACTACATTTTTACAGAGCACCATCTAGCCCGCAAACTATGATTATGTACGCTTATGCTATGGGTTCTTGACATAAATATGATAAACGTATCCAAATACATACATAATCTTTCTGCTATATTTATGATTCAAGTGAACTCAACATAAGCAGCTTATATTATAAAGGTATCCTACATTTTTTCAGTCCATAAATCATAAACAACAACAACACATACTTATAATTTTTTTTTTATTAAAGGTGTATGAAGTACCTATTCATATTTATAGAATTCGGAACTTAAGTACCTATGTAATAAGTATTTCGCAAGAAGTCCCGAATTCTATAAGTATGAGTGTAAAAAAAAAGGTCCTGGGACATCCTTCCGAGGGCTTACCCAGGGCTCCCAACCATAGGCTGTTGGGCGTTACGTGAGGTTTTTTAATCGGTAGGAGTCTGACATAGCATCCATGAAGGATTTTCCCTCATGTTACAAAAAAAAGTGTAAAAATACTTTATGAAGCGATATTGTATGAAGTAGTAATCTATCGTATTACTGACTTATGTTATTAATTCAACACTATCAGATTTTCAACACGTCATTATTATCAGACGTAGCCTAGAACTTTCGTAGCTTATTCGTAGAGAACGTAGTACTTTCGTAGCTCATATAATCACGATATTCACTCGGTTACTTCTCATCAAAACTGATTTGTATTTTTTTATTTCATTCTCAAAACGCAGATATTAACACACAATGATGTGGAATACCTTTTTTTCTTTTGCAAATTGTTACATATTTAGGCTCTCATTGGCATAATAACATAGCCATTTTGGGTAACATGTTATTTTGCTCAACGTAATGGAAGAGATACGTCAGATTTGCATATTTTGAGCATTTGTTCAGACAGGGATAAAAAATGAGCTTCTGCTTACGGCATGTACCGAAGTGGGATAAAAATATTATGCTTTACACTGCATATTTTACAAAAAATTGTGTAAAAGGTTAGATATACATAATATTCTATAACATATGTCACTGTTCATAGTTCCACAGTGTTGTAAACAATGAGGTTGACGCCTCGGTGGTGCATTCGGTTGTGTAAGCGCGTGCCGCGCTGAGTTATCGGGTACGATTCCCGGGTCGGTCTAAATATTTGTGTGATCCACAAATGTTTATTTCAAAGTTTGTGTATTTTCTTTGTGCAAAATGTATGTATTTAAAAAATATATAAGTATGTCTATCAGTCCTCTAGATCCTACAGCACAAGCTTAAATTAGCTTGATTTGATAAATGACCATGCTAAACATCCGTTACATTACGCGAAGTTCTGAAATGAGTTACCTCATGTGGCGTTTCCATTTACAAAGTATTGATAGTTGAAGTCAGCGAATTCATGGGTGTATTAAAACAAATAAAAACCGGCAAAGTGCGAGTCGGAGTCGTATACAGAGAGTTCCGTACCAAAAATCAACATTAGTTGTATGGGAACCCTCCGCAATTCCCCCTTTTTTCTGAATTCAGTATTTATTGTTATAGGCTTCAGCACGCCAGGCACTACACCTAATACTGTCTGAGGGTTCACCCTTCGTGTGTTGAAGTTACATCTCACCCTTTCCTCAGGTTTTAAGTCACAAAGGTTTTAAGCCCTATTTTCAGATTATTTGTATTAATGTGTCAAGATTCCATGTTAGGCTAAGCCTTAGACCATATAACACGGGACTAGCCTTTGCGAACCACCGTATACAAAAATATTCTGCCAGTTTTCATACAAGTGAAGGGGGAAACACAAAGACATATAAAATTTCATTGCATTTAAAAATGTATTAATCGACAAACGCGTAATGGCTGTTGTGTGTTAATTGTTATTGTACAGTCAACTACAATGAAATGTACTAGTTTAATCATATAAAATGATGTACTGATGTACAGGCTTTTTATAAAGCCAAAAGACCAAATGGTCATGTGCAATGGCAGAAAACAATGCTTAAGTAAGGCGCATCCTGTGGTTAGATGATCTAAGGGCTAAGCCGATATTAATATATTACAATAGTGTAATTTCAGAAATTCACGAATAGACTACAAAACTCTTCAAGAGATTCTACAACAAGTCTACAAATAAGGCTTAACCCCATATCGCTAATGGACATATCCTAATAAAGTTAATCAACTTTCTCCTTGTCTGATCCCACTTGTACAAATTACTTTGAATAAATCATGTTGTTTGATAGCCCACAATTATGCTGCACAACTAAAATTCATTACTAGATTGGCGGATTCATATATAAATATTTAGCAACGGATCTAATACATTAGGCGGAAGACGGTCGTTCTGAATTATGTATGAAAGGTGTGTGTGACGAGCGTCAGACTGATGTTGGCGTTTGTACATTTTAGTGTTAAGGTAAGTACATAAACTGATATCGTCCTCCTTCGGGGATAAAGACTTGACATATTATATGTTATACGATTTGCCCAAATTTTTACCATGTTTCGGTCCCATGTGAGGCGGACTGTATGCTTCTCTGCCACCTTAGTGGTATAAAAAAAATTGTGAGCCTATTGGTATGTTGAAATGGGCAGATACAGATTGTGACTGTACGCTGTTAAATTTTACAAGCCGCCATAAGGATCCCGGGGTATCCTTACGAAGGCTTACACAGGGCTTCCAACCGTAGGCAGGATACGCGACGTTTCTTAGTCGGTAGAAGTCCGGCATAGCATTCATGAGGATTAGACCTCACGTTAAAAAAAACCGCTATTAAGTCTTTAACTTGGCATAGCACAGAAAACAAAGCACAGGTACGTTAGTGAATGGAAATGTTAAATAGTAATCAGTCATCTGAAGACCAGCTAAAAAATAAGATCCTAAAAACCGTGATGCAAATTCTGTGTAAAATAAGTAAAAATCACAAATCAAAATCAAAATAATAAAAGCTTTAAAGTTTCTAGGTGGCTTTCTTCTTCTTCTTTTCCTTGTTTCTTCGACTTTCTCGGCTTGAGAGTATGCCAACGTCAAGTTCATTTTAAATATGAAAAGAATTTTAAATATGGAAAAAGAATTGGTTTCGAGAAGGATTCGAACCTGCGTCTTCTTGCAAACCGTGCAGACGCCTTAACCACTGGGCCACCGAAACCTACTCGGAACCAACCAAATTTTACACCCATTATACGTCTTGGGGCGACCTAGGCACCATCTACCAGCACTTTTTAGAAAGCTTTTTACGGCACGAAAGTATAGAGTTGCACCTGAATTCATTGGATTCATAATGAAACTGGGCTGGTTTCTTCATAAATCGAATAAATATAGGTCTTAACTAATTCTTTTTCCATATTTAAAATTTATTGTTAGTTAGCATACTTATTGCTTTTCAAAAATAATCTTAGTGGAATAATGTTTGTGAGAATACCAAAACATCTTTGGCTTATAACTTAGACCACATCATTCATTCCAACTTTTACATACTCGTACATTGGAGATAATGTTTACTTCTTGGAAATAAAACAAGTGGGTTCATGATTGTGATTGAAGGGCAGGTATCTTACGGAACCAGAGATGTACAACATTTTACTTTTAGGGTTCCGTACCCGAATGGTAAAAACGGGACCTTATTCTGTTTGCCATCAGACTATAACTCATGAACTGTGATAGCTTCAGAGCTGAAACTTTCACTTTATATATTAATGTTGTCGCTTTAACCGCTTTGAAAAAATCCTAGAAACAATAAAATCTTATATTATAAAATTCTCGTGTCACAATGTTCGTTCCCGTACTCCTCCGAAACGGCTTGACCGATTCTCATGAAATTTTGTGAGTATATTGAGTAGGTCAGAGAACCGGCCAACATCTATTTTTCAACCCCTAAATGACCAGGAATAACATTCCACGAGGGCGGAGCCGCGGGCATCAGCTAGTAATAGTATATAAAAGGCCGAAAATAATAATAGGACGTAGATAGTTGTATGTCATCGTGTGGTTTTAGTGGGTAGGAGTCCGTCACAGCATCCATATAGGGTTGAGAGTCCTGGGGTATTCTTCCAAGGGCTTAAGCACCCGGGGCTGCCAACCGTAGGCTGTTAGGCATAGCATTCATGTAGGGTTTGAAGACGTAAAATAGAGGGCTCCCGTACAACAAAGTTAATAATTCTGCCATAATTTGATACGGAATCCTCTGTGCGCGAATCCAGCTCGCATTTCACTGATTTTAATATCCGTAAGTAATGTATTTGACAGCATTTTGATTTTGAAACGTTGAACATAATTTAGGCAGGAAATTGAGCGATAGGTATGTCTTTAGGAGGTTCTGTATAAAGCAGACATGATTAAATTAGTTTCATTTGATCTTAAGTTGCCTTTTTGGAATGTTATATGGATATCAGGAAGTATCGAATTTTTGTTTTTGAAATTGCCATGGAAGAGTAATAGGTATTTTTATTTTATGAATATTTTCTATTAGAGTTCTGAAGTTTGGTGGTCGTTTTCGTTTTCTGTATTCTATATATATAAAAATCAATGCCGCTTTTCATAGTAATTTTATAACTCAAGAACAGGCTCACCTATCCAAACCAAATATTTAGACTTTGTTCGGACTATTTAGTAGATGGTTTATGTGAATTTTGCACAAAATCGGTCGAGCGGTTCTTCATTTATCTTGCAAACGAAGTTGCGCGGGTCAGATAGTTTATTATAATATTGAATATATGTAACACTTCAAATGTCTCTGGTTTCGTGTTACCGCTTTTGTAACATCAGTGTTAACCATTGTTAACCTTTGAAAATTCCGTAAGGTGAAACCGGTAAATAAATTCATGCATTCTTACAAACAATCGTCCCTATCCATGAGGGAGTAAACACAGGTGTCTACACACGTAGGTATACTTTGACGCATATTAGAAATAGAATACCTAATTTTATTACCAACAAAGTCTAATACTATTTCGGTAACCTTAAGAATAACCTTATGGATGCTATGCCGGACTCAAGGTGCCCTACACTGCCTACCGCCGTTAGTCCCCGGGTAGATATCAGTAGGAAGTCCCAGGTCTAAATTAATAACCAATCGACTTTGACCTGTCCAATGCGTAGAGCTTCTAATAAAACATAGGTCAAGCAGCTTTATTATTTCCGCTGAACGGATTTTGATGAAACATACAGCAATACTTTAGTTGAAAAAATACCTTCAATATGTTAATAGTACAATTATGATCCAGCTACTAAATTATGCTCCCACCCTGAACATCAAATAGACACGAAGAAAAAATCATAGATTTGTACTCAGAAGCCCTAAATAAGTCTCTTTTGGTTTTTTTAAATTATCATTAAAGTGCCGTCAAAGCTATTTTTACAATTTAAGCACCTCTCTATTAAATAGAGCGCAGAGGGGCTTATGTCAAGACTTTGTATTTAGTCTGGGACTCTGTCGCATTAAACTACGTTACTAGGTCACGTAGATCTCTGATCAAAGTTTAAAATAAAACAAAAATGACAACGTCAATCGGATTGAACTTTCACAATAAACGTGTCAGAGAGGGGCAGCCGGGTGAGAACGATCTCACGGCTTCTTGTGATAGTAGAGATAAATTTCCTGATGTACACAAAGCTTTTTACCTTACTTTTACAACCTATTAAACTATTCAGTAACGTCCCATACCTCACATATTAAAAAACGTAACGACTCCATTACACCCCGACTGCGCTAAATTCGTACCAGCCTCATAAATACAAATTGGATTACCCTAGTTTTGTACTACAATACGTAGTATGTGTACGTCTAATGAATCTTCTAATAAAACAATTTCTGGTATTCTTGTATCAATTTGGTCAAGTGCATGTCTGACCATGCATAAAACAAGAAAGCCGTGAGATCGTTTCCACCAGACTGCCCCTCTCTAACACGTTTATTGTGAAAGTGAAAGTTCAATCCGATTGACGTTGCCATTTTTGTTTTATTTTAAACAGATGACAGATTTATTGAACAGATGATCCATGTGACCTAGTGACGTAGTTTAATACAACAGAGTCACAGACTACAGACAAAGTCTCGCCGTTAGCCCCTCTGCACTCTATTTTATAGAGAGGGCTTAATAGGGCTCTGTGGTTTGTGTTTGTAAATCGATTACTTTGAAAACTTAACTGTCTGATTTACTTGAAACAAACTTTTTTTTGTGGACAATCTCACACAACATCATCTAGCCCAAATCAAGCTTATATAATTAAGCTTGTGCTATAGAATCTAGACAACTGAAAGACATATTTATATATTTTGTAAATACATACTTATTATACTTAGAAAATACCCAAATTCCGGAACAACCATTTGTGAATCACACCAATTGAACTGACCCAGGAATCGGACCTTCAGCGCAACAGGCGGTTACACTACTGACTGCGCCACAGAGGCAATATATTTAAGAAGTTCTAATGACACGACAGTATCTTACAATAAAGGTATAAAAAGTTTCTAATTTTGTTGTAAACACAGCAATACTAATACACAATGTGATTAGGCAGGTTTCTTCAAAGAGTTTTCCTTCGCAGGCAGTTTCGCATTTAGACTCCAATCACCCCCTGTTTGCTCGTTAAAAGTTATTTGTTCAACAAAATGGATGACATAAGGCAGTTTTGGCAGCAGTGCTTTTTACTAAATGAGGGTAGGTAAAGTTTGATTTTTGTAAAACGTATGTGTGTATATATCTGTTTCATTGTGATCTGTCATAGTTTCAGAAGCCTGTTAAGATAAATAATTGTTAAAATAGGGAAATTATTTTATCAAGTTAAAACTTAAAAACACGTTTGCATACTTAGTATTTAAAGAAAATTCGACCAAATGCGAGTCGGACTCACGCACAGAGGGTTCCGTACCAAAAACCGGGAATTAATCAAGTTTTTTGTTTGGGAGCCCCCTTAATTTTCCCTTTTTTTACTGATTTGAGTTATTGATTTTTGTTATTGTAGCGGTAACAGAAATATATGATCTGTGAAAATTTCAGCTCTGTAGCTATCACGGTTCCTGAAATACAGCCTCGTGACGGACAGACTGAAAGACAGATGGACGGCGAATTATCATGATAATGATCCCGTTTTAACCTTTTGGGTACGGAATCCTAAAAACAAAGCACCCATTCAACATTTAAGAGGTGCAAGCATATCAGATTCAAGTATATCATGTCTAAAATAACACGGCCAAGAATGCATGTAAACAAGACATGATAATAACAAAGTTGGTATAAACAGCTCGGTGATAGCGTACACATTGTCTCGCCGAACAAAAGCGAACTTTCTGGAAGTTTAACCTAGCAAACAAAATGGCCGACCAAACAAAATGGTGGATGGTATGTATGTAACAGAAGTTTTCTTAAGATTAACAATAATATTAAGTTGTTTGTGTTTTGGATTTCATTATGTTGCTTTTGTAGAAAAATATAATATCTTAGGGTTGTATATTGGTAACGGTAGTAGTTATTACTTATCGGTAAATAACCTCAAGACCGCCCTCGAAAAGAATATTGTTATATAGGATTTTACTTCAGGTCAAGATGATTTCAACTTTACTATTACGAGTTAAGAAGTTTTATTACTCAAATTTATACAATTTTTTTAGGCTATTAAGGTGGCAAACAAGCTTATAATATGGAATTTCGTCACCGTTGCAAACTAACGTTTGCAACACCGGAGGCCCTACAGTAGCGCTGCAGACCCTGCAAGGACTTTGTAAGACCCCTTTTGAAGAACCCTATACTATAGGCGTTAGTGAAAACCGAGATAAGGAGATCATTCCACAATCAACTCATGGCACGCTGAAGTATGTTTTGACAGCAGCATCATGCTCGATATGCTTAAAAATACAGCAACTTTTTCGGAGGTGCTGAACCACACTCTACCATGCCATGTCTGAGCACCGATCATAAGGGTGCCTTTCCACCAGAGATGTGCTATGCTACGTTGCTATGGATGCGTTGATTTCCCCCAATCACATTCATTAGTCCACAATTCCACATGTAACGTAGACAGTTATATTGTCAAATTATCCGACCGAAGAATGTGATTGGTGGATTTCAAACGCATCCATAGCAAAATAGCATACCACATAATTTGGTGGAAAAGCACCATTAAATTATCAAAATAAGATGACAACAGAAATTCGCGCTATTATTTACTTTAACTCACAAAAATTTTGCCAAAAGGCTTAATTTAAATATTTATGGACTTACGGCTGTCTGACTGCGACACAACACATTTAATATAATTGTGAAAATGATTTAATTTCGATGGTATTTATGATGCCTCGAATATAGTTAATCATAATATTATAATTCAAATCTAAATTATGAAGATACTGCCCAACCAAAACTACAATAGATAACAGTTTTCCATTGAAAGCGTTTTTTTCGAAATTCATCCCTTAAAACGAGGAACAAGGTGGCGAATTATGATGGAGAAATACTATCGGTGTTACCTTGAAATTCGGCATACATGCTCTTCGAAAACGGGATTTTGCCGTATTATACCCATAACTCGTTTGCTCCATATAGCCCGTGGGTTTTTCTACAGATGTGGCCAGCCCGTTGCCACTTTAATGTGCTTATTCTACGAGCAATGTCGACCACTCTGGTTCTCCGCCGTAAAAAACTAAACTCTGGTTTACATATTGTAGGACGTCTACCCGCCAGAAGGATGGGCCGACGACCTGGTAAAGGTCGCAGGCTGGGCGTGGATGCGAAAGGCGCAGGACCGTGTACTGTGGCGTGAACTGGGAGAGGCCTACGTCCAGCAGTGGAGTGCTGTAGTCTGAGTTGATTGATTGATACCCATAATAGTGTAACATAGGGGATGACAATTCGTATATAAGCTGGGCGTGGATGCGAAAGGCGCAGGACCGTGTACTGTGGCGTGAACTGGGAGAGGCCTACGTCCAGCAGTGGAGTGCTGTAGTCTGAGTTGATTGATTGATACCCATAATAGTGTAACATAGGGGATGACAATTCGTATATAAATATTTGAAAACTGAGCATGTCCAAAGTAGTGTAGAAATGCGTGCGTGATAGCATGCATGCCGTGTGTGTATGTAGTCACCTTTATGTCCCTGTTGCCAGTTACATGATAATCATTACTCTTCATTTAGTGCCGTATGCTCGTAACTGTCCATCTTTTTGTCAGTAGTAAGAAAAAAAAACTATTCAAATAATATAGCGATCTATTTTTTTAATGGTCTCTACAAAAACGAGCTGACTGTGATCCGTACTGAGTCCGCTGTTTTTACCTACCTGCCTCATAAATATAAATTGTATCGCCCTAATTTTGTGTAACAATGTCCCATACGTCAGGCTATCTTTTTGTTAACATTATTACTATGTCACTATAGTAGTTACCCACTTATATAAAAGAAAAAGATAAAGTAATAGAATATAACAGGATTGGTATGCCTGTTATATTCTATACTAGCGGACGTCACGCGGTTTCACCCGCGTATTTCCCGTTCCCGTGGGAATACGGGAATAAAATATAGCCTATGTTCACCGCAAAGAGTGTAGCTTCCCAACAAAGAAAGAAATTTTCAAATCGGTCCAGTAGTTCCGGAGCCTATTCGTTACAAACAAACAAACAAAAAAACAAATCTTTCCTCTTTAAAATATTAGTATAGATAATAGAGTTTTTAGGGTTTCGTAGCCAAATGGCAAAAACGGAACCCTTATAGATTCGTCATGTCTGTCTGTCTGTCTGTCTGTTCGTCCGTGTGTCACAGCCACTTTTCTCCGAAACTATAAGGCCTATGCTACTGAAACTTGGTAACTAGATGTATTCTGTGAACCGCAATAAGATTCTTATATTAAACTAGAAAAAAAAGCAGTAAATTTTGGAGGTCCATGGGGACCCCCAAAATTTACTGCTTTTTAAGTATGGACTCGGAACTGAAACTCAAATTTTTTTTTACATCAAAACCATACATGTGGGGTATCTGTAGATAGGTCTTCAAAAATGCTATTGAGGTTTCTAACATATTTTTTTTTTAAAGTGAATAGTTTGCGCAAGGGACACTTCCAAAGTGAAAAATGTGTGTCCCCCCCCTCTAACTTCTAAACTAAGAAAATGATAAGTCTAAAAAGAATATATGATGTACATTGCCATAAAAACTACTAACCAAAATTAGTTTGAACGAGATAGAGCTGGTAGTTTTTTTTAATACGTCATAGACCGCAATTTTCGGTTAGAAAAATCACTACTACTGCGAACGTGTTAAAACATCAATCAAAGTTACAACAAACTATAAGAACTTTTATATTATGTTACTTGCTGCTACGAAACCCTTCATGGGCGAGTCCAACTCGCACTTGGCCGGTTTTTATAAACTTTAATGTGACCTTACTTCGTTATGCTCACAATTTAACTTAAAACTTGGACTATCGATTGTCAATTAGACTGTTGCAATTGCTTACACAGAGTAAACTCCAATTCTAAATAAGGATTATTCGAAACTACAGCATTTTACCCTGACGGCTGGCAATTTTTGCAATTTTTTGCCCAAAAATTCACAAATTCGCCTAAGACTCCATGACTGGGATCAAACATGCGCCAAAAAGTGGAATAGCAGTCAATATTAATGAGACTATAACATTATGAGACTGTAATGAAAAAAAATTGTTAATATTATTATTTAACCCTTAATTCACCCGGTAGATCCCCGGGACTCCTTTGAAAACTCTAAGTGCCCATAATTGTTACATTTTTTAAAATCAAAACTTGCGCGAGCAATTACCTTCACGCAGTCACGTGGCAAGTCCGGGGGTGAGCAGACGTTCGCGTGTGCGACTCCCATCGGTAAGTAAACACACTCGAGGTGTCCGTGGGACTCCACCGGGGTATGTATGTTATTGTTTTGGATTCAGTGCTGTTTTCTTTATAGGGTTTTTTCTTTAATTTTTGGAACTTTAATGGCATCTCGCAATGTTGTAAATGTTCTAGACGACAAAACCGAATCCGTAGTGAACAACTGACAGCAAGATATGGATGAGAGGAACTCTGAACAGGATGATGAAACATTACCCTTGAATCAGCCACGCAGATTGATGCGCAATGATGTAGTGTCAGAAGCTGAAGATGACTACGTGCCTTATGAGCATTACACTGATTCTGAATATTCAGCCACTTCAGAAGAAGATGAAATCATGGACACCGCATACCTTTGCCATATTTGTACTAAGCCTATGTGCTTTGGCTGTACAAAGAAAATAATGTATTAATAATCGTGTGTAGAATGCCCTGCACGTTTCGTTTTCTACAAGTTTTTTTAGTTGTTTTTATTTTTTTATGAGGGTTTATATTCCAAAGAAGACATTTGTTACATATTTGTTTATAAATATTAATATTTTGATATAAAAAAAATACTCGAAGTTATAACTCATATTTTAAGAAGAAATATTTAGTTTTCATAAGTCTAAGTTATTAAAGGCTGCTAATTAATAATTTTAAGTCATAACCTTTGTAATTTAATAGCGAAATAGTTGATTAACAAATATGATAATTTGATTCTGAGAAATGTGAGCGTTTTTTTTAATAAATCATCCATTTTCTTGAAGGGAGTCCTAGGGACTCCATCGGGTAAATTGTGTAGGTAAAAGGTCACCGGGTAAACCAAGGGTTAAACTAACCTCCAAAGAAATGGGATAATATTGGCGTTTTGATAGTTGCTCTAAAGATCAAAGTGGAAAAAATGAGATAAGATGAGAAAAACATTCTCCTTTACACGTGTAAATATGAGCAAAAAGTGTAAATTTTACCAGTTTGCGGGTTAACGAAGAACTTTTATTACACAGACAAAATGATTAAAGAACCCTAAAAAGAAGTCCATAAGAAGTTGTGTAGACAAAATCACACCTAAATTAATGAAACCTAAGTTTTATCAGTAAATATACTAAGCGCCAAATATCAAAACCAATTAATTCAATAGGTATCTGCCGTTCATTTCACGTATCATGTCAAAGTTCTACATTCGAATACATTAAAATTACCCTACTCAAAATTATTCAGGCGTACTCTCACAGAACACCTGTGCAGCTGCGGCAATACAGATTCGAATGCTAAATCCATTTGCATTTGCCTAATTCGAGGGTAGGTATGGCTGGGATTATGGCAAATTGATAGCGGGCGAAATAAGGGATTTAATATAATAGTTTCATGCTAATGTGTGGCTGTATAGATGGAAACTTTTGTGCTACGAGTTTTGAATGGGTTGGGATTGATATAATATTGTATTCTACATTTTGTACTGTACTAGATGACGCCTGCGGGTTTATCTGCGATGACCATTATGATAATGACCTTTTTTTTTACGTGTGGAATTCCTAAAACTGGCGACTATAACCACCAGATGCTTTACAACCTGTCTACGGCCTGGAGTACCGGGTAAGCCCTCGGAAGGATGTCCTATTGTACATAATTATAGGTTATGCTCATTGGTGATATGTGTTACGGTGACTACTTAAGACTAAGTGGTACAAAAACCTGCAAAGTGCAAGGCGGACTCGCGCACAGAGAGTTTTGTACGGCCAAAATTCACGTTCGTTTTACGGGAAATATAAGAGCCTCGTGACCAACAGGCAGTCAGAACGGTGAAGTCGCATAAATAGGGTTTTGGGTACTTAACCCTAAAAAGCTAACTTTGTTATAAATATTATAAACATCACAGGATAAACGGGATTATTTTGTTTTATTTTCCCAACCATTGGCTAATATAACTAATTGTATGTTCGTTTACCCCTTTACGGAAATTGATGTGTTATACTTCATAATAATGAAGCCAGTCATCCAAAACTTGATTTATTTCCACACCAAAATCACCAAAATACATCTATTCTTCCATCCTTTTTCCTCCCGCCTTTTCACTAACATCCGAAAGTCATAAACGTATTCCGCTAAATAAATCTTATTTTCGACTGACACACAATACTTCGCAAACATACACATGCCTTCCTTTTCCGTTCTTCAACATAAAGTGAAATAAAACCTACATTTACGTCAGACAGTTGGTCATTCCAGCTTCCTGGAAATTCATATTAAGCTTGTTGGAATATTTACTTAGTTGAGAAGTCTCTTTAATGTTCTAGAAAATAGGGCATTGAATATTAAGTGTTTTACAGAATTTTTACCTATTTCACATGTAATAGGAGTTTATATACACTTACTAGCTGATGCCCGCAGCTTCGCCCGCGATGGCGCTGTATGTGAAAAATGATTTTCCCGCTTTTCTGTTTAAATTTTTCCTGAATTTTCTTTGCTATAAACCTCACGGAGCCCGAGACCTATCCAACGAATGCAAAACCGTGGTAATCGGTTCGTGCGTTCTGGAGTTATAGCGTCAGGAAGGAAAACCCGACTTATTTTTATATAATAGATAATAATTATAAAGAGGTAAAATTTTGTATTTTTGTGTTTACATTTTTGTAATGAAGAAACTCAAAAACTACTGTTCTTATTTCAAAACATATTCTACTATTGAAAAGCTACATTCACCCTGAGGCTAGGCTATAGGCTATATTTTATTCCCATATTCCCATAAATCACGTGACGTCCGGTAGAATTTGTATAGGATTTTTTTATGTTTTTTTTTCTAACGACTGCTCTGTTAGTGGTGCAATTTCAATGGACCTGAGTAAGCTGCAAAGTTTTTCTAAATAAATGAACAAATGGTTTTACCCGCTTTTATAAGTACTCAAGTAATATAAAACGAAGTTCTCCATCGCACTTGCCTGTCTGTACGCGATAAACTCGATGAATATTAAACGAATTTTCATGCGGGTTACACCAAAAGATGGTAATGGATCAGGAAAATTTCGTTAAGTATTTTTTTTTTTTTTTTTTTTTTTTTATATTCAGCTCGCCAAATTGACGTCGCCACGATGGATAGCCGTGGCACATCTTGCGATTGGGGGCCACTTCTTACAGCGGTCCTCAAGTTGGCGGCCCTGTGATGTGCCTCTTCACGCTCCTCTTAAAGAACCCGGGGTTGTAAGATGAGGGAAACACGTGTGCGGGCAGGTCGTTCCAAGTTTTTATAGTTCGGAAGAGGAACGATCTTTTGAAACGCTCGGTTCTGGCGAAGATTCTCTCCACTGTGTATGAGTGGCATCTCTGCCCGGCACGCGTTGTTCGGGATCGGAAAGGTGATGGTGGGATCAGATTGAAGAGCTCTTCAGAACATTCGCCGTGATACATTCGGTAGAAGGCAGCCAAGGATGCTACGGTTCTTCGCTACGCCAACGGTTCGAGGCCTCCCGTCACCTCAGGACAACCAATTATTCGGACAGCACGTCTCTGCATAGCGTCAAGTGCGTCCAACAAGTACCTCGCGGAGTCATCCCAGAGGTGAGAACAGTACTCGACGCAGGGACGAATCTGCGTCTTGTACAGCAAACATCTCTGAAGTGGCGTGAAGTACCGTCTCACCTTATTTAGGACTCCGAGTTTCCGCGAGGCCAGCCCAATACAACTCTCTATGTAGTTTTTGTGATTGAGCTCACGCCGGACGTCTATACCGAGAATCTCCAGGTTGTCCTTTAGTGGAACCGTAATGTTCTGAAGAGAGGGTAGGGGTAGGAATGGGGACTTCTGCACACGCCTGCGTTTTTCTGGCATTGAACTCGACCAGGTTGTCTGAACCCCATTGGGCAATGCGACCCAGGTCCCGGTCGAGATCCGCCACGAGTTGCCGTCTCTTTTCGTCCACGTCACAACGCCCCTCCGCTGGGCGGCCAGAATAGCTCCCATGCAGAGTACTGTCATCCGCATAACAATGAATGCACCCAAGGGACAGCATGTCATTGATATGCAGAAGATAGAGAGTTGGGGACAATACCGATCCCTGTGGTACCCCGGCATTTACCTGCAACAAGCAGGAAGCCTGACCATCACAGAGGACCCGTATACGTCGCCCGTGCAGGAAGCTGGCCAACCAGCGACATAACTGAGGTGATAAACCATATGCCGACAGCTTGGAAAGAAGCGACGCATGCCATACCCTATCACAGGCTTTAGCGATGTCTAGGCCAATAGCCGGAGATTCGCCGTGCCTCTCCATAGCCTCACCCCAGGTGTGCGTTACGTACGCTAGGAGGTCACCTGTTGATCGTTTCGGCCTAATTAACGAGTGATCCTCCAGATAGCGCATGAACTGTTTGTTGATGATTAGCTCGAACACCTTGCTGATGACGGTGGTTACGGCTATGGGTCGATAGTTGGCCGGATCCGACCGATCCCCTTTCTTGGGGATCGGCTGGACGTTCGCCTCCTTCCAAGCCTCCGGCACTTCTCCCGAGGAATAGGAAAGGCGATACAGGCGTGTTAGCGTTGGAGATAATTCAGCTGCACAATTCTTCAGCACCACTGCCGGAATGCCATCAGGACCACTGGCTTTCCGCGTGTCGAGTGACTGTAGCACCGCTCGCACATCGCACTGCCGGATTTTAATATCCGGCATCGTGGTTCTACAGTTGGCGATAGTGGGAGGTTGCTTGCCACAGTCATCAACCCGGGAATTAGCCGCAAAGAGATTGGTCAGCATTTCCGCTTTCTCTTGGGCCTTGTGAGCCAGTGATCCGTCAGGATAGCGTAGCGTTGGCAGCGAGAGCAAAAGTTGGCCTGCACGGCTTTGGCCAGTTGCCAGTATCCACGGCTGCCCGTCGGATGAGACGTGAGCTCCTGACCAAGCCGCGTGACGCGCTGGGCGTCCGCTCTCTTGAAGGCCCTCTTACTGGACCTAGTGGCTCTGTTGTACGCTGCCTTGAGTTGGGCCACATTCGGGTAGCGCACAGCCCGAGCCCTGATCCAGGCGCGGTAAGCCGTCTGTTTTTGTTGAACAGCTACGGCGCACTCACGCCCGAACCAGGGGCGGGCTTTGCGGATGCTGGCAACATCAGTGTATGGAATATAGTATTCCATACCTAAAGCTATCTCACCAGCAACTGCAGAGGCGCTTTCCGATGAAGCTCTCCCTGCAAAGCAGCGCTGACTCCACGGGACGGCTGCAAAGTATTCTCGTAGTCCGTCCCAGTCTGCTGACGAGTAGTGCCACAGTCGCCGCGTCACCTCTACTGCCCTTGCAGGAGATGACACCTGCAGGCTGGCACGCACAACACAGTGGTCGGATGTACCCAGTGAGTGGGGCGCTAACCGACACACTGTACTGTGCTGGGTAACTCGTCAGCAGTAAGTCCAGCAGGGAGGGTTCATGGTCTGACCTGTCCGGTATGCGCGTAATCCCGCGCACCACTTGGGTCAGACCATGTGAAAGAGCAAACGCGTGGGCGGCCCGTCCCGCTGGATCGGTCACGCGGGACCCCAGCCACTCAGTGTGGTGACCGTTGAAGTCCCCCAGAAAAACCAATTCAGCGTTCGGGAACCGCACCTGCGCGTCGTCAGCCCCCTCGCTGAGGTGCTGAAACAGCCTTGTTATCCCAGCTGTCCCTGAGTGGGATCGATGGACACACACGTAGATCTGACTCATGGAGCCGTGATCTACGTGCAGCCAAAGGACGGAGAGGGAAGGGTCCTCAAGGCAGCGCAGCCGGCGACAGCAAACATCCTCCCTAACAAACGCGCACACCCCAGCTTTTTCTCGAAATAGTTCCTCGATGATATAGCCGGGGTAACTAAGGTACGACTGATCGGCAGGGCGAAGTATTTGCGTCTCCGTTAGGAACATCACAGCTGGCCGTGCCGTCTACAGATGGTGATGGACGACGTTGAGGTTGGCATGGAGTCCGCGGATGTTAGCGAACTCCACCTCAAACGGAACGTTTCCGGGACTGGTTGCAGCGGCCGCTGTGACACTTCTTTCTCTTTTGTGCGCTGCCATATTTGGGAATTGGAGGGAAGACGTGAAGACGGAGCGACATTTGCTGCTACAGCAGTGAGTGACAAGGCGTAGGGGCTAGCTTCATCTATGACCGTGTGGTGAGACTGAGGCCGACTCGCCGGACGGAAGGGCCCCCGTACCCCCCCGAGTGTGGTCGCCGGGTCCCGGTCCGGTCACCATCCGGCACGACGAACCACATCGGGATTATGCGCGGCCTGGTGGGGCAGCCTCCCAGGGTGGTTAGTCCCAGTTGGGCCCCTGTACTATGCCGCGGGCGGCCAGCGGAAAAACCGTTTCTACGGGTCTCCCTGGCCGGCGGGTCAACCCCAGTCAGCCACACTAGAATTCGCTTAGCGCCTACTGGTCCCCCCCTGCTGCATCAAACATCGCCCCGGGCCCGGCTGTGCAGCTGCTGAACCCCGAGCGCAACCCAACCGAGGCTGGGTTACTTGGGGGGCTTTTCACAGCTGCACGGTGGTACCTCCCCGGACCAACACTTTGTACCACCTGGCACCCACATGGGAGCCTTGGCCACCATGGGGGTACCTGAAAATCGCGGAGCCTCGTTAGTTTTTCGGCAGGTGCACCACGTGCAGGTGAGGTCGCTTGGGCCCCCAAAATTAGGTGGTGGTGGGGCCCCTTACACCCAAAGCTAAAAAACTATTCTATATCTATATTATACGAGCTAGCCAGCGCAACTTCCTTTACATTACAGCGCATACCAACTGCAGCGCCATCTGTCAGGCTGATTTGTGAATCTAATTGATTCAAATCTGTCCAGCCGTTTTGGAGGAGCTTAGGGACATACATATGTGCAGTTTTATTATATTATATTTATAGATAGGTTTTATTTAAAGTTAGAACTTTATTCAGATGGGGCTTGAACCTTCTACTAACTTCACTGTTATGTTAGTATCTATCACTATCAAAATTCCCTAAAGCAAGCTTCATTGCGATGTGTTATTTCTTATTATTTTATGAAATAGTTTCGATCTAAGTGAACAATAAAACAATTAGGTACAAATAGCGTATGTGCACGCTTTGAACTGAACCAGAGGGATTAAAGCAAACCTGAGCCGGTTTACGACGACTGAGCCTAGAATTTATTGTTTGGCAAACCACAATGCTTCTTTATTGTATTTTTAGTGGGAATGCTGTACAAGAGAATAAAAAATCTAACATAGTCTATACTTATCCTTCGTTAATGTGAAACAATTTTGTGATATGCATTGTTTTTTAACTGAATTTCAATCATAATGTAACTCGGATACTGAATATCATTATGATTATGAATGAGTTGGTTGGTTAGACTTCACATACACTTTTACGTCAGAAAGAAGGATAAAATTGTATTAAAAGCAACTTTAATATATGTCATCAAAATTGTAATCGTTTAGTTTTCACCAGTATGTTTGCAAATTTCTGATTTGTCGGATCATTTATTGTTGTTAGCTGTGGTCGCTAGCAATGCGAATGATGAGCTGTGGTCACTAGCAATGCGAATGACATAACTTAACTTCTACTGCATCTCACACCAGCAGGCCCAAGACGACAGCGTTTCGCGACAGTTTCACGCACGCCCCTATAACGGGATAACACCCGAACAACCTCCAAAAGACGCGGTAAAGCACCCGAATCCCCTAGATAAGGCCGCAGTGGTAGCCAAGGTCTGTTGGGAATCCTGGGGTCATCCTTCCGGGGTATACCTGGTGCTCCCAACCGTTGGCTTTTGGTAGGGAACGTGTGTTTTGGCCCCTCTCTATAAAATAGAGCGTAGAGGGGCTTATGGCGAGACTTTGTCTGTAGCTGTGACTCTGTCGCATTAAACTACGTCACTACTACTTCACGTGGATCATCTGTTCAAAGTTTGAAATAAAACAAAAATGACAACGTCAATCGGATGACACACGGCTTTCTTGTTTAAGTCGGTAAGAGTCCGGCATAGCATCCATGTAGGATTTTCGTCACGTAAAAAAAACATCTGCAACCCACACCCATGTGGTGGTGGATAAATTCTGAGTTCGAAGCTCTAGGGTTAACACTCCGAGGATTCACATGAGGCAACCAGCCGTAGGCAGATAGCAGAGCACCGTGTGGTTTTAGTCGGCAGGAGTCTAACATAGCAGTTTCGATTTGAGGCTTTTCACACATAGAGAAAGAACTTCTATGCCCGTATTTTATTCGTTTTCAAATAACATAAAGAAAGTCTGTCCTATTCATTAATATTTACATTTAATTATTGAATAGAGCTATTTCTGTTCAATCAAGATTTATTTACGTAACGATGTTCAAAGACACAATTAATTTTGATATCTTCTATAAAGTTTGTCTTTTGATAGTAATTTTATTGCTGGCAATATAATGATGCTTAGAATATATATGTTTATGAAGTGTTCATAACCCCGGAACTTTTTGAGAATTAGGGTTATTCTTCCGAGGGCGTCCCGGGACTTTAGCCGTAAGCAGACATAAGTGCACCACGTGGTTTTAGTTGTTAGAAGTCTGACATAGCATCCACACGTAGAAAAAGCTCCGGTAAATTAGAGTTCTATAAACACTCACTATGTTCAGCACTTCACGATGCGGTTACACCTGAGGGGAAATATGGTTTATTGCATTTCTAATTTACGAGCGTTTCGGGCTTTGAAAGGCACGTTAAGCCTTCTAAGTCCTGGAATAGACAAACCTTATAGCGGCTTGAAAAAAATCAAAATCAGATGACTAGTACGTGCCCAATCCGTTTTATCACAGTCATTCTGGCACCACCTAGGTATTTTGTGCGACAAAAATTTACTGGTGAAAGGTGAGTTAACTGTATACCTCTGCGGACCCCTGCGAATATAAAAGAGTGACTATATATGTGTGTATGTATAATATACCATTTTAATCGTAATCATGTACGATAAACCTTCCTCTCTCTCGTACCCAATTTGTTGAGCCCAAAAGCATGTACTTACTCGTACCAAACCATACATAGAACCAATTTGCACGGCTAGCAAGTAATACTGGGTATAAATTTATGCGTGTGTTGCCAAGCCAAACTAAATTGGACAGTACCGTTGCATGTTTGAACGTGCTGTGTTGCATATTTCTGGGAATAGAGGACAACTTGTGTTGTGGTTGGCTATTGTCTTACGTGTGAATAATGGTTCGGTTTGTTGTAATTGGGGTGAGGTTATTGCATGTAAAATAGCAACGATTTCTAAAAATTAAGTTCAACAAATAGCAATGATATAAAAAAATATAGTTAAAAAACCGACCAAGTGCAAATTGAACCCCCAAATGGAGGTTTCCGTACCAAAAAAATCACGTTTGTTGCCTTTGACATTTCTTTGTTTTTAATATTAGTGTAAGATCTCGTTAAGAACGAAGAAGAAGAAAAAATATTTTTTTTTTTAAATTTTTGATCAATCATTATTCTGATTTTTTTAGGCAACCCATGCAATTAATTTACTGACATATTTCATTGAATATAAAATAATGTTCATCCATTAACCAGCTCGGTGAAGATCGTTATACGGGATCTTAGACCATGTTGTTATAGCGGCGACAGAAATACACATCATCTATGAAATTTTTAACTGACGAGCTAACACGGTTCCTGAGATACAGCCTGGTGACATACTGACGGACGGTCCCGTATTAATTCTTTGAGCACGGAACCTTAAATAGATCCAACCTCTGAAAGTAAGGATCACACAAAAATTTACCTCGAATCAGAATTTTGACCAAAATAACTTCAGCAATGTCATATTTTTTTTTTCTTCATTAAGTAATCAGCATTATATGTAACTAAGTTCGCAATAGTTAACCAATAGCGATTAGCTTAGTACCAACTTGCTACAATTTGCATTGCATTTGCAACATGTTCTTACTTTGAACTAGTCTCATTTAGTCATTAAGGGGACTGGTTGACAAAGTTTGCGAAAAAGAGGTGCAAATGAAGACATCCTTCTCGGTATTAGTATACGAAAAATTATAGCCAAAAGTAGATTTGAAATCTAAAAGATGTGTGTCAAAAGATGGTTTTATCAGAAATTGTGTATTTATTATAAATAATTAGTAAAACGTCATTGAAATAGCCCATAGTTTTTTAGAAGAAGGCGTTGTATGACATCTATTTATTAATGAATGATAATAAAATTTATATCAGAGACTAAAGAAAACATAGACCTCTAAAATGGTTTTCTTCAATTTTGATTTAGTATAAGTTTTAACTAATTATACCTAATAATGTATTCAAAGAATACATTACATTGCTTGCTTCCCCGCGCTCGCCCGAAAATCTAGTGCGGGGGGAGTCGTGTTGCTAGACGGACGTGTGTCGCTCTGGTCTGCAAAATATTCTCGTAAAATGTTAAATTTTCATTCATGTACAGAGTAATGCGTGTAACAGACAGAGCCCGAGTTACACAATGCATACTGCATTACATGAGAATATAATGCATTTGAACTTATTTTATGTAGTGTTTTATTAAATTACTTCGAAAGGTAGTCATGCTAATATTGTAAGCGGTACTTAATCATTTCAAAATAAATAAATGAAGAAATATTCGTGGACATTCCCACACAACTTAAGCTATTATAACTTTGTGCTAAGGGATATAGACAACTGATGAAAATACTATTACAGTTATTATTAACACACTGCTTTTTTTGAGACACTGCTCTCAACTTGACTGCCTCTGTGGCGCAGTCGGAAGTGATACCGCCTGCGGCGCTGGAGGTCGTGGGTTCGATTCCCACCGGAGACAAATATTTGTGTGACCCATAAATGTTTGTCTCAAGAGTCTGGGTGTTTCTATGTATAGAATAGAATAGAATAGAATAATCTTTATTGCACACCAATACAAAAACATTTATGTAGCGAGATTATAGGAGTAAAAATGTACAGAGGGCGGCCTTATCGCTAAAAAGCAATCTCTTACAGGCAACCTTTATATGTATAATATGTATGTATTTAAAAAGTATATAAGTATTATTATCCGTGGTCATATACCCATAACACAAGCAGGTCATTCCTAGCTTACTTTGGGATTAGATAGCGTTGTGCGAAATGTCCGTGAATATATTTATTTATATTTATTTATTTATTTTAACCGTCAATTTTTTCAGCTTATTACGTCTTGGGGTGACGTAGGCACCGTCTCACAGTGTTGCGGGTTCATAGTAAGGCACGGACAATATTATTTATGCAGTAATTTTGCTATGTATCATCAGTATTGTATAAGAATGGCATATCTATAACAGAATAACTATAATACACTAAGTATTAGCTGTGTCCCGCGACTTCACTCACTATAAAAAATGCATATTAGATTTCAGACTAGTCTTTAATAGGTATACTACTTAATCTATACTATAATATTATAAAGAAAAGATTTAATTGTATGTTTGTTTGCATCGAATAGGCTCCGAAACAAAAAAACCGATTTGAAACATTCTTTCTCTTTTGGAAAGCTACACTATCCCCGGTGAACATAAGCTATATTTATTACCACATTCCCACGTGAACGAGAGCCACGCGGGTGAAACTGTGTGACGTCTACTAGTATGTTATATTAATAAAAATTGTGAAATAATAAAAGAATTGTATATTTCAGACGAGTAATTATTTATTTTAATGATTAGGGCTGGCTGTGTCCTGGATAAATCAATCTGATTCATCGTAACTGGGTAAGCTGTAAATATAAATAAATAAATAAGCTGATGCTGCCCAAATCCAACTGATGACGGAATTTTTTAATAAGATCATGTTACATAATGTTACTGTCCACTTGCCTGCGGGAACACGAACAATTTCGTAGGCAACAAGTTTAGCGGATTCTTTATTTCGTGCGGCACTAGGTTCACCTTGATCAAAATTGACCTCTTTCAAATTGGACGAATCACACAGAAACTGGTCTTTGACCCAAAAACTGCGTTTGTATAATTATTTGCGTTCAACAAATCTTAGCTGCAGCTAATGAAAATTTAGTGCCACTTAATGTTCTTTTAAATGAGTGACTTTTCGCCGTTTAGACCTTTCACATACCGTGTCGAAACAAGACCTTGGACAACCTGATCCCGAATGTACTCCGTATGTCTCAAATGTCTTCTATATGTTTAACCAATCTAAGTGCCTTGTATAAAATAATCCTTTATTCCGACCGGCATAAAAACATTTCTTGTTAATTTTATTAAAAACATCCTATCATCTTGTTAAAACTGTAATCTTGTTAAATTTTGTTGGTTGGGAGGGCAATTTGTCTTTGAAATTATTATTTCTTGCAAATTTTCACCTTTTGCAATCCAATTCTTTACATATAGAATCTTGAAAAAGTAAGCCCGCAAGACTGCGACGAGTTAATTCAACCACGCATCCTACAAAAAACAATTGATGATAACAACCCGGGTAGCATGTATTAGCAAGATTTGTTTTTACAATATAATGGTATATAGTCTAAAGATTATTTATGTTAATAAATGATTATGGAATCGTGCGGAAAACACTTACTAATTCACTTAAGAATTTTGATTTTAGTTATATTTTTTGTGGCTAATTGAACTGTCTTTAGACATACGTTTATGTTTACATTTATGACAATCCTACTATCCTACTAATATTATAAATGTGAAAGTTTGTGAAGATGTTTGGATGTTTGGATGTTTGTTACTCAATCACGCTCTAACGGCTGAGCGGATCTAACTGAAATTTGGTACAGAGATAGCTTATAGTTTGGAATAACACATAGGCTACCTGTCATCCCGAGAATATGTTCCCACGGGAAGCGGGAACGGGTACCGAATTTCACGTGGGCGAAGCCGCGTGCATCAGCTAGTTTAATATAATTCCTAAAAGACGATACCTTGAACTTCATAATCCATGTTGTTGAAAACACAAAAAACAGAAAGTAGCAGAAGTAAGTAAGTAAGTAAATTTCAGTTACGTTGAGTTTTCGCTTCCTAAGTCTGTAGTTGTTGACAACGTACTTTAACAAGCGATATCTCTTAATTTTTATTAGAGAAGTACCCTAATTCTTTTGAAATCCTATAGCTTAGTTATTCAATTTTAAAGCTCAGTAATTATTTTTCATTTACCGCTAACTTTTTAAATTCGGTTTTTGTCCGACCCGCGCAACACTGTGCGTCTACCGGCAACTTGGTTAAGGTAATAAAGTGAAAGAATTGACGGTCGAGAGCAGTGTCTCGTTGGTCCAATGGTGAGGCCGTCTGGTCCGACAAACCAGAAGACGCAGGTTCGAATCCTGCTCGGGACCAAAAATTGTATTCAATATTATTTGCTAGACAAGTAAGTCTGGAAATGATCTGCTGGATTCTCTCTGTTGGATTCTCAAACAATTTGTTATGATTTTTTAAGTCTATATTACAGTAAGCAGAGCACTAAAAAGAATAGCCCGCCGAGTTTTTTTGCTAGTCTATATCTATACATGATAATAAAACTGTTGACGGTCGAGAGTCTGAACATGGAAGCTATTTAAAAAAAAAGAACGCGTTCTTTAATCGATACCAAAATGAAATTTAAAATTTTTATGTCCGTCTGTATTCCGAATACGTATCACGCCGAAACTACTGATTTGAATGAAAATTGATCCGAGGAAGTTCAGGAGTTAGAGACATCTCAACTTCTCAAAACCTAGAATTCAAGAGTTCCTTTGAATGTGAGTGTAAATCTAAACCGGCGTGTTGGCTTTATCATATAAGAGCTTAATGATTAAGTCCAGAGTTAAAAATTTCGTCCGCGCCGAAGGCGTGGACTGAAATAAATTATTTTAGAATAGATTCTAAAACAATTCAGTCCACGCCCTTGACGTGTACGTTCTTTTATGATAAAGCAAACTGGGCAGTTTCACTCACCACTTGCTGAGTCTGATGAAGAAATACCTACCTCCCCTTTCATACACCTTAAGCGTCGTAAGCGAAGTTGTGAGGGTCAGCTAGTTACATACATACATAAATATGGTCATAATTTACATATGTATGTATGTATTTATGTATGTATCTGCCTACTCCTTCGGGGATAACCCCGAAGGGGTAGGCAGAGGCATATTATTATGTCCCCACATTTCACCTTCTTAGAATTTGTCCCACGTAATAGGTGGTGAGCTGTATTGCCGTGTTGAGATAGACAGGCGCAGGTTGTGACTGCCTGCTGTTGAAATTATTCAAGCCGCCAAAAAAGGCCTTCTACTTGGCTTAATGACTGCCATTTTATGGACAACTAAGACCCGTTGGTCTTGGTTGCCCATAACACAAATAACTGTCACAAAGTGGTCACATGGATGGTCACCCATCCAAGGACTGGCCATAGTGAATGAGCTTACTACAGTGATCGTTTACAGAACACTGAGTTCGGTGCCACGAGCGCTTCTTATTTATACATAACTAGCTGACCCTCGCAACTGCGTTTACGACTATTTTTGTTTGTTATAATAAAATGAAATGAAATTATGTTCCAAAAGTAACAAAAATTTTAAGCGAGTGGAAGACCCCTCTTATCTGGATTTGTAATAATTTAAGTAAAACAATGAATACATGAACATTCCTCTTTGTGAATTCGTCACATTTAATTTTTACGTAATAATCAATCACATTCTTGCAGTGTATTTTTACTACATTTAAAAACAAAGGAAAATTGAAATACAAACGTTCCTTTGTTTTTAAATTTATTTTCGCCTCTCTCTATAAAATAGAGTGCAGAGGGGCTTATGGCGAGACTTTGTATGTAGTTTGTGACTCTGTTGCATTAAACTACGGCACTAGGTCACGTGGATCATCTGTTCAAAGTTTGAAATAAAACAAAAATGACAACGTCAATCGGATTGAACTCTCACAATAAACGTTTTAGAGAGGGGCAGTCGGGTGAGACCGTCTCACAGCTTCTTGTTTATTTGGTGAAGCGAGGAACGCATTTCCGCTACTATTTTTCTTCTTCTTCCGTAGTTCTTTTACTCTGATGTCTCTGTAGTTGCGCTACTCTATGTTGGCGAGTCATATCGCCCATATGCTCAAGGTCGTTAGCCCTGGGTATGGCCTTAAGATCTTGTCAAGAGCATGTATTAAGTTATATGTTCAGTTTACAGCGTTCTTGAGCTATGCCTCATTAGTTTAAATAGTTTAATTACTACTAACATTATATACCCCGTGTGGCGACGGGGCCCCGAATGGCAACGGGTAAGAGTACAAAATGTCGCCACCCCAATTGAATCATATATTGCATATTGCAGAAAGGGTCTTAGTCACATTTTAATTAGTTTTGGGGAAATGAGTAAAAAAGAGTTATTTTTTTCTAGAAGCAGTTTTGAATGCAAACTGCAAACTTTGTGCTCTCCGAGAATACTCGATATTGCACGGACTACTTAATATCGTTTTTGGACAAAATGCTCGATTTACCTACGATGAACGTTTCATAGAAAAAAGTTTGGTTTATGCGAAATTTGGACTCATGCCTTTTCTGCAATATGCGATTCAATTCATCCCGAGGGTCTCGTAAGAGGCGGCTAAGGAAACGCTTTGGCAAAACGATCCATTGCGTAGAGAAGGAAAACAGCGTTCTTGAGCCAGCCGGGTTACATTTCGATGAAACCCGGTTGTCAGTTAAATGACAATCGTTAAGCCAAGTTGAAGGCCTTACTGTTATAAGGCTGAAGAGTATGTTTTTTTGTTTGAACTAAAAATCTTTTACAGTTTAATAGTCGATCGACACCTCCAAGCAATAACTCGGTAATCATAAAATCTAAACTTTGCGGGATAAAAAATTTACTCATAGTGTCAAATATTCTTTTATTTAGGAAAGCAATAGGCAATATATATTATTATAACGCGCGATTGCGCGCAGATAAATAGCAACGATAATTTCTAAGAACTGAAGTTAATATGTACACAATTTTGTTTGTAAGTAATGTACAAACATATACATTAATTTGGTTTATATTTCGTCCCAATTATAGAAGATATCAAATGTTACATCGTTAAGTAAATAAATCATTATTAAACAGAGAGAACTCCTATCAAATGATGGAATTTATGTTTTCATTTTTCTTAATTGGATGCAACAGGCGAATGATGTGTCAACGAGTCAGCCAAATGCGTAGTAGCGTACATACGTACATACATTATAATCAGGCCTTTATCCCCGAATGGATAGGCAGAGGCATAGTACCTATACGCCCACATTTCACCTTATAGTTTTATCTCCTACGTAATAGGTGATGACCGTATCGCCGTGTTGAAATGAACAGGCGCAGGTCGTTAAGACCCCTAGTTGAAAATTTTCAAGCCACCCATAAGGCCTTCAATTCGGCTTAACGATTGTCATTTTACTGACAACCAGGTTTCATTTCGAGTTTTCCTTCTCTACGCAATGATTGTTTTGCTAAAGTGTCCCTTAGTCGCCTCTTACGACACCCTCTGTATGGATTGAGGTGGCGACATTTTGTGCTTTTTCCCGTCGCTACACAGGGCGAATTATAAATAAATAATACACTAATCACTCTATCTATTGCTGAAAAGTACAATAAAATCCATTTAGTACTTTAAAAGATCCAAGCCAGCCAGAGAAATCGGCTTTATATTTAATTGTATTAAATAAAGAAAAATGCAGACTACTAGGTTACAAGTGTATGTATACTATGCCTCTACCTAACCCATCAGGGATGAAGGCGTGTCTAATTATGTATATATGAACGTATATAAAGGTATAATGGTATGGAACAGCCGAGTTGTACAGTAAACTAAGTAGCACCGTGCACCGATCAGCTAGCAGTATATAAATATTATGTTTAGATTTAATCCATTAAGTGTTTGCAATAACATTATAAGGCTAAGCCCAACTTAGCGGGATTAGAATTCTCTGATTGGCCAGCGCGGCGGCTTAAGTTGGGTAAATCCGAACACGATTTAAGCCGAACGCAGTATTATTACATTAGTTTGACTTGCCAACAAAACGCGTCCGCTTTTTCTTTTTTTTTATGTTCACTTGCGGATTGAAACAGTCAGTGGGTTTACCTGCGTAGCTCTCTTTTCCTTGGGAATACGGTAATTATATATAGCCTGTGTTTACCGGATATAATGTACCATTCCAACAGTGAAAGAATATCTCAAATAGGTTCAGTAATCGCGGAGCATGTTAGATGCAAACAAAGAAACGAAAAAAATATTAAATCTTTCCTCTTTATATTGTTAGTATAGATATTGCTGTGCTATATAAATATATTTAGATTTTATACATCAACGGTTTGCAATAACATTATATTAGGCGGTTATTCGATGAAAACAAACAAACATATGAACAAACAAATAAAATCTAATCTTTCTTGTTCTTCTCTACAATATTAGTATAGACAAACAGCCCAAAGTAAAGATAATGTAATAGCACAACGTATCCAAAGCTAAAGTTTTTGTTATTTACTCGGTAACGATCAACAAAACCCGGCTCTTTCAGGATTTGACCAGATTTATGCAGTTCGAACCGGTTTCAGTCAAAGACGTAGAAAATGCAAATGGCCGTTTTAAAGGTAGATCAAGTCGAGACTTTTTGAAGTTTTATGTTGATCTCTTTAGCGCCTATGTTTTATTTTACCGATGAAATGAAATTCGTGGGGAAAACGTTTGGATTCGAAGGATTTCGACAGGATTCTGTGGAATTTGTGATTAGAATATTTCGACTAGGTTGCAGGAAAGATTTAGATAAGTGCTCTGTTTTAAGCAGTAGTTTGCTTATTTTTATTAACCTTCCAAAAAAGAGACGATTCTTTAGTCGACTTTTAGCCCCTCTCTATAAAATAGATTGCAGAGGGGCTTTGGCGAGACTTGTGTCTGTAGT
Source organism: Miltochrista miniata (assembly GCA_933228765.1). Taxonomy (NCBI): domain Eukaryota; kingdom Metazoa; phylum Arthropoda; class Insecta; order Lepidoptera; family Erebidae; genus Miltochrista; species Miltochrista miniata. Next base: position 19,188,951 of record OW121773.1, read on the forward strand.
CTGTGACTCAGTTGACGTCTACTACGTCACTAGGTCACGTGGATGATCTGTTCAAAGTTTAAAATAAAACAAAAATGACAACGTCAATCGGATTGAACTTTCATTTTCACAATAAAAGTTTTAGAGAGGGGCAGTCGGGTAAGACCGTCTCACGGTTTCTTGTTTAAAGTTGAACATCCTGACATTCTGATATAAGAACGAAGCAATTATACTTGTAATATTAGTAAGAAATAATTATGTTTCGCAAATTTTTAAAAATAACTTAGGAATTTATTTCGAAAACCAAGTCCATAAATAACATCATTACACAATGGGATGGGATCATGGGAGCTATTCTGGCCGTCCAGCGGCGGGGCGAGGCGACGTGGATGAGAAGAGACGACAACTCGTGGCGGATCTCGATCTGGACCTGGGCCGCATTGCCCAATGGGGTTCAGACAACCTGGTCGAGTTCAATGCCAGAAAAACACAGGCGTGTGCGTTTACAGCTAAGAAGTCCCCATTCCTACCCCTGCCCTCTCTTCAGAGCATTACAATTCCACTAAAGGACAACCTGGAGATCCTCGGTATAGACGTACGGCGTGAGCTCAATCACAAAAACTACATAGAGAGCTGTATTGGTCTGGCCTCGCGGAAACTGGGAATCCTGAATAAGGTGAGACGGTATTTCACGCCACATCAGAGATGTTTACTGTACAAGACGCAGATTCGTCCCTGCGTCGAGTACTGTTCTCACCTTTGGGATGACTCCGCGAGGTACTTGTTAGACGCGCTTGACGCTATGCAGAGACGTGCTATCCGAATAATTGGTTGTCCTGAGGTGACGGGAGGCCTCGAACCTTTGTCGCAGCGAAGAACCATAGCGTCCTTGGCTGCCTTCTATCGAATGTATCACGGCGAATGTTCTGAAGAGCTCTTCAACCTGATCCCACCATCTCCTTTCCGATTCTGAACAACGCGTGCCGGGCAGAGATGCCACTCATACACAGTGGAGAGAATCTTCGCCAGAACCGAGCGTTTCAAAAGATCGTTCCTCTGTCGAACTATAAAAACATGGAACGACCTGCCCGCACACGTCTTTCCCTCATCTTACAATCCCGGGTTCTTCAAGAGGAGCGTGAAGAGGCACATCACAGGGCCGCCAACTTGAGGACCACTGTAAGAAGTGGCCCCCAATCGCTAGATGCGCCACTGCTTTCTTACCATCAGGTTGGTGGCGACGTCAATTTGGCGCGCTGAATATATAAAAAAAAAAAAACAATATAAAATTAACGACAAACCACCCCCTGGGCGAGGCCGCATTGGTGGCTGTAGGTCTGGTGGGAGTCCTGGGACATCCTTCCGAGGGCTTTCCCGGGGCTCCCAACAGTAGGCTGTTGGGCGTTAGGTACGTGAGGTTTTTTAGTCCATAGGAGTCTGGCATAGCATTCATAAGGGATTTTTGTTAAAAAAAAAGATAAAAACCCGCCCCGGATTGTATCTGGTGCAAAGGTGTCGAAACACTTGCTGCATTTTTACGCTGAATGGCAATAGCCAACCTTTGCACCAGGCTAGAGCCGGATAGAGAGCCGCCAGTTTATATTATCGCAATTATAATAATAGTAAGAAGTATACGTTCCGATACATTTCTACTTCTATCAATATTAAACAAGAAGCCGTGAGATCGGTCTCACCGGACTGCCCCTCGTTAACACGTTTATTGTGAAAGTTTAATCATTTTCGTTTTATTTCAAACTTTGAACAGATAATCCAAGTCGCCTAGTGACGTAGTTTAACGAAACAGACTCACAGATTACAGACAAAATCTGGACATGAGCCTCTCTACATTTTATTTTAAAGAGAGGGGCTAAAATCAAAACTTTTGTATCAAAAACAAAATTTTAAACCAACAATGGGGAAAAAACAAAAATTTCAAATCTTTTCGCGGATATTCGAGACCGCAACAAAACATTGTTGTTAAACTTGTACCACAAATCTCCAAACAATTGTTTGTAACTTTAGACCTATAGTAGCTGACCCACGCAACTTTGTTTGCGTCACATAAATAAATATTACATTAAAATTATGGAACATTCTGACAAAGCCTCATCTAGTTAAAGTTAAGCTTATACAAGTTTGTACTATGAGATCTAAACAACATGTATACATAGTAATATATTCCTAAACACATACATAATTATTATACATAGAAAACATGCAAACTCTGAAACAAATATTTGTGGATAACACAAAATATATTTGAATCGACCCGGGAATTGAAGCCAGGACTTTTTGATATGACCGTGAGTCATGGGTATGCCCTCGGAAGAATAACATCATGGCTCCCGACAGGCTTTGTCTACCAGTGGACTTTCCCCTAGGGTTTTACTCCACTTTTTTGGAGGTACTATACCACTTCTTCGTGGAGTGAAGAGTCACGCCGCCATCATGGCCTGCTTCTGTAAAAACAGTGAGCACTTTTGGGTCCTGCCGAAAACCTGGTAGATGGGTAGTCGCTAAGTCAAGTTGAAGTGTTTTGCAGCGGTTTAAAAAGTTGTACTGCTGCAGAAAGCCACAATATGCTCCTGTTTCTAACGGAGATTGCTGATAGCCTGGTCAAAGATTAAATAATAGTAACTACATAACCCTGGTATTGAGAACTATGTATTTTAAACTTACCTTCGTGAAATGTGCTTCGTTGTAATAATCTGCAAACAAATAAATGTAATTCGTTAAACAGTTCATATTTATCTTAGTGCAAGTCTATTAATGAGTCAACAATAGAGATATTAATTAAGTCAAAAAAAGGCATACGTGTTATTCCAGGCTATTAATATCTGTACCAAATTTCACATTAAAGCGCTCGTGGCCCGCGGACTCAGTGTTCTGTAAACGATCACTATAGTAAGCAACATTTACTATGGCCGGTCATGGATGGGTGACCATCACGTGACCACTTTGTGTCATTTATTTAATGTTTCCGTGCTTCGAAAGGCACGTTAAGCCGTTGGTCTTACTCTAGTAAAATAGCAGTCGTTAAGTCAAGTTGAAGACCTTTATGGGCGGCTTGAAAAATTTCAACAGCGGGCTGTCATAAGCTGCACCTGTCCATATCAACACGGCAATACGGCTCACCACCTATTACGTAGGACAAAACCTTAAGGATGTCATGTGGGCATATAACACGCCTCTGTCTATCCTTTCGGGTATAAAAGGCGTGATCATATGTATGTATGTACGAAATTTCACTCAGATCTGTTCACTTTTAGAGCATAAAACTCATGAAAGCGTAACAAAGGATTGGAAAAGAATAAAATAACAGAATATAAAACAAAATCAGTTGCTTGAAAGCCATAATGCCATAAGGAAATATTAGAATACAGAATTAATGTGAAGAAAAGCAGCTCGTTTTCCTTTCTCTAAGATCAGTATTAACAGGATTACTGATCAATAACACGGAGTTTAGCTGCGTCTCTGTTTACTGAACTAAATCCACTGAGACTTGGATATTACGTTAAACCGATCCCTTAGGTTGTAGAACGACAGATTCGTATATCACTGTATTACAATGTAACAGTTAGGTATTTCAATTTAGTAATCTGTCATTTGATTGTATTCTTATCACCACAATCAATCAGATTATTGTAAAGTTTAATTGAAAACTAGGTAAAAAAAAAATTGCGTGTACTTAGTGTACACACGTAAGAAGTGAAACTTCTTCATAAACTTAATTTTCACCTCACCTTAAATTAAGTCAAAAAGTACAAAAGTCCAAAAGTCCAAAAGTCCAAAAGTCCAAAAGTCCAAAAGTCCAAAGTCCAAAGTCCAAAAGTCCAAAAGGCCAAAAGTCCAAAAGTCCCAAAGTCCCAAGGTCTCAAGGTCCCAAAATCCCAAAGTCCCAAAGTCCCAAAGTTCCAAAGTCCCAAAGTCCCAAAGTCCCAAAGTCCCAAAGTCCCAAAGTCCCAAAGTCCCAAAGTCCCAAAGTCCCAAAGTCCCAAAGTCCCAAAGGCCAAAAGTCCAAAAGTCCCAAAGTCCCAAAGTCCCAAAGTCCCAAAGTTCCAAAGTCCCAAAGACCCAAAGTACCAAGGTCCCATCTAAAAGTCCAAAAGTCCCAAAGGCCAAAAGTCCAAAAGTCCCAAAGTCCCAAAGTCCCAAAGTCCCAAAGTCCCAAAGTCCCAAAGTCCCAAAGTCCCAAAGTCCCAAAGTCCCAAAGTCCCAAAGTCCCAAAGTCCCAAAGTCCCAAAGTCCCAAAGTCCCAAAGGCCAAAAGTCCAAAAGTCCCAAAGTCCCAAAGTCCCAAAGTCCCAAAGTTCCAAAGTCCCAAAGACCCAAAGTACCAAGGTCCCATCTAAAAGTCCAAAAGTCCCAAAGGCCAAAAGTCCAAAAGTCCCAAAGTCCCAAAGTCCCAAAGTCCCAAAGTCCCAAAGTCCCAAAGTCCCAAAGTCCCAAAGTCCCAAAGTCCCAAAGTCCCAAAGTCCCAAAGTCCCAAAGTCCCAAAGTCCCAAAGTCCCAAAGTCCCAAAGTCCCAAAGTCCCAAAGTCCCAAAGTCCCAAAGTCCCAAAGTCCCAAAGTCCCAAAGTCCCAAAGTCCCAAAGTCCCAAAGTCCCAAAGTCCCAAAGTCCCAAAGTCCCAAAGTCCCAAAGTCCCAAAGTCCCAAAGTCCCAAAGTCCCAAAGTCCCAAAGTCCCAAAGTCCCAAAGTCCCAAAGTCCCAAAGTCCCAAAGTCCCAAAGTCCCAAAGTCCCAAAGTCCCAAAGTCCCAAAGTCCCAAAGTCCCAAAGTCCCAAAGTCCCAAAGTCCCAAAGTCCCAAAGTCCCAAAGTCCCAAATTCCCAAAGTCCCAAAGTCCCAAAGTCCCAAAGTCCCAAAGTCCCAAAGTCCCAAAGTCTCAAAGTCTCAAAGTCCCAAAGTCCCAAAGTCCCAAAGTCCCAAAGTCCCAAAGTCCCGAAGTCCCAAAGTTCAAAAGTCCAAAAGTCCCAAAGACCCAAAGTACCAAGGTCCCATCCAAAAGTCCCAAAGACCCAAAGTACCAAGGTCCCATCCAAAAGTCCAAAAGCCTAAAAGTCCAAAAGTCCAAAAGTCCCAAAGTCCCAAAGTCCCAAAGTCCCAAAGTCCCAAAGTCCCAAAGTCCCAAAGTCCCAAAGTCCCAAAGTACCAAAGTCCCAAAGTCCCAAAGTCCCAAAGTCCCAAAGTCCCAAAGTCCCAAAGTCCCAAAGTCCCAAAGTCCCAAAGTCCCAAAGTCCCAAAGTTACAAAGTCCCAAAGACCCAAAGTACCAAGATCCCATCCAAAAGTCCAAAAGTCCCAAAGTCCCAAAGGCCAAAAGTCCAAAAGTCCAAAAGTCCAAAAGTCCAAAAGTCCAAAAGTCCAAAAGTCCAAAAGTCCAAAAGTCCAAAAGTCCAAAAGTCCAAAAGTCCAAAAGTCCAAAAGTCCAAAAGTCCAAAAGTCCAAAAGTCCAAAAGTCCAAAAGTCCAAAAGTCCAAAAGTCCAAAAGTCCAAAAGTCCAAAAGTCCAAAAGTCCAAAAGTCCCAAAGTCCCAAAGCCCCAAAGACCCAAAGTACCAAGGTCCCATCCAAAAGTCCAAAAGTCCAAAAGTCCCAAAGTCCCAAAGTCCCAAAGTCCCAAAGTCCCAAAGTCCCAAAGACCCAAAGTACCAAGGTCCCATCCAAAAGTCCAAAAGTCCAAAAGTCAAAAAGTTCAAAAGTTCAAAAGTTCAAAAGTTCAAAAGTTCAAAAGTCCCAAAGTCTCAAAGTTCCAAAGTCCCAAAGACCCAAAGTACCAATGTCCCATCCAAAAGTCCAAAAGTCCAAAAGCCCAATAGTCAAAAAGTCCAAAAACACTTAAATGACATGCTATCCCTGGATAAAGTACTCTTAATTCGAATCCACCGTGGTGAGGAACAGAACAAAGATGGCGCGTAACCAAAAATCGTGACGTGACGTGACGTGACGTGACGCAAATTTTTTTCCAACGCCGATAAAGAAGTTTCACTTCAATAAAAATTACAAAAAAAAAAATCGTCTGGTGCTCTGCGGCTACTTCCCCGACACGCTCGCTTCGCTCCATCGCTTTCACACGTCAATACTATTAAACCTCTAGGATCTATGTAAGAAGTGACTATTAACTTAATAGTCACTTATTACTTAACCTGTTTTTAGATAACCATCTTTTACAGTTAACAATATCTGAACAGTTTAAAGTCTTGCTAAGCAAATTACAATCTAAAGGTTATTCATAATTTTACGGTGGCAATTAAATACTTAGCTAAAGCTATCTCTATAAAGCTTTTTTCAGGAGTATTGAAAGAAAAGTAAATTGAAAAGCAGATAATATTAAAAAAGCTTATGAATAAAACTTCTTCTCTTTCATCGAGAATAAAACCAATTGAAAACGGATATTTTTATGCTCGACTGTACCAGTAGCCGATTGGAAAAAGTTGACAAGTCTGACATAATAGGATTCCAGCTAGCTCGTGTCTACTTACTATTGAACTTGTTATAATAAACTTACTTATTCAATGGTTGTATGTTATTGGAAGACTAGTTGATATTGGCTCAGCACGAATTTCAAATTTTGATCCCGTTCCCGCTTCTTATGGGAAATTATTCCCGGGATTTGAATAAGTCAATCGTTTTTCAAGACTATGATTTATTTACAAGACTATAATTGAAATTCTAGCGCCAAATTTCAGCCAGTTCCGTTCAGCCCTTAGAGCGTGAACGAGTAAAAAACATCAACACATCCACACTCACTGCATTTCGAACTTATAAAACTACTAAGGTTCTCCAGGAATGTTGACTGAAGTGACCCCGAGGTGCAAGACCAGCAGTGGCTCAAAGCTTGGCCCACTGTATTGGTCTTGTAGTTCGGGAGAACTCATGCTACGCTTGGGAACAGTTGCTTACCTTCTCTTATAGAATTTTACATATTGCAAAAGATCAGGCAGTCAAAAAGAGTTTAACATCTCAAATTAAAGACAATTGTAATTCGATGCATATTTTTGACCCAAAATTCACAGACTTTTGTAAAAATTCATTATATTATTATGTGGAATCCAAATTAAGAGAAGGTGATATAAGAGGCGCATCCAGGTTATTATTTAGTAGTGACGTGGTGGCGCCTTGCTCTCCAGAAACTCTTGCAGATCTGAAGAGCAAGCACCCTGCGCCAAAGAATGACCTGTCCTTCCCCGATCCTCCAAATTTTGACGACGATTTTTTACGTGTTACAGCCAAGGAAGTCCTGGCAGCCGTTGGCTCCTTTAGGAGTGGTTCAGCTGGTGGTCTAGATGGTTTGACTCCTCAGCATCTGAAAGATCTCCTGAGTCCAGCTGCTGGGGAGGCAGGTGAAGTGCTCCTGAAGGAGCTAACAGGTTTGGTCAATCTTATGTTGTCCGGCAATGTGGACGAAGGCATCATCGATATTTTTTATGGTGCCAATTTATGCGCCTTGCGAAAGAAAGATGGTGGTATTCGTCCCATTGCCGTTGGTTGTACCTTTAGGCGTATGGTAGCCAAAATTTGCTGTCAATTTTATAAGGAAGAGATGGCCAGCAAATTTCAACCCCTACAACTTGGCTTCGGGTCAAAAGGGGGTTGTGAGGCTGCCATACATGCCCTGTCGACTTACCTTGGCTGCGGTGCAGGAGAGGTCGTCCTTAAGGTTGACCTCAAAAACGCCTTTAATTCAGTAAATAGGGACACCTTGTTGACGCAGGCCAAATTAGAGACCCCAAAAATTTTTAATTTTCTTTGGCAGTGCTACAGACACTCTTCAAAATTACTATACAAGGACAATATTTTAGACTCTGCAGTTGGATGTCAACAAGGTGACCCTCTTGGGCCAGTCATTTTTAGTTTATCCATACAACCCATAATTAGTAAACTAAATTCTAAATTAAATATTTGGTATTTGGATGACGGCACCTTAGGAGGAGATGTGGATACTGTTCTTAGAGATTTGGCTTTTCTAAAAAATGAATTTCAAAATATTGGCTTAGAATTAAATTCATCAAAATGTGAAATTTATTTACATGATAATGTTGATAAAGTTTCGACATTATCCAAATTTAACATTCTGGCTCCAAATTTAAAATTATTACAAAAAAGTTCTCTCCTACTCCTAGGTTCTCCCGTTTTTGAAGATGCTTTTGATTCTTTTATTGACGAAAAAATTCAAAATTTTTGTGCAGTTTCAGACCGACTTCTTCATATTAATATCCATTCCGCGTTTACAATCCTTCGGTACTGTCTTTTCGTCCCTAAATTAACACATGCCATTCGTTCAGCTCACTTATTTAAACATTCTGCACTTTTGGAGAAAATGGACAAAATTATTCAAAACACACTTTGCCAAATTTTAAACGCAGATTTGAACGACCGAGTTTGGCTCCAAGCATCTTTACCTATTCGATTGGGCGGCCTCGGCGTTCGAAAAATTTCCGATGTGAGTTTACCTGCATTTTTGGCTTCAATACATGGCACTGAAGAATTGACCAGGAAAATATTGTTTCCTACACTGGTTAATTCTGAAGTGTCAGGTAAGATTGAAGCCATTAGTGCTTGGGAAATGGCTTGCCCAAATACTGATCTGCCCACCTACCCATGCTCCCAGAGACAGTGGGATAGACCGCTCTGCAGCAGAGTTAGAATCCATTTACTGAACTCTTGCTCTAACGTTGCAGAGCGTGCTCGCCTTCTGGCTGTGGGAGAGTGGGAATCAGGTGTCTGGCTTCAGGCTCTTCCGTCGCCCAATATAGGTACTATGTTGGACGACACTACGTTCAGAATTGCCGCCTGCCTTCGTTTGGGTGCTCCTTGCGTGTCTCCACATCGTTGTCACTGTGGAGAAGCAGTCGACACGCTTGGGCACCACGGGCTTTCTTGCAGCAGGAGTGCAGGTCGTATGTCTCGCCATGCATACCTAAATGACATTATCCGCCGCGCTCTTGTCACCGCCGGCGTGCCAGCTGTTCTTGAACCAAATGGTTTGGCGCGCGACGATGGCAAGAGACCGGACGGTATGTCATTAGTGCCATGGAAGATGGGAAGGCCTTTGGTGTGGGACGCAACTTGCGCTGACACCCTTGCCCCTTCTCATCTTCCTAACACCGCAGGCTGCGCCTGTGCTGCTGCTGCATTTGCCGAGACACTCAAACGGCGCAAATATAATAATTTAATTGGTAATTATATATTTGAGCCGTTTGGTGTCGAGACACTAGGTTCGTGGGGTCCAAGTGCACGTGCGCTGTATAAAGATATAGCAAAGCGTTTGGTCGATGCTTCTCGTGACCATAAGGCTGGCCTCTTTCTCGCTCAGAGAATAAGCATTGCCATCCAACGTGGCAATGCGGCCAGCCTTATGGGAACCTTACCAGTCGATTGCGATGGGGAGGAATTCTTCGACACCTAGACGAGGGTTACGACAGTCTTGTGTGTTTTTTTTGTTTCGTTTATTCTTACCCTAGTTTTCTGTAAATATTTAATTCATAGTTTATAATTGTAAATAGTATACTTTATTGTAATGTTGTAACATAAAGAAATATATAAATAAATCTATCATAGTCATAGTGAGAAATTAAATGTCTCGTCTGTGAGAATCATCTCATATTTATATCGCATACAGAGACAACCTTGTGGTATTTTTGGGATATTATAATATTACATGCTATATTTAAAGTACTTTCTATTAAGTTTATGCCCCGTGTGGCGATGAGAAAGAGTCCGAAATGTCGCCACCATAATATTCATCCCGAGGGTGTAGTAAGCGGCGAAAGGGAACACATTCGCAAAACGATTCATTGCGTAGAGAAAGAAAACTCGAAATGAAATCCGGTTGTCAGTGAAATTACAATGGTTAAGCCAAGTTTAAAACCTTATGGGCAGCTTGAAAAGTTTTAACTGTGGGTACACTGTGGGGACAACCTGTGCATGTCCATTTCAACACCGCAATAGGCTTACTTAAAACTATATGGTGAAATTTGGGCGTCTACTATGCCTCTGCCTACCCCTTCGGGGATATAGGCGTTACTATATTTATGTATGTATGCTCACTCACTACTGAGCATTGAGCTTTTCAATTTCCCGCTCAAACTCGTAGGGAAACTCGTAAGAAAGTGTGACCAAATAACATTATACTGCTTTTTCGCACAAAATAGATACGATACTAAACTCTTTCTTATAAGAGGGTTTTCTTTCTTTTATAAAAGTGTTGTTGATCTACTTTAGTGTGAGGATTGGGGCAAAAACTGACTTTAGTAGAAGAAATAGCTCTTGGCTAACGTCGAAACGTATTTCACTGAAAGTCGCCTTTTTACGACGGTAAGATGACTAGCATAGTTTTGACACGGAAAATATTATAAGAAAAATAAGCTTACCCACATTTTTTTTATGTTATTTGCATAGATTTTTCCCGAATGAGTAGGAGCATTACCCATTTTAATCAAACAGATCTACCTAACATAGTCTGGGTTGAACCTTGTATAGGGTCCCGTACATAAAAAGGAAAATAACAGATCCCTCATAGGGTCACTTTGTTGTTAATCCGTCCGTCCGTCGATCAAGACTTTTCATCTCGTCAACGCGTAGAGGATGGACAGAACCCTCGGTGGGCGAGTTAGAGCTACGCTTGTCCAGCTTTTTATTATCTCTGCTCATCGAAGACTTACTGACGTAGCAAACAAGCGTACGGCCTACCACAAAACCACCCGATTCAAAGTAGCCATCGTATATTATTGACCACGAGACTATGAAATGAGTCGTTTTTTTTTACGTGTGATAATCCTCATGGATGTCATGCCGGACTTCTATCGACTAAAAGTACACGATGCACTGCCACCTACCTATGGCCTGGAGTCCTGGGTATGGTGTCAGTACAATTTCTCAGGCCTAGAGACTAAATGCAATAACATTGGGGATGATCACAGGCAACCTCTTGAAAAGTACGCAACAGAAAAAGCTTTGCTACAAAATCGCATTTAGCTATTTCAAAAATTCTAACAAAAACGTTCATGTAATATCCTATTACTTTCACATTCTCATTATAATACAAAAACTACTCCTACAAATTACAATCTAAAATCAACCATAAACCATAAGACTTAAAATTTTATTTAGAATTCTCACTCTCTCACACACAATTATACCAAAAATCAGATAAGTAAAATACAACCATAGCACACAAACAATAAAGTTTAAATTCTATTAAAATTCTGTTAAAAAGAAAATGAAAAGTTTTAATATTCTACAAAGGTGCCAGGGTAAAGTCAATCTTATTACTATAGACATAAAGTTGAAAGTTTAACTTACTTGTGAGGATATTTAGCACCCGCTCCGTCAACATAGACCAAGTCATGTGTGCCGGGAACAACCAACGCATCTGTAAACAAAGCAAATAACGTTGAATATAGATAGTGGGATTAAGAAGGCTTTAGAGGTTTATAACGCTAGAATTTCAAAGATAACGTTGTATTTTTATTCTCGTTTATAACTGCATACATACATAATATTTATAGTGACGCAGTTATCAACGAAAGGGTCGGCAGAGGCAAGCTCACATTTTCATTATAATGTTATTGTCCCATGTATTAGGCGGTGAGTCTATTGCATGTTGAAATGGACAAGCGCAGGTAGTCACGACGCAGTATTATAATAGAATATATTACGCGGGAAGAAAATTATACGCATGCGAAACCACAAGCATTAGCTAGTAACAAATATTTACGAAACCCTTATGTAATACAGTAGAACAGCCTCCGGTAAAATATACAGTTGTCTACACAAACAGGTTTGTGGTTGTGTAAATTATCCGTAACTGTGTAGACAGTTCTGAGAAATTGCCTTGAATTGGTACTAATACTACGTTGTCAGAAGTTATTGTTTAGTCAAACTACTGGTTAGTTAGTGACTAGATACGTGCTTTTGTAGACGATTGTACCTTGTAAGTTATATGTGACAAAACTAATTGAAGCGCTCATATGAATTCTGGGACATCCTTCTGAGGGCTTACCGGGGGCTCCGGGCCGTAAACAGTGGTAAAGAACCGTGAGAACTGGCATAGCATTGATGAAAGGATATTAAACAAAAGGACCCCTTTTATGTTTTTAGGGTTCCGTACCCAAAGGGTAACACTGGGATCCTACTCATGAAACTTCGCTGTCCGTCTGTCTGCCTCTCTGTGACGTCACGAGGCTGTAGTTCAAAAACCGTGATGGCTAAAGACCTGAAATTTTTAACAATGATGTTATTCTATTGCTGCTCTAACAATAAATACTAAAATTAGAAAAAAAGGGGGGATTAAGGGGGGCTCCCATACAATTAACGTGATTACTACCTCCTCGGCTGACTGCGTTCACGCTTCTTATGGGGGGCTCAGGGGCTATACCATACTTACTAAAAGGCGATTAAGGATTCTAAAAGGTTATTAAGGAAACACGTTGCAAAAGCACAAAGACCGAAATATCAAAACATCGAAACAAACCCTGTAAACCCAAGACTGAAGGCAGGACTGCATTAGGCCAAAACGTTAGATCCGATAAGGACTTTCTTCCGCGCAAGCTTATATTGTGGAGTGATCTCCCTGCCTCGGTTTTCCCAAACGCTTACAGTATGGGGTTTTTCAAAAGGGGTCTTGAAAGGTTTCTAAAGGGTCGGCAGCGCGAGTGTAGCGCCACTGGTTTTTCAAACGTCTATAGGCTACGGTTCCCACCATTACAACTGGCGGAATAAATGCTTGTCTGCCACCTTAGTGGTATAAAAGAAGAAAAAAAAACTTTCAAATAGGCGATTAAGGATTCTAAAGCACAGATAATGAAGTATCGAATCAAAACCTTGTAAACACAGGACTAAAGGCAAGCGCAGCAGTTGACCAATACGCTGGCGTTAGTCTGTTAACCCCTCATAGAAGTGGAACAGAAGTGGGGTACCCAATTGGTACCTATCATAGTCAAGAAAGTTATAAAACCGGCCAAGTGTAAGTCGAACTCGGCAAAAACACGTTTCATGTTTAGATGCCACCTTAATCCCCCTCTTTTTATCTGATTTTAGTATTTTTTGTCATAGCGGCAACAGCAATACATCATAATTATGTGAAAATTTCAGCTCTCTAGCAATCATGGTTCCTGAGATACAGCCTCATGGCGGACAAACAGACAGCAAAGTCTCATGAATAGGGTCCCGTTTTTACCCTTTGGGTACGGAACCCTAAAAATAGAATAACGCAGTCTAAAAACCTTTTGATTATAATTTACTGTGAAGGTATTGACACCCAATAACGAAGCAAATACGACGACATTTTCCGATGTCATTTCCAGTCGCAGCTTATCTTTGTCTCTTCATTAGGCACGCTTGACAACTTCTAACAAGGGAATGTAATCCGATTTAAAGAAACGTCTCTCAAACTTATTTACCGAAATGATTTCTTAAAAAAACACTTTTGGTAAATGGGTAAATATTTTTCCGGTTATTTTCGAAGTTCCAAGATGAGAAATGACTCATTCTTTTAGGAAAGTTTTCTTTAACTAATAATGATATTATATTAATATGTACTTAATGATTTTAGAAGTAAGACTTAGTTTCATAATTCTTCATTAGAAGGTTTGTCGTGCTGAAACAACTTTTTTAAACTTATTTAGCTAGCGGACATCACGCGATTTCACCAGCGTAGTTCCCGTTCCCGTGGGAATACGGAAACAAATATAGCCTATGATCACTGCGGATAGTGTAGCTTACCAAAAGTGAAGTTTTATTTAAAATCAGATTAGTAGTTTCGGAGCCTGTTCAATGCAAACAACGAATAATCAAACTCTTTAGTTTTTATAATATTTGTATGTTATAGTACATATTTAGTAGACCGTTAAAAGACATGCCAAAAAAGACATGCCTTCTAACGGGCTAATTTGAAATGTAGGCACCAGCTTCATTTTGTACACGTGCACTTTGTGCTCCCGCTCCCGTGGGAATGTGTGGCTTCCTAACAGTGAAAGAACTTAAGTAGTTTTGTAGCCTATTTGATGCAAACAAACAAACAAACAGTAAAACTTTTAATCTTTTTAGTATTATATATTAGCATAAACAAAAGGACAATAACACTGTAAACACCAAAAACACTATAGTAAGTAGTGGCACTTCTGAAAAGCACGGATAGTACCCGCAAGTGTCGTTAAAGACAACAATATTCAACAGAAGTGCAACTCTTTTGCATTTGTGACTCGTTACTGAAATTCAAGTTCCATTTTTGAATGTATTTTCTAACCATTGGAGTGCAATTTGAGAAGGCAAAATGCAAATATCTTATTTTAAAATGAGGTTAGTTGTAAGTAGCTAATATTAAAGTATTGTGTCTACGTGTACAAAAAAAATAATGCACGTAAATGATATTGCAGTGAACAATGCCACAAAGCGAAAAGCAATAATTGAACTAAGCGTTCTGCATCGCGCTGTAAGAAGATCATTTGTATTGTGCTGAGGTGGCACAAAAACTAATGGACCACCTGATTTAAAGTGATTACCGTATCTTCTAGCCCATCGACGTTTGTAACCCAAGAGGTATTACGCGTGCAGTGATCACCCTATAATATATTCGTGTTGAAACGGATATGTACAGGCTGTAGTTTGCTATGTGACTGCCCACTGTTGAGAGTATTCCAGCCGCCCATTAAGTTCTTCAATTCGGCTTAACGACTGCCATTTAATTGGGAACCGGGGCCAATACCTTAACGTACCTCCCGAGGCACGTACACGCTCGCAAATAAATGCCACAAAGAGGTCACTTGGAGGCAGTGATCGTTTACAGAACACTGAGTCCGCGGGGCCACCAGAATCAAAGAAAATCAATATTCAAACATAAATATCAAAGTACGCCAATTTGCGGAAAGAAAAACTAAAACTATACGGACATAAATACGAACTGCACCATCTCATTATTTCCACAATGACATCTGAATCAGTCTACAAAACAAATAGTATGCTGAGCCAAAAACAGACGAAATAAAAAAGTTTGCATCGTACAGAACACTAGGGCAATGTATTCAGGCGTTTGCATATGGACCATGCTCTGCACTCATTAAAATGCATGAAGTGACGTCATTGCGGACACAGAGTAGGATGCAGAGGGTTTTGTGTACGTTTTGAACTTACATGACAGCTGACAGATGTCATGTAGGTACAAAACATACGGCGAATGATAAAAGGAGCTTGATTGCAGTTGAATTTCACAAAGAAATTTGTTTATTTTTCAAATTATACTCGTAAATTTAATACTTTTGATAGAATTATTGACATTTCTGTGTCTGTGTTTTTATTTAACTTGTTTAGTTGTTTTAAGTATTTTACGACGAAACAATCACTCTTTCTGGTTGCAAAGATGCACTCCAATAGACAGCAGGTGCATCACTGGTAGGTAAGGCTGGCTTTGTCACGAAGATCTTGGTAGCGCTCACTTGTTACATACACAAATAACTTATATTGTCATTCAAAAAGCGATTAGGTACCTTTATTTATTTACTTTGACCTGTAAAGAAAAAAATGCAGGAAAACTCTCGCCACTCTTTTCCATTCGGAAAAAAATAATTTACATTATCACATCTACGCAATATACATTCTTTGGCAGTTAAGCTTCAGTAAGAGAGAATCTTTTACGATGTGTGATAAAAAAATAAGTTCGTGTTGTGTAAAAATATAGTCTGTCAAATTTTGATAGTTTTCATTATATTCTATACTAGCTGACCCGCGCAACTTCGTTTGCGTCACATAAGAGAGAGTAAATCACCCGTTCCCGTCGCATTTACTCTGAGTGACCAAAAAAGCGCATAAAAAAAGCGAGCTGAAACGGGACAAAAAGTATTTTATGTCCGTCTACTGGTTCTAAGCTACCTCCCCACCAATTTTCAGCCAAATCGGTACAGCCGTTCTTGAGTTATAAATGTTGTAACAAACCCGTCTTTGTTTTATATACAGATTATCCCCATTTTCAGGTAGACGGCAGTCACTTATACATTTTTTTTTACAGAATAAATATACTCCGATCTCCTCAAAGTACAGCTCGACTTATAATGCATCTATGTTATCGCTAAACCGATTTCGATGAAGCGTATTTTAAAAAATATTTTATGAAAAGATAAAATAGAATAATAGTTCCGCTGGCTTTTTGCGTTTATCATCAAGCTAATAAACAAACAGTCACATCTTATTATATAAAAATGAATCGCAAAATGTGTTGGTAAGCGTATAACTTCAGAACGTGTGGTGTTGTGTAAGGTATTGTCAGAAGAAGGTTCTTATGGAAGAAAAAATATTGTATTCCCACGGGAACGGGAACTACGCGGGTGAAACCGCGTGACGTCCTCTAGTTATATAATAAAATATCATGTTATCGAAATCGTATAAAAAAAAATAGAGTATTTTAATTTTAATTGTCACGGCCACTTTTACAAATTAAAAACAGTAAATAATCTATAAGTAGATAATAATATGCAGTTTAAAATCATCGAGAATCAGAGGTGTCATCAATTTTTATGATTTGTCACACAGGCAAAAAAAATGTCTAAAAAGGCAATAAAAGGCGCTATCTAATTGCCTATTTTCCAAAACTAACACAGAATACCGACCTACTTCTCGTTATGAGTTTTACATGTAATTTAATTAACCCTACATTACTAAACTATATTCATTGTTAAATAGTTACTAAACATTCGTCGGGCGGACTACGCAATAAAAAACGTGAAAATTTTCAAAAATATTTATCAAAAATAAGAACTGGTTACATGTCACTTAAGTTTGGTTAATTAGGAACTAATTTAGAAAAAAATACATTTATTGTTAAAAATTACAGAGAAACATAAATATTACATATCTATATTTACACTATTACTATCTAAACTAAACCTAAATAAGGCCCCCGTGGCATTGTGCCCAAAAGACTAGCAGCATTCCCCCTTTGAATAGCAATACCTATTCGTTGAGCGAGAAAACTGCCAGCCCTTGGGTCACCAGTTGACTCCACAAGGCGCTTTTTCAAATTCTTGAAAAATTTTTGCGCATTGGGACCCCATGGACCTAGGGTCTCGACACCGACTGGACAAAAACGATACGATGAGTCGAGACCCTTATATTTATTAATTTTAATATTTTCAGCCGCTTCCGCTGCGGCACTGACTTTTAATTTTGTTTTAGGAAGATGGGACGGGGCTAGAGTGTCAACACAAGTTGCATCCCACACCAGGACCCGACCCATCTCCCACGGTATCAAAGTTATACCATCTGGTCTCTTGCCATCGTCCCTGAAAACGCCGTTTGGCTCTAAGAGCGCAGGCACATTGGCGGTGGCAAGAGCACGGCGGATGATGTCATTCAGCGCAGCGTGGCGTGAGAAGCGGCCTGCGCTCTTTAAACATGAAAGACCATGATGCCCCAAAGTGTCAACGTTAAAACCGCAGGGGCATCGAAGTGGAGCGCAAAGCGTGACGCCAAGTCTCAAACCAACTGAAATTCTTAGGATGTCCGGTTCCAAAAAAGTTCCGGTGTTGGCTATAGGGAAAGCTTTCAACCAATCACCGGATTCCTTTCTACTGAGCGCTAATAATCTGGCCCGATCCGGGTATTTATATATATATCCGATTATTTATATTGTTTTTTTAGAAAAAAAACAATATAAATAACTGTTCTGCACAGTTACTACACATATCGATAGTGTGAGATCCACAAGTTGCATTTTTGCACTTCATGCCTCGATGCTTCGTCATTCTACGAGCTTTGGAAGGACATAAAAAACAAATTTTGCGTACATCGGTCACAGTATGGACAGGAGTTGCAGGGTTCGAAGACTCGCCAAGAATATCGTTTATGATGACCTTGATATCACGCCTCAAAGTCGGCGTTTGTAATCGCTCCCGTAGCCAAGGCTACATCAGTTCGTCTCCGATCTTCTTTACAAAATCGCGCCGAGATGACGTTTATTTTTTATTTTTTATGATGTTGGAGATATAAACGGCATAGGCATTAATTGCTGACCTAGGTACAGACGACCACTTATGTTTGTTTTTGCCATAAAGGAATCGAGCGGTTGTTTGAAGTACTCGTTGATTACCCTGGATTGAGGTTGGAAAAACTGGTTGAGAAGAATTCGGATCATGAATATTCCCATCAGAAGAGTCATCAGAGCCGTTAATTTGAGTTCTTTGTCTCTTACTTGGCTGTAAATCGTCATGATCTGATGATTCGCTTGAAAAATCGGAATCACTGCCAGTGTCGTGATGTATTTCTTCCTCTACATTCTACATTATCTTCTGTCTCCAACGCTGAACTATTTGGCCCCTTCTAACAGTCATTTGCCATTTCTTCTTCCAACCATTGATGTATCTGTTCATCTTGGTTTCTCAAATCCATATAGAAAAAGAAGTATAAATTATGTCAAACATATTGTATATAAATTAGTTGCAATAAAGAAAACTTTCATAAAACAAACTTCTTACAGCATCTATCACTTTATTATAATACTAGCTGACCCGCGCAACTTCGTTTGCGTGATAAATGACGGACCACTCGATCGATTTTGTGCATACTTCACATAAACCATCTACTAAATAGTCCAAACAAAGCCTAAAAATTTGGTTTGGATAGGTTAGCCCGTTCTTGAGTTATAAAATTACAACGAAAAGTGGCATTGATTTTTATATATATAGATAATAATATTTTAGGGTCGGCAGCGCGAGTGTGGCGCCTTCTGGTGTCGCAAACGTTCATAGGCTGCGGTGACCACCGGTCCTTCTGGTGGGCCCTATGCTTGTCTGCCACCTTTGTGGTATATATAAAAAAAAAAATAATATGAGCTAAGTAAATTTATTTATTAAATACATTTCTTAATTCAACGGCTAAACTACTACTTGACACAACTTCTATTCTAAGCAATTGACATCGTAACTTAGTTCCTTCTTCAGGTAGTCCCAGCCTACGACGTTTGGACAAACCGAACTACTGTAGGCTTTGTCCTCCTAATACAGATGGTCCATCCAAGACCTGGTAACGCAATAACAATGTAAATTTCATCAGCTGAGCGTTCATGTTCATTGTAATGGCTCTTTTCAGTCCTGTTGAATGTAGTCTACGTAGAGGCCATTCCCGTATTTTACAAAGACTTAGTGAGTCTGTTTCCAAATTTCAGCCAGATGGTAACATGCGGTGTTATTTTATTGACCAGTGGATACTACCTGAAGCGTGGTCTTTCATTTTTTCTGGCTAGCCATCTTATAATTTTCTTATTCTCTTCACAAATGTATTTTTGTCACATAAAATTTGAATATGTGGGTTCGATTCTCACCTAGGATTATTGGTTTTTCAAAAATCTAATGATGAGGTTTTAAGTTTTATCAAAATCGGGCTCGTGACTCCTTTGAGCATTTTTAGCTATTCCTTATAGTTTCGGAGTTGGCCATCCAAGCCCTTTTCAAAAATTCATCCTGTATATTCAAGAAGATTCCTTTTGTGTAAAGTTTCGCGGGTACTCCTGCGGTAGCTTTGAGTTTAGGGAAAATATATGTGAAAGTATTTGGCTTGAGAATTTGTAGGCTTTAGTGCAAATAGAAGGTATTCTGATATACGAAATCAGTGACTTAGGTACTTTGTGTTTGTGCTATTTTCTACAAAGACAAAACTATCCTTTCGTTCTATAACGTCGCATCCCTCGCTTCTGTCTATCATTTTGTTAACCTGTGATCCCGCATGGATGCCATGTTGGACTCTTACCGACTAAAACCATAACACGTGCCCTACCACTGCCTGGTGCCTACGGCTGGAAGCCCTATGTAAGTCCTCGGACATCAGGATTAACAACAGACCTTGGCTACCACTGCTACCTCATCTAGGGGGTTCGGCTAATGTCCCGAGTCTTTTGAACTGTTCGGGTGTTAACCAGCTTTTTGGGTGTCTGGCGTGCGTGAAACTCTCACGTCACGCTGCCGTATTGGTCTTTTTTTTGCAAGGACAGGACAGCGAGCCCCCCTCTCTCTCCGGTTGCCTCAGGCCACCAATTGCTAGAAGTAACTCTGATTACGATTATGTTCGATCAAATCGATCATTTGGGTGCATTGGGTTTCGAGATCCTTGTAGCTTAAAACACCCTTGAAAACGATGCAATTGGTGAAGAAAGAACGAGGTATTGGCGGAGAGAAGGAATCCTCGAAACAAAAACCCATTCCAACTCGTGTAGCCAGCGTGATACAGTAACAATAAATCATCTTCCTGAATTGATTTAAAGAAGCCGACGTCCAGCAGTGGAGTGCGAAAGGCGGATATAAATTTGATAGAAATCAAGCGCAAAATCAGCTTAATATAGTCAGTAGTCTACAATGCTCTAGTCTAGAAACGAGGAAGAGAACTACTTATACACGAAAAACGTTATTCTGAAGTCGCATTTCTACCTACTTACTAATAATAAAAACAAAATATGATAGAATGCTAAAACACTTTCCAATATTTTGAACAGCTGGCATATTCGATTATAGCTGACACATGGTGTTACGAAAATATGTCTCAATACGTCACCGTCAAACTCAAGAAACGTACGAGAAAATGACATAAAATATGAAAAACATTTATCATTTAGATATTACATACCAGGAGCCACCTGTGTAAAATGCGTGGGTTTACAAAGGTAACTGAAGTTATTGGTGTCGATTCTTTTTGTAAAATGATAGTGAAAGATCACCCTTCTGAGCAACACGACCTCCACTATAAGGAGATGCATTTACTATATTTATCCATAGACCATTTAGCTACTAGTGTTTATAAAGATAACTGGCTGACATAATGTTGCGGGAGAAATAAATTCTTATTATACTCCACGCGGACGTCACGCGATTCTGACTTGCGTTACTCCCTTGTCCAAGGGAATACGGAAATAAAATATAGCTAATTTTTACCTGGGATAGTGTAGCTTCCCAATAGTGAAGGAATTTTTCAAATATATTCAGTAGTTTCGGAGCCTTTTCGACGCAAACAAACAAACAATCGAATATTTAATCTTAATAATATTAGTACAGACTACAAGCCAAGCAATAAGACAGCTGACTACTATAATACTACTAAAAGCTGTTATTAGTAGTATAGTAGTCAGCTGCGAACATACACAAAACAATTACATCAATACATTTGAATAATTTCAGACATATAAATATTTTATTTATGGCTGCTAGGACTTGTGTATTGACAGAGAGTAAAGTGTCCGTATGGCGCCTCCCCTGCCGATCAAAGTCTTTTTGTTCTGTGGTGAGGGTAGTCTAGAAGATGAACGCAATGAGTCTTTTTTTTCGTTTAACGTTTATTTTCTCGCCGCAATACAAGTTTTATTGGTAGTACATTGTTGAACTTTTTTTCTAGAGTTTCACACATGTCTCACGTTGCAAAAAGCGGAATAGCACCCAAACCCTTACAGTACGGTACCGCAGCTAAAGTCAGAATTTCTGGGATGAGGTGGACTGGGAACCGCAAAAACTTTTTTTTTATATTAAGTTCGCCATTATTGACGCAACCCGCTTTATGGAAAGCCTTGGCGACACTTTGCGACTGGGGGCCACTCTCGCAGTCCTTATAAGACTTCTAACGGTGGACCTCAAACTTGAGAAGGGCGATAAAACTGGCCGCCCTGTGATCTGATCTACCTCTTCACGCTCCGCTTGAAGAACCCGGGATATTACACAATAATAGAAGTTAATTCAAATAAATCCAGCTTTGAAGGCTACAGTTATAAATAACATTCAGATTCATCTGTAAGTTGTGCTCAACAATTTGTAGCAACATAATGACGGATAGCAGAGGCGTCGAACATTTTTTTCTTTACTTAAATACAAAGCCTCCCTTTGTTTACAACTCCACTGGTAAATGCATCCGACTGTACAAATTTTAATGAATCCGCCACTACATCTCTTTTCCGAGGCACAATATTATATTGTGGCGTATTTTGCAATACTGACATTTTGGTGTAATCCTTTGAAAGTTTGGTCTAGCTTTGTTATTTTTTTATTAGTATTTTTTGGTAGAAAAGGGAATTGTGCTGTCAGTTATGAGTGTACCGTTTGTGTATCTCTGTTTATTTATTTGTTTTAATCTTCAGCACTAATTAAAAAGTGAAACTAATGTCTTAGGAATTTTCTACTAATTAACGTTAGGGTGATACAGAGCTTGTCAATTTCTTGAGAAACCGAAAAAAGTTGTTCTACATTTTTATGAATTAACTAGATGGCTAAAATGCATATGATTGTGTTTGTTATTCTTTCAGTCACTGAGCTGCAAGGACCTGTTTAATGGTAAAGCTATAGATTTATAGTCTGAAAACAACACATAGGCTACTCAACTGAAATGCGATAATGAGATCGTAAGTACGGATGGGTAAAGACGGGAGTACCATCTAATAGTATAATTATATTTAGAACAATGAAAATATTCGAAAAAAAAAAAAAAAAATTAACAATGCGATAAAAGCCTTCGGCGAGAATACCTAAAAGTAAAATGGATACAATTTGAAACCGTTCAACTGATCATTGGTTTTCACACAAACAAGTGTGTATTTCGATTGTTGAATACGTACGATACCTTTTTTTTTTTGTTTAACGTGAGGAAAAATCCTCATGGATGTTATGTTTGTAATGGACTCCTAGCGACTAAAAAACCTCACGTCACGCCCAACGGCCTATGGTTGGGAGCCCCGGGTGAGCCCTTGGAAGGATGTCCCAGGACTCCCAACAGACCCACGGTCGCCGCTGCGGCCTCGCTCAGGGGGTGGTTCGGGTGCTATCCCGCGTCTTTTGGGGGTTTCGGGTTTGATCCCGCTTCTAAGGGGGGGGGCGTGCGTGAATTGCTCACGTCACGCTGCCGTCATGGGCCTGCTTCTGTAAGGACGGTGAGCCACCCTCTCACCGTCCTCAGGCCCCCGTTCATGGTGGCCGATAGTCCTCGGCGAAGGGTACGATACCTATCGCAAAATGTAAAATACGGCAATAGGCTCAACACCTACGTTTGAAAAATATTACTAGTGGATGCCATGCGGTTTTTCGTGGAAATACAGGAATAAAATATAGCTTTTGTCACCCGTGGATAGCGTAGCTTCCCAACAGTGAAAGAATTTTTCAAATCGGTTCAGTAGTTTCGGAGTCATTCGATGAAAACAAACAACCAATCAAATCATTCCTCTTTGTAATATTAGTATAGATGTAGGAACTCACTTACACGGGAAGTTTCATAAATCCATCCATAAAAAAAATGGAGTAGCTCGCCGCTGAGGCACCTAGTAGTATGCTACTTATGATATTTTGTATCTATATACTCGTAATTATGTTAATTCTAGACAAAATATTTACATGCAAATTTTAAGCAGGCAAAAAATATATAAGTATTTATAAAAAGATCGTATGCAAAGCATCTGATTTATTTGTGTACTAGCAGACGTTATGCGGTTTAATCCGCGTAGTTCCCGTTCCCGTGGGAATACGGGATCAAATCGATCCCTCCTACGTAGACTATGGTAACCCCAAAATGACAACTTTACAGGAGAGCTGTTTGAATGTACAAAGTTGTATAAAATTTTAAATTATGCAGTTATTTACTTAAAAATGACTATGGTGCCTAGATAAATAAAGTACTTTATTATGATATCAAACTATATGAGAATATTTTACCAGTTTTTAAGATATTGATGTTACTACATTTTACACCGTATTCTAAAATAGTTAATTTATCGTAAGTATTACATGCTATTTTATACGCAGAAAAATAAACTTCTTTTAGTATTGTACGTAACACTTAATATATTCTTCATCGTAACTTAACATTTGATTTCAATTGTATGTAGTACAATACCATAATTTACGTTGGCATACTTAAGTCTTTTAAACGTATGTGGGCTGAAATATGGTAGAGCTCTGGAAGAATATTAGGCAATAAACACATGAAAACACTGCCATTAAACAAATTTATTTCAGCTTTAGGTAATTGGTTAGTGGAAGTAGTCATCAATAGAGTAATATACCCTTATTACTCCATTGATGACTTTCTGATTAATAATTAATTAAAATATTTATTGTTAAAAATTACAGAGAAACATAATTATTACATCTATATATTTACAATTTTACTATTTAAACTAAACCTAAATAAGGCCCCGTGGCATTGTGCTCAAAAGACTAGCAGCATTCCCTCTTTGAATAGCAATACCTAAGCGTTGAGCGAGAAAACTGCCAGCCCTTGGGTCACCAGTCGACTCCACAAGGCGTTTTTTCAAATTCTTGTAACATTTTTGCGCATTGGGACCCCATGGACTAGGTCCAGGTCTCCACATCGACTGGACGAAAACGATACGATGAGTCGAGACCCTTATATTTATTAATTTTAATATTTTCAGCCGCTTCCGCTGCTTGCTGCGCGGGCTTTTAATTTTGTTTTAGGAAAGATGGGACGGTGTCAGAGTGTTAACTCATAAATTGCATCCCAGACCAGCACCCGACCCATCTCCCACGGTATTAAAGTTATACCAACCGGTCTCTCGCCATCGTCCCCAAAAACGCCGTTTGGCTCTAGGAGCGCAGGCACATCGGCGGTGGCAAGAGCACGGCAAATGATGTCATTCAGCGCAGGCAGCGTGGCGTGCCTGCGCTTTTTAAACATGAAATACCATGATGCCCCAAATGTCAATGTTAACACCGCAGGGGCATCGATGTGGAGCGCAAAGCGTGACGCCAGGTTGAAACCTGGCGTTACGCAACCAACTGAAATTCTTAGGATGTCCGGTTCCAAAAAAGTTCCGGTGTTGGCCGGCACCACCGGATTCCTTTCTACTGAGCGCTAATAATCTGGCCTGACCTGGGTCTAAGCTGGTGTTTAACAAGGAGTCAAAGGTTAATTTTGATATAGCGTCGTCCCAGCTCCGTTGTAAATTAGGATGGGTGGGAAAATTTTGTCCCGGACAAGCCATAAGCCAAGCATTCCCGGCATCTGTAAGGCCAGTCGTCCCATAGTCGGTAAGACAATTGGTCAGAATTTTACCTACGAGACTCGACGTGACGTGTACAGATGACAAAAAGGCTAGCAAAGCCACACTAGAAATTATGCGGATCCCTTGCCCACTATATTTTATGGGAAGATATGCCTAGGACCAAGATTGTTCGCTCTGTTGTATATTGAGAATCAATTTCAAAGAAAATTTGAAAAGCGAATCAATAGAAAATAAATAATTTTGATGTTTCCAAAAAGGACAACAGCGAAGCAAATTAATAGATTTGGGAACAAACATACAAAATTTTAGAATTGTGACTGCTAATGTGAATGAATATTAAGAAGCCGATCTACATAGGATTCAAATTTTGAATTTTTTTGTGCTAATTGTTATGGAATAGCATCTTCAAATATTGGGGACCCTAGGAGGTAAAGATTTTCTCTGTTAACAATTTTGATATTCCGACATAAGGAATTGAATTTTCCAATGAGTTCCGAATTGTTGTGATTGTTATGAATATATAATTCACACTTATTAAAATTTAATTCCAAACCAATGAAATAAAATTCGTTTTTAATTTCTATAATATCTGACAGAACAGAAACTGCATCACCACCAAGAGAGTCCCGTCATCTGAATATCAGACGTTAAATTTAAAGTGAAAACTTTAAATTTGGATGATGGGTTAATATCTAGGCTGAAAATGGCTGGTGAGAGGGGATCTCCCTGCTGGCAACCGACTTCAGAAGAAAGTTCGTTGCATATATACATTAATTTTGATGGTATAAATTTCAGGAACATTGCTTCTAATGTCTGACAGCAGGGTGTCACGGTTTGCCGAATTAAAAACCTTTTTTACATCAATTTTTAGCAAAAGTTCAGGTATTGATTCGTCAGAAGATTGGACGAAAGTGTTAATTATTATCGTAGCAGCGTAGACATGTGCTGTACTGTTAATTCCTTCAAAGTCACGAGCAGTGGGTGAACTGGCAAAGGCATCAAATATGTCCATTAAATTATTATGGCCTCTACATCAGCACCTCTATATCAGCACGGGGTAACTGAGATTCTGAAACCAACAAAAAATAATGTATTATACAAAGAATCTACGATGTAACGTCACGTAATGTATCGTATGTTTTTATCGATACAACGTAAAATATGGTAAGGATTACATACTATTTTTTTTTAAGTATGTTTCACGGCGTAAAATAAAGTAAGTATTTTTACAATATAAATATTACTAAACTATTCCCACGTAAAATGTAGCAAGTATCACTTAAGACAAAATAAACACACTGACTCCCGATGCATATTATTGTAAGTATTCCTTACGATAAAACACACCGGAGAAAATGAAATTAACAATTTAAATGCGTAAATGTGGTTCTCTGATCCTCATAAGAATAAAATAATGAAAAAATGTATTAACTAATCTAGTAATAAGGAACAATTTACATAAATACATATTATTTACCTGATTTTCTTCTGTTTCTTCATTGAGATCAGAACTTTTGATGGTTAAATTATATATAGTTTTAAACCTTGATGAATTTTTTCTGAAATATTTCAAATTACTACCACTATTAATTGTTACCACAGAATTTTAAATGCGAATAATAACAGTTACACGAAATCAGAGCGAACACACTGCACGTGTGGTATCGACCGGCGTAAACGACCGTTACTAACACATACGATGCGCGCGCGATCAGCGAAGAGCCCCCCGCGTCCCACGTTAACTGCCGCTTCGGTTGTCGCGATACTTCACGCCGGATATATTCAGAAATTACTATATTATACGGCCTAAAAAAAGACTTTCCTTGAGAATTTCTTTAAAATTATTTTTTGTACTGATTCTATAGTACTAAAATACATTATTTTTGAAATAAAACAAAAATCGACTTTTTGTGGGTTACCACAATATACGTAGGAGGGATCGAAATATAGCCTATGTTCACCGCAAAGAGTGTAGCTTCCCAACAGTGAAAATTTTTTTCAAATCTGTCCAGTAGTTCCGGAGCCTATTCGTTACAAACAAACAAACAAAAAAACAAATCTTTCCTCTTTATAATATTAGTATAGATCGAGCTTCCTACGGGCAAAATCGCGGGCATTAAGTATTTAAAAAATCGATTTCCCACGCTATAATATTCACAGTATCAGGAAAAATTATTCAAAATGAAGCTTTGTAAAAGACACCAAACACAAATGGATGCTGAAAACTTAATTCCAAATTAATTTCCAGTTATAATTAAGACTTTGGAATGGCTTGCAAAATTGAAACGCCGTCATTCCAGAATACTGGTCTGTTATGTAAATTATTTATATGAATAAATATCCACGGCTACCTCTGCCCATTGTTTTCACGGAAACTTTTTTATTTGCAAAATTACTTTTTAGAAATTGTACTTAATTTGCGGCTGGCGCGGGCGTGCTCTAGGGCACCCACCCTCCTGAACAAAGGTAGGGTGCCCACTGCCATGTGATCATTGGTGGGTGGGTGGTCCCCCGACCTTAGGCCCACGGTCAAGAAACTATCGGGGTCGCGCAATGAGTCCATACCGCGGCGCCCCCGAACTGCACGGCAGAGCGGGAGTATTTTCCGTTACTACCGCTCCCAGTGGCCCAGTACTGTTGCTACCGCGGCCGTGTTACTCACGGCTGGCAGCAGCACACCACCGAGCAACCCACGGGAAGGCGCTGCTCTCGCCTCGGTTGGAATTAGCCAGAGTAGTACCACCACAGATTATATAATATATTCTATAGTACCACTCCCCAACAGAGGAAGGGGTATGGTTACTGGTTACTACTCCGTTGCCCGAGGATCTGAACCGTTGGGGTTCTTAAGATGTTAGTAGGACTCCGCATCCCACATTTGGTACAGGTATGAATTAGATCATGATCTGGATCACAGAACTCCATATGGGAGCGATATCGTGGACGTCATTTAGTAGTTTCATAAGGCACAAACTAAACTAAGGTGGTTCTTTAAATCTGTACTGATATAATAATTTTGCAAAAGAGTTAAGTCTCTTACGCAAAATGAAAATTATATTACTAATCTAAACTACTAAGCACAATTTAAGTGAAAGAGCATATTGCGCCGTCAAAACTTTGCACAAACAAGACACTGCACTCAAAACTTTACTTAAATTAGAGCAACTACGTCTACTGGTGGCTTGTGGGTACTGCACGAATTATAGTTTAACAAATTCATAACGAAATAAACGTACAAAATTCCTATTCCTGGTATTTCTTTTCGAAAGGGTAGGCACAGAGAGCGCTGGTAAGGCAGGTCAGGATTTCATATAGTATACTCAATCCCCTAGTGATATTATTTTTACATTCAGAAAGAGCACTGATGGATTTTGTATGTTTGAGTGCTTTACATACCGTCAGTTTTTAAGGGCTGAATCCTTTATTATACATACATACATACATACATACTTATATACGTATAGTCACGCCTTTAACCCCGAAGGGGTAGGCAGAGGCACAGTATACGCCACATTTCACCGTATAGTTTTATTTTCCACGTAATAGGTGGTGAGCAAATTGCCGTGGTGAAATGGACAGGCACAAATCGAGACGAGCCACAGTTGAATTTCTTCAAGCCGCCCATAAGCCCTTAAACTTGGCTTAACAATTATCTTTTTACCTTCAAACGGGTTTCATTTCGAGTTTTCTTTCTCTGCACAATGGATAGTTTTGCGAAAGTGTTCCCTTAGTCGCGTCTTACTACACCCTCGGGAATTATTGAGGTGGCGACATTTTGTACTCTTTTCCGTTGCCACACGGGGCCCCGTCACCACGCCTGTCCTATCTATCCTTTATAATATCTTACAAAATATACACTCAGAATATTTTATTATAATGAAAGATGCTATGACGCTAGGGTTTACCACTGTTGACCGAAATTCATTTGATCATTTGACGTGTGACCGAAAAAACATTAGGTCATTCTACTTTTGATCGAATGAACAATTGACCAAAAGAGTTTTTATTAAACAAACATTTGGTATTTTTACTACTGATCGAATGAACGTTTGGTCGAAAAACAATTGACTCAAGAATATTTTAACAAACAAAAGCGAAATAAGTAGAATTCGGTACTGGCACGCGCCGGCCGCTGCCGCGGCACGCTCGCTTCGCTCGCTCAGCTCGTGCGTTGTGGTCGCAGTTCTAACCTAACCTAACCTAGCCATTTTGATACAGCCTCTGTTAAAATAATTCTTTAGTCAACCGTTTTTCGACCAAACGTTCATTCGATCAGTAGTAAAAATGCCAAATGTTTGTTCGATAAAAACTTTTTTGGTTAATTGTTCATTCGATCAGTAGTAGAATGGCATAATGTTTTTTCGGTCACACGTCAAATGATCAAATGAATTTCGGTCAACAGTGGTAAACCGATGACGCTCGCACAAAAGAATGTAATGTCAACAATATTGTAAGGTCCAGCGGAAGTTATTACGGTAAGGGTGTGTCATTTAACTGGATATTGTTTTTAGGGTTCCGTACCCACAGGGAAAACACTGCCAGTCTGTCTGCCAGGCTTTATCTCATGAACGATGATAGCTAGAGAGCTGAAATGTTCGCAGATTATGTAACTCTATATCCACTATGAAAACAGACACTAAAAACAAGAAATAATTTAGGAACCTCCCGTAAAACACACGCGCAAGTCCGACTTGCTATTGGCCAGTTTTTATATATTCCTAGAGTACTGAAAAATACAAAAAAATACTCACCTATATTAAATGCAGATATCGATGCCAATATAATTAGTGCCCTTCCGGCCATTTTCGATGAATCTGAAACAAATTGAAATTTCATTAATGATATTCAGTTCGGGATATTTTAAGCCCTGTAAACTAATAAAATGCGTGCCACTTTTTTGGGGTGAACCTTTTACTCCTACTCACGCCACCATAATTCAAGCAGGATCTGTATCATAGTGGATCTGCCTCTGTGGCGCGGTCGGTAGTAATACCGCCTGCGGCGCTGGAGGTCGTGGGTTCGATTCCCACCGGAGATAAATAGTTGTGTGATCCATAAATGTTTGTCTCAAGAGTCTGGGTGTTTCTATATAAATATGTATGTATTTAAAAGTATATAAGTATTAATATCCGAGGTCTGATACTCATACCACAAGCAGGTTATTCCTAGCTTACTTTAAGATCAGATAGCGTTGTGTGAAATGTCCGTGAATATTTATTTAATTTATAGTTATCCTTTTTATACTATCAAGGTTAATAGTGGCAGACAAGCTTACGATTGCGCATGGACTTTAAGCCTTCTCATCGGCTGTTATGTCACTGACAAACGGGACCAACGGCTTAGCATGCCTTCAGAAGCACGGGAATGCTCGCAAATAAATGTTACAAAGTGCTCACATGGTGGTCACCCATCCAAGGACCACACAGAATCATGTCACACCCGAACCAACTAAAACCACGTAAGTGTGTCAATTTCTGTATCAGTAGAATTTTAAGGCTCTGCCTCTGCTTCACAAAAATACTCAGATTTCGAGCCAAATACTATTAGAACGAGAGCTCTAAGTAAAGAAATGATTATAGACTAGGTATTACACTTTTCTTAAGAACACAACTACTCAATCTTATACACACTTATGTCGCTTTCAATGAAGTAAAATTCATGTTATTCAGTGATGTTAAGTTGCCAAGATATCTGTAGTAGCTCTCAGGAGCGTGTCAAGTATGACCACAGTATAAGAATAAAATACACAGTAGCGCGTTTGAGCGGGTGTCCTTGGAACAAGTGCGATGTGAGGCGCACACACTCCCGTTTTCTTTTATTATATTCGTGGCGCATGTTTTCTCTCATCTCCTTTCTGCTCAATAACTTAAGATAGACTGAGATGAGATTTTGAGGGGGTAAGACCAATTGAGGAAAAATTTCTACAGAGCTACAGTAACAATGCAGTTTCTTTATCTGACTATTGACAGGTGTTCACCGAGAATGTAAAGTTTAGATAAAAATATATATAGGGGTAAATTTTAATCTTATTATGTAATTATTATAAGATTTGATTTGGGGTAGACAGTGTCTTAGCCAATTCCATGCACGAAAATGCGAACTTAATGCTATTACCGCTCTTCCATCAGTAAGGTATTTACTTACAAAATTCATGGGCGTAAAATTGTCTGTATGTCAATAGGTACTCTGGATAATCATCAAGAAAACAGTCTTTGAAATCCTATGACAAGGGTTGTTGAGAATTAAGAGCACTTCATTTGGCGTATTACATAAAATGAACTGCCTATTTACTCTATACTGTGGTATTACATTAGAAGCTTAGTACCGCTCAACTTTATCAAGTATTTTCAAGATTTTTGAGTGGCATATTTGTTTACTTTGATATCAAACATTATACTGAAAAAGTTAAGCTTCTATGAAAATCTTGTAAGGACAATGTAACAAAGGTTTTCTTCAAGTAGATTTGAGATTTCTTAATATCAGGTTTTAATCTTGAAAGATTGAGAATGTGAAGGATTTTTGGGATCATCGATTGCTTTATTTCATCTTTTCTTGTTTTCAAAGACTTTCTATTGTATTTTAAGTACGGTTTATTTGATACTTTGTACATTGTACTTACGCGAGATTAAAATATTTATATCCAGTTTTTACGACTTTTATGAAAGTTCTTATGTACCTGCTATGTTCTATGCAAATGACATGAATTTTAAGAAACGTAGGTTAGGTAAGTACTTAAAACGAGTCATACAAAAAAAATCCTATGCATCAAAAAATCGACGACACTATTATTACACCATTAGCAAAAGGGCAGACGCAATTCTGATCCGTGTATTACAACTACGTTGCTTTATATTTATATGACTTTTTAAAGGAAAAACAAGAAGCTACATTTCTAGTTTATATGCTTTTATTTCTTTGCCCTACACACGACCCAATCCCCTACTATTTTATGTTTCTGCCCGCTGTTGCGTCAAATAAAACAGAACGTCTAGATATAAGTTTGGGAAAACAGATTTGACCAGAGCTTTTGACCCCTATATTCCATATCTTTGTATTATTTTACGTTTCGTTTAACAAAGATGGAGGGTCAGCATATGATGGATGGGATTGTGAGTGTATCTTAGTGGAATGTGTTGTTTTCGTAAGTTTTTAGAGCGCTATCCAAATATATGTATTATAAAGTTGGATCATATCTGAAAGTTTTCATATGAAGTTCTTCACTTCTAGGTTATAGTTTTTGCAAACAAATTTCATATTTGCTGAGAGTATAGTATATTCTGTTCACCTTGTTACTCTTTTAGTAAGGTTAAAGTTTGATAAGGTTTGAGAGTGTTAGGAATTAATAAAAAACAGTGGCACTCTAAGAGTTTTAATCACTGGATTAAAATTCTTAATTGCTTTGAAAACTGGTACGAGAAAGTGGTTAAATAAATAAATAAATATTTACGGACATTTCACACAACGCTATCTGATCCGAAACTAACCTGCTTGTGTTATGGATATCAGACCACGGATATTAATACTTGTATACTTTTTAAATACATACATATTATAAATAGAAACACCCAGACTCTTGAGACAAACATTTATGGGTCACACAAATATTTGTCCCCGGTGGGAATCGAACCCACGACTTTCAGCGCTGCAGGCGGAATCACTACCGACTGCGACACAGAGACAGTCAGAGGTTAGTCAACGTGGCAGTAAGAGCAAATATCACTACACATAAGTGGTCAGCGGAATACCTGAAAATGGGCTAAATTGATTATCAATCAACTAATGGCAGTTACCGCTGGATGTAGAACTCTCTCAACACACGCCCAGGACACAGTGCTGCGCTTTCCACATCCAGTGCCCTCTGGGTCATTGGTCTATCTGGGGACATCCTACGTTTTGTTTTGCGCTGTCGTGGTTTAGATTGAAGATTACTACAGTCTGCTACTAATTGTTACATTTGTTAATGATTTTGAAGCAAAACTGAAACCTCTATTAACTTTAATAGAGACTTTACTTTTGCTTCAAAATTATTCACAAAATAATAAAAACCAGATAATTCGGATAAACGTACTTATGTATTTCAAAAGGCCACAAAGCAAATATGGGAAACTGGGGACACTTGATCCCCCCTTTTGTTTTTTATTCCTAATTTCTATATTGAGTATCCGGTTAAAAAACCGTTAGTACTTAATAAAATACGTGAAATTTATTTGCTTATAATTGCTGTAAGAGCCAAAGATATAAATATCTAAATTTAGTAGTTATTTGACTAAAATCAATAATAAGGAATCGTACCATGTGTCCCGTATATGTGTAAGACTTGATCCCCCCGGTCTGGATGACTTGATCCTGGGGAATCAAGTCTCCCATATTTAGAGTCACATGATACTATTACTAAGGAATTAAATAAAAAATGTTTTGTCAGTTTATTCATTTTCGAAATCACATTTTTAAAAGAAAATGTTTGGCCAAAAAAAAAACTCACCAAAATTTTCTTTACGCGCAACAATTACTTATTCGTCCGCCGTTTGCCAAAGTGTCAAATGTGATAGATGTGCCATCTATAAAACGTTATCGGGCACCAGATACAATCGATATTGCCACTATAAAACTAAATACGGTTTATACAAGTTCTGTAAATCTTGTGTACCTAGTCTCCCGTAAGGATCAAGTATCCCCAGTTTCCCCTTGTTTTCTTCCCCGCTGTCACAAAACTTTATGAAAACATACTTTTGCGGTCAAACGAAGTTTAATTATGTCGTATATCATCCCTGTTTTTATATTCTGGGCCGTTATTAAAGCTACATGTGTGGTCCAAGTCTACGATAAGATGACAACACTGCGTATTTTTTTTTATTTTAACTTTGAGAGTCGTTGAGTCCCACCAATATACCCAGTAATAGTAAAGTCCACCACATCTTCTAACTGGTATTCAATCGAATAAAAAAGCAGTGTTATAATAAACATAAGCATTACAAATCAATCAATCAAATCAGCTGATTTCAGTTCACTGCAAGAAGTAAGACTTGGGCCTATTTAATATTTTTCCAAATCCATAGTAACAGCTTTTCAGGAATTTTTTTTCTACGTAATCGGTACATCGGGTTTGTCTTACAAATGCTGAAGATGTAACAAGATAATAGGCCCAACCTGACAATTGAATAAGTGCCACTCTCATTGGCAAATTCCAGAACCCGTTTAGTGTGTCATCTCCAGTCCTTGGTGTTGACATCTCCAGTGATGTGCAGTTCCGCAGTCACTTGGAGGGCAAGGCCAGGCTGGCGTCCAGGAAGCTCGGAGTGCTCAGAAGGGCGCGGCGGTACTTTACTGCGGCGCAAGCACTGCTTCTTTATAAGTCGCAAGTGCGTCCGCATATGGAGTACTGCTGTCACCTCTGGGCGGGGGCACCCGAATACCAGCTTCGTCCATTTGACTCGGTGCAAAGGCGAGCTATGAGAGTTGTCAACGATCCCATACTTGCAGGTGGTGTGGAACCTCTTAGTGACAGGAGAGACTTTGCTTCTCTGTGTGTGTTCTACCGCCTGTACAACGGTTTGTGCTCTGAAGAATTGTTTGATATGATGCCTACGGCTACATTCTATCATCGCACCGCTCGCCATAGACAGGGTATTCATCCTCACACGTTGCGTCCTGAGCGCTTGAGCACGGTGAGATCTGGTAGAGGCTTTCTTCCGCGTACGCTTAGGTTGTGGAATGATCTCCCTGCCTCGGTTTTCCCAAACGCCTACAGTATGGGGTTCTTCAAAAGGGGACTTAGAAGGTTTTTAAAGAGTCGGCAGCGCGATTGTGGCGCCTCTGGTGTTGCAAACGTCCATAGGCTGCGGTGACCACCGGTACATCTGGTGGGGCCGTATGCTTGTCTGCCACTCGCGTGGTATAAAAAAAAAAAAAAAAAAAAAAAAAAAAAAAAAAAAAAAAAAGTGTCGAGAATTTACTTGGTGGATTGCCGATGTCAAATTATGTCAAAACGGTACATTTCTACGAGTACAAAATAAATGTCGACCTTACAAAATACATTTTATGTCATAAGAAAATGTACATACATACATACATACATATGTCACGCCTTTATCCCCGAATGGGTAGGCAGAGGCATATTATATGCCCACATTTCACCTTTGTATAATTTGTCCCACGTAATAGGTGGTGAGCCGTATTGCCGTGTTTAAATGGACAGGCGCAGGTTGTGACTGCCTGCTGTTGAAATAACGCCTTCAACTTAGCTTAACGACTGCCATTTTACTGGCAACCGAGACCAACGACTTAACGTGCCTTCCGAAGCACGGAAACGCTCAAATAAATGTCACAAAGTGATCACATGGATGGTCACCCATCCATGGACCGGCCATAGTGAAAATTGCTTACTGCAGTGATCGTTTACAGAACACTGAGTCCGCGGGGCCACGAGCGCTTAAGTAGCTAATATTGAAATTAAATAATTTTGTCTCATTTTTCATACTAAATTTTAGTTGCAAAAAGGTTATATCCCAAGAATAAAGTAGCATCTACATACATATAGAAATCATATTTTAGATGTACATACATGTACAATGTACATACAAATTCTTATTACCATTCAAGAGCGATATAAATCCATCGCTTATAAATTATATCCTTTACTCAAACATAAAACTATGTCATGTCATAAAACATATAAAACTACAGAAAATATACGAGCGGGTTGATTTTACGATGCTGTACTAATACTTTGATGTCCGTCATGAATTTTGCTCTTTATGCAATGCTGTATTTTGATGAGTTGTACCTACTGTGTTAAAATGGAATGGAAATTTATGACCCCTTGTTGGAAATACTTGTACAAGTAATAAACTATGTTGTTCCATAAAATAACTTACATACATATACTCATGTTCTTTTTAACCGACTTCAAAAAAGGCGGAGGTTCTCAATTCGTCCGTATGTTTTTTTTATGTATGTTAAGCGATATTTCCGTCAATTATAGACGGATTTCAAAAATTATTTTTTTGTTAAATAGGGTTTACTTCTGAGTTGGTCCCATTTTAACCAGGTCAGGATCTGATGGTGAGGTCAGGATCCAGGAGAAAACGAGGGCAACAACCGAAAATTGTAGGGACAACAAGTGCGCTTGATAACTTTTTAATTAAGTGCTTTAATGTTCTACACTTTAATGAAGGTCTGGAGTCGACCTGATGATAGAGTCGAAAGACAGTCGAGGGCATTCCTTAACAAATAATAATAATGAATAATACCTAAGTACATAAAACTATGGGTTTACTTGGTGCCGACTTCAATATGATATTGAATAAAATCTGATAAATCAAAATACATGTTACTTTGTTCTAAGTAAATTTTATTTTTCAGGATTTGATTGAAGTCGATTTTATGTTTTATTGAAAATTTTTGTTCTCAGAGTTTATACTTTACTTCTGAATAATGTACTTCAGAGGGCGTTCCCGGGAATCCCGGCCGTTAGAAAATGGAGGATCAACGTCCATTTAAACACGGCAATACGGCGATCAATTGGCAATTGTCGGGCCTCGTCAATATCATGTGTACATAATTATACGTCGATGCATACAGCCATGCAAAGAAATCGCTCACACTGAAGCAACTTCCATTCATAGGTGTCAGACTTGACTCGGTATATTGAACAGTGTCGGGAGCCCATTACTTGGGAGCGGAAGTAGTGAGCGAATGTTGCCAGCCCTAGTTATAATTCTTCATGTATTTTATTTTTTCTTTATATTTTTTTTTTTTTTGTTTTGTGTTGTTTTCTGTGTTTAATTGATTTTGTAAGAGTAAGTAATAAGTTATGTCATTTGTTCATGTGACAGCAGAAATTACTTCGCTAATATCGAAAAATAATTCTAAATCTAGGTATGAGTAGAATATTTACTTATATAAAATTAAGGCTGCCCCTGTCTAATTGCGTCCGGCCACCTCTGAAAACCAGCGCTGTCTGCCTGTAACGCAGGTGGACAGCATTACGCTGAGAGGTGGCCGTTATTCTACTTTTTGTTTAATTTTATTTTGTTTTTAAGTTTTATAATGTATTTTTTTTTCATTAAGTGGAATAAAAAGCTTTTTCTTTCTTTTCTTTCTTTCTTTCTAACGTGTGGGTTTAGTCATGAGGAGTCTGGCATAGCATCTATGAGGATTTCCAAACGTAAAAATATTGCAGTACTTTGTTTCACGTTTCACGGTTAGCAATTGTCGTATTGAAATGAATACAGGTAGTTTGTATCTACACTTGTCGTTCACACTTTATAAACCGCAAAAATTACAATTATTATGAAGAAACGCGTAATCCCCGCGCAGGTAGCTATTTCTAGCTAAGGCTTTCTATAGTTATCCAGCGTGGGAATGTTGCCTGCATCATAGGTACCTTACCGAAGGGACCCAATTTGTATATTAATAGGTAGTTAGCTATGTTTCTTGTACAACCCTAATAGTGTGATGATATTAGTTTTAATTAATTTTATTATTATTGTTTATGAATGAATAAACTTAGTATGACTATTATTATGACAGAACAAATAAATATTTAAAAAAACTTTGTGCCTTGAACATTTTCAACAGTGAGTCTATACAACCTGCGCCTAGTTCAGCAGCGCGTGTGTAGCGCCTCTGACGTTGCAAACGTTCGTAGGCTTCGGTAACCAACCATCAAATAAGCTGTAACATTATCTGACACCTTGGTAAATTAAAAAGAAGTTTCTGACTAGGGATACTCAAACTCAAACTCAAAAAAACATTTATTTGGCATAATCCTAATATATAGGCACTTGCGACACGTCAATGAATACAAAGCAAATAGTACCACCAGTTCGTAACGCGCCTCGCTTGGCAAGATACTCGGCGGGCTATTCTTTTTGTGCACTACATAATTTATTTACAAAAGTACTATAAACTCAAACTCCATCAGTAGAGTAAGCAGATCATTTCCAGGCTTCCTTATCAAACACAGCGCTCCATACGCTAGTGGAGTGCACGGCTTGGGCGCAACAGCGCCAGGTCCTCGTAGTGGGTCTGGACGTGGACACTCTCTCGCTCGAGACCATGGTGCGAGCCATGCTCTCCAGCGGGAGTAAGTGGGACTGCGCCGCCTCTTTCTGCGAGCAGATCATGCTCGTGAAGGAGGCGGCGGGGTGGGTACGGGAGAGAACTCTCCCACCCGAGTTCCGCAGTCGGCGGCCTGGGCGCCGCCGACGTGTCTTCGCCGAGGACTATCGGCCTCCATGACCGGGGGTCTGAGGACGGTGAGAGGGTCGCTCACCGTCCTTACAGAAGCGGGCCCATGACGGCAGCGTGACGTGAGAAACTCACGCACGCCCCCCCTTAGCGGGATCACACCCGAAACCCCCCCCAAAGACGCGGCTAGCACCCGAACCTCCCCCTGGGCGAGGCCGCAGTGGCGGCCGTAGGTCTGTTGGGAGTCCTGGGACATCCTTCCGAGGGCTTACCCGGGGCTCACAACCATAGGCTGTTGGGCGTTACGTGAGGTTTTTAGTCGGTAGGAGTCCGGCATAACATCCATGAGGCTTTTCCCTCACGTAAAAAAAAAGGCTTCCTTATCAATCAAATAATCGTCAATAGTATAGTAGCCTTGCAGTACAGTTTACTTTTTATACACTTTTTGAACTTAATTAAGAGCATACTCTTTATTTCATTTGGAAGCCTGTTGTTACCAACGAGCAAGCACTTCAAGTTGAGTAAAAAGTTCAAAAACCCCAACCAAACCCCCAAATAAATGAAATCAATGAAAAAAATTTTTGAAATGACTGTCCATTTATCACTTAAATTGAGCTCAACCCAAAAAATTATCTCACACATAAACTCTTATAGAAGCTTTATAAGCTTTATAAAATGCCGACGAAATGAGCCGCAAAAAGTAAACAGTAGCTAAGTGAAACCGAACCCCTTCATGACCAAGTGATCATGATTAATTGCACACTCATCAATAACGGAGTGTCAACGGGGCGATTAG
This sequence comes from Miltochrista miniata, assembly GCA_933228765.1. Taxonomy (NCBI): domain Eukaryota; kingdom Metazoa; phylum Arthropoda; class Insecta; order Lepidoptera; family Erebidae; genus Miltochrista; species Miltochrista miniata. Next base: position 19,227,887 of record OW121773.1, read on the forward strand.
TGATAGAGGGCGCTGTATCGTGCCTCACTGGTAGCTACTTACGATTAGTATAGACTGAATATCGTTTGAAACTTATAGGGCTGAAATCCAGCGGTAATTTCGTAAGCATTATCATCGTTGCGAAATACCTTTTTGCTTGAGCAAGCAAGTAAACAGCCTACCTTACGGAAAATGATTAAGTACTATTAAGGGTTCCGTAGCCAAAGGGTAAAAAACTGTACCCTATTCATGAGACAACGCTTTCTGTCTGTCCGTCACGAGGCTGTATTATCTGGAAACGTGGTAACGAGAGAGCTGAAATTTGCATAGACAATGTATTGCTGTTGCCGCAATATCCAAAACAATCTTCAGAATATTCTAAATTCAACAAAATAATAATATTTAAGAGAGGCTCCCACACAACGAACGTGATTTTTCACCATTGTTTTTTTTTTGTACGGAAACGTCTGTGCCGTGTCAGATTTACACTTGACGGTTTTTATATTGAGCATTTCAAAATTACGAAAATACCGGAAAATCTAGCAAAGTCAGGGCCACTCGTAGAGTCCTAATTACTATTGACAGCGGCCTAATGATGTACACTTTCACGCCTCACCTAAAATAGTCCATTGAAATGTTACAATTTAAGGACCGAATATTGCATTTCTTAGAGGACGCAATTTTATTTTTGGAACATGTGTGGGGGTTCAATAGAAGCTTAACCTCAAGTTTGTGGGGTCGCCACCCTAGTCCCCCAGCCGCCATCTTAAAAAGGGGTGAAAACACTTTTTTCCCAAAATCTCGGAAACTATGAGTCTTACAAAAAAATTGTAAAGTCGTAATTTGTAGCAAATTGTTTTGCCTACAAATATGTTATACAAATTTTTGCCCTAAATTAAAAATTAAAGAAGTTATAAACAAAAAATTTAAAATAAAATTATAAAAAATTGCTTTTTTGCTCTGTGGCGTTTTTTTTAATTTCTCTTAAAAGATCATCTACAAGATAAGTCTGAGGTATTTTTTTTGTAAAATGTATAAAAAAAAGTTATAGAGCAAAAAAGAAAATTTTTATAAAAAATTTTGTAAAATTTTTTGTTAAGTTATACAGGGTGAATTTTTGAAAAGGGATTGGATGGCGAAATCTGAAACTATAAGGAATAGCGAAAAATGCTCAAAGGAGTCACGAGCCCGATTTCGATGAAACTTAAAACCTCATCATTAGATTTTTGAAAAACCTATAATCCTAGCTGGGAATCGAACCAGTTGATTTTGAAAAAATAAACACACCCTATATTATTACACCATACGATAGTGTCGCTGTTAAGGATCAAATTCTGCGAAGTAATGATGTTCGGCAAATTAAAGGAATAATTGGAATTTTAATAAAATTAATATTTCATGTTGGTAACTAAATTTTGTATCATAAATTCTTTAGTTCGAAATCCCAGAAAGGATCGTAACTATTCGGTGTTTTAAATTATGCACAATATGATTCTGGTAGGCTAGTGAAATTTGAAAGTAGAACATAATCTCAATTTTAATTTCAGCCAGCGAAATCCACAGAGCCACGGATCTTATCCCCTTAGATTACTTTCTCTGGGGGTATGTCAAAAACAAAATTTACAAAGACACGTATGATGCAGTTGATGACTTGAAACGTTCTTTGGAGAATATTCTAAATGAAATGAATAATATTGTAATATTGAATGCAGTAAGAGGTCTGGAATCCAGCTATGTATTGAAAACAAAGGCCTACATTTTGAACAATTAATGAGTTAACGTAAGAAAAATAAAATGTATTTTGTTAAAGATAAGCTATTTTCTTTAGTTTTACGTATGTCATTACTTCCCACAATAAGATCCTGAATAGCAACACTATCGTATGGTGTAATAATATAGGATGTTGTTTTTTTCAAAATCAACGGGTTCCATTCCCGGCTAGGATTATTGGTTTTTCAAAAATCTAATAATGAGGTTTTAAGTTTTATCAAAATCGGGCTCGTGACTCCTTTGAGCATTTCTCTCTATTCCTTATAGTTTCCGAGTTGGCCAACCAATACCGTTTGAAAAATTCACCCTGTATACACATTTGTAGGCAAAACAATATGCTACTAATTATGCCTCTACAATTTTTTTGTAAGACTCATAGTTTCCGAAATATTGCGAAAAAAGTGTATTTTCCCCCCTCTTTTCAAGATGGCGGCCGGGGGACAAGGGTGGCGATCCCACAAACTTGAGGTTAAGCTTCTATTGACCCCCCACACATGTCCCGAAAATAAAATTGCGTCCTCTAATAAATGCAAAGCTCATGTAACATTTCAATGGACTAAAAATCTAGGTAGTAAAGCGTTTCAATAATAATAATGTCATTTATTTTAAGGTACAACAACACAAATTAATGATCTTTTGAATTTTACTACTCGACAGTTATTATTTTAGCATTTCAGACATCATTTTGACTTTAAGCGGAATTTAATAAGATCATTATGATCATGCTTTTTATCCCCGAAGGGGTAAGCAGGCGAATATTATAAGCCCAAAGGTCATCGGGCGCAATCCGACCCGGTCGCGGACATAAATGAAAATGACATAAAATGAAAGAGTATAAATTCACTTACATTTACTTATTATAAATGGTTATTTTAGTTAGAATCTATGGGAGAACAAAGTTAGAACCAAAAATATATTCATTGAAAAAATCGAATACTACTAATAAATATACGTTGTCGTTCTTTAAATATCTACTAAATAGTTTTGGCGAGTGCATGTACGTCCCGCGTGATCGAATTGGCTTGTATACGGTCGCTTACTCTCTCTCGCACAGTAGCTCGCGTCTCGCTCGCGCTGGCGCATTGCTTCGTTCGTGTCATCGCAGTCCTTCGTTGTCTTTCGTCGTGATCTGTGCGTTTACCAGTTATCTCTTGTTTTTATCGACTACCTAAGCTCGTTTACTGGACCTGATTATTTGCTGTTTGTTTGGATTTTTTTTTCTATCGCGGGCCTTGAGCGTGGAGACCGAATCCAGAAATTCTGTCACGAAAATAACCTAACACTCTCGGCTACCTTCGGCCACGCTCGGCCACGTTCGTGTATCTCGCACTTCATATACCAACGTGTACACGTGAGCGTTTGCATAACATGTTAGATACACGTTATGCAAACGCTGTATATGAAGTGAAGTAGGGTGAGGCTTTTGTGCTTTTGGACTTTGGTTTTTTGGACTTTTGGACTTCGGACTTTGGACTTTGGACTTTGGACTTTGGACTTTTGGACTTTTGGCCTCTTTTGGACTTTTGGACTTTGAACTTTTGGAACTTTTGGACTTTGGACTCCCAAAAGTTCCAAAAGTCCAAAAGTCCCAAAAGTCCCAAAAGTCCCAAAAGTCCCAAAAGTCCCAAGTCCCAAGTCCCAAAGATCCCAAAGGTCCCAAAGGTCCCAAAAGTCCAAATGTCCAAAAGTCCCAAGTCCCAAGTCCCAAGTCCCAAGTCCCAAGTCCCAAGTCCCAAGTCCCAAGTCCCAAGTCCCAAGTCCCAAGTCCCAAGTCCCAAGTCCCAAGTCCCAAGTCCCAAGTCCCAAGTCCCAAGTCCCAAGTCCCAAGTCCCAAGTCCCAAGTCCCAAGTCCCAAGTCCCAAGTCCCAAGTCCCAAGTCCCAAGTCCCAAGTCCCAAGTCCCAAGTCCCAAGTCCCAAGTCCCAAGTCCCAAGTCCCAAGTCCCAAAGGTCCCAAAGGTCCTAAAAGTCCAAATGTCCAAAAGTCCAAAAGTCCAAAAGTCCAAAAGTCCAAAGGTCCAAAAGTCCAAAAGTCCAAAAGTCCAAAAGTCCAAAAGTCCAAAAGTCCAAAAGTCCAAAGTCCAAAAGTCCAAAGGTCCAAAAGTCCAAAAGTCCAAAGTACAAAAGCCCAAAAGGTTGGTACTTTACTTTGTTGAACATAGGCCTTAAAATATTCTTATATAGAAATAATTATACTAGCATAGTTGATAAAAAATGCTATGTAATAGCTTTACCGTGGTAGTCCCCGAGTGCCACACGCCTTTTTTTTTTAGTATAGATTATTTTTTATCCTGGGCTAGGCATCAACAACAAGTCGACGCCACTGCTGCATTTTTAGATGAAATCACAGTAGATATTGATCACGCCGAATAAGTCATGTGAATATAAACAAGTTTTTTTTTTCAATATTCCCACAGCCCACAAGAAAGCGACCCTTACCATGATGAACTAGAGACATTTATCTATATATCCTCACAATTTCATTTCTGTCCGCCGTGGGTTTTTCTCCCATACTATTTGCCCATTGACCTTTCAACCTTTTATACTTTGTCCCATGTAATAGATGGTGAGCCGAGTTGCTGTGTTAATATGGACAGGCGCAGCTTGAGACTGTCCGCTGTTGAAATTTTTCAAGCCTTTAACTTGGCTTAAGAACAGTCATTTTACTGGCAACCGGGACCAACGGCTTAACGTGCCTTCCAAAAAAACGGAAACTCTCGCAAATAAATGTCACAAAGTGGTCACGAGATGGTGACCCATCCTTGACCGGCCATAGTAAATGTTACTTATTAGAATGATCGTTTACGGAACACTGAGTCCCCGCGGACTCAGTGTTCCGTCACGAGCGCTTAATGAGTAGAATTTAATAACGGTTTATTTACCAATATTGTATGAAACAATTATATTTCTGTTTCACAAAACTTCATACAAACAACTAATAACTAAACTCAGGTATCCTCACGTTACCCCACGAGTTCAGAAACTCGTTTAATTAGGCACCTAGTGTGTCGTGTCTAAGCCATATTACATGAACTTTAGGAATTAGTTTTGAGAGGGATCAAGCGAAATCTCTTTTTCTGTCGTTATTTATAATTTCACTGAGTGCTTCAGTAACATATCTACGTGTAGACAAAATTCTTTCACTAATCCAGGGACATCCTTCCGTCCTGGGATATCCTTCCGCCCTTGGACATCCTTCCGAGGGCTTACCCGGAGCTCCCAACTGTAGGCTGTTATAAGTTACGTGAGGTTTCTCAGTCGGTAGGAGTTCGGCATAGCATCCATGAAAAAATTTCTCTCACTTAAAAAAAAAGACATCCTTCCGAGGGCTTACCCGAGGCTCCCAACCGTAGATTGTTGGGCGTTACGTGAGGTTTTTTAGTCGATAGGAGTTGGGCATAGCATCCATTAAGGATTTCCCCTAACTTTAAAAAAAAAGGACGTCCTTTCGAGGGTTTACCCGGAGCTTATGACCGTTGACAGTAGTAGGGCCGTGTGTAGTTTTAGTCGGTATGAATTCGGCATAGCATATTTTTTTCTTTTACACCACAAGACAGGTGCCAGACAAGCATACGGCCTACCAGATGTACTGATGGTTACCGCAGCTTATAGACGACGGCTTTCCACATGTAAAAAAAAGTTACAAATCCTTCCATTTAAAGCTCAAATATTTTTAGAGTAATAATGGTACCTGTATAATGTATTGTTTTTCAAAATTCCGCCTGAAAAAAAGACATAAGAAGAAAAGGTTTGTCATATTTTTAGGGTTCCGTCGTACCCGAAGGTAACCGAAACCAGGTAACCGAAACTTCGCTGTCGGTCTGTCACCACGCTGTATCTCATGAATAGCAGCTAGAGTTAAAATTTTCACAGATAATGTAGCTCATTCTGTTATTCTCAAAGTACATAATAAAACTTCATTATTTATTAAACAGAAACATATAAAATACGACTACTTGACTGACAATTTAACACCTCTCTCGAGCATAATTTTCATCCGAATTCACAAAGCACCAACAAAATTACGAAATAATTATGAACCAAAGAAGGTGTTCTTAAAATTTTGGATCTCTCACGCCTTCAGACCGTTTACTGGATTATGTTGTGAATAAATAAAAGGTTTGGAGCGATGTAAAGGGTGCTTCAAACATACGGTCTAATCTTTTGGCACACGGCCTGGTTCTAAAAACAGTAAAAGAAGTGTGTCATAAGTTCTGATGCGCCGCTTTTGAATGATACTTAAAGCTTAAAGTAGTCTTTTTCTAAGATAGCATCTAGTTTTTGTTAGTCGTCTAAAGATGATTTGATCACGTCGAAAGAAAAGATGAAAATAGACAATAACAAATTTATGAGACGAGTGTAAATTGGCAAACTGTGTTAGGTTCTTGATCAATTAAAAAACATCATTTTGGTAAAAGGTTCAGGTTAAAGGTACCTAACCGACGAGCAATGTATTAAAACACTTATGAAAGTAGATTAACCCAGCGTTGTTGGGTCAATTTGACTCAAGCAATTTTCAAATGAGCGTGTTTCTTAAAATTTTTGTGTGACATTGCCAAACTTCTCAGTAGCTGGAGCGAACGGTCCCGCCTCCACGCGGGATATCACCATTCAATCTTTTGCGGCCGCATGGGTTGATAGACGGCCAAACGCGAAAAAGGTTTTGAAAATTTTAATTGTAGGGGTTTCTTTAAATTTGAGTGTAATTCTAAACTGTCGTCCACGCCTTCGGCGCGGCCTGAATTATTTTCAAATAGTCTTAATCATTAAGCTCTTTTATGGCAGTTTCACACGCTGCTTGATGAGTCTGATGAAGAAATACCTCTCCTTTCATACACTTTATGTGACGTAAACGAAGTTGCGGGGTCAGCTAGTTTTAAGTATTTTGCAAGAATCCGATTACCGAATACGAAAAAAAGAGAAAAAATAATAATAAAAGAAATAGGTACTTACAAGAAAAGAAATAAGAATAAAGAAATAAAGAATAAGAAAAAATAAAATGAAAAAAGATTAAAATTTTATTAATTTAAGACAGAGGTTGTCCATTTTGTTAATACATACACATGTATTTTGTGACACTTTTATAAAAATGTTATTAAAAAGATACACACATCAACACCGTCTAGGGATATTTCTTAAAAAGTTCTGCATCTCAAAAAATACTGGCCGATTTTAAAAACTTTTGATTGAATCTTATTTTGTAGGTATATTTGAATGATTCCAAAGAAATTAAAACAAATGATTTGCGCGGCGTTAGTATAGCGAAGTTCGAAATTTTAATTTTACCGACGATAGTTAATTGATATTTGTTTTGTGCAGTTGAAGTTTAAAAGCTAGTTATTGATTAATTACGAATTTATTTCATTGTGTAAGTTATGCAGCGATGCCATTTAACTAGAGAAGAAATGCTAAGGGCAGTAGGCATGCTCCAAGCTGGGGCTACTCAGCGGAGTATTGCTGAGGAGATTGGAACCAGGCAAAACATTGTTTCAAGATTGTGGTCACGTTATCGTGCAACCGCGGAAGTGGCTGAAGAAACCGTGGCGGGAGACGCATTACCACCTAACGACAAGACCGATTTTTACAAGTTGCCGCGAGCATGCAGCCAAACGTTACAGCCGTGCAGTTGGTTCAACGGCTCCAGTCAGAACACCAATTGCTTGTCAGTGACCAAACTGTGAGGAGGAGACTGCATGAAGCTAACCTTCATGCTCGCAGGCCACTTCGTACTCTAGCACTACGCAGAGGAAATCGTGGACGAAGATTAGAGTGAGTTCGTGAACATTTGCTTTGGGAAGATAACCAGTGGTCTGTAGTACTGTTTACCGATGAGTCCCGATTCGGTTTTCATCCCGATTCACGAAGAGTACGCGTTTGGCGAGTTCCTGGTTGTGAGAATCGTCTGCAACACCCCCAGGTAGTCCATCCATACAAGGGCGGGACAGTTATGGTTTGGGCGGGAATTCGTTTTGGTGGAAGAACGGACCTCGTTTGGATTAGAAACACCATGACCGCTGAAAAATACCGCGACCAGGTGCTTGTACCCATTGTCTACCCTCATCGACTTCAAATGGGTCAAGAATTTACTCTCATGCATGACAACGCCCGTCCGCACACAGCGCGAGCGGTGACCAGCTGGCTGCAGGACCATGACGTGTCGGTTTTACCCTGGCCGGCGCAGTCGCCTAATTTAAACCCCATCGAGCATGCGTGGGACATGCTCCAAAGAAGGGCTTATATAATTATTAGAATTTTCCTGTATACATTGCGACTGAAGAGCAACTTTTTTTGCATCTTAGCAGAACTTGGGACAATGAGACTTGACAATGGGACAATGAGACTTTGATAACTTAATTCAAACCATGAAAAACCGTTGCAGGACCGTGGTTAACGTCATGGGTGGTTTTACTGACTACTGATTTTTCCTATCAGTGCGAAAAATTGAAAAGAAAATACTTATTTTTTTATGTTTTCGTAAATGACACATTTATCTTTAGTTGCACCATTTTTTTACTTTTTGTTTTCATTTTAATAAAATTTTATATAAGTTGAAAATATATTTTTATTTTATTTTAAAATATAGTCTGAAAAATGGGCTTCCTAAGATTATAACATTGTTGCATAGTATTCCTAACAGATTTTCTGAAAATTGAGAAAATGTGAAATATCCCTAGACGGTGTTAATGTGTGTAGTTTCGTATCATGTTGTTTTGTTTTCTACTCAAAACCTATAACGATAATCGTATTATACAGATAGTACTACCACAATCCAAATTTATTTTAACTTTTGTTATTATGGCGTTTTCTTATACAGGTCCTCTCGACCCAACCCTACTGTCGTTGTTGCATATTTTGACTGTGCTGACGCCGGGTTATGCGTAATTTATACGCCAGAATGGAAGCAAGTACAAATCCATAGTATCTTCTTAGTTGATATACAGACAGGCGTGATAATAATATTATATGAATGTATGTATCAGCGTTATGTAAAAATAACAAACATCATCCTTCTGTTTATACTTACTTTCTTATAGTAGAAATGTTGACAATTATTTAAACCGACAGATTACAGAAAGCGTTCATTAAAGATGTCTGCCCCGGATAATATTCTTTTCACTGGAACATTCCTTTCATTGAAATAAGCCGACATTCCTTACCCACTTGAAATGTAGTTAAGTTATATTTAACCCAGTTTTGCGAAGAAGCAAACACTAATATTGCAGAAACTTGTCATGTACCAACCATTTTTGCAGCGAACCATGTTTCAATTTCGACTTTGTGCTGAATTTTTAGCTTGTTGTATATAATGTACTAGCTGTGACCCACAGCTATGCCTGTAATAATACTGCTAGCAGGTATACAATGCTTTTTTTAAATATCTGCCCCGTATTGCGACGTGTAAGAATACAAAATGTCGCCACCCCAAAACATCCCGTGGGTGTCGTAAGAGGCGACTAAGGGAACACTTTCGCAAAAAGATCCTTCGCGTAGTAAAACTCGAAATGAAACCCGGTTGTCAGTAAAATGACAATCGTTAAGCCAAGTTGAAGGCCTTATGGGCAGCTTAAAAATTTCAACAGCAGCGGTTCGTGGCGACCTGTGCCAGTCATTTCAACACGGCAATAGGCTCACCCCCTATTACGTGGGACAAAACTATAAGGTGAAATGTGGGCGTATACTACTCCTCTGCCTATCCCATCAGGGATAAAGGCGTGATTATATGTATGTATGTATGTATGTTATAATATCTAGGGATATTGTCACGCAACACCACTTATCCCAAATTAAGCTATAAGTTTGTGCTATGGGAATAATTTTGAATAGAATTAGTATGCTATCTATTCGGTTTCGAGCAGGATCAAACCTACTAACCTTTAACTGGTATTATAGGATATAAATAACTAAATATTATATAAAATATATATATTAGATAAAATTTCAAATGTAATATTACACAAAAGGTACAGTCGTTGCCCTATCACGGTAGTTCGAATCACTTGTATAACTCATTAGTCAACGTGATTAATGGTGAGTTCAGTGCAATTTTCACACCTAAGCGCCGATCTTTTAATAAACGTTTCTCCATGAGTGAGTGGGCAACTCCTGGAATTTATAAAAGCCGTAACAAACTGTATGAACTATATGAAGAGAAGTCCTATAACCACAATCCGCAATTTCAAGAATTTGTAAAAAAATATTCAAAAACATTCAGACAAGCCTGTCTTAGAGCGAAATCTATTTACTTATTTAAAAAATAAAATCAAATGTTCTAATAATATTTTTAAAGAAACTTGGAATGTCAAAAACATTGAAACTGGTGAATCTAAAATACGTTGTAATGATTTTCATTTAAAAATAGATAATTTTGATATTGAAGAGGACTTGGAAGTTGCGACTGAATTTGAAAAATATTTTTCTAATATTCCAGTTTCTATTACCAGATAGTAAAGTCATACCTTTATTTAAGGCGGGAAATAGTGAGGATCCCTCGAACTTTCGACCTGTTTCCATATTACCTACACTCAGTAAAATTTTTGAAAAGCTAATGCTTAAACAGTTGCTCAGTCACTTTAATAAACATAATTTACTACACAGGAAACAGTTCGGGTTCACAAAGGGTTGTTCAACAGGGGATGCAGGAGTTGCTTTACTTAAGAGTATTTACACGGCTTGGGAGGATTCGCAGGATGCACTGGGTGTGTTTTGCGATTTGTCTAAGGCCTTCGATTGTGTTCACCACGAGACTCTGGTCAAAAAGTTGCGCCACTATGGTGTCAGGAATAGAGCTCTCGACCTCATGACTTCTTATTTGAGCAATAGAATTCAGAGGGTTGAAGTAAACGGTATACGATCTCCAGGGACCCCAGTTGTAATGGGTGTCCCGCAGGGTTCAATCCTTAGTCCATTTCTCTTTTTAATATACATAAATGACTTACCTTATTATGTTAGGGATGAACATGAGATTGTTCTGTTCGCGGATGATACTTCTCTGACATTTAAAATTAATAGACAGTTAATGGATTATGACGATGTTAACAGTGCACTCTCAAAAGTTGTTTATTTGTTTAGCGTTAATAACCGTCTTTTAAATGATAAAAAACTAAAGTAATAAAGTTTTCGACACCTAATGTGAGACAGGTGGCGACCAATGTACAACTGAATGGATCCGGGCTGGACTCTGTGGAGACTACAGTATTTTTAGGCATTACAATTGACTCGAAGTTGCACTGGGGCTCGCATACAGAAAAATTGTCAGGTAAATTAAGTTCTGCTGCATATGCAGTTAAAACAATTAGACGGCTCACTGATGTTGAAATGGCTAGAATAGTCTATTTCAGTTATTTCCATAGTGTTATGTCATACGGAATTCTTCTCTGGGGAGATTCAGCGGACATCAATAACATATTTATATTACAAAAGAGAGCTGTGAGAGCAATATACCAGCTAGGTCCTAGAGTTTCTCTAAGAGAAAAGTTCAAAGAAATTAATATTCTAACTGTTATATCACAATACATATATGAAAATTTAATTTATGTGGATAAAAATAAGGATCAATTTCTAAAAAAATGTGATGTACACAATGTAAATACCAGGCATAAAGATAATCTTGTTTTACATGCTACTCGTCTACACAGTATAAGCAGTTCTTTTGTCGGACAATGTATAAAGTTTTATAATAAACTTCCCAAAGAAACTAGATTATTGTCAATAAACAAATTCAAAGCTACCATTAAAGCCAAATGATGTAGCAAGGCATATTATACAATTTCAGACTATATCTATCTATATATATAAAAATCAATGCCACTTTTCGTTGTAATTTTATAACTCAAGAACGGGCTCACCTATCCAAACCAAATGTTTAGGGTTTGTTGGGACTATTTAGCAGATGGTTTATGTGAAGTTTGCACAAAATCGGTCGAGTGGTTCTTCATTTATCACGCAAACGAAGTTGCGCGGGGTCAGCTAGTAGATGATAAAAATGCGTGGGTTTAAGGCGCTCCAAGTCAACACACAAAAAAAATTATGTACCTACCTAGACGAATTTTGTTTAAAAAAGGATATTGCTTAATGAAAACTCGCGTGTACAAATCTCATCACACAAATCATTCAACAATTACACCTCTGTAGTTGTTGAATGATTTGTAATTACCTACTGGATGTTAAAAGAATGGCCGGAGTTTTATTGCCAGGTTCTTTTTTCTCCAGCTCTACCTATTGCTTTGCGAATCTGGCAGTAAATGTAAATGTAGAAGCAATCATTTGGACGTTCATAAGCGTTACATTGTGACCTATATGAATAAAGATTTTTTCATTTCATTTTTCATTTCATTTCATTGATAAAATTATTTCAAAATAGTATGTTTATAAACGTAGAAGATACCCAAACTTCGAAGTAATAAAAATTCGTGGGTTGCACATTCTTTTTTGCGAAGTGGGATTCAAACTCCATTCTCAGCACGGCAATTACGTATACTTGCCACTAAAGTCAAATACAGTTATTAAGTATGAAAACGAACTTTAAATAAACAAACAGAACAGTACCGTTAAGAACATCTGCCAGTTAATTCAAACCACGTAACCATAACCTCAACTTTCTCTATTACGACTACAATATCTAACCTTTGAAATTTCATTCAAACGCGCTAAGATCCTTATAAAGGTGTTTCAATAATTTGAAATGGGAACAAATATTTTTATTACACCGAATATTCTGTTTCGTTCTGAATATTTTGTAAGGGGAAAGATTTTGTAACTTCTTTTAATAAAACAATAGCGAAATTAAAGATTGACTTTTATTCGATAACAGTGTAGTTAAGTTCCTATTGATCCCGGTTTCGGATCCCGTGTCGAAATAAATATTTACGTGACTCGCAAATGGTTATTTTATAGGTAAGCACTTAAAGTAATGTTTGTATTTCAAATTTATAAGTAAAGTATATTTATCATTTGTAATCTTAGAGAACATGTTTAAAAATTAGCTTTATTCGGACACTATATTATATCGGATACTAATCGGTTGCGGACACGTAGCGCAAACTGCTACAGCATACTACGGAGCTACAAGTGCTACGAACCTCTACAAGGACTACGAAACTCACCTTCTACCTTCAGTTTGACGGTCAACTTTACCTCTCTTTGGGCTTACTCGGGAGGAGAGAAAAGAAAATTTAGTGATACAACAGAATTATTTATTTTCAACCTGAAGCGTTGGCCAACAAGTGCCGTCAACAGTTATCGTAGAACAATAGCCCGTTATTTAAAAAAATGCTGACACGGCGAACTTTGTTCCGTCACATCAATTTCTTTTTTGCTTATTTTTTTTTGGATACAAACATTGCTCTGGCTATAACAAACACACCAAAATAAATAATTATTGAAATCGGTCCAGCCGTTCTGAAGTTATGAGCGTACATACATTTCGCAGATCCGTTTTTATATATAGATTGATTTTTTTATATAATGTATCGTATATTATATTCAAATGCGTTTACTAAAATACTGTTAAATTGGAATCACATAAGGACACTTCAATTTTAAGTATATGTATCGATGTGTAGGGACACTGCTGACGCGTTAGTTTTATATACCGAGGCGCAAACACTGCTGGGCGCAGCAGTCGTCTCCCCGCACGCTATGGGTTAGGTCATATTATAATATCGTATAGTATTTTATATTGTTTAGTGTAACTGGTACCAGACTACAATTATATATTTTTTACACCAAGTATTATTACTTATTCACCACAACCCACTGAAACCCTACAACTGGTGACCCCGACGTGATTTAAGTTAGTCCACTTACCCTACAATTAAACCCTACAATTGGTGACCCCAAAATGGACACGGAGCCTACTGTTGCTTGGCGCGAGGGCACGCGTTGTTATCGAATATCGCAGCAACGTGACCGACGGATACGACGCGTGGCAGCCAGAAATGCACCTGGAGGTGAGTCCATGGGAGACGACTCGTCCTGTTTGCCGTGACCAACAGGACTAGTGACCTAACCCAAGATGTTCGTAAAAAAATGATTGTATGATGATCTGCCTGCAAGAACATTCATTACTACTCAACATGGTTGCTTTGTTAGCAAATTTATGTATCGGCCAAAGCAGACCATAGGAGACGGAATACGAGCGACATGGAATTTCCGGGACGAGGCATCAGGCGTTACTTGGAAGCGTGAAACATTCCGCATCAAGATGAGAATCGCAGCATACCCGAGGAGAAACATGGATGGCTGGAGGACACGTCGGTGGCACTCTTTAGCACAGTGCACGCGACGGAATGGTGCATCACACGTGGACGCGACGACACATACCGCTTCAGTGTTGGATAGCGCAACCTACAGCATCCAGAAGAATTCGGTCCATTGCTCATTGTGAAATATTGGTGAATTTCGTTGGCAGATACTCAATAGACAGTAGCAAATTGTTTCTTTATACAGAATGCGTCAACAGCATCTTATGAAGAACAAAATTGGCAAGATTGTGAAATGCGTGTTAACTCGTGAATTTTGTTAGTATTTTTAAAGTGTTGCACCTGTACACAGATAGCGTAATGATATGATTTAGATTTCATTCCATTATTATTATCTTCGTTCAACATAGGAACAGTGATTGTACAATATGTCAATTCAACTTTCTTGGAACCGCTCGAGCGACGGCTCAAGTAACATAATACTCTATGTGTTTTGCAATGTACGACGATAACGTTTAGTTTTATTCTTTGTACCTAATGATTGTTTATGTGAATGTAATTATGGTGAACTTCATTTACTGAAATTTTTTCAAGTTATAAATTTTTTGTTGTAAAAATTTGGGGGGAGTACTGTAGGGACACTGCTGACGCGTTAGTTTTATATACCGAGGCGCAAACACTGCTGGGCGCAGCAGTCGTCTCCCCGCACGCTATGGGTTAGGTCATATTATAATATCGTATAGTATTTTATATTGTTTAGTGTAACTGGTACCAGACTACAATTATATATTTTTTACACCAAGTATTATTACTTATTCACCACAACCCACTGAAACCCTACAGATGTATAGATCGATATCCATAGAACTGACCCTTTTAAAAATTCCACCAATCTGAAAAATGCTTGTAAATGGATTGGATTGGATTGTAGATGGATTCCTCTCTCAAACTGAAATATTTGTACATCCATTCCCAACAGATATTAAATTGAAATACAAATTCAGCGTAAATTTTGGTAGTTTACTAAACACTTAGCGCTTGAAACGGAGTTATTTGAAAACTTTGAGAATTGGTGTTTAACTTGGTTAATATAATTCTTGCTAGCTAAAGCTTCTGTTTGATTGCTCAAAATACCACATTTAAACAGTTGTATATAATATTGGGATTTTATATTGGGATTTCATACCTAAAGTCTGCTTGTTTGTCTGTCACAGTTAATGAACTGTGATAGCTAGATAGCTAAAAATGTTCAAAGATGATTTAAAATAATGATAACATTAGTACAGGATTGTTTAAGAGGCCCTTCTTACACATTCCATAATACACTCAATGTTTTCCTTTAGGACAAACGAAACTTTTTTGGCATTATTTGGTACGAAACCCGCCGCATGCGAAAATTTGTTCGACATCTGAGGGGTAAGTGCGAGTTTCGGTGAGCGCCTGTCGACATTCACTAACGAGCGCGTTATCACCGATTTGTATGGGATCGAGACAAGTTCCCGCGTTTACAGCTAGGTGGCGGGGTCTCGATTCCAAACGAATTGGTGAGCCGTGAATGTCGACAAGCTCACTCAAAAACTCGCACTTGCCCCTCGGATTCAAACACAATCACGGCAGTTGCATACCCCACTCCGCCACCAAGTCTGTCAACTTCTTTGTCTCGTGCTAATTAGTACACCAAAATTAATCAACCCAGGATGATCTCTAGAACGTCTAAGCCCAAACTATGCTACATTAGCAAACTGTGGTTACAAATTATTAAACGCAGATGCTTCTAAATATCGCACAAACTTCACTAATTAGGAAAGTTGGACCCAAATGTTGGTGATGTTGGCCAAATATCGTTCCAAATTACTGTTTTACGTTTTATATCTCTTTTACAGGTGGGACGTGGTTTAATCTATATTTAAGTTTAGCTGGATTTTGAATGAAATTTCATTATAATTAAGACTAGAGCATCCTTTTATTCGTGACTAGCTGAAACGCACAACTTCGTTTACAGGAGAGAAAGAATGAGATAGGTGTATTTATTGACTAACAAAGATCATGTTTCCCGTCACTTGTAATCCCGTCGCGTGTAATCCCGTTGCTAATACTGCATTATTTTAGAACAATTTTACGTAACAATGGTTATTGTAAGCCAACCTTAAAATATAGACATATATTGCTGTGGCGAACTTTGTATTTTTATTACATAACTTAACCATTTACGCAACGGAAGCTCTCAAAAGGAATCATTTTACCCAGTTCTTTTTTTTTTCGTGAGGGAAAATCCTCAGAGGATGTTATGCCGGACTAAAAAAACCTCACGTACACGCCTAACAGCCTGTGGTTGGGAGTCCCGGGTAAGCCTTCGGAAGGATGTCCCGGGACTCACAACAGACCTACGGCCGCCACTGCGGCCTCGCCCAGGAGGTGGTTCGGGTGCTATCCCGCGTCTATGGGGGGTTTCAGGTGTGATCCCGCTTCTAATTTACCCAGTTGTTAAAACATTTATCATTGCTGCTCCACTCTTATTAAATTCATGATACTATAATTAGTCTGTAGCTATCCTCGATAAATATAATATCGAATTGTAAAATAATTTTTGACTGCCTCTGTGGCAGTGGTAGTGTTTAGATTCCATTCCCGGATCGGTCCAAATATTTGTGGGAACCACAAATGTTTGTTACGGAGTTAGGGTGTTTTTACTTATAATATGGGAAGTCAGTATGTATTTAGAAATATATAAGTAGTCTATCAGTCGTCTAGATCCCATAGCACAAGATTATATTAGCTTAATTTGGGATAGATGATATTGTGTAAGAATATGCACATTTTTTTTTTATTTCCACTTGCAGTTTCTTAGATTCTAGCGTTTAAACACTTGAACAAACTCTTGAGCTTTATAATATTAGTTTTATTGGATAAAAATTCCAGTTAACATTGTCAGCAACTTATGCAATTAATGTCTGTTACTTTGCCGCAAAAACCGATTAAAAATAAGGTTTCTCAGAAGCTCAAGTGGGTAAGACTCAGGCTATTGAGCAGCGCGACCAGTGCAAGGGGAGTAGTCGTAGCATGTTTTCTCTCTGAAATCGTATTCATTTATACACCACTACAAAAGCAATCGGCTGCTACTATGGAACTTACACAAAACAATTAAAACCATACACTGGTATAATCGCGTAATTCTTTTGGAATACGCTTTAAGACAAGGGGAATTTTGAGAATGAGGCCTCTCTTCTTGATAAATGTCATAGGTCATATTGCTCTATGGATACAAGCATATCGGCACATCAAAGTAAAATAAGCTCTTGAATGAGATTGGTTCAGATTTTCTTTTCATTTTATGTTTTCTGAGTACGGTTTTGTATGAAAGAAATTGATAGAAATAATGGTTTACAAAGCAAGGAGAAGCTTTAATATGCTTTGCTACCAAAAAAAAATACGTATTACTTAGTATTTATCAATTTGTGAGCATAATGCTTTTTGCTTCATCTAAGAAAAATAAAAAGTAGCATTTTTTATTATCAACCAGAGTTTTTCATTATTTTAAAATTCTACACAAAGATAAAGAACAGCAAAGTAACTTAGCAATCAAATTGGAACAAAAACAATCAATGAAAACAATACACCTTCATTATATCACAACAATAGGGACTCCAAATTGCGGAACCCTAAATCACGGACACTTCTGCACGACAAAGAAAAAAATCATAAGCGGAAAATTCGGATACTTTTCACTAATGTATTTTTAAACAAAAGTGAAAGAGAAAGTAACTTTTCACTGACTGCTTATTGTTTGTTTTATTTTTATACTACTGGCATAGCAGACAAGCATACGGCTCACCAGGCGAACTGGTGGTCACCGTTGCCTATGAACGTTTACAAAACCAGAGGCGCTACACTCGCGCTTCCGACCCTGCAAGAGCCTTCCAAGAACCCTCTTGAAGAACCCCATACTGTAGGCTTTTGGGAAACCGAGGCTGGGAGCTCATACCATAATCAAAGCGTTCGCGGAAGAAACCCCCTATGGGACCTTACCCTGCTTGAATGCTGCGGACACAAGGTTTGAAGATGAACACTCCGTCTGTTTGCAGCAGAAATTTTGAAGTCCCAGGGTTCCTGCCAGTCCTCAGGGCCTCGGTCATTATGGCCGATAGTTTTGGTTGAAGGAGTCTTCGGCATCCGTATGTCTATATCTACTAATTAATCCATACTAATATTATAATGAGGAAAAATTTGATCGATTGTTTGCATCGAATTGGCTTCGGAACTACTGAACCGATTAAAAAAATTCCATCACAGTTGAGAAGCTACAATATCCCTGGGTATCATAGGCTATATTTTATTCCCGTATTCTCTCGGGAACGGGAACTACGTGGGTGAAGCGCGCCATATCCATTTGTCGAAAATATAGCTTATGTCAGCCGGAGAAAGTTTAAATTCCCAATAGTGAAAGAATTTTTTAAATCGGATCATAAGTTTCGGTGCCTATTCGATACAAACAAACAAATAAACAAACAATCAAATCTTTCCTTTTTCTTATATTATTATGGATACCTACAGACCCCTGAAATAATTAGACTATTCTGTAGTACCCTCCCTTTTCCGTTAATAAAATCGGCATAAACGATAAAACCAGAAGGCGTTGTTCACAAAAGCCCATAAAGTCGGTTTGTGAACAATAAAATTATCGGGAAAATGTTAGCATTAAATCTTACAGCGTTTAAATTGAGTTTTCATTGGTTTAATTGTTACTGAAGAACTGTTCTTGACTGTACTTCTTAGGCAAGGAGCTGACTATTTCTTTTTGTGTTTATGAAAACTTGCGAAGTTTCCATTTACGATCGTTTCCTTGCTTTAGAAGATTCTTGTTTATAATCTTCACAAACAATACCACTTCATTATCACTTTCACTGCAGTTCAATTTATCACTTTCTGCATGAAATAAACATTATTATTTAGGAAATATATATGTATACGGGAGAAATTTAAAAATGACAATTGTTACCAGACCAAAAACGTAGTGAAAAAATAGTGGAAGAGTACCTACTGTGTGGTTTTAGCTTAGTAAGTAGAAGTCCAGCATTACATAGCAATCATGATATTTTTTTACAAGTTATACTCAAAAAAGGCCCTTAGAGTGCATACACAGTATACCCTGCCAGTAAATAAATCAACACGAGACTAAATTGAGCGAAATTCCTAGTTTCTAACTTCGATTGAATACAACGCACAGATTTCAAACACAATTTCTCTTAACCCACAAATTCGACCAAAACACGATTGGGGCTGAATTTTAAACATCACAAAAATCGAATCCGTGACGTCTAGCTGTGGCAATTTGTATTGGGTTTGCATTTACCACTCGATTGTACGATAGTCTGAGAGGTGGGTTACTTTAGAGCTCTTTCTTTATCTTAGCGTAAAGCCTAGATAGTCGTATGTCGCTCAACATCATTATTTCAGAAGTATTAAAGACTTTGTGTCGTAAACGCCCACATTTCACTTACAGTTTTTTGTCCTTTGTAATAAAATATTATATTTGTGGAAATTTTCGCACAACATTATCTAGCACCAATTCACCTTGTATTATATGTATAAATATAAGCTTATGCTATAGGATCTAGACTCACACTCTGCGTCCGGTGCGTTCCAGCACGGTTAGATCCGATAGGTGTTTTCTTTCGCGCACGCTGAGGTTGTGGAATGACCTCCCTGCCTCGGTTTTCCCAAACGCCTACAGTATGGGGTTCTTCAAAAGGGGTCTTAGAAGGTTTTTAAAGGGTCGGCAGCGCGAGTGTGGCACCTCTGGTGTTGCAAACGTTCATAGGCTGCGGTGACCAGCGGTCCTTCTGGTGGGCCGTATGCTTGTCTGCCACCTTAGTGGTATAAAAAAAAAGACGACTGATAGAAAATACACAAACTCCGAAACAATCATTTTGTGGATCACACAAATATTTGGACTAGCCCGGGAATCGAACCCAGAACCTAATCACGGCTGCAGGCTATTACACTACTGAATGCGCCACAGAGGCGTCTGTAGTGTTACTCAGAAAATCAGACAGTCAAACTTCAATTCTATACAACCGCACAGATTTCATGCACAATTTCTCTCTTAGCCCACAAATTGGACCAAAACTCATTGAGGCTGAATTTTAAACATCTCGAGAATGAAATCCGTGACATCTTGCTGAGAAACGTTATATTGGTTTTGCATTTACCACTCGATTGGGTTTTAGTTTAAGAGGTGGGGTAATTTAGAGGTCTCTCGTCGTAGCGTCATATACAGTTATTTCAGAAGTATTATGACTTTATTTCGTACACGCCCACATTTTAACTTAGGTTTTTGGCCTGGTAATCCAATTGCCGTGGCGCAGGATGTTGCAGATAGAAAAATTTTCAAGACCTCCAACTTGACTTAACGTCTGTTATGTACTGACAACCGGGACCAACGGCTTAACGTGCCTTCCAAAACACAAGAAGTCACGTGGTATTCCACCCATCCAAGAACCAGCCATAGCAAAAGTGGCTTACAGGGATGATCGTTTACAAAACACTGACTCAGTAAATCCACGAGCGTTTCTCTTATTTAGTAAAATATGTACCCACATAATTTTCAATTTGAGTTCTCATTTCTGAATGTAAACAATTAATGTTCAATTAATTCCCATGTTTACACAGATGCAAAGCTATCAAGTCGCAGAGAGATCTTGTAGGATATCCATTAATTGTAATTTACGGGGTTGTAAACCCACAATGTAATTCGATACAATTAACTTGGATTCTGTTTAATATACGGTATTTATTAATCACCATTAATGTTGCCCAATTGAAAAAAGATACAGGATTGTTATTGAAATTAGGTTCCGCTCCGAAAAAGTTAAAAACTGGACCCTATTCATTAATAGGGTCCAGTTTTTAACTTTTTCGGAGCGGAACATACGGATTCGGAACGGATTTGACAGACAGACGGACAGCGAAGCCTCATTAGGCTTCGCTGTCCGTCTGTCTGTCATCAAGCTGTATCCAAAAAAACCGTCAAATAGACAGCTGAATTTTCAGAGACGATACACGAGTACTTCAACAGAATTACAGCTTAGCAAAAAAGAGTAGAAGATAATGGAGGAGCCACTGTGCTGTTCATTTGGCAACCGACAAACCGGCAACCGTTAAAGAACCAACAATCAGTAGCCAGTTGTCAACAACCGACAATAAACCCGCCAATCAATTTGTATAACGTCATTGACTGACAGACACGTGTGACGTTATTGGCAGCTTCTTGACAATGTAGCCAGCCTGCAAAATATTAGTTCCGTTTCTAGACTTTTCTGCCAAGCTATACTTATACACCGTCTCTGTAACAACAAATACTTAAACGAGAAAACAAAAATAGGATGGCAAAAATCGTGATTGTTGTTTGTCGTTTTCTGGTACGAAACCCTCCATGCGCAAGTCCGACTCACACTTTAAAGCTTTCTTTTCTAACGGAGTTTGGATTGCCTCTTCTCACGGTCACTTTGAATAATGTGCACGTGTTTCCCTCTTCTAACAATACGGGGTTCCTCTAGCGGAACGGACTTAAGGACCACCGTCAGAAGACTTACGGACCTTGAGAATGATATTATCCGTTAGGCGGGAGGCGTTTTTGGCGAGCCTACAAAGAAAATTTTGATAGCACGAATCATAAGTTACTAAAACTGATACTGAAGCGCTCGTGGCCCCGCGGACTCAATGTTCTGTAAACGATCACTGCAGTAAACAACTTTCACTATGGCCTGTCCTTGGATGGGTGACCATCCATGTGTCCACTTTGTGACATTTATTTGAGCGCTTTCGTGCTTTGGAAGGCACGTTAACCCTCGATCACTCGCGCGGTTTTTAGCCTCGTGAGCACTCGCGGGGTGTTGTGGCCACCCCACATACATAAAGTGATTTTATGTAAATATAAAAACGGTTACTGGTATTAAACTAGCATTTTTTTATTATGTGTTGTATGACGTATATAAATAAAAAACCTAAATTTAATAATCAACTTTATTACTGTTCTACAAAACATTTATAATAATCAGCCATTTTTTGCATAATATTGGATCTTTCCTCGAGGAACCAAAAAAAAAATCTTCTTTTATTTTAACATAAGCTTTCTCATTAAAAATAAAAAATATAAGAATTAATTAACAAAATTAAATTAAAAATCTCATTTTTGTGACAAGAACTACAAATTAACTTCATGTGTTTTTGACACAAGGTTCGTTTGCAAAAATTACAGTGACACAACGTTTTGATGTCTTTAGAGCGTTGACAAACTATACAGCGTTGCTTTTTTGTTGGTGACAATCCTTCCGTGCTTGGTCCAGAAGCAGTCAACATCCTCTTGAGTGCTTTCGGTGCCAACTCATCTGAAAATAAAAAAAATGAGAAAATGTTACATACGAACACAGAAAGGTAAATAAAAGTATGTATAAACAAATACTATTACATATATGCTTACGAATACGTCAATTTACATTTATTATAGTAAATACCGGCATAATAAACAATTTACATTTTCAAAATAATTGAAATCATGTACCTTGCTGATAAAGTAACCTTTGCAAAAGTATAACACGAGCGCTCGCGGGGTGTCGTGACCACCCCAAACAAATTTTGACACGTCCTCACGCTGCGAGCAATCGCGCCACACTGCCCCTCTCATCCCGTGTCGACTCGTTTAAAGGTCACTTGAAGGTACTGAGGCGAACAAATATGTAATTAAAGAAATTATCAGTAATTTTTACGTTTAAAAATGCGAGGGGTGCCTACAACACCCCGCGCGAGTGATCGAGGGTTAAGCCGTTGGTCAGAGAATCACTAACTGGCGAGTGTCTGACGAAGCTAGTGGTTCTGATCACAGGTATATCTGTTTTAGATACGATACAGAGGACTCCTTTCCAGGAGTCGGAGAAGAAATCCCAGGAACACTAACTGGGAGGCGTACACTAAGGAACTAAAAAACGAGTTAGAATCAGTTAAAGGTAAATTGAACTCTACGGTTGACATTGAACTTGAGGCTGAGCGGGTTGACAGAGCCATTAAAACGGCATGGTACACAAACTGCCCAGAGAAAGAAGCGAAAGGAACTAAGGTTCCGTGGTGGACGCCAGATTTAGAAAATAAAAGACAGGCAATTCGCCGCATCTTCAACGACGCTAAGTCCAAGAGATGTTTTAAAGAGTACTCCCGAGCGCTTACCGAGTACAATCTGGCAGTTCGCAAGGAACGAAGGAAATCATGGCAATCTCACTGCCAGGACATCAATACTGTTCCTGAACGTTCAAGATTGGTAAAGGCTATGTCTGTGAGTAGAAGTAATACCCTTAATGCAGTTAGAACCCATGAAGGGAGACTAACTGAATCTGGTAAAGAAACCCTAAAGATCATGATGAAAACACATTTTCCGGACTGTAAGATTCATGATAATTCTGGCACAGATGATCCCATGCCCGTAGAAGAGCAAAACATGCGAACTACGAAAGCAGACTGGGATGTTGCAAAGAAGGTAGTAGAAGAAAGAAAACTCAGTTGGGTATTGAAAAACTTTCAACCATATAAATCACCAGGTTCGGACGGCATATACCCGATACTACTACAAAAAGGTCTTCCTATACTAGGCCCGCACTTGATGCGGCTTTTTAAGGCCTGCATAGCCTTTGGATTCATTCCAAAGATATGGAGGGAAGTGAAGGTAACTTACATTCCGAAACCAGGGAAGGATAGCTATGAAGAGGCAAAGTCGTTTCGTCCGATAAGTCTCTCGTCTTTCTTATTAAAAACCCTGGAGAAATTGGTAGATCAATACATAAGGGATGGGCCTCTCACAAAGAAACCATTTCATAAGCTACAATGTGCCTACCAAACCGGAAAATCAACCGAAACTGCGTTGCACCATGTAGTCGAGAGAGCAGAGAATGCTATTGATGGACAAGAGATTTGTGCGGCTGCGTTTCTGGACATTGAGGGAGCATTTGACCGCACAACATTCGAATCGATTATGAAAGCCGCAAAAGAACACGGCATTGACCCCACCCTCTGCAAATGGATTGACTTCATGCTGAGGGGCAGGAGAGTAAGGTCATCTCTATTAGGAGATGAAATTCACGCCACAACGACCAAGGGATGCCCTCAAGGAGGGGTATTGTCCCCCACACTGTGGTGTCTGGTAGCAGACTCCCTCCTAACCAAACTGAATAGAGGGGCATGCTTCGCTGTGGGATATGCAGATGACATAGTTGTCATGATCAATGGTAGATTTCCGGAAATTGTCTCGGAACTTCTGCAACAGGCTTTGAAGGATGTGGAGGAATGGTGTGCTGAAAATCATCTAACCATAAATCCCAGCAAAACTACAATTCTTCCTTTTACAAGAAAGAAGAGGTTGAGCAAATTAAAGAAATTGCTTTTATTTGACACAGAGTTAGAATGGTCCACCAACGTGAAATACCTTGGTATGACCTTAGACAAGGAGCTCACATGGAATCTGCATGCCAAGAAGGTGACAGAAAAAGCCATGAGAGCCTTCAATATGTGTAGATCGGCGTATGGCAAAACCTGGGGTCTGAAGCCCAAGGTACTGTACTTCATTTACACCACTATGGTTCGCCCAATTTTAACCTACGGCAGTGTTGTATGGTGGACAAGAACCAAACTAACATCGTGCGTGGAAGAATTGGGCAAACTACAGAGGATGGCCACTATGGCTATCACAGGAGCGTTTAAGTCCACGCCAACAAAGGCGTTAGATATAATACTAAACTTAACCCCTCTTCACATCTTCATACAACAGGAGGCAATCAAAACCTTATACAGACTAAAAACGGCAGGCGCTTTTAACTGCAATAGGCCAACAACGCGGCATACAAAAATGGAGCTTAATGATGAGATTCAAAGGAAGATGCATATGATTAGCGACGCTATGCCGTGCATAAAAATCTTCAAAAGAAGCTTCAAAATACATGTCCCCACAAGGGAAGACTGGAAGCAGGAACTGCGCTCACCAGATGCAGACTGCCTCATCTGGTACACAGACGGTTCAAAAACGGAATCTGGTACAGGAGCAGGTATTTACTCAGAATCTTCACAACTTTGGAGCAGCCTGGGTCAGTACACCACGGTCTTCCAGGCCGAGATGTATGCCATCATAGCATGCGCAGAGGAAAATCTGAAAAGGAGTGTAGAGAACAAGACCATCTACATTCTTAGCGACAGTCAAGCGTCACTAAAGGCCTTAAATTCCTACAAGGTCAACTCAAAACTTGTCCTGAATGCGGTGAAAACCCTAAACAAGCTGGGCCGCAGGAACAAGCTGCGACTGCTCTGGGTCCCAGGCCATGTAGGAATAAAAGGAAATGAGAAGGCCGATGAGCTAGCTAGGACAGAATCGGCAAATGCCATGCTTGGACCTGAACCATGTATGGGCCTACCAGCATGTACATTCATAAAGGCCGCTAAGGATTACGCTGATAATAAACACATGCAAGAGTGGGATATCAGTCAAGGGTTACTACATTCGAAGAAATTCATAAGTAGCAGAACCAATGAGGCTTCTAAATTTATATTGAATAATGGAAGAAGCAAAGCTCGAGCTGTGGTTGGTGCCCTTACAGGGCATTACGGAACCAACGACATGCTTTTTAAAATGAAGATCACTTCAAATAACGACTGCAGAGCCTGCGGTGATGTCAAGGAAACTATGGAGCACATCCTGTGCGAATGCGACGTCTTAGCAGCGAAGCGTATGAGCCTCCTTGGGAATGCTTATCCCAAACCGGAAGAATACAGGTTTCTTCCTCTTAGTGGGATCACCGCGTTAATAGACCACTTCTTCAAAGAGTAAGAAACAATAAGGTAGGGGCTAACACAAAAGATCCCACTGGGTCGAAGTGTTGCTGACTTCGTCAGCCCCCGATGTAAGATAAGATAAGATAAGCCGTTGGTCCCGGTTGTCAGTAAAATAACAGTCGTTAAGCCAAGTTGAAGGCCTTTTTAGGCGGCTTGAAAAATTCAACAGCAGGCAGTCACAACCTGCGCCTGTCCATCTCAACACGGCAATACGGCTCACTACCTATTATGTGGGACAAATTCTAAAAAGATGAAATGTGGGCATATAATATGCCTCTGCCTACCCCTTCGGGGATAAAAGCGTGACCATATGTATGTATGTATGTAAAACTGATACTTTACATAAAATTATACACAGTGGGTAGGGTGACCGTTATATTCATATAAATTTTATTATAAGGAGTAAACTACGTTAGCATAAAACCTTTAGTACTGAATAAAAAATTTTGAAGATAAACTTAATTTTATTAAGTCATTTTAAGTAACTCACTCCTTTTAATATCTTCGTAGCTATTTTATAGAAGAAGATATTCAAAGGATTACGAATTAAAATTCACAAACGCAACGCTATCTTAACCAAAAGTAATTAAGAATTAAGCGTAGGTTAATTCTAAATAATGTTATGGGTAGGTACCGAATAATAAATAATAAAACATATTGTTATTGTTCATACGTATAATATCTACACAAAAACATCAAGAATCTCGAAACAAATATTTATGGGTCACACAAATTTTATCCTGTGATGGAAGTCGAACCCACGACCTCACGGCCAGAAGTTGAACTAGACGACTACTGAATCAATACAGTCCGAAATAGGCCCACTGCTATTTTCCACCCACTGGCTTTTTTTGGTTTTGTTTTGGTTGACCTAGGTCATCCGGAACTGGCTAAAACCTTTCGCGGACATATCCCAACAACAACATTAAATCTTTATCGCAAGGATCCTTCTAGGTGTTTGGGGGTTATTGTGAGGCGACCAAATAGTGTAGACTAATGTCCGCACCACGCAGATTTATACCACTCAGCACAATTGCAAAAAAAATAAGAATGACAATATAACGAAATAAACCCACTCTGCAACTCTATAATACTCGGTTTCAAACGTTTTCCTGTATTCCAACAGCATAAAATATCTGTTGCAATACAGACAAATTCTGTAAACATAATAAAATTCACAAAACGCGCACCAGAAAGGTTCCCAGTTCCCAGTGAAAGAGCGTCGGTAGGTAATTCCATCGTATCATTTGAATTGGAGATTTCACTGACTGTAATCTAAGAGCCACGGCGAATGTCATCTGTCGTTATTCTGTTAATTAAGGGTAAATCTATGTAGATGAAGGTCTTGTCGAGTTTGGAGATGGATTTTTGAGTTAAGTATCACTAAAAATTTGGGAACCGTGATTGCTAGAGAAGGGAATTTTCATAGATGAAGTATTTCTGTTGCTGCTATAACAACTAATACTAAAATCAGAAAAAAGGAGGAGTGGCTCCTAAACAACAAACGTGTTTTTTTTGGTCAATATTAATGCTGTTTTTTGGTAAAGAACCCTCTTTAAGTCCGACTCTCACTTGGCCAGTTTTTTTTAATACATCTGATACCGTATTATTTGGCCGTGAGACATAATGCAAGAACTTTTAATTACTTCTTTACATTTTTATTACTTTTCACACTAAACTAAATAAAGACAGCATGTGGAAGATGCCTATTTAGTCTTATTTTACTTTCACATTTTAGCCCCTCTCTATAAAATAGATTACAAAGGGGCTTATGGCGAGACTTGTGTCTGTAGTCTGTGACTCCGTTGCATTAAATTGCGTCAATAGGTCACGTGGATCATCAGTTCAAAATATTAAATAAAACAAAAATGACAACGTCAATCGGATTGAACTTTCACTTTAACAACAAACGTTAGAGAAGCAGTCGGGTGAGACCGTCTCACGGCTTCTTGTTTATCTATTACATAAACACACAATACATTTTTCGCCCTACTCAGCTAAAAAAGTTTGACAATTACTGTTTCTTTGTTTATGTTTTGTCTCACAGCCAAATACGTGAATGCTTTCCATGAAAATTTTTCTTGATAATATACGTAATTGGTTTTCATAGGATTTTTATAACGTCTACATATCTGTTCTACTCAATTTTGGTTTAATACTATTAGGATAGTTATGCTTGTACATCATTCAATACTCGTAACAAACGCTTCAAGTCATTCAATATAGACACACAACTACGTTTCAATATAGACACACAACTACGTTTCAATATAGACACACAACTACGTTTCAATATAGACACACAACTACGTTTCAATATAGACACACAACTACGTTTCAATATAGACACACAACTACGTTTTTACCTGTGTAGCCGTTTTTATTCTTCTATAAAGATATAGAAATTCGCCAGCTGCTATCCCCGGACAATCAGTAATTTAGCGAAGGGTTTCTGAAGTCAAACGGAAGTGTCCCTCATTATGGTGTTTAAGGAAAAGGTAAGGGTATATTTATCATGGCTACTAGTTTTGATGTCTTGTATCATTTTATACATACATAGGTAGTCACGTCTTTACCCCAAAGGAGTAGCAGAGTCATATAATATGCCCATTTCACCTTTTTAGAATTTGTCCCTCGCTGGGAGTTTTTATTTTATATTTCACACAACGCTATCTGGTCCCAAAGTACACTAGGAATTACGTGTTTGTGTTATGGGTATCAGACTACGGATACTTATACCTATACTTATATACTTTTTAAATACGTAAGTACATATTTAACATAGAAACACCCACTCTTGAGACAAACATTTATGGGTCACACAAATATTTGTCTCCGATGGCAATCGAACCCACGACCTCCAGCGCCGCAGGCGGTATCACAACCGACTGCGCCACAGAGACAGGCTTATTTTGTATTGGTGGTATTTGGTGAGCCGTATTGCCGTGTTAAAATGGACAGGAACATGTTGTGTGTGACTGTCCGTTATTAAAAAATTTCAAGCCACCCTTATGGCCTTCAACTTGGCTTCAACCAAATCAGCCTATCGCAGTTCACTCCTGGATGTAGGCCTCTCTCAATTTACGCCACAATACAAGGTCCTGCGCCTTTCGCATCCAGCCCCAGCCTGCGACCTTTGCTTAACTTGGCTTAACGACTGCTATTTTACTTAAAACCGGTAACATCGGCTCGGCGTGCCTTCCGAAGCACGAAATATACAATATTACAGACGTACAGATGACAATATTCTAGACTATGTTGATTGTGAATGAATCCACAAATATTTATTACTAGATGAACCCGCAACTTCGTTTACGTCACATAAGGTGTAAGAAAAGAGAGGTATTTCTTCAGCAGACTCATCAACCAGTCTATTCTAAAACAATTCAGTTCACTGAATTGTTTTAAAATAGCCTTAATCATTAAGCTCTTTTATGATTAAGCCAACACGCCAGTTTGGATTTACCCATTTTTAGATTGTAAGTGTGTTAAGCGGTTACTGCTCAGTAACCGCTTAACCGATTGCAATGCGGTTTTCTTTATTGTGTTGAGGTTTGCTCCATTTATAGTCATCTCGGTGTAGCATGGTGCGTATGACAGTTGTCGATCGCGTTTCGTTTCACTCTTGAAAGTTGCCGTGAATTACAATTATGAACTTAGTATTTCAGCTACATCCCATTCATTATATATTAAATCGTTAATCACTGTTGTATATAAAATTAAACTCAACCAGAATATTCTAGTCTACAAATAAAATGAATTTGGAAGAAAAATTTAACAAATTGTTGAGTATAACGTAACACCAAAGATGTCTTTAGTGATGGGATTATATACATCTACGATGGATAGTCGATATTTTGATAAAACAAAATGTATATTGTCCGTAGTTCCAACTTTTATTGTAAAATAGTAGATTGTACTACAAGAGCATAAAAGAAGCCATTTTATACGAGACGGTTGGCTCGGGCGGATATTAAGTCGAGGATAAAATGGGTTTTATGATCGAGTTATACACTCTGCTTTTCACTTCGATTGCAAGGAAATGAAGCAGTGATATTGTAAATAAAAGTCTTTAATTAAAATTAAAAGTAACATTTGAACAATTTTCAATTTGAACAATGTCTTTTTTCAAGTTTTTTTTTAATCATTCTACATGAAGCATTAGGCATGGGTAACGAGACCCATACTACCTAATCATTTTTTCACTCATAATACTATCTGATTTTTAATATTTCTTAATTTATATAGAACACAGAAAGTACAAATTAAATGTAACAAAAAAAAAACAAGTTATTTAATAGCGCTTTATTATGTTTGGTTCATAGAGTAACACGATCTTCATGATACCGTCTCTACTTGTTTTAGAAGAAGAAAAAGAACTTTACGCACTAGAGCATAAAATGTTGTTTTAGTCCGCATACACCCAGCATAAACAAGAACTTTACGAGCATAAGAAGTGAAAAGTATATTATTGAGTTATTATTATTAATATTTTTCCTCTTCTCGGTTACCTTCTTTTTTTTTCTTGCGAAGATACCAGATTTTAACAGATTATGTGTTTTTGTTACCGCTATAATAACAAATACTAAAAACAAAAAAATATAATATTTAAGGGGGCTCCCATACAACAAACGTATTTTTTGTCTTTTTTCGGTACGGAGACCTCTGCTCACTTGGCCGGTTTTTTAAGCTGTTTAGTTAATTCAAAAATAAATATAGCAATAATTTTCATAATAACAAACAGAACGTGATTTATCTCGTTTATCGTAGGATTCTAAACATCAATTGCATATCGACACATCCCTAGTATTGTGGTACTGATAGATATCAACGTCATACTGCCAACTGTCATACGCACCTTGTTACAGCGAGGCGACTAGTGTTTATTTTATGTCAATCGGTTTATAAATATAAAAGTTATATCACTTTAAAGAATCGTACATAGACGTATGAATCATTAGGAGGAAGGGCCTAACGGTACTCCGTTCGTTGAGCAGCCCGCCTGGGGCAGTACCTCCGCCCTGCAGAAGACCGCGGTAATAGTAACCTGACTCCGGTCGGGTTATGTTCTCCGTCGGTTAGCAGGGATCCAGAGCTCATTGGGGTGACATTGTGCCGGTGACGGTGTGACCAGAGGCTTATCTGTCTCCATTGGCAGATCGAGGCGCGGAATATTGGTACGGCGATCAGGGAGACCCGGTGAAACGGTTGACCGCTGACCGCCTGCAGGCTGTACGGGACCCGAACCTGGGGATTACTTAATCTCCGCCCCAGGAGGCTGAACCAGCAGCCTGTGTAAAGTCCCTGGTGCTGTGGTCGTGCCGGAGGAGGATACCGGAGTGGACGCGGCTACTGCATCGGGGGGGGACCGGGGGCCCTTCCGTACGCCGTGCCAATCTACCGCACTACCTCTGTCTGCCTTCGGCGAGTTCGAGCCTCGCCTAGTCTCCTGCGCCACCGACACAAAAGCGCCCCCTTCACCTTCTTAATTCCCCATATTTTTAAGAACTATGGCTACAAAAAGAAAGAAAAAGGATTCCACAGCGGCATCGTCGTCCACACTTCAAGTGGACTTTTGCAACATCAGGGGTATGCGCACGAACATCAACGTAGTCCACCACCATCTTGAAACTGCGAAGCCGACCCTTCTTTTCTTAACGGAGACGCAGATCTTACGTCCGGGCGATACATCTTGCTTAATGTACCCTGGCTACAAGCTTGAGTACCACTTTAGGCAGAAAGCCGGGGTATGTATGTACGTCCGGGATGATGTCTGCTGTCGTCGTCTTTCAAGCCTCGAAGACAGGGACCTGTCTACGTTATGGGCACGCTTGGATCACGGGGGCCGCACTTGGATCTACGCGTGCGTGTATAGGTCTCACAGCGGTGGTAACACGGACACAGTTCGCCTTTTTGACCACCTGCAACAAGCGACTGACAAGGTGATTGAGCAGTATCCCTCCGCGGAGATAGTGATTCTGGGGGATTTCAACGGACATCATGTTGACTGGTTGGGCTCCCGGACCACCGACTTTGCGGGGAAAGCTGCTCACGAATTTGCCCTGACCTATGGGTTCTCTCAACTGGTTAAATCCCACACAAGGATACCAGACAAGAAGAACGAGCATAGTGCATTGCTGGATCTCCTGCTGACAACGCGTCCGGACGGATACAGTGTTTCAGTGGATGCTCCACTCGGATCGTCGGACCACTGTGTCGTTCGGGCGCATGTGCCTCTCGCAAGGCCTGAACCACCTCGGCCCAAGGAGTGGCGACATGTATGGCACTATAAGTCAGCAGACTGGGATGGACTGCGAGAGTTTTTCGCGTCGTACCCATGGAGGCGGCTTTGTTTTGCCTCAGAGGATCTGGATTCTTGCGCTGCAGCAGTCGCTGCGGGGATCTTGGAGGGCATGGAATGTTACATTCCCAACCGTTGGATCCCTGTAGGAGCAAAAAAGCGACCGTGGTTCAATCGGCTCTGCAGAGAAACTTTGATGTTGAAAGAATCTGCTTACAGGGCTTGGACCACGGCTCGTGCAAATTCAGATCCAAACATCTCTGAGGTGAAACGCAAATTAAATGCCGCCTCGAGAGCCAGCAAAAGAGCAATTGTCAGGGCTAAGTTCGATTTCGTCGGCAGAATTGGTGAACGGCTAGCAGGCTACCCTTCAGGGAGTCGCGAATTCTGGTCGCTTGCCAAAGCTGCCGAGGGAAATTTCTGTCGGTCAGGTTTACCACCTTTACTTAAACCCGACGGTAATTTGGCCCAGAGCGCTAAGGAGAAAGCCGACCTTTTGGGTTTTCTCTTTGCCTCTAACTCGACCATGAGCGACGGGGGTGCTTTGCCGCCGGATATTCCGTGGTGTGGAACTTCCATGCCGGAAGTAAAATTTACGCAGCGGAATGTCCGACGTGAGCTTCAATCCCTGGACGTTCATAAGTCGAGTGGGCCGGATGGTATACCCGCGGTGGTACTGAAGCAGTGTGGTCCAGAGTTGTGTCCGGTACTTACACGTCTTTTCACGCTTTCATATTCCAAGCAACAAGTCCCGGCGTCGTGGAAGATCGCGTATGTGCATCCTGTGCCCAAGAAGGGTGACAGGACCGACCCGGCCAACTATAGGCCTATAGCCGTCACCTCCCTTTTATCTAAGGTGATGGAGCGTGTAATTAATACACAGCTCCTGAGGTACCTAGAGGAACACGACCTGCTCAGTGACCGGCAGTACGGTTTCCGTCACGGTCGCTCGACGGGCGATCTTCTGGTGTGCCTTACACACCGATGGGCGACGGCTATCGAGAGTAAGGGCGAGGCTCTAGCAGTAAGCCTTGACATCTCTAAGGCCTTTGACCGGGTCTGGCACCGTGGTCTTCTTACGAAATTGCCCTCATATGGACTGCCCGAGAGATTATGCGGATGGGTGTCTAGCTTCCTGGCCGGTAGAAGCATCAAGGCCGTCGTTGACGGCAGCTGTTCAGACTGCATGGCCATAAACGCTGGAGTACCGCAAGGCTCAGTGTTGTCCCCTACTCTGTTTCTGCTGCATATCAATGACATGTTGTCTATTGACGGCATTCATTGTTATGCGGACGACAGTACGGGAGACACTTGTTACACGGGCCGCCCCGGTATCTCTCGGGACACAGTGAAGGAAAATCGTGAACAGCTTGTGTCTGAAATCGAGGCTTCTCTTACTAGAGTGTCCGATTGGGGTGGACAAAATCTTGTCCAGTTCAACCCTTCCAAGACACAAGCGTGTTTTTTCACCGCTAAGCAAACCCCAATTACTGTAGCGCCGCAATTTCAGGGCACATCTCTTTCCATCTCCAAAAGTATAGGGATCCTTGGCGTTGACATCTCCAGTGACGTTCAGTTCCGTAGCCATTTGGAGGACAAGGCTAAGCTGGCGTCCAAGAAGCTAGGTGTGCTCAACAGGGCGCGGCGGTACTTCACTGCTGCGCAAACACTGCTTCTGTATAAGTCGCAAGTGCGGCCGCACATGGAGTACTGCTGTCACCTTTGGGCGGGGGCACCTGAATATCAGCTTCGTCCATTTGACTCGGTGCAAAGACGTGCTATAAGAGTTGTCAACGATCCTATACTTACAAGTGGTGTGGAACCTCTTCGCGACAGGAGAGACTTCGCCTCCTTATGCGTGTTCTACCGACTGTACAATGGTGTGTGCTCTGAGGAATTGTTTGATATGATGCCCACGGCTACGTTCTATCACCGCACCGCTCGCCACAGACAGGGAGTTCATCCTCACACTCTGCGTCCGGAGCGTTCCAGCACGGTTAGATCCGATAGGGGTTTTCTTCCGCGCACGCTTAGGTTGTGGAATGATCTCCCTGCCTCGGTTTTCCCAAACGCCTACAGTATGGGGTTCTTCAAAAGGGGTCTTAGAAGGTTTTTGCAGGGTCGGCAGCGCGAATGTGGCGCCTCTGGTGTTGCAAACGTTCATAGGCTGCGGTGACCACCGGTCCTTCTGGTGGGCCGTATGCTTGTCTGCCACCTTAGTGGTATAAAAAAAAAAAAAAAAAAAAAAAAAAAAGAAAAGAATCTAAAAATGGGTAAATCCAAACTGGCGTGTTGGCTTAATCATAAAAGAGCTTAATGATTAAGGCTATTTTAAAACAATTCAGTGAACTGAATTGTTTTAGAATAGACTGGTTGATGAGTCTGCTGAAGAAATACCTCTCTTTTCTTACACCTTATGTGACGTAAACGAAGTTGCGGGTTCATCTGCTTTTTTTTACGTAAGGGAAAATCCTCATGAATGCTATCTATGCATGGGTCCTATCCCACGTCTTTGGGGGGTTTTTCGGGTGTTATTCTGCTTCTTAGGGCGTGCGTGAATCCCTCACGTCACGCTGTCGTCTAGGGCCTGCTTCTGTCAGGACGGTGAGCAGCCCTCTCACCGTCCTCTGGCCCCCGGTCCAGGAGGCCGATAGTCTTGGGCGATTACTTACCTGCTATCTCTGGAAGTTGATAAATGTGTACTCAGGCTTTTTAGTATTTTAAAGTAAACAGTAGATAGATGACATACTACCCGTTCGCTCTAACTTTGCCGCTGGCGTAGAGACGTATACCCGAATTTTTCATTACACGAAGTAAATTGACAGTAGCTAATGTCACTTCGTCATAGAAAATAAGCAACATTGTATGAAGAAGTGACATTAGTTGCTGTCAATTTACTTCGTCTAATTCAAAATTCGAATTTAGTATGGAGCCGAGCGGCAAAGTTAGAGCGAACGAGCAGTAATATAAGTATATCCCATTCGAATCCCTAGGCCCTAGGTAAACAAAGTCTTTCGGCAATCCGGGGACATCCATGAGAAGGTGCACCCGGGATCCCGGATATAGACAGTCGTAGGGTACCGTGTGGTTTTAGTCTATAAAAGTCGGGCATAGCTTTTTCGTAGATTTTTAGGCATGGGCACCTAAAAAATAAAACAGCCTACATATTGTAGCAATTTTTTTGAAAACCATATCGATGTCATTCGATTTCTATTTCGGTTACAACTGAAGAATATAAAATCGATTTTAACCTGTTCTTCTCACCTAATTGTAAGTTTATACACTTACAATTAGGTGAGCTATGTAAACAGAAATTCGACTTCATTTGAATTTCACACTTTTCAGGAGCGTTTTCATACTATCAGATCCGATATTTTATCGGGGTATAATAAAAATCAAACAACGTGCTAACTGTGATCAACCAACGCAAAGGAATGGAAGAAAGTTTATTGAAAAACCAACACATATGACATTACACACATTAGTTCACCATAACATACAATAGATGGCGCTAGTAGTATCCATATTTTGATATTTACAACACTCCCACTCAAAAGAAGGATACTCACCAAAAAAAGCAAGAAAAAAAATAAGTTTAATTAAACATTAACCATACCCAAAGTATTTAAGTGTTTATAATGCTTTACAGAACCCAAGCTCTTCGTGAGTAGGTCTGCAGGCATATCAGATGTACACAAATATTCAATAGTAACTATGTTCTCGTTCACCAGCTCTCTACAATGGTGATACCTGACATCAATATGCTTAGTTTTATTATGAAATACAGGATTAAGTAACAATTTTTGCGCACTCATACTATCATTATAAATAAGAACTCTATACAATTTCTGTGTTATTTCATATTGCAAGTTTCTCAGATATACTGCTTCTTTGCAAGCCTCTGAAATAGATACATATTCGGCTTCTGTACTGGAAAGTGCTATACATTTCTGTTTGCTACAACTCCAAGATATTACTGACCCTGATAACATATAACAAAATCCTGAGTAGGATCTTCTATCATTAACATCATTGCTCCAATCTGCATCTACAAATCCTTCAATGTTAATATTATTATTATTACAATATTTCAAACCTAAGGTTTTCGTTTTCTTCAAATATCTTAACACTCTTTTGGCATACAGCCACTGTTCTTCAGTATTACAAATATTATACTGGCTCAAATACGATACTGCAAAAGCTATATCAGGTCTTGTAAGAACAACTAAGTACATCAGACTACCGATGAGTTCCTGATAGGGATTTTGACTATTACAATTCTCTTCCCTTTTACTTTTTAAATTAATCTCCATTGGAGTATTAATTGTCTTACAATCTGTCATATTAAATTTTGACAACAATTTGTCAATATACTTTTCTTGACTTAAGGTAACAGTATTATTTTCCCTATTAAATCTAACAGACATTCCCAGGCATTCCTTTACAATACCTAAGTCTTTCAACTCAAAATTTTTACTTAGCATGCCTTTAAGATGACACATTTCAGCACAGTCGTTTGAAAAAACAAAAAAATCATCAACATACAGTGTTACAAAAGTCTTACTGTTGCCAACTATTTTTATATTTAAACATGGTTCTATTTTAGATTTTATGTAACCAGCAGCTAACATACAAGCATCAACCTTCCTATTCCATTCTCGAGAAGCCTGTTTGAGACCATATATAGCCTTGTTTAATTTAAGTATCTATTTATCATCTTTACACACATAGCCTATAGGTTTTTGCATGTATATAGTCTCAGACAGATCTCCATTCAAGAAGGCTGTTTTTACATCAAGATGAGTCACTTGCAAATCCAACTGCACAGACAATGCAAATAATAGTCTAAGTGTGGTGTGTCGTACCACAGGAGAAAAAGTGTCACTATAGTCCACACCATATCTTTGAGAACAACCTTTAGCCACAAGTCTGGCTCGAAAGCGCACATTGTTTTCAAAGTCACACTTCTTTTTTAACACCCACTTACACTTTACTATGTTTCCACTTGCAGGAATGTCAACAATGTTCCATGCCTTGTTGTCTTCAAAGCTTTTCAGCTCCTCCTGGATGGCCTTTTCCCAGTGTTCCTTTTCTGGTCCTTCTAGTGCCTCTTCCAATGTCAATTCATCACTGAATGGTTTCTGACATCCTCCTGTGACCATATAACCATATCTCTCAGGTGGTTGTCTGTGCCTCTTAGGTAATGATTGTGCTATGATTTTCTCTTCGCTTTCACAGGATTTCTCTTCCTCCAGTGATGGTACATAAGTTTCATCCATGTCATCAGAATTTTCCACTGAGGTAAATGAATCGTCTTTGTTAGTGTCCGATGAATCCATTGAAGATGATAATTCTTTGCATCCATTGTCTTTTTCTTTTATTTCAATTATATTCTCTTCACATCTTTCCTTTATAAATATTACATCTCGACTTGTTGAGATGGTGCGAGTTACAGGGTTATATATACGATAACCTTTTACATTCTCGGGATAGCCAACAAGTATACATTGTTCCGACTTCTTATCCCATTTCTGTCTTTTTTCTTTTGGAATGTGCTTCATAACAATACTACCAAAAATTCTTAAATGACTGAGGTCTGGCTTAGACCCTGTCCATACCTCATATGGAGTGCGGTTCTGCAATCCAGGCTTTGTTATCCTATTTTGTAAATAGACAGAGGTATTAACCGCTTCTCCCCAGAACTCCTTACCCAGTTTGGCATCAAATAGGAGACATCTAGCTTTCTCTATTATTGTACGGTTCATCCTCTCGCACAATCCATTTTGTTCAGGTGTATAAGGGTTAGTTTTTTGATGACTTATTCCATATTTCATCAAATAATTTTCAAATTTCATGTTACAAAATTCTGTGCCGTTATCGCTTCTTAGAATTTTGATTCTTTTTGACAATAATGTCTCAACTTGTGCTTTATAATCTATAAAACTCTGCAAAGCATCGGCTTTACTTTTTAAAAAATAAACATGTGTCATACGACTATAATCATCAACAAAAATGATAAAATATTTTGATCCACCAAGCGATATATTTTCCATTGGACCACAAATATCACAGTGTACTACACCTAAGTGCTCCGTACTTCTATTTCCTTCATGAGGAAAAGGTAGGCGGCTTTGCTTGCCTTCACAACATACAGTACAGTTCGACTTGCTGATGTTGGCTATCTCTGACAAGCGAAATCCCTCCACTGCACTTTGCATTTTATTAATGTTGAAACTACTTGCGTGTCCCAATCGACGATGCCAAACCACTGGGGACTCAACTACTGTCGCCACCAGGCATGTTACTATATTTAACTTATATACGCCATTGACAAGTGATGCAGTAGCTACTATAATGTCCTCTTTATTCAATATTTTACAACCTTCGTTTGTGAAACAAACCTTGTTGCCTTGTTTCAATAATTGGCTCACTGACAACAAGTTTGTCGCTAACTGAGGCACACACAAAACTTTTTCAACTAATATATTGTAATTATTTCCGGCATTTGACGTGATTATATTCACGTTCCCACAACATTCCACTGGAATTTTACTTTGATTGGCAATCATGATTTCATTGGTAA
Organism: Miltochrista miniata; assembly: GCA_933228765.1. Classification (NCBI taxonomy): domain Eukaryota; kingdom Metazoa; phylum Arthropoda; class Insecta; order Lepidoptera; family Erebidae; genus Miltochrista; species Miltochrista miniata. The sequence continues at coordinate 19,266,583 of OW121773.1, forward strand.
AGCCAGAGTAACTAATAGCCTTCATCCAATTTAAGTTACTCGTAATATGTGAACTGGCACCTGAATCCACATACCAATCACCTTTGTCAAATGTTCCATTCAGAAATACAGCACTAAACGCATTTGTTGTTTTAGATTTCTTCTCTAAATCTTGCAAATTTTTCGAAGATTTTTTATTATTTGTGCACTGATTAATGTAGTGGCCATATTGTTTACATCCGTAACACTTGACATTTTGTTTTCCTTTGCCGGATGTTGTCGTTTGGGAACTAGCATATCCGCCATCTTTACCGACCATAGATTGAATTGATTGAATGGACTTTCTGTTCATAGGATGTATTGAACGATGATTCGGTTTATTCCGGAAACATCCAAATGCATTATTGACACTCACCTCACTATTTTCCGGTTCCATGTCCATCAACTTCCCTTTAATGGCGTCCGTGGTAATTGACATGCCGGAATGTTCAATGGCCATTATCATGGGCATATACTTTTCTGTTAATCCAGCCAACATGATAGAACCGATCCACTCATCGTTAATACCAAAACCTGTTTCTTGTAGCTTCTGACTAGCTTCAACAATTTGTGTTACATACGACGTCATCGATGTGCAATTTTCTAATCGAATAGATATAAGATTTCTCAGGAGACTTATTTTCCTTGTGAATCCAGAGTCATCAAACAACATCTTCAATTTATCCCACAATTCCTTCGATGTTCTGACGCTTTTTATGTGCACGTAAAGAGCCGGGTCGATGGTTAAAACTAACTTTGCTTTAGTCTTGGCGTCATCTGCAGCTGCTGGGGGCTCACCGAGTTTTGGTTTGATGCACCCAACCATTCCTTCTAATATGAGAAAGTTTTCTGCCGCAAAACACCATTCACTAAAGTTCTCACGCCCTTTTAGCTTGGGTACGCTAATTAAATAGTTTGTACTAGAAGACGCCATGATGGCCGCGGGTCACGCACGATCAATTTACAAGTTTTTTTTTTAAACTAATCTCACTCTTGGCAAAATCTAATCTGTAGTTATACGTAATCACACTGTTAACTAACTGAAAACTGCCCTATTGTGGAATCTGGATCCATAACCTAATAAAAATCAAACAACGTGCTAACTGTGATCAACCAACGCAAAGGAATGGAAGAAAGTTTATTGAAAAACCAACACATATGACATTACACACATTAGTTCACCATAACATACAATAGATGGCGCTAGTAGTATCCATATTTTGATATTTACAACAGGGTAAGTAAAATGTATCAAATATGTACCTCTCTTTATATTGAACGACACGATATTGGTTATTGGAGTCGACACTGAATGTTGGCGGCACTATGAGACGCTCATGGCCCATGCGGTGTATGCGGAGGTAACGTGTACCTATATAATTTTTCAGGTCAGTGTGTATGCAGGGCCCGATGCGAAAGTTTCAGACGTTTATTGTAAAAAATTACAATGAAACTTTATTTTGATCTATCTTAATAATGCCCCGTGTCATTGTGCCCAAAAGCCTGGCAGCATTTTCTTTTTGAATAGCCAAACCTATTCGCTTAGAGAGATAATTGACAGCCCTTGGGTCGCTCGTCAATTAGGTGCTTTTTCTAAATCCTAAACAACCTATGCGGTCTCGTCACAGACTAGAAGAAAATTATTGTACGCTTCTGCTGCTACGCGGGCTTAAAAGTTGTTTCCGAGCGATGGGGCGGGGCCAAACATAAAAGTAAAAGTACCTAACTGAGACATCAGATCATAGTCGGCTATTTGACGAGCGACCCAAGGGCTGTCAATTATCTCTCTAAGCGAATAGGTTTGGCTATTCAAAAAGAAAATGCTGCCAGGCTTTTGGGCACAATGACACGGGGCATTATTAAGATAGATCAAAATAAAGTTTCATTGTAATTTTTTACAATAAACGTCTGAAACTTTCGCATCGGGCCCTGCATACACACTGACCTGAAAAATTATATAGGTACACGTTACCTCCGCATACACCGCATGGGCCATGAGCGTCTCATAGTGCCGCCAACATTCAGTGTCGACTCCAATAACCAATATCGTGTCGTTCAATATAAAGAGAGGTACATATTTGATACATTTTACTTACCCCGATAAAATATCGGATCTGATAGTATGAAAACGCTCCTGAAAAGTGTGAAATTCAAATGAAGTCGAATTTCTGTTTACATAGCTCACCTAATTGTAAGTGTATAAACTTACAATTAGGTGAGAAGAACAGGTTAAAATCGATTGTATATTCTTCAGTTGTAACCGAAATAGAAATCGAATGACATCGATATGGTTTTCAAAAAATTTGCTACAATATGTAGGCTGTTTTATTTTTTAGGTGCCCATGCCTAAAAATCTACGAAAAAGCTATGCCCGACTTTTATAGACTAAAACCACACGGTACCCTACGACTGTCTATATCCGGGATCCCGGGTGCACCTTCTCATGGATGTCCCCGGATTGCCGAAAGACTTTGTTTACCTAGGGCCTAGGGATTCGAATGGGATATACTTATATTACTGCTCGTTCGCTCTAACTTTGCCGCTCGGCTCCATACTAAAGTCGAATTTTGAATTAGACGAAGTAAATTGACAGCAACTAATGTCACTTCTTCATACAATGTTGCTTATTTTCTATGACGAAGTGACATTAGCTACTGTCAATTTACTTCGTGTAATGAAAAATTCGGGTATACGTCTCTACGCCAGCGGCAAAGTTAGAGCGAACGGGTAGTATGTCATCTATCTACTGTTTACTTTAAAATACTAAAAAGCCTGAGTACACATTTATCAACTTCCAGAGATAGCAGGTAAGTAATCGCCCAAGACTATCGGCCTCCTTGACCGGGGGCCAGAGGACGGTGAGAGGGCTGCTCACCGTCCTGACAGAAGCAGGCCCTAGACGACAGCGTGACGTGAGGGATTCACGCACGCCCTAAGAAGCAGAATAACACCCGAAAAACCCCCCAAAGACGTGGGATAGGACCCATGCATAGACAGCATCCATGAGGATTTTCCCTTACGTAAAAAAAAGCAGGTAAGTAATCTATTGTAGACGATCTTCCCTTTAAAGACCATGTAAATAAATTCAAATTTCAAAGAAAATAAATGATATGATATGTATATAGCGGTTTGCGAAAGCTGAACTGTGGCCTCAGTGTGTAATTTATCAATCCCGTCAAACCTTTTTTCTGCGATAAAAATATCTTCTCTCTTATCCCAAGTCTTAGTTTATATAAATAGCTTTATATTTCGTCAGAATCTGTTAATGGTTTTCTATGATTCGACAAAAAAACTATCTGATATTTTGAATAAGTCTTGTAATTTATCTCTGCCTTTATCCTCATGAGGATATGAGCGGAATTGTATTTCATTATCTGTCTCATATTTAGAAACGTCAAAACGTGGAACCAAAAACATTTCATCATAAAATTTCCGTCCACGCATTCAAGTCGTACGGCCAAGAATCGGCGCCCGGATAGACTCAGTATGACTAATACTACTTACGAGTCCATTAATTCACTAAAATACCTACTTGTAAAAGTTCAACACTGAAACCCAGTTTAACACCCCACTTTTACAATGGCGTACTAATTCCAGCGGAACCTCCCAACTTTGTAATTAGACTGTCCCAGTTATAACGTCCGTGAAAATTCCGACGTATGACGCTGTTGTACAAAGAATATTAGCATAATTCATATTTTGTGTTTCTAGCTAGACGATTCCCGCAGCTAGACCCGCGTGGCGTTTGATTTCCTTTACACCGGAATATAAAGCAGCCAATGTTATTACCTATCCCTGTACCAATTTTTTGCCAGTTTCGTTAAGCTGTGAGAGAGTGATTGAGTATCAAATATCCAATCATCCAGATTTATCTTCTCTTTTTCTTTTTTTTTATGTGTGAAAAATTCGTTATGGATGCTATGCCGGACTCTTACCGACTAAGAACTAACATGTTCTCTATCTACTGCGCCTACAGTTGGGAGCCCGGGTAAGCCCTCGGAAGGATACATTTATCTCGGTTATCAGTACTATCTAACAGGGCTTGAAAATTTCAAAAAACATGTAGACTTTTATTTCAATGCGTCAAAAGGCTCACCATATAATTACGTGGGACCAAAATGCTAATAGATAAGATAGTCAAGTGTGGGCAAATTATAAGCCTCTACCTATCTTTATTTAAATAATTTTACTGTACGTGTGTATGTCACTACTCTCTTCCTAAACGGCTGGACAGATTTGAATGAAACTTTTTGTATGCGTTTGGGTGGCGCCCTGGATGGTTTAGATTCACAAATCAGCCCGACAGACGGCGTTGCAGTCGGTATCCACGTTATAACGTAAACGAAGTTGCGCTGGTCAGCTAGTATAATAAATAATTCTAGCATACGTGTGTACGTCACTGAACTCCTCCTAAACAGCTGGATAGATTTGAATGAATTTTTTTGTATGTATTTGGTTGGCTCCGTGGTGGTTTATATTCACAAATCAGTCCGGCAGATGGCGCTGCAGTCGGTAACGGAAACGAAGTTGCGCTGGTTAGCTAGTATTTTATAAAACCTCTGCATATATTATAGACACGTACCTACGGCGTAAAGGGAATACTACATTTTCAAAAGCGCCTCCTATTCTTAAAATAGAATATGCACGTTCAAAAACGGTTTTGTTGAATAAAGTACGCTCTGATAAGTTCCTATTTGAAATGCTGAACCTCAAATGAGGACATCTCTTCTCATTTGAATACCGTCGTGGCATTTGAATTGCAGATTGGACTGCTTTTAATCTAAACCCGCGTTAGATGACGTTCCCAGTAACGCGGAGATTAAGGGATTAAAGACTTTATTTAGGAACGTAAATAATTCTCAATAGCTGCTTTATAAAGAGGACTGATATTTATAAAAGAAAAAAGGAGGAATATTTTGTAGACATACATTATATGATCACGCTTTCCAGTCAGAGGCATATGCCTATATTTCACTTATTTGATCTTGTGCCACGTATTAGGTGGTGAGTCGTATTGCCGTGTTGATATGGACAGGCACAGGTAATGACTGCCCGCTGTTGAAAATTTTCAAGCTGCCCATAAAAGCTTCAACTTGGCCTGACGACTGCCATTTTACTGGTACCCGGGACCAACTGTATAACGTGCCTTCCGAAGCCGGAAACGCTCAAATAAATGTCACAAAGTGGTCACAGTGGTCATCCATCCAAGGACTGGCCATAGTAAAAGTTGCTTACTGCAGTGATCGCGTATAGAACACTGAGTCCGCGGAACTACGAGCGTTTCTTTAACTAAACTACTTTAACCAGCCAAATACGACATTTATATGGAGTACACGAGTAAGTATTATGCATGATGGAGTTCGCATTGAATCCAGTCTGTAAAACGCTTATTTACTTGGCGAAACGTTTCATTTATTGGCATTGACAAAAAGATTACGAGTAATGGAAGAAAGTTTACCTATTATATTCAGTAACAAAAAGATACCTACACAGTAATAATTTCTTATATTTAAAACGTTTCTTACATTGAAATATTTTAAGCGGATTACCAACAAAAATAAAAATTAATGTTGAAATTATACTAATATTGATAATTTTGATCTGCCCCGAGCCAGGCTTAAGCGATTGGATTCATTTATAGGCATTGACAAAAAGATTAATGGACGAAGGATTATATTCAGTAACAAAAAGATAATTGCATAGAAATAATTTCTTATACTTACTCAAAACGTTTCTTAAATTGAAATATGAGCAGATTACCAACAAAAACATTAATTAATGTCAAAATTATGCTAACATTGATAATTTGCCCTTAGCCAGTCTTAAGCGATTAGAAAGTACATTTGCGTACAATTCTGTTTCAAAAAGCTTTTATTCCTTCTTTGTTTTGTAATGACAGATTAGAGAGTAGTATTTGGGCCTTTAGGAAAGACCTAGACTAGATTACTACTTATTGTACTAAAACCAAATTGAATTTATACTTAATCTTAGTTAGTTGTAGTTACAGGATGAGGTCTGATTGCTAAGTGATCTCTGCTAGACGACGACGTTATAATAAAATAGTAGGAATTAGAAAAAACGTAAGTATTGTAGTATAGTGGAATCCTTACTAATCTATACTCCTATGCTAGGAGAAAATATTGGTTTTAATCTGTAAACAAAGGACTCTGAAACTACTGAATCGATTTTAAAAATAGTTTACCAGAGAAAGCTACATATTATTAGCAAGTAATGTAGGCTGTATCACCAATAGGAGCGGAGCAGTTAAGAAAAATGTTACAAGAATGACGAATCAACGTCCGTCTTATGTCGTTATATTATGTATTTATTTATACAATTTTTTTATGGTATACAAAATCCTCATGGATACTATGACGGACTCCTACCAACTAAAACACCTCACGTATCCTGCCTAACAGTCTAAAGAGATAAACCTGGGTTTTAAGGCAAAACCTTGGTCAAGGATTAACTAGTTGACTACTCATCTAGTTAGTCATTTAGTAAACCGTTAAGAAACCCAGTTAAGTTTATAAATAAAAAGTTGTAGAAAGGTACAGGTGGTTCTTGCAAGTCATCCTTCCGAGGGCTTACCCGGGGCTCCCAACCGTAGGTAGGGAACGTGTGGTGTTAAATCGGGAGGAGTCCGGCATCGAATCCTTGTAGAATTTTCCTCACTTTAAAAAAAAAGGTAGGGATTTTTTATATTATTATTTAATTATTATGAAATGCGTCATGTTAATATGAACAGACTACAGTAACAAATAAACCGGCCAAGTGCGAGTTGGACTCGCCCATGAAGGGTTTCGTAGCAGCAAGTAACATAATTATAAAAGTTCTTATAGTTCGTTGTAACTTTGATTGATGTTTTAACACGTTCACAGTGGTAATGATTTTTATAACCAAAAATTGCGGTTTATGACGTATTAAAAAAAAACTACCAGCTCTATCTCGTTCAAACTAATTTTCGTTGGTAGTTTTTATAGCAATGTATATCATATATTTTTTTTAGATTTATCACTCTCTTAGTTTAGAAGTTAGAGGGGGGGGGACACTCATTTTTCGACTTTGCAAGTCCCTCTTGCGCAAACTATTCACTTTAGAAAAAAATTATGTTAGAAACCTCAATAGCATTTTGGAAGACCTATCTATAGATACCCCACACGTATGGGTTTGATGAAAAAAAAAATTTTGAGTTTGAGTTCTGAGTATGGGGACCCCCAAAATTTACAGTCATTTTTCTAATTTTATATAAAAATCTTGATGCGGTTCACAGAATACATCTTCTTACCAAGTTTCAATAGCATAGGCCTTATAGTTTCGGAGAAAAATGACTGTGACACACGGACGGACAGACAGACAGACAGACAGACAGACAGACAGACAGACAGACATGACGAATCTATAAGGGTTCCGTTTTTGCCATTTGGCTACGAAACCCTAAAAAGAACCTTCCCTTTAAAAAAAATTACACAAATTCATCTGATCCCAAAGTGAGCTAGGAATAACCTGCTTATCTTATGAGTATCAGACCACGGATTTTAATACTTATATAGTTTTAAATATATACTTGTCATAACTACATAAAAAATCCCAGACTCTTGAGACATACATTTATGGATCGGATCACACAAATTTTGAACCAAACCCACGACCTCGTGATCCGCAGTCGCACATTTCAACCACTGGACCAACGAGGTAATCTATTCTATAACTAAAATAACAATAATGCTTTGTTAAATAACTATAGGTATGTAGGTATACCTATGTAAAAAAATCATCTATCATCGTTCAAAATTGAAATGCAGGTTTTATCAAAACCCTCGCCGTTGAAACAAAATCCGGGCTTGTACCTAAAACAAAAATGTAAAACAGATAAAAGGTACGAGTATAATCTTCAATACAATGTCGAATCCAATATGAAATCCTATGATATTTACAGAGCCCATATTGAATTTTTGTTACGTACACTGGTTCTAAAAGTTTAAGTGCTATAACAAAAATAACATGAATAGATTTCTTTTCTTTTTTACAATCATACTTAAAATAATCAATCCTTAAGCTCTGAAGGGGCAAGCAGAGTTACAATAATAAATAATAAATATTCATGCACATTCTTATACAACGCTATCTGATCCCAAGTAAGCTAGGATTTGAATTGCTTGTGTTATGAATATCAGACCACGAATATTAATACTATTATACTTTTTTCGTCACAACCAGATTCTCGAGATAGATATTTATGGATTACACACACAGTCATAAAAAAATTATGTCTATTTATGTAATTTATAAGAAATAAAATTTTATAAAATCTTGATGATGATTGTTTATAGGAAAATACGTGAAGCAAAAATTTTGAACCCCTTTTAAAGAAACTGTGCTTACAGATGAACGTGAAATGTGACACATCCAAAGTTTAATATGGAGAAGAAGTGCAAAAAGCGATGTCAAGCGGTTGCACCCAAGTCAATCCCGTTCCCGTGGGAATGCGGGAATAAAATATAGTATATATAACCAGTGTAGCTTTTCAACTGTGAAAGAATTTTTCAAATCGGTTCAGTAATTCAGGAGCGTATTCAACGACAACAAACAATCAAATCATTCCTTCCAATCACTTTATAATATCAGCATAGATCCGAATAAAAATCCGAACGAACCCCCGAAAGAGGGGCTCTAAGGGTTAAATCGGATGCTAGTTTTATCACTACATAGTTTAAAACAAAATCGCTTTTTCTGTCCCTATGTCCCTATGTATGCTTAAATCTTAAAAACTACGCAACGGATTTTGATGCGGTTTTTTTTAATAGATAGAGTGATTGAAGAGGAAGGTTTTTAAGTATAATAACATCCATTAAATAGTGGAGAAATACTGTTATTTTTGAGGTTTCTAATGTGATGGCGTAAAAAATTACATTTTCTCAGCTTACATTGCAAACGCAGGCTGAACCCTACAAGATTTATCAAAATAATGTACTAAGTATTGTATACATTTAAAAGGTCTACAGAAAACTCCGAGATAGTATATATATATCTCTTATGGATATCCCACAATAACGCATAAGCATTGCACCCGTGCGAAGCCGGGGCGGATCGCTAGTAGATTATAATCTGTCTCACTTCACACATGCCGTTAATTATTTTTGGATTTACCCTCATCACTTATAGACTAGGGAATCCATGGACAAAATAATCTTGTAACATATACCGGCGTGATTTATTTCAGAAAGGAAAATTATATCTGAAAATAACTCAGTGTTATACCGTATTTTTAACCGACTTCAAAAAAAGGAGGAGGTTCTCAATTCGTACGCTATGTTTTTTTTTTTTTTTTTTTGTGTATGTATGTTACGCGATAGCGGCGCCAATTATGGATGGATTTTGAAAATTCTTTATTTGTTTGAAAGAGGCTACTTCTGAGGTGGTCCCATATCCAGGGTATCAGGATCTGATGCTGGGATCCAGGAGAAATCGAGGGCAACCACCGAAAATTGTAGGGACAACTAGTGCGTTTGTTAACTTTTTGATTAAGTGCTTTAATGTACTAAAATTTAATGAAGGTCTGGAGTCGATCTGATGATGGAACCGAAAGACAGTCGAGGGAATTCCTTAACGATTTACAGCAGTTACCTTGTGTTTCGGCTTGATTGATTTGTGTTGAGTTGATGAGAACTTTACACCTAGATAGAAATACTTTTCGGTCCACCCGTCACTTAAAATAAATAAATAAAAATTTTAAATAAAAAATAGAAGCGACTTCATACAAATCCTTAAAAATAAAATTTACCTAGCACATTGTAATTTGTATTTTGATTTATCCGATTTTATTCAATATAATATTGAAGTTGGTGCCATTAATAATACCTACCTAAACCTATGAGTTTACTTGGCACCGACTTCAATATGATGTTGAATAAAATCTGATAAATCAAAATACAAATTACAATGTGCTAGGTAAATTTTATTTTTAAGGATTTGTATGAAGTCGGTTCTATTTTTTATTTAAAATTTTTATTTTATGGATTTTCACAAGTAATATGCCGACCCAGTGCCAGTGTGACTCGCGCAAAGAAATAACGATTGTTGAATTGGAGACTCCTCGTTTTTCTGTTTTTAGTATTTGTAAGTATAGCAGTAACAGAAATACATCATATGTGAAGACTTTATCTGTCTTGTTAGTTATAGAGCCTGGTAAAGTACAGACGGACGACCGAGTCTTGGTAAAAGGATTGGAAAGAATCCTTATACACCAGTAATTAAAAGACATATTATTACATAGACATAGATTTGTATATTTGTATTTTTGTATATTTTTATTTATTTTTCCGTACCTGCTTCCCTTGGAAACATGTTTATTTCCTGGATGAAAAGTAGTATATGTGTTGTTCCAGACCATAAACTGTCTCTGTACTAAGTTTCAGTCCTATCCGCTAAGCCGTTAGAGCGTGATTGAGTAACAAATATCTATACATCTAAACATCCAAACATCAAAACACCTTTACAAACTTTCACATCTTACTTCTTACTAATATTATAAATGTGAAAGTTTGTGAGTGTGGATGTTTGTTACTCTTTCGCGCTCTAACGCCTGAGCGGATCAGACTAAAATTCGGTACAGGGGTAGATATAGGTCTGGAATAACACATAGGCTACTTTTTATCCCGGGAATAAGTTCCCACGGGATGCGGAAACGGGAACAATACTTGACGCGGGCGGAGCTGCGGGTGTCAGCTAGTTTATAATATTAGTAGGAAGTAGAATTCAATGTTCTTGTACAATATGCACCGGAATAACACAATTCGGAATAAAGTCATATAAATACATCTCGCTCAACATTTTTATTCGAAAGCACCTACTCTAAGATCAATCTTGTCTTTATCAGATCAGTTTACTCAGCTGAATAGAAACAAATTATCATTTCCTTGAGTCAACATAATTCTGAGACGTTTGGAATTAAGTCTGTTACTTGTTGACAGAAATCTTGAGTAACGGTGGAATAAATAGGTTTGCACAGTTATTTACCGCAGTCTGCAAATACTTGAGGAGGTAGTAATTTCGTTTATAACTTTTAAGGGTTTGAAAGGGACTCATTGACTTATTCTATACTAGCTGATGCCCGCAACTCCGCCCGCATCAAGTTTAGTTGCCGTTTCCGCTTACCGTGGGAACATATTCCTGGGATAACCATTAGCCGATGTGTTATTCCAGACCTATATCTAACTCTGTACCGAATTTCAGCACGATCCGTTTAGCCGTTCGAGCGTGAAAGAGCAAAAAACATCCACACTCACAAACTTTCGCATTATAATATTAGTAAGATAATCAAGTAGATAGACTCGGCACTTAATATTAAGCCCTTTGTACAATATCTTACGATTATTTGTTTTTCTGTAAACTATAACTTGGTATAACGTTTTATTCTATTCTATATTACATGCTACTTTCCTACTATCTACTTACCTACTAATCTTACTATCTATCCTATTATTATAAACTAGCTGATGCCCGCAGCTTCGCCTGCGTGAAATTTAGTTCCTACACTGTGTCTAACCTATCTCCGTAGGTACCAAATTTCAGGCAGATCCGTTCTGCCGTTACAGCGTGAAAGAGTAACAAACATTCACACTCACAAATATTAGCATATTCATAATAGTTGTTCTGATTAACAAATTCATAAAACATATTATATGAGTTATGTAAATTTATTTATTAAATACATTTCTTAAATCATTGGCTAGCTAGACTACTACTTGACTCAAACTCTCTTCTAAGCAATTGACAACGTAACTTAGTTCCTTCTTCAGGTAGTCCCAGTCATACTGTAAGCCTACAACGTATGGGAAAACCGAACTACGATAGACTTTGTCCTCATAATACAGATGGTCCAACCAAGACCTGTTAACTTAATAACCATGTAAATTTCATCTGCTAGGTGTTCATGTTCATTTTAATGGCTCTTTTTACTTGTCAAATGTGATCTTCGTAGAGGCCATTACCGTATTTTACAAAGACTTGGTGAGTCTGTGTCCTGCACCGAATGCAGCCAGAACTATAGAATAAAGTTTATACCTTCCATGATCAGTCGCTTAGGGCTGCTGACATCTTTTATTCTAATGCACAGTGGACACTACCTGAAGCGTGGTCTTTCATTATTCCTGGCTAGCCATCTTCGAATTTTCTTCTTCTTTCACATATTTATATACAAAATTTTAAAAAATTAACAGCAATATTTACGATTGTACTTTAAAGCAAAATCATGAATATGACAATGTCATTCGGATTGAACATCCACAAATGTGTCAAAATAAAAAGTAATTTAAATCAAAAATATGAGTATTTAAGGAGTGTTGTCATCAACTCCGGAGAAAATCAGCTCCAAAATAATTTACATTCCCTTTTTAGGTCGATAAAGTATAAATTTCAATAAAATAAGGAACACGTCTTCCATCAGTTATGCTAATAATGCTATATGCCAAATTTTAAGCAGATCGGACCAAGGAATTGCGTTGTCCCATACAAACTTGACCCTCCTTTTTTATACCTTTGGAGTTGGAATTTGCAAAAATGGTAAAATTACTTTTTTCAAATTGTAACAAACAACGCTCACGCTGAATTTTATCATCGTACCATTAACCGTTTCAGCAATAATTGATAATAACTTTATACGACTTAAGTTCCTTTTTTATTTTATAATAAACATACTTTTCCGGTATGAAAAGTACCCAGTGTGGTGCCCAGGATATAAAAGAATAATTATACCAAGTTTCATCGTAATCGAACCGGTAGTTTTTGCGTGATGCCTGAACAAACAGACAGACAGACAGACAGACAGACAGACAGACAGACAGACAGACAAAAAAATTTTTAATCACATTTTTGGGTTCGGTGTCGGTCTAGTAACACCCCCTGCTATTTATTTTTTTTATATTTTCAATGTACAGAATTTTCTCTTCTACAGATTTATTATAAGTATAGATAGATGTAAAAGTTTGTGAAGATGTTTGGACGTTTGTTACTCAATCACGCATTGGGCTGAAATTTGTTATAGAGATAGGTTTTATCTGGAATAACACAAAGGCGTTTCGTCCAGGGAATATGTTCCCACGGAAATCGGGACTGGATACCGAGTCATTTAGTACGAAATAAAGTCATATAAATACGAGATGTATTTATATGACTTTATTTCGCTCAACATATTCATCATTCACCTACTCTAAGATTAATCTTGTCTTTAGCAGATCAGTTTACTCAGCTAAATAGAAACAAATTATCATTTCGTTGAGTCAACATAACTCTGAGACGTTTGGAATTAAGTCTGTTGCGATACTTGTTGACAGAAATCTTGAGTCACGGTGGAATAAATAGGTTTGCACAGTTATTTACCGCAGTCTGCAAATACTTGAGGAGGTAGTAATTTCGCTTATAACTTTCAAGGGTTTGAAAGGGACTCATTGACTTGTTCTATATAATCAACTAGATACACACAGCAAATTATATTACATGTAGAAATTTAAGCATTTAAAGATTGCATATAATATTAATCGCTCGTGGCCCCGCGGACTCAGTGTTCGGTAAACGATCACTGCAGTAAGCAACTTTCACTGTGACCGGTCCTTGGATGGGTGACCATCCATGTGACCACTTTGTGAATTTGTTTGAGCGTTTCCATGCGTCGGAAGGTACGTTAAGCCGTTGGCCCCGGTTTTCAGTATAAGGTATAGTATGTTTCACAAAATATCTGGTGAAATGGACGGGTGCAGGTGACGACCGGCAGTAGAATTTTTAAGCCGCCCATAAAGCCTTCAATTTGACTTAACGATTTCATTTCGAGTTGACCTTCTTACGCAATGGAACGTTTTGCGAAAGTGTTCTTACGACACTCTCAGGAAGAATTAGGGTGGCGACATTTTTACTCTTTCTTGTCGCCATACGGGGCTGTATTTAAGGCTGAATTAAATCTATAGAAGCCTTTAACTTGGCATATTACAAGACTCACGACAAATTTATAAACCAAACTCTAAATTTATCTCACAGCCACCAAGTTTTGACAAAGGTCGACCCCTAGAGGTTTACGAAACCGGAATATTTCACTCGTATGTCTCCTCTAAACTCTGTATGTTCTGTAATGGAGTTGAAAAAACACACTGGAGTGACATTTGAAAAGTTTCCGGTGTACCTTGGAGGATAGCGTTACATTTAAAGTTTATTGTGAAGTTTAGTTTGAAAGTATCAGATGTTTGTTTGTGAGTAAATTCATGAAGTTGTGCAGTATAATAGTAGTTTATGACACTGTTGCATAATAAGGGTTCTTATAACACGAGTGTGTTTTAAAAAAACGAGCCGTAGGCGAGTTTTTTTATAGTATCACACGAGTGTTATAAGACCAAGTTATGTACAGTGTCATACACTACTTTATCTACTCTCATACTATAATACCTGATTTCATTTTGTGATATATAGTTGCTCCTTGATTTCGCCGGTAACAGGTTCATGGTCATGTTTGACGCAGTTTCCAGAATGTCTGGTGGTATACAATTACCACCGTCCTCGCTTTAAGACATGTTTTTTACACAAAAACTAGTTTATTGTACAAACAAAACCAAACTTTGTTTAATTTAAATGTAAAATGTTGGCGCCAAGGCGCAAACATCGATTGCGCATGCGTGTTTCTTTTTTTTTTCAGGCTGCGGACACAATTTTTTTTTAAAGTAGAGGTTCAAACTTCTTTTTCCAGCTGGAGATTGTTTATGGTGTATCGTAATGATTAAAAAGTTTCATTATGATATAGGTGTCCATACAAGACCTGTATCGTAATAAAACTTTTTTTTTGGCTTGTGCGTAATGTTGGTCATAAGAGTATTGATTTCAATTTTATAATCTTTGTATTATAGTATCAGAGTAGATAAAGAATATTATTGTATAACCCGCGCGCAACGAGTACAATCCGGAACCTTGTCAAAACAATCAAAAATGAAAGATTTTCGAACCCTTTTTCTAACGCTAGACTTGAAATCTGTCATTTTTCGGATCTTACTAGTTGCGCGCGGATTATGGCATATACGGAAATTATAGCCATAATCGGAAAATCTGCTTTTAACAAATAATTATGTAGTTGCCATTTTATTGGGGAAGAATCAGGAGATTTAAGTGCTTGTGTGCTACAAGCGAATTCATTAGCTTAATTTTTGTAAGACATGACTGTGCTCAGCATCCTACACTTCGATCGGGTCTAAGATGGGTGACCGTTTATGGGATTTCCATTTTTCTTAGGTACTATGTGGTCAGCCACTATACCAGAAGTATAAACTACTAGCTGACCCGCGCAACTTCGTTTGCGCCACATAAGAGGGAGTATTACCTGTTCCCGTCGCATTTACTCCCGTCGCGTTAAGTTTACTCCCGTAGCGTCTCGTCGTTAATATTCAATACTACGTTAGAGAGAGAGAGAAAGGTTTCTCGTCGCGTGTATTCCCGTTGCATTAATTTTAAGAACAATTTCGTTTATGAAAGAGGTATCCCGTGGCATTATTGTAGAAAAAAATTGATTGTCATTAAAATGGTTATTGTGCAACAACCCAAAGATAGACACATGCTATCGCGCAATTTTTTTAGAACTTTTTTAAGAGAAACAATTTTGTAGTACATATTTTTTACATAACTATAAATATTTACGCAGCACACGCAACGAAGCTCTCAAAAGGAACAACTTATCCCCCGTTTTTGAAACATTTACTATTACTGCTCCACTCCGATTCGTTGTAGCGTGATGCTATGACACTCCACAATAACGTAGCTTTCTATTGGTGAAAGAATTTTTAAAATCGGTTCAGTAGATCCCGAGATTACCCCTCACAATTTAACAAACACACAAACTTTACTTCTTTATAATATTAGTATATTAGTATATATAATATTAGTATATGACCCCGGGCTTGCTATAGGCGGGGAAAAAGTTTCTATTATATCGGAAACCGTGTCTTTTAAATTTCTTGGCAGAAAGATAGATAACAGAGGTTGTACTCCAGCTTTGGACGACATAATTGAAAGTTTCATTGTTGACATAAAAAAGGTAGACCAACCACCAATAGGTAACGTCAAGGAAGCATGGATATACGACAACTATTTAACATCACGTCTAAACTGGCCGTTTCTTGTGTACGATATGAGCCAAAACCTTCTCAGAAAATTGGATGCGAATGTTACGAAGACGTTGAAGTCGTGGCTAGGGTTAGCTCAATCGGCCGACCCGTCAGCATTCTACAGAGCCTCTAATAACTTCGGAATGACGTTTAAGAAGCCGTCGGAACTCTATAAACATCTAAGAGTTACTAAAATGCACGTCTTGGCTAAATCAAGAGACAAAATCGTTCAAACTCTTCCAAAGGATAAAAATATAGCAGAACTTGAGTCACGCCTCCAATGCCACAAGAAATTCATAGTGGGTTCGCAGACTGGTCGAGCGGGGTTGGGTAGTATCCGGAGACAAACAGATAAAGACATTACAAAATCTTTTCTGGAGCAGGATGAGAGCGATGCCTATAAGGTGCACGCGATGAACCTGGAGATGCAGAATGAATGGCTTACTCTGGGCGAATTTTGTATTCCCATGGCCTTGCAGTGGCGTACCTTATTGTACGACTGGTCGCCGGCTTTGCTTTAAGTTCTACCTGAACGCGTTTCAATTGACCCTCCCCGACCCAAGTAATCTGGTCAGGTGGGGGAAAGCCACAGATAAAACATGTAATGCATGAGGAGAAGCGATTGGAACTGCTAGGCACCTACTGGTAGGTTGTAGGACGTTACTAGACCGGGGTCATTGCTGACGCCGACACGATAGGGTATTGGAAATACGTGAGGCTGTCAGTTTGGCGGTAGCGAGAGCGAAAAAGGGATTAACCACAAACAAAAGAAATGACATTGCGTTTGTAAAGGAAGGCTGTTCAAAGAAAGTACCTCAAAAGCCATACTCAATTTTGATGGTTGCCGCCGATTGGACTATACTCTCAGACACGTATGAAAAACACTACAAAATCCCGGAGGATGTATGTGCCTCGTCATCCAGACCCGACATATTCCTGTTTTTGGGGATACACAGGCGTGCGGTGCTCGTGGAGCTGACGGTGCCGTGGGAGACCAACATACCGAAGGACCACGCCATGAAGACAAATAAATACTTTGACTTGACCAATGAGTTAACCAAAAATTGGCTATGTGGTTAAACTCTATGCCGTAGAAGTAGGAGCAAGGGGAATTCCAGCTAAATCCCTGTATAATTTATTTAAGGACCTTGGATTGCCAAGAGCTTCAGTAAGCTCTTTACAAGAACGAGTATCCAAAGCGGCATTGATAGGATCTTACCAAATCTGGTTGGGCAGGGGGGGAACATTGTTGACGGTGGAAGGTGATCGTTTATGCGCATAATAAGGTGGCCACCCTAAACCTACTCGAATGGGTCGCAAGTCCCAGACGCCGTCGGGGTGTTCCCCCCTGTGGCACGCTATGGACCCGGCGCGCCCGCACGGAGAATCCATGGAATGCTAAGAATACGGTCTCCTCTCTATAATATTAGTATAGATTAGTATTAGTATTCGTATAGATAAGCCATTTCTAAGGTCTGCTGCTGTAAAAATTCATATTTGTATCTATGACTAACTGCTGTTGAAGTATTCTGAACTACCCATAGCCTTTTCTTTTCGCGTGAAAATCCTCATAGCGGATGCTACGCCTGACTTCTACCAACTAAAAGCACACGGTGCCTTGCCACCTGTCTAAGGCCAGGAGTCCCGGTTAAGATCTTGGAAGGATGACCCCAGGGCTCCCGACACTGACTTTGTCCGCCATTGCGGATGACTACCCATAGCCTACTCGTAAATTAACGAATACTAGAAATTAAAATACGTAGGTGCAGGTTTAATACTCCATTGAGAAAAAAAAACATAATTTGAAGTAAACAGAACTTTCTTTTTCTGTATGCAAGAGTAAATTTTAACTACCAAATTGGATACTGGAATAAAAAAATGTACAATTTTCGACACTTCATCGTTGGGTTAGGATGTAAGCTCAATTAATTCAGACACCCTATTCATAAAATATCATACGCATTTCATTAAAAATATTATACGTGGCTCTGCATGTTTATTAAGGTTTCACAAAATCCGTGCATTAGGAAGTTTATATTCATCAACATCTAATATTTAAAATTAATTATTGGTAACAAAATAAACCTTACCTTTTAAAAATCAGCCAAATCACATTTTCCTTCACTTCTATTATCCAATACAAATAAAAACAAACCTAATCAACATCAATTCACAAAAGATATCACAAAAAATTCAATAATAACAACATCGTGACAAAAACTTTTTAAATTTCGAACTTTATTCCGCGAGGACGTCTAGGAACGGCACACGTTCGCACTGAACAGCGTCCATTGACGTACTGAAACGTAACCACCCCTGTCATAGAATCCTCATGTTACGTTTTATCACTCCCAGCTCTTTGACTACAATTTCAACGCCCTTATCGCGAGGTCATAAGACTCAAATTTTATTATCAAATTCCTTTTTAGCGTGGTATTGAGTTTGGTGTATGTTTCAGTGGCAATAAGACATTTTGTAGAGAAATATCGTAATTTGTTCGTAGACGGACGTCACTTCCGTAGAAAACATATTGAATTTTAATGGTGCCATTTTGTTATCTATGTTTAATGTTGTGAAAGTTTTGACAGTGGGATTGTTGTGTTGAGTTTTGTTATTTATGTTATATCGCTACGAAATAACTAGTTGACTTCTATTGGGTTGAACGTTTTAACACATAACATCGTTTGTTCTTTTTAAAGTAAAAGTTCTTTGGGTTTGGTATGAATTGAATTTTAGAAAAGTATAAAGAGTCTATGTTTGATTTTTACTGGATGTGAATATAATTTTGTGAGTTTCATTTTCACCGTATGTAAACTGTCATCCTATTTTTGGGATTTCTACTCAAAGTGTAATAATGGTACCCTATTACTGAGGCTTCGCTGTCCGCTTGTCTGTCTGTCACGAGGTCTTATTTCATGACTAGCGGACGTCACGCGGTTTCATCCGCGTAGTTCCCGTTCCCGTGGGAATGCGGGAATAAAATATAGCCTATGTTCACCGCAAAGAGTGTAGCTTTCCAACAGTGAAAGAATTTTTCTAGTCGGTCCAGTAGTTCCGGAGCCTATTCGTTACAAACAAACAAACAAACAAAAAAACAAATCTTTCCTCTTTATAATATTAGTATAGATTTGCGATAGCTTGATAGTGGAAATATTCACAGGTGGTGTATTTCTGTGGCAGGCAACAAATACTGAAAACATAATGTCAAATTAACGCAAAATAATCTTTATTAATCTATTTAAGATAACATATTTATCAATGCACTAACCTTTTTTTTAATCTTAAAGTTAATCGAGTCACTCAAAAAGCCTCTTGACGAGTCGCCCATAAACCTTGAACCCCTAAAACAATACCTTTAACAAAGTGTGTTGAGCTCGGCGTAAATTGATTTTGCTTTTAAAGCTGCATAAATGAGATGGAGCTTTTCTGAAGAAAGATACGGTAGCGTCTTTAAATAAAATACATTACTTGACAGAGCTTTTTGTATGAAAACGTTGACAAAAAGCTGTACAAAATCTACCTCTACATACCTAATATTATTTTGGTAGCGAATAGTCTTACATAAAACAATAAAAACTTAATACTCGGGGAAATATACCTTTAATTTGCAAACTGATGCATAGAAGTTGGTTTAGCTTAATGGCAATTATGGGACTAGAGACTGAAAACTACAATATTTTTGATACTGTTGATTGAAGGCACTTGATGAAATGCTACACATATTGAAAACTACAATACTTTGCTGGGAATATTGTATAATGTGTGTACACATAACATTACTTAGTAACAAAAAAAATACTATTAAAATATTTTAGTGCAAAGGACTGTTATGAGGAGTGTAGATACCATGACCGGGGGCCTGAGGACGGTGAGAGGGCGGCTCACCGTCCTTACAGAAGCAGGCCCATGACGGCAGCGTGACGTGACGAACTCACGCACTATGATGAAATGACCACTGTAATTCTTTAAAGTCAATTTTTGGAGATTCCTCATGGATGCTATGCCGGACTCTTACCGACTAAACCACACTTGCCCTACCACTGCCTACAGTTCCAAAGCTGTGCATTTGTGCAGCTATGCAAAATTCTTGTATAGAACCGAACCAAATACAGCTCTTGAGTTATAATATCAACGTGAAGATTTGATCAAATACTTTTCCAAAATCAATATACAAATTTTTCAAAAACCGCCTAAAGCTCACAGACACTCAAATACAGCTGTTAATATTCTTGTCACACAAAAGCTTATTCAAAAAAGTTTAACGTATAAAACTTTTCAATTTGCACACCAACGGCGTCGCAAAACTAGGGTGAAAGAGAATGGGAAATGTTTTACTGAGATCGGGAATAAATCATTTGGAATGAATTAAGAATATAATAGAAATTTTGACTGGAAAATATATTTTAAGTTTGGGCAACCTGAACTGCTACTTAACCCTTTATGACATGAACTACTGATTTAGGTAATTTTAGTAATTTTGTTGCGTAAAATAATCTGATCTTAATAGGTATTCTCTCATCTCCTTGTTCTGTAGACGATGTCTGCGTATCTTACGGTACGGTTGAGATGGGCTACCGTCCGTGGCATTTTCATTTACTTATAGACGTATCAACTATCACTTAATAATTTTGAGTTTTGTTGAAAGAGTAAAATAAGTATAAGTTAATTTAATTACTCCAAGTAACTTTGGACTTAAATCTACTACCCTGTAAATTACAGAGCGAAACGATACATTCCCGCAACCACCAACCCTTGGTAAATAAATGGACTAGAGTGTTTTGTCGAGGAGGTCGCAATCCTATTTCCTACTATCCTACTTCCTACTAATTTTGTATAAAAGTGAAAGTTTGTGAAGATGTTCAGATGATTGGATGTTTGTTTCTTAATCTCGCCTTAACGGCTGAACGCATCTGTCTGAAACTTTGGTCGCAGGCCCGCTCGCCCCTCAGGTCTCGCCCCATATGAGCTTTTAGATATGCCAACTTGCCTCTTGATATCATTAGCTTGAAAAGTACAGTCACAAAAAAACGAGGTGGGTTTGACCCCAGATAACTGCTCTTACCTTTGGAATGATTCCGCGAAGTTCTACCTGGACAAGTTGCTTTGCAGCGACATGATTAGGTTTATTGAAGGGGAAATCGAAACATCAAAAAGGGGCGAGTCATGAATTTTATTCAAAGAGGAAAGATCTGAAGGGCGAGCGGGCCTGCAACCGAAATTTCGTTCTGGAATTGATATTAATCTGGAATAAAATATTATAACCTATATTTATTCGGGATATCCTCGTAATTCACGCAAGCATCATGTAGTTGAAAATAGTAATAAGAAGTTATTTCATCCATATATTTACACTAATTGTTACCTACCTGTATTATCAATGTGTTCATTAGCATGTTATTTACATTTTCATGCTATTTGAATAAATTTTTTCCTCCCCAGTTTGGTCCCCCCAGTTTCTAGCTCCCCGACTACAACACATGGAAGAAATTACCTACGAAATGTTTTCATGTTCAAATGAGTTCTGTTATAGGTATCATGTGGATACTGCTACGAAATGGCAAATTATAGATGTTGCAGGGAATTACGATCCGTCGTGGGTTAAATAGGAAGACGTGCAATTCAAAGAAATATAAGTATATCAATTTAGAAGAAAAATATTGTTGATAATATTCTTCAAACATCAAATTTTGTAATGAAATAGGCGCCTCGGCAACTTTCTTGCAATAGCTCTCGAAATAATGATTCAATGAAATCAGTATATAATCAGGCCACTACCAATTCTCATAATAATCATTTTGCCAGTTAAGTTATGATTTATAGCTAATAACCTTCTTCATCAATTAACTGTTTTTTATTTAAATTTTGGACTGAACAAGGTATTAGAAAATTTGAACAGCACGTCCTTCTTCATACATATACATAATACATATATACATAATACATATATACATACATTTATGTATGAAAGTTTTCTTCGATAACGTAAAATAGCAGTCACTAAATGTTCAATAGCAAAGCTTCGCTCAAAAGTCTTCAAAATACACTTTAAGAATTTGTAGTCTCTAAAAAACTTTAAGACAAAAGGAATTTAGTTTGATCCAACAATTGGGCAAACAACCGACAAAGATTCCTAGCTCAAGAGTTTGATCCAACATTTGTCAAACACTTCTGAAGGTATTTGTACAATCGAATAGCTATCCAGCTGGGAATTACAAGGAGTGTTCCTGATTGGGTATTTTTGAGTTACCCGTGTGAATCAAATTTTTTTTCATACTAATCTTTCTCAAACAATGTGTTATTTTGGAGATAATTTAATATTACGCCAGGAATGGCAAAATAGATTAGTTAGTGTTGAAATAAATATCTAACTACACGGAATAATAAGCGGACCTTTGACCTAAGATATATTAGACGTTAAATTATATTGTTTTCAAAAGGTGCTTAATGTCAGTTTCAGACGGCTTACGCCTTATAAATGACGTAGTCTGTTAATCCTTAATCACAAACGATAAGCGCACCGTTGCGATCACAAAGACTACAAAAATTATGTGCTAAAATGTTTTGTTAGAAGATGAATACAAAACGAAAGTGTAAGAATAATGACGATGTTTTGACGATTGACGATGAGTTCTAGCGTAGAGACTACGACTTGGTAATCGTGGAGTAGGACGAACTTGCAACGCGACGACCTGAAAAAGATCGAAAGTAGTGACTGGATGTGGACGGCGCAGGACCGAGCATTGTAGCGTAAATTGGGAAAGGCTTTCGTCCAGCAGTGGACATTTATAGGCAGATTTACCCCTTTGGAGACTAAGCTGAGAGAGACTATTTGTTATTTAAATAAATATATATTTTTATTTTGTGGACATTCACACACATCATCATCTGGCCCAAATTAAGCTAATATAAGCTTGTGCTATGGGATCTAGACGACTGATATACATACTTATATATTTCAAAATACATACCTATTATACATAGAAGCGCTCGTGGCCCCGCGGACTCAGTGTTCTGTAAACGATCACTGCAGTAAGTAACTTTCACTATGGCCGGTCCATGGATGGGTGACTATCCATGTGATCACTTTATGACATTTATTTGAGCGTTTTCGTGCTTCGGAAGGCACGTTAAGCCGTTGGTCCCGGTTGCCAGTAAAATGGCAGTCGTTAAGCTAAGTTGAAGGCTTTAGTTCAACAGCAGGCAGTCACAACCTGCGCCTGTCCATTTAAACACGGCAATACGGCTCACCACCTATTACGCGGGACAAATTATACAAAGGTGAAATGTGGGCATATAATATGCCTCTGCCTACCCCTTCGGGGATAAAGGCGTGACCATATGTATGTATGTATGTATTATACATAGAAAACACTCAAACTCCGAAACTAACATTCGTTGATCACACAAATATTTGGACCGACCGACCGAGGAATCAAACCCAGGATTGGCAACGCGGCAGGTGGTATCATCACCGACTACGCCACAGAGACAGTCAATATATGGACATACGAAGTAAAAATTTGGGAAAGAATAATCTTAATTTCCAGTAAGTACCAACTGGGACGATGCCGGATTCCAGCGCGCGCCTGAGAGGGAATCGATTGCATTGTTTCACGTAAGCTTAGATTGGTTCACAAATTACTGGTTTACCCTGTATAAACTTTGAGAATTTGAGTGACGCTGTTTTCTTTTACATTGTTTGTATGGGAACGCTCGTAGTTATCGGAGTTTTCTGTAAACATTCCTACGCTCGGGTCGGAAATGACAGACAATATCTTAAGAAATTATTATCCTAGGTGATTCGCTGTAAATAGAGCAATTAATCTGAGTTTACCCTATGAAAGTTAAAGAAATGAGAGAGAGATGGTTTTGTTTATTCTAAGTGTTTGAAATTAATATAATAATTTCCAAGGTAACATCACAGTTCTAATATTTAAAGTTTAGTTCAAAGGGGAATGCTGCTAGTTTTTTGGGCACAATGGCATGGATCCCTATTTAGGTTTAGATTTTTTTTTAAAAGGTGCTTAATTTTAGTTTTAGACAGCTTACGCTTTTTAAATGACGTACTCTCTCAGTCCTGTAACGCTTATATATTTTTATATATGTTATAATAATTATTATTCATCATTTTTAGTTTTAACAATAATATGTTTAATCACAGTTTTATAATAAGTTTAGTGAGACTAGGACTTTGTCTGTAGTCTGTGACACCGTTGCATTAAACTACGTCACTAGGTCATGTGGATGATCTTTTCAAAGTTTGAAATAAAACAAAAATGACAACGTCAATCGGATTGAGCTTTCACTTTCACAATAAACGTGTTAGAGATGGGTAGTCTGGTGAGAACGATCTCACGGCTTTTTTGTTATAAAACATTATACAGAGTCTATTACATTGCTTTGTGTACGTTTACTGTATTCTGGACTGAGTTTACTAACACACTTTTACCTTTAACATACTTCTTTTTTCAAACTGTTCTTTCGCTGGACTGCTGGAAGTAATTTCTTTTCTAGAAATAAGCAGTATCATTTTACTTATTTATGCTTTGTTTTGTATTTCCTGTGTAATCATTATGTGCTCATAAATGTTAAATAAATAAAATAAATGAACATTTTTGCGACAATCAAGTTACCAACTTCAACTTTATAGATAGTCAACAAGTCGATCGGGACAGCTATCTCTACAAGATACTTATGATTGCAAGCTCATAAATATTTTCCAAGCTCAAGAAGATTACCTTTGCGTCACTAGATCGACTGGGACATCTAGCTTGAGATAAACTAGAAGCATTTCTACCAGAACTAATAAAAGTTTGAAAAGGTGAGGAAAATATTTTTTATTTCAACGGTGAGCTACGATAAAGGCACACAAACATCTATACTCACAAACTTTCGCAATAATAATATTAGTAACTAGCTGACCCGCGCAACTTCGTTTGCGCCACATAAGGGAGAGTATTACCTGTTCCCGTCGCAATTACTCCCGTCGCGTTGCGTTTACTCCCGTAGCGTCCCGTCGTTAATATTCAATACTACGTGAGAGAGAGAGAGAGAAAGGTTTCTCGTCGCGTGTATTCCCGTCGCATTATTTTTGAGAACAATTTCGTTTTTGAATGAGGTATCCCGTGGCATTATTGTTGAAAAAAAATGATTGCCATTAAAATGGTTATTGTGCACCAACCCAAAGATAGACACATGCTATCGCGCAATTTTTTTTGAACTTTTTAAGAGAAACAATTTTGTAGTACATATTTTTTACATAACTATAAATATTTACGCAGCACACGCAACAAAGCTCTCTAAAGGAATAACTTTTCCCCCGTTCTTTAAACATTTACTATTACTGCTCCGCTCCTATTCGTTGTAGCGTGATGTTATATGCCTATGGCACTTCACAATAACTTAGCTTTCTATTGGTGAAAGAATTTTTAAAATCGGTTCAGTAGATCCCGAGATTACCCCTTACAATTTAATAAATATACAAACACACAAACTTTACTTCTTTATAATATTAGTATAGAAGTATAGATAAATATTGTTGGACGTTCTCACACAACATCATCTAGCCCAAATTAAGCTATATGCTTGTGCTAGCTGATGCCCGCAGCTTCGCCTGCGTGAAATTTGGTTCCTAGACTGTCTCTAACCTCTCTCTGTAGGTACCAAATTTCAGCCAGATACTTTCAGCCATTACAGCGTGAAAGAGTAACAAATTCATAATACATATTATATGAGTTATGTAAATTTATTTTTTAAATACATTTCTTGATTCATTGGCTAGACTACTACTTGACTCAACTTCTCTTCTAAGCAATTGACATCATAACTTAGTTCCTTTTTCAGGTAGTCCCAGTCATACTGTAAGCCTACGACGCGCGACGTATGGGAAAACCAAACTACGGTAGACTTTGTCCTCATAATACACTTGGTCCAACCAAGGCCTGTTAACTTAATAACCATGTAAATTTCATCTGCTAAGCGTTCATGTTCATTTTAATGGCTATTTTTACTTTTCATATGTAATCTTCGTAGAGGCCATTCCCGTATTTTACAAAGACTTAGTGAGTGTGTGTCCTGCACCGAATGCAGCCAGCACTATAGAATAAGGTTCATACCTTCCGTGACCAGTCGCTTAGGGCTGTTGACAATCTTTCATTCTAATGCACAGTGGACACTACCTGCAGCGTGGTCTTTCATTATTCCTGGCTAGCCATCTTCGAATTTTCTTGTTCTTTCACCTATTTATTGTTGGTTATACAAAATTTCATAAAATTAACAATAATAATTGCAATAGTACTTAAAGCAAAATCATGAAAATGACAATGTCAAGCGGATTGAACTTCTTCAAATGTGTCAAAATAAAAAGTAATTTAAATCAAAAATAAGAGTATTTAAGGAGTATTGATATCAACTTCGGAAAAAATCAGCTCTAAAATAATTTACATTCCCTTTTTAGGTCGATAACGTATAAATTTCAATAAAATAAGGAACACGTCTTCCATCAATTATGTTAATAATGCTATATGCCAAATTTTAAGTAGATCGGACCAAGGAATCGCGTTGTCCCATACAAACTTGACACTCCTTTTTTATACCTTTGGAGGTGGAATTTTCAAAAATGGTAAAATTACTGTTGTCAAATTGTAACAAACAACGCTCATGCTTAGTTTGATCATCGTACCATTAACCGTTTAAGCAATAATTGATAATAACTTTATACGACTTAAGTTCGTTTTTTATTTTATAATAAGTATACTTTTCCGAGATAAGAAGTACCCAGTGTGGTGCCCAGGATATTAAAGAATAATTATACCAAGTTTCATCGTAATCAAACCGGTAGTTTTTGCGTGATGCCTGAACAAACAGACAGACAGACAGACAGACAGACAGACAGACAGACAGACAGACAGACAAAAAATTTTTTAATCACATTTTTGGGTTCAGTGTCGGTCTAGTAACACCCCCTGCCATTTATTTTTTTTATATTTTCAATGTACAGAATTTTCACTTCTACAGATTTATTATAAGTATAGATTATTATTTTGTAAGTTTATTATCTTTGGTGCTACTCGTACTGTAAGCAACTGCTGGCAGTGAAACTATTATTTAACCTTTGTGAATTACACACAAAAATATTATAGTCCAATCCGAAATTACAGAATTTGATACTAGAGAAATTTAAGATGTTCATCAGATGTCTAGATTCTACTCATGTAGCAGAAGCTTAGATTAGCTGAATTTGTGCTTTTTAACATTGTGCAATAAAACCAGCCGCGCACGGATAGTTCCGTACCTACCAAAAACGGAAAAAAAATCACGATTGTTGTATGAGAGCCTCTCTTATTTTTTTTATTATCGTTTGTTTTAGCGACAACAGAAACACATCATCATTCTGTGAAATTTTCAGCTATCTAGCTATCATGGTTCATTATATACAGCCTGGTAAAAGACAAACAGATAGATGGACGGTGAAGTCTCATTAATGGGGTCCCAATTTTACCCTTTGTGTCCGACACCCTAAAAGAACTGTCCTCAAGATTTTATAATCCCTTATACAGAGCTTTTTTATCAAACTCAAAAAAACAGTATCAATAAACCAGCTTTTAAAGCTCACTATTAGTATAAAGTACAGCGTACACAACACTCTCCTGAATATAAAAGCCACGTACAAGTTTTACGATCAAAAGAAACGACGTAGAATAAAATCTTAAGTGCTACCCACACTAATCCCGGATGAAGGACGATCAAGAATGCAGAGGTGGGTTGCACCGACGGGTGATTTAACAATTTAGGTTGATTGTTTTGAGCAGGTATTTATTATTTAAAAGGTTAAGGGTTTATTTATTATTTTAATCAAGGTCGTTAAGGTCATCCCGGATGTCCTAGGACAGTAGCCACAGACAGTACTTTACGCATCCTCGCGCGCCCCATAGTTGAAGGATTAACCGTTTTTTAAAAAATGGGCTATAATATCATTACTTTTTCAATACGTTAGTAGTCAAAAAAAAGGCCTATAATTTGGACGGCTAAACGACTAATGCTACACTGATAGCTGGGGCCAACAATTTGGACACATTTTGTAGCTCAATAATACTCGTAAATAGAAATGTCAAACAGTCACTCATCTTATGTCTGATTGAAGCGTAAGAACGCCCCCGTGATCAGGTGAGGTCAGGCGAAATCCCGTCGCGGCGGCCCAGAAAGTGGCGGACGGACGGAGCCTCCTTTTTGGAGGCTTCCTGAGGGCGCAGGTGCATCTCCTGCAGCCCCGCGAAGACAGGTGCTATAGGTGCCTGGTCGTGGGGCATGTAGGAGTGCAGTGTACGGCGGAAGTCACCGTGGGCGATTGGTGCTTCCGCTGTAGTCAGCCCGGTCACACGGCCCTTGCCTGTGACGCTCCGCCACGCTGTTTTAAATGCGTGGCGGAGGGCAAGGAGGCAAACCACCGGGCGGGCAGTAAGACCTGCGCTGCCTCAAGGCCGAAGCCCCGTCCGTCCGCACGGAGGGGTGAGGGTGTGGATGCACGTTCGCGGCAGGGTGCGGATATGGACGTCCATTAATGGACACCCATATCCGCATCCTGCAGGTGAATCTGAACCACTGCACTGGTGCTCAGGACCTTCTGTACCAGAGCATCAGGCAGTGGTCCATTAATATTGTTGTCGTCGCCGAGCCGTACTGGGTTCACCCGGGAAGCCCGGTGGATCTGGACGGCATGGCGACCATCTTTGGGGGGACCGGCGCGGACGACTCGCGCCTAGCGCTTATTGCTAGGGGCCCGGGTTGAGTCGCGGCGGAATATGAGGGTGTGGCTGTCGTGGCCGTTTACATCTCGCCGAGCCTCGACCAGCATCAGTTTGAGCTATGGCTCCCTGAGCTGGACGTCGTTCTCGCTGCATGCCGGCCTCGCCCTGTCCTGGTACTGGGAGACTTCAATGCCTGGTCGCAGGCTTGGGGCTCCCGGGAAACCAGAGGCAGGGGGAGGATACTGGAGGACTGGGTCACTACACGTGGCCTAGTCATCCTGAACCGGGGGAATGTCGCAACCTGGACGCGGCGGGGGCTCAGCTCGGTCATAGACGTTTCGTTTGCGACCCCTGAGCTCGCCCGCCGTGTCCAGGGATGGCGCTTGGAGGAGGAGGAGGAGACGTCGTCAGATCACCGATATATTCGGTTCGACGTCTCCCCTCCACCTAACCTGCCGCCAACAATCGCGAATCCCCCGGAACCGCGTTGGGCACTCCATCGCCTGGATCGGGAGGCTCTCCTGGAGGCGGCCATCGTGCAGGCCTGGATTCCGACAGCGGACGGGCCTGCCGATGTTGATGCCGAAGTGGAGTGGTTCGGGAGAGCCATGTCGCACATCTGCGATGCGGCGATGCCCAGGGCTAGGCCCAGACCGGCGAGGAAGCAGGTGTACTGGTGGACGCCGGAAATCGCGCAGTTGCGCGCGGAGTGCGTTACCGGGCGCCGCCGGTACACCAGATTCCGCCGGAGGCGTCGCCGCCCAGACGATGCGGCAGCCCGAGAGACGGAGCTTTATGATGGGTACAAGGAAGCCAAGAGGGCCCTCCAGACGGCCTTCAAGCGGTCCAAAAAGTTGGGCCGCGATGAGCTGATGGAGACTCTGGAGCGGAACCCGTGGGGGCGCCCGTACCTTATGGTAAGGGGCAAATTACGCCCTAAGGCGCCCCCACTGACTCAGAGTCTCCAGCCGGAGCGGCTGGAGGAGGTCCTGGACTCCTTGTTCCCATCGAGAGCGGAGGAACACATTTCTCCGCGCATGGCTTCGTCTCAGGCGCCCAACGCGGAAGGCAGCGAGAACGACGTGCCCGTAGTCACCGAGGGTGAGTTAGGGGCAGCTGTACTGCGGCTTAAATCCCGCAGAAACACCGCCCCTGGACCCGACGGCATTCCAGGCCGAGCGTGGGTCCTGGCTCTCGAAGAGCTTGGGCCTCGACTAATTGGGCTCTGTAGCGCATGCCTCGAGAAAGGCCAGTTTCCCAAGGTCTGGAAGACAGGGAAACTGGTCTTGAATCGAAAGGCGGGGCGGCCGGCAAATTCCCCATCAGGGTACCGGCCGATCGTGTTGCTCGACGAGGTGTGCAAGCTCTTTGAGCGCATTATTGCACAACGCCTCGTCGGGCACCTCACACGCGTGGGGCCTGATCTGGCGGATAGCCAGTTTGGCTTCCGTCAGGGACGCTCCACCGTGGACGCGATCATGCGCATTAGAGGCCTGACGGAGGAAGCAGTCTCACAGGGTGAGGTGGTGGTGGCGGTGTCTCTCGACATCGCCAACGCATTCAACACCTTGCCCTGGAGCTGCGTCAGGGAGGCGCTTACCTATCATGGAGTGCCTCCCTACCTCCGTCGAATTGTCGGGGCTTATCTCTCCGAGAGAGCCATAACTTAACCGAGCTGGCTAGGGCCGGGTGGGCGAGATGTGTCGAGCGGTGTTCCACAGGGATCGGTTTTAGGGCCGCTCCTGTGGAACATCGGTTACGACTGGGTGCTGCGTGGTCCGTTGCTCAGAGGGGTCGGCGTAACAACATCAGGGGACCCAACGCTCCCTACAGGAGGCTGTACCTGGGGATCGTGCGAAGCATGGCTCTGTACGGGGCTCCCGTATGGGCGGAGACCCTGACGGCCAGCAATGAGGCTAGACTGCTGAGCCCGCAGAGAGTGATGGCCGTCAGGGTGATAAGAGGATACCGCACGATCTCCGGTGAGGCGGCATGTCTCCTAGCCGGGACCCCTCCATGGGACCTGGAAGCGAGAGCCCTTGCGTCACTGTTCAGATGGCGCAAGGAGGCGCTGGAGCGGGGCCAAAGGCCTGCGTCTCGAGAAATCGAGGCCCAGCGGACCCTGCTCCACCAGGAAACCGTGGAGACATGGAAGGTGCGACTTGAGCAACCAAAGGGGGGATTCGCCACAATCGCGGCCGTCAGACCGGTCATGGACGAGTGGCTGGAGAGAAGACACGGTGCTCTCTCCTACCGGTTGACACAGATGCTTGCCGGGCACGGTAGCTTCGGTGGGTATCTGTGGCGAAAACACCGGGAAACCACGGCCGAGTGTCAGCACTGCGAGGACCGCAGCGATGACACGGCGCTCCACACACTGGTGGAGTGCACGGCGTGGGCACAACAGCGACAGGTCCTCGTAGTGGGTCTGGGCGTGGACACTCTCTCGCTTGAGGCCATGGTGCGAGCCATGCTCTCCAGCGGGAGTAAGTGGGACTGCGCCGCCTCTTTCTGCGAGCAGGTCATGCTCGCGAAGGAGGCGGCGGGCTGGGTGCGGGAGAGAACTCTCCCACCCGAGTTCCCCAGTCGGCGCCCTGGGCGCCGCCGACTGGTCTTCGCCGAGGACTATCGGCCTCCATGACCGGGGGTCTGAGGACGGTGAGAGGGCCGCTCACCGTCCTTACAGAGGCAGGCCCATGACGGCAGCGTGACGTGAGTAGTGGAATATTGGGCATTCTGTCCCACTTTAAGTTCGCATCGTCGCTATCGCTCCTTGCTCACGTGGGACAGATCGCCCAATATTCCACATTTTAAAAATGTAACCTAACCTAACATTTTTATAAAAAATAATTTAAATAATAAAAATTGCTGAAGCTCCCTCCATGTTCATTACTTACCATTTATAACCCACAACGTTTTCTGTATCCAGTTGGGTTCGACTACTTGTAGTTATAAATATTTATGTTATAAATTCATCTTTTCATTATGAGTCCATCAGTATTGCATAGCAAACATGAAATTCGTTAAACAAAGACAATCGTTACAGGTCAATACAATCTGTGACGATTTGACAAAAAACAAATTACGTCATGGAGAATTATTACCGAATACTGTACGTTGCATCATTTGTGGACCATCAAATTGTGGAAAAACTAATTTATTAACCCAGATGCTCCTGAAACTATTAAGGGTCTTAGATCTTTATAATTTTTTGATATGTTGGTATTTGTGTTAGTGACTTTTTAGGAAAAATACGAAAAAAAATCTTGTTCCTCTGGGAAACCTGGAAAATGATCGGTGTTATAACACCTGGTAGGAGAATGGGCTACTATTGCTAGTAGGGAACTATGGGAAATAATTCTTATTAAATTATTCACTTTATTTATGATTAAATCTTTATTAGACTTTTATTTATTTTATATGGTGATTAAATAATTAACCGGTTAGTGTTTACTTTAGTTTTTGCAATGATAATCAATAAAACTATTCTTAGGATGCCGCCATAATACGGGACCATTGCTTCATCGATACTATAATTTTCTTCTACAGGAGCCATGGCTAAAAAATTTTTGTTCAAGGCATCAAACAAAGGTCTCAGTTTCGAAAATTTGTCATCACTTGTAACCACTTGTATATTGTCACAGCAGTGAATATGTGACATTATGTAATTGAATCGATCTCGTGAAAGAGCATTACTTATCAGTGGGAAATTAGTATCTGACAACTTTTCCCAGTACATGCCTCTTCGAGGGACAACAATATTTCCACTAAATAAAAGAATAGCCAGAAAACATTTCATTTCATTGGTTGTGACAGTATTTGCATTGTTCTTTTGGCTAGCGTATAAGTTTGTGTAGTGTACAAGCATATCAAAGACATCATCACCAAACAGAGCATCAAAATAATATGTTGGTGACTGCAGATTTTTTGGACCCTCAAAGTTTTGCCATTCTGGGTAAGAAGACGATTACGCCAAGCATAATTTTGTTTCTTGGATACTCTCGGTGCAAAGACGTTACCACCAGTTGATTTACTGGCTACTAGAGAAGAATGAGATGCAGTGGAATCTTCCAAGTTAGACGGGGATTCTATACGCCTTCTCTTAGTTATATGAGACAATGGAATGTTATACTCATCGTCGTCAGAGGAAGATTCTTCATATTGTACTTCAGCGTCAGCCCTAAGTTGATCACCTAGAAACCCAAAATGAAAGAAACTTATAAATTAATTGAGCCAATGTTTCAAATAGACATATTATAATATCGATTTATACCTATATGAGTTAACATACCTGGGAGATTATAAGGATTCACCAGTTCTTCATCCCCTGAATCTTCATCAGTGACTGCGTTCGAATTTTCAGGTGGCAAAACTGAAATGGTTCTTGGTAAAGGTGTTTCATCGTCTTGCCTTTCTAATTCCTCTAATATTTCGTGTCAGCGTAATGTTTTTTTGACTGCGACTTAAAATTATATAGTAAAGCTTGATAGACGTTCATTATCCTACTAGGTGTTATAACACCTCTGGCAATTTTATTTATAAATAATAAACACTTTAAAATATAACACAACTATGTTTTCTATTTTATAGCTAACAGTCATAAGTTTGCATTATCAGGTCGAAAATATTAGGTTACCATACAATAATTATAAAAAAACTTACCTTTTAGTTGTCATTGTGAAAAAAAACAACACTTCTTTATTTAATTGAGCAAAAGTCTTTAAAATTCAATGCAAATAACAATTTTTTCCGCAGATAAATAATTATGCATGTACACTAAATGAAACAAAACGAGCAATGACGATCATTAGTCACTTTTGATATATTTTATTTGAGGGTATTTTTAAATTAGTTTAATCGGTGTTATAACACCTGGTAGGAGTATCTGGGTTAATTGGTCTTCTATTGCATGAAAATGGCTTGACATTTAAAAATGTTTATGTATACTCTAAAACTCTACATCAACCAAAGTACATCTTTTTAGAAAAGGTTTTACAACGAGTACCAGGTATCACTCTTCATAAATATCAGACAAATGATGACGTTTTAAAAGTTTCAGATGCAAAACCAAATTCTGTGATTATTTTTGATGATGTAGCATGTGAAAATCAAAGTAATATACGTGATTATTTTGCCATGGGAAGACATAAATTGATTGATAGTTTTTATTTAAATCAAACTTATACCAAAATACCTAAACAACTTGTAAGAGATAATGCTAACCTAATTGTGCTTTTTAAGCAAGATGAAGTTAATTTGAAACATGTTTATGAAGAACATGTTAACACCGATATGACATGGTTGAAATTTCGAGAAATGTGTTCCTTAATATGGAAAGAACCTTTTGATTATGTGGTAATTAATAAAGATTGTTCTAAAAACAATGGTTGCTATAGAAAAACGTTTGACACATTTGTATTATTAGATGAAATTTGAATATTTAAGTAGACTGCAGTCTGTTTATTGTTATTCTTTAATTGATTCTTATTCGATTACCACCTATTTTACATAATGGATAAATCATTGAAAAAACAAATTGTTGATGCGACACAAGCTGTCAAGAAAAAAATACGTAAAATGAAGGATTTTGAAGATAATAATAAGCATGCTCTTGATACAGTTTTTAAACCTGTCACAGAATCTCTCAATTTAATAGCCAACACTAATAACCACTTAGCTCTAACAAAAAAGGAGGAAAAAGTAGAACCCAATGAACCGCAAGACCAAGATATGAAAGAAACAGATGATAGCAGTATTGCTAGTAACGAATCGGAACCCTCATCGGACTCTTCATTTCAGTCATTAGTCGGTACTAATCCAGATGCATCATCTTGGTCGTTATCTTCACAAGTACTATCAGATGTTCCATTTGGTATAAGAAATGAACGTGGAAAGCTAATGTTGGGTTCCTCTAACATTACTATTGGGGATAAAGTTATTACTGTAGCCGGACACAAATACGAAAGTACACCTGGGTTGCGAGAGTTACTGTTAAAAAAAGACATTGATCTGAGCTTGGTTAATGACTGTGACAAGCAAAATTATAAGACAATGTTACTTGTAACGAATGCACATCGTCGTGATTTCGATTCAAAAAAACCAATTAAAAGTAATAAAGGACAAAAATATTTGCAAGTTATTAAACCACTTTTCGATCAAGAAAGTAGAAGTCCAAGTTGTAGACAGAAAGTAGGAAAAGGATTACCTTCAACAAAAATGTGGAAAAAAAACACAGATTTTGTATATTGGGATGATCCCAATGAATTGGTTGATAGATTAAAGTTATTAATTGCTTCTCGAGATGCTGGGAACACAGGACTAGACAATGAAATAATATCTATCATTGAAGAACTACGTGAAAGCAAAATCATTAAATAAATAGATCTACTAATGTTATATGTGTGTCATTTTACTATATACCGTTCAACATAATACACCTTTAATATGAATGTAGACAAATTTGGACATTATATTCATAAGCGAATGCGGATATCAGAAATACTTGATTTTAATGATAACGCATTAATAAAATCTGATTATGGAGATTATGACTTGAAGACATCGAGGCTAAAAGGTGTTAAACCTCCTCAAGACGCAGATGATGCAGTAAATAAAGCATATGTAGATGAATTGAAAGGTGTACTAATCCGTGACTTACGAAAATTGCAAAGTTCTATTCCAAATAGTGTTCAAAACCACATAGAGAAAGCTTTAAAAACAATAATGTCTGAGATAGACACTCATTTGGAAAGCAAATTTTACACAAGAAAAGCAGTTGATAAACTAGTTCAAGACGCAATTCAATCTATATTAAAAGATCGAAAAACATAGCCCTTAAAGTTTGTTAAAATGACGAAACAACAAATCGTCAATGAAATACATAAAGCAGCACGAAAAAATTTTCCTCGACGATCTGTAATTTTAAAAGGTATTGATGATTTGTGGCAAGCAGATTTAGCTGATATGCAAAACCTAAAAACCTTTAATAAAGGATATAACTATATTTTAATAGTTATCGACTGCTTCTCCAAGTACGTTTGGGTGGAACCATTAAAAACTAAATCCAAACATGATGTCTCTCTTGCATTTGAAAAAATACTTTCTTCTAATCACAGGATACCAAATCATCTGCAAACTGATATGGGTACTGAGTTCTATAATTCTACATTTCAAAAGCTTTTACAGAACTATAATATTAATCACTACTCTACATTTTCAACCAAAAAGGCTTCAATTGT
The DNA here is from genome assembly GCA_933228765.1 of Miltochrista miniata. NCBI lineage: Eukaryota > Metazoa > Arthropoda > Insecta > Lepidoptera > Erebidae > Miltochrista > Miltochrista miniata. The sequence continues at coordinate 19,302,721 of OW121773.1, forward strand.
AGAACGAGTTATTAAAACTATTAAAAATAAATTGTACAAATACTTTAGCTTGAACGGACACTATAAGTGGATAGATGGTGGCTTGAACGGTATTGTGAAGACATATAATAACACAAAACATCGTACTATTAAATTTGCACCTGTTAATGTCAATAAGTTTAATGAAACTAACATTAAAAATAATATTACGAATTCCATGATAAAGGTAGTCCAAAAATGTCGTCCAAAGTTTAAAATTGGTGACAAAGTTCGAATTAGCAAGTACAAACATATATTCGAGAAAGGATACACTCCTAACTGGTCAACAGAATTATTTACTATAAAAAAGATAAATAACACTATACCAATAACATATCGCATCGAAGATAATCAAAAACAAGTCATATTAGGAACTTTTTACGAACAAGAGCTTTAAAAGTCGTCCTGTCCTGGTGTCTATTTGATAGAAAAGGTATTAAAAAAGAAAGGAAACAAACTGTTTGTAAAATGGTTGGGTTTGAATAACAAAGAGAATAGTTGGATTGATAATACTGCAATAGTGGAATGAGTTAATTATATAAGTGATATGTAATTTTAAAGTATATTCATTATTCTTTGGACGATGCAAGGTGGTGGACTAATAAACAATATCATTAATCATTTACCATTCGAACTACACATACCTGGTTATAACTATTGTGGACCAGGAACAAAGCTTTCGAAACGATTACTACGTGGTGATAAAGGTGTAAATAAGTTAGACGAAGCTTGTATGCATCACGATATTGCATACGCAAACTACACAGACTTGCCTAACCGTCAAAAAGCCGACTTACGTCTTTTAGATATGGCTAAGCAAAGACTTAAAGCAAAAGATGCTCGAACAGGGGAAAAGATTAGTTCGTGGATAGTAAACAAAGTTATGAAAGCTAAATTGAAGTCTGGTGCTGGTGTTAAGACCTTTTATAACTTTGTTAAAAAAATAAAAAGAAAAATCAAAAAACTCTCACCTAAAGATGATAAGTCATTAATAAATATGGCTTATATGGTTGCCCGAAAATTAGTTCCATGCATTCCAAAAGTTCGAGTACCTCGAATGATACCTATACCAAAAACTGGAGGCATTCTACCTTTAATCCCAATTTTTGCTGGTTTATCTGCTTTAGGAGCATTAGCTGGTGGTGCAGCTGGTATTGCAAAAACTGTGAATGATTATAAACACGGTCAGAAAAATTTACAAGAAACTGAACGTCATAATAAAACTATGGAGGCTATAGCAATAGGTAAAGGTCTATACATTAAACCGCATAAGCAAGGTCAGGGATTGTTTATAAATCCATCAAAAAACTAATTGATCAGCTACCTAATCGCGCTTTAACTAATATCGATATTCAGAAGTATGGTCATTGTATTCCACATTTTCGAGGAGTTTATATGAAGGATCAGTTACCAAAAACACCTAAACGAATTGAATGTGCTATAGTTAACCTAGATAATTCGAGAAATGATGGAACGCATTGGGTAGCTTATGTTAAAATAAACAATTATTGTGAATATTTTGATAGCTATGGTGATTTAAAACCGCCAAGAGAGTTAATGCTATATTTTAAGAACTGTGATGTTCATTATAACTATGATAGATATCAACAATTTAACACAATAGTTTGTGGACATATGTGTTTAAGTTATTTGCAAACTTTTTGGATTAAATACTATAAATCTTTATTATAATTATAATACTTTAAATAAAAATACTATAAATCTTATACCACTCTTTCATTTCCATCATTTGCAAGATGTCACTCACCTTATCGATAACTGGAAACTCATCGGTATTATCTACCTATTATCCAGACACGTTGCCATTAGCTGAGGAGTATGAATGTGCATTATTACATTTCTCTACATATAATTCTATTCCAAATTTTGATAATACAAACAATAAATTATACTATGGTTCTAAAAATGTTATTGAGATACCTGAAGGAACCTATGAATTACAAGATATTAGTGACTATTTAAAAACTGAGATAAAAGATGCATCTATAACACTCAATTGTAATAACAACACCTTAAAAACTGTGTTATTTTGTACATCAACTATAGATTTTACTAAAGAAGATACATTTGGAAGTTTATTGGGATTTAAAAAGCAGATCTTAGAAGCAAATAAATATCATGTATCAGAGTTTCCAGTAAACATTTTGCCAACGACTGTCATAAGGATTGAATGTGACATAGTTAGCGGTTCCTATATAAACGGTCAATCCAGTCACATCTTACACGAATTTGCACTTAATGTTCCACCTGGATACAGGATTATAGAAATTCCGAAAAACGCAATCTACTTTCCAATAAATCAAACCAATATAAGCTGCATACAGATAAGGTTGTTGGATATAAATAATAACTTAATAAATTTGCGAGGTGAAGAAGTGCAGTTGTATCTACATATCAGAAGAAAACAATGATAGATTATAATAAATATGTGGTACATCCAACTAAAAATAACAGTTCTACTAAAACTATCAAACCAATAAGAGCTCGGTCCAAAAGGGTTATAAAATTGAATAACAATAATAAAGCATTTCTTAAAGCGATCGGTTTGTTGAAATGAATATACTAGATGTTTTGTCCACTCCTGCATACAACAACGCTGTGGAAGGAATTGAATTTCACTCTTACAAGCCTTACGTAACAAGTTTCAATAGAAGCGATGAAATCAGGATACCTATTAATCAACAAGACTTGTATATATTACCATCAGCAAGCACTTTGTTTTTGGAAGGAACTGTTGTTGTAAACAAGGGTGGAAATTCGAAGGAAAGAGTCAGTAACGTTCATTTCACAAACAATAGTCTACTTTATTTGTTTCAAGATATAAGGTATGAGATAAATGGAGTGGAAATAGATAAAATAAAAAACGCTGGTATAACTACCACAATGAAATCATTAATATCAATGAACGAAAACGAGGCTAAAGCATCTAATGCTTGGGGATGGAATATCGAAGGCATAAATAGTGCAAATGGGGGAAGCTTTTCTGCTTCTATACCCCTCTGTAACATTCTTGGTTTTGCAGAAGATTTCAAGAAAGTAGTGATAAACAGCAAACATGAATTAATATTGTTACGAAGTAATACTAATCTGAACGCCCTAAAACTTAACGATGGTGAAACTGTAGAAGATATTATTATAAATAAAATAATATGGCGTGTACCACATGTCAAAGTGTCCGATAGGGAAAAAATAAATATGTTAAAACTGTTAGAAAAAGATCGACCACTCCAGATGATATTTAGGAATTGGGATTTATATGAATATCCGGCTTTACCAAAAACTACTAAGCATACTTGGTCCATAAAAACATCGTCGCAAATAGAGAAACCAAGATTTGTTATTATTGGTCTGCAAACAAATAGAAAAAATAATTCTAAATTGGATATGTCTAAGTTTGATCACTGTGATGTTCGTGATGTTAGAGTATACCTAAATTCAACCTACTTCCCTTATGAAAATTTAAATTCAAGTTTCTCGAATAATCGAATTGCTTTAATATATGAACAATATACTAGATTTCAACAGTCGTATTATGGACGTCGCGCCGAGCCATTATTAAATGAGAAACAATTTAAAAATATTGCTCCGTTATTTGTAGTAGATTGTTCTAGACAACCAGATAATCTTAAATCAGGTCCTGTTGTGGATGTTAGAGTGGAAATTGAAAGTGATATTGATATACCAGATCAAACTTCAGCATATTGTCTTATATTGAACGACTGTATAATCGAGTATAAGCCGTTAAGTAGCGTCGTCAGAAAGATATCATGAACAAAAATACTATTATAGTAGATGTTCAGGGTTTTAAAGATCGTTATAATAACTTTATAGTCAAAGAATTAGCTGTAGCTACGTTGGAACATACTCATATATTCTTAATAAAACCTCCTTACCCGTTATCCTCGCTAACTGATGAAGAAAGAAGACACATTTGGTGGATTGAAAGGAATAGAGGTTACCGCTGGAGCGAAGGATATATAGACTACAGAGAATTTTCTAGAATAATCAAACCCTATTTGAAGGAAAAAAAGGTTCTTGTTAAAGGTAGTGAGAAAATTAATTGGGTTCAAGAGCTATGTGGTCATAATAATGTTTCCGACATATGTAAAAATAAAAGTATTCCTAACTTAAAGACTCTTAGTGATCTTTACTGTAAAGACCTATTTTTGTATAATTGTTTTGCTCATAAGAACTATTGTGCTTTAAGGAATGTATTGTGTATTAAACAATGGTGTTTAGAAAATAATTTTTGTATTTCATAAGTTTAATAAACCGAATAAATGTTTTATTACTATACTGTGTTTGTTTTTCATACTATTTCCTACCCAAGTCGAAATTGAAATGAAAAAAAAAATTAATCATAATACCATTTATTTAATGTCTCAAAAAATTACATTGATCTTAAACCTAACACAATGATAAAAAATGACGCGTACAAAATGTTGAAGCGTCAGCAGTACATCTCTAAGTATTAAGGTGATGTATAACTTACTTAAAACTAAAAACACATTAGTTAAAATGATAAGCTATCACCATGAATTTTCTTAGATATTTTCTTAATAATACCTTCAGCCATGTCCATGATTTCATCAACTGTATCATGAACTACGTATTGAGCACTAAGTATCACACTGTCACTATCTTCACAAAACGGCAACGAAGGTTTGTCTTTGTCGTTGGTGATGTCCAAGATCTTTATCTGAATTAGCTTGACTCCTTTTGGTTGGTTGCTGATTACAAAAGATTTATGAGCTGTCTTTTTAGATTTTCTACAAATAGTTGGTTTTCTTCTTTTTGGTTCAACTTGCGTAGGAGAAAGAGGTAAAATATGTGAGAAGTCAAAGGGGTCTTGAGCGTATTGAACAATACCGTCACCATATGCATCTGCCATTATTTATAATGTATTAATGTTGAGGTATATCTGGTTGGCCTCGTCCTCCTCTGCCACGATCTTCTAACGTTTTAAATATTTGGCTCAGTAATTTCTCTGTTTTATAATATATTTCATCCCACTGATCGTAAACAATATATTGGGTTTTCACTCTTGTATGTATTTCTACTTCGTTATCTGATGTATCTTCAGCTTCTAATACATCTATTTTAATTACGTATTTTGGAATCCTCCTATTCCTTGTAGCAAAGTAACTGGTTTGAGGTTCAGAGATGCACTGCTGTTGCTTCAACATTATTAATTAAAAGACTGCTTTGTGTGAATGTAAAGAGAACAAGTATGAAACTGAATGTAATTATGAGTAATAGGTGAATTAAATAGAAACATGACCCGCTAGTGACACATACACTGTACTACGTATTAATTCAAGTTCTGACCTGTTGATTTAGTTTATTTTGCAATAAGTTGTAACGAGATACTCCCTACAAGTTTGCAAGTGTCATCGTTCACTATGACGAACATGTTCAAACATGTCTTAAGAATGATGTAATGCACATTGTTATGTACTTACTTAAGTTGCGAAATTTTTATGAATTGTAAACGTGTTGTAACGTGAATGATGATGCATATCATCAGGTGTTATGAGGTTGTGACTGTCGCTACCAAGGTCCCAGATTTTGAAGATTTTTTTCAGAATGTCCAATAGTCCACTACTACTAACCATAGATATCCTATTTCACATTTCTAAGAAATTTTACTTCGAAGTATGTAACTTAAGACATCATAACATACATACATATACATATTTTCACACCTGTTTCTCATCAGGGTAGGCAGAGACTAAGGATTTCCACTTACTACGATCCTGACATACAAGTTTCATGGCGGGCATAGCCAGCGCGACAGCGGTTTCCCGCGACCGCGAAAATCTCTCATGGTACATGATAGTAGGTATTGCAAATGTATTAGGAAATTAAAGAAAAAACAGAATACTATATTTATAATAATGCATTTATTCCAAATTTCTCAGTTTTACTTAGTTTAATTTCTTAAGATTAGGTACTTATAATAATACAAAACAGCATATAAATTTTACAGTTTTAGTTAGTTTAGTTGATTACAATAATTATAATTTGTGAATACTATGTAAAGACAGGATAGCACACAATAAAAAATATCGGTATGACCCCATGCTCTTACTTGGTTTAATTTCTTAAGATTAGGTACTTATAATAATACAAAACTGCATATAAATTTTACAATTTTAGTTAGTTTAGTTGATTACAATAATTATAATTTGCGAATACTATGTGAAGACAGGATAGCACACCTAATTTTTGTTAAAAATTAAAAATATCGGTATGACCCCATGCTCGAGTTGAAATCTTATCTTTTGCAATAACTCGTTTATCATCATCACCAGACAGCGCAATTTTTGTTACAGCACATGTAAATAGCTCATGTTTTATTGACTTAAATAAAACATTTGTTTTATGAACAATTTCATTGTTGTAAAGTGTTTTTTTGTAATCGAAAACGTTAATGTCACGTACAACATTCTTTTTAATACCCTTGGCTTTTTTAATAGTGCTATCAATGGTTTTGATACAATATAACTTTGATCTCAACCCAACGAATTCGCTTATTATTTTACCACCCATTTCATCTTTAAATAAGCCTGGTATTTTTTTGTTCTGTATGGGTAAATTATACACATTATTTTTACAAAAATTGCTGGTGTCGAAGTAAGATAAAAAGTTATTTTTTAAGTCTTCATAGAAATCATGGGTTTGTATATGATAAACAAAACTATCTGTGTCCGTGTAACACATCCGTATCCTATCCTTGTAAAAAGGTTGCATGACTGAATAGTGAAAGTCATACATATGACTTTTTGATAATTCTAGAACAGCAAATCCAATATATATTGGTTTGTTCAAAACTATTTGTTCAGGATTTAACTGCACCGCTACTAGATTTTTTGTGAAAACCGTTGCACTATGGAAATTTGGACGAGCAATAAGGTTTTGAGCGCATTTTCTTCGTTTAGTTATGTTTTCGATATCTTGCCACTGAGAAACTAAATGGACATTAACCCTGTTTTCAGTATTTTCTAAAGTTTTTCCAAATACACTATTATTCAAGAGCTTAAAAAAGTCTTGTTCAAAAGTGGAAGAACTTTTTTGTCTCAGTTTGGTGTTTAAATCAATATATTGTTTTAAATATGGGCTTTGTAGAAAACTGATTATTCTATGAATCTTCTTCAATATCAACCCATGTTTCATACAAGTTTGTAAATGCACGTAATGTATGACATAATTAAATTTATCATATAAATTAGGTATTAGCTTAGAACTCTTTCCCCCGGGGGGTATAAATTTTTCGGAACAAAATGGTAAATCGTTGTGCAAGTTATGCAAATGCTTAGGGTATGCTATATCCACTTCCAAAATATAACCATAATCAGCATCAATTGCAATTTTAGTTATATCTAAATTATCAATTTCTTGTTGAGTGAGAAATTTGAAATTAGATAATGGTAAGTATTGACACATACTGTACCCATACAAATTATTACAATCTATATAAGAGATATAGGAATCAGGTTCCGAAGATTTGTAATTAGCTAAGTATGTGTTATTTGCTTTAGCATGCCTGTGAGAGCAGAGGCACACTCCTCCTCTTATACCACTTTGTAACATGCGTATCATAGACAAGTCATTAATTAGTTCCAATTCAACACCTGTTTTTAATAACATAGCGTCGAAAGATAAACTGGGTGCAGTTAAATAAAAAGATGGATCTAAGTGATAATGTTGTTTGCATGTCTTTCTAAAATTTTCAAAAATATCTGCTAATAAAAGCACATCAGTTTTTAGATATAAATCCGTATATTCACCTAAACTAGTAATTCTAAATTTTGACCAAACTAAATTTGCATACCGGTAATCATCTTCAGAAACATTTTCATCATTAAGGGAACTATAAAAGTATTTCTTTGGAGGTAAAAAATTTTCATCATACCGTTTCCACGAATCCATATATTCATATGGATAAATACCTTTGCGAGTAAGTAGTTGGAATTCATCAGGAACAGGGAAGTGATTTTGTAAATGTTTAAACATTTCTGGTGTTAAAGTTTTACTTAATTTGTCTAAACTTGTACCCAAAAATTTAAATGAATCAAGAAAACGCATTTGAAAAAACTTATTATTTGAAACTGATACAAATTTCGTAAATGAGATATAGTTTTCTTTATTTTTAGGTATTATTTTTATTTCACCAGGGACGTCACCCAACGCTTTAATAAATAAATGACAATCATAACCAGCTAAGTTATGAAAAAAAATGGGGACAAATGCGGGCATTTTATATTGCAAATTACAGAACGAATGCGCAGCTCCTCGATAACGACCGGTAAGATGACAATGATCGCGGACTTTGTCACAAAAAATAAAGTTTTGGCAGATATGACAACGTGTTGCATTTTCAAAATCACACCTGTCCTCCGAGGAAAATATCATTGCAGCAGGCGACTTAATTATATCACAAATTTTTTGTACGTCTTTAGTTATATAGTCAACAAAGCGCTTATCACAGTCTCTACCTCGATATGACACGTAACGATTATAACGAGGATCATCAGAGCATACAATATAATAACCAAAAGCAACCGGCACGTGTTGGTGGAATATATTCGTATTTTTACTAGAACAATTATTATTAGGCTCAGTATTTTTTTGTAACATCGATTCAAAATCTGCGTAAATACAAAAAGGCATAGTTTGTTTGCGTTCATAGTTTTTAAATTTAATTACTGAACCTTTATTTGGGAGGAGAGTTATTATACCTCCACATAAATGGTTGTTAAGTTCGTCAGCGGTATTGAAAAATATTAAACATAAATCACAAAGATGTAATCTGTTGTGATGAGATGTGACTTGACTTCTAAAAAGTCTAGAACAGTCTTTGATCAAACAATAATGAGAAGAGCTGTTATTTTCAAGAAACAGTAAATGAATAATTTTTCCTTTGTACTTTTTATCGATTTCAGATTTATACAAAGGACCTACAAAGGTTTTATGATTTTTTAAACCATAAATTATAAACTTAATACATGGATTGTTTCTTTCAAATGTTTTAATATCATTAAAGGTCACGGGAAAAGACATTCCCTTTAAATTAAATAATTCTCGAAAATTAGGATAAGAATGCGTTCTTTCAGGGTGTTTTTTAGTTGGATATAAAGCCGCTGTTACACACCATAAAAAACAATATCGATCTTTATTCATAATATTCAAACACGCTTTTTTAGCCTGAATTGATTTGGGTAAACTGATGAAACTCGACCCACCAAGTGGTTGGTATTTATTGAGATTCATCTCAACATACAAATGGTTTATAAATGTCCAACCACTATCACGACCTTCAAACTCTTCAATATTTGTTTTTAAATAATTAACTGTTTCAATATAAAATTTTTCGAAATCAAAATTAGAATACAATATTTTATTTTTGGTTCCAAAAGATTTCACTTCTTGGGAATTATCTTTGAATTTTAAAAATGTACCAAAATACTCAAAGTTTACCTTAACACAATTATGCTTAGCAAGAAATTCGATTAGAAGAGATTTTAATTGGTTACGAATATTTAAAAAAAAAGATTCTACTGACGCTCCCTGAAGTTCATCGCAAGACAATATTTTATATGTTAATATACGATTGCGAAACGCTGAGTTTACGATTTCTACTCCATCACTATGTTTTATTGTATGAGTACTTTTCCTATGCAAACTACTTCGTAAATGTCCTATCCATGATTTACTGGGTACGGATGTGTTACACGCAGTACAAAAAGGCATTATTATTATTATTATATATAACCCAATTTATAAACCGAATACATACGAAACTTTTTCAGTCTATAGCTCAATTTATAAAAAATAGAGAATAAAACTACTTTATAAAAATCTTATCAGAATAATGCACTGGTTCAGTGTCTTGAAATTCTTTAAATGCGAGTCCTAGAAACTCTTGAAGTGACTCCCAAGATAGTAAGGACTCGTCACACTGTAGTTTTACAGTCACCACAGATATGTAGTCGTTAGTTTTATACAGTTTAAAATCAATCACATACCCTCCTCGGATGTGTTACACGTAGTACAAAAAGGCGTTATTATTATTATTATTATTATATATAACCCAATTTATAAACCGAATACATACGACACTTTTTCAGTCTATAGCTTAATTTATAAAAAATAGAGAATAAAACTACTTTATAAAAATCTTATCAGAATAATGCACTGGTTCAGTGTCTTGAAATTCTTTAAATGCGAGTCCTAGAAACTCTTGAAGTGACTCCCAAGATAGTGAGGACTCGTCACACTGTAGTTTTACAGTCACAAGGGCAGTCCTATAGCGCACATCAGCGGCGTGTGATATGTAGTCATTAGTTTTATACAGTTTAAAATCAATCACATACCCTCCTCCCGTCTTCTTGGAGCGACGGGACGTTCCCGTTGCAACACGGCTCGAGAAACTGGAAGTTAGTTCACGTCGTTCTGGTTCACTGCAACTGGCTTCTTCGGACCGCAAAATATTCAGGAAGTTTGGTTTATTTTTTCTGTAAAAGAATCAAAGTGTTAATTATAAACGTACTGAATCAAAGTGACTAAGAACTTGGGATCAAAGTATACTAAGTATGAATGTTAACAATCAAAACACAAACTTAGTTGAAAAAAGTTGAAGTTTTGAAGCGCTCGTGGCCCCGCGGTCTCAGTGTTCTGTACACGATCACTGTGGTTAGCAAGTTTCGCTGTGGCTGGTCCTCGATGGGTGAGCAATTTGTATCAATTCTTTGTGCGAGCGTTTCCGTACTTCGGAAGGCACGTTAAGCCGTTGGTCCCGGTTGTCAGTAAAATGGCAGTCGTTAAGCCATGTTGAATGCTTTTCTGAGCGCCTTGAAAATTTTCAATAGCAGGTAGTCACAACCTGCGCCTATCCATTTCAACATGGCAATACGGCGTTCAGAGTCGGCAGCGTGGGTGTAGCGCCTCCGGTGTTACAATCATCTATAAGCTGCGGTGAGCACTTACCATCAGGTGGGTCGTAAGCTTGTCTGTCACCTTAGTAGTATAAAAAAAGAACATAGTGAAACCTACCTCTGTGTGGTTTTAAGGTCAGATGAATTTATTTTTCGTCGAACGCTGTCTGACTCCAACGGAGGTGAAGTGAGGATCTTCGATTGTTTTTGCTTTTTCTCCACCGGCTTACGTTTCTTTGGTGCAACAGACTCCACTACAGAACACGTTTCAAACTCCGAATCAGACCTGTTAAGATACAATCAAATCATAAATAAAATATTCTCAGATTTTCAGTTCATCAGGAATAGATAGGACATGAAAGTTAACACAGCCGACAGACAAAAACCGGGTTCGTAACTGAACAACATCATGAGGAATAGATAGGATATGAAAATGGGTGCATGAGGTCCAAGCGTCCTCACCTTTAAGCGGTGCACCTGTTGACTAACGGATGAGGGAACGATAAAGGCATTCCTAGGGGGTTGGGATGTTAGACAGCAATCGCTACCATCAATGTTGAAAATCAAAAGTCAAACAATAGCTGCTCTAGCAACCAAATAAAACTGGACCCCAGGCTCCAAATCCCAGTAGGGTTTGGTAGCTACTGAGAATGCACTAAGATGAAGAGAAGATGAAAATGAACACAGCTAGCAGACAAAAACTAGGTCCATAGCTGAGCATTTCTACTATTAAAAGAAGAACTTACTCACATGATAGAAATCTGGTTATTTCTTGTCACTTGTCACTTGTCACTTGTGAGATACTGGTTCGAATGTGATTTTTCATTCAAAAATTCCGAGTTTTATACAAATAAAATCTCGATTCAGCAATAATTTACCTCACTACAAATTGAACCTTAATAAAATATATTTGCAAGTGTATCATTATATTTATGTTGCTTACGCCCGATTGATCATGAATCATATTTTAAACAAACCTAATCAATTTAAGTCTTTTATAACTGGTACTAGTGGGCGTCCGTGGCTGATATTTTACCGGTGAAATATATTCTCAGGATAAAAGTAGTCTAATATTATACATTATTACACCAACTATCTGTCAACCAAAGTCATGGTTTCGAATCCAGAAATTTGTTTGAGATCTTAGCGATGAATTCAGCACCTATTATGTTGGTTGGTATGCCTGTGCCTACCTCTTCGAGGAATTTTAGATGCTTCGTTTCCACTTGTTGAAACGATTACTCCCCTGACCGATAGATGACGTTAGCTGTCTTGTTAATTTGAAAACACATGTAAGCATTTGTAACATATATTTATTCTTACACGTTTAGTCAAAAGCTGTTGTTTAAAATGAAGTATACACACACTTTTATTTTATTTATATGTAATATTTTAGACGCTGAAAAACAATTAAAATTATTTTTGAGATTGAGCACAGCGCCATCTAACGAATATTGGACACACTTGTTAAAACGCTTACTCCCCTGACCGATAGATGACGTTAGCTGTCTTGTTAATTTGAAAACACATGTAAGCATTTGTATCATATATTTATTCTTACACGTTTAGTCAAAAGCTGTTGTTTAAAATGAAGTACACACACACTTTTATTTTATTTATATGTAATATTTTAGACGCTGAAAAACAATTAAAATTATTTTTGAGATTGAGCACAGCGCCATCTAACGAATATTGGACACACTTGTTAAAACGCTTACTCCCCTGACCGATAGATGACGTTAGCTGTCTTGTTAATTTGAAAACACATGTAAGCATTTGTATCATATATTTATTCTTACACGTTTAGTCAAAAGCTGTTGTTTAAAATGAAGTACACACACACTTTTATTTTATTTATATGTAATATTTTAGACGCTGAAAAACAATTAAAATTATTTTTGAGATTGAGCACAGCGCCATCTAACGAATATTGGACACACTTGTTAAAACGCTTACTCCCCTGACCGATAGATGACGTTAGCTGTCTTGTTAATTTGAAAACACATGTAAGCATTTGTATCATATATTTATTCTTACACGTTTAGTCAAAAGCTGTTGTTTAAAATGAAGTACACACACACTTTTATTTTATTTATATGTAATATTTTAGACGCTGAAAAACAATTAAAATTATTTTTGAGATTGAGCACAACGCCATCTAACGAATATTGGACACACTTGTTAAAACGCTTACTCCCCTGACCGATAGATGACGTTAGCTGTCTTGTTAATTTGAAAACACATGTAAGCATTTGTATCATATATTTATTCTTACACGTTTAGTCAAAAGCTGTTGTTTAAAATGAAGTACACACACACTTTTATTTTATTTATATGTAATATTTTAGACGCTGAAAAACAATTAAAATTATTTTTGAGATTGAGCACAGCGCCATCTAACGAATATTGGACACACTTGTTAAAACGCTTACTCCCCTGACCGATAGATGACGTTAGCTGTCTTGTTAATTTGAAAACACATGTAAGCATTTGTATCATATATTTATTCTTACACGTTTAGTCAAAAGCTGTTGTTTAAAATTAAGTACACACACACACACACACACACACACACACACTTTTATTTTATTTATATGTAATATTTTAGACGCTGAAAAACAATAATGAGAGAGGCACAGCGCCATCTAACAGATATTGGACACACTTGTTGAAACATTTACTCCCCTGACCATTAGATGACGCTAGCTGTCTTGTTAATTTGAAAACACATGTAAGCATTTGTATCATATAATTATATATTCTTACACGTTTAGTCAAAAGCTGTTATTTGAAATATCAGCAGTTGCATTTTTTATACTAGGTATGTTGAAAATTATTTATTATGAATGTAACATTATATGCAATTCAAACAGGAAAAGAGTCCGATAACATTATATCCAATTTAAACAGGAAAAGAATTCGATCACATAAAATTAATTAGACATAAAATATGATGAATGGATGATTTCACAAAAATCTTGTTGTTGAAATGTTTAAGCGGAAACGGAAAGTAATATAATATTCAACAATTAAATTAACTAAAACTGAGAAATTTGATATGAGTGATGTGTTTACGTTTGACGTATGTTGAAACATAAAAGATACCTATTTGCTTCAGCCTCAGTGTCTTAAAACAAAGGTGTACAACCAATGTGTATTACCCGTGATGACTTATGGTTCTGAGATGTGGTGCATCACAAAAGGTCTTTTCAGACGGCTCAAAGTCGCGCAGCGAACTATGGAGAGGGCTATGCTTAGCATTTCTCTACGTGATCGAATCAGGAATGAGGACATCCGTAGAAGAACTAATGTTGCTAACATAGCTCGCAGGATTAGTTAGCTGAAGTGGCAATGGGCCAGCCACATAGCGCGAAGATCGGACGGTCGATGGGGCAAAAAGATCCTTGTCCACTCAAGCCGCGCACCGGCAGGCGCGGTGTGGGACGGTCACCTACCAGCTGGACCAACGACCTGGTGAAAATTGCTGGGTCTCATTGGATGCAGGTGGCAATGAACCGGTCTGGCTGGAAATCATTTAAAGAGGTCTATGTTCAGCAGTGGACAGCGATAGGTTGAGATGGTGATTTGCTTCAGCAAGTTTTATTTTATAAATTATTTTTTATAAAAATGTTTGGTTAGGTTACATTTTTAAAATGTGGAATATTGGGCGATCTGTCCCACGTGAGCAAGGAGCGATAGCGACGATGCGAACTTAAAGTGGGACAGAATGCCCAATATTCCACTACTGACGTGAGCACTCACGCACCCCTTAGAAGCGGGGTCACACCCGAAACCCCCCATAGACGCGGGATTGCACCCGAACCACCCCCTGGGCGAGGCCGCATTGGCGGCCGTAGGTCTGTTGGGAGTCACGGGACATCCTTCCTGAGGGCTTACCCGGGGCTCTCAACCATAGGCTGTTGGGCGTTACGTGAGGTTTTTTAGTCGGTAAGAGTCCGGCATAGCATCCTACGAGGATTTTCCCTCACGTTAAAAAAAAAAAAAAAAAAAAAAGCCTAAGAACGCTTTTCGCAATAATTGTTTACAGAGCATTAAACAATCGGGGCTGCAAGCACAAAAATTACAAACAAAGGGATTGTATGCCACAATATCAAAGTCTTCTTTTCTTCTTTTTTCAAACTCAAATCTTCTAAATGTCAAAGCTAAAACGCTGTGTTGCCAGGCCGAGATAAAAATTTACGACCCATATTGTCCGCTCAATGAAGGAAAAATGATGCCGTGTTATAAGAGCTTCGGATTTCCGTTGCTACTTGAAACCTCTGTTTTACGCATCGTTACTTTTATTTTTTTCCGTTGGCAAGAAATGTGTTTTGAATCGTGCTAATCCTTACTAATATTATAGACGTGAACGTTTGTTTGTATGCTACTATATATCGGCATATACGGATCTGGCAAAAATTAGTCCTCAACTTGACGGCCCTGTGATGTAATCTCGTCACATGAGGGAGATACGTGTCAGACACGTGTCACGGGAAGGTCGTAGATAATTTGTTCCTTAATAAACTACTTACCCTATTTATAATTTTTTTTCGACCTAAGTAAGCCAAATGAACTATTCCATGCTACGTATCGTAGTATTTTGGTATTACTCAAGACAGCGGAGAAGAAATAAAAAAACCGACCAAGTGTGAATTTTTTTTTTTTCTTTTTTTTTTTTTTTTAATTCCCTTTGAAATTTTTAAAAAATTATTTAGGTTTGTCAAAATTTTTGTGACTCTACCGGGGGTTCGGAAATGCTACAGACTGAGAAGAACACCCCAAGAAACTCAGTCCGGTCCCTCTTATTCATCTTAGTATCTAATACAGTTTTGTTTTTTAAATGTAGAAAGGAGCAATTCGTGTCACTGCCAGGCAGTCTTGTCTTCTAGAAAGTCTTTAATGCTATAATAAGCTTTCTGGTACAATTTAAGTTTTACTAGTTTTTTAAATTTATTAACTGACAAACCTGTTATGGCTGTCGGCAATGTATTGTACATTCGAATACAATTGCCCGCAAAAGAATTGCTTATTTTATTAAGCCTAAATCTAGGTACAGCCAATTTATTCTTATTTCTTAAGTTTAGGTTATGGATATCACTATTTTTAATAAATTTACTGTTATTTTTATGAGTATATAATAAGTTTTCATATATGTACTGTGAATACACAGTAAGGATGTTGATATCCTTAAACTTTTCTCTTAATGACTCCCGAAACCCCATACCATAGATAGCCCGGACAGCCCTTTTCTGCAACACAAAGATACATTCGATGTCGGCAGCGTTACCCCATAATAGTATGCCATAGGTCATGACACTGTGGAAGTAGCTAAAGTAGACAAGACGCGCTGTTCTAATGTCTGTCAGTTGTCGGATCTTTTTAACGGCATAGGCTGCAGAGCTCAGTCTGCCCGAGACTCTCTCGATATGAGGCCCCCACTGCAAGTTGGAGTCTAACTTTATGCCCAGAAAGACAGTTTCATCGACCAATTCTACTTGATCATCCCTAATCTTAATACTGGTGTTAACGAGCCTAACATTTGGCAAGGTGAATCTAATACATTTTGTTTTAGTTTTGTTTAACAATAAATTATTAGCGTTAAACCAGTGGACTACCCTAGAGAGGGCATTGTTTACTTCGTCAAGATCGCGTTGTCCACGTTCAACTTTAAATATTAAAGATGTGTCATCAGCAAACAAAACTACCTCGTGATCGTCTCTTATAAGGTGAGGGAGATCATTTATGTACACTAAAAATAGAAAAGGTCCCAGAATTGAACCCTGAGGCACCCCCATTGTTACAGCAGAACCATTTGACTGTTTACCATTTATAACTACTCTCTGTACTCTATCTCTAAGGTAAGAACTAATTAAATCCAAGGCCGTCCCCCGGATTCCATAATGATCAAGTTTTTGAATTAAAGTCTGATGCTGGACGCAATCGAAGGCCTTAGATAAGTCGCAGAATACACCATAAGCATCATACGACTCCTCCCAGGCCTCATATATACACTCTAACAATTTGATTCCAGCATCCGTGGTAGACCGACCGCGCGTGAAACCGAATTGTTTAGTATGGAATAGTTTATTTGTATTAAAATGATTTTGCATTTGATTAAGCATTACCTTTTCAAAGATTTTACTAAACGTGGGTAGTACAGAAATAGGACGAAAATTGGACGGATCTGAGGTGCTACCCGATTTAAACAGAGGAGTTATTTTACTAAACTTCATTAAGTCAGGAAACACACCACTATCAACACAATTATTAAATATTATTGATAATTCAGGGGCAACCATTTCAATTAACGAATTAACTAAATGTACAGAAATTCCCCAGAGGTCAGCAGTTTTCTTAATATTTAAAGATTTAAAAGTTTTTATGACAGTGTGTATACTAATTTTACTGAATTTGAATATTTCATTACAGCAAGGAACATTTGCTTTTAACAAGGATTCTGCTATTGGGGTAGAAGAACCTAGGGCTCTGGTTAAATCTACTGGAATTCGAGAAAAAAATTGTTCAAATTCGTTAGCGACTTCGGCATCTGTTGTAATTATGTTACCATTTACTTTAAGTTTAAAATTATTATCATTCGATTTTGCTTGGCCTCTTTCTGCGTTAATTATTTTCCAAGTAGATTTAACTTTGTCTACACTATTGAGAATTTTATTACTTATATACTTTCTTTTGGCTGCTAAGCAGTCTGCTTTAAACTTTTTTGAATAAGTTTTAACATAATTTAGAAATTCATCTGTTCTATTAAGCTGTCTTTCTGAGTATAGTTCATACAGTTTTTGTCTACTTCTATGTATATCCTCAGTGGCCCATTCACTGAAGGCTGGCCTATCACCGATTGTGACTTCCTTAGACTTGAATACGGAGTTGAACTCATTGTAAAAGGAATCAAAAAATAACTTATACATTACATTTGGATCTAAGCCAGTGTCTAAAAATGGAAGTTTATTGCAAAGTCCAACTCGCATACGTTCCAAGCGGTCACTAGTTACTGGTCTACATAATATTTTACGTCTTTTAACTTTTTCTCTTGTGATCTTGAAAGATGCTATTTGCCCAGTATGATCTGATTTTATCTTATTTATAATACTCTTACTTTCTGGCAACATATCACTGTATATATTGTCCAGACAAGTAGCTGTTGTATCACAATATCTAGTAGGCTCTAAAAATAAGTTAGTGAGACTGTGTGATTTAAATAAATTTAAGATATCATTGGTCTGACGCGTATTTATAAGTATATTAACATTAAAATCACCGCACACTATTAGGTGTTTATTAGTTTTTCCAAGTTTAAATAGCACTTTATCCATTACTTCCTCAAACTCACAAAAGGGTGAGACTCCAGGTTTATATACGCATACTACTATGAATTGCTCCAATTCTACGCACGATATTTCAACTGTACACTCTACAGAGAGGGACACAACATCTTTCCGTTCCTTATATTTTAATTTCTTATTTAATAAAATCAACGAACCCCCCCGTGTTGTGTTGACCCTGCAGAACGCACTACCAACCCGGTGACTACTGAAACTGAACATGAGCTCATACTCCTTACGCATATGTTCTGTAAGACAAACAATTTCAATATTTTCTGAGCTCATGAACAGCTCCAATTCAAACTCTTTGACCTGTGTTAATGTTGCAATATTATAATGCACCAGGCTGATGTAATCTACATTTTTTAATTTAGTTTTGTTCGGAGGACAGTTTCCGATAAAATTACGGTTTGCAATTAAATTTAACTCCATTAATTTACAATTTTGGCTAGAGGGTAATTCCTCTGTTGTCCCAGCAGTTAATTTAAATTACTTGGAACAGATTCCAAAGTCCTAAATCTACTCTGCTCAAATAAAGCAGTTTTGTCAGCCAAGTTTTTGGCTACAGAATAAAAATAATTAAATAGCAAACTTGCTATTTGTCTTTTATAATATTTGGGTAGACAATACCTACCCTTAGTGAGTAGTAGAGTTGGGTATCGTAGTATTTTGGTATTACTCAAGACAGCGGAGAAGAAATAAAAAAACCGACCAAGTGTGAGTTGGACTCGCCCATGAACGGTTCCGTAGCTGCAAGTAACATAATATAAAAAGTTCTTGTAGTTCATTGTAACTTTCATCGATGTTTAAAAAAAAAACACGTTCGCAGTGGTAGTGATTTTTCTAGGCGAAATATGTGGTTTATTAGAACTCGATCTCGTTCAAACCAATTTTCGTTGGTAGATTTTATGGCAATGTACATCATATTTTTTATTTAGATTTACCATTACCTTAGTTCAGAAGTTAGAGGAGGGGGGACACATTTTTCCACTATGGAAGTGTCTCTTGCACAAACTATTCACTTTAGAATAAAATGATGTCCGAAAACCTGAATAGCATTTCTGAAGACCTATCTATAGATATCCCACACGTATGTGTTTGATAAAAAAAAAAATGAGTTTCAGTTCTGAGTATGGAATATGAAACCTAAAGAATTTACTGCGTTTTTTCTAGGTTTAAATGAAAATCTTAATGCGGTTCACAGAATACATTTACTTACCAAGTTTCAATAGCATAGGCCTTATAGCTTCGAAGAAAAGTGCATGTGACATACGGACGGACCGACAGAGAGACATGACGAATCTATAAGGGTTCCGTTTTTGCCATTTGGCTACGGAACCCTAAAAAGGCTCCCGATACAGACTTTGCCATCGCAGACTCTGCCTATGAGTTTGGGGCTTATACCACTTCTTGGAGGGATATTATGCTGCTTCTTGGAGAAGGGGAGGCTGGATATTATCCTACTTTCCACACATAAGGCGCTTCTATGGGGGGGCATATATGGATGCTTCAGAGTTCGTAGATGGTTATATATATGGGTACAGCTAGTTGAGTATTCAAACAACCAACACCTAGACTATTAACCCATAAAAATAGAAGACTAACTCATTGTAACTGATACTTTCTCACACCAAACCGCTGTATAATTGTGATAAAGAGAAAATAGAGCTTGGGAAGAGATATACGCTAATTTTTATCCGTAAAAAAAAGTTCATGTGAAGGTTACAGGAAAACTTCGCTACGCGAGTGGAGCCGCGTGCTTTAATAAGTCTTATTACAGTTGGTTGTATTTAATATTGGGTGAACGAACGAGAATTTCATTGTGAAATAATATGAACGTTTAGTTATAGATTTTCGTCCGTAATATTTTTTCTTCGGATAAAGTAATTCGTCGAATAGCTTAATAATATTTTGTGGTCAAAGGAATATAAAACTAATTTTTAACCGACTTCAAAAAAGGAGGAGGTTACTCAATTCGACCGTATATATATTTTTTTTTATTTTTTTTTATGTTTGTTCACGCAGAACTCCGTCGTTTATGGACCGATTTGAAAATTTTTTTTCTCGTTCGAAAATAGATACTCCCAAGGTGGTCCCATTTTAAGGAAGTCAGGATCTGATGATGACATCCTGGAGAAATCGAAGGTAACTTTTAAAAATTGTAGGGGCATCTAGGGCGTTTGTAATTTTTTTTGTTAAGGGCTTTAAAGTAGTATAAATTAATGAAGGTCTGGAGTCGATTTGATGATGGAGACGAAAGACAGTGGAGAGAATTCCCTAACGATAAACAGCAGTTACCTTGTGTTTGGGCTTGATTAATTTGTACTGTCGAGAACTTTACACCTAGGTAGATAGATTTTCAGTCCACACGTCACTAAAAATAGTGAAAAAAAAATTTTAACAAAAAAGAAACCGACTTCAAACAAAACTAAAAACTGAAAAATAAAATTTACTTGGCACAAAGTTAGTATATTCTGATTTATCAGATATCATTAAATATAATACTGAAGTCGGTGCCAATATGACTATGAGAGAGCTTAATAATGCCTACCTAAGCCTACATAGTTTTAGTACTGGGCACCGATTTCTGTATTATATTTAATGATATCTGATAAATCAGAATATACTAACTTTGTGCCAAGTAAATTTTATTTTTCAGTTTTTAGTTTTGTTTGAAGTCGGTTTCTTTTTTGTTAAAAATTTTTTTGTAACTTGTTATTATATATTATTATATATCATGTATTCAATAAGAACAATTTCACATATTATTAGTGCAAGCAAGAAACAAATAAAATAATACTAATGGTGAATTTGACCAAAATCGGAGTAAAACTATACTCTAGATTTAGAATAACTTGTTCTGAAGTAGTCTACTTCAGTTTGGTTACCACAGTTACGTCTACTTCAGAATAGTTACCATAGATACATTATGCTTATTAGTAGTTGGTAAAATGGAAAATCACTTTACTTTTAGAATAAGTACAAGTTATTTTTTACCTAGTCGCTCTCGGATTTTGTTCGAATTCGCCCTGAGTAAATCAAAACTATCAAGGTATTTATCAAAATATGAACTGAGTCCTTTTAGAATCTATGAAACAGGCAGCTCTATACTGAAAACTTTGGAAAACATATGAGCAAGAAAACTAGCTGCATGAGGATCACCAGTTTCTTCACTCAGACGCTTATTCAGAGCATGAAAATTAATTAATAAAGTTGCTTTATAGCTGAATAGCGTAGCGACTAGTCCTAAGGGTATCCTTCCGAGAGCTTACCTGAGGCTCCTAACCTTGGCTGCTAAGTAGGATACGTGTAATTTTTAGCCGGTAGTAGCCATAGTATCCCAGTAGGATTTTCCTCACGTTAAAAAAGAAAAAAAGGTGTAGAGACTAAAATCAATCACAGACTTCCAAATAGGTACTACGGTGCCAAATGAAACACATTTGAATTTGGAACATCTCATCATATCCCATTCCGCCACACACTCACAATATGCTAGTACTCCAACCACACACTGGCGTGAAGCCAAGACAGAACTTCGTGTAATTATTTCAAGTACACATACATCGAGCTTTTAATTGTGTATTTTTAATTACAATGAAACATGTAGGAATGTTTCGATTGTGTTTAAATAACTAATGGAATCAGGCATTACATGACTGAAAGCAATTTTAGGCCTGAATTATACAGAAGCGGCATATAGTGACGGTCTAGGACAGGCAGAGCGTAGGCATGAACTTTTGTCATACACTAAGTAGGTACGGCGTCTTCTCAATTACACAGTTGGGCGTCGGGCGTCGGGCATCGGGAATATTAAGTCGGGCGTCGGACGATTACTGAACAGATTTTAAAATTCTTTGAGTAATAACGGACAACAAAGTAACGGTAAATATGGTGGCAGACAAGACAAGCATACAGCCCGCCAGATGTACCGGTGGTCACCATAGCCTATGGACGTTTGCAACACCAAAGGCGCTACACTTGGCCCCTGTGAAATCCTTCTAAGACCCATTTTGAATAACCCCATTATGAAGGCATTAGGGAAAATCGTGCCTCGATTTTCCCTAATGCCTTCATAATGGGGGAGGTCATTCTTCAATTTAAGTAAAAAAATAAAAAAAATGTCTGGTAAGGTATAATATAAATCACTGACAGCTGTTATACAATGTTATAATAAAAAAATAATTATCGCTCTTTTGTCGCTTCACGCTCCGCTCGTCGCTTTCATTCAATACGCAGCCGATTTCGGATCATTTACACAGGCTTCTTAATTTATTGAAGAGATGAAATTGATTAAAATCTACACCAATCTACATCGTTCGAGTAAGTTCTTTGTGTAAAATAAATCCGTGAGGAATTGAGGAAAAATCATTTTCACGAAATTAGCAACCTGCTCTTAGAAAATTGGATATTTTTTCAAACTTTAAGAGTCTTGAGATTCAAATTTTACATTTTTTTGTAAACATCGCCTCATATTTCTTTGCTTTTCAAAAGCAAAGCATTTATGTAATGAGAAAGTTGAGAAACTGTAATGGAACACGTTAATATTGTATAATGTATTGGAACCTATTTAATCGATGGGAAAAAATATAAAAGTCTCGATTTATATAAAAACAACTTCGAAGTTGATTCTCGACACTTTTTTATGTAATTTTTTTTTTAGTGAGGAAATCATGAATTTCGGGTGCTATCCCGCATCTTTGGGGGTTGTTTGGGTGCTGTCCCGCTGCTAGAGGCATGTAGCGGCCGTGAAACTTTCACGTCACGCTGTCGTCTGCTTATGTAAGAACGGTGAGCAGCCCCCCACTGTCCTCAGGCCCCCGTTCATGGAGGCAGTGGTTATGGCAGAGTGGTCCTTAAGTGTGTCAGCATTGCGATCTCTCCTCTCTCTCTCTAAGTCTCCGCATTGATGAGACAGTCAGTCGGTTAGATTTTTAAATATAATTTAAGACTTTTGTTGATTTGCCCTTCTTTAACATAGCAAAAATGTATCGACTTATGTTTTAATGGAAACATTTTTTTCGTGTAGAGACACATGAACTATTACTTCTCACTAAGGTGGCAGACAAGCATATAGAGGTTACTTCGTATTATTAAGACCCATTTTTTAAACCCCGTACTGTAAAAGTTCGGGAAAACCGAGGCAAAGAGCTCATTCCACAATCTGAGCATAAACAAAGAAAACCTTTATGAAACTTTATCACATATAAGAGCTTCGGTGACAAAGAGTAACAATGAAGTCCCTATCTGTGGCGAGCGATGCATAATTAATTTTCTAGAAATTCGCTTTCCCCCCACCAGTACTATAATATTTAAAAGTACCTAGTTTTTACAGTCTACATGTGACCACCAATGGTTATTGCAATAATATCACATAGTCAAAACGTCGAGAGGTGTGAAATGTTTTAGATATACAGGTACGCGAAAAAGACCCTAAAACTATAATGTGTTATTTAAAAGTGATCATGATTGTCGGCCATAGATAACCAATCTTTTTTTTAAATTCAGCTCGCCAAATTGACGTCGACACCAGCCTGGTGGAAAGCCGTGGCGCATCTAGCGATTTGGGGCCACTTCTGACAGTGGTCCTCAAGTTGGCGACCCTGTGATGTGCCTCTTTCCACTATTTAGGCATTTTGGGAGTGTCTGAAAAAATTGCACATGGGCGTTTTGATTTTTGGTTTTTTGAACCAGAAAACAGTAAGACAACCTAGAAAAATCGTATAATAATGCGATACGAACCGCGGGCAAAGCTTAGTAATATTCATTCCTACTAAATTATAACTGTAAAAGTAACCTTGTCTGTCTGCTACGCTTTCACGCCTAAACAGCTGGAGCTATTGAGATGAAATTTGGTATAGGGATAGTTTGAAGCCCTGGGAAGGACATTCGCTACTTTTTATCAGACAGCTCAAAAGGAGGGTTTTGATTTTATGCGATAACGAGTTCTACGCGGTCGAAGCCGCGGGGAACAACAATTTTTTCTATATCTTAGCAAAATGTTCACCTTGACATAATTATACTTACTTTATAGCAAGAATACCGCCATTATTGTACGCAAAAAAATGTTTTCCTCATGGCATTGTAGCCGTTTTTTGATAAGAAAAGAAAACATTATGGCTTATATTGTGATAGATTAATAGCTTTTTTAGACTTTTATGAGAAAACTTTACTAATAAAGGCTCTTAACTTGATAGGTATAAAGGCATGGTTGTACTCTTTGCGAAGATTTATTTGGTGATGAATTGCTTTTAACCCTAGGAGAAAGAGGATTGGAATGTTGTGAGTTTTTCGTACAAAGTAAGACCTGATAGGAAGCTGTTTTCCGCGTGCTCTTGGAGTGAGAAATAAACTCCCTCTCCGTATTTCCAACTACTGGATCTTAAAAGGCTTTTAAAGTGTCGGGTTGCCAGCATGAGTGTAGTTCATCCCTGGTCTCGCAAACGGTGACTTTGGTGACCACTTTCCATCAGGAGCAGGCCCACCTGTTTGCCGCTTAAGTGGTATTGAAATTATGTGCATGAACGATCAGGTATATGTTGCAAATTTTGTATTATTGTTATTTTTTATTTTTTACCTTGAGGGAAAATCCTCATGGATGCTATGCCGGACTCCTAACGACTAAAAAACCTCACGTAACGCCCAACAGCCTATGGATGGAAGCCCTCGGATGGATGTCCTAGGACTCCCAACTGTTACAAATTTTGTATTCGGTGTGTTTTTTGATTATAGTATTGAATATATCAACTGTCATTCTTGATTATAATTACCCATTTTGTAATTCCAAGTCCAGTTTTTCCCAAATCCCTTCTATCATATCAAACGTGTCCTCCTAAACTAAAATTTATAATTATGTCCAGCTAGCCACGTCCGTATTATTTGTCTGTCACAAACCGGAGCAACTCGTGCAGGAATAATCTGTTACCATTTTTATCTTATTTTTGAAAAACCCGACTCTCTTTTGAATAGTGATTTACTCAAAGGGATATTTTAAATGATGACGGTTGTTGAAATTTGTGATTTTAAAATTAGGATTCAGCAAACTTTGCGGTTTTAATGAATCCCTTTTAAAATGGAAATATAGTTATTTAGTTGTTTGATATAGAAATTTAACGTTACTTGACTGCTACGACTGAACGTCAAGTAGTGATTTTGGGTTAAAGATGATGATAAACTTTGAGCAAACAATTTTGTCATAAAGATTTGAAACAGTTTTTTTTTTACTAAAATTCTTTCACATATTCTTTAATTTTTAATTTTCTTTTTTTTAAATTATTTTACATATTCTTGTTTAATTTATTATTGAATATTGCGGGCCTCAGCAATTTTAGGTTTGAGTTCTGCATGGCATTCGTGGAAACTTCCACACGTTTTTAAAGCTGCTGTTCCGTCCAAGCCGTCATACTGATTATAAGTTCAAAAGAAAGTGAAATTCGCTTCCTCCAACTTGCTATTCAAAGATAGTTGATTTATTATTGTCGACTATCTGATGCCCGCAGCTTCGCCCGCGTAAAATTTGTTCCCGCGGGAAGTTATTCCCGGGATAAAAGGTAGCCTATGTGTTATTCCAGACTATAATGTATCTCTGTACCAAATTTCAGCCCGATCCGTTCAGCGGTTTGAGCGTAAAAGAGTAACAAACATCCACACTCACAAAGTTTCGCATTTATAATATTAAGTAAGAAGTAAGATGTTACGGCGTTAAAGACAAAAAACTTCACAAATAAATAAATAGCTATAACCGACAGGTTTGTTGATTTTTACTACTAAGAGACATCTTAGTACTAACAATCATCTATAATAACAATGTAACTTATAATCCCCCTGCAGTCAACTTCATAACTCGATTGAATTTCACTCGCCCTAACCAATACCGTTCACTAAACTACATCTGCATCTTCTTCCGTCTAATTCCGTTAAAATTACTCGCCACTTACGGATACATGGAAATGTACGCTCAGATGGTTCTCACCGCATCTGGGCTAGATGGCTATTACTGAACGCATTTAGCACTGAGCTCCTAATAGTATCTTAGTATCTATCTACCTTTATTGAGATTTATGTTCTTAGGTAGGGTAGAAATAGTTTTATAATGTCTTTAGCTATTGTCTTCATATAAGGCATACCGACAATTGATTAAGTAAAAACTCATTTTTCTGGATTTCCTTTACGGGTGCAAAATACATAATATAACTTTGTTGATAAGATCAGAGTAAAATGGTTTTTACGTGGAAGTTAAGTTCCACGCGGGTGGAGTTAGAGTCCGTTAGTAAATTTATTAACAAAATAAGTGATTTTGTTAGCATATAGGTGTCATACTATTCGTCATTTTCATGTTTTGATGAACTAAATTTCAAATTTTATACATTACAATCTTTAAAGCATTTTGTCCTACGATACTGACTGTACTATAGCATAGATAGGTACTATGTCATGGTACACTACTACAATACAATAAAATAGATACATCTAATTGGAAACAATTATAAACTTTCCAATATCGTTACTAGCGATTTAATAATTGCAAGTCTAATTAATCATACCAGTTTTTTTTTTAACGTGAGGGAAAATCCTTCAAGAATGCTATGCTGGACTCCTACCGACTAAAAAACCTCACATAACGCCCAACAACCTACGATTGGGAGCCCCGGATAAGGAAGGATGTCCCAGGACTCCCAACAGACCTACGGCTACCACTGCGGCCTCACCTAGACAAATCATAACAGTTACAATATCCATGAGCCTAAGATTTCATCCAAATCCAACATTAACCCAAAACGAAATTTCTCAATCAAAAACACAAAATTTGTTACCAAAATCAAGCGGCATTTAGCCAGATAAAATAGGAATTACATGTACCGAATCGTGGTAATTTCGGTAACAGAATTGGGGTGGCTATCGCTGCGACACGGCACCATGCGGGCTGCCCGATATTCCAATGATACGGCTACAAGCATTCTAGGTGCATTTGAATTAAAGATTTCACTTGAATAGTGTGAATTATTTATCCCAGATATTTAGGGATTTTTCATGTGAACTAACCACGTTCTTATATTGCCAGCAAATATATAGATGGGTGGATAGGTCAATTGAAAAAAGGGGTTTGATCAATTGAGAATCGGGTACAAATTTTATGTTTGCACCAGAATGCGCAAAGGCAGGATTTTTTTTGCGATTTATATGTTCAGCAGTCACAAATTTAAGTCATACAGTAAGGCTTGCTGTAAGGCTTTGGTGCGAGTAATGCGTTTACTTTACAGAATCGACAATATTACAATAGGTACTAGATGTATGTCTGTGTTTGTTTTATACAATAATAAAATTGTGATTGAGTGTATCTAGACCAATTGTATGATATTCTCTACTTGATTTGATTACACGAGCATACATTCCTTATAACATGCAAATATGAATGCCAGTCATTCTAAAATTTCCAATAATGTATGAAAATATTCCAGATTAATTCATTTTTTATAACGACTCCGCTCTATTGGACTCAAAAATTGTACCATAATTACGAATTCTGATATTTATCAAATGCTAGACTTTATAAGATATAGTTTATAGAGCAAAATATTATACAATCAACTCTAATATATCCTTTAATGGATAAAATGACTACTACCACATTACAGTTTATATTCGTTTATTCGAATAAATAAATAAATAAATAAATATTCACGGACATTTCACACAACGCTATCTGATCCCAAAGTAAGCTAGGAATAACCTGCTTGTGTTATGGGTATCAGACCACGGATATTAATATCTACTTATATACTTTTTAAATACATACATATATTATACATAGAAACACTTGAGACAAACATTTATGGGTCACACAAATATTTGTCTCCAGTGGGAATCGAACTCACGACCTCCAGCGCCGCAGGCGGTATCACTATCGACTGCGCGACAGAGGTAGTCAATTAACCTCACACACAAATCAAACAAATTAACAGAACTATGTTCAACTTGTGCACCAGTAACTGGCCTATCTGAATGCAGCATCGCACTGAAACAACACGTTATCTAGGCAAGCGGTCAAGCGTTCACAGTGGAATGAATTTCCAGTGGCAGCTCGTGTTTAGAAGCTCTCCTAAAAGCGGTGTATTTTTGAAGTGAAATAAATTCTGAATAAAATTATTTAGTACCTTGGCATATGAAATGTTGAAAGCTAAAGTGCAGTTAGGAATGTTATGCTGTGTTGTTACGTAGAAAATAATATCGACGGTAAAAAGGAAAAACACTTTAAGCGACACTTTGGTCGAAAATGAGTTATATACATATTCGGAATCAGCGATTTTTTCCGCGTCGATTGGTCTTGGTTTCGTAGCGATCTGACCACTTTGGTGTCGCTTCAAGTAATGGAACTTTTAGGCTTATTTTTTTCAGACGCTAAATGAAGTGACACAAAATTGTAGCGAAATTGGTCAAATTACCGTTTAAAGTACCAACTTCATAGTAAGATTGTTATTTGATGTGTTTTTCCTTTTCTGTTTCGGATATCCTAAGTCACTAAAATCGTTTTTCTCCGTCATAAGTAATGGGGTGTTAAGCACTACAGGTGTTTTGGCTCACTCTTGTATCACTAGTGTCTAGTTGCTACATTCGTATTTCCTTGCTTTTATTGTATCTATAAGATGAAGTTAATGTGTTTTGCCTCCACGATCATTATGACATATTATGGATTTCAGTATGTTTTGCAATTGCAGAGTGAATCGATAGTGTCGGTTAAAGTAACACAATCAATTTTTTTACAGAAATTCTTAAATTAACCGACATCGTCTTTTATTCCCATAACGTCGGTTCATTTAATTTCGTCGACTACCTAAATGAAGACGATTGTCGCTTAAAGTAAACATTGTTTTTAAAATTGTGTACTTAAGTTAAGTATTCAAAACCATTCATATCACTACATGCAATGTATTTTTGTCTCTTTTATGGAAGTTACGTAACCTATATAAGGAAGTGACACGCGACGTGGTGCTTCATTCACCGGTGAACCATCGTTTTTCGTCAAACTCGTCACGTTTTGGCGCTCAGCAAACAGCGGCCAAAGACAGTGCTTGTGTTCGTAAATTGTAAGTACCTAAAAATGTTTCTTTACAGCGTAGAGATCCGAAGACAGGGTGAGGACATGCTAACCTTTGCGTCAGGCGACCTGTTCTACTTTCGAAAGGGTGACGAAATGAGCCCTTCCGATGGCGGTGTCAGTTTTAAGGACCTTGTTGGCAGCGTTATGGAAGTCGATGGTGTTTCGGGTCGGGTAGCTTTCCTCATACTCAAGCTCACCGACAGGTACCCCCTGAAAGTGATTCAAGTGTATGCCCCGACCTCGAAGAGCACTGCCGAAGCAGTGTAAGAGGACATATTCAAAGCACTAGACGGGACTGCCAAGGCTGCCTACAACGTTATTATGGGGGACTTCAACGCCAAAAACAAGAACGCCGCGAAACGAAAATCGGTCCTTTTGGCCTCGGGCGCAGAAATGACCGGGGCACATGCTTGTCAACTTTATCAACTCCCAGGGGCTCTTCTTGATAAACTTCTTCCCTAAGAAGAAGCCCCACAGGAAATGGACTTGGCGAAGCCCCGACAAGGTCACTAGGAACGAGACAGACTTTTTCATAACGGACAGGAGGTGTATTTTAGAGATGTATAAGGTTTGATACTAGTAGTGATCACCGACTTGTCCTAGCATCTCTAAATTTAGAGTTTCGCGCGAAGAGGGCCCGGATGATGAAGCCTACCCTCCGACCTACTGCGCTCCAGATGGCTTTGGGATCAGATCGGGAGGTTCCAATTGGAACTTCAAAATCGTTTCGATTTGCTGGAAACCACTGACTGCGTTCACGATAAAACCGACACATTGGTCAAAACGCTGCAGCAAGTTTCCCGGAAATTTTGTCCGGGAAAGGCAAAAAGAGGTGTTCAAATCTCTCGATCGAGACTCACGAACTTATGAGGATCAGACGGGAAACACCACTTACGACAGCATCTTCGTTAGAACTGAGAAACATGAACGTCAAAATTTGAGAGCTAGTAAAACGCGACCTACGTCGCTACAGCACCACTGTTATCGAAGACGTAATTGAACAGAATAGGAGCACCAAGGTCTTTGCCCAGCACCTCAGGAGACCCCGTCTAACGAAACTTAAAACAGCGAGTGACAAAACCTCAAGGTTCGAGATTCTCGAGAAAATTGAGTACTTTGACACAAACCTCTATGCATCACGGAACACAAAAGAAGCACGGGCCCAAGCAAGAATGACCACAGAGCCCCGTTAACACGCCACTACACGGAGTATATACCGGACATCGACCAGGGCAAGGTCAGGGTGGCTCTCGACCAACTGAAACCTAACAAATCTCATGAAGAGGACGGAATTACGACTGAGCTTCT
This sequence comes from Miltochrista miniata, assembly GCA_933228765.1. Taxonomy (NCBI): domain Eukaryota; kingdom Metazoa; phylum Arthropoda; class Insecta; order Lepidoptera; family Erebidae; genus Miltochrista; species Miltochrista miniata. The sequence continues at coordinate 19,333,440 of OW121773.1, forward strand.
TAAAGCTGGTGAGACTCCAGTTCTCAAAGAGCTGACGAGTCTCTTTAATTCCTTCCTCCTACAGGGACAAACACCTCAAGCGTGGATCGGGAGTGCGATGGCTCTGTTTTTCAAAAACGGTGACAAGACCTTGTTGAAGAATTATAGACCCATCTCACTCCTGAGCCATGTTTACAAGTTGTTCTCGAGAGCAATCACAAACCGCCTCGCTCGGATGCTGCATAGTCTAAGCGAAGAGTCTCTACGAGTGGAGGCCTCGACATAAACTTGGACAAAACCAAGGTCATGTTCAATGAGCATGTCGTGCCAGGACCAATCTACGTTGAAGGATCAAGGCTTGAAGTTGTCCATAAAAACACCTACCTTGGGCAGGTTATCATACTTGAAACGAGTAACTTGGATTAAGAAATATAATATAATAATATAATAACTTTATTTATTTTCTTTCACAAAGGTTTTTCGTTATCACTATACAATTATATCATAACTGATAAATACATTACAGTGGGCGCACACTAGGCGACAGTCGCGGCGACATATCGCGGCGACTTGTCGCGCAGTGTGCGCCTGCATCGGGCGACTTGACGCCGTGACAGACGTTGTGCAAGGAAGACGTTGTCCAAAGCTGTCGCTGGGCGACTGTCGCCATGTCGCCGCGACAATAGCGCGACAGACGCGAAGACTCCCCTTGCTTGTCTTGGATTCGCGGCGACATGTCGCCTAGTGTGCGGAGCTTAGAACAAAATGTATGTAATTTGGCGCCCACAGCTTGTCGCCGTGACAAGACGCCTAGTGTGCGCCCACTGTTAATGTACTACAATTTAATGAAGGTCAGGAGTCGATCTGATGATGGAACCGAAAGACAGTCGAGGGAATTATTCATATTATAATGTAAAATAAATAAACGCATTATTTTACTCACAAGATGCATTCTATTATTTTTTGCTACTTATGTTATACCTATGCTTACCTCTTCGAAGACTGCTCGAATTGATTTCATAAATTATTGACGGATTTTTTTCTTATTATCTTTTCTCGGCTCGTCTCACAATTAAAATGATAATAAAAAAAGTAGTAAAAAATAGAACCGACTTCAAACAAATCCTGAAAAATTAAATTTACTTGGCACAAAGATAAATGTATTTTCATTTTTCATATTTTATTCAATATCATATTGAAGTCGGCGCCAAGTAAACCCATAGGTTGAGGTAGGTATTATTAATGGCACCAACTTCAATATCATATTGAATACAATCTGATAAATCTAAATACATATTATTACTTTGTGCTATGTAAATTTTATTTTTCAGGATTTTTTTGAAGTCAGTTCTATTTATTACTAAAAATTTTTTGATCATCATTTTAGGTGACGGGTGGACCGATAAGACAAGTAACACGCACGCCGCATGTCAGCTTAGACCTGTGTTACAAAATACAACAAATGATAGATGGCGCTTACACCAACATAGTCAATTTGAAGTCAATTTTAAGTCTATTTGAAGACCCTACCCCTAGTTAATATTTGTGCAAAATTTTAATCAAAAATATTGAGTACTTTTCGAGATCCTTCCGGACAAAGCAAAATTAACAGACAAACAGACGACAAACAGACAAAACAATTCTAACTACATTTTCGACTTCGGTATCCTGTGTAGAACCCCCCGCGAGTATTTTTTTAAATATGTTTAATGTACCTACAGTTTTGACTTTAGATCTTTTTATTATATGTATATAGACTAGGAACTTAGGTTGCCTAGAAAGTTTTCAAAAACCTGTTCTTAGTCTCCCGCAGGCTGTATCCCACAGGTGGCCCCTTCCGAGGTCCGTGGAAGCACAAGGGATATAAACCCTTGTTTGCAAAAATAACCAGAAAAATAATAAATATTTATGGGGGACTTCCATACAACAAACGTGATTTTTTTTTGCCTTTTCTTATTAATAACGGCAACAAGTACACACTTGAAATGAACGCCGCAGACGTGTCTTCGCTCAAGACTATCGGTCTCCATAACCAGGGGCCTGAAGACGGTGAGGGGGCTGCTCACCGTCCTTACAGAAGCAGGCCCATGACGGCAGCGTGACATGAGGGATTTATGCATACCCCCTTCAGAAGCGGGATCACATCCGAAGCACCCAAAGACGCAGGATTGCACCCGAACCTACCCCTAGGCGAGGCCGCATTGGCGGCCGTGGGTCTGTTGGGAGTCCGAGGGCTTACCCTGGGCTCCCAACCACAGGCTGTTGAGCGTAACGTGAGGTTTTTAGTCGGTAGGAGTCCGGCATAGCATCAATGAGGATTTTCTCTCACGTTAAAAAGAAAAAAAAGGGTTTATAACCCTTGCTTACAAAAAATAAAGCTGTTACAAAGTTAAATGAAAAAGGTACATGTCCTCAAAGTCTCGCTCTCGTATGTCAATTCGGTGAATCAGCTTATTGATAGGAATATTGGCATGCAAAATTCAATATTTGTTGTTATGGTGGCAACAGAAACACATTATCTGTGAAAAATTTTCAGATCTCTAGCTATGTCCATTCATGAGCTACAGCCTCGTGAAGGAAAGACAGAAAGATAGACAGACGGACAGACAAACAGACAGACTGACCGACAGACAGACTAACCGATAGACAGACAGACGGACAGCGAAGTATCATGAATAGGGTCCCGTTTTTTTACCTTTGGGTACCTACGGAACCCTTAAAATTATCCACTTTTTCATACATTCATATTTACTAAGAAAGTAACGATTATTACACTCAAAATTAAAGTATGAAAGTACCTACGAGTACTAGGTACTTACGATTCACGTGTATCTTTTTTTGCAAATGAACCACCGTTCAATCTCGGAATCGATGAGCTGAAAAAAAAAAACTTTGAGGGTACACTACAACGAAACGGCTAGACTACAACGAAAACTAAAATTACACGTTTATTCTTTTATGTCGGTAGTGGGTAGGTACTTCTGTTATAATTTATACAGTGTAGCAATAACAACGTGAATCTACTATTATACTCTAAGCGTCAAACATTATATTATTTACTACCCGTTCGCGCTAAGGTTGCCGCTGGCGGACAGGATGGTGTACAGGCGTAGTATGGGAGGCGAAAGGCAAACTTAAAAAGAGAATATTTTACACCTAGTAGTTACTGTGGTTTAGGTAAATACTATCCCTCTTCTTATCGTAAGGTCCCAAGCAACTTTGGGGCACCGAGTTCATTTCTCACAGTCATTCATTACCAAAAACAGCAGTGATCTAACTTACTTGGCCTTTGCTAAATGACACCTACCTGTACCTACGTAGAAGAGGACTGGAATGGGAGATCTCTAAGCCTATAAGAGTACGTTTAGCTACTGTACTGCCTCTTCAGCAGGTAGCAAAATAATGGCAGCTGTTGGCTTCAGTTGCTTCGCTCAGCATCAACCTTATAATTTCATCATGTCCGTCAGTGAATTATTTGGTTGTGTATTTTTATAAATATAATAAAGATAAAACAATACTTGTAGGAACTTACCATACTTGCCGTCGTAGTAGCCGCAATTGACATCTGGGCATTTTATTTCTCTTGGCTTTTTTTACCCATATTCACTGAGTACCTAGTCACTAATCACTATATTACATGATATTTATTTATTTATACACAATAACGTACTTATCCTAATATTTACAAATAAAAACAAAATAATATTTACAGATTTCTGCAACTACTTCTAATTAAAACGATCGATTCGCGCTAACGTAGCGGGTCACGGATGACAGAGCGACACAGGTCCTACCCAGAACAGCCCTGTCAGGCGTATGAAGTGATTGAAGTGTACGCTAAATGCCTAATTGTTCTAGATTCTACACTTTTTATCATTGTTTTAAAATCTGAGGTGTTTAAAAAATAAATAATAGCATGAATATTGTTCATAAGATCAATATCTTTAATATAGACATGTGTTTATATAAAATAAACAAGTATATTTTGAGCAATAACAACATTCATCTTTAAAATTTTTACACATTTCCAGTTTTTCGAGAACGATTTTTATCATATAAAGTTTTATTAATCGTGTTTTAAAAATTAAAGGAAGCAAGAGCATCTATTAAACTATAGTAATACATTTTTATCAGATCAAATCAAAGAATATTTCTTAGTATAAAGATCGCTTCAAAATGGGTCGATTTTGGTCGATTTCGGAAATACTAGCCTTAAAGTGACTGACCTAGCCCCGATGGCCAAACGCGTTATTAGAGGTTACGATTCGAGATTTCCTTGTCTTCCCCAAGCTTTCCCTCCATCATCAATAGATGTAGTACTACCATAATTAGGTTTGTATTGCAAGTGATGATAATGAAAGACATAGTAAGTTCAACAGTTCAGCAATTGTACACTTAAGTCAATATTTTCAGCTTTCAGGGATATACAATACACACAGGCGTGAGCACAGGAAAAATGAAAGCCAATTTCTGAACTGAGTGGAAATCCATAAAAGTACAAAGGTATTTTCCATATTGAACCTCAACACCTTATGATCAAATTGAACTGAGTGCAGAATACGGGATATTTTAATACGGCCCCATTTGTATGCACTACAGTGTAAAAGGGAAATAGGATGACCCACTTTTCCTTGCACAAAAGACTCTATTAGGTACGGTGCAGAATTACTGAATTTCGTTTCATTTGCAAACTACTTTAGTTTTGTAAAAAACGAAAATTGTAATATTACAAAAATGCATTGTAAACCTTCATTTTATAATAGGAAAGAGTTTTATGTATTATTTAATTTAATTAACTTTGTATCTGTTCTGTTGTCTCATAGGGTTCCGTACCCAAAGGGTAAAAAAAGCGACCCTATTCATGAGACTTCACTGTCGCATCTGTCCGTCTGTCCGTCCGTCACAGAGTTGTATCTCGTGAGCGGTGCAAGCTAGAGACCTGAATTTTTTACAGATTATGTGTTCTGTTGCCGCCATAACATCAAATACTTTATATAAAAATAAAAATAATAATAAAGGGGAACTCCAACCAACGTAATGTTTATTATCATTTTGTTTTAAATATTAATAACGGCAACAGTTAGACGCTTGTAATACTTACAGAATATCGAGTTGTATATTTCCATTAAATATAAATCATTTTATAAAAATAAAATAGACACTTAAGGGGGGCTATCATACAAGAAACGTTTTTGATACGGAACCCCACGTGCGCGAGTCCGATTCGCACTTCGCCGGTTTTTTTATTTAAAAACGTAAAATTTTATTATTATCAAAATGTATTAGAAACCTTTTCTATGTTTAAGTGGAAAGACTTATATTTTTATAGTCTTCTTCTATTACTACAAATAACTTAAATTATACACTATTTTTTCTCTTGCTACATTTTAATTATTTTGACCACAATTTTGAAAACCTGGTTCCTAGATATTAACAGTAGTGGTAGAGATTAAGCAATAAGGCCACCCATTGAACTGTTTCCGATATAGATTAAGATGTAATCTTAATTTATTGAATGTGTTCAATAGGTATACCGTCATAATACCAGAAATCATAAAGCCTTTACTTAAAATGCCTGAGCCCAAAATACCCGAAATCGAAATATCAATATTCAAAAGGCAAATATTTATAATATAAATAATTTAAAATGCCTTACGGTCGAATAACCGAAACCCAAAATATAAATTTATCAAATACCTTATCCTAAAATGTTCAAACACAAAATACCTTTTTTTAACATGATTTAAATCCTACATGGATGCTATATATCTGTGAATGGTTAACACCCCGACTCAGAGTATCCCGACTCGGATAGGTTAGGTTAGAAGACTAAGGCGGGAGCGAAGCGAAGCGGAGCTCCCGCCTTAGCCTTCGTGGTTTTTTTTTTTATTTTCGTTAGCCCACTGTAGTACTTTTGTAACTCTGAATCAAAGTGTTTTAACATGAGGTAAATCCTACATGGATACTATGCCGGACTCCTACCGACTAAAAACCACAAGTATCCTACATAACAGCCTACAGTTGGGAGCCCCGGGTAAGCCCTCAGAGGGATACCCAAGCTACGGCTACTACTGCGGCTTCACTTAGGTGGTGGGGGGGGGGGGGCTGTGTAAATAAGTTAAAGTCAAATAACAAAACGTGTAAGTGGCAATAAATCTTTATTTCTTAAATCATTCATTAATTAACTATGCGCTGTATAATGAACTGGTATAGCATAATATATACCTAATAATACCCAGTAGGTTATAGCGATAAACTGGGTAGGTTATGGTTTTTTTTATATTCACATTGTATTCTATTTTCGGTATTTTAAATTAAGGATATTTGAAAATTTGTATTTTGAATTCTGATATAATAATTATTTGTATTTTAAGTTTAGACATTTTAAGGTAAGGTGAACTGAAATAAGGTATTTTGAATGTTAAGGTATTTTGAATTCGGGTATTTTGGTCTAAGGCATTTTAAGTAAAGGCATTTTGATTTCTGGTATTTTAATATATAACCGTTCAATAACATGTAAAAACAAACTCACGATCTCAGGTATTAAACCAAATACTGTAACTACTGGACCAAGGGGTTACTCAATCTTGTGAAATTAAAACCAAACAAAACACTTTCCAACGAAAACTCGTATGAAATATTAATGTTCCCATCAATTCAGCGAGTTTCACCTCGGATGAGTTAAAAATTTAAAACCAATGCCATTTGGAGTGTTGCCAAGCGAGAAACGTTGTGTGTAGGCTGAATTTAATGTGCGCCGGTAAAAAAGTGATGGAAAATGTGCTTGCCTTGAATTTTGTTATCTTTGTACGTAAGCTACTTACTTAGTAAGTAGGATATGGTTAAGCGATTTTTAATAACAACCAGAGACTTACTGTATTGCATTCAGTACTTATCACTTTTGTATTTCCAAAGTTAGCATGACGTTCAAAAATAAGTAATTACATACTTATCTATTTAAAATAATATTACATACTTACCAAATGATTATTTTACAAAGATTAACAATACATAGCTCTAACCAACAGACGAGTAACAAAAATCATTTATTTATCTGCCTACCCTCTTGGAAACATGATAAACATAATTATTTCAGCTCAAACACCCAAGTAGCGCTTTTGCATAATAAAAATAATGTTATTCAAATATACAACGAAAGGCCCTTCCGTGCCCTTGCTGAGGAAAAAAAATTATGCAAAAATATAACACATCTGAAAATTGCGTGTCAAAAACACATTTTTGGAAGTATATTACTTGTGAAAAGGTGTCGGCCCATCGAGATCCTTTAAAATGCAATGAATTTACGCACATCAGTCTTCGTACGAATTCTCCCTACTTTACATGTTTTATAAATATGTATTAAAACCTTTTAGGCTTTGCTCTTTCAGCAAGAACCTTCATATTTTAATATGAGATTTTCTGATGAGATTACATTACATTACAGAAAGTACTCGTAGTGTTTTGTAAGTGATCACTGCGTTAAGAATTTTGCGCTGGGGCTGGTTATGAGATGAGTGTCCGCGTTGTGGTTTCCTTTTCATTTGCAAGCGTCTGCTAGCCGTTAAGCCGATGGTTTCTGTTGCCATAGGTAGTATGGCAGTCGATAAGTCAAATCAAATCAAATAAAAAAATACATTTTGGTACCACCAGTTCGGAACGCGGCCCGCTTGAGAAGAACTGGCACGAAACTCGACTGGCTATTCTTTTTGTGCTCTATTGAAACTAAAAATTACAAAATATTGTGTGAGAATTCAGTAGAGCAAGCAGATTATTTTCAGGCTTCCTTGTCAAGCAAATAATCGTTAGTTGTATAGTAGCCCTTGCAGTATAACATGAGCAACCAAAGGGGGGATTCGCCACAATCGCGGCCGTCAGATCATGGACGAGTGGCTGGAGAGGAGACACGGTGCTATCTCCTACCGGTTGTCACAGATACTTACCGGGCACGGTAGCTTCGGTAGGTATCTGTGGCGAAGACACCGGGAAACCACGGCCGAGTGTCAGCACTGCGAGGACCGCAGCGATGACACAGCGCTCCACAGAGAGAACTCTCCCACCCGAGTTCCACAGTCGGCGGCTTGGGCGCCGCCGATGTGTCTGCGCCGAAGACTATCGGCCTCCATCGACCGGGGGCCTGAGGACGGTGAGATGGTTGCTCACCGTCCTTACAGAAGGAGGTCCATGACGGTCGCATGACGTGAGTAGGCTGTTGGGCGTTACGAGAGGTTTTTTAGTCGGTAGGAGTACGGCATAGCATCAACGAGGATTTTCCATCACGTTAAAAAAAAGCCCTTGCAGTATAATTTACTGTTTATACACTTACGAAAGAAGATGGCCGTGTCAAATAAATTTTATAATATTTGATTTTAAAATATAATACCAAATATATATTGTGCACTGCTGACTAGTGCTGACTATCACACGCTAGAGCACGCTAGCTGAACGACACCGCCATCGTAGAAGTGCCTCTCATGCCTTGGACCAAGTATCAGGTCGCTAGACGCAAGGGTTAGGGTGTCCTTCCCCTTTCTTCTTAACCTCAGCGCATGTTGATATTGATATAGCATAGCATAGAATTTTCTTTAAAGAAGGTTTTGAGCACCGGGGCCGGCAGGCGCCGCGCGCAGAGGCGCGGCGCTATGTATCCACGGCAACGTCGACGACGTCAGTGTTGAGTGTCAGTGAAGTGTAAATACTGAGTTTATTTTTGTGTGATTTTATGTAAATATTATTGATAATTTAAGAGTAAGTTTTTACAATTTAATTTATGTTACAAGACTGCAATGATGGAGGAATTTTGAATGTAAACAGTCAACCTTCCTCGTCGCTGAATTGCCTGGTTCGCTGTCCTAATTGCTCCCAGGCCCGGTTCTTTAAGGGTCAGCGAGGTTTGAAAGTACATTTTGGGAAGGTACATAAGTCCCAAAATGTACTTCCGAACACTTTGTCCTTAGAGTCAGAACATGCACAAATTCCTTTTGGGCAAACTATAAGTAAATACAAAAATTCTGTTCCGGTTGTAAAGAGAATACCCCGTGGTGCAAGGCCAGCAGTGGCTCAAAACTTGGCCCACTGTATTGGCCTTGTAGTACGGGACAATTCCACATTTGCTTGGGAGCAATTACTCACGTTCTCTTATAGGATTCTTCATATTTCCAAAAATCAGGCAACCAACAAAAGTTTAACGACTCGAATTAAAGAAAATTGCAATTTATCATGTATTTTTGACCCTAAATTCACAGTCTTCCATAAAAATTCTCTATGTCATTATGTAGAATCCAAATTAAGAGAAGGTGACATCAGAGGAGCGTCCAGGTTATTATTTAGCAGCGACGTTGTGGCGCCTTGCTCTCCAGATACTCTTGCAGATCTGAGGAGCAAGCACCCTGCGCCAAGGGACGACCTTTCCTTTCCCGATCCTCCAAATTCCGATTTTGACTATTTAACTGTTACAGCCAAGGAAGTTGTGGCAGCTGTTGGCTCCTTCCGAAGTGGTTCTGCTGGTGGCCTCGACGGCTTGACTCCTCAGCATTTGAAGGATCTTTTGAGTCCCGCCGCCGGGGAGGCTGGCGAAGCGCTCCTGAAGGAGCTAACAGGTTTGGCTAATCTTATGTTATCCGGCAATGTGGACGAAGCCATTATAGATATACTGTATGGAGCCAATCTATGCGCTTTACGCAAGAAAGATGGTGGCATTCGTCCCATTGCCGTCGGTTGCACTTTCAGACGTATGGTAGCCAAAATTTGCTGCCAGTATTATAAAGAAGAACTGGCTAGAGGTTTTCAACCCCTTCAGGTCGGTTTTGGATCGAAAGGGGGTTGTGAGGCTGCCATACATGCCCTGTCTACTTACCTTGGCTGCGGTAAAGTAGAGGTCGTTCTTAAGGTTGACTTGAAGAATGCCTTTAATTCAGTAAACAGGGACACTTTGTTGACACAAGCCAAATTGGAAACACCCAAAATTTTCCGTTTTCTTTGGCAATGTTACCGACATCCATCAAAATTATTATATAAGGACAACATTTTAGATTCTGCAGTGGGTTGTCAACAAGGTGACCCCCTTGGGCCACTCATTTTCAGTTTATCAATTCATCCAATAATTAGCCAACTAAATTCAAAATTCAACGTCTGGTATCTAGATGACGGCACTCTAGGAGGGGATGTAGATACAGTTTTCACAGATTTGGCTTTATTAAAAGATAAATTTGAATCTATTGGTTTAGAACTCAATTCTTCAAAGTGTGAAATTTTTGTCAATGATAACATGGACAGTGTTTCCACATTAGCAAAATTTAATGTTTTGGCTCCAAATTTAAAAATTACTCAAAAAAGTTCTCTTCGCCTCCTAGGGTCTCCTATTCTAGAAGATGCCTATGAATCTTTCATTGAGGAAAAAATTCAAAATTTTTGTGATGTTTCGGACCGACTTCTTCAAATTAATATGCATTCGGCTTTTACAATCATTCGGTACTGCCTTTTTGTCCCAAAATTAACTCATGCTCTCCGTTCATCTCAATTTTTTAAACATTCGACACTTTTGGAAAAATTGGACAAAATTATTCATACCACCCTTTGCAAAATTTTAAATGCAGATTTGGACGACCGGGCGTGGCTCCAAGCGTCTTTACCGATACGTTTGGGCGGCCTCGGCGTTCGAAAAATTTCGGATATAAGTTTACCAGCATTTTTGTCTTCAGTCCATGGCACTGATGAATTGACCAGGAAAATTCTAATTCCTACACTGGTTAATTCTGAAGTGCCAGGCAAGACTGAAGCCATAAATGCTTGGAAAATGATTTGCCCAAGTACTGTTTTGCCAACCAAACCATGCTCCCAGAGACTTTGGGATAGGCCGCTCTGCAACGAGGTTAGGAAACATTTATTGAATACGTGTTCGAATGTTGCAGATCGTGCTCGCCTATTGGCTGTGGGAGAATGGGAATCTGGTGTCTGGCTTCAAGCTCTTCCGTCGCCCAACATAGGCACTATGTTGGACGACACAACATTCAGAGTTGCTACCTGTCTTCGTTTAGGTGCTCCTTGCGTTTCTCCGCATAGTTGTCAATGCGGTGAAGCAGTCAACAACCTTGGGCATCACGGTCTATCATGCAGCAGGAGTGCAGGTCGCAGACCTCGTCATGCGTATCTTAACGACATCATCCGCCGGGCTCTTGTCACCGCCGGTGTTCCAGCCGTTCTAGAACCTAACGGTTTGGCTCGTGACGATGGCAAGAGGCCGGACGGTATGTCTTTGGTGCCATGGAAGATGGGAAGGCCTTTAGTTTGGGACGCAACCTGTGTGGACACCCTAGCTCCTTCTCATCTTCCAAGCACGGCGGGCTGCGCCTGTTCTGCTGCTGCATCTGCCGAGACTCTCAAACGGCGCAAATATAATAATTTAATAGGTAATTATATATTTGAGCCGTTTGGGGTCGAGACATTGGGCTCGTGGGGCCCAAGTGCTCGTGCGCTTTACAGGGAGATCGCAAAGCGTTTAGTTGACTCTTCTCGTGACCATAGGGCTGGCCTCTTTCTCGCTCAAAGAATTAGTATCGCAATTCAACGTGGGAATGCGGCCAGCCTTATGGGAACTTTACCGGTTGACATCGATGGGGAGGAATCCTTTGACACCTAAGCGAGGCATTGTCAGTCTTGTCACTCCCCTCCCATCTGTTTTTGTTGTTTATTTTCTTTGTTTTTTTTTCTGTATATAACTGTAGAATATAAGTAGTTTTAAATTTTTCATTTTGTAAATATACATGTCAATTACGATAAAATATCTGTTAAATTCAGTTAGGCATTAAATATTTCTTATTCTTTAATAATAAATGAATTAAAATTAAGGAATTACAAAAAACTTACGAACTTTATTAAGGGTATACTTTTTATTTCATTTCAAAGTGTAGTTTAAAGTCTTAAAAACTATCAACAACATGTCTTTATAATTTTATTGTACAGCGCAAGCTTATCGCCTCTGACCGCTTAATCTAGATCATGCGATTTGGATACATAGACGTAAATTTACTAGTGAAATGGCTATTCATTTTGCACAAGCCTAATAAGCTAAGTTTGGGCTAAATGATGCTGTGCTCCTGGGACACCCTTCTGAGGGCTTAACCGGGGCTCAGTGACAGGGCAGTGTGTGGTTTTACTCTTTAAGAGTCTTCTTTAATAGATTTTCATACGTAAAAAAGAAGATAATGATATGCAGCAAAAAATGTCCCATAGTAGTTTTATTGAGCTCTATACAATTAAGTAAGTTCAGAATAATAAAGAAATCAAGTTAAGCTTTATGCTGAGCTTGATTGAGGTAACAATAGTTGGTGCAAGACTTCCTCGTAATCTGCCGATTAGGTGCTTAGAGCGGTTGGCTAATATGTAAGAAGCTTTTTGTTTCTTTTATTATTAAGTTAGTCTTTCATAATTTAGATAAAATTTAGATAAAAAGAGTACATTACCTACTTGTTAAGATTTTTGCAATATTTCTCATTTTTCGAGAGCGATTTCGATCGAACAAAGAATTCCTAATCGTGTTTTGATACGTTAAAAAAGCAAGAGTATCTAATAAATTACAATCATATAGTTTTATCAGATCAAATCGAAGAATATTTCCTAGTATAATGTTCACCCCAAGATGAGTCTCTTTTGAACATACGCCTTAAGCTATGGGGTTCTTCAAAAGGAGTCTTAGAAACTTCTTGTGCCTTTAATGTTGCAAATGTCCATAGGCACTGGTGACCACCAGTAGGTACATCTGGTGGGTCTTATGGTTCATCATTACGCCTTTATCCCCGAAGGGGTAGGCAGAGGCATATTATATACCCACATTTCATAATTTGTCCCACGTAATACGTTGTGAGCCGTATTGCCGTGTTTAAAGGATGCTTTGTGGTATGGTATATAAATAAAATACTAAAAATATATAAATAATCAAAGCTGCCTCCATACTAACCACTCCTTTATCTGAATTCAAGCAGATATACCCGTGAAATATTGTCGCCGTGCTTCGAATGTAGAGCAGTGCTCTAACATTACCAAATCGTTTGACGGCTCAAAGCCAATTTTATTGCTCCCCTTATCAAAAGGGCGCAATGGAATCTAAACAGGCCATTAATATCGATTGGTTTTCGAGGTGAGTTATGAATTTCTATGAAAAGAGTTGTAGTAAATGATTTGTTATAGTTTTGATAACTGGTTTGAAAAGGAGTTTTGTTGTCGATGATGTATGTACAAAATGAAAAGGTAATGTATGTGTTTATATAAAACTTCTTCGTCGGTCTAGAGTTCGTAAAGTTCGACACTGCTGTCGAACTTTACGAACTCTAGACCGACGAAGAAGTCACGAAGTCTAGTTTGATTCCCACCAGGGACAAAAATTTGTGTGATTCTCTCGAGAACCTGAGTGTTACTATGTATTATTTTTATTATATACTAGCTGAACCCGCAACTTCGTTTACGTCACATAAGGTGTATGAAAGGAGAGGTATATCTTCAGCAGACTCATCAACCAGTCCACGCTGAATTGTTTTAAAATAACCTTAATCATTAAGCTCTTTTATGATTAAGCCAACACGCCAGTTTAGATTTACCCATTTTTAGATTCATATGTCTATGGACGATTCTTCAAACTGATATAACTTTTTTATTTATAAACCGATTGACATGAAATAAACACTTAATGTTAGGTGGAGCAAACCTCAACACAATAAAGAAAACTGCATTGCAATCGGTTAAGCGGTTACTGAGATTAGTGTGCACAAACGTACAGACAAACAAACATACAGACAAACAGACAAAAATTCTAAAAATCATTGTTTTGGGTTCTATTGCGTTCATAAAGCCCCCCTATAATATTTTTTCTTATTTATCTTCCATGTACAGACAGCGACTTGTTACGATTTTATTATATGTATTGATTGATTGATGTATTGATTAAGCCAACACGCCAGTTTAGATTTACACTCTCATTTAAAAAAACCGCTACAATTAAAATTTTAAACATATCTGATTCTTAAAAGTATTATAACATTTTTATTTATAAACCGATTGACATGAAATAAACGCTAAATGTTAAGTGTAGCAAACCTCAACACAATAAAAAAACCACATTGCAATCGGTTAAGCGGTTACTGAGATTAGTGTGCACAACCGTACAGACAAACAGACATACAGACAAACAGACAAAAAATCTAAAAAACATTGTTTTGGGTTCTATTGCGTTCATAAAGCTCCCCTATAATATTTTTTCTTATTTATCTTCCATGTACAGACAGCGACCTGTTACGATTTTATTATATGTATTGATGTTGATTGATGATTGATGATTTGGGTTCTATTGCGTTCATAAAGCCCACCAATAATATTTTTTCTTATTTATCTTCCATGTACAGACAGCGACCTGTTACGATTTTATTATATGTATTGATGATGTATTGATTAAGCCAACACGCCAGTTTAGATTTACACTCTCATTCCAAGAAACCGCTACAATTAAAATTTTAAACATATCTGATTCTTAAAAGTGTTATATTTTTTTATTTCTAAACCGATTGACATGAAATAAACGCTAAATGTTAAGTGGAGCAATCTTCAACACAATAAAAACCGCATTGCAATCGGTTCAGCGGTTACTGAGATTAGCGTGCACAACCGTACAGACATACAGACAAACGGACAAAAAATCCAAAAATCATTGTTTTGGGATCTATTGCGTTCACAAAGCCCCCCTATAATATTTTTTCTTATTTATCTTCCATGTACAGACAGCGACTTGTTACGATTTTATTATATGTATTGATGTATGTATTTATTAACAAAATAAATGGTTGAAAACTATTAATATCTGTGATCTGATACTATGGGTACTGATACTATGGTACACAGGCAAGTTAATCCCAGCTGTACAAAAACATTATAAGGTAAAGCTGTCAAATAAGAAATCTTACAGAAATGCCACGCAACAAATCGCTGTCATTTAATTTGCAAATGAAACCGCCGCCCTTAAAACCATCACGCGATCAAACCAGTTTCTCCTCAGGCGTACCATAAAAACTTGGGATTGTTTGCCACCGCACGTATTTTATCCTCGAAAAGCATCGTATTCTCATTCCAAACGTCTTTGCGCGATAACCAAATTACATTCGGATGAAGTCGTAAGCGTTTTCTAGTATTCGCGTTAAAATTGTAAATTATTTTCTGTTTCAACATTGCAATCTGCAATTGATTCACAGTTTACAAAATACAGAATTGTTAAAAATAGATTTTTTTATAATAAGCTCGTCGAATTAACGTCGCCACTGATGGAAAGCCTTGGTGCAAATAGCGACCACTCTCACAGTCCGTAAGACTTCTGATAGTGGTCCTAAAGTTGGCGGCTCTATGAGCTTCACGCTTCTTCTTCTTCACACTCCACATGAAGAACCCGGGATTGTAAGAGGAGGTAATCACGTGCGTTTTTAGATTCAATAATCCCTATTGTAAATAGAGCACACACAGCCTACTTATTCGTGCCCATCGCTGTAGAGACCATGGGGTGTTTGGGTTTCGAGGCCAAAAAGCAGTCTTTCAAGGTGCAGAGGTTGGCAATAGCGATTCAGCGTGGTAATGCGGATTGACTTTTAGGAAAAAAGGTGTGACTGTATTGATCCCTACTAATGTTATAAATGCGAAAGTAAATCTGTCTGTCGGTCTGTCACGCTTTCATGCCTCAACAGCTGGAGCGATTGAGATAAAATTTGTTATAGGGATAGTTCAAGGTCCTGGGATGGACCTAGGCTGCTTTTTAACCGACTGTGCAACCTTTTGCACAGTCGGTAAAAAAGCAGCCTATGCAGGGGGTTTTGATTTTACGATGCAACGACTTTTACGCGATAACGACTTCTACGCGGTCGAAGCTGCGGGGAGCAGCTAGTATTCAATAATGTTTAAAATAAAAACCAAATAACGTCATGAGGGATTTTCATACCCTAATTCCTTAAGAGCTTGTAAAATCCTTAAAACGCAAAACTTTCCCGTAGTCCCCAGCGACAAAAGAATTTGTTTGAGTCTCAGATTCAAATACAAAGTTACGAGAACAGAAGGTATTTGAAAACTCACTTGGCAAAAAACACGCGTTAAGCTCGAAACTGAACGTGGACAAAAACGTTATATTTTCATTGAATTGCTTGTGACATACGGTTTGAAAATGTAGAAAGCATTTTGTGAGTTCTAATATTTTATTAAGATAGAAAGAGATAAACTATTGTATTACTATTCAGGCCACGCCTAAAATTATTTTACAATAGCCTTCATCATTAAGCTCTTTTGGGGAGGGAGCGGGAGAGGGCTCTCCCACCCGAGTTCGGCAGTCGTGTCTTCGCCCAAAACTATCGGCCTCCATGACCGGGGCTTGAGGATGGTTAGGGGGCTGGTCACCGACCTTACATAAGCCCTAGACGACAGCGCGGCAGCGTGACGTAAGGGATTCATGCACGTCAACCCCACCAAGAAGCGGGATAACACCCGAACAATTTCCCAAAGACACGGGATAGCACCCACACCCCCTCTAAGTGAGGCGGCAGTGGTAGTCGTAGGTCTGTTAGGAGTCCTAGGGTACACTTCCAAGGTCTTACCTGAGTGCCCCGGGCTTCCACCTGTACGCTGTTAGGTAGGATACGTGTGGTTTTTAGTCGGTAGGAGTCCGACATAGCAGCCTTGCAGGATTTTCCACACGTTAAAAAAAAGCATGCTTATTGTTTCTTATAATTATTTCTAACTAGCTGATGCGCGCGGCTTCGCCCGCGTGAAATTCGGTACCCGTTCCCGCTTCCCGTGGGAACATATTCCCAGGATATAAAGTAGCCTATGTGTTATTCCAGACTATAAGCTATCTCTGTACCAAATTTCAGCCCGATCCGTTGCAGGGTGATTGAGTAACAAACATCCAAACATCTAAACATCCAAACATCTTCACAAACTTTCACATTTATAATATTAAGTAGGATATATGAATTTATCAGCTCTGTAACTTGATGAATTCTGCGGCCTGTGTGTAGTACCCAAACCACGTCTGCTGTTTAAACAAGTTCATCTCAATATTCCTTTTGAAACCATTACTTTTACGTTCAAATCCTCTACGAACTCCGCATCTATTGTTTAGAAATAAAAACCTTTACTCCATTGTCATGTTTTTACGCAATATAATTCATAAAATTAACACAGGTCAACTTATATAAGCTTTTGATTCGTGTTGTTTGCTGATCACCTAGAATAGGGACATTTTTCTGTTTAAGCTTATGTGAGTCCAGGGTATCCTTCCGAGGGCTTACCAAGGGCTCCCAACCATAGACTGTTAGAAGGACACGTGAGGTTTTGTAGTTGGTAGGAGTCCGGCCTAACATCCATGACGATTTTCCCTGACGTAAAACAAAAAAAAAGCTTAGATTATGGAATACTGAATTGAGGGAAATTTAGTGAAATAATATTTAACAAAAATACTTAAATTTGTAAATTCCTTAAATTTGGGGAAAATTTATAACCTGGTACCTCTATAATGTTCTTATACCTACACTAGAAAAATGTTATTGTTGGTGTGTTCTCGAGACAGTACTACCTTGTCCATCCATCTAGAAGACCTTTGATAATGCTGTGAAGCGAAACCGGTCAGGTTTATAATAATAAATATTGTGGAACAGAACAAGTGTCGTTTTCAATATGGAAATCATATTCCTAAACACCACTACAAAAGCAATCGGCTGTCACTATGGAAGTTACACAAAACAAATAGGGAATACCTAAAACAATACACTCATAATTTCAGACACTCACAAATATTATTCTTATATAATGTGTGTGTGTATAAGCGTACACTTTTTAGAGTCCGCTTTGACAGAAGGAAATCTCTCAGTTTGGCGCCTCCCCTCCCGGTGAACGTCATAGATCGTGTTGCTCTATGGAACTGCATAAATGCAAACCCGCAAGCACCTATCACTTGAAAATAACATTTTTACATAATAAATTCGTGTCAAACATCCAAAACACCGCTCGAAAACTGAATCAAGTGGAAGAAACATTGACGCCTAATACCAACAATCCTTACAAGCCAAACATTCACTCCATTAAAGACTTGGAATTTGAAATATCAACATTCTATACAAACTCGACAAATTCTCTCTTTGATTGATAAAACTTTAATTTCACTCAACAAACTTACATTCAAAATTGAACTTTACTGTGCTGCGATAAGGTTTAAGAACTAATCTAGCCATTAAGC
The DNA here is from genome assembly GCA_933228765.1 of Miltochrista miniata. Lineage (NCBI taxonomy): Eukaryota > Metazoa > Arthropoda > Insecta > Lepidoptera > Erebidae > Miltochrista > Miltochrista miniata. Next base: position 19,351,669 of record OW121773.1, read on the forward strand.
AAATTTAGATTCCACAATTGCATATTGTGTGTCTTTTGTAGGCTGTGTACCTATATTCGAAATTATATTTTATTTCGTTGAGTTTAAGGTTCATTATAACATTCACATTTAAATATACTTTGAGCGCGTGGTTTTGTACAATTTAGACAAGTTATCAAAAATATCATGTATGTATCTTCAAAACAGTAAAACGGTTTTGATTGTATGATCTTATTTTATCCTAATTGAAAAAAAAAAACATTTTTCTGCTCTAAATGTCATTTTGACAGAGAAAAGTAATGAAAGTGGTTATGAGAATAGTAGTAGTTGAAATGTGGAAGGAAATAATTTAGTTAATGTATGATTAACAAGAATGATTGCCTTTGTGGCGCAGTCGGTTTTGATACCGCCTGCGGCGCTGGAGCTCGTGGGTTCGATTCCCACCGGAGACAAATATTTGTGTGCACATAAATGTTTGTCTCAAGAGTCTGGGTGTTTCTTTGTTTAATATGTATGTATTTAAAAAGTATTTAAGTATTAATATCCGTGTTCTGACACCCATAACACAAGCAGGTTATTCCTAGCTTACTTTGGGATCAGATAACGTTGTGTAATTTGTCCGTGAATATTTATTTATTAAAAAAAAATTGGTTAAAAAAGTCTTGCAGTCCGGAAGAACATAAAGGTACCTTTAATCCGGGGATAAGAATTTCCCATAGAAAGCAGGAACGGAAGCAACATTCAACGCGGGTGTAGCCACGGCTTCGTCTAGTATATTATAATCTATTTTCTTAATCACCTAAAACTACACACGCCTTACCCATTAATGTCAAATCTCTAAATAAAAACTATTTCTAAAGGGCAAAACCTGAAAACCTAAATGTCTTGCTCGCTGAATAACTTATTTCGCCCCCACAGTATTCTGCTTATCCTCATTATGTGAATTATGGATGAAGAGAGACACTGCTCGTAACGACATGCAGATTAAGCCCGCAATATGGAGGGTGGGCACAAAACTACAGGATGTATATAAATTGGATGAGGTAATTTTTCGAGGGTAATATACACTCGAGAGCAATGAATCCGGGTCACTTAAAGAATGTTAAAAATCTCGGAAACTAAAAATGATAGGTTAATGCAATAAATTGTATTTAATGGACAATGTAATACTCCTTAAATGAAAGTAAAAAAAATATGAGTCACCATACATTTTATTAACACAAAATTACATAAAGAAAAAACTGCCGATCTCTCCTTAAAACAAAAATAGGAAACATGAAATTTTAGAACTTTATTACGATTTTCTTGAATTTTAATACTTCGTATTGCCTCCTCGTGCTTCCATTACTGCGTTTACGCGGTTTGGCATGCTGTACACCAAGTTCCTTATACGATTTTGGGGAATATTCTCCCATTCCTCTGTGAGAGCAATTTTGAGCTCACGAAGCGTGATTGGGGGAGGGTTTCGTTGTTTTACGCATCTGCCTAGCTCGTCCCAAGCATGCTCGATCGGGTTGATATCCGGGCTGCGCGCTGGCCACTCCATACGAGTAATGTTCATCTCTTGAAGGTAGTCATTCACAATCCTACCTGTATGAGGTCGGGCATTGTCATGCATAAATATAGCATCCTCACCTAAATTGACCATAAATGGACCAACGTGATCATTGAGGATTTCTTCCACATATCTTACGCTAGTTAAAGAGCCGTTTTCTATGATCACCAGCTCTGTGCGACTTTCAGAAGAAATTCCGGCCCACACAAGTACAGACCCACCACCGTAGGCTACTTTTTCTTCGATGCATGCTTGCTTGAATCTTTCCCCTGGTCTTCGATACACTCTGTGTCTTCCATCGTGCTTGTAGAGCATACATTTTGATTCGTCGGAGAACATAACTTTTGACCAATCTTCAATACTCCAATTTACGTGGCTCTGGGCATACCTTAGTCTCGAAATACGATGCCCACGCTCCAGTTTAGGGCCGTTTGCAGGTCTAAGGGGTTTTAAGTTAGATTCAGCAAGCCGACGTCTTACTGTCCATGCACTTGGGTTACTTCCTCCGAGGCGTCGAAACTGATTGGTGAGTTCAGTTCCTGTGAGAAAGCGATTTCGAAGCATGGTGTTCACCAAGTATCGGTCTTCTCGTGCTGTGGTACACCTGGTTCTGCCCGTTCCTGGTCTGCGTAGGTTAGAACCAGTTTCTTCGTAACGTCGGAGAACTCTTTGTACTGTTGACAGCGACACACCGACAGTCCTGGCTGTATCGCGGTGACTCCGGCCGGTTTCCAGCATTGTAAGTATTCTGGTGCATTCTTCAGGCGTAAGCGACATAATTTCAGCTTGATTAATGAATATAGAGCACTATCAACATGGTTTATGTACCCACATAAATGACAGATTACAAACAAAAGCAACACCAAATGCTGTAATTTCGTAGTTCCATCTTCGAAAGTGGCCCTTTTTCAAATTTGATTTTTTTATGATATAACTTTACAATAACTAAGAAGTTTTAATACCTTAATTTAAGGAGTATTACATTGTCTATTAAATACAATTTATTGCATTAACCTAGCATTTTTAGTTTCCGAGATTTTTAGGATTCTTTAAGTGACCCGGATTCATTGCTCTCGAGTGTACATTTAGGTTGACATTTGACACGTTTCATGAAACTTTTCATCTAGTTAAACAGGGGTTTAATTTTCTTGTTTTGTTGTTCTGAAATTTTCAAAAGGTAAGTCTTGTTGTCCTGGCTTGTGTTGACTTAATTTTGCTTGTGTCCTGTTACTTTGATGTTAATCCATACACAAAGTGAAAAGTTTTAGAGTTGTGTATGCAAAGGTACTACTAGTTGCGTACGAAACTCTAAAAATTTAGCATGCCAATACTTGTATTATAACATTGAAGTTACAGAACCCTCTTACCGAGACTTCGCTGTCCATCTGTCATTAGGCTGTATTTCATGAACTGTCGTAGCTAGAGCGTTCTCTGAACTAATATTATAAAGAAAAAAGATTTGATAGTTTGTTTGTTTGCATCGAATAGGCTCCAAAATTACTGGACCGATTTGAAAATATCTTTCACTGTTGGGAAACTACGCTATTTATGGGTAACATAGGTTATATTTAATTCCCGTATTCCCACGGGAACGGAAGCTACGTGGGAAAACTGCATGATGTCCGCTAGTGCCTGATAAAACTTTGTACAAAGATACTAAAATGTACAAAATATGCTGAGCTTGGAAAAGGAGATTTAACCAACTTTTCATAATAGAAACTACACACATCAACACCGTCTAGGGATATTGCACATTTTCTCAATTTTCAGAAAATCTGTTAGGAATAATATGCAACAATTTTATATTCTTAGGAAGCCCATTTTTCAGACTATATTTTAAAATAAAATAAAAATATATTTTCAACTTATATAAAATTTTATTAAAATGAAAACAAAAAGTAAAAAAATGGTGCAACTAAAGATGAATGTGTCATTTACGAAAAAATAAAAAAATATCCCTTGTATGGATGGACTACCTGTGGGTGTTGCAGACGACTCTCACGACCAGGAACTCACCAAAAACGTACTCTTCGTGAATCAGGATGAAAACCGAATCGGGACTCATCGGTAAACAGTACTACAGACCACTGGTTATCTTCCCAAAGCAAATGTTCACGAGCCCACTCTAATCTTCGTCCACGATTTCCTCTGCGTAGTGCTGGAGTACGAAGTGGCCTGCGAGCAAGAAGGTTAGCTTCATGCAGTCTCCTCCTCACAGTTTGGTCACTGACAAGCAATTGGTGTTCTGACTGGAGCCGTTGAACCAACTGCACGGCTGTAACGTTTGGCTGCATTCTCGCAGCAACTTGTAAAAATCGGTCTTGTCGTTGGGTGGTTATGCGTCTCCCGCCACGGTGTCTTTCAGCCACTTCCCCGGTTGCACGATAACGTGACCACAATCTTGAAATAACGTTTTGCCTGGTTCCAATCTCCTCAGCAATACTCCGCTGAATAGCCCCAGCTTGGAGCATGCCTACTGCCCTTAGCATTTCTTCTCTAGTTAAATGGCGTCGCTGCATGACTAGCTTAGAGCTTAGAATTAATCAATAACTAGCTTTAAAACTTGAACTGGACAAAATAAATACCAATTAACTATCGTCGGTAAAATTAAAATTTCGAACTTCGCTATACCGCCGCGCAAATTTTTTTTTAATTTCAAATTTGGAATTATTCAAATATACCTAAAAAATAAGATTCAATCAAAAGTTTTTAAAATCGGCCAGTATTTTTGAGATGCAGAACTTTTTTAAAATATATCTAGACGGTGTTGATGTGTGTACTTAGTTCCTGTGGCAAACTGATAGAGAAATGCTGTTAATTTTGATGTACCAAATCTAAATACTCATTATTCCTTGCATTTTCATAGCGCCTCGACATTAATTTATTCTACCTGTGATCTCGACACAGTTTGAGTTGTGACTTTGAACAGTTTCATATATATAATTATGACCACATATTATATTATGTGGGTGTACTGAAAGCTTGTTTGAAATCAAACACCATTTTTTTCTTAGTCAGACCTGACATGTTAAATTGTGGTAATTTAGTACCATACTATGATACATGAGAGGAATTACACATTGACATTATTGCCTATAGGTTTTGTGGTCTTATTTTAGGAAAGAGTATTAAAATTTATAGTGGTGTGCAATAAAGAGTTTTGAATTGAATTGAAAGTCACACAATGCAATTTCTTGCCCAAATTATGCCGATGTGATCTAATATTCTGCAACTAATAAACGTTTTGGAACAAATTATTGTTTACATACTTTTATATAGAGATTTATACCTATAAGAAAACGCCTTTACTTAGAACTAAACGTTCGTACAACACAAATATTTGTTTTGAGACCTTAGCTTGAATGTTACACACTAATCACTAGTCACCTAGTCACCGAAGCAGTCAAATGAGGCTTTGATATGACTTACATAATATACACTCATAATGGTCACAGCTTTATCCCCCTAGGGGTAGGCAGAGACATATTATGTTATGACCACATTTCACCTTTCTTTTTTTTTTTTATATTCAGCTTGCCAAATTGACGTCGCCACGATGGACAGCCGTGACGCATCTTGCGATTGGGGGCCACTTCTTACAGCGGTCCTCAAGTTGGCGGCCCTGTGATGTGCCTCTTCACGCTCCTCTTAAAGAACCCGGGGTTGTAAGATGAGGGAAACACGTGTGCGGGCAGGTCGTCACCTTTCAGAATTTGTCCACGTATTGCCGTGTTGAGATGGATAGGCGCAGGTTGTGACTGACTGCTGTTCAAAATTTTTCAAGCCGCCTAAAAGACCTTAAACTTGGCTTAACGACTTTTATTTTACCCACAACTGGGACCAACGGCTTAACGTGCCTTCCGAAGTACGAAATCGCTCACATAAATGTCAAAGTGGTCACATGGATGGTCACCCTTCCAATCCAAGGACTGGCCATAGTGAACGTTGCTAACTGCAGTGATCGTTAACAGAACACTGAATCCGCGGGGCCACGAGCGCCTTATTACTTACATAAAGAAATATAATAAAATAAATTACCAGTTGAGTACGTTCGCAATACAAAACATTTGCAAGGAAGAAGATCCGGCTTTAGGAAGCCGATATAACATAACATAGTGGGCTATTACGTCTGGCTATTCCACGCACCTGCTCAATGAAACAATCCTACGGAATTTGGAGAACATGAAATATTTCTAAAAAATAAAGGTATGAATCTATTTTGTGAATAGGAAAGATGTGCATATTAATTTGTTTTAATATGAAACAGCATAATTATAGAGAATTTATTTTAAAAATTGAATAGATTCATAGGTACGAACATAGATTTAGAATTTTTCGCTACGGTACGAACCTTTTTTTGTTAATTTGTGATCTCTTTTTCCTAGACGCCTTATAGGGATTATTCCGTTAATCCACCCCAAAAAATCCACCCAATGGGGTGGATAACCGGAATTACATGTTATGGTATGTCCGGAATTCCACCCAAGGGGTGGATTTCCAGATCTATTCATGATAAATAAAAAAGATAAAAAAAAAACAAAAGAAGATCGAAAAAACAAATGAAGATCGGCAAAACAAATGAAGATCAGCTAAACAAATGACGGTCGAAAAAACAAATGAAGATCGGCAGAACAAATGAAGATCGTCGAAACAAATGACGATCGAATAAACAAATGACGATCGAAAAAACAAATGAAGATCGGCAAAATAAATGAAGATCGTCAAAACAAATGACGCTTGGATAAAAAAATGACGATCGAAAAAACCAATGAAGATCGGCAAAACAAATGAAGATCGTCAAAACAAATGACGGTCAAATAAACAAATGACGATCGGAAAACAAATGAAGATCGTATTTCGATTTCGGAGGGGGGGTTAATGGGGCGGCATTTTCATATTTTGCCCCGCCTAAAAAAATCTCTAGATCCGGGGCTGACACAATTACGTTTATTGAAATGACTATTGCGAATTTTATAAAAAGAACAAAATCATTTCTTAAAAGGACATCCCGGTATACTTATCTCCTTTGCCAACTGTACCTAGGTGAAGCAAAAATTTCTAAACATTTTACGGAGCGCACACACGAACAACTATGTGACTATGATGGTCAAAATTTTGCGATGATTGAATTAATTCAATCAGCTGCGTATGGGTCGAACTACATAAGTCGTTCAAGTGCGCGCCCCAAAATTACCGTTAATGAAAAATAATTAAGTACCATGTGAAATTCGACGCATTTGCCATTGAAAAAAAATAGGTGCCAGCAATTCTCGTTCTTATGAACATGCATAATATTTATTCATTTTTTACATAGTCATGATCAGTGATGTCTGTTAACGCCTAATAGAACATTTTTAGAGAAGTGTCATTAAGGTCGAGAATTTGCTTGCACCTATTTTTTTGAATGGCACACGTATCTAGATTACAAAAAATGGCTGCAAGTAATTTTTGACCCTCAAAAATCAACAAGACTGAAAGCTCAAATATCAGAACTCAGAACTCAAAACCCAAAACTTAAAGCTCATAGGTACTTAGGTCTTTTGTTTTATTAAGTTGCAAATTTTTTATCGGTTTTCATTTCTTTTCGATCATTATTTATTATGATGATCTTTATTTGTTTTTGATCGTCATTTGTTTATCTGACCGTCATTTATTTTGTCGATCTTCATTTGTTTTGTCAATATTCATTTGTTTATCCGACCATCATTTGTTTTGTCGATCTTCAATTGTTTTGTCGATCTTCATTTGTTTTTTCGATCGTCATTTGTTTATTCGACAGTCATTTATTTTGTCGATCTTCATTTGTTTTGTCAATCTTCATTTGTTTATCCGACCGTCATTTGTTTTGTCGATCTTCACTTGTTTTTTCGATCGTCATTTGTTTATTCGACCGTAATTTGTTTTGACGATCTTCATTTGTTTTGCCAATCTTAATTTGATTTTCGATTGTCATTTGTTTATACGACCGTCATTTGTTTTGACGATCTTCATTTGTTTCTTTTGATTCATTTGTTTTGCTGATCTCCATGTGTTTTGTCCAACTTCGAAATCCACCCATTTCATGGGTGGATTAACGGACTAATTGGATTAATAATATATAATTCCGGAAATCCACCCCTTGGGTGGATTTTCGTGGGTGGATTACCGGACTATTTTGATTAATAATATATAATTCCGGAAATCCACCCAAGGGGTGGATTTTTATGGGTGGATTAACGGACTAATCCCCTTAAAGGGAGATCATAAATACAAATACATACATACATACATATACATATAGGCTTTTCTCTCTAGGTAGAGGCATAGTATACGCTCACATACACGTTATAGTTTTAGGTCCCACGTAATTGGTAGTACGCTATTGCCGTGTTAAAATGGACAGGCACAGGTCGTGATGACTAGCAGTTGAAATCTTTTAAGCAACTCATAAGTCCTTCAAATTGAATCAAAGATTGTTGTCAGAAAAATTACAACATTTTACTGACTGGTTTCATTTTTAGTTTTCCTTATCTACACAATGGATCGTTTTGCGAAAGTGTTCCCTTAGTCGCCTCTTACGGCACCCTCGGGATGAATTTGGGTAGAGACATTTGTACTCTTTCCCGTTGCCACACGGGACTCCGTCGCCACACGGGGCGAAACTTACAAATTACCAAATCATAATAAACCTTTTTTTATTTTTCATTTGAACACAAATTCGCAAGAGCTTCCAACTTCTCATCCTAAGAGCCCGGGTAAGCTTTGATGCTGAAAAAAATGAGACAGGTATTATCGTTATTCGTGTTGCAAAACCAATGTCACCAGACTTTCCAAGCCTAATTTACCTTCCCATTTTTTTAATCGAAATTCAGAGATTAAGTAGGGCTTTTCCCAGCTGGCTGAGATGGCAAAATGGCCGTCAAATTTCGAATCTCGTCATAACTATCACAAACTAGCGGTGTTTTAGCAAAATCGCTTCCAGTTTTTATATTATGTCCAAGTTTTACTAATGTTCCTAAGAATCGAGAATTATTTCCCATCATCTTTGGAGTGTAGCTTCTCAACAGTATTAGTTAATTTGTTGCTTTAATTATTCTTTAACTGCCGTGTAACACTTTGTATGGGAAATATTCTCTTGTAAGCATTAGAGTCTTTTTATGTTTCACCTTGGAGTTTGTTTATAATAATGAGGATGGGATGTCTTATTTTATAATTTTACATGATTTGCAACTCCATACCTTGGTTTATTTAAAAAAGTCGGCTAAGTGCGGGTCGGACTCGCGTATGATGTGAGAAATAAAGTGCCTGCCTTCTAACTATAAAAATCTTCATATTTGTGAAACACAGAAAAAAACTAAACCAAAACAACAATACAAATAAACAGAAACACATTAATACATTATTATTTTTATTATTTTGTGTACATACCCAATACAAACTAATAGACCTACACGAAATACAACAAAACATTACGAGATTCTAAATCCAAATAGACTTCCAAAAAGAGGTAGGTAAACTTACTTAAACAAGCGTGAGCAAAACCTGTTATACCCTGTAACCTATAAACAAAGTATTTACTTGAAAGACTTAAGCCCAGTTTCCATCGCGAGCTGAGCGGGGTCTTCAATGAATTCACTTAACTCACAACCTTCAATATCAATCAACCATAGGTATTATTGTTCATCGAAGCTTACAACAGTATACTGCATAATATTTTTTTTCCGTTAATTTGGTCAGAATGTACAAACTGGATTCATTCCTCATTTTACTCATATCATCAAAATGAACATGAGAAATAAAAAAATGCCTGATGTGCCATGTTAATTTTTAAACTCTAAATGCGTGCCAAGCTGAGGTACCAGTCCCACAAAGTTGAGATAATCTGCGCCAGAACTGAGTGATTCAAAAGATCTGTCGAACTATAAAGACCCTCCTAGGTTCTTAAAGTGGAGCGCGAAAAGGCGCATCAAGAAGCCACTAAATGACCACTATCAGAAGTCGTACCGACTGCGAGAATGGCCCCTAATCGCTAACTCTCATCATGATTTTCCATCAGGCTAGCGGCGTCGATTTTGGCAGGCTTGGTATAAAATAAAATTATTTTGTTGATGTAAAGCAGAACCTATTTCATTAAAAATGAGCCCTTTAAGCTCTCCCGCTCATTACTTTGTCGCGTTAGAAACCGACCTTTACAGTAAATCCTGTAAGAAGCTTCTCAAAGCAGTTTCCAACACAATCGGAATGGGTAATCTCTTTATCAGTTTGTGTGCATAGAGCAACGCGACCAGTGCAAGGGACTTTCCTTACACACAAATATGTAGGTATAGAGCAAACAAGCTATGTCTACATATTTGTGTGTTATATACGAGTAGAGAAACGTGAATAGTACAAGGGGAGTAGACAAAGCATGTTTGCTCTAAACATATATCTGTGTGTCACATAGAACAGCGCGACCAATACAAGGGGAGTAGACATAGCATGTTTGCTACACATATCTGTGTGTCGTTTTGAGTAAAGTAACCAGTACAAGGGACAAAGGCAGAGCATGTTCGCTTTATACATATCTGTGTCACATAGAGGAACGCGATCAGTACAAGGTGAGTAGACCTAGCATGTCTGCTATACATATCCGTGTGTCGTATTGAGCAAAGCAACCAGTACAAGGGGAGAAGACATAGCAAATTGGCTCTATACATATCTATTGTCACATAAAGCAACGCGACTAGTACAACGGTAGTAGACATACCATGTTTGGTCTATACATATCTGTCTGGCTAATATTGCGGGGGAATTTGTATTCATAAGAACTACAAAGTCATCGGCTTTCGAACTTACACAAAAACAATATTCACTCACGGACATTTCAACAATGCTAACTAACCTTTTTATGAATAGACATATAATACTATATGTAATAAAAACACCTATCATACTCACGAGACATATATTTATGTATCTAACAAACGAATTTTATCTCTGCTGAGAATCGAACCCACGACCTCGTGTTCCCCAGTCGCACTTTACATCCTCTAGACCGACGATGCCTGCACACAATATACTCATAATTTCAGACACACATAATATAATATTTTGTCATGCCATTTGGAGTAATGTATTGACAGAGGGGAAAATCTCAGTATGGCGCCTCCTCTCCCGGTCGAAGTCATAGGTCATGTTGCTCTATGGTTGGTGTGTTTCATTTGAAATTCCCTTTCGCAAACGCTTAGCTAAATATCCTTAGTATGCTGGTATAATTAACAAGTAATTTTCTTTGAGTTATTAACATAGTAGAAATATTAAACTCTGTTATTAAGGCGTGAGTAGTAACTAGAATTGTTTACTTTGATTTTGTTGCAAACTTTTTTTGTTGCTAATACTGATGTAAAAAGAGTAATGTTATGAATTTGTAATGTGTAATAGGTAAATGGTTGGATCCATAGATTTAGAATTTTTCGCTTTTCTAAATCTATGGTTCGAACCATGTTGTAACTGATTAGGTATGTCTAAAATCTTGTGCAAACCACGTGCAAACATAAGTGAATTTTATAATATTTAATTCTTGTTCTACTCGTATGTCTGTCACAAAGCTGTATTCAGGAACCTCAATCATATGACAGCAAAAAATTACGTAGGAGATGTATTTCTGTTGCCGCTATAACAACAAACAGTAAAAAAAGAGGGGGTTACCCACTCAACAAACGTGAATAGTTCCCTTTTTAAGCTCAGAGCCCTCCGTGCGCAAGTCCGACTCGAACTTGGCTGAATTTTTCATAATATTGCAAAGCTATTTTTGTCATTAACTTAGATTTAATTACGAAGAGAAAATCATAAACCCGTCAGCTGATATCTACGTGGTAAAATCGTAAAAGTTACTTTACGATCTCTGTATCCTTTTATTTGATTTTGATATTAAAAATCAGAAATTATACTTAATCCAACTACGGAAAACGAGGTTCTAAAAAGCCTGAATACAACAAATCAATAAGAAATCTATAAATATTTCCCTATGTTTTTGAAACGTCGTAGTCCAGCCACGGAATAACTAATAGTAGTTACTACGTGATCAAGCCCTTTTTTATTGTTCTCCGTCCTGACTATAATTATGTAGTCAGGGAACCTGGTGTACCCTCGAAAGGAAATCACAGGGACCCTGATCAACCCAGGTCAATGAGCATCGGCGATCTCTGGCCTCTGCGCTCGTGGAGACAACGTGATTTGCATCGAAGAGGCGCGTGTTGGATCACCTTAAGTCTGACTCTGCTAGGGTGACAATAGCCTCGAGTGTCGTTCCCAAAACGTTTTTTTTATGTTTAGCTCGCCAAATTGACGTCGCCACTAGCCTGATGGAAAACCGTGGCGCATCTAGCGATTGGGGGCCACTTCTGACAGTGGTCCTCAAGTTAGCGGCCCTGCGATGTACCTCTTCACGCTCCGACGTCCGTCCGACGTGTGCGAGCAGGTCGTTCCATGTTTTTATAGTTCGACAGAGGAACGATCTTTTGAAACGCTTAGTTGTAGCCAAGATTCTCTCGACTGTGTGTGAGTGGCATCTTTGTCCAGCACGTGTTGTTCGGGATCGGAAAGGAGAGGGTGGGATCAGGTTGAAGAGCTCTTCGTAGTACGTAATCAAGCCCTTTCAGTTGTACACCATGCAAGAGTACTTACCTTAACCAAAACCAACTTTCCCTCCTATATCGTCTGTACGCTCAGTTTTGTTCTGACTGCTCACTACGATGTATTTGGATTAACACATGGTTTCTTGCAAAATAAATTCTCTCAATATCATATTCACACTTTGAACAAGCAAATATTGTATACCTACAGAGTGTTTTACCTGTTCTAGTCTTTGTCCTTCAATAAAATTTATTTACGAAATAGGAAAGGGGTCGTCCATTAATCGCAAGAGGTTTTTTTTGGGCATTTATTTGGCATTTTACTAGAATAAAAAGAAATTTATTATAATGATAAAATTAGTATATTTATGAAAAATAAATAATTTATAATTTAATTTAAATTAAATTATTTTAGGATGGGACGAAGAGGAGTGTCCAGGATATAATCACGCTACTTAAGGAGACAGACCCGGACGACGTTCCTACGTTTGTGGCAAGGGACTTGAACAAGCTCCCTCCTGTCACCTTTGATCACGTGGACGTCACGCGCCTTTTGAAGGATATTGTATCCCTAAAGGCAAGTCTAGCAGAAGTGCAAGATAGATTGGCGAAAACTGAAAATATCGTCGAGGACCTGCGCACGGAATTATCTGAAGTGCGTAGTTCTGTGGCGATATCTAGGTCACCGCAAGTGAGGACGATGACCGTCAACACGCGTCGTGAGCTCGAACGCAATTCGAGCTTCGCGTCAGCAGTTTTGATGTCGTCGCTGTCTAATGCAGAGTCGGCGGAGTGCGTTTCCAGCGCCCCCCGCGTGCCTGACCCCGTACCGGCCGCTTCTACCAGCAATACCGGCCGGGTCAAGAATCCATCCCCACCCAAGTTGACTGCAGCATCAACCACGGGGAATAGTGTTGCCCTTGTTGCCAAAAGCACCGCCATCACCGCGTATAGATCGGATCTACCAGCGGTGAAACAAGTCGACAGTGACGGTTTCGTGACGGTGCAAAGGAAAAAGCGTCGTCGACAAACTGTCAAGAACCGCTGTGGCACAGCTCCTGCGGAGCCCACTACAACAATTCTACAACTAACAACTAACACTCCGGTGTACATCTCGCGCCTGCACTACAACACAACGGCGGAGAGCATCGCAGAGTACGTGCGTCAGAAGATCAAGTACATGCCGAGGGTGCAGCTGTTGGAGTCGCGCCGCAACGTCAACTTTTTAGCGTTCGTGGTGCGAGTGCCCAACTGTTACCTGCACCTCGTGATGGAAGAGAACTTCTGACCACAGGGAGTGGTGTTTCGTCGGTTCCGCGGAACAGTGCCACAAGGACGCACACAGACTTAGTGCATTAGTGAAATATATTGTTTACTAATATAGTACTAAGTTTTTATTTACTAACAAAGTTGAGATGTAATAAATTTATGTATAAATAGGTTAAGGTATATATCTATGGGTCATTGTAACCTGAGAATAAAGATTTATTATTATTATTATTATTATACTAGAGAGTTTTGCGTCACATAATAAAGAGATATTAATTAATATTTTAATGTATTACCCGTTGCATTTACTCCCGCCGTGTTGCTATATAATATTTATTATTTTGGAGCTAAAAAGGAAGGTGTCAGTTTGTCAAGCTTAAAATCTTACGTTGGTTTGATCGCAGTTGGCCAAATAGAAGCGAAGTTATGAACAAAAGTACAATAATCAAGGTTGAATTTCCATGCGATCATTATGCTTTTGGTCACGAACTCACGACTATCGATATCCACGTGGACTGAGCTGCGTTTTTTTATGATACGAGGGGAATGCAGTTTGGCACCATCATTCTAGCTGCGGGGGCAGCCGGTATGGTGTGTGTGGCTCCCGGTCCCGAAAAGGGACCGTCCTACCCACTAAACCCCGCGATGTCCCTCCTCATCCTACAGCCGGCATGGATATCCAAAGTTCATTCACGTCGGTCCGGTCCGGCCGGGGACTCCCAACACTTCCGGGGTTCTCGCCCGCATCGCACCGCTCTCGAGCGCTTCTCTGGAAGCAGTGAGGGTAGAGAGTGGTGAGCGGGTGGGCTCTGAAGGCATCTCCGGAACAAAGGAGAGGGGCCTTCCCCCAAATGATTATCGGTAAACGGAGTCATAGCTGCATCGGCTAGTATAATATATATAACTTATAATAAAGCTATAGAGAGTCGAAAATATGTACGTCGAATATTATTCGGTAATTATTTTTGAAGATTTTTTTTTACTGGACATTCTATCTATGTAACTTCCATTACATCCGATACTGAAGCTAAAATAGTTTTTTTTGGTATGTCTGTCTGTATCACGCCAAAACTATAGATAGTACCATTTTATATAATACTGACATAATTTGAGATTATTATTGACCGTATTGATGCCGATGTTCTGCGCGGTTCCTTTGGGAGACGCATAGGTATTTCGAATTCAATTAATTTCTTATGTAAGAAAGGAATTAAGTGCTTTATGAATTATTCCATACAAGTTTTAATATTGCAGGTTTTGTTATTGAGAAATTACAGTGATCTCAAATTCAGGGTTGTAAAGTTGCTGTTCTAAATAAATACACGTGATATCTCACTAGACCCCCCATCCCCCCTGGTGATGTTTCGTGATTTTTGTCAGACCCCCTCCCCCCCTCTCGAGCCTCACGTGATTAATGGACGACCCCAAAGAGATCAAACGATAAAAAGCAATATTATCCAACAACTTAAAGTCCAACTTGTTTTTTCACACAAACTATCACACGAAAAGCTTCACAACTTTTTCTTGAATGCATCTAGATTGCGGCTTATTTGCATTACGAAGTGTTTTAACATAAGTGACAATTTTATCTTTACACCTTTATAACTCTTATTACAAGATGTTGCGGTTCATTTTGGCTATTTCGAAGCTTTCGTTTGATGTTTGTCTCATTCACTTTGAGCTTCTAGTAATGTCTGAAATAGTGCTGAGATAGTTCCTGGTTCCAGTCAAAATGCGGAAAACAGTACAAATGGTAATGTTGGTTTTTGAAAGGGTTTCATAATTACTTTGTTATTGAACGAACACTTTTTAGATTTGCACAAAATGTCTACTACCTACTACTAGCTTATGCCCGCGGCTTCGCCCAAGTGAAAAGATAATTTAGTCCCCGTGTCTCACAGATATTATTTTGTATGTATGCTTTATGGTTGATTCATTGAAATATTCAATAGTTTTGCGTTAAAGATTAATAGAAGCATTCAAGTAACATTATGTAAATAAAATTTACAATCTGGTTCATAATAATTTGTAGGAATTGCTATAAATAATAAATTCCCAAAGAAGTTACTGACTCTCCAGCTCTTTCTGAATGATGCAGGATTTGTAGTATCGCGGAAGATCGATTTCTGAAAGACGTATGACCTCGGTCTTCCCAGTCGAAGTAGTCACACCTGGTACATCTACTGATGAAGGGATGAGATCAGGGAAAACATTTCAGTGTGGTACAATATTATAAAGTCTTATACGTCACCCAAAATGATTAAGCATAAGTCCAGCAAAGAGTAACGATAGCTTATTTGATACAAAACGTAAATTACAATTATGTACCTCAACATACTGAGAATATATTAAAAAAAAATTACCTACATCTGAATATCAGGAAAACCTAGATCGTACAAACTTTTGCAATAAATGCTCCCCACATTCATTCCCATACGCTTCCCCACAGATGAATAAAAGCACCACAAGCCTCATCATTCCAAACAAGTTATACATTCCGTCCTATTATACTTCGTTCGTGAATTAAAAATTTGCTTTAGCAATCTTCGTATGTGTTCATTTGGACCACAAATTACTCCATTAACTAAATTTATTTGCTGTACTGGGGCATTATCTTTTACTGTGGTAGATACTGTAAATTATTTTAGCAAACAAAATCTGTTTAGAACTTCGTTTTTTACACTATTAAGCACAGAAACTGTGGTCGTTAAAGTCTGTTGGTAATCTTAGGCCATTCTCACAGGGACGTAACTCTCCATCATTCATGGTTATTGCTGATTCGCGGCGTACGGACCAAATCGCGGAAACGCGCCCAGTATAGATTTTCTTGACTCCCTAGAAATTTTTCTTCACCAGCTCGATTCTCCTCTATCGGGGCTGGCTTTCTACTGTAATATCCCCTCCATTTGGGGCTGACGAGTAATGCAGAACTGACAGCAATATTCATGGAATTCCGTAAATTCGCACATTCTTGGCATAACATTCGGAGCTTCTGCGAAGATCGATGATATTTTTGAATAAATTTTACTCAAAAATGTCATAATTTTTTTCGTATTACCTTACAACGTTATACGAGTATAATATGACCAACCACTACCCTATCAATTAAAAGAGCCATTATAAGTATTTTAATTTGCGCAAACAAACTTCGCAAAACTCATTTAAACTAAAAATGATGTCATTAGGAAACTTTGAATGCCGCGGATTAGTTGCAAGAATGCAACTAATCCGAATTTTTCCTTATATTATAAAGGAAATGAGTAATTTTTTTCCAATCTACATTTTTTCATGTTTTACAAACTAATAACACAAAAAATACGAGTTTCCACATAACAGCTTCAGAGCGGTAGAATTTTTCATAAAAAAATAATAAAACACACACAATGGGGTTTTGTTTTTGTATGAAAAGGTACAAGTTTGCATCTGATGGCTATTGTTATTTTGTATACAAAAGATCTGCAAGTGATGTGCATATATGAAAAATACATGAAGCGCTCTAAAGGATGGCTTTTTAATTTTTATGACTTTTCGGCTGTTGAATTTCAAATGCAATGCATTAGAGTATAACTGGTATAACATTGGTATTGGCAATATTTCTCACACACACACACATACTCACGCCTTTATCCCCGAAGGGGTAGGCAGAGGCCTATACCGGCCCACATTTCACCGTGTACAATTCGGTCCCACGTAACAGGTGGTGAGCCCATCGCCGTGTTGAAATGGACCGCCGCCGTCAGAGCCTCGTCCGTTGTTCAGCAGGTGCACGAGCTTGCACGTGAGGTTGACTTGGGCCCGGAGGTGTTGGTAGGGCCCCACTACACCCTTATTACCTACACCTTTATTTCTCGGTGGTCTTATATTACAACAATCAGTGTCACCTGCTGGAACAACTACTTTATCTACACACAAATCGAACATCGCACTATGAAAGGTTTTGATTTGATAGGATTCTTTGATCAAATGACCGTTATCTACCAAAATGACTCCATGCCAATTTTGCTGTGCAAAACTTGTAAGCTACTAAAGCTCAGTAGGCTATCATAGCCTATCGAAATACTCGCGATATTGGGACAGGCTGTTGCTAACTGAAGTTGATCATTTTCAAGACTCTTTTATAGTCTTCGACTTGACTTCACGACTACCATGAGACTAGAAATTGGGACAATTGGCTTGATGTACCTTTGAAAACATGGAAACTCACTAACAAGAAGCCGTGAGACTGTCTCACCCGACTGATCCTCTAACGTTTATTGTGAAAGTGAAAGTTCGATTCGATTGACGCTGTCATTTTTGTTTTATTTCAAACTTTGAACAGATGATCCACGTGACTTAGTGACATAATTTAATGCAACAGAGTCACAGACTACATACACAAGTCTCACGATAAGCCCCTCTGCAATCTATTTTATAGAGAGGGGCTAAAAAAAGTCATCGATGACCACCCATCTCATGTCTCGGGTCAAATTTCTTTTTATCTATGACTTGAGTATAATATATTTTTTCTAAATCTAATAAATATAAAGGTCATAAATATTCTTGCCAAAGCTAATATAACCATAACCAGTTAAGCAATATCTTAAATGAAACTTGAAATATTCAGAGTAAACTCGGACCCTGGCTGTTGGTAATTATCACGGTGGCGCGCACACAACTAATCTAAGTTGGATCAACTAAGCCGCAAATTTCGGACAAGGGTGTGTTCAGACTTGATACGGAAATGTCTATTTAGTAACCATTTTGGGTGTGAAGAGTTGTTTTGACCCTTTGAACTGGTTAATCATAAAATTAACTAAAATATTAAAGCACAATTTGGTTTGATATTTTTTAAGGAATCTAGTTATTGGCTTTCACTTCTATAGGTTTATTAAGCAAGTGTAGTTGACTTTGGTGTAGGTTAGGGTGTAGTGGGGCCCTACCAACACCTTCGGGCCCAAGTCAACCTCACGTGCAAGCTCGTGCACCTGCTGAACAACGGACGAGGCTCTGACGACGGCGGTCCATTTCAACACGGCGATGGGCTCACCACCTGTTACGTGGGGCCGAATTGTACACGGTGAAATGTGGGCCGGTATAGGCCTCTGCCTACCCCTTCGGGGACAAAGGCGTGAGTATATGTATGTATGTATGTATGTAGTTGACTTTGGAAACCATGATCGACATTATTTTAGTCATCATTCCAAATTCATACTATACAGTACTAACGCAATAGGTAAGAAAAGAGATAATAATTTCTGCTGAAGCATTCTAGAGGAACGTTATAAAAAAATATTTATGACTTTCCACCAGACTTCTCTTGGTCTACTATCGAGAATTTCCCATAAAAGCTACTATGACTGTGGCTTTTTGGTATAAGCCCGTGACTTCAAGCCACCCATTGGCGTACAACTTTGTAATAAAGAAACCGCGTGGTAACCAAAACCCACTTTATAATAAACTAGCGGACGTCACGCGGTTTCCCCCGCGTAGTTCCCGTTCCTGTGGGAATACGGGAATAAAATATAGCCTATGTTCACCGCAAAGAGTGTAGCTTCCCAACAGTGAAAGAATTTTTCAAATCGGTCCAGTAGTTCCGGAGCCTATTCGTTACAAACAAACAAACAAACAAAAAAACAAATCTTTCCTCTTTATAATATATAAGTAAAGTATAGATAAGTTATTCAAATCCATAATAGGCCACCTAAAGTACCTACATAAATATCTTTACAATGATCCACTCAACTATCTAAAGATCACCAAAAAATATTATGAAAGCACTCGCTACTGCCAGCCTCTCCAATATAAAGAGCCCTTAATATCTTTCACTACAGTTGTTTCTACGCTAGTTTTGATGACTTTCCAGGCCCTTAATCATGTCGTTGCAAATGAGGAAACTATTTGAAGGCCGAACAGCTCCGAATCAATACGGACCAGCGTAACTTTGATAGATTACTCTCGGAAAGTTTTGGACGAAAGTGAAAATATAGACGGACTGTACAGGAAAGGAGTCTAATGATCAATGAGAGTGAATTGTAAAGATTTAAATGCTTCTTTGATTGTTTGCATTGAATAGGCTACAAAACTATTGAACCAATTTGAAAAATTCTTTCACTATTGGAAAGCTACCCTTTCCCCGGTAAACATAGGCTATATTTTGGTCCCGTATTCTCACGGGAATGGGAGCTATGCTAATGAAAGCACGTGACATCCTCTAATCAGAAAATAATTTTGATGTTCTTGTGAATGGATTACAAAAAAACGAACAAGAGCGATTCGGACTCGCCACGGAACCAAAACAGCAAAAAAATCACGTTCATTGTAAGTGTAGGGTTCGGTATTGAGGTATTAAATAATAAACCACTTGTTAGCTAACAGTCACACGCGCACGACATCCGGAGATAGAATAGCGGCTAGCAGAGCTTTGCCGTATCCCTACTCCTACGTCATAGTCATGTGCAATACCATATTTATTCCAATATGCTACATCTACCTTTTACAAAAGTTAATAAAAACAATTAGAGATCTTCTCTACCAAGATTGTAACTATTAACGTCATGATTTCTGATTCTACATTTACTGCCAGGTTCGCAATAGGTAGAGCCTGTGAGAAAGAACCTGGCAAGAAAACTCACAGCCACTCTTTTCAAATACTTTGCAATTACACAATAATTTAATTTGCTGCATCCTACATCTACCTTTTACAAAAGTTAATAAAACAATTACATATTCGTTTTCTAATACTTCCATTAACTTTCAATAATAAATACTGGTTAACAACTCTTCGTCCTTTTCTTTATTAGGCACTTGGGATATACCTTTCCTCCAATTTTAAATCCAACATCAACAGTAAGTCCACGGACGTTTCCTTTTATCCACGTGTTCATTTCTACATTTCGGTGCCTGGTTTCAAAATATACCTCTGAAAATTCTATACCTATACTAATATTACAAAGATGAAAGACTCGATTGCCCGTTTGTTTGTCTATTTGCATCCAATAGGCTCCAAAGCCGATTTGTAAAATTCCCCCACTGTCGGGAAGCCACGCTCTTCCCAGCGAACACAGGCCACACTCCACTCCAGCACTCCCACGGGAACGGGAGCCACGCGGGTGAAGTCGTGCGACGTTCGCTAGTTAAAAATAAATTATACGAGTACGTATATTACATCACGTCTATAGCCCCAAAAGCGCCGATATACATACATCCCTGTAGTCAAGCCGCTCCAGACATCTACCCGGTCCAACAACTGACCTATCGCTGTCGAACGGAACCTGTCTCAAGGCATGGAAACGCTAATTCTAAATGTCACAAGGTGATCACCCATCTCATCAGCCACCACAGCACAAGATGTTCAGCGCAGCAATCGTTGGTAGAACACGTCAGGGAGGCTATGAGCGCTTCACACTCACACAGTTTTATTGCTCAATCAAAGAAAGTAAATTATCTCTATTGACACATCAATATGTTCTGAAATAGATTTTCCTGTAATGGAATTAGACACGATAGTTAAGCAAATTGGCTAACCAATTTTTTTTTTATAATTTACACTGGCAAATTTCCAATGTCCAATTGTTTTCAACTTCACCGTTTGTTGGGCCATAGGTCTATGTAATAAATGTAGGCAGGTATACTTACCAAATTTCCAAATACTACAAAAGTTATATTAGAAAGCTGTCGCCCATTATCAGCTGTGACGCTAACCATGGCCAATTGTTTTCAACTTCACCGTTTGTTGGGCCATAGGTCTATGTAATAAATGTAGGCAGGTATGCTTACCAAATTTCCAAATACTACAAAAGTTATATTAGGAAGCTGTCGCCCATTATCAGCAGTGACGCTAACCATGGCACGAAGTAAATTTATTCTATTAGTGTGTTATTAGGGTGTATGCAAAGTCTTAACTATATTAAAACGACTAAAGTAGTCACTGATTTGAGAATCAATGATCAATTAAAGATGAATCCAGAGTTGAACTGGTTGGTAACTAAACCAAGTGGAAATGTAAGTTACTCGTTTTTTTACATAACATTACCTGCAACCAACTTTCTCCATCCAAAGGTTGCCTGGTAGAAACTACATCTTAGCGATAAGGCCGCCCATTATCTTCTTGCCTTGCACGGTATTTATGTCCCATAATTTTATTTACTTGGCGTACATTAAAGTGTAAAATAAATAAATTACTCTGCATACCTATCAATTTTGAAGGTAAGTTCTCAATCGAGGAAACAATCCCATTTTCATTACTTAGTAGGTACCTATGTTATTATGGAAACATGTCTTGTGTTTGAGAATTATGTTGGTAAGTACTCCGATCGGACAGTACTCAATTTTGAATTTATATAATTACAAACGTAAAGCCCACCAAAAGCACATGTTTCTGACCTCCCGAGATCCTGGTCACAGAATTAGCTCGAAACTATTCGTCAGAAACTTTAATATATCAAGTGTTCTACTGCTCAGCCCACGCAAGAACTCTTCTCTTCTTCTCGTCTTAGTTGGACAGCGACATCTTTCACGGTCTGTCCGATTATTGTTGCATTTTTTTGTGGACCAGAAACATCACACGATCAGAAGCAGTTGAATGGCCCCCAATGCAAATGGACTGGCATCATCAAAATTTTGAGTTCTATCTAACAAACTGCACTTAAGTGTCTTAATGATGATGTTATTTGGGTCAAAGCCCTTTTCAAATGATTATCTGCTTTTACTTAGTAAAATTATTGCGCCAGTTCGTACGCAATATACCTTTGTGTAGTTATTGTTTCAACACGTTACCCACACCATCTGTTATTACTAATATTGTTAAAATAATAAATCATTGGCATATACAATCTGTCAAAAAGCCAGAGCCTTTACCTTTGAGGCTGTAACATTCGCCACTGTAAAACACAGCTTTGATCATCGATACTAATTTTAAAATTTTCTTTACCCATCTTTGCTATTTGAAATTTTCTTACAGGGTTTCTAATGATGGTATGTTCGATATGGTCTTGGAACTATTCGGTAAGCCGCAATTTATTTAAGTACCATTCTAATTACGTAGAACAACTTGATAGAAATAAATGTAGGTACCGTCCTCATTCACATGGCACTACCAGTTGGAATTTTGTAGGCATCGTTCTCAATTACATAGAACTACATATTAGAATTTTGTAAGTATCACTCAAATTCACATAAAACCATTTAGTAGGAATTTTCATGTACTTCTTTCTTAAATGGTCCTGCGCAATAATATCTTATTAGTCAAAACAATTCGCCAATAATGAAGCATACTTTAACTCAATAATACCTACACCTTATTTTTTTTTATTTTTTTTTTAGCACTGTTCTAATTCACCCAGAACTAGCTCTTACGATTTTGTAGGTACCGTTCCATTTCGTATAAAACCACCAAATAAAATATTGTAGGTACCGTTCTAGAATTACCAATTAAAATATTGTAGGCACCGTTCTAATTTACCTAAAACTGCCAATTGAAATATTGTAGGCACTGTTCTAATTTACCAAGAACTGCCAATTGAAATATTGTAGGCACTGTTCTAATTTACCAAGAACTGCCAATTGAAATATTGTAGGCACTGTTCTAATTTACCAAGACCTGCCAATTGAAATATTGTAGGCACTGTTCTAATTTACCAAGAACTGCCAATTGAAATATTGTAGGCACTGTTCTAATTTACCTAGAACTGCCAATTGAAATATTGTAGGCACTGTTCTAATTTACCAAGAACTGCCAATTGAAATATTGTAGGCACTGTTCTAATTTACCAAGAACTGCCAATTGAAATATTGTAGGCACTGTTCTAATTTACCAAGAACTGCCAATTGAAATATTGTAGGCACTGTTCTAATTTACCTAGAACTGCCAATTGAAATATTGTAGGCACTGTTCTAATTTACCTAGAACTGCCAATTGAAATATTGTAGGCACTGTTCTAATTTACCTAGAACTGCCAATTGAAATATTGTAGGCACTGTTCTAATTTACCAAGAACTGCCAATTGAAATATTGTAGGCACTGTTCTAATTTACCAAGAACTGCCAATTGAAATATTGTAGGCACTGTTCTAATTTACCAAGAACTGCCAATTGAAATATTGTAGGCACTATTCTAATTTACCAAGAACTGCCAATTGAAATATTGTAGGCACTGTTCTAATTTACCTAGAACTGCCAATTGAAATATTGTAGGCACTGTTCTAATTTACCAAGAACTGCCAATTGAAATATTGTAGGCACTGTTCTAATTTACCTAGAACTGCCAATTGAAATATTGTAGGCACTGTTCTAATTTACCTAGAACTGCCAATTGAAATATTGTAGGCACTGTTCTAATTTACCTAGATCTGCCAATTGAAATATTGTAGACACTGTTCTAATTTACCAAGAACTGCCAATTGAAATATTGTAGGCACTGTTCTAATTTACCAAGAACTGCCAATTGGAATATTGTAGGCACTGTTCTAATTTACCAAGAACTGCCAATTGAAATATTGTAGGCACTGTTCTAATTTACCAAGAACTGCCAATTGAAATATTGTAGGCACTGTTCTAATTTACCTAGAACTGCCAATTGAAATATTGTAGGCACTGTTCTAATTTACCTAGAACTGCCAATTGAAATATTGTAGGCACTGTTCTAATTTACCTAGAACTGCCAATTGAAATATTGTAGGCACTGTTCTAATTTACCAAGAACTGCCAATTGAAATATTGTAGGCACTGTTCTAATTTACCAAGAACTGCCAATTGAAATATTGTAGGCACTGTTCTAATTTACCAAGAACTGCCAATTGAAATATTGTAGGCACTGTTCTAATTTACCAAGAACTGCCAATTGAAATATTGTAGGCACTGTTCTAATTTACCTAGAACTGCCAATTGAAATATTGTAGGCATTGTTCTAATTTTCAATAAAAATTAAAATATTTGCTGAAAGATGGTTCAAATTAATTCAATTATTTGATTTACTTAGAATACCAGTTAGGATCTTATTTCTTTACATCGTATGTACGTATTCTCAATATGGTATACCAATTAAACTCAGTTGTTGTCAAAATTAAAATAATTGCTGAAAGAATGGTTCAAATTAATTTAATTATTTGATTCACACAGAATACCAGTTAGGATCTTATTTCCTCTCATCGTTTGTATTTTCATTATGGTGAATCAATTAAACTCAGTTGTTGTCAACAGTTACGTCATTAATATGCAAGCACGATATTTTCGATCAAGCGAAACTGCATAAAATCGTAGTACGTCTATCTATGTAATAACCATGATTATCGCTTACGGGTACAATTCACCAGGCGAGTGGAACCGCGGGAATCGCCTAGTATTATAATAATAGCTTCTAAAAGCCACGTGGTTTGGTAATATGACACACAGTAAAACAATCATTTTCTGTGTAAACAGGTCTAAAATCAACAAGGACGTATTGTGTCCCTATATAGATCTACATTAATTATATTATTGTTTAAACTCCAAGACAACAGACGGAGTTCACCTTCTAGCGAAGATTGTAAATTAATAGCATTTCATTTAATTACATGAAATGCTATTACAATTATGTATATCCGCCTGGTGCCACTATAATCGCGGGTATTACATGGTATAATACTTCTGTATTCCTTACATTAATTTTGGACCTGGATAAACTACCAAACTAGGTTTAGCAAAAATACCGTATTTATATATTTTTTCTTAAGCCTATAAACTTGTAGGTAGGCAGTTAATAATTCGTGGAACAATTCAGACGGTACTTCGTTCGACATAAAGTCTCCTTAGCCTATCTACACTACAATACGAATACAATAGCATTAATGCTAAGTTTGCACAGTTATCGTGCACAATGCATTAACTATGGACACATATACACTTGTCTTAACTGTACTTTTAATTCGGTATTAGTTTACTATGCGCTAGTCCTTATTTGCCAAAAAGAGAAGCAAGCTTATTTGCAGAAAAGTATTATGAGAGGTTATTATGACTTTCATCTTGCAGATAGGTACCTCCGCACCCACATTCAAATTGAAAATCGTCGGTTGTCAATTTATAACACGAGTAAATTTATGAATATCTCGCCTAATATAGATATCAGGATATTGTAACAACAACTGAGGAATCTAGGCACCAATCAATAGTACAGGAATAGTTTTGTATTCAAATAATTATTTCATCAATATGAAATTCGTTTACTTCGCAGGTTAAACGAGAATAAATTAAATGATCCAATAGTATTAGCTTTATGGTCTAAGAGCCAGCGGCCCCCAGGCATTCGTTAAAGTATAAAAGCTGTAAGTTTCTCAATGTATGTCCCCAACACAGGTAAGAACGAACCCCGCCTATGAAACTTGAGTCGCGGTGGCTTTCGCAGGTATCAGGTAGTAAAGGTGTGTAAAATTGTGTGTTAAATTTGGTAAAGTATAAAACTCAGTTTTTACATATTTTACTTATAATAATCCTAAAAGTCACCTTGTCGAAAGCCAGACACTTTGTACGGTTGCAACCCTCTGCCAGACACCCTTAAAGTATATTTAATTATTACTATACTTACGGTATAGTATAAAAGCTGCAATTTATATATGTTATTTGGAGAACTATCAAATGATGTTTTCTCAATAGCCAGACAGTTTCAGTAGTTCCTTTATGTTGCCAGGCACATCAAAAGTCTAATGTAGGTGCGAGCGCGAGGGATATGTGTGTCTGAGGGTGCGAGTGAAATACCGCGTTCGGTCCACTGCAACGTTATACTGCGCATCAGCTATCATTTATTGTGTATAATGAGAACTATTTTCTAGATTTACTATGAAAATTCATTATGTACCATAACTAAGGATCAACGAATAAATGTTTAGAAAATTCTTTTATAAAATTTCTGTGTTTAGGAATCATTTACCCTACATAACTAAACATTCGTCTACGCGACGACGACCATCTCCGAGAAAGTCAAGTGCACCTACTTCCCCACGCCCCGCTCCCGCCATACTTTGTTTACCTTCCTAAATAGGTCAATTAGTGCATCGTGTGACTCGATTTCGATCACACGATAATTAGGTAGTGACCTACGACTATATCGTCGCCCGGCTGACGAAAGTTTAGTTATGACGGTAGTTTTTTTCAAAGGTACGTGTGAGTATTTATTAATGTTTTTTTTAATTTATACACACAATAAATTAAATATTTCTTTTTAATTTAGCTTTTAATTATTTTATTATATTATAATAAAGTGATAGATGCTGTAAGAAGTTTGTTTTATGAAAGTTTTCTTTATTGCAACTCATTTATATACAATATGTTTGACATAATTTATACTTCTTTTTCTATATGGATTTGAGAAACCAAGATGAACAGAATTGAACAGATACATCAATGGTTGGAAGAAGAAATGGCAAATGACTGTTAGGAGGGGCCAAATAGTTCAGCGTTGGAGACAGAAGATAATGTAGAATGTAGAGGAAGAAATACATCACAACACTGGCAGTGATTCCGATTTTTCAAGCGAATCATCAGATCATGACGATTTACAGCCAAGTAAGAGACAAAGAACTCAAATTAACGGCTCTGATGACTCTTCTGATGGGAATATTCATGATCCGAATTCTTCTCAACCAGTTTTTCCAACCTCAATCCAGGGTAATCAACGAGTACTTCAAACAACCGCTCGATTCCTTTATGGCAAAAACAAACATAAGTGGTCGTCTGTACCTAGGTCAGCAATTAATGCCTATGCCGTTTATATCTCCAACATCATAAAAAATAAAAAATAAACGTCATCTCGGCGCGATTTTGTAAAGAAGATCGGAGACGAACTGATGGAGCCTTGCCTACGGGAGCGATTACAAACGCCGACTTTGAGGCGTGATATCAAGGTCATCATAAACGATATTCTTGACGAGTCTTCGAACCCTGCAACTCCTGTCCATACTGTGACCGATGTACGCAAAATTTGTTTTTTATGTCCTTCCAAAGCTCGTAGAATGACGAAGCATCGAGGCATGAAGTGCAAAAATGCAATTTGTGGATCTCACACTATCTATATGTGTAGTAACTGTGCAGAACAGTTATTTATATTGTTTTTTTTCTAAATTAGTTCCTAATTAACCAAACTTAAGTGACATGTAACCAGTTCCTATTTTTGATAAATATTTTTGAAAATTTTCACGTTTTTTATTTCGTAGTCCGCCCGACGAATGTTTAGTAACTATGTAACAATGAATATAGTTTAGTTATGTAGGGTTAAATTAACAATTAAATAATATATTTAAATAATTATTTTAATAATAGTTATTGGAATAATATAATTAATCTAATACAATAATTAATGGAAAAATATTTCAAAGATATTCTATGAATCGTGGTCGTCAATATCTTGAGTGTCCTCATCACCGCACCCAAAGACGCGAGATAGCACCCGAACCACCCCCTGGGCCATAGGTCCGTAGGGAGTCCTGGGACATCCTTCCGAGGGCTTACCCTGGGCTCCCAACCATAGGCTGCTGGACGTTACGTGAGGTTTATTAGTCGGTAAGAGTCCCTCATAACATCTGTGAGGACTTTCCCTCACGTTAAAAAAAAGAACCCTCATGGGATTGTTCGATGATTGTATTTTCCATCAAATTTGTGAGATCTTCGCTGTGTTGTAAACATTAATTTGATTTTAGACAAGCATACGGCCCACCAGAAGGTCCGGTGTTCACCGCAGCCTATGAACGTTTGCAACACCAGAGGCGCCACTCTTGCGCTGCCGACCCTGTAAAACCCCCTCACTGTAGGCGTTTGGGAAAACCGAGGCAGGGAGATCGTTCCACAAAGAAAGCCCCTATCGGATCTAACCGTGCTCGAACGCTCCGGACGTAGAGTGTGAGGATGGATTCCCTGTCTGTGATTTCTATTTTGTGCCAAATTTGACAATAACTTATTCCTTCTGCTATGTTATTATAATAACACTGTACTACGGAATGTAGTTGAATAAATCACAGATTTAAGAATAATTAGTACGCAAGCTTTAATACGTCAACCTCCCGTGACGAAACGGTCAAGTATCTGATACCTTTGTTTTTAAGAAGTGAGACGCGCCAAATTTTTCGACGCATACACGTACAAGTGTATAATGCCCGTCTGTCTTTTTATACGCTCCAAAATACCACTAAATATTTAAAAATATAATAAATATGGCCAAATGGAAGACAAAATTCTTAATTCAATAATGTAAAAAAACGATTTTCGCGAAAATGCAGATGTCCGTTTGCTCTTTGCTTCCGTCGATATATCCCTGGCGCTCGCATCTACATTAACTTTTGATGTGCCTGGCAACATAAAGGAACTACTGAAACTGTCTGGCTATTGAGAAAACATCATTTGATAGTTCTCCAAATAACATATATAAATTGCAGCTTTTATACTATACCGTAAGTATAGTAATAATTAAATATACTTTAAGGGTGTCTGGCAGAGGGTTGCAACCGTACAAAGTGTCTGGCTTTCGACAAGGTGACTTTTAGGATTATTATAAGTAAAATATGTAAAAACTGAGTTTTATACTTTACCAAATTTAACACACAATTTTACACACCTTTACTACCTGATACCTGCGAAAGCCACCGCGACTCAAGTTTCATAGGCGGGGTTCGTTCTTACCTGTGTTGGGGACATACATTGAGAAACTTACAGCTTTTATACTTTAACAAATGCCTGGGGGCCGCTGGCTCTTGCTCTATTACGTAGATGTAGGTTAACCAATGATGACGTATGAAAACATAATCCTGTTTATCGATTTACCTCTGATTGCAATTTTAAGGTTTATTTTCACGTACCTTGGACTTTATAGATCCTGGCAGGGTCGCCATTTGTAGGGTTCGGTATTGAGGTATTAAATAATAAACCACTTGTTAGCTAACAGTCACACGCGCACGACATCCGGAGATAGAATAGCGGCTAGCAGAGCTTTGCCGTATCCCTACTCCTACGTCATAGTCATGTGCAATACCATATTTATTCCAGTATGCTACATCAAGGATGTGAGATCTGATCAGAAGAGGCTTCCACAAAATACTCGGGTTAGGAATACGATTTCAGGTTGATTTTTCCCTGTTTACATATTGTGTGTTGCCGAACGGTACGTCTACCAGGGTTGTCTATGTCTGGTATTACGTGAGTCAAACAAAACTATGGACTGACACAATATCACCTCTATCTACTGTCTAGGGATATAGGTGTGAATGTATGTTCATTAATAATTATATCAGATTAGTCATTTTAATTCATAAGGAATAGATTCTATGTTTCAAATCATATAACAATGCAATTCAAAACTATATTTGCGTTTATAAATAAAGTCAGGTAGAAGGATTTTATTAGTCTTGCTATATTAGGAAAAGGTAGTTAGGTATACCATTTAAGTAAAATACGCATCAACAGTAAATCGACATAGGTTTTTGGTAGGTATATTATTTGAGTGATGTATTGATGATACTTTTGCTGGACACTCCGCATTAGAACAGTAATAAGGTTTACATTTGCAATCCTGTAACAAACAAAATAATATATTTGTTCAGCAGGTCACCTTCATCATCATAGCCGACCTGAAGCCTACCGTTGGGCATAGACTTCTGTCAAAAATCACCACAGCGTTTGGAGTAGTTATAGCGCATTCAGCGACTTCCTGCAATCTTTATTAGGTCATCTGTTCACATTACGAGAGGCCTATCCACTTTGTGTTTACGGTGCGAGGATAGCTTTCAAGAAGTTTTCGATATTCGATTTCGTATTACATACAGATCGGCAACTCCCTGACGCGCCACAGCTGTCAGTAGAGTTGACGTGCGCGTTGACGGACAATTTGCTTACATTTTAACGATCACACGCACACATTCAAGCTGGAGTTTCCGCCCTGTGGTATTATGTAACTTGGCTAATTTTATTTGCATAACCGGGTGACCTTCTGGAGCTTTCGCATAACGTTTTAAACATAAAAGCAGTTGCAAATGCGGCTGGTGTATGACATAGGGAGAGAGTGAGATTTTTGTAGCCGAAATTTAAAGGTGGAATGTGGGCATACAATATGCCTATGCCCACTCCGTCGGAGCTAAAAAGCGTGACGATTATGTAAGCATGTAAGTTCGCATCCGGTCATTCCCCACCACCCTTTTCAGGTCGTCGAAACATCAGGTGGGGGGTCGTCCTACCTCGCGTGTACCAAGTTGCGGTCTCCACTCCAGAACTCGTTTTCTCCATCGACCATTAGTTTTCTCCTACCGATGTGGCCACATTTAGCAATTCTAATGTTATAATTCAATCTTTATAATAATGCAAGTACCTTTACATTCTCTCGTCTCCTTATTTTTAAAAAGTAAGGTCTGTTACAGGTACATCTGTTATTTCTTCTTCTTCTGGCTGAGTCTTTGAGACGTGATCGGAAACTGATGGGAGACCTTTGACGTCTTTGACAAGAGCAGTTTAACCCTAGAATTGCAATGTATTGATTATTAACGGACGTCACGCGGCTTCACCCCCGTTGTTCCCGTTCCCGTGGGAATACGGGAATAAAATATAGCCCATGGTAACCGGGGATAGTGTAGCTTTCCAACAGTGAGAATTTTTCAATTCCGTTCAGTAGTTTCGGCAACTATTTAAAGAAATCAAATCTTTCCTGTTTATAATATCAGTCCACGTCATAATTTCGAAATAATCTGGTCGACCTTCAAAATTCCGAACGCTCATTTCGCCGATGATAAATTCAACGAATGGTTGTATGGTCGACTGTTAAAACTCCGAATGGTCATTTCGCCGATGATCAGTTTTACGAATGATTGTATCGGGGTACTCTGAGTCGGCGTGTTAACCATTCACTTATTATTGTTAACACCTCGACTCGGATAGGTTAGGTTAGAAGGCTAAGGCGGGAGCGAAGCGGAGCGGATTATTTTGAAATTATGACGTGGACTCTTATAATATTAGTTTATACAGAAAATCGCCATGATGGTAAAAATAATTGTGTATCCTGCCCAAAGAATAAACTAGGGAAGTTATTACTGAAACTCCGTTAGTTCTCGGTCCGTCTGTCTGTCATTAGACAGTTGAGATTTTTACAAATAATTAATTATCTCCGTTGTCGCTTTAACAAATACTACTAAAAATCTGAATAAAATAGTACCTATCTAAGTAAAACAAACGTGATTTGGTACGGAACCCTTCTTGCGTAAGTCCGACTCGTAGAAACCGACTGGTTTTTGCACTCGTGCTGATCTCCCTCTATTTATAAACAAATAAAATTAAGAAAAATTACTTACCCATATCATCTTTAGTTCACATATTTTATTACTAATATTCGTGTCACTTGCCATGACCAACTATATTTTTTTCTAATATCACTAGGTATCTACCGAAGTACGTACGAGTAATATGTACCTCGTTACACTTAAATTCAATATAGACACACGCGTTCTCAAGTGCAGATAGTTATTTTTGCTTACGAGTATTTTTAACATCTTTCGTTTTTATTTCAAAGCATCAACATTATGTTTCTCAAAGTCAACAAAGTGAGGAAAACCATTTTTTAAACCACTAACGTAGCAGATAAACACTTCAACCACCTTCTGGAAAATGGAAATAAACTTGCACAAATTACTGCAACAAACTTGCACAAATTACCTACTGAACAATGATGCAAATTGGCAAAGGCCTAGTTCAGCAGTGAATTGTCATTACTGCCATGTTCTTGCCCCAATTTATTTGGTGTATTAATATGTTTTCTACTCCCATTTATATATTTTTTTAAACAGTCCATCTTCTTTTGCTGACTTCTGGCTTTTCATCTTTCAACATTCAAGGTCATCGCTATTTTTAACTAAAAAATCAAAAACTTTACGCAAGTAGTCTGTGCCAATCTGAATTGATTGGATGATATTTAACTTCCCGAATAAACTTTTAATTATAAACCAACAAATAATAGCAATGAAGGACCAATTTTCCAAGATGGCGGACTAGAACGCCGAATAAGACAAACTGTAACAAGCAATTAAACTGTAGCCTCGCCACTGTGGATTAATTTTATTTGTTTGTTCGTCAAACTGTACTGGATTGCATATTGAAAAACTTCACTTGTACTGTTCCACAACATTTATTATTGTAATACCTAACCGGTTTCGCCTTTCGGCATTCTCAAAGGCTTTACTTATTTAGATCATAATTACACTCCGAACGCATAAACAATGACAATTGTTTCCATGTAGGTATACCAACAGACAATGTTGTCAGTTTTCAAATTTACCCCAAAAATTAGAGGGAGAAAGCAAAGTATTAAAATATTTGAAAATTAAATCATTTCCAATCATATTACAATATTTAACTAATTTTAAGGGTTGCCAGTTTACAATTTGCGCAGAAAAAAATTTTTTGACTTCTGAAAATTAAATTAGTACAATTCAAATTTAAAAATTATTGGTATTGTTGAAGTGTCAATTAATATTATTAAATGTGAATAACTCAAAATGTCCAAACGATTAAATTTCATACACTGCACCAATGTACTGGATTGCTGTGGATTACTACAAACGCTTCAGATATTGTGGTTGTTTGAGTTTGAGACGAACACAATTCGAGTATTTCTTGACCAAATTTTCAATGACAACACTATATAATTTTTGGGACATTTTTAAACAGATACAATGTAAAATGTTCCAAATGTAAGTAAGTGTGTGTCATGTAGCCCAAATTGAGCAAAAAATCGAAACTAAAATTTAAGGATCACACTTAAATTTTTTGTTTTGATCCAGTGTTACTTAAACCAAAGTTAGTCAATTCATGAAAAATTTGTGCGGTTAATTGATCGATGAATCAAATCAGTCAATGGGAGTCCACTGCTGGACATAGGCCTCTCCCAAAGGCATATTCGGAGAGCTTTTGGCCTTACTGTTCCACGCTGGCCAAACGGGTTGGTTTTTTTTTATTCAGCACGCCAAATTGACGTCGCCACCAGCCTGATGGAAAGCCATGGCGCATCTAGCGATTGAGGGCCACTTCTGACAGTGGTCCTCAAGTTGGCGGCCCTGTGATGTGCCTCTTCACGCTCCTCTTAAAGAACCCGGGATTGTAAGATGAGGGAAAAACGTGTGCGGGCAGGTGGTTCCAAGTTTTTACAGTTCGACAGATGAACGATCTTTTGAAACGCTCAGTTCTGGCGACGATTCTCTCCACTGTGATTTCGTTCTAGTTTTCCTTTTCTAGGCCATGACCTCGTCTGTTAATCAGCAGATACACCACTTACTGGTGAGGATGGCTTGGACCCTGGGACCTATGGGACCCTTGGTAGGGCCCCATAGAACTCTAGTTAGTAAAATACTTCTAAAGGTAATTTTAAATCATACCGAAATTTCAAAGATGTTTTCAACGTATTCACAAAGACTAAATCGTAAAATACCAATAGTAGTTACTCGTCGGATGATAGCGCGCTATTGGAATCTAAGTTTATAATATTGGAGTTTCCAAGTTGTTGAGATTCCATCGAAAGTGTTGATTGTTGGCAAAACAATCAGATTTAGTAGAAGCGCTCGTGGCCCCGCGGACTCAGTGTTCTGTAAACGATCACTGCAGTAAGCAACTTTCACTATGGCCGGTCCATGGATGGGTGACCATCCATATGATCACTTTGTGACATTTATTTGAGCGTTTCCGTGCTTCGGAAGGCACGTTATGCCGTTGGTCCCGGTTGCCAGTAAAATGGCAGTCGTTAAGCCAAGTTGAAGGCTTTATTTCAACAGCAGGCAGTCACAACCTGCGCCTGTCCGTTTAAACACGGCAATACGGCTCACAGCGTATTACGTGGGACAAATTATAAAAAGGTGAAATGTGGGTATATAATATGCCTCTGCCTACCCCTTCGGGGATAAAGGCGTGATGATGAACAATCAGATTTAGGACGTGTATTGCTTATTAATTATAGTATTGAGATTAATTTTAAGATTATTAAAATACTACCTAGTGTCACGTGAGATATAGTGTATCTTTCCAACAGGAAAAAAAAAATTTCAAACGGTTTCATCAAATCTTTCCTCTTTATAATAAGTATAGACAAACATACAAATCTTGCTTTAAATCTTTTATAATATTAGTATAGTATAGAAATTTCACAAGAGTTCCCTCCCAGGAGATCAAGGGAGACCGACCGTAAAATTGGATGCCTCGCTTTAAATCGATGATCTAATTTGCACCGACAAATACCTCTACGCTTGTATAAATTTCCTAATATATCAGTCGAGAATCGAGTTCAAATAGAATTTTTACAGCATTGTACAATTTACATGGCCATGATACGTAGCGCGTCAAAAAACTTCTACTGTCACTCGAAAAAAATATCCTGCAGGGCTAAAAAGACAACATAGCGCATTTCACTCATAATCAGATTCATTTGCTGATTCGTACAAGAGATTCTTTAGACACCGTACTTAAAATGGTAAAATTATTAGATCAATCATCTGTATTTCACTTCATAACCCAATCATATTGTGATATATTGATGTTGCTACTCCGAAATAAAATACAGAGACGCATCGAAATGAAATGAAATATTAACTAACGCAGTGAAACGAAACATTTTCTAATCAGATTATGAAACATAAAATGTTGCCCACTGGTGTATTTTTTAAAACCTTTGTCACCGAAATTTTTAAGTACCTTATTGATTTAATTAAAAATAACTTATAATTTTGATCCATATAAACTTGAACTGTGTGAAGTTTTTCGTAACTAATTTTTTTACGTATTAATGTATAAATAATCACATGAATAATTATTCACGGGCATTTCACCCAAAGCTATCTGATCCCAAAGTAAGCTAGGATTAACTAGCTTGAGTTCCCACTTCTTTGAGGGGTGAAAAGACACCCCACCGGCCTGGCCTACTTAACGTCCTCAGTCATGGAGGCCGGTAATCCAGTATTAGGTAATGCTATTTATCAACTACGCCTCTGCCTAACCCTACGGGGATAAAGTTGTGACTATGTATGTATGTTGATGATAATCATAATTACAGTACTTAAACCAGCTTCGACCATTCTAACTCGGTGCAAAGGCAAGCTGTGAGACTTGTCAACGATCCCGTACTAGCAGGTGGTGTGGAACCTCTTAGTGACAGGAGAGACTTTGCCTCTCTGTGTGGTTTCTACCGCCTGTGCAACGATTTGTGCTCTGAAGAATTGTTACATTCTACGCACCGCTCGCCACAGACCGGGTGTTCATCCTCACACGTTGCGTCCTGAGTTTCTTCCGCGTACACTTAGGTTGTGGAATGATCTCCCTGCCTCAGTTTTCCCAAACGCCTACAGTATGGGGTTCTTCAAAAGGGGGCTTAGAAGGTTTTTACTGGGTCGGCAGCGCGATTGTGAGGCCTCTGGTGTTGCAAACATCCATAGGCTGCGGTGACCACCGGTACATCTGGTGGGGCCGTTTGCTTCTCTGCCACTCTAGTGGTATAAAAAAAACAGAAAACAAATAAGACATGTGGTTGTTTTCTACAACTCACAATCTAGTTTGATCTTTGAAAACGAACCCTCACAAGTGGTAGCTTTGAACTTTCGGAACTATTAAACTAAACTAACTTTACTCCCTAGAGACACACGCCAATTTTTCAGTTCGGTGCACATCCCAACTAAATCGTGTTCGAAGCAATATCCACTAAAACTTGTTCGAACCAAGTTCTCGAACGTTTTGATACTTAAATAGACTTTTTTGTTACATACATTATGAGAGGGTACCTTTTTTATGACGCTTGATACTTTTAGCGTTGGACGATCTTAGGCTACGGGAAGTTCTAAGATGGGTGGCCGTTTATGATAGTATTTCTATTTACAAGAAAAGTCCTTGTTTAGTCCTCAGAACAATTATTACACACTGAGACATGCAGGTCTATAAGTGATCCATTTCACTTGCTTCTTTTGAAACATCTTCTCTAAATTAACACTAAAGTTCGTAAGTAATGGATGGCTGTTACTACTTACCTAACTCTTTTACGCTCTAAGGAATGTAGCTGAAATTTGGTACAGAGATATAATATAGTCTGGAATAACTTTTTATCCCGGGAATAAGTTTCCATGGGATGCGGGAAGGAGAAAAGAAACTCCGCGTGGGTTGAGCTGCGGACGCCTGCCAGTAAGTAAGAAAAATAAATTAAAGTCCTTTTCTTAATCCCATTCTCGCTTCAGTTCTTTTTATTGTACCTAATATTTTCAGCTTACACCCCATACCTACTCGTATAATCTAGCCGTCGAGATTTAAATACGCTTGCAAGTAATACCCATTACGTTTTAGATAGCAAGCCTCCTGAATTTTAAGTAGGCGGTAGACGATTGTTCGAGAAAGACGCGTTCACTTCACTCGATTAAATTTACCTGGTCGACAATTTTCCACCATAGAATGACTGAAGGAAAGAGTTTTGATACATTATAAAAACTTAGACTATTTGCATGTAAAATGTTCTAGTTTTATTGTAGTCCCAGAGCTTGTTCAAGTACCCATTGGTTTAGGTACCTACTGTTTATCTAAGTACGTTCTTTTTACAAGACTCGTCTTTAAGTCGGCAATGACCGGGCTATTTCGTAATTAGGTACCTACCAATTTCTGAATTGTCCCCTATATCAAGACTTCACGTTATAGCCGTCAAGAAAGATAGTGGAAAAACATAGTTGGTATCAACTATTTTTAAATTATTTTTTATGACGTTTTACTAGTACATTTCTATATACGCTTTTCGGTCTTCATCTTGAGAAATGATACTCTACTCTATTACAAAGACGACTAACCGTTCTACATAAAGTAATTTATCTATACTTATAATAAAACTGTAGAGGGTCGGGAGTCTGTACATGGAAGATATTTTGAAAATTTTAAGTGTAGGGCGTTCTCTAATCGATACTGAAGCCGAAAATGTAATTTAAAATTTTCATGTCTGTCTGTCTGTCTGTCTGTCTGTCTGTCTGTCTGTCTGTATCCCGACTAAGCATCACGCCGAAACTACTGAACCGATTTGAATGATACTTTGTACGATCTTAGCTTATAGTCCGAGGAAGGTTCTTAGATACTTTTGATCCCGATATTTTGCGCGGTTCCTTCAGGAGAGGGGATGAAAGGCAAAATAGGTTTTTAGCTATAATTTCTCACTGCGTGGTTCGATTTCAAATATTTGTTTAGTGTCTGAAAGGGAGTACTTTAAGCATTATTCCATACAATTTTCAATATTGAGGGTTATGTAGTTCAGAAATTAGGGGCATCTCAACTTTCGGTAAATCTAGAATTCAACGTTTCTTTTGAAAGTGAGTCTAAACGGGCGTGTTGGCTTAATCATAAAAAAGCTTAATGATTAAGGCTATTGTAAAATAATTCAGTCCGCGCCGAAGGCGTGGACTGAATTGTTTTAGAATCGACTTAATCTTTAAGCTCTTTTATGATTAAGCAAACAGGGCCGTTTCACACGCTGCTTGATGAGTCTCATGAAGAAGTACCCCTCCATTCGTACACCTTATGTGACGTAAACGAAGTTGCGAGGGTCAGCTAGTATTTGATATATGTATACATATTATACCACTGAGGTGTTATAGGCGTTCCAGCCTACCTGATCGATATTTTCTATTATCCAATAAGAAAATTTGTATCTATAGGTACGATTTTTAACTTGGACGGAAAGCAATCGGCTGTCACAAACCAATACACTCATTTCAGACATACACATACATAGTTCTTGTATATGTGTGTGTATAAGCGTGCGCTTTCTAGGAGTCTGCTTTGACAGAAGGGAAATTCTCAGTATAGCGCCGTGTTCCTCTGTGGTACCAGCGCGGTTTAAGCGAGGCACACACACACACACACACACACACACACACACACAAACACACGCGCGCGCGCACGCACGCACGCACGCAAGCACGCACACACGCACGCACACACACACACACACACACACACACACACACACACACACACACACACACGCACACACACACACACACACACACACACACACACACGCACACACACACACACACACACACACACGCACACAGACACACATACACGCACACAGACACACATACACATACATGCATCAGTCACGCCTTTATTCCCGAAGGAGTAGGCAGAGGCACAGTTTAGCTTATAGTTTTATGTCCCACGTCATAGGTGGTGAGCTTATTGTCGTGTTGAAATGGACAGGCGCAGGTCGTGGCAAACCGCAGTTGAAATTTTTCAAGCCGCCTATAGGGCCCCCAACTATGGTCATTTTACTGACAGCCGGGTTTCATTTAGGTTTTCCTTCTCTTCACAATGGACCGTTTTGCTAAAGTGTTCCCTTACTCATCTATTACGACACCCTGGGGATCAAATGGGGTGGTGATATTTTGTACTCTTGCCCGTTGCCATACAGTGTCAAGTCCATTAGTTATATATTATAGTTACGTAACAAAAATATAAAGAAGCTTTCCATCCTGCAACGTAGTACCTACAAACAATGGGGTAAGAAAACGGTCCTTGTCCATAGTTGGAGTACCCAGCTACCTTCACAGTACTTATAGTTCGTGTATTTTAGTAAGCTTTGTAAATAAAGCTCGGTGTGTGGTGAGCTTATGTTTAGCCAGGGTCCGTTCCGGAACTACTAAACCGATTTAAAAAATTCTTTCACTGTTGGGAAGCTACACTCTTTGTAGTGAGTGACTATAGACTAAATTTTATTCCCGTACTCCCACGGGAACGGAACTACGCGGGTAAAACCGCGTTACGTCGTCTAGCTATTATATACCAGTTTGTGCATAAATCTTATATTATTATATAAACATGAATCGCAAAATGTGTTGGTAAGCGCATAACTTCAGAACGGGTGGACCGATTTCACTAATTCTTTTTTTGTTGTGTAAGGTATTGTCTGGAGAAGGTTTTTATGGAAGAAATAATATTGTATTCCCAGGGGAACGTATAACGAACGTAACGAAATAAATTATACCTCACATTTCACCTTAATTTTTGTCGCACGTACTTGGTAGTGAACCTATTGCCGTGTTGAAATGGTCAGGCGCAGGTTGTGGCGATCCGCTGTTGTTGTTTTGTTACGCTTTCACGCCTAAACGGCTGAAGCGATTGAGATAAAATTTGGTATAGGGATAGTTCGAGGGCCTGGGAAGGACATAGGTTGCTTATTAACCGACTGTGGAACAGGAGGTTATGATTTTACGATATAATGACTCTTACGCGATAACGACTTCTACGCGTTCGAATCCGCGGGGAACAGCTAGTTTAATATAAACCAATTCACACTACGCGTAAACCAAATAAATCCCGGTTGGCTAATAGATCAACCAAGAGTTACAGACAGTCATTCACATGATTTTGTGTTTAGTTCTGACAACAGTCATTGCTCAGCTAAGTATTTTTTTTTAATAGTAGATACACGGACTGCTTTGTTTCATAATTTTTCATATCACGCCGAGAGGCTTTTTTTTACCTAAAAGGTAAATCCTCATGGATGTTTTCCTGATTCCTACCGACTAAAAAACCTCACGTGTTCCGCTAACAGACTAAGGTTGGGAGCCCCGGGTAAGCCCTCGGAAGGATACCCTAGGACTCCCAACAGACCTACGGCTACCACTGCGGCCTCACGGCTATACCGCGTCTTTGGAGGGTTTCTTGGATGTTATTCCGCTTCTTAGAGCACTCTCGCTTTATAAATCTCTTTTGTCAGTCTGTTTTCATCCATTCTCTCCACATGTCCGAACCATCTGAGCATCCCTTTCCCTATCTTAATCACTACATCTCCTGTCAAGCGGCAATGTTCCCTCATCACATAATTTCTTTCTTTATCCATCAATATCACTCCAGCTATACTTCGCAAATTTCTCATTTCTACTGCATTAATTTTACTTTCATGCATCTTCTGCAACACCCAACTTTCACTGCCATACATAAGTGTAGGCACAAGCACTCCTCTATGCCTTTTTAGACACATCCTGACTGCTCATAAAGGCGTGAATGGCTCCATTCACTTGATTAACTGCCAAAACTCTTCGTTCAATATCATAGTCACACTTTCCATCTCTTGCAAATTTTGACCCCAAGTACCTACACAAACTCTTTTACCTGTTCCACTCTTTGCCCTTCGGAAGTACAGTTGCAAAGAAAACATTATGCACCCTTGTTCGCTTATCTCGTAACTGAAATTACAGGAATTATGACTATATTAATAAGATGTACAAAATGGTCAATCAAAACAACTCTTTCCTCATATTCTTTAACAGTCCGCTCAGTATAGTTTCTTGTTTGCCTTTTTTAGTTACTACTTTTATCAGTTTTGTCTGTGCGTCATTCGGTACAGAAAAAGAAGGATTACATTTTAGAAGTAAGAAGATATACCAGCATACTTACTGCTTAAAAGGACTATAGAGTTTTGGACCTGACTTGATTAATAGACAGTATTAGACATCGCCAGAGCATGCAGATGAATAACGTCTTTTCATAAGGTCATGCTCGCGAAAGAGGCTGCGATAATCGAGCAAAAGTAATCTCCCCCAAATGAGTTCCCCAGTCTACGGCAAGGGCTCCATCCTCAGGTTTGTATGCTTTGCCCAAGACTATAGACCCCCACTTTCTTCTTCTTCTTCTTTTCTTATATGAATGGCCCCGTCGTTTACCAACGATTCCGCCAACGTCGACCCCCACTTTACTCATGCAAGAAACAATACAGTAATTTCTTTTTTTTAATTTAGGTCGTCAAAATGATGCCGACATTCAGCGATAGCCCTAGTTGGTGACTTTAGATGAGTGTCGTCACTATCCATTTGAAGAAGC
Organism: Miltochrista miniata; assembly: GCA_933228765.1. Lineage (NCBI taxonomy): Eukaryota > Metazoa > Arthropoda > Insecta > Lepidoptera > Erebidae > Miltochrista > Miltochrista miniata. The sequence continues at coordinate 19,392,865 of OW121773.1, forward strand.
AGGGCTTGTAAGAGGCGACGTCAAGGAAGCGGGAGAGAACTCCCCTATCCAAGTTCCTGGCTTGTCTTTGCCCAAGGAACCTGAGAACGTCAGGTCTGCTATGCTGCAATCAATTGCTACGGGGATAAAGATGTCGCTTAGGTACATGTATGTTTGTATGAAATAACAAGGTCAAATTCCCCATGCAATAATATCATAACAGTGACCATTGCCCTCTTTATCATGCTGTTTATATCATGTCATAGGTCATGTTTGGATTATAACAGCTGACAACAAACTCATCTCCTAGTCTTAGCAATATCTCAGTTGAATCGGCAAAACGCTCCAAGTTACTATGGTTTTGACTTTGTTTATTTTGGTTTATATTGGGGCTCCCTCACCGGGAGCATTCGCGTATAATGTAACGTTACCGAGTCGAGCATTACAGCAGTGAGGGAGGAGAACCAAGCATTGCAATGCGCACCTTGTACAATGTGTAATGTTTTGATACAACTTGTAACATCAATGCGCTTTTTTGTTGCGCTAAATGTTACATTACACGTGAATGCTCGGTCAGGGAGATAGTATTGTAACGTAATGCTCAAAGTCGAATCTATAATGTTACATTACACGCGAACGCTCGTCGGTCAGGGAGGTAGGCTGTAACGTAATGCTCAAAGTCGAATCTAATATTATGTTACACTAGCTGAGCCCGCAACTTCGTTTACGTCACATAAGGTGTATGAAAGGAAAGGTATTTCTTCATCAGAGTCATCAAGCAGCGTCTGAAACTGCCCTGTTTGCTTAATCATAAAAGAGCTTAATGATTAAGTCTATTTTAAAACTAGTATTTTTTCTAGTTTAAAAATAGTCTTAATCATTAAGCTCTTTTATGATTAAGCCAACACGCCAGTTTAGGTTCACTCACATTCAAAGAAACCCCTACAATTAAAATTTTCAAAATATCTGATTCTTAAAAGTGTTATAACTCTTTTATTTCTAAACCGATTTACATAAAACAAACGCTAAATGTTAACTGGAGCAAACCTCAACACAATAAAAAAAACCGCATTGCAATCGGTTGAGCGGTTACTGAGATTAGCGTGCACAACCGTACAGACAAACAGATATACAGACATACAGACATACAGACATACAGACAAACAGACAAACAGACAAAAATTCTAAAAATCATTGTTTTGGGTTCTATTGCGTTCATAAAGCCCCCCTATAATATTTTTTCTTATTTATCTTCCATGTACAGACAGCGACCCGTTACGATTTTATTATATGTATTGATTGATTACACGCGAATACTCCCGGTGAGGGTGGGTCTAACATAACCTACAATGCAATCACGGGAGGGTAGGTAGATACGATATACACACCCGAATTAGCAAATATTTTTACAGGTCCTACGCTACGTATTGCCGTCAGCGGTCACTATGTGTTATGGGTATCTTGTATTATAGGAAATTGTATTATTTAATGAATTCTTAAGCAGCAGCTTGAGTAGATCAAGAATCTCTTTCGGGTTATGTGCTATCCCAGAATTCCTGATATTTTCTTTTTGTAGAATATTTTTCTGGGATCATTATTATAATATGAGTAATCACCAAGAAGCGTTTGTTTACTTATTCTCTACTTTTCCTTGTTACCAAAATTAGAGCGGGTAATTCTTTAACATATGGAAATCCCCACGTACTTATATGTCATACCCGACATCAACTGATTAAAATCACACGGTCTCTCAATGTGATTGTCTATCACTGGATGCTTCAAATATCTCCTCGGAGGGATGTACCAGTTCCAAGGTCGGTAGCAGGTCAGAATGCAGTGTTATTTATTTATTTACTCTTGAAGGAAGCTTCCTGACTAATAACAATTATAGGTAATACCATACATTATAAAATCATTTATTTTATATAATAGACATAGGGCGCTTGCACATTGCACGATATCGTGGCACGATATCGTCCACGATATCGTACGATATCGTTCTACGATATTGTACGACATCGTTCCACGATATCGTGGAACGATATAACCGAACGAAATTGACACAGTATAACCCACAGCTTGTTATTCGGTTAGTAGCTTTGCGCCAGGAAAGGTAACCGCGCGATTCTTAAAGCTAATTAAAATATTAGAAGCAATAATGGCAGCAGTAAACAAGTTACGTTTACTTTATCTTTTATATTTACGGAGAAAAAAAACGATAGGTACTGTAGAAGAACATTTTGGGTTGATCCTCTTCTACAAGTGCGATATTTAGAGGGAACTTATTACCTTCTCTTCTATACACTGTGTGCGCGAAGTGAAATGTTTAATAATTATTTTCGAATGACCCAGAACACTTTCGAGTTCATACTGTGTCATTTGTTGGAGGTTTTAAAAAAACAAGACACTAACTTCCGGATGGCAATACCACCGCGGGAATGTTAGCAGTATCTATAAGTTACGAATCACGTGATAATTTTGCAATCCAAAAGGTCCGCCGCACCGTAATTACAAAATTTCGTGATGGATATCATTTAAGGGGTTTTTTCGAATGCTGAGTACGAATTACGTGATAATTTTGCAATCCAATATTCCCGCCTAAGCTATTTACAGTAGTAAACTAAAAAGATTTGCTTGTTAAGTTTAGGCGTTCTGAACTAGCAATGCGAAATTACTATGACAAAAGATTTTTATTGTAAAATTAAGGCCAATTACATTAAATTGGTACCTAGCATACGAAAAAACCCTTAAACGATACCCATTATGGAATTTTGTGATTACGGCGCGGCTGCCATATTGGATTGCAAAATCCTCACGTGATTCGTACTCAGCATACCAAAAAACCCCTTTAACGATACCCATCATAAAATTTCGTGATTACGGCGCGGCGACCATATTGGATTGTAAAATTATCACGTGATTCGTACTCAGCATACCAAAAAACCCCTTTAACGATACCCATCATAAAATTTCGTGATTACGGCGCGGCGACCATATTGGATTGTAAAATTATCACGTGATTCGTACTCAGCATACCAAAAAACCCCTTAAACGATACTCATCATGAAATTTTGTGATTACGGCGCGGCCGCCATATTGGATTGCAAAATTATCACGTGATTCGTACTCAGCATACCAAAAAACCCCTTAAACGATACCTGGAGCATGACTTGTAGCTCACTAGAAGTCATGCTCCAGGAATGTCACGGGTCAGTAGATGCGCACGTCTGTGTGAGTGAGCCGTTTCGCACGTTTCTATGAAGTTACTCTACTGTTGTAAGTATCTGTATATTGTCACGACAGTAAATATCGTCCACGATATCGTGCGATATCGTGCGATATCGTGACGATATCGTGGCAGTGTGAAAGCGTGTAGTAGTAATTGTATCAAAACACCGCTCCTACGATATCGTACGATATCGTGTCGTTACGGTTATCGTGGCAGTGTGCAAGCGCCCATTCTCGTAGTAAAACTTTTGCTGAAGCAGTTTCCACAGTGCAAAGCAAAAGTTTAGTAGGATAACAACTTACAGAAGCAGACCCTAGACGATAGCGTGAGGGATTCACGCCATTCAAGAAGCAGCATCAGAAAAACCCCCATAGACGCGGGATAGCACCCGAACCCACCCCCCTAGGTGAGGCCGCAGTAGCCGTAGGTTTGTTGGGAGTCCTGGAGTATCCTTCCGAGGGCTTACTCGGGACTCCCAACCGCAGGCTATAACAATGAAACGTGTGGTTTTTAGTCGGTAGAAGTCCGACATAGCATCCCTGTAGGACTTACCTCACGTAAAAAAAATCGATATAAAACACTATTTACTATAATGACATTATTCATTATTTTTTATCTTAATCACAAACGATTCCATAATGGTTATGGTGGTAAAACAAATAAAAATGTAGTTTATAACCACCATAATTATAGGTTTTATTACAATATTATAATTAACTACATTAGTGGAAATCAGGTTCAACCATTAAGTACAGGATACGAAGTAAATTCCTAGTTTTTTTTACTCTGATGATTTATTCTTAAGGTCATTAGATAATTATAATGAATTAGTCCAAATTGTTTTTCAAATTATTTTCCCCAATGACTAAGTCACCTATGATGTGATTTTAAGTAATTGACTATACAAGTTTGTTGAATGCAGACGTGTTATAAATTCAGTGTTTTATCTCTGCACCGATTATATTTTGAAAATGTGTGAATTTCAGAAATACGGAGTAGTTTTATTCATCTTGTGCTGTCTGCGTGATACTAGTAAGTAAACACTTTTGTGTACACTTCTAATACATAATACCAAGAAATAAAGATCACCAAAATTTAATAAAATAAATAAATGATTAATCATGAAATCATGAGCTGAATAATTCTAACTCGCGTGGGTTTCAAGATACAGCTGTTTTTGATCCAGCACCACATTTTTTTTTAACGTGAGGGAAAATCCTTTATGGATGCTATGCCGGACTCCTACCGACTAAAAAACTTTACGTAACGCTCAACAGCCTACGGTCAGGAGCCCCTGGTAAGCCTTCGGAAGGATGTCCCAGGACTCCCAACAGACCTACGGCTACCACTGCGGCCTCGACTTGCCACAGTTCGGGTTTTCGATACTATGTCCCACAAACAAAAGACTTCTTTATACGAAAGACGATTTTGGCCTTGCGTGTCTATTTTGACCAACGACTATGTTTTGTTTATATTATTGTCACAAACGTTAGAGTTATTTCGCTATTGGCTCAAATAAAGGACCCCAGATTACTCGAAATTCAAAAATAACATTGAATACGATTTTTGTATCATAAACTAACTATTTTTATGTATTGTTTTCAGATGCCAACCCACTTACAGCCTCTGAATCTAATATACCACTTATCTCTCCACCCGATAGCAACTCAAAATCCTGTGGTATTGCAGTACCAGGTCAAGTTGCAGAAATATACCACTACCCCTGGTTGGCTCTCATAGAATATTTAGAGGATGGTAAATTGAAAACGCCGTGTGGTGGAACCCTGATTAGCAGTCAATATGTTCTGACAGCGGGACATTGTGTCACAGGATCAATTGTAAAGACTATTGTACCGTAAGTTGTTTTACTCAAGTTGCATCTTTGACCACGTCACCGTTTTTGCTCAGAGCCTGAAGATAGCGGGGGGCTGCTCACCGTCCTTAAGAAGCAGGCCCAAAACGACAGCATGACTCATGACTCATCGAATTATCCAGATCTCATTTTACAAGCTTCTAGCTTAGTCTAGGCTAGCATTGAATGAAATTAACCCACAATACCTATTTAAGTATATAAATCGTTTATACTCTGAGTTGTTGGTACTTGGTGGAAATTGTTATAATTTATTATTAAAACTAACACTGACTTTGTCGTAGGGCATTCTTGAAGATACCTGCTGTTCATTCACTTCCTATAATTTCATTTCTAATAACTATGATTGTTTTTAAGCATGTAAAAACCATCATAGTTTTTAAATTATCAACCGGTCAGGTTATGTAATATCCAAGATAATATAATAGCATTACATACAGATCGGCAACTCCCTGCTTCCCACCTGAGTAAGCTTCCTCATCCCCCACCAAAATTAATGTGTCTATTCCCGTGTCAGTACTTGAGAGAGTGTCACTGCGTTGCATTACGTATTACTTTGTGCTATTGCTTTGGTTTAATTTGTGCTTAGCCGAAGGTAAGTTTGAAAAAAAAGAACCTACATACATGAGATTGCGTTCTGTTCCTTATTATTTTGTTGCCATAGCTACCCAACAAGCAAAAAGCGGTTTTATAATTATCCTAAGACCAATTTTCAATAGACTTATAACGAACTCATAAGAGCTTACAAGCCCGGAAAAGGGCCCACTTTATTAGTGTATTCAGTTTTTTAACAGTCTAATAATACCCTCATGAAATTCAACTAACGACTGTAACAGCCGTGTAGCGGCATTTTGTAAAACCATACAATCCTACCAAATCTATTAGTAGTCTCTTAGAAAACTAAACTAGATTGTTATGCACTTTACAACTGTTCTACAAGTTCTCATTTCGTTCATTTCGTTCAGTCAATCATTCAGTTATCAATATTGGGAGTTTTACACACTCCGTGTACATAATACTAAAAACTTTATTAAAATACTAATAATATTTTAGACATTAATAAGGCAAGTTATATGATAATTTTTCAGAGTCCTCGTATTTCATGATGTTAATCAAAAACGTACTGGGAACTCGTATTTCTCGTGCAACATACCAAGTTTCTGGTGAAAATTTTAAAGCCCCTCTTAAAATAAGTAATTATACATTCGTATTCATTATTTTAAAATAACAAAATGATCCCCATTAGTCATTTTCGGTAGCCATTTTTAGTTTAGCATTTGGAAGTGTTCTACTATACCTCTATAGACAAACTCGGTTCTATAATATCTCATAGTCGCTGCATTCACTCGCCATGTTTTTATCTTTTGGGGATCCGTGGTGAAATAAGAAAAACGCTAAATATACAACCTAATATTGAAATAACACCTGTAGGTGGTATTTGTGTTCATGAATCTAATGAAAATTGAAAAATTGAAAAAATGAAAAATTCTAGGGTCGGCAGCGCGAGTGTGGCACCTCTGGTGTTGCAAACGTTCATAGGCTGCGGTGACCACCGGTCCTTCTGGTGGGCCGTATGCTTGTCTGCCACCTTAGTGGTATAAAAAAAAAAAAAAAAAAAAAAAAAGAATATAAGCAGGTATGTATATATTGACGATTTGTGTAAGTAATTAATATTTTTTTGAGTTAATGCGCTTTTACTCTAATACTAACAGTACAAGTTTGTCATATTATTATTTATTCATGAGCATAATCACCACCTAAGTGGTTTGGTGTTACTTCTTCTGTATTTGAGTCATAGTCCAATATACGGAACCCTTGCCAGGTTTTGTGACTTGAACTTCACAAGGTCCCAAACCACCTATTGCAAGGGTAAATAATCTTATAATGACTTTACCAACGAATCAACAAGTGTTTCTTTGACAATAACAGTATTGAACTTAGCTCGTATAAAATCATAACACTTATAATAGCATGTGGCAAGTATGTTATTAGTAAAAGTCAATTACGACTTACAAATGGTTTTATAAAACTACTTTATTTGTAACGGATTCAAATATTGTACTTATTAGCGCTTATAAAACTAAGTAACAAGTGTAAACGGAATCAAGTGTATTTACACTTATGGGCAGCTTTAATAGGAGATTCGGGTCTATAGTAGCCTAATAAGCAATCTTAAAAGCGCTTACAATTGCTGGTTATAAGAACCTTCATTCTTAAGTCTGATTGCTCTTACTAAAAGCTTTTACAAGAGGGTGCGGCTTATAGTGATCTGTATACATAGTATTATAAGCCCTTAAAAGGCTAATTATCAGAATAATCGTGATCAAAAACCAAATAGCATTTTCTGAGACGCATATAAGAGTAATTGCGAACGCCAAAATCAATATAAGAATCTTATAAGTGTCTTATTCCTATAACATATGTGTTCTGAGACTATTTTGCTTGTTGGGTAGTGACCCTAGAATACTCACACACACACTGAAGCTTGATTTAAGCATTCACATTACGTCTATATTAGTGTGGGTGAAAACGAACATTTTTGTATGGAGTTTCCACCCTGTAATATTGGTAATATTGAAATGTGAGTTAGAATAATGATTTATTTATGTAATAGATCCCAATAATCAAACAAACATTACAATTTCACAGCAAAAACGTACGCCTCGGAGAATTTGACACAAGTAATGATGGCCCTGATTGTATAACACCTCCAAATGGTAACAAAGTTTGCACAGAAGGTACGGTGACGATTCCTATTGAGAAAGTTATAACTCACCCCCAGTATGTATACCGTGAGGTTACAAGAAAACATGATATCGCTTTGGTGCGAATGCAGCAGACTGCGCCTTATACAGGTAAGTCAAGATGATATTTTGTTTTTAGTTTTAAAGATGAAATACCTTTAAAACCATGCAAGCCTGTGAGGTGACAGAGGGCAACACCGGTGTGAGCAAAGACTTCTATATAAACATATAGAAGTCTTTGGGTATTTCATGTTCGCAAATCAAAATCTAGTTTTAAATACATAAGTTCAAATACATAAATACTGTAACGTGTATTTACTTGGAAGGGTAGGCAGAGACGAAAATCTCACCAACACTTTGCCAGTAGTTTTCTTGGTTTCTCGTAATAAGGGGCCAGCGAATTGCAATCATCGGGCGCTATATAGGCACCGGAGAAAATTCTGTAATCTGAACCAATATTCCAACAGCCAAAACAGATGTAGCACAGGTAAGTGTCCACTGTTGGGAGTCCTGGGGTCATCCTTTCGAGAACCTACGCGGAGCTCCCAACCGTAGGCATTAGGTTGTTTTTTAGGATTTTCCTAACGTAAAAAAAACACAGGGGTCCTTTTTTTTTTTTTTTTACGTGAGGGAAAACCCTCATGGATGTTATGCCGGACTCCTACCGACTAAAAAACCTCACATAACACCCAACAGCCCATGGTTGTGAGCCCCGGGTAAGCCCTCGGAAGGATGTCCCAGGACTCCTAACAGACCTACAGCCGCCTCTGCAGCCTCGCCCAGGGGGTGGTTCGGGTGCTAACCCGCGTCTTTGAAGGGTTTCGGGTGTGATCCAGCTTCTAGGGGGGCGCGCGTGAGTTCCTCTCGTCACGCTGCCGTCATGGGCCTGCTTCTGTAAGGACGGTGAGCGACCCTCTCACCGTCCTCAGACCCCCGGTAATGGAGGCCGATAGTCCTCGGCGAAGACACGTCGGCGGCGCCCAGGCAGACGACTGTGGAACTCGGGGGGGAGAGTTCTCTCCCGTACCTGCCCCACCGCCTCTTTCACGAGCATGACCTGCTCGCAGAAAGAGGCGGCACAGGTGTCCTAGCTGTTAAAATTTCTACACGCCTTCAAATACAATCACATGAAAAACCATTTTTAATGCAGGAACCACCAATACCATAACCGAGTAAACCATTTTTTTTTGTTTCAGATTTCATTCGTCCCATCTGTCTCCCAACCATAGACGTAACTCTTGAAAATCGTCCTATATCCTTTGAAATGGCTGGATGGGGAACTGAGACTGGACTGAGCTCAGTTAGATCCCATGTAGATCTACCTTTAGTAAGCCTGGAGGTATGTTCAATGTTCGATTTTTTTATGAAAGTTTGGTCTGGTGATTTTATATTTTTTAATTTCGACGAATTTGCCGGCTTACCTATTAATTGTCTCAAATTAGAGTCCGGATAGAAAATGTTACAGTAATAAATTTTGTTTTTGCTGAATTATAGTACTCGTGGATTATAAAAAGTACAGTACATATTGAGACCGAATAATACAGAACTTTTAGCACATAAATACGTCTTCTATTGGTCAGAATTTATTTCTTAACTAGCTGATGGGTGAGGCTTCGCCCACGTGAAATTGGGTTCCCGTTCCCGCTTCCCGTGGTAACATTTTCTCGAAATAAAAAATATTCCAGGCTATACTCACACTATCAAGACAAGCCTCTTAACTTACAAGTCCTATATATCGCAGGGGCCATCAGAATATCAGTGCTCCGCATCTTATGTCATTGGCAGGGGATGCGCGGCACTTATGCCGAGATGGCGATGCGCACACATTGCTAATTATTGTTTTTAATTGTCATATGTTTAAAAGTGCTTGTTCTATCGATGAATTATTATGTAGTGTGCGTATCGTAAATAAATGTATTTTCTTTCTTTCTTTCTTTCTATAGTTAGTAACAGAATGTTGCCTGCTTATCCAAATAACCCCTAATTATTTTTCAGAAATGTCAATCTACATATTCATCCAAAGCTCGCAACATAACTCTATGGAAAGGCCAAGTTTGTGCTGGCGGTGAAAAAGGCAAGGATTCCTGCCAGGGAGACGGGGGAATGCCCCTAATGTATAAAAACGGCAAAACATACGAAGTTTTTGGACTGGTCAGTTTTGGGGCTTCACCTTGTGGAAGAGAAAATTTCCCTTCAGTATATACTAATGTTTATGAATATAAATCTTGGATTGATAGTAATATTGTAAACTAAGTTGCTTGACGTGAAATATAAAGATTTTGAGGTCTATCTAATATGAAGTTTCAGTTTTTAATATAGCGAATAGCTTTTTCCAGCTTTTGGTTTCATGCACCATCATAATAAAACTAACCTAGCAGATGTAGCGGTGAGAATCATCATTTCTTCCGAGAAATGTTTTAGTTGAGAATCAGGTAAGTAAGTACCAATATTTATATGTATCTCAGTATGGATTTAAAGTATTAATGACCATAAAGAAGCCTTGCTTATACCCGCGACTTCGTATGTATTCATCATTATGTACAGAATTTTAATCATATACCTATCAATCATCATCAATACATATAATAAAATCGTAACAGGTCGCTGTCTGTACATTGAAGATATATAAGAAAAAAGTTTATAGGGGGGCTTTTGAAGGCAATAGAATCCAAAACAATGTTTTTAGAATTTTTGTCTGGTTGTATGCTTGTCTGTACGTTTGTACACGCTAATCTCAGCAACCGCTCAACCGATTGCAATGTAGTTTTCTTTATTGCGTTGCGGTTTGCTCTATTTAACATTTAGTTTTTGTTTCATGTCAATCGGTTCATAAATTACTTTTTATTTAATAAAAAAGTTACATCAATCTAAAGAATCTGCAGCGTACGAAGTCGCGGGCTACAGCTAGTCAATAATATATCATCAGTCACAAGTTTCTGCAACTTCAGTTTAACCAAAGACGATTATCATTTAATCATCCGAAGTCAAAGTCAAATCGTTATATCGAAGAACACATACATACATACATATGGTCACGCCTTTATCCCCGAAGGGGTAGGCAGAGGCATATTATATGCCCACATTTCCCCTTTGTATAATTTGTCCCACGTAATAGGTGGTGAGCCGTATTGCCGTGTTTAAATGGACAGGCGCAGGTTGTGACTGCCTGCTGTTGGAATAAAGCCTTCAACTTAGCTTAACGACTGCCATTTTACTGGCAACCGGGACCCACGGCTTAACGTGCCTTCCGAAGCACGGAAACGCTCAAATAAATGTCACAAAGTGATCACATGGATGGTCACCCATCCATGGACCGGCCATAGTGAAAGTTGCTTACTGCAGTGATCGTTTACAGAACACTGAGTCCGCGGGGCCACGAGCGCTTCCTATATCGAAGAAGTAGACATTTTATCCTCAATGGCACAAACAAAATGTCAGAATTCCGAAAAAAAAAACTAGAATGACCACCGCACCGGTTTGGCACATGGCCCTGCCGAGGCAAACCGGTACGAAACTCAGGTGGAGCCAAAATACAAACAACATAAAACATATAATTATTATAACTACCAACACGACAATGAAACACTCATGTCCTCGCAAAGAGTTCTTTAAACGATCACTGCAGTACTCAGATTTTGCTATCGCTGGTCTTTGGATGGGTGACCGGCACGTGAACACTTTGTGACAGGGCGCCGAAATTTCAAGGCACTTCTATTTCACCAAAAAATTAAATAGGGAAGGCCAAGCTGGCGTCCAAAAAGCATGCAGTGCTCAGCAGGGCGTGATGATACTTTAGTGCGGCACAAACATTGCTGCTCTATAAGTTGCAAGTGCGGCCGCACGTGGAGTACTGCTATCAACTTTGGGCTGTGGCACCAGAATATCAGCTTCATCTATTCAACACGGTGCAAAAAGGAGGTATGAGAGTTGTCAACGAGGTTACGTAGCCCTTTCTCGATGGGAGAGACTATCCCTCTTAGTGTATTTACAAAGGTTTGAGCCCTGAGGAATTGTTTGATATCATGCCCACGGCTACGTTCTATCATCGCACCGCTCGCCACACACAGGATCATCCTCACACTTTGCCTCTGGAGCGCTCGAGTACGGTAAGGTCTGATAGGAGCTTTCTTCCCAGCACGTTTATATGTAGATTATGGAATGATTTCTCAAACTCTGACCGTATGGGTTCTTCAAATGGGGTCTTAGAAGGTTCTTGCAAGTATCGCAAACGTTCATAGACTGTGGTTACGACTTTCTATCAGGTGGGCCCGTAAACTCTTCTGTCAACTTAGTGGTGTAAAAAAATAAGTTCCGAAGTTAATAACTTAATATTTGTAGAAAAGAGAAGTCTAGAATTAACTAGCGGACGTCACGCGGTTTTACCCTCGTAGTTCCCGTTCCCGTGGGAATACGGAAATAAAATATGTTTGCCGCAAAGAGTGTACCTTTCCAAGAGTGAAAGAATTTTTTTAAATCGGTCCAGTAGTTCCGTAGCCTATTCGTTACAAACAAACAAACAAGAAAAACAGAAAGGCAAAAAAACAAATCTTTCCTCTTTATAATATAAGTATAGATATGCTTAGCTTTTTAAGGCCGCGTGGGTCAGATTTTGAGTTTTTTTGAAACAATCCTAGTCAAAAAGTAAAGGGTTTTTAAATCTGAAAAATATTTATATAATAGTTAAGGATATAAGCTAAACATATTCCGAGCCCGTTACACGATCCAATAAATTTCACTAGATAGAAAAAAACCCCAAAGTTGACTCTCTCAGAAAAGTTTTTTCAAAACTGTGGCTAAACTATTAACATTTTATATATTTTTTTTGCACTCAATTAAAGGTATTAAGTTTTTATACACATTTTCCGAGCGTTTTTTATAAACAACTATTTACATAGTTATCATGTACGAATATCCACCAAACGCAATAGAATTGCGCCGCTGACGGCCGATCTGTCTCGCCCTGGCGCTTGTGGAGGCAGGACCTGTGTCAGTTTTTTTCGCAACTATTTCGTAATTATTATGCCAAATTACGTTGAAATCGCGCCACAGTATAAAAATATCAGTAATGGGCAAAATGTAATTAGATTAACCGTTACAAATACATACGCGACTCATGGTAAAAATGTGGTGATCTTTTACTTCTTAAGTGTTTTCACGACATGGTAACCAGCTACCTAATGCATTAAAATGTCTACGAATTACATGATAATTTCGCAATCCCACATGGCAGCCACGCCGTAATCACAAAATTTCATGATGGGTATCGTTTAAGGTGTTTGTTCGTATGCTGAGTACGAATCACGTGATAATTTTGCAATCGAATATAGCCGCCGCGTCGTAATCACAAAATTTCATGATGGGTATCGTTTAAGGGGTTTTTTGGTATGCTGAGTACGAATCGCGTACTAATTTTGCAATACAAGATGGCCGCCGCGCCGTAATCTCAAAATTTCATGATGGGTATCGTTAAAGGGGTTTTTTGGTATGCTGAGTACGAAGTACGTGATAATTTTGCAATCCAATATGGCCGCCGCGCCGTAATCACATAATTTCATGATGGGTATCGTTTAAGGGGTTTGTTCGTATACTGAGTACGAATCACGTGATAATTTTGCAATCGAATATAGCCACCGCGCCGTAATCACAAAATTTCATGATGGGTATCGTTGAAGGGGTTTTTTGGTATGCTGAGTACGAATCGCGTACTAATTTTGCAATACAAGATGGCCGCCGCGCCGTAATCACAAAATTTCATGATGGGTATCGTTTAAGCGGTTTTTTGGTATGCTGAGTACGAAGTACGTGATAATTTTGCAATCCAATATGGCCGCCGCGCCGTAATCACAAAATTTCATGATGGGTATCGTTTATGGGGTTTGTTCGTATGCTGAGTACGAATCACGTGATAATTTTGCAATCGAATATAGCCGCCGCGCTGTAATCACAAAATTTCATGATGGGTATCGTTTAAGGGGTTTTTTGGTATGCTGAGTACGAATCGCGTACTAATTTTGCAATACAAGATGGCTGCCGCGCCATAATCACAAAATTTCATGATGGGTATCGTTTAAGGGGTTTTTAGGTATGCTGAGTACGAAGTACGTGATAATTTTGCAATCCAATATGGCCACCGCGCCGTAATCACAAAATTTCATGATGGGTATCGTTTAAGGGGTTTGTGCGTATGCTGAGTACGAAGTACGTGATAATTTTGCAATCCAATATGGCCGCCGCGCCGTAATCACAAAATTTCATGACGGGTATCGTTTAAGGGGTTTGTTCGTATGCTGAGTACGAATCACGTGATAATTTTGCAATCGAATATAGCCGCCGCGCCGTAATCACAAAATTTCATGACGGGTATCGTTTAAGGGGTTTGTTCGTATGCTGAGTACGAATCACGTGATAATTTTGCAATCGAATATAGCCGCCGCGCCGTAATCACAAAATTTCATGATGGGTATCGTTTAAGGGGTTTTTTGGTATGCTGAGTACGAATCGCGTACTAATTTTGCAATACAAGATGGCCACCGCACCGTAATCACAAAATTTCATAATGGGTATCGTTTAAGGGGTTTTTGGTATGCAGAGTACGAATCACGTGATAATTTTGCAATCCAATATGCCCGCCGCGCCGTAGTCACATAATTTTATGATTGGTATCGTAAATGGTAGTATCGTAAGTATGGTAGTATCGTAAATCATACGTAGCAGACTGTAGTGTAAAAGAGATAGAGACACATGTTCCATTCTTCGTTCTAACGGACTAAAAAAAATTGTTCAGTTTACTGTGAGTTAGTTAACCGCTAGCCATTTTGCAACTGTGCAAGACGTGGTCAGAGTTAAGAAGTTATTTATTTAACTCAGAGCTTACTAACTCTATATTTGTAATATTTAACTGGACTCTCCACGCAAGTGGGCCTAAATAGCTTAGGCGGCCAAATTGAATTCCAAAATTATCATGCTATTCGTACTCAGCATTCGAAAAACCCCATTAAACGATATTCATTATGAAATTATGTGATTACGGCGCGGTGGCCATTTTGGATTGCAAAATTATCATGTGATTCGTCCTCAGCATACCAAAAAACCCCTTAAACGATAACCATCATGGATTTTTGCAATTACGGCGCGGCGGCCATATTGCATTTCAAAATTATCACAGGATTCGTACTCAGCATACCAATACACCCCTTAACTTAAACGATACCCATCATGATATTTTGTGATTACGGCGCGGCGGCCATTTTGGATTGCGAAATTATCATGTGATTCGTACTCAGCATACCAAGAAACCCTTTAAACGATACCCATCATAAAATTTTGTGATTACGGCGCGGCGCCCATATTGGAATGCAAAATTATCATGTGATTCGTACTCAGCATACCAAAAAACCCCTTAAACGATACCCATCATGAAATTTTGTGATCACACCGCGGTGGCCATATTGTATTGCAAAATTATCACGTAATTCGTACTGAGCATACCAAAAACCCTTTAAACGATACCCATCATGAAATTTTGTGATTACACCGAAGCGGCCATTTTGGATTGCGAAATTATCACGTGATTCGTACTCAGCATACCAAGAAACCCTTTAAACGATACCCATCATAAAATTTTGTGATTACGGCGCGGCGCCCATATTGGAATGCAAAATTATCATGTGATTCGTACTCAGCATACCAAAAAAACCCCTTAAACGATACCCATCATGAAATTTTGTGATCACACCGCGGTGGCCATATTGGATTGCAAAATTATCATGTGATTCATACTTAGCATACCAAGAATTCCCTTAAACTATACCCATCATGAAATTGTGTGATTACGGCGCGGTGGCCATATTGGATTGCAAAATTAGTACGTAATTCGTACTCAGCATACCAAAAAACCCTTTAAACGATACCCATCATGAATTTTTGTGATTACACCGCGGCCGCCATTTTGGATTGCAAAATTATCACGTGATTCGTACTCAGCATACCAAGAAACCCCTTAAACGATATCCATCATGAAATTTTGTGATTACGGCGCGGCGCCCATATTGGGTTGCAAAATTATCACGTGATTCGTACTCAGCATACCAAAAAACCCCTTAAACGATACCCATCATGACATTTTGTGATTACGGCGCGGCGTCCATATTGGATTGCAAAATTAGTACGTGATTCGTACTCAGCATACCAAAAAACCCTTTAAACAACACCCATCATGAAATTTTGTGATTACACCGCGGCGGCCATTTTGGATTGCACAATGATCCCGTGATTCATACTTAGCATACCAACTTAAGAAAACTTTAGAAATTTTTATGACCAGCTATTATGTAATTTACATTTTTTACGCAACTGTAGCAAACGTACGCAACGGAAACTCTCAAAAGAAATGAAATATCCTAGTTGTCGAAAAATGTTTCGTTGCTGCTAAGCTCTTATTCGCCTTAGCGTGATGTTATATATTTTGGTATTTTTCAAAAATGGACATTCTGTTAAGAAACTCTTGAAATTCAACTAGCAGTCTCTTAGACTCTAGAGTTAGAACAACTAAACAAACAAACAAACTCTTTAGCTTAAAAATAATAGTATAATATACATAATTTATTTACGATTAACTCTTTTATTTTTATTTACGAAACTAATAAATCACTACACTTAATAAAGTTAGATGCATTTACTACGTCAAACAAAGTTAGCATGCTGTTTCTTTCTACTATACTGTATACTGTGGCATGAGAGTTGACTGCCGCTGCCGCCCGGCGCGCGGTGTGTCTTGCGCCCGGGGCGAGGGGAGCGCCAAGTAGCCTAGCATAGTAAGGAAAACGGGAACAGATATTCACACATTCTGTAGCATTACACAAAGCAAAATACTTACAAACTCAAATCATTGGTCAGTTTATTTATAAACAGTGTGATAATAATAAGATGTAAATGTATTCAATCAACATAGTGAGCTTGTTGGATAAAGACGTGTCTAAAGTGTATTATGGTTAAAATGAACAATATTTCGATATTTTTCTCGCTTTTTATATTGTGTTGTGTGGAAAATGGATGTAAGTGATATTACTTTTGATTAATTTGAATTTAATAACTTGTACTATTATGTACATTTAAGTTTTACTTACTTAGTAAAAGTTACCGGTTTCACCACGCGACATTCACAAATGAAGAAAGTCATCTTAAATATTGTGGAACAGTAATAAGCACATCTCTGGTGGAAATGCACCCCTATACTCCAATCTCCCGTAAGATTACAATTTATCCCGTGTTTGTGATTTATTATTTTTAGAATAATTTGTTCATTTCTGACAAATTTTTCAACGCACGCTATTCACACGTATCAATACAATATTTTTCTTTCTGAACTTACGGCAAATTACCTATTTATAGTAAATATTATGTAGTGGATTCAATCCAGTATTTCTAAAATATCGATCACATTGGCGCTACGCTTGTCTGCCATCTTAGTAGTATTAAAAAATATAAACAAAAGGTAATTTGTTCAACAAAGAACCAATAACCTGCTAAGAGGATTATTTATATTATTATTTCGTAACATTTTTGTTCACATAAATATTGCCTGTTATCCTCATGTTGGCCAAGTAATGAGTTAATTGAATAAGTAGATTTCGCGACTTGTTTTCCTCAAGTAACTTGGAAATTCCACAAATTCTTAGTATTTTGATACCGGTTTTAAAATAGTAATATTCAAATTTTTATGATGGCCTAGATATTGTACTGGAAAAGGACACAGGCAGGGAGAGAGCTAGCGTAAATTGGGAGAGACATACGACCAGCAGGGGACTGGTTAAGGATTTACATACATTTACAGGGCGTCCCACGGCTATGCCACATGGAGGGAAAGTACCTTGAATATTGTAGATGGAACATTTTACTGAAAGAAAACATTATTTTAATTAAAAAAACAATATAAACGGCATTCATAGATTTTTAAATAATTACATGGTTGAGCCGGGAATAGAACCCGCTACACAAGAAAAAATAATTACCCTGTAGCTTTATCATACTGATCGAAAGACTTCATCATAAGGATTATTTCTTGCTAAATAAATATAGTGTCAGAAATAAAAGGAAATTGCTTTTTAAATTAAAATAATGTCTTCTTTCAGTAAAATGTTCCATCTAAAATAATCAAATTAATTTCCCTCCATGTGGCATAGCCGTGGGACACCCTGTATATACATGCATTTAGGCAGAGGTATATTTTATGCCTACATTTCACCTTTTTTTAAATTTGTTCCACGTAGTAGGTGAGCCGTATTGCCGTGTGGAAATGGACGGGTGCAGGCTGTGACTACCTGCTGCAGAACTTGTTCAGGTCGTCTTATAGGCCTTCAACTTGGCTTAACGATTGCCATTTTACTGGCAATGTGCCTTCCGAAGCACGGAAACGCTCAAATAAATGTCACAAAGTGGTCACATGGATGATCACACATCCAAGGACCGGCTATAGTGAAAGTAGCTTACTGCAGTGATCGTTTACAGAACACTGAGTCCGCGAGGCCACGAGAGTGGCTATAGAATTTAATGTGTTGATTTTTTTTTGCATTATTTATGTTGATATTTGTCCAATGTTTTAAAAACAAGTTAAGGTTATTGGCAATACACCTTCGCCCGCAATATTTAGTGGAGCCACTACAACTTGGCTTGGAGGATCCATGTTATAAATGAATATTAACTAATGGAATCAGGCGTTACATGGCGGAAATCCATCCTAAAATGATAATAAAAGGAGAGGAGGGGGGAAGAGGAACCCGCCTCACACCCTTGATTCGTCAATCCTAACTTACAACCGTTAACGATAACCCCAACTAATTGTATGATGAACCGAACTCCTTAGGAAAGGAATTTTGGATGTGAGATAGGAAAAATTACCTGTACCCTCCAGATTGTTGGTAATTAGCACTACTCCGCTTAACAATGTGACCAATTTGTCAACACGTGTTTCGCCTACACACGAGGCATCTTCAGGACTGCTTGGCAGGATATTCGCTGGAGTAGTGCCAATTACCAACAATCTGGAGGGTACAGGTAATTATTCCTATCCCACATCCTGAGGAGTTCGGTTCGTCATTACTCCCATACAATTAGTTGGGGTTATCCTTAACGGTTGTAAGTTAGGATTGACGAATCGAGGGTGTGAGGCGGGTTCCTCTTCCCCCCTCCCCTCCTTTTATTATCATTAAAGGAATATTAATTTTGGGAGATGTCTGAGGAAGGATTGACTGCCTCGGTGGCTGCAGTAGCGTAACAGCCTGCCACCACGCTAAGGTTCCGCGTTCGATTCGTGGATCGGTTCAAATATTTGTGTGATCTACAAATTTTACGTTTGTTTAATATTATGTACCTATGTATTTAGTAAATATATATGTATGTCTATCGGTCGTCTAGATCCCATAGCACTTCTTAATTATTAGCTAAGTTTATACTTGATGATGTTGTGTGAGAAAGTCCGCAAATATAAAAAAAGGTTCTTGGCTACTACCTAAGTAAACGGGACGGGGTTTAAATTGCTAAATATCTGCAAATACCTATTAAAAATGCAGGAGTACGAACGGCACCATCGTAATAGTATAGAATATATTATATAATCTGTGGTAATAGTAATAGAGTTCTTATAATTTATATCTTTTTCTGTCCATCCGAAGGTTGCCTGGCAGAAATTGCTTTTTAGCATAAAGGGCGCCCTTTTACAATAACTGCAGATATTTATTTCTATACCTAAAGTATAACATGGTGTGCAAATAAAGTTATATTCAATTCTATCATGCCAATCTTTGACCTGAACTTACTATATACCATAATGATGAATTTTCAGATTCTACAACCAAAAGTGAATGCGCCGCACTGACTGGAATACCAGATCCTGATAGTGGATGCTGTGGTGTCGATGTTTATGGATCAAAACTCATTGGTATATTTTTTTGAGATTTTGAAAATGAACAAAGGGGTGTCTCTGATTGTCTGATAGATAAAATCCGAAACGATGTTATACGTCAGAGAACCAGAGTGATCGCCATAGCTCGCAGAGTATGCGTTTTGATGCGGTAGTAGGCTGGCTAATCTGTAGAACAATCAATAAAAAAAGCCCCCTAAACTTCGGCGGCATCTATACAAATATTATAAAGAGGAAAGATTTGATTGTTTGTTTGCATCGACTATACCTCGAAACTACTGGACCGGTTTGAAAAATTCTTTCACTGTTGGGAAGCTACACTCTTCTCGGTGAACATAAAGTATATTTTATTCCCGCATAGTTCGCTAGTTAGAAATATTGGTGAAAATTCCAGCTGTCTAGCTATCACGGTTCCTGAGCTACTGACTCGTGACAGACAGATAGACAGCGGAGCCCTAATAATAGGGTCGCGTTTTAACTCTTTGGGTACAAAATCCTAAAAACGTTTATGATTTCAGGTGGTTATTCAACAGAATTAGGCCAATATCCATGGTTGGCTCTCATTGAGTATTTGCATAAGGACAATGGTGATTTAAAGCCGTTGTGTGGAGGAACCCTAATTAGTACTAAATATGTATTGACGGCTGCCCATTGCCTGACTCCAACCCCACTCAGAACTTATACACCGTAAGTATATTTCTTTTAATATTAAGCTCGCGAAATTGACGTCGCAACTGACGGAAAGCCGTGGCGCATCTAGCGATTGGGGGCCACTCTCACAGTTCGTAAGACTTCTGACAGTGGTCCTCAAGTTGGCGGCCCTGTGATGTGCCTCTTCACACTTTTCTTGAAGAACCCGGGGTTGGGAGAGGGAAACACGTGCGCTGGCAGGTGGTTCCAAGCTTATATAGTTCGACAGAGAAACGATCTTTTAAATTAGACTGCCTCTGTGGCGCAGTCGGTAGTGATACCGCCTGCGGCGCTGGAGGTCGTGGGTTCGATTCCCACCGGAGACAAATATTTGTGTGACCCATAAATGTTTGTCTCAAGAGTCTGGGTGTTTCTATGTATAATATGTATGTATTTAAAAGTATATAAGTACCTATTAATATCCGTGGTCTGATACCCATAACACAAGCAGGTTATTCCTAGCTTACTTTGGGATCAGATAGCGTTGTGTGAGATGTCCGTGAATATTTATTATTATTTATTTATTTATTATTATAAATCGCTCATATTTTTGTATACTTAACTTTGACACACTGAAGCGCCCGTGACCCCGTGGTCTCAGTGTCCTGTAAACTGCAAACGATCACTGCAGTAAGCACCTTTCAATATAGCTGGTTTTTAGATGGGTGACCACCCCGTGACCACCGGGTGACAATTATTTGTGAGCGTATCTGTACTTTGGAAGGTAGGTTAAGCCGTTGGTCCAGGTTGGCAGTAAAATGATAGTCGTTTAGCCAAATGAAACGGCTATTGGTGGCTTGAACAATTTCAACAGCAGGCAGTCACAACCTGAGTCTGTTTTGTTTTTGTTTTACGTGAGGGAAAGTCCTCATGGAGACTATGCCGGACTTTTAACGACTAACCTAACCTAACCTAACAGCCTACAGCTGGGAGCCCCGGGTAAGCCCTCGGATGGATACCCCAGGACTCTCTACAGACTCACCTAAGGGGGGGGGGGGGTCAGGTGTTATTCCACGTTTTGGTGAAGGGGGTTTCGGGTGTTATCACGCTTACTTACACCATCTTAGGGCGGGTGGGGAGGGTGAATACCTCAAGGGCCTGCTTCTATAATGACGGTCTCCACGGTTTCCTGGTAGAGCTGGGACCGTCGTGCTTCGATTTCTGGAAACGCAGGCTTTTGGCCCCACTCCAGCGCCTCGCCTCGCATAAAATGTAAAATCTGGGCATATAATATCCCTATCCCTTCGGGGAAAAAAGGTGTGACCATTAATCTGTAGGTATTTATGTATTTTGGAGATGCAAAATGGGGAAACCCACTTTAAAATAATAACAGAGGGAGAGAAAAGGAACCCATTATTCCCTCTCGATTCATCCCGTCTACTCCCACCTGTTCTGTTGAGTAGTTCTGTCAACAGAACTACTTCAACTCTAAAATTGAGAGTTTGTGTGTATGTCGATCTCTCCCTTTATTGGGTTTCGTCCACAAAGGTTACTGTACTGTTACTAACAGGAGTTACTGAGACTTTACTATATCTGACTAAGTAGGCCAAATAGGTATGAACCGATTTGAATAAGTATTACACTGTTAGGAAACTACAGTATCCCCCCCCCCCCCCCAATCCCGCTATATTTTACCCTGTAATCTCACGGGAACGGCAACTACGCAGGTGAATCCGCGTGAGGTCAGCTAGTAATCCTACTTCCTACGAATATTATAAATCTGAAAGTTTGTGAAGATGTTTGGAGGTTTGTTACTGAACCACGCTCTAACGACTGAACGATTGGGCTGAAAATTGGTACCAACCAGGGTAGATTGTAGTCTAAAAACACGTAGGCTGCTTTTTCTGTGGGAAGCGGGATCGGGAAACAAATCTTGATTCATCATCACGACTTTTATCCCCGAAGGGGTAGGCAGAGGCGTATTATATGCCCACATTTCACCTTTTTTTTTATTTGTCCCACGTAATACGTTGTGAGCCATATTGCCGTGTTTAAATGGACAGGCGCAGGTTGTGACTGCCTGCTGTTGAAATAAAATCTTCAACTTGGCTTAACGACTGCCATTTTACTGGCAACCGGGACCAACGGCTTAACGTGCCTTCCGAAGCACGGAAACGCTCAAATAAATGTCACAAAGTGATCACATGAATGGTCACCCATCCATGGACCAGCCATAGTGAAAGTTGCTTACTGCAGTGATCGTTTACAGAACACTGAGTCCGCGGGGCCACGAGCGCTTCGACCGACGAACCAGGGTGGATTGTAGTCTAAAAAACACATAGGCTGCTTTTCCCATGGGAAGCGGGATCGGGAAACAAATCTTCAGCTAGTTAATATTAGGTATATCCTTTTCAGAACAAACGTACGTCTTGGAGAACACAATTTAACTAATATAGGACCTGACTGTTTTACTGACGGTACTGGATCAAAAGACTGTACCGATGGTGAAACAACGATACCAATCGACAAGTATATTTTACATCCAGACTTTATCTTGGGGAAGAGAGCAAACGACATAGCTTTGATTAAAATGAAGGAAAATGCTCCGTATACAGGTTTGTTAAACAAAATATATTCACGCTCGGGGTCCGTCTCAAAAAATGATGAAAAATAGGTTTTTAAAAAGTATGAGTCTTATTTACTTTTTTTTTGTTTACGTGAGGGAAATCCTCATGGATGTTATGCCGGACTCCTACCGACTAGAAAACCTCACGTAACGCCCAACAGCCTATGGTTGGGAGCCCCGGGGAAGCCCTCGGAAGGATGTCCAAGAACTCCCAAAAATGAGTTATTTACTTACTAGCTTCTTCCCGCGACTTTGTTCACAGGTGATTTTAACTACTAACCAATTGACTTTGACCTGTCCAGTGCATATATCTTCTATTAAAATATAAGTCAAGCTGTATTATCATTTCAGCTGAACGGATTTTAATGAAACATACAGCGTTATTTAAGTTAAAAAAATACCTATAAGATCCTAACAGTACAGCTATGATCAAGCTACTGAATTTTGCTCCAACCTTGAACAAATAAACAAACAAACAGATGCGAAGAAAAAAAAAAAATATGGACTACGCCCTAAAAGCCCTACATTATTGTCGATTACAGTTATATTTTTAAAGTTGTCTTGAATGTACCGTCACAGCTATTTTTAGAATTTTATAATAGGTAGTAGAGAAGAGAAGAGATTACTAGAGACTAGAAGACGTAAGAGGACAGAACGAATGCCAGGATAACTGTAAATGATGTAGTGCTGGAACAGGATGAGTTTGTATATCTTGGATGTGCATTTAGCAGGGCTGAACGGTATACCGCTGATATAGAAAAGAGGGTAACTGCGGGCAAAAGTGTGAATGGAGCGTTAGGCAAACTTTTAGGTACCAAGGCCTTAAGTCAAAAGGCCCAGCTCGCAGTACACAATGCGGTGCTGATACCTACGCTAACGTATGGAAGCGAGAGTTGGGTATGGCAGGAAACTCATGAAAGTAGAATAAACGCGGTCAACATGCGCGCGCTACGCAAAATCTGCGGAGTAACGCTCGCAGATCACGTTCGGAATGAAGATGTAAGAAAGAGAGTTGGTCTGAAAGAGAGTGTCGGTGTTAAAGTAAGGAAGGGCATGCTACGATGGTTCGGGCATGTGGAACGAATGGGAGATGAAAGAATGACAAAACAGATATACAACGCGAAAGTGGATGGACGTAGGAGTCGGGGAACGCCACGACACACCTACCACGACCAAATTAATCGTGTGTTAGTTGAAGGTGGTGTCAAGAGCCATAGGAACCGACGTGCATGCATGAAAAGAAAAATGAAAGTTGAAGAAGCAAGTGAGGTGTGTATGGACCGTGCCGTGTGGCGCTCGGTTCTTTCTGCCTACCCCGCAAGGGATTTGGCGTGAAGATAGTAGTAGTAGTAGAAGACGTAGGACCGTGTGTTTTGGTTACAGATCAGTGGTTGTGGTGCAATTTGGTAGAGGCTTACCTCCAGCAATGGATTGCTATAGTCTAATCTGGTAATTTTGATTTGTATTACAATTATAATCTCTACTATTATAAAATTATAAAGATAGGTGTGACGGTACATTCAAGATATTTTTTTTTAAAATAACTGTAATAAACTAATTTAGGGCTTCCGAGTTCAAATCTAAAGTTTCTTACTTCATGTCTGTTTGTTTGTTTATTTGTTCGGGGTTGGAACAAAATTCAGTAGCTCCATCATAATTATACTATTAGGATTTTGTAGATATTTTTTCAACTTAAATATCGCTGTATATTTCATCAAAATCCATTTAGCGGAAACGAGAATACAGCTTGACCTATGGTTTACTAGAAGCCCTATACGTTGGACTGGTCAAAGTTGTTGGTTATTTGTTAAACTCATCTCGCAAACGAAGTTGTGGGCAAAAGCTAGTAAGATACTATAAGTCCATTCTGCCCGATCTGGCAATAATGTACACATGTCATGTTTTGACAATCGTTGTCTAAGACAGATGAGTAGAAAAATAAATATATGGTTTAAAAAACCCTAGAAAAATACGCTTTTATAATGCACGAAAAAATCAAAAATAAATAATGGATCGTTCAAGTTGCCTCTATTTCTAGGCTAAAGTGTAAACGATGTGCTTTTAGTTATAATGTTTGATTGCAAAAGCGTGGGGCGCTGGAAAAGGAAAGACTTTCCTAGCGGAAGCTGCATGATGTCTTGTCAGATTAAGGATAAGGTCACATTTATAAACGCGTGTTTTTCTCGTGTTTTTAAACTATTAATTTACACTGTCACCCTTTTATATATCTATTGTGACTTTTACTATTATTAATATCATTTTAAATTTCGGAAATGTATTAACGATGATAGTCTTTAATTGAAATGCATAACATACTTACTTGAAAAGTAAAGTAGTTAATTATGCCTACGCATTTTCAACACCCACTTTTGTCAGTTTTTCGTGACACCCGCGTAATAGGAGCAAACCTATTACCGTTACGGATCTATATTAGATAATTTATAGGTAGGTCCTTAAAGTTTCGGCATTCCGAGATATTTAGTACAATATGTAGTAATCATGTAATAAGAATACAAAACGCATATATCCCCAAGCGGGTTTTTAACGGTAACCAAAGATATCTCGTTCTCGAAGAAGAACCTTACATTTTGACACTGTTAACGTATTCCCCTCATGTATCTACTTAATTGCCTGAAAGAAGAGGCGTTCCCTTTGGCAGCATAAACGTTATGCTCTTGTGCGACCTCATACAGCTTTTGGCAGGATTTTCAATATATAAGGATTAGTATTAATAATAGAAATTTGCTTACTAAAAAGTCTTGCTTATTCTAGCGCCCCACGCTTTTACAATCAAACATTATAACTAAAAGCACATAGTTTACACTTCAGCCTAGAAATAGAGGCAACTTGAACGATCCATAATTCATTTTTGATTTTTTCGTGCATTATAAAAGCGTATTTTTCTAGGGTTTCTTAAACCATTTATTTATTTTATACTTTTTAGTCACAACATTTATACCTTTACTAGCGGTTTCCCGCGGCTTCATCCGCGTAGAAGTCGTTATCGCATAATAGCATTACCCTCCTTTCGCGCAGTAAGTTAAAAAGTAGCCTATGTCCTTCCCTTAAACTCAAACTATCTTTATAACAAATTTCATCAAAATCGGTTCAGTGGTTTAGGCGTCAAAACGTAACAGACAGACAGACAGAGTTACTTTTGCATTTATAATATTAGTAGGGATTTCTGTATTACATGGTGTTTTGTCTGAGTTCGACTAATGTGAAAATATTTCATTATTACTCTAATACATAGTTATACATTTTATGCAGGTACCTATGTCAATATTTACACTCAATATTAACTTCAATATATATAACAGGTTTGTTATAACCTTAAACCCTAATCGTGGTCAAGTTCATTACACGACTTTTCTAACAAATCCAAACACAGCTATGATACGATGTTCAATCATGAAGTTACAGTTCATATCTTACGACTCTATCATCAGATCAGTTTGACAGCACCATATTATTGTATTGTTATCAGAACTACAAACATTTGGCAATTTTCATGACGCTACGATCCTTGGAACATGGTTAAATTAGTTACCTGAGATTCCATTGCATAGTTTTACAAGTCAATTAAAAAAAGATTTGTTATAACCTTGAAACCTAAGCCTGGTCAAAGTTCATTACAAGACTTTTCTGACGAATCCAAAAACAGATATAATACGATATTCCATCATGAAGTTCCAGTGCATATCTTCCGGCTCCATCATCAGATCAGTTCGACAGTACCATATTATTGTATTGTCATCAGAACTACATACAGCTGCCAATTTTCATGACGCTACGATCCTTGGAAGATGGTTAAATTAGCTACCTTAGATTCCACTTGTTTTCAGTGCCTATCTTCCGGCTCCATCATCATATCAGTTCGACAGTACCATATTATTGTATTGTCATCAGAACTACATACAGCTGCCAATTTTCATGACGCCACGATCCTTGGAAGCTGGTTAAATTAGCTACCTTAGATTCCACTTTTTCCATCGAAGTTTCAGTGCCTATCTTCCGGCTCCATCATCATATCAGTTTGACAGTACCATATTATTGTATTGTCATCAGAACTACATACAGCTGCCAATTTTCATGACCCTACGATCCTTGGAATCTGGTTAAATTAGCTGCCTTAGATTCCACCTGTTTTCAGTGCCTATCTTCCGGCTCCATCATCATATCAGTTTGACAGTACCATATTATTGTATTGTCATCAAAACTACATACATCTGCCAATTTTCATGACGCTACGATCCTTGGAAGATGGTTAAATTAGTTTCCTTAGATTCCATTACATTGTTAGTTACATACACGACGACCTAATAAAAGCGTATTAAATATAGTATGACAAATCATTGAATTTTTTACTATCCTGAATAGGTATGTTAAATGACAATAAACTATCTTATATAAGTTGGTTGGTGTCGAAATGATTGTAAGAACACTGTATGACTCCTGGATACTGGAATATAATCCAGGGTGAATACACAATTGCAAGTAACTATGGATATATAGGATCATCACCTACTTTTTGCGCAAAGCTATTGAAATACAGTATACAGTTCGTTGTTTGTAGGACGCGTGTTTTCTATGGTCAAGGTCGTTAGCCCTGTCAACAGCCAGTCGAACACTGTTTTTTATTATACAGGTTTATATAAACTGCTTTTTGCGACAAGTACACAACAAGTATAATAAGACTACTGACTTTCCTTGTGTTGAGTGTTCATCCATACTGCAATCATTTATTTTGAAATGTATCAAAAAAATGCTTGAACTTCTTTCATCTCCAAAACCACAGTATAAAGAGAACTACAGTATGATCTGTCGGCTGTGCCAAAACGTTAAGAGTGTCTAAAATATATATTATTCTAACGGAGTACAAAGTACTTCACGCGAGTATATAGCTACTTTATTGCAATGTTACAGATTTCATTCACCCCATATGTCTGCCTACCTCCGACGTAGCATTGAAAAACGGACGAATACAATTCATAATGTCTAGTTGGGGTACAAGCCATGGGCCAAGCGATGTGAAACTGCGTGTAACTTTGCCACTCGTCGAACAAAGCGTAAGTCTTTCACTGATAGTTTGAATTTATTCTTCAATCTATCTTTTTCTTCTTCTTGGGGTGCCATCTTCCTAACGAAGGTCCGCCGACCTTCGTTAAGATCAAAAACACCCGTTGTCTATTCAAAACTGCTGTATCCAAGGTTCAAATTGCCTTCATGGTCACCATCATGAAGGCAATTTGAACCTTGGATACAGCAGCTTTGAACAGAGAACGGGTGTTTTATTGTAGCTTTTATTGCGTAGGTTTTTGAGTCAGGATATTCTTCTTTTACCAAGATTGCGCTTTCCCTGTATCTTGCCCTGAATTCTGAGATAGAAAAAGTGGTATTTTGGATTTTGACCATCAGAGCTGACTTCTGAATGATTTGGGCAGTGGGCCCAGATTACAGATGCGCGATAGACAGAGGTGCCGATCTCCTATAGCAAAGGGAATCTTAACAATAATAGAACTTTCATCCCTCTACCCGTCGTGTTTCCCTTCTCATAGAATTTCGAATTCTTCAAGAGAAGCTTGAATAGGGCGTCAACTGGAAATCCAATGTTGGATTGCAAGATGCAGACTTTATCAAGTATTTCGAGATCCCATTCAAACTATACTATACTATACTATCTTCACGCCACACGGCACGGTCCATACACACCTCACTCGCCTCTTCAACTTTCATTTTTCTTTTCATGCATGCACGTCGGTTCCTACGGCTCTTGACACCACCCTCCACTAACACGTGATTAATTTGGTCGTGGTAGGTGTGTCGTGGCCTTCCCCGACTCCTACGTCCATCCACTTTCGCGTTGTATATCTGTTTTGTCATTCTTTCATCTCCCATTCGTTCCACATGCCCGAACCATCGTAGCATGCCCTTCCTTACTTTAACACCGACACTCTCTTTCAGACCAACTCTCTTTCTTACATCTTCATTCCGAACGCGATCTGCGAGCGTTACTCCGCAGATTTTGCGTAGCGCGCGCA
This sequence comes from Miltochrista miniata, assembly GCA_933228765.1. Taxonomy (NCBI): domain Eukaryota; kingdom Metazoa; phylum Arthropoda; class Insecta; order Lepidoptera; family Erebidae; genus Miltochrista; species Miltochrista miniata. The sequence continues at coordinate 19,421,901 of OW121773.1, forward strand.
TCGCGACCGCGTTTATTCTACTTTCATGCGTTTCCTGCCATACCCAACTCTCCCTTCCATACGTTAGCGTAGGTATCAGCACCGAATTGTGTACTGCGAGCTGGGCCTTTTGACTTAAGGCCTTGGTACCTAAAAGTTTGCCTAACGCTCCATTCACACTATTTCCCGCAGTTACCCTCTTTTCTACATCAGCGGTGTACCGTCCATCCCTGCTAAATGCACATCCAAGATATATAAACTCATCCACCTGTTCCAGCACTACATCATTTACAGTTATCCTGGCATTCGTTCTGTCCTCTTCTCTTTCGAATACCATCACTTTCGTTTTAGTCGCGTTCAAATGTAAGCCTCTCATTAGACAATCATCTTTCATCGTTGTGACTAGTGACTGTAGTTCTGATGGCGATTCGGCTATGAGCACGGCATCATCTGCATACAGCAAACAGTTCACAAGTAAGTCACCCATTCGCAATCCAACATTCATCGATCTTACTCTCATAAGACAATCGTCCAGGTACAGGACAAACAGCAGAGCCGACAGCACGCAACCCTGTCTGACGCCAATGTTGACGTCAAACCAGAGAGACAGGCTGCCGCCCACCCGCACACATGCCGTACATCCCACATATGTAGACTGCACAGCACGAAGCAGCGCACCTTCAATCCTGTATCCTGGCAATATATCCCAGAGATCCTTTCGTACAACTCTGTCAAATGCTTTCTTCATGTCCACAAAACCGCAGAAAACCTTCCGGCCTACAGCCAGCTGCTTCTCTACAATGTTGCGGAGCGAGAAAACTTGGTCCATACATCCCCTTCCATTTCAGAAACCACCCTGCGCCTCCCACAGTAATCCGTCAGATTCCACCCTCATTCTCCTTTCAATAATTTTGCCATACACTTTAGCTGCTATACTGATCAAACTGATGGCCCTATAGTTGGCGCACTCCATACGTGAGCCCTTGCCTTTATACAAGGGCACGACGATAGCACGCCTCCAGTCCATTGGAACCCCTCCAGTCTTCCAGCATAGATTGCTCAATGACCAGAAGGCGTCCCGGACGCAAGGACCACCTAATTTGATCATTTCAGCAGATATCTTATCAATTCCCGCAGACTTTCCATTTTTCAAGCTTCGTATCGACCATTCAATCTCTTCCAAAGTAATATCTCCGCTTGATGCTTGCACCACAAGATCAGTCATCGCCTCCCTCGCAGTGCCCGCATCCGGGAGATATTCATACATTTCTCCAAAATACTCATTCCACCGCTCTAACACCTCTAAGGGGTCCGCAAGAATGTCCCCAGCTTTACTCTTTATCTTATCCATTCTGGAAACTGACGAACAGCTCCGAGACTTCTTGACCTCCCTCCAAAAGAGTTTGGTATTCGTCTCGAAGTTCCTCGTCAGCTTCTCTTCCGCAATCATATTTATTCTTTCACGCTTCTCTTTCACTAAAGCTTTGGCTTCATTCTTGCAGAGGCGGTAAATTTCTTTCTTCGTGTCTTTCATACTGTCATTCAGTTGCAAAGATGAGACATAATCCAACCACGCTTTCTTCTTTCTTGCTACGCAGGATTGAACTTCTGCATCCCACCAGGCATCACCTTTCGAATGTTCATGTCTCTTTGCACTCCCACATGCTTCTTTTGCACTATCCACTATACTTTCTTTCATAATATTCCAGCATTCATCCACATCTAAGTCGGAAAGGCTCGCGTTTGCAAGCCTTTCACTGACTAAGCCAACATACATACTCCTTACGCTTTCATCTTCCAGTTTTTCACTCTTTATCCTTTCATAGTCTCCGAAAGGGACACGCACTCGCCAGTGCCTCCACTTCTTGAAAAGACCAACAAACCGGCTTACCACCAGGTAGTGATCAGTTTCAAGAGTGGGGCCTCTGTAGGCTCTTGTATCCCTTATAGCCTGTCGAAGACGATTGTCTATCAAAATCAGATCAATCACACTTTTTTCTTCCTTCCGTCTCCATGTATACGTGTGGATATCTTTGTGACGGAATAAACTGTTCGCCACAAGGAGGTCTCGTTCCAAGCATACGTCTAAGATTGACTTACCAGCATCATTCGCTCTCTTATCTCCATACGGACCAAGGACAGCATTGAAGCCATCTCGCTTGGTCCCCACCCATCCATTCAAATCACCACACATGATCAACTTTTCATTCCCGTCAGCCAAATCGAGGACGTCCCTAACGGATTCCCAGAACTCCGCGAGCACTTGGGGATTAGCCGAGCTGACGGGAGCATAGGCTGCGACCAAAAAAACTCTCGTGATCCCCAGTTTTATACGTACCCACAGGAGTCTTGGGCCTACCAATCCATAATCTTTCACTCCAGAGGCCAAACGGGAGGAGAGCAAGACACCCACTCCCCTACTGGCATGATCCTCTTGGTCCACTCCGGACCACAAAGCAATTATTCTGCCAGGAAGATCGTCGATGCCGCTCCCCTTCCGCTTAGTCTCTGTGACACACAATACATCCAGGCATCGCTCTTTCATTACATCCATCAATTCATTCATCTTAACTTCCATACCACCACGCACATTCCACGTGCCTATCCGGCACTCGGCTCCTCGCATCCCGCCAGAGTTGGCGCTGCGTGAAGGGTGGCGGCCCCCTTCGCCGCGTGCGCATGCAGTCGTACCGACGGGGGCATACCGGTACGCGTCGCCTCGGGGGGACGCCCTAGCCCTGTCGGCACTCATCGGTAGTGTTTTGTTTCGCGTTTTCGCTTTCGCCGCTACTTACGGGGAGGGCCCGAGCACAGGTAACGCTCTTCGTGAAGGCACACTACATCCCCCCCTAATTCCCATTCAAACACTCCTTCAAAAGGCATCTGCTGGTGCTTCTTGTACACAAGACTCTTAAACTGATCAGAGAATTATTTAAAAGTCCCATCATAACTAAGTCTCCTAATAGCCAGTGAAAGTAGACCCTAGCCTCGAAGCTCACGCAGGTTTGAAAAGTGGTCTAAATCCTATAGCACAAAGTATACTTACTAATATTGTAAAGGTAATAAAATCGGGGTTAATAATAAAAAAAATTATTAATAATAAAAAAAAAAATTCCTTCACTAATTATTATTGTTGTTGTTGTTTTTGTTGTTGTTGTTGTTATTTTTGTTTTTGTTGTTGTTTTTGTTGTTGTTGTTGTTGTTGTTGTTGTTGTTGTTGTTTTTGTTTTTGTTTTTGTTTTTGTTTTTGTTTTTGTTTTTGTTTTTGTTTTTGTTTTTGTTTTTGTTTTTGTTTTTGTTTTTGTTTTTGTTTTTGTTTTTGTTTTTGTTTTTGTTTTTGTTTTTGTTTTTGTTTTTGTTTTTGTTTTTGTTTTTGTTCTTGTTTTTGTTTTTGTTTTTGTTTTTGTTTTTTTTTTTTTTTAAATTTTAAAACTAAAATAAAATTTTATTACAATTCCTACACATAATAATTGAAAGGAACTTCGTTCCATTCGGGTGTCCCTTGACACCTCTCAAGTTTTTGTTTGTTTGCATCGAATAGTCTCCGAATCTACTTAACGGATTTCATAAATTCTTTCACTGTTGTTAAGCTACGCTATCATCGGGTAACATAGGTTAAATTTTATTCCCATATTTCCACGTGAACTGGAACTACAGTTCGTGCCAAATATCTTTGCGTCTCTGAAAGGCGGGAGAGGCACCTCTCCTGCCTCAGCTGCGCAGTAGTTTCTCCAGTAAAACCTATTAATGCACAATTACGGCGCGAACAAACGCACTTCACGGACGCAAAGTTATTTGGCGCGTGCTGTACGTGGGTGAAACCGCGTGACCTCCACTAGTATTAGCTAAATTTGGTCAAGATGACGTGTCAGAATGACCCAAATTATATTCATTTAAGTACTTATATTTATTTTATAGATATGCAATGAAGCTTTCAAAAGAGGTAAAGTAATTTTATCGAGTGGACAAATTTGTGCCGGAGGAGTGAAAGACCAGGATTCCTGCCGGGGTGATGCTGGAATGCCTCTAATGTATGAAAATGGGCAAAATATTGAAGCTGCTGGAATTGTCAGTTTTGGATGGACCCCTTGTGGTCAGGAAGGAGTTCCATCGGTGTATACCAATGTTTATGTTTATAAATCTTGGATAATTAGTAATGCTGTTGCTTAGCTTGGACAGTTTTGGTTTAAGTGCTTCATGAATCAGGCAGTACTTTTGAGAATTTTAAATACGCCAAAACCGAGACAGAGAATGTGAATAAATTGAAGAAAATCACATATTTTTTGTGTTTTATTTTAATCGCCTGCAATTTTAATAATTAATCTGTCTACTTTTCAAAATTACGTAATTTTAATGCCCCCCGTGACTTCCTGGTTACCTGTGGTCGATCAGAAGTACCTAACGTTGCAACTCTAATTTACCTAAACACATCAAGTTCCAGGGTCGATGAAACCATTTGGTAGCTATGTGAGTAATAAAAATAAACCACGCACGGGATTTAAGAAGGCATGGAATAAGTCCATTTGATTGGAACATAATTTAATATGCATTTCCCTTACTTTATGGTAATAAGTACAACAAAGTGTATTATTGGTCATTGTGCGTCAGAAGGATCTATTGACATTAGAAAACGGCAATAAGCGGCTTCCATTTTGAAGTTGGTACGAGTATCTACTCGATTAGGTTCTGGTAAATGTGCTCAAAGGACATTCAGTTCTAACCACGAGTACCTACTTCTTGATAAGTGAAATCGTTCCATCACATGTCACCAATTTTAAGGTCGTTTCGTCTACATTTTAGTACGGTTCTAGTTTCAAATTCTTTTTAACCATATTCATTATGCATTTCAACCTTTTTTTTAGTAGTATTAAATGTACTTTTCCCCTTTTGTTGAGTAGTAAAATGACTCGGCTGCGTGTAAGGGCTGAGATCCACTTGGTTGCCCGAAGACACCCTCACTCTGTAATCCATCGCTGGTTGAAGGTCTCGCAGTTCTATACTCTGACGAATGTCATTTTCTTGTCTGAAATATATGCATAATTCATTTCAGACAAACGATATTCCTAGTTGCTAGACACATATTTTTAATTTAATGTGAAATTATCGATCTTGACTCTAATCTGCATCTTTAGGTAAACCAGGCCAGACGCCTAACCGTAGAGTTAGACGGCCATCAAGACAGTAAGTAAGGCTAATATAATAATAAATGCTTAATTCGGCACGCACAAATAAAATAACATACAATAATATGAGAAAATAAAATGTATAGGTCCCTAAATGCGTGCTCGAAAAGGTCGCCATCTCAACTTTTTTGTTTTTTTTTAAACCACTAAGGTGGCAGACAAGCATACGGCCCACCAGAAGGACCGGTGGTCACCACAGCCTATGAACTAACTTGGTCAACTTGCTGCACTAACATGATATTGTTAGGCAGCGCTGGTTTTCAGATGACATACCTAAATCCTTTAAAAATTTTTCGAAAAATATATCTAACTAGGTGTAAAAGTTCTCATCAATTCAAATTAGTCAAGCCCAAACGCAAGGTAACTGTTGTAAATCGTTAAGGAACTCCCTCGACTGTCTTTCGATTCCATCATCAGATCGACTCGAGACCTTCATTCAATTGTAGTACATTAAAGCACTTAATTGAAAAGTTAACAAACGCACTAGTTGTCCCTACAATTTTCGGAGGTTGCCCTCGATTTTTCCTGGATCCCATCATCAGATCCTGACCTGGTGAAAATGGGTCCACCTAGAAGTAAACCCTATTCAACAAAAGAAAAAAAATTGAAATCCGTCTATAATTGACGGAAATATCGGTGAACATCTGAACATACATAAAAAAACATACAGACGAATTGAGAACCTCCTCCTTTTTTGAAGTCGGTTAAAAAGTAATTCAAATAAATTAAATTAAATTTATATTAGCGCCATCTGTAGATAAACTTGTACATTAATGTAAGTGAAAATGCTTTTAGAACAAAACAGTTCATTGTAATCCTACAAAATAAAGTAAATTTTAATCTTCTTAGTTAACGTTTATTTAAATTGTTATTATTTTAGTAAATATTATTTAGTTTGATGGATGTTGAAAGTATGAATTTCTATTTTACAATATAAGACGTAGTAATCTGTGACATGAGTTAATATATTTTGATAATATTAGCGCCATCTGTTGAAAAATACGTAGACTATTTAAGTTGTAGGAAATGCTTCTGGAACAAATTATCTGCATTGAAAGCACGCTTTTCGCTGTTTAAGTTGGCGCAGAGAAATATGCAAGTAGATGTCGCTAGCAGGAAAGAAAATGATTACAACAACCCTTTGTGCTCGGTAGGACTTGAGATTTCCCGAACGCCGAATTGGTTTTTCTGGGCGACTTCAATGGTCACCACACTGAGTGGTTAGGGTCGGACAGGCCGCCCACGCGTTCGCTCTCTCCCATGGTCGGACCCAAGTGGTACGCGGGATTACACGCATATCGGACAGGTCGGACCGTGAACTCTCCCTGCTGGACTGTTGACGAGTTATCCAGCACAGTACAGTGTGTCGGTTGGCGCCCCACTGGGTGATTACGACCACTGTGTTGTGCGTGCCCGCCTGAAGGTGTCATCTCCTGCAAGGGCAGTAAAGGTGACGCGGCGATTGCGGTACTTGAACAAGTTCCTGGAATACAAGAAAACTAGAACATTTCACATGCAAATAGTCTACGTTTTTATAATGTATCAAAACTCTTTTCTTCAGTCAATTCTATACTAGAAAAGTGTCAACCAGGTAAATTTAATCGAGTGAACGCGTCTTTCTTGACAATCGTCTACCGCCTACTTAAAATTCAGGAGGCTTGCTATCTAAAACGTAATGGGTATTACTTGCAAGCGTATTTGAATCTCGACGGCTAGATTATACGAGTAGGTATGGGGTGTTAGCTGAAGATATTAGGTACAATAAAAAGAACTGAAGCGCTCGTGGCCCCGCGGACTCAGTGTTCTGTAAACGATCACTGAAGTAAGCAACTTTCACTATGGCCGGTCCATGGATGGGTGACCATCCACGTGATCACTTTGTGACATTTATTTGAGCGTTTCCGTGCTTCGGAAGGCACGTTAAGCCGTTGGTCCCGGTTGCCAGTAAAATGGCAGTCGTTAAGCTAAGTTGAAGGCTTTATTTCAACAGCAGGCAGTCACAACCTGCGCCTGTCCATTTAAACACGGCAATACGGCTCACCACCTATTACGTGGGACATATTATACAAAGGTGAAATGTGGGCATATAATATGCCTCTGCCTACCCCTTCGGGGATAAGAGGCGTGACCATATGTATGTATGTATGTAAAAAGAACTGAAGCGAGAATGGGACTAAGAGACTTAAGACTTTAATTTATTTTTATTACTTACCAGCTGATTTCAAGCGGTTTCACCCGCGTAGCTCCCGTTCCCGTGGGAATATGGTAATTTAATAAAATATAGCATAAGTTACCCGGGAATAGTTTAGCTTCCCACCATTGAAAAAAATGTTATACCATTTTTTCTTCTTTATGATCTTTGTGTAGACTAGAAAGCGTCAGCGGCTACACTTCCCGCATCCCATGGGAATTTATTCCCAGGAAAAAAGAAGCCTATGTGTTATTCCAAACTAGATTATTATTATATATCTGTACCAAATTTCAGCCACAATAGTTCGAGCGAGAAAGAGTCACAAACAGCCATCCATTACTTATGAACTTTAGTGTTAATTTAGAAAAGACTAGCTGATGCCCGCAGCTTCGCCCGCGATGGCGCTGTATGTGAAAAATGATTCTCCCGCTTTTCTGTTGAAATTTTTCCTGAATTTTCTTGGCTATAAACCTCACGGAGCTCGAGACCTTTCCAACGAATGCAAAACCGTGAAAATCGGTTCGTGCGTTCTGGAGTTATAGCGTCAGGAAGGAAAACCCGACTTATTTTTATATAATAGATAATTATTTCAAACTAGCTGACCCTCGCAACTTCGTTTACGTCACATAGGGTCTATGAAAGGAGAGGTATTTCTTTATCAGACGCCTAGGAGCGTGTGAAACTGCCCTGTTTGCTTAATCAGAAAAGAACTTAAAGATTCAGTCTATTCTAAAAACTGAATTATTTTACAATACCGTTACTCTTTAAATCGTATCCTTAAATAATAGGTTTAGCGAAAGTTGAGATGTCTCTAATTTTTGAAATACATAGGTAACTCTCAATATTGAAACTTGTGTGGAACAATCCGTATAGTTATAACACAAAAAAAATATTTGAAATCGGACCACGCGTTGAGAACTTACAACTGAAAACCCATTTTATCTTTCATTCCCTCTCCCGGGACAACCGTGCAAAATATCGGGATCAAAAGTATCCTAGAACTTTCCTCGGACTATAAGCTCGAAATGTACCAAGTATCATTCAATTTGGTTCAGTAGTTTCGGCGTGATACTTATTTGGGAAAGATCGTAAAAATATGTGGATAGTTAGGACATAAAAACATAGAAATTGATGATTTTTATAGTGTTTAATATGTCCAGGCAATTGGGTAAATTATTTTGATTTTTTTTACACACAATCGTGTAAACAAATACTTGATTAATCAAGAATTTAAAAAAATAATTTTAAGATTTCAGTACAAAAAATTACCAACAGATGGCGCTCATCGATTTAAATTCAAGATAGCGTTTGGTTTCCTAAAAGTTTATATAAAGATGTCATCTGGCCTACAGTTAACGAATTTATTATAATATAATATAATAATATAATAATAATATAATAATATATATAATATATAATGTATATTTGTATTTGTATAGATGTATAGATATATAGTCCAATCCTGCCCGATCTGACAATAATGTAAACATGTCATGTTTTGACAATCGTATCGTTGTCTAAGATAGATTAGTAGAAAAATATAGTTTGACAAATCATTGAATTTTTTACTATCCTGAGTAGGTATTTCAAATGAAAATAAACTATCATAAAGAAGTTATTTGGTGTCGAAATGATTGTAAGAACACTGTATGACTCCTGGATACTGGAATATATTCAGGGTGAATACTCAATTGCAAGTAACTATGGATAGATAGGATCAAACTTGTTTGTTTACATTTTTGCGCAGAGCTATTGAAATACAGTATATAGATAGCCTTAATCATTAAGCTCTTTTATGATTAAGCCAACACGCCAGTTTAGATTTACCCTCACATTTAAAGGAATCCTTGAATTATAGGTTTTGCGAAAGTTGAGATGTCTCTAATTCCGGAACTACAAAACCCTCACATTGAAACTTGTGTGGAACAATCTTTATAGTACTCCCTTTCCAATACTGAAAAAATATTTGAAATCGGATCACGCGTTAAGAAATTACAACTGAAAAACCATTTTGTCTTTTATCCCCTCTCCCGCAGGAACCGCGCAATATATCGGGATCAAAAGTATCCTAGAACCTTCCTCGGATCATAAGCTTAGATCGTGCCTAGTTTCATTCAAAACGATTCAGTAGTTTTGGCGTGATACTTATTCGGGATACAGACAGACAGACTGACAGACAGACATGAAAATTTTAAATTACATTTTCGGCTTCAGTATCGATTAGAGAACGCCCTACAATTAAAATTTTCAAAATATCTTCCATGTACAGACTCTCGACCCTCTACAGTTTTATTATATGTATAGATATCTTCCATGTACAGACTCTCGACCCTCTACAGTTTTATTATATGTATAGAAGAAGTAAGGGAAATGGATCACTCATAGACCTGCATGTCTCGGTGTGTAATAATTGTTCTGTAGACAAACATGGACTTTTCTTGTAAATAGAAATACTGTCACAAACGGCCACCCATCTTAGAACTTCCCGTAGCATAAGATCGGTTACAGAGCTAAGAGTGCTTCTTTTAACTTATCAATACATATAATAAAATCGTAACAGGTCGCTGTCTGTACATGGAAGATAAATAAGAAAAAATATTATAGGGGGACTTTATGAACGCAATAGAACCCAAAACAATGATTTTTAGAATTTTTGTCTGTTTGTCTGTATGTCTGTATGTCTGTATGTCTGTTTGTCTGTACGGTTGTGCACGCTAATCTCAGTAACCGCTTAACCGATTGCAATGCGGTTTTCTTTATTGTGTTGAGGTTTGCTCCACTTAACATTTAGCGTTTATTTCATGTCAATCGGTTTATAAATAAAAAAGTTATAACACTTTTAAGAATCAGATATTTTTAAAATTTTAATTGTAGCGGTTTCTTTGAATGAGAGTGTAAATCTAAACTGGCGTGTTGGCTTAATCAATACATCAATATCATCAATATCAATATCAACATCAATCAATCAAGATCAATCAATACATATAATAAAATCGTAACAGGTCGCTGTCTGTACATGGATAATAAATAAGAAAAATATTATAGGGGGCTTTATGAACGCAATAGAACCCAAAACAATGATTTTTAGAATTTTTGTCTATGTGTCTGTATGTCTGTTTGTCTGTACGGTTATAAATGTAAATAAATAAATTCTTTTATTTACCAACAATAAAAATTGGATTACATTTTCTTATATTTACAGAATTACAAGATAATTTGGTTGTGGATCTCTGGTGCCTGAATTAGGTAATAAATTACCTGTGTTACTGGTCACCAGGTTTCCACTACACACATTAATACAAAACTGCGAAAGTAGAAATGTACATTGTATTTTTGGTGTCTCAGCTAACAATTGAAAAGTGGTTGTGCACGCTAATCTCAGTAACCGCTTAACCGATTGCAATGCGGTTTTTTTTATTGTGTTGAGGTTTGCTCCACTTAACATTTAACGTTTATTTCATGTCAATCGGTTTATAAATAAAAAAAGTTAAAACACTTTTAAGAATCAGATATGTTTAAAATTTTAACTGTAGCGGTTTCTTTGAATGAGAGTGTAAATCTAAACTGGCGTTTTGGCTTAATCAATACATCAATATCAATCAATCAATCAATATCAATATCAATACATGTAATAATCATCAATCAATACATATAATAAAATCGTAACAGGTCGCTGTCTGTACATGGATAATAAATAAGAAAAAATATTATAGGGGGGCTTTATGAACGCAATAGAACCCAAAACAATAATTTTCAGAAGTTTTGTCTGTGTGTCTGTTTGTCTGTACGGTTGTGCACGCTAATCTCAGTAACCGCTTAACCGATTGCAATGCGGTTTTTTTATTGTGTTGAGGTTTGCTCCACTTAACATTTAGCGTTTATTTCATGTCAATCGGTTTATAAATAAAAAAGTTAAAACACTTTTAAGAAACAGATATGTTTAAAATTTTACCTGTAGCGGTTTCTTAGATGAGAGTGTAAATCTAAACTGGCGTTTTGGCTTAATCAATATATCAATATCAATCAATCAATCAATATCAATACATGTAATAAAATCGTAACAGGTCGCTGTCTGTACATGGAAGATAAATAAGAAAAAATATTATAAGGGGGCTTTATGAACGCAATAGAACCCAAAACAATGATTTTTAGAATTTTTGTCTGTTTGTCTGTATGTCTGTTTGTCTGTAGGGTTGTGCACGCTAATCTCAGTAACCGCTTAACCGATTGCAATGCGGTTTTTTTATTGTGTTGAGGTTTGTTCCACTTAACATTATCGTCTATTTCATATCAATCGGTTTATAAAAAAAAGTTATAACACTTTTAAGAATCAGATATGTTTAAAATTTTAACTGTAGCGGTTTCTTTGAATGAGAGTGTAAATCTAAACTGGCGTTTTAGCTTAATCAATACATCAATATCAATCAATCAATCAATATCAATATCAATCAATACATGTAATAAAATCGTAACAGGTCGCTGTCTGTACATGGATAATAAATAAGAAAAAATATTATAGGGGGGCTTTATGAACGCAATAGAACCAAAAACAATGATTTTTAGAATTTTTGTCTGTGTGTCTGTATGTCTGTTTGTCTGTACGGTTGTGCACGCTAATCTCAGTAACCGCTTAACCGATTGCAATGCGGTTTTTTTTATTGTGTTGAGGTTTGCTCCACTTAACATTTAGCGTTTATTTCATGTCAATCGGTTTATAAATAAAAAAAGTTAAAACACTTTTAAGAATCAGATATGTTTCAAATTTTAACTGTAGCGGTTTCTTTGAATGAGAGTGTAAATCTAAACTGGCGTTTTGGCTTACTCAAAACATCAATATCAATCAATCAATCAATATCAATATCAATATCATCAATACATGTAATAAAATCGTAACAGGTCGCTGTCTGTACATGGAAGATAAATAAGAAAAAATATTATAGGGAGGCTTTATGAACGCAATAGAACCCAAAACAATGAATTTTAGAATTTTTGTCTGTTTGTCTGTATGTCTGTTTGTCTGTACGGTTGTGCACGCTAATCTCAGTAACCGCTTAACCGATTGCAATGCGGTTTTTTTATTGTGTTGAGGTTTGTTCCACTTAACATTTAGCGTTTATTTCATGTCAATCGGTTTATAAAAAAAAGTTATAATACTATTAAGAATCAGATACGTTTAAAATTTTAATTGTAGCGGTTTCTTTGAATGAGAGTGTAAATCTAAACTGGCATGTTGGCTTAATCAATACATCAATATATACATACATACATACATACATATATAATAAAATCGTAACAGGTCGCTGTCTGTACATAGAAGATAAATAAGAAAAATATTATAGGGGGGCTTTATGAACGCAATAGAACCCAAAACAATGATTTTTAGAATTTTTGTCTGTTTGTCTGTATGTCTGTTTGTCTGTACGGTTGCACGCTAATCTCAGTAACCGCTTAATCGATTGCGATGCGGTTTTTATTATTGTGTTGAAGTTTGCTCCACTTAACATTTAGCGTTTATTTCATGACAATCGATTTATAAATAAAAAAGTTATAACACTTTTAAGAATCAGATATGTTTAAAATTTTAATTGTAGCGGTTTCTTTGAATGAGAGTGTAAATCTAAACTGGCGTGTTGGCTTTATCTTATTTTAAAAAAATCATTAAGCTCTTTTATGATTAAGCAAACAGGGCAGTGTCACACGCTGCTTGATGAGTCTGATGAAGAAATACCTCTCCTTTCATACTCCTAATGTGACGTAAACAAGGTTGCGGGGTCAGCTATCAATATCAATCAATACATATAATAAAATCATAACAAGTCGCTGTCTGTACATGGTAGAAAAATAAGAAAAAATATTATAGGGGGGCTTTATGAACGCAATAGAACCCAAAACAATGACTTTTGGAATTTTTGTCTGTTTGTCTGGACCCAAAACAATTCAGGCCACGCCTTCGGCGCGGACTGAATTGTTTCAAAATAGACTTAATCTTTAAGCTCTTTTATGATTAAGCAAACAGGGCAGTTTCACACGCTGCTTGATGAGTCTGCTGAAGAAATACCTCTCCTTTCATACACCTTATGTGACGTTAACGAAGTTGCGGGTTCAGCTAGTAACTAATATAATATTTACGTCCGAAGCTAAAAGTATCAAGCATCGTAAAAAAGTTACCCTCTCATAATGTTTGAGTATCTAACAAAAAGTCTATTTAAGTCCCAAAACGTTTGAAAACTTGGGCTGAACAAGTTTTAGTGGATATCGCTTCGAACACGATTTAGTTGGGATGTGCACCGAACTGAAAAATTGGCGTGTGTCTCTAGGGAGTAAAGTTAGTTTAGTTTAATAGTTCCAGAAGTTCAAAGCTACCACTTGTGAGGGTTTACAAAGATCAAACCAGATTGGGAATTGTAGAAAACATCCATGTGACTTATTTGTTTTCTGATTTAAGTACTGTAATTATGATTATCGTCAACATACAGGTCATAGTGTCACCTTACTCCCTGTAGGGTTAGGCAGAGGCATATTTGATAAATAGCATTAATACTGAATTACCGGCCTCCGTGACCGAGGACCTTAAGTAGGCCAGGACGGTGACGTGTCTTTTCAACTCTCAAAGACTCGACGCCTAAGCTATAGAATCAGATACCTATCATGGCCATGAAAATTTAACAATGCTGTAAATTTTCTATCTGAACTCGATTCTTGACTGACATATTAGGAAATTTACACAAGCGTAGAGGTATTTGTCGGTGCAAATTAGATCATCGATTTAAAGCGAGGCATCCAATTTTACGGTCGGTCTCCCTTGATCTCCAGGGAGGGAACTCTTGTGAAATTTCTATACTATACTAATATTACCTATATAGAAGCAAGATTTGGATGTTTGTCTATGCTTATTATAAAGAGGAAAAATTTGATTGTTCGTTGTAATGAAATAATATTTTAATTCGGTTCAGTAACTTCGTAGCATACAAAGCTACTTATTTCACTACTTGTATCACAAACGAAGCCGTGCGACATAGCTAGTATACTTATTACGTGGTATAACTATAATCTTAAAATAAATCGCAATACTAAAATTAGTCTCTGCAATATTCGTCAAAATAATCTGATTGTATTGCCAACAATCAACACTTTCGATGGAATCTCAACAACTTTCCAACTCCAAAATAATAAACTTCAAATAGCGCGCCATCTTCCTACTATTGGTATTTTATGACTCAGGTATGTAAAATTAATAACTAAAAACTAAATTCTCGTTGAAGTTCAAATTTTTCTCTCCAAGTATTTCAATAACCGTACCTTTTTTTTTTTTTTTTTGTTTAACGTGAGGGAAAATCCTCATAGGATGTTATGCCGGACTCTTACCGACTAAAAAACCTCACGCCACGCCCAACAGCCTATGGTTGAGAGCCCCGGGTAAGCCCTCAGGAAGGATGTCCCTTGACTCCCAACAGACCTACGGCCGCCAATGCGGCCTCGCCCAGGGGGTGGTTCGGGTGCAATCCCGCGTCTATGGGGGGTTTCGGGTGTGACCCCACTTCTAAGGGGGGGGGGGGGGGCGTGCGTGAGTTGCTCACGTCACGCTGCCGTCATGGGCCTGCTTCTGTAAGGACGTAAGGACGGTGAGCGGCCCTCTCACCGTCCTCAGACCCCCGGTCATGGAGGCCGATAGTCCTCGGCGAAGACACGTCGGCGGCGCCCAGGGCGCCGACTGCGGAACTCGGGTGGGAGAGTTCTCTCCCGCACCCGGCCCGCCGCCTCCTTCGCGAGCATGACCTGCTCGCAGAAAGAGGCGGCGCAGTCCCACTTACTCCCGCTGGAGAGCATGGCTCGCACCATGGCCTCGAGCGAGAGAGTGTCCACGCCCAAACCCACTACGAGGACCTGGCGCTGTTGTGCCCACGCCGCGCCGTGCACTCCACCAGAGTGTGGAGCGCCGTGTCATCGCTGCGGTCCTCGCAGTGCTGACACTCGGCCGTGGTTTCCCGGTGTTTTCGCCACAGATACCTACCGAAGCTACCGTGCCCGGCAAGCATCTGTGTCAACCGGTAGGAGAGAGCACCGTGTCTTCTCTCCAGCCACTCGTCCATGACCGGTCTGACGGCCGCGATTGTGGCGAATCCCCCCTTTGATTGCTCAAGTCGCACCTTCCATGTCTCCACGGTTTCCTGGTGGAGCAGGGTCCGCTGGGCCTCGATTTCTCGAGACGCAGGCCTTTGGCCCCGCTCCAGCGCCTCCTTGCGCCATCTGAACAGTGACGCAAGGGCTCTCGCTTCCAGGTCCCATGGAGGGGTCCCGGCTAGGAGACATGCCGCCTCACCGGAGATCGTGCGGTATCCTCTTATCACCCTGACGGCCATCACTCTCTGCGGGCTCAGCAGTCGAGCCTCATTGCTGGCCGTCAGGGTCTCCGCCCATACGGGAGCCCCGTACAGGGCCATGCTTCGCACGATCCCCAGGTACAGCCTCCTGTAGGGAGCGTTGGGTCCCCTGATGTTGGGCATCAACCGCGCGAGTGCGGCCGATGCTCCCCTCAGTTTTGGGACCAAACTTCGGAAGTGATGTCCGAAGTTCCACCGGCCATCGAGTACGAGCCCCAGATACTTCATCGAGGGCTCGATGCCGATGCTGACGCCCCCTACCTGTAGGCTGGATCCCGCAGGTGGCCCCATCCGAGGTCCGTGGAAGCACAGAGCCTCGGATTTGTGAAGGGCGACCTCGAGACCCAGTCGCCGAATCCGACCTACGACCTGAGCAACCCCTGCCGTGGCCTTAAGTGCTGCGTCACGGTGCGTTGCTCCCCGCGCCGTAACGAGGGTGTCGTCGGCGTAACACGTTACGCCGACCCCTCTGAGCAACGGACCACGCAGCACCCAGTCGTAACCGATGCTCCACAGGAGCGGTCCTAACACCGATCCCTGTGGAACACCGCACGACACATCTCGCCGACCCGGCCCTAGCCAGCTCGGGTAAGTTATGGCTCTCTCGGAGAGATAAGCCCCGACAATTCGACGGAGGTAGGGAGGCACTCCATGATAGATAAGCGCCTCCCTGACGCCGCTCCAGGGCAAGGTGTTGAATGCGTTGGCGATGTCGAGGGACACCGCCACCACCACCTCACCCTGTGAGACTGCTTCCTCCGTCAGGCCTCTAATGCGCATGATCGCGTCCACGGTGGAGCGTCCCTGACGGAAGCCAAACTGACTATCCGCCAGATCAGGCCCCACGCGTGTGAGGTGCTCGACGAGGCGTTGTGCAATAATGCGCTCAAAGAGCTTGCACACCTCGTCGAGCAACACGATCGGCCGGTACCCTGATGGGGAAATTGCCGGCCGCCCCGCCTTTCGAATCAAGACCAGTTTCCCTGTCTTCCAGACCTTGGGAAACTGGCCTTTTTCGAGGCATGCGCTATATCAATAACCGTACCTACAATTTTTTAAAGAATTGATAGGCGCAGGTTCAAAAAATATTGGTTCAGAACGACAAGTATAATGCCCGCCTTCCACTGCGAGCGAGTCGGACCCATTACGGACTCCGCTATACTCGTAACGACTATTTTCATACATGTCCTTCCACCAAAGCGGACATGACATGTATCGAAAATCATCGTTACGTGTGGTCCTCAAATTTATGTTTCGAATTTTCGCTTAATTTGGGCAGGATGACAATGACACATACTTACTTACATTAAGGACATATTTACCATTTTTTACATAGTATTTGCACAAATTAGAGATAGTACAGATGGAAACACATACTAAATTCGCTGAGGCTAGGCTTAGGAGAGGTTGAGGAGAGTTTTCGATACTGATTTGTGCGCGACTGTGTGTAGCAGAGGGTAGGTGCACAAATTAGAGACACAGTACAGATGGAAAACATCCATCTGTACTACTTATCTCTAATTTGTGGTAGGTGTGAAAAAGAGTACATACCTACATGAGATTTCCATCTGTACTATCTCTAATTTGTATAAAATATCCCAAAAATTATATAGTGTTGTCATTATTTGGTCGAATGTGTTGTCTTTGAAAACTTGATCACGAAATTCTCGAACGCAACTCGAATTCTGTTCATTTGAAAGATAAACAACCACAATATTCGAAGCATTTGTAGTAATCCACAGCAATCCAGTACAGTTTGACGAACAAACAAATAATTAATCCACAGTGGCGAGGCTACAGTTTAATTGCTTGTTACAGTTTGTCTTACTCGGCGTTCTAGTCCGCCATCTTGGAAAATTGGTCCTTCATTGCTATTATTTGTTGGTTTATAATTAAAAGTTTATTCGGGAAGTTAGATATCATCCAATCAATTCAGATTGTCACAGCCTTTAAGTAAAAACTTGTTTTTCTTATTTTAGTCGAATATAGCAATGACCTTGAATGTTGAAAGATGAAAAGCCAGAAGTCGGTCAAAGAAGATGGACTATTTAAAAAAATATATGAATGGAAGTAGAAAACATATTGCGTCGACACCAAATATATTGGGGCAAGAACATGGCAGTGATGACAATTCACTGCTGAACAAGGCCTTTGCCAATTTTCATCATCGTTCAGTAGGTAATTTGTGCAGGTTTGTTGCAGTAATTGTGCGAGTTTATTTCCATTTTCCAGAAGGTGTTTGGAATATCATTTTATTTGCTACGTTAGTAGTATGAAAAATAGTTTTACTCACTTTGTTGACTTAGAGAAACATGGTGTTGATGCTTTGAAACAAAAACGAAAGAAGTTATAAAATACTCGTAACCAAAATAGCTCGGCGGGATGTGTCGTGCGGTGTTCCAGAAGGTTGTGTGAAAGAGGTGGCTGGCGGGAACGAGGAGTACTCTCCCAACCGAGTTCCGCAGTCGGCAGTTTGGGCGCCGCCGACGTGTCTTCGCCGAAGACTATCGGCTTCCATGACCGGGGGCCTAAGGACGGTGAGAGGGCTGCTCACCGTCTTTACAGAAGCAGGCCCATGACGGCAGCGTGACGTGAGGGATTCACGCACGCCCCCCGTTAGAAGCGCGGAATAGCACCCGAACCACCCCCTAGGCGGCCGTGGGTCTGTTGGGAGTCCTGGGACATCCTACCGAGGGCTTACCCGGGGCTAAAAACCATAGGTTGTTGGGCGTTACGTGAGGTTTTTTAGTTGGTAGGAGTCCGGCATAGCATCCATGAGGATTTTTCCTCACGTTGAAAAAAAAACAAAAATAGCTCTCTGCACTTGAGAACTTTTGTATCTATATTGAGTTTAAGTGTGTCTACATATTATTCTTCGGTAGATATCTAGTAATATTAGAAAAAAATATAGTTGGCCATGGCAAGTGACACGAATATTAGTAACTGAAATCTAAATAAAAATATGTGAACTAAAAATGATATGGGTAAGTAATTTTTCTTAATTTTATTTGTTTATAAATAAAGGGAGATCAGCACATAGGGTGCAAAAACAGACTTACGCACAAAGGGTTTCGTACCAAATCACGTTTGTTTCACTTACTATTTTATTCAGATTTTAGTAGTATTTGTTATAGCGACAACAGAGATCATTACTTATTTGTGAAAATTTCAACTGTCCAGCTAGCTGTTTATGAGATACAACCTGGTGACAGACACACAGACCGACAAATAACGGAGTCTTAATAATAGTCCCAAGTTTACTCTTTGGGTAGGAAATACTAATTTCTTTTTCCATAGATTTGATTGTTTCTTTATTAGCATCGAATTAGCTACCAAACTACTGAACCGATTTGAAAAATTCTTTCACTAATAGCAAGCTAAAATATCCCCGAGTGACATAGAGTTTATTTTGTTCCCGTAATCCCACGGAGACCGGTACTACGCGGGTAAAACCGCGTAACATCCGCTGGTCACGAAAAAGAGAAAAGATTTGATTGTTTGTTGGTTTGCATCGAATAGGCTCCGAAATTACTAAACCGAATTGAAAAATTCTCACTGTTGGAAAGCTACACTATCCCCGGTTACCATAGGCTATATTTTATTTCCGTATTCCCACGGAAACGGGAAAAAAGAGGCTGAAACCGCGTAGCATTTGGTAGTAATCAAAACATTGCAATTCTAGGATTAAACTGCTCTTGTCAAAGACGTCAAAGGTCTCCCATCAGTTTCCGATCACGTCTCAAAGACTCAGCCAGAAGAAGAAGAAATAACAGATGTACCTGTAACAGACCTTACTTTTTAAAAATAAGGAGACGAGAGAATGTAAAGGTAGTTGCATTTTTATAAAGATAGAATTATATCATTTAGAATAGCTAAATGTGGCCACATCTGTAGAAGAACCAATTGTCTATGGAGAAAACGAGTTCTGGAGTGGAGACCGCAACTTGGTACACGTTGGGTAGGATGACCCCAGCCTGATGGACCTACGACCTGAAAAGGGTAGTAGGGAGTGACTGGATGTGAAAGGCGCTGGAATATGTATTGTGGCGTAATTTGGGAGAGGCCTACGTCCAACAGTAGAAAATTGTGTTGTTGTATTATTTTGCTTGTTACAGGATTGCAAATGTAAACCTTATTACTGTTCTAATGCGGAGTGTCCAGCAAAAGTACCATCAATACATCACTCAAATAACATACCTACCAAAAACCTATGTCGATTTACTGTTGATGCGTATTTTACTTAAATGGTATAACTAGCTTTTCCTAATATAGCAAGACTAATAAAAACCTTCTACCTGACTTTAAACAGAAGATTTTATTTATAAACGGACATACAGTTTTGAATTGCATTGTTATATGCTTTGAAACTTAGAAACTGTTCCTTATGAACTAAAATGACTAATCTGATATAGTCAATCAATACATATAATAAAATCGTAACTGGTCGCTGTCTGTACATGGAAGATAAATAAGAAAAAATCATATAGGGGGGCTTTATGAACGCAATAGAACCCAAAACAATGAGTTTTAGAATTTTTGTCTGTTTGTCTGTATGTCTGTTTGTCTGTACAGTTGTGCACGCTAATCTCAGTAACCGCTTAACCGATTGCAATGCGGTATGTTTTTATTTTAGCTCCGCTTAACATTTATGAATCTAAAAGTGGGTAAAAGTAAACTGGCGTGTTGGCTTAATCATAAAAGAGCTTAATGATTAAGACCATTTTATAACAATTCAGCCCGCGCAGAAGGCGTGGACTAAATTGTTATGGAATATTCTTAATCTTTAAGCTCTTTTATGATTAAGCCAACAGGGCAGTTTCACACGCTGCTTGATGAGTCTGATGAAGAAGTACCTCTCCTTTCATACACCTTATGTGATGTAAACGAAGTTGCGGGCTCAGCTAGTTAGTAATAAACATACATTCACACCTATATCTAGACAGTAGATAGAGGTCAGTACACAGTTTTGTTTGTCTTATGTAATAGGGGACAAGCCTGGTACCGTTTAGGAACACACAATATCTAAACAGGGAAAAACATTCTGAAATCGTAATCCTAACTCTATTATTTTGGGGAAGCCTCCCCATTACAATGAACATTCTTTGTTTGCTGTTTTTTGCTACGGAACCCTCCGTAGCGAGTTCGAATCGCTTTTGTTCGATTTTTTTGTAATCCATTCACAAGAACACCAAAATTATATTCTCATTAATACCTATTGTGAAGAGAAGAAACAGTCTTCACTATAACTTTCGCTCTCATTGATCATTAGACTCCTTTCCTGTACAGTCCGTCTATATTTTCACTTTCATCCAAAACTTTCAGAGAGTAATTTATCAAAGTTACGCTGGTGGTCCGTATTGATTCGGAGCTGTTCGGCCTTCAAATAGTTTCCTCATTTGCAACGACATGATTAAGGGCCTGGAAAGTCATCAAAACTAGCGTAGAAACAACTGTAGTGAAAGATATTAAGGGCTTTTTATATTGGAGAGGCTGGCAGTAGAGAGGGCTTTCATAATATTTTTTGGTGATTTTTAGTTGAGTGGATCATTATAATGATTTTATGTAGATACTTATAAGGTGGCCTACTATGGATTTAAATATCTTATTTTCTACTATCTGATGCGAGTGGCTTCGGTCCCTCGATATTTGGTTCCCATTCCCGCTTCCCGTGGGAACACACAAAACGTAGTAGTATGTATCCTATGTGTTATTCCGGACCATACTCTATCCTTTTGCCGAATTTCAGACAGATCTATTCAGCCGTTCGAGCGTGATTGAGTAACAAACATCCAAACATCTTCACAAACTTTACATCAATATCAATCAATCAATATCAATATCAATCAATACATATAATAAAATCGTAACTGTCTGTTTGTCTGTACGTTTGTGCACGCTAATCTCAGCAACCGCTCAACCGATTGCAATGCGGTTTTCTTTATTGTGTTGTGGTTTCCTCCACTTAATATTTAGTGTTTGTTTCATGTCAATCGGCTCATAAATGAAAAAGTTATATCAATCTAAAGAATCACATATAAAATGCAGCGTACGAAGTCGCAGGCAATAGCTAGTTTATAATATTATTAGAAAGTAGGATAAAGTGTGGCTTTGTTATTACACGGTTTCTACATTACAAAGTGGAGCCCCATGGATGACTTGAAGTCACGGGTTTATACCAATAAGGCACGGAAAAAAGCCTTTATGGAGAAATCTCGATAGTAGATCAAGAGAGCTCTGGCAGAACGCATCCTTCAGGAAAGTCATGAAGAATTGCAAATGAGAAAAAAACCTGGCATTAAAACTCACTGCCACTTTTTCTCATTGCATAAGTACATAGGTATGAATTCGGCAAGATGACTAAAATAATGTCGATCATTATTTCTAGAGTCAAGTATACTTGCTGACTAAACCCATACAAGAATAGAAAGGCAAATACTATTAGGTTTCTTAAAAATATCCAATCAAATTGTGCTTTTACTCAAGTTTCTCATAAAAATACCTAGTGATTTAAATGTCAAAAAATCGCTCCACACACGAAATGTTACTCAACAAACATTTTGCGTGTCAAATCTGAACGCAGCCTTGTCGGACATTTGCGGCTTAGTTAGATCCAACTTAGATTAGTTGTGTGCGCGCCACCGTGATAATTACCAACAGCCAGGGTCCGAGTTAACTCTGAATATTTCAAGTTTCATTTAAGATATTGCTTAACTGGTTGTGGTTATATTAGCTTTGACAAGAATATTTATGACCTTTAGATTTATTAGTATTAGAAAAAATATATTATACTCAAGTCATAGATAAAAAGAAATTTGACCTGAGATATGAGATGGGTGGTCACGATGACTTTTTTTTAAGGGAGTTTCCGAAAACGAGCTATGTTGTGTGGGAGTTTCGAAGAATGCCTAATCCTGAAAACAAATTTAAATATAAATGTTACTCTAAAAGACTAAAAACCATAATTCGCTTGACACAAAAAGTACAAAATAGTCACCATATAAACAAAGCTAAAAATAAGAGCAAAGCCACGTGGCAGATAATAAATAAAGGCAAAAATAATAAACCCATAGAAACAATCAATAAAGTCACGTTACACGGGAAGACTTTAACTGACCCACAGTGCATCGCTCAAAATTTTAATGATTATTTTATTGACGAGATAGAAAGTTTAAAAACAAATGACAATACTAAATATTTAAAATTTGACATGAATTGTAAATCTATATTTTTGACACCGACAGTTTCCCATGACATTGTAAAAATAATAAATTCATTAAATAATACAAAGAGCACAGGGTATGATGGGATTACAACTGTTATTATAAAATCAGCGGCAGTTATTATTGCTCCAACTCTGAGTCACATTATAAACAAGTGTATGGAACAGGGTATATTCCCGGAAGACCTAAAACTGTCCATTATCAAGCCCTTATACAAGAAGGGTTGCAGGGAAAGTTTTTGCAATTATAGACCAATAGCACTACTCTCAATATTTGCAAAGATTTTCGAGAAAGTTATCTATAATTGTTTGTACTCATTCCTAGAACAAAATGAGATTCTAGTAACTGAGCAACATGGGTTTAGAAAACGAAAAAACATAAATATGGCGATTTACAAACTTAATGAAACCATTATCACAAATATTGACGTAAGGAAACCAGTAGCAGCTCTGTTCATAGACATGAGCAGGGCGTTTGATTTTGTCGATCGTACGAGACTCCTAAAAAAACTAGATAGATATGGAATCCGGGGTAACGCTCATAACTTATTAAATAGTTACCTAACAAGCAGAAAACAATTAACCACCATAAGTAAGGTTTGTCCAACATCAAAAACTGAAAAAACATATAGGTCAAATCAAAGGCTCACTAGGTACGGCGTGCCCCAGGGAAGTATCTTGGGGCCATTGCTATTTCTTTTCTACATCAATGATATGCCCAGTTGTACACGACACCCTATGATTTTGTTTGCTGATGATAGCACTACTAGCACACTTTTTAATACAGATGACATTACAATAATGGAAAATAATATAAGAGAATGTTTAAACGATTTAATTGACTGGCTAAATGCAAATAATCTGAAATTAAACTTTGACAAAACCAAAATCATGACATTCGAACAAAGGACTAATCACAAACAAATTGACGTAATTTATAAAACTAAAAAAATAGAAGAAGCAAATGTCACAAAATTTTTGGGTATCTATTTGGATAGAAATATGTCTTGGGAGACACATACAGAGATGGTTTGCAAGCGTCTTAGTCAATGCTCTTTTGCATTGTATAACCTCTCCCGGGTGGCACATCAGAGAACCGCGCTTGCAGCATATCATGCCTTTGTCACATCAATTATAAGATATGGCGTAATATATTGGGGGCTGTCAACAAACATGGATGCGGTGTTTATAGCTCAAAAAAAATGTGTTAGGGCCATAAGCGGCATCAAAAAAACAGACAGCTGTAAACCTTTCTTTCTAAGTCTTGGTATTCTTACATTGCCTAGTTTGTATATATTTGAAGTTTTAATGTTTGTCAAAATTAATTTTCATCTATTTGATACTCTCAACAGCTCCAGAAATCGGCACAAAATCCACTGTAGGCCGCACAATAAGGAAATTTTTTAGGAATGGCACCTAGAATATACAATAAGTTACCAAAATCAATTTTAGTTATCAAAAATACAAACTTATTTAAAAAACGAATTTTTGTTATACTGGTCAATAAGGTATATTATACAGTAAAGAAATATCTCGATGATAATGATCTATAAGTTATTGTGTAGCTTATGACATAATGGTTTTCTGCTGTTGTGTACGTAGAGTAATGCACTGTAAGGATTAATTGTTTAATAATTCGATTCTGTAGACATTTCTATTTGACTTCAAATACGTAATAACTGACAATTTGTATCTGACCTAATCTGAATACTTATTGACATTCACAAAATTTGCATGCCTGAAGCGGTATAACATGTAATGACTATAACATTGTATGACACCTTAGATGTATTTAAATTTGTAACATGTTTTTGCAATAAATTAATTGATTGATTGATTGATTGATTCCGTGTTTTCAAAGGCACATCAAGACATTTGTCCCAATTTCTAGTCCAATGGTATTCGTGAAGTCAAGTCGAAGACTTTGTAAGAGTCTTAAAAATTATCAACTTTAGTTAGCAACAGCCTGCCCCAATATCGCGAGTATGTCGATAGGCTATGATAGCCTACTGAGCTTTAGTAGCTTACAAGATTTGCACAGCAAAAGCCTTCCAAATTTGGAGTCCATATTTTAAAAAGGATATTCTGTTGTTGGAAGGAGTACAAAGGAGGGCCACTAAAATGGTCTCTGGATTAAAAAATATGTCATATGAAGATCGCCTCCTGGATCTGAAATTAACCACACTGGAACAGAGAAGGAGGAGAGGAGACCTCATTGAGACATATAAGATGCTTAATAGGCATTACAACGTGACAGGCATCGAGAGCATGTATACTATGAACTCAAACACACACCTGAGAGGTCACTCGATGAAACTACACAAATCTCACTGTGCCAGCAACCCTCGAAATCACTTTTTGCCAAACCGTGTGGTGCGATTGTGGAACTCTCTTCCGGAAAGTGTAATAAGTGCTCCCAACGTGAACTATTTTAAAAACAGACTGGACACTCATTTAAAAACCCAATGACACAAGTGCAGTGATATACACGCATCAGTCTTAGTTAAGGGGAGTGGTTGACAAAGTTTGCGAAAAAGAGGTGCAGATAAAGACGTTCTTCTCGGTATTAGTATACGAAAAATGAGAGCCAAAAGTAGATTTGAAATCTACAAGATGTGTTCCAGAAAATGGTTTCATCAGAAATTGTGTATTTATTATAAATAACTAGTAAAACATCACTAAACTAGCCCACAATGTTTTAGAAGAAGCCGTTTTATGACATGTATTTATTAATGAATGATAATAAAATTTATATCAAAGACTAAAGAAAACATAGACGTCTAACATGGTTTTCTTCAATTTTAAATTAGTATAAGTTTTAACTAATTATACCTAATAATGTATTCAAAGAATACATCACATTGCTTGCTTCCTCGCGCTCGCCCGAAAATCTAGTGCGGGGGGAGTCGTGTTGCTAGACGGACGTGTGTCGCTCTGGTCTGCAAAATATTCTCGTAAAATGTTATATTTTCATTCATGTACAGAGTAATGCGTGTAACAGAGCCAGAGCCCGAGTTACACAATGCATACTGCATTACATGAGAATATAATGCATTTCAACTTATTTTTCGTATTGATTTATTAAATTACTTCGAAAGGTGGTCATGCTTATATTGTAAGCGGTACTTAATCATTTCAATATAATTAAATGAAGAAATATTTGTGGACATTTGCACACAGCTTAAGCTATTATAACCTTGTGCTAAGGGATATAGACAACTGATGAAAATACTTATATTATAGTTATTATTAACACACTGCTTTTTTGAGACACTGCTCTCAACCTAAGCTGAAAGAATTGACTCTTTTAGCTTAGTACGTCTTGTGGGTCGCCACAAGTAGGCACCATCTACCGGCAAATTGGTTAAGGTATAAAAGTGAACAAAGTGAGTGCCCGCCGAGTTTCTTGCTAGTCTATATCTTTACATAATAATAAAACTGTTGAGGGCCGAGAGTCTGAATATGGAAGCTATTTAAAAAAAAAAGAACGCGTTCTCTAATCGATACCTACTTAAGCCAAAATGAAATTTAAAATTTTCATGTCCGTCTGTATTACGAATACGTATCACGCCAAAACTACTGATTTGAATGAAAATTGATCCGAGGAAGTTCAGGAGTTAGAGACATCTCAACTTCTCTAAACCTAGAATTCTAGAGTTCCTTTGAATGTGAGGGTAAATCTAAACCTGCGTGTTGCTTTATCATTTTTTTCATTCAAATCGATTCTGTAGTTTCTACGTGATACTTATTTGGGATACAGACAGACAGACAGACATGAAAATTTTAAATAACATTTTCGGATTCAGTATCGATTAGAGAACATCCTTCAATAAAAATTTTCAACAGACTCTCGACCCTCAACAGTTTTATTATAAGTATAGATAATTCAGGCCGCGCCGAGGGCGTGGACTGAATTGTTTTAGAATCTATTCTAAAATTTTCCACGGGGCTTAATCATTAAGCTCTTAACTATTAGAGCTTAATGATTAAGCCCCGTTTTATTATTATGTTTTATTATTATTGAAGGATGTTCTCTAATCGATACTGAAGCCGAAAATGCAATTTAAAATTTTCATGTCCGTCTGTCTGTCTGTATCCCGAATAAGTATCACGTAGAAACTACAGAATCGATTTGAATGAAACTTGGAACAATTAAAACTTATAATCCGAGGAAGGTTCCTGGATACTTTGATTCCGATATTCAGCGAGCTTCCTTTGGGAGAGGGGATGAAAGACAATATGGTTTTTTAGTTGAAATTTCACAATGCGTGGTCCGATTCCAATTTTATTTTCAGTGTTATAACGGTAGTACTTTAAGGATTGCTTCACAAGTTTCAGTGCTGAGGGTTTTGTAGTTCAGGAATTAGAGATATCTCAACTTACCAACCAACCCGTATGGGGATAATCCCACATGTGTCAAAACTCGTTTAATAAGAAAAGTGAATCCTATGAAACTTTCTCAAAACCTATAATTCAAGGGTTTCTTGGAATGTGACAGTAAATCTAAACATGCGTGTTGGCTGAATCATAAAAGAGCTTAATGATAAAGGCTGTTGTAAAATAATTCAGTCCGCGCCGACGGCGGGGACTGAATTGTTTTAGAATAAACTTAATCTTTAAGCTCTTTTATGATAAAGCAAACAGGGCCGTTTCACACGCTGCTTGATGAGTCTGATAAAGAAGTGCCTCTCCTTTTGCAAACCTTATGTGACGTAAACGAAGTTGCGAGGGTCAGCTAGTTTTACAATATGCTTAATCTTAAAATTCGTTTATGATTAAGCAAACAGGGCAGTTTCACCCGCCGGTTGATGAGACTGATGAAGAAATACCTCATGTTTCATACACCTTAAAACGTCGTAAACGAAGTTGTGAGGGTCAGCTAGTTACATACATACATATGGTCACACCTTTATCCCCGAAGAGGTAGGCAGAGGCATATTATTATGTCCCCACGTTTCACCTTTTTAGAATTTGTCTCACGTAATAGGTGGTGAGCCGTATTGCCGTGTTGAGATAGACAGGCGCAGGTTGTGACTGCCTGCTGTTGAAATTGTTCAAGCTGCCAAAAAGGCCTTCAACTTGGCTTAACGATTGCCATTTTACGGGCAACCAGGACTAAAGGCTTAACGTGCCTTCCGAAGCACGGAAACGCTTAAATAACTGTCACAAAGTGGTCACATGGATGGTCACCTATCCAAGGACTGGCCATAGTGAAAGTTGCTTACTACAGTGATCGTTTACAGAACCCCAAGTCCGCAATGCCACGAGCGCTTCTTATTTATACATATCTAGCTGACCCTCGCAACTGCGTTTACGACGCTTGCGTACGTACATATTTTTGTTGGTTTGTAATAATAAAATGAAATGAAATTTTGTTTTATTATTTCAAGCGGGTGGAAGACCCCTTATGTCTGTATATAACCGTTTGTTTTTTAATTTACTTTTAGCCTCTCGCTATAAAATAGATTGCAGGGGGGCTTATGGCGAGACTTTGTCTGTAGTTTGTGACTCTGTTGCATTAAACTACGTCACTAGGTCATCTGTTCAAAGTTTGAACTAAAACAAAAATGACAACATCAATCGGATTGAACTTTCACAATAAATGTTTAAGATAGCGGTAGTCGGGTGAGACTTTCTTGTTTATTTGGTGAAGCCAGGAACGCATTTCCGCTACTATTTTCTTCTTCTTCCGTGGTTCTTTTACTCTGATGTCTCTGTAGTTGCGCTACTCTATGTTGGCGAGTCATATCGCCCATATGCTCAAGGTCGTTAGCCCTGGGTGTGGCCTTAAACAATAATAATAATAAAAGTTGGCATAGAGTCATTTTGGTAGATAAAGGTCATTTGACCAAAGTATCCTAACAAATGAAAACCTTTCATAGTGCGATGTACGATTTGTGTGTAGATAAAGTAGTGTTCCAGCAGATGACACTGATTGTTGTAATATAAGTCCACCGAGAAATATTTCCCATACAAACGTTATGCCAGTAAATTTCTAATGCAGGATGCATTTGAAATTCAACAGCCGAAAAGTCATAAAAATTAAAAAGCAATTCAAAATACGCCATCCTTTAGAGCGCTTAATGTATTTTTCATATGCGCACATCACTTGCAGATCTTTTGTATACAAAATAACAAAAGCCATCAGAAGCAAACTTGTACCTTTTCATACAAAAACAAAACCCCATTGTGTGTGTGTTTTATTATTTTTTATGAAAAATTCTACCGCTCTGAAGCAGTTTTGTGGAAACTCGTATTTTTCATGTTATTAGTTTGTGAAACATGAAAGAGTATGGATTGGAATAATGTCACTGATTTCCTCAATAACAAAAGCTGAAATAAGAGTCAGTTGCCATCTAAATTAACCATGTAAATTAAATCGAAAGGGGTTTCACGGGCCGAACCAAAATGAAAATTTCACAAAGCTTTGTGAAAAAATGCTTGACCTCAATACCTACTAGTTTTCCTCCTTCGTCAATCATGTCCCCTACTACGAAAGTATATCTATGATAAATTTAGTGAAATTTAAACTACGACCTGTATTATTATGCCTAAGCATTTTATAATAATACCTCAGATTTAGGGCCGTATGCTTGTCTACCACCTTAGTGGTATAAAAAAATAAGATAAAATAAAATTTTTCGTGTTTTGAAAGCGGGTAATCTCATTTATGCTCTGTTAATTATTTTAGAACTATCGAATGTTGAATGGATTTACGCACAGATTAATGAGGCCAGAATTCTAAAATAGGATTATTCTTTCCCAACGGGATTAAAGTTGTAACTCTAAAGTTGAATTATTATCCTTTTCGACAAATAATCAAGTTCAGAAAATTTACCCGATTCAAAATAACAACTAATTTTTTCCAAAGATTTTATGCTACTGGAACTTGAGGAACACTTTTACGTATTTCTAGTACTATATCACTTATTACATATTATTACACATTATCTTTGGTACAACTCGGAATAAAGAGTAAATACCTACTAAAATAACTGCAAAATTATAGAAACGCAACAAGTATAGAAATTTCTGCTACATTTTAAAAAGTTGTGAAGAATGTTTACTAAGGGGGCGTATCTGTGTATGAACTGTAAATCTTTGAAGAAGTTGCGACTTTCAGCGTTAAACAAAGACATTAGATAAAACTTGTAGAGAACATTTTAACTGTTTTCTAATATTAGAACTAACCTGACCCGTGCAACTTCGTTTGCGTCACATAAGAGAGAAGGAAGTTTGCAATAAAGTACATTATACACATACATATAGTCATGCCTTTATCACCGAAGGGGTAGGCAGAGGCATAGTATACGCCCACATTTTAGCTTATAGTTTTATGTCCCACGTAATAGGTGGTGAGCCTATTGCCGTTCTAAATAAATAAAAAAATACTTAGGTACCTATATCAATTAAAATATTTTAAAAAATGCATTAATACTGCTGTATTAATATAATAAATCACACGTGCTTACACCCACTTAGCTCCCATGCCCGTGGGAATGTGGGTATAAAATTAGCATATTATGTCACCTGGGGGTAGTGTAGCTTTCTAAAAATGAAAGAATTTAAAAAACCGGCGAGTAAAGTGCGAGTTGGACTCGCCCGTGAAAGGTTCCGTAGCAGCAAGTAACATAATAAAAGTGCTTGTAGTTCGTTGTAACTTTCATTGATGTTTAAACACATTCGCAGTGGTAGTGATTTTTCTAGACGGAAATTGCGGCTTATTAAAAAAAAACTACCAACTTGATCTCGTTCAAACTAATTTTCGTTGGTAGATTTTATGGCAATGTACATCATATGTTTTTTCTAGACTTATTATTCTCTTAGTTTAGAAGTTAGAGGGGGGGGGGGGGGGGACACACATTTTTCCACTTTGGAAGTGTCTCTTGCGCAAACTATTCACTTTAGAAAAAAATGATGTAAAAAACCTCATTTTTAAAGACCTATCTATAGATAACACACACGTATGAGTTTGATGAAAAAAAAAAATTGAGTTTCAGTTCCGAGTATGGGGACCCCCAAAATTAACTGATTTTTTTCTAGTTTTATATATAAATCTTGATGCGGTTAACAGAATACACCTACTTACCAAGTTTCAACAGCATAGGCCTTATGGTTTTGGAGAAAAGTGGCTGTGAAATACGGACGGGCAGACAGACAGACATGACGAATCTATAAGGGTTCCTTTTTTGCCATTTGGCTACGGAACCCTAAAAATCAGTAGTACTTTCGGAGCCTATTCTCTTTATAATATTGGTATGTATAGATCAATAGAGATTGCTGATATTACGTTACATTAGACACATATGAGTCACATTAGCATCATACAAAGTTTCCTAATGCAAAGTTTCCTAATGACATCATTTTTAGTTGAAATGAGTTTTGCGAAGTTTGTTTGCGCAAATTAAAATACTTATAATGACTCTTTTAATTGATAGGGTAGGGGTTGGTCATATTATACTCGTATAACGTTGTAAGGTTTTGCGAAAATCGTTTGATATATTTGAGTAAAATTTATTCAAAAATATCATCGATCTTCGCAGAAGCTCCGAATGTTATACCAAGAATGCGCGAATGTACGACATTCCTTGAATATTGTATTCAGTTTAGCATTACTCGTCAGCCCTAAAGGGAGAGGATATTACAAAAGAAAGCCAGCCCTGATAGGGGAGAACCGAGCTGGTGACAGAAAATTTCTAGGGAGTCAAGAAAATCGCCCGCGGAGTAAAGCATACCGCAATGGGCGCGTTTCCGCGATTCGGTCCATACGCGCCGCGAGGCTGCAGTATCCATGGATGATGGAGGGTTATGAAATCTCCCCGTAAGAATGTCCTAAGATTACCAGCAGACTTTAGCTACCATCGTTTTTTCACTTAGTAATGTAAAAAACAAAGTTCTACTCAAATTTTGTTTGTTAAAATAATTTACAGAATCTACCATACTAAAAGATAATGCCCCTCCAGTACAGCATATAAATTTAGTTAATGGAGTACTTTGTGGTCCAAATGAACACATACGAAGATTGCGAAAGCAAATTAAATTTAATTCACGAACGAAGTATAATAGGGCGGAATGTATCATACATTATAACTTGTTTGGAATGATGAGGCTTGTGGTGCTTTTATTCATCTGTGGGGAAGCGTATGGGAATGAATGTCGGGAGCTTTTATTGCAAAAGTTTGTACGATCTGGGTTTTCTTGAAATTCAGATGTAGGTATAATTTTTTTTTATATATTCTCAGTATGTTGAGGTATATAATTCTAATTTACGTTTTGTATCAAATAAGCTATCGTTATTCTCTGCTGGACTTATGCGTAATCATTTTGGGTGAATTATAAGGACTTATATTGTATACCACACTGACACGTATTCCCTGATCTCATCCGTTAATCAGTAGATGTAAAAGATGTGACTATTTCGGCCTGGAAGACCTCGATATGTCATTCCCAAATCGATCTTCCACGATACTACAGATCCTGCATCAGCCAGAAAGAGCTGGAGAGTCAGTAACTTCTTCGGGAATTTATTATTTAGGTATAGCAGTTCAGCCCATAGTCAAACAGCAATTCCTAAAAAATATTATGACCCAGATTATCACAATTTACATTTATATTATTTACATAATATTAATTGAATGCTTCTATTAATCTTTCACGCAAAAACTATTGAATATTTTACAATATTTTACAACCATAAAGCATACATACAAAATAATACCTGTGAGACACGGGGACTAAACTATCTTTTCACTTGGGTGAAGCCGCGGGCATAAGCTAGTATTAGTAGATATTTTGTGCAGAACTAAAAAGTGTTCGTACAATAACAAAGTAATTATGAAACCCGCTGAAAAACAACATTTTACCATACTTTATACTGTTTTCCACATTTAGACTGGAACCAACCTATCTCAGCACTATTTCAGACATTACTAGAAGCTCAAAGGGAATGAGACTAACATCAAACGAAAGCTCCGAAATAGCCAAAATGAACCGTAACGTCTTGTTATAAGAGTTATAAAGGTGTAAAGATAAAATTGTCACTTATGTTAAAACGCTTCGTAATGCAAATAAGCCGCAATCTAGATGCATTCAAGAAAAAGTCGAGAAGCTTTTTTCGTGTGATAGTTTGTGTGAAAGAACAAGTTGGACTTTAAGTTGTTGTTAATATTCCTTTTTATCGTTTGTTCTATTTCCTGTTTCGTAAATAAATTTTATTGAAGGACAAAGTGTAGAACAATCTGTACCTATACAATATTTGCTTGTTCAAAGTGTGAATATGATATTGAGAGAACAGATTTTGCAGGAAATCATGATCATTCAAATACATCGTAATAACAAAAATTAGAGATACCTAGTACAGATGGAAACCAACATACTAAATTCGCTGATGCTACGCACACATAGACCACTCATTCAAAACACTACGCACACATAGACAACTCATTCACAGACACGAGGTCAGGCGGTCCTCAACCGGATTTTCGATACTGATCTGTGCGCGAGTGTGTGTAGCAGAGGGTAGGTGTGAAAAGGTACATACATGAGTTCTACATCTATACTATCTCTAATTTGTGGTAATAAGCAGTGATGACATGTCTTACTTAAAAAAAACTGACGTTAATATATTAGGAGGGAAAGTTGGTTATGGTTAAAGAAGTACTTTTGCATGGTGTACAACTGAAAGGGCTTGACTACTGTTTGGGGGCGACACTCCGGGTTAGCTATCGCCGAAGCAGAGGCAGGTTCAAGGTGATGACGCGTCGGGGACACAAGTAGTCTCAGGTTTGTCACGGTTGGACAGGGTCCCTGGAATGTCTTTACAAGGGGGTACACCAGGGTGTCCTGGGACATCCTTCCGAGGTCTTACCTGGGGCTCCCAATCATAGGCTGCTGGGCGTTACGTGATGTTTTTTAGTCGGTAGGAGTCCGGCATAACATTCATGAGGATTTTCCCTCACGTTAAACAGAAAAAAAAAGGTACACCAGGTTGTCTGATTACATACAGCAAAATAGAAAAATGGTTGAAGGAGAACAATAAAAAAGGGTTTGCTCGTAGTACCTACTATTAGCTATTCTGTGGCTTGACTACCTACCACGTTTCAAAAACATAGGGAAATATTTGTAGATTTCTCAATTTTTTGTTGTGTTCAGGCTTTTTAGAACCTCGTTTTCCGTAGTTGGATTAAGTATAATTTCTGATTTTTAATATTAAAATCAAATAAAAGGATACAGAGATCGTAAAGTAACTTTTACGACTTTACCACGTAGATATCAGCTGACGGATTTATGATTTTCTCTTCGTAATTAAATCTAACCAAGTTAATGAGAAATATTGCTTTGCAATATTACAAAAAAATACCAGCCAGGAGGATCGCTGTATGCCAAAAATGGAAAACCATCATGTTTTTTTTTAAATATTTGTTGTTTTAGCGGCAGCTGCGAAAATTTTAGCTGCTTAAGCTCGAACGTGACAGTCTGCGAACGTGACAGTCTGCGAACGTGACATTCTGCGAACATGACAGTCTGCGATCGTGACAAATTGCGTCAAGGTGACATAACGCGAACGTGACATAATGCGCCGGGAGGCTACTACGGATCATACAAAATTAGCTCGTGACGGACAGACAGACGGATGGCGAAGTCTCAGTAGAAGAGTCCCGATTTTATTCATAGAGTACGGAATCCTGCCAGGTAAGTAGTTGATAAATAAATAAAAAGAAATCGGTTGTCTTTAAAGTCGGTTTACTGACGATAGATGAACGTGACAACTCAGCCTTAAATGGAACGCTTCAGAGCGAGGTAACGCCGCATACGTCATGTTTTTTCGTGCGTGCAGCCGGCTCCATCGAATTATAAGACGTTGTCACGTCAAAAACAATTATTTCAATAACTAGGAAGAGGTCTGTTACGCAATGCTATTTTATGACGTTCGCCGAAGCAGCATTCAACCAATAATCTGTTGCAACACACTTAGATCACGCCGCCCGAATAATGATGAAGATGCATTTCATGACGCACTACCAATTTTTATTATTTATTAATTAATTAAAATTTTCATTCCCTATTATAGCATCGAATACGTCTCACTAGTCTAGTAATAAGTAGGTAATTTATTGATTTTTTTTTTCATTTCATTTCAAAATCAGTTTTGATTTTGTGTCAACTCTCCGACTGCAGCCAACGTTTCTGGTCTGTAACCTGTTGAGTTCTTCAAAATTTATAAAATACGAGTAGACCAAGAAAAAAATATTATAAACTTTACTTATGTTTGCTCAAGGCTTCATATATAAACAGTTACAACGTTGTAAGTAGTTTTATGAACCTTCACTGTAGATTAAATGAATCTACAGTGAAAGTTTATAAAACTACTCTTTTTACAGCGAGCTAGCAAAAAAGTCAGCAACAAAATCTAAGTAAACAATCCTACTCACGCTTTAATTACTCAAAGAAAATTACTTGTTAATTATACCAGCATACTAAGGATATTTAGCTAAGCGTTTGCGAAAGGGAATTTCAAATGAAACACACAAACCATAGAGCAACATGACCTGTGACTGATCGGGAGGGGAGGCCCACACTACTCCAAATAACATGAAAAAAATATGTGTGGTTGTGTGTGTGTGTGTGTGTCTTACATTATGTATATATTGTTTGCCTGATTAATTGGTCTAGAGGTCGTAAAGTGCAGCTGGGGATCACAAACAAAGTCGTGGGTTCGATTCCAAAATTTTGTGTGATACATAAACATTTATCTCGTGTGTCTGCGTATTTTTATGTATTAGATGTATTTATTTACAAAAAATAATTAATATCAGTGGTCTTATACCCATTACACAAGCAGGTTAGTCCTAACTTCTTTGAGAAAAGATAGCGTCTTTGAAAATGTACGTGAGTAAATATTGTTTTAGTTATTTTTGCGTAAGTTCTATGGGGACAAACGATGCGTGTGTAGTTCTGATTACGATTTCAACCCGCAATATAAGCCGGACAGAATATGTATAGAGCAATGATGCTCACCTTGTACTGGTCGCGTTGCTGTATGTGACACACCATATATGTATAGAGCAAACATGATATGTCTGCTCCCTTTGTACTGGTCGTGTTGCTCGATGTGACATACAGATAATATAATTATGTTTATAGCAAACATGCTCTCTACCTACTCACCTTGTACTGGTCGCGTTGCTCTATGTGACTCACGTATATGTATAGAGCAAACATGATAATGTCTGCTCCCTTTGTACTGGTCGTGTTGCTCGATGGGACACACAGATAATATAATTATGTTTAAAGCAAACATGCTCTCTACCTACTCACCTTGTACTGGTCGCGTCGCTCTATGTGACACACCAAATATGTATGGAGCAAACATGATATTATGTCGTCTCCCTTTTTACTGGTCGCGTTGCTCTATGTGACACAGACGGGAACACCCAAAAATTCCGAAATATGTTTTTCCGAATTTAAATATTCCGATGTTCAAAATTCCGAAGATTATAATTCCTAAGAAACAAAGCTCCGAATATTCAAAAGGACGATATTCATTTATCCGAAAGTCATAAGTTCGAGTTTTT
This sequence comes from Miltochrista miniata, assembly GCA_933228765.1. Classification (NCBI taxonomy): domain Eukaryota; kingdom Metazoa; phylum Arthropoda; class Insecta; order Lepidoptera; family Erebidae; genus Miltochrista; species Miltochrista miniata. The sequence goes on from OW121773.1 coordinate 19,458,428, forward strand.
ATTTTTCCTAATTTCATTAGTACGAATAATCAAAAGACCGGACTGTTATTTTCCCGAAAAACATTATTCAGAATTTCAAATATCCGAAAATTCACAGTTTAAGTTTTTTTAATAAAGTACGGTCAAGTCTAACTACCGAAGATATTATTTCCAAGTAAGTGGAAGGGAAACGACAAAACAAAAAAAATAACCACGATGGCTAAGGCCGGAACTCCGCTCCGCTTCGCTTTCGCGTTAGCCTTCTAACGAAACCTATCCGAGTCGAGGTGTTAACCATAATAAGTGAATGGTTAACAACCTGACTCAGAGTACCCCGACTCGGATAGGTTAGGTTAGAAGGCTAAGGCGGGAGCGAAGCGGAGCGGAGCTCCCGCCTTAGCCTTCGTGGTTTTTTTTTTTGTTTTGTCGTTTGCCTTCCACTCACTTGGAAATAATATTTTCGGTAGTTAGAATTGACTATACTTTATTAAAAAAAACGGGTGGAATCGGGAACATAAATAATCGTCTTTAATGATAAGTTTTTTGGGGTAAAACAGGAGCGAGTGGAAACAACATTCACCCTTCGTATTTATGATATTTCGGATTTTTGATAATCGGAGTTCGTATTTATAATATGGCGGATTTTTAATGATTCGGAATTCAACGGTTCGGTTTCTTGAAATTCGGCATTCTGACAGTCGAAATTGTAAACATTCGGAATTTTAAAATTATGACTTTTAATGAATTAATATTAATAAAAAGGATTTATGAAACATCGGATTTTTGACTTTCGGGATTTAGAATCATTCGGACTTATGAAATTCGGAATTATGAAATTCGTGATTGTGACTTTCGGAATTAAGTTTTTCGTATTAATGTAGTGTACCCGACACAGACATGTGTAGAGCAAATATGGTATGTCTACTCCCCTTGTACTATTCGCGTTGCTCTACTCGTATATAACACACAAATATGTATACATATAGCAAACATGCTATGTCTACTTCCCTTCCATTGGTCACGTTGCTCTATGCACACAAACTGATAAAGAGATTACCCATTCCGATTGTGTTGGAAACTGCTTTGAGAAGCTTCTTACAGGATTTACTGTAAAGGTCGGTTTCTACCGCGACAGAGTAATGAGCGGGGGAGCTTAAAGAGCTCATTTTTTATTAAATGGAGTCTGCTTTACATCAACAAAATAGTTTTATTTTATACCAAGCCTGCAAAATCGACGCCGCTAGCCTGATGCAAAACCATTAAGACATTTAGCGATTGGTGGCCATTCTCGCAGTCGGTACGACTTCTGACAGTGGTCATTTAGTGGCTTCGTGATGCGCCTGTTCGCGTTACACTTGAAGAACCCAGGAGTGTCTTTATAGTTCGACAGATCTTTTGAATCACTCAGCTCTGGCGCAGATTATCTCAAATTTGTGAGACTGGTACCTCAGCTTGGCACGCATTTAGAGTTTCAAAATTAACATGGCAAATCAGGCATTTTTTTCATTTCTTATGTTCATTTTGGTGATATGAGTAAAATGAGAAATGAATCCAGTTTTTCCATCCTGACCAAATTAACGGAAAAAAAAATATTATGCAGTATACTGATGTGAGCTTCGATGAACAATAATACCTATGGTTGATTGATATTGAAGGTTGTGAGTTAAGTGTATTCATTGATGGCCCCGCTCAGCTCGCAATGGAAACTGGCCTTAAGTCTTTCAAGTAAATACTTTGTTTATAGGTTACAGGGTATAATAGGTTTTGCTCACGCTTGTTTAAGTAAGTTTACCTCTTTCTGGAAGTTTATTGGGATTTAGAATCTTGTAACGTTTAACTGTATTACGTATTTATGCCAAAAAGAGGGTAGTAAGTCAAAGACGTATCATATATAGACACGCTATACACGAACATTTCGGCTTTTAAAAACAGCTATACTTTTATAAATTTGAAAAAAGAATTCTATAAATTATCTGTGGTAGCATGCATGAAGTCAATATCAGAGGAATGTGGGGAAAAAAGGAAACTTTAATTTCACTTAGGTACTGAGACATAATATGGTTATTGTATCTAAGGGTAAAGTGCGTAATATTTAAATTTATAAAAAGTTAATGTAGTTTATCGGATTAGTAATTATTAACGTAATTTAAGTCATAAAATAAAAATATAACAATATCATGAAGAAACATTTATTTAATAAGTACCTAATAATTTAGTACCAAGTAAGTACCTAATCCAAATAATTGTAATTTAAATCATTTTAATAATCTTAATATATTATTATTATGATTCATTATTTTTTTAAAGAAATATAATTACCTAAATAAAAAAAATATTCAAATAGCAATATAAAACATTAGTACAAAATCTCCCCGACATCCCCTTACGGGTCGCGGGCGCCAATCCACAGACTATAGAGTACGTTTTCCTTGAGCATTTATTATGCTTGCCGCCATTTTATCTATCCGAGAAAAAGAAATAATATTATTATTTCTATTGTACTTACGCATGAAATGACACGTTTTTATATTGAACAGTTGCTGTGTAGCTTGTGCATCCTCTGAAGATACATGAAGGCATGTTTTTTTCGAGTTTTCTTTACTAACAGAATTTAAAACAGTGCTAATAGAACTTTCGCTAACCCTACAGCCGCGTCACAGATTTTCAGGTAATTACCTGCATTACGTGTTGCCATTTTTCAAGTGTCTATGACGTATCTATAGTTTTTATATCATTGTAGTAAGTCTGTTAGTTTGTATTGGGTATGTGCAAAAAATAATAAGTTACTTTTATGTGTTTCTGTTTTTGTTGTTGTTTGTATTGTTGTGTAGTTTTAGTTCTTTTTTCTGTGTTTCCCAAATATATGAAGATTTTTGAAGTTAGAATGCGGCACAAATGTTCTCTTCTACGGCGTAAAAAGAAAATTATTGAATCTTAAAAATTATCACATGATTAAATTTTTCATTTGATAACCTATAGCAACGGAAAAATGAGATAAACTTTAATAGACTAATTCGTCTCTTTTTAAACTAGCTATATCACATACTGAACATTTTATAGATATTAATTTGGCATTCGAAATAAAACCTTTATTTAATGTATCGTGAAAATGTATTTCTGTTGCCACTATAACAGCAACATAGAGCAACGCGAACAACAATAAATTACTAAAAACAAAATTAAATGAATATTTAAGGGGGCTCTCATACAACCAAGGTGATTTCTTGCGGGTTTTTTTACGGAATCCTCATACGCGATTCTGACTCTTAATTGACCGGTATTTTTAAATAAATCAAGGCTGTGTGGGGGGGGGGGGGGGGCAAAACATGTAAAAGTTTCAAAATAAGGTATCTTTTCCTCATTATTATAAACAAACCCCAAAGTGTAACATCAAAAGACTCTAATGCTTACAAGAGAATATTTTCCGTACAAAGTGGTACACGGTAATTAGAGAATAATTAAAGCAACAAATTAACTAATACTGTTGAGAAGCTACACTCCAAAGATGTCGGGAAATAATCCTCGATTCTTAAGAACATTATCAAAACTTGGATGTAGAAAAACTGGAAGTGATTTTTCAAGACACCGCTTGTCTGTTTTCTGGACCTGCAAATTTGCCAGCTCCTCCAACTGGGAAAATAGCCCTTATAGCATATGGTCTCATATAAACGCCCGTGTGGGGACGGGAAAGACCCGTGTGGCGATGTAAAAGAGTACAAAATGTCACCATCCCAGTTCACCCGAGACTGTCGTAAGAGGGTGAACTAAGGGAACACTTTCGCAAAACGATCCATTGCGTAGAGAAGGAAAACTCGAATTGAAACCCGGTTGTCAGTAAAATGGGGGGTAAAGGGGAGAACAGGCCAATAACATCGTGGCTGGCCCCAAATGTCAACCTCACCTGCACGCATCAAATCCTTTGATGGCGATGACCTGTTATCATCGCGGTGTTCCCTGCTAGATAACAGACGAGGCTCTGGCGACTGAGAAATGGTGGTATAACCACACTCCTGGCCAGGATACTGGTCAGAAGAGGTCTCAGCGACCTTGAGGTATAAATAACTGTCTAGGGAGAGTCAAAGACAAACTAGTCTTCCTTTTCGGGTGCATGCTTGTTATTATTATTATTTATTAATTTTCTCATGATCATTGTTTGTGCCAGAATAAATTTATTTCTTTCTCCTTAATCAGAGCGAAGGTTCTATCAGTAATCCAATGCTGCCGTTTACGTGGTTCAGGCGGCGGTCTGGATTCCAAGGCAGCCTTATTTATAAAATCCTTAGCTCTGTTCCAAAGTTCTCCTGAGTATTCATTAGGATGGTGTGTGTCTGCTCATTCGCACCAGTGGTTTTTGACCGATAGAGCAAATTTATTGCAGTCCCTCACTTCAATCTTCCTTAACTTCACAAAGTTGCTAGGGGTCGCTACTTTGACCCTTAATTTAAAAATCAAGAGCTCGTGATCAGACCCGCAGCTGGCTCCAGGTAAAGTATGAGCATTTCTGATCAAAGTTCTCCATCTAGACTTAACCATCACATAGTCTATCTGATTTCGATGTTTCCCATCTGGCGTCGTCTAGGTGTATAATCGTCGAGGGTGATGTCGAAACAGGCTGTTAGCTATCACAAAGTCGTTCTCGGTGGCAAACTGAATCAGACGTTCACCTCTATCATTGCGTTTTCCCAGTCCCAACTTTACCGTACAGCTGCTAAGAAGATGAGAGTCCTTTCCTATTTTGGCGTTAAAATCACCCATGATGACAAGCAATTCTCTGTAGGGGGACCTTCGTAACAGCACTTTCCAAATACGAATAAAACTTATCCAGCTCCTCATCGCTTGCTGAACTAGTGGGTGCGTAAACTTGTATCAGGTGGAGATTTGTTGGTGATGCTCTCAGTTTGACGCTAATTAATCGGTCACTTATGGTTTTGTAACCAATAACACCACTTCTCAGATCAATGGGCACCTAAATTGCCACGCCATTTTAATTTTTGTTGCCATTCCCAGAGTGGTAAACCACGTGCGCGTCAGTAAAAAAATGTCCGCTATTCCGCCAGTGCAACCCGCAGATGTTAATGGTGCACCTGGTTAACTCTTTCTCGACGACGTAGAATTTGCCGGGGTCGAGTTGAAAGCCACGTACATTCCAAGTGCCTATCGTCTGGATATGACGTAACTTAATATGGGGATCTGTAGCATAATTTCCATGAATAGTCTGATCCCTAATCTCTTCATGGCCGGTAACCAATTTGTCACCACGCGCCCCGGACGCAACGTGGCGCCGGTTGCGAGAATTCAAGAAACCGGTTTACATAATATGCTTCGTTGATTTCTCCAAAGCGTTCGACTCGGTTAGATGGCCGAAACTGTGGAACACCCTCTTGAAGATGGGCACACCAAAACATCTGGTGGGTCTTCAACAGGGACTTTACGAGCAGGGTACAGCATCGGTACGGGTTGACGAGACTTTGTCAGCAGACTTTCACCCCAGTCCAGGCGTCCGGCAGGGCTGTATAGCATCACCGCTGCTCTTTAACACCTATACGGAACTTATAATGCGGATGACCCTGGAAAATTAGACGGACGGTGTCTCGGTTGGCGGATTTAAAATTACCAATTTGCGATACGCCGATGATACTACCCTTTTTGCATCCAGTCCAGACCACTTGGAGGAGTTGCTTCTAAGAATGGAACGTGTGAGTCTTTCCTTTGGATTGAGAATAAACCGCAGGAAAACAAAAGTTATGATTGTCGACCGTGCTAACGACAACTTGCCGGAAATAACCCAGATTATGAACTGCGATGTAGTACCTACCTGCGTATACTTGGGAGCTTTAATCTCAAATAACGGTTGAAAAGCTGAAGGCTTTCAGGAAGAAGAGAGAAATGAGAAGAGGTGACGTTTAGAATTTGAAAGTAATAATTTATTTAAATATAAGGAAAGAACTCGGGGTCGTGGTAATTTCGGGCAGCAATTACGGTTTCCGAAGGCCTTCGCAGGGTTCGACTTATCTTGGTGGTTCTGAAGTCTGAGGCAGTCCGTGACGTAGCCGTGCCGTCCACAACTTTGGCTGGCACGGTGTTCTCAACCCGCAGGGTGGATTGCTTCTCTCGTAGAACCCGAAGGGTGTACTTTCACAACCCGTAAGGTGGATCTCTTGAACCCGTAGGGTGGACCCTGGAATGTTCCAGAAGACGGGTTAGCTGGAACCCTTTTTTCCCGCCCATTGCTAAGACAGCCGACCCCGGTTACACCATTTAGGAGTCGGTTGCCTTACAATGTTTGTCTATATATTAAGTTTACAGAGACCTTTTTTTCACACCCCTGTAATCTACCCTCCCATAACAGGGTTGACCAACAGCCGTTAATTTTCACTGTTTAAAAAATCTAGATTTATAATAATTAATTTAACTCACCCAATGATGGGGTCTTCTGTCTAGAGCTATTTGCTCCTTATACTTGACAAATATTTACGATGATATTTACGATGATATAAACGATGATTTTCAAACTTTTGTATTTCTCACAATTTCCAATGACACTTATACGTCCGTGAGCTATTTTAAATATTAATCTGGCGGTGCTCCTGCCTTTGACGCAACGCTTTATATATTAATGAAATAGCGCCTCTAGTGGCACCACTCGAAACTACTCAATCGTCAAGACCGCCTATATGACTATGGCTTCCGTCGTTGCGACCCTTACTCGGTAGATGGCGCTTTCATTTATTGATCTAAGTTTTCATTTTAAACCCCTAATGTTAAACCCCTATTTGCACCCGTTGTTTCACAACGTTACATACTCCCCCTCCCCGGTGAGCGTTTGACGTACCCTAACACGTCAAATGCTGCGTTCGTCCTCGAACGCCCCTAACATAATACCTACTACTCGTCTATGTGTGTGTGTATGTTAGTGTGTTGTGTGAATGAGGTGATGCTGGGTGTAGCGAAGAGTCGGCCTTAACCTTAATGAAGCCAACTCGCAGGATGTATTTAGGTGATTCTGAAGGATCTTATGGGACAGAAAGAGAAAAGACGTATTTGAGGCTTTGGGTTGAAGGTTCAGGTAATACGCACCGCCTGAAAGTGGTGTGTGTATAATAAGGCTTTTTGCTGAAGGCTGGGATTTATACAACCGTCCCAGAGAAGAACATCCTACTAGGGCTAGTGTAACACTTCCGACTCATAGGATGGACTATCCCCCAGGGCAAGCCTCTAGCTTCCGAGTGGTAGGAGTAGCCATATGACGAGAATAAAGATAACGGTGATCTACACCTACGACTGTTAGGGCAAGACAAATGCTGCCAAATAACAGTCCACCATATTTCTGTTCGGGTAAGCCTCATGCTTCCTCGTAACAGTACTAAACCTAAACCATAAATCTGTTCGGGTAAGCTTCATGCTTCCTCGTAACAGTAAACGACGAACTCTGTTAGGGATAGACTCATGCTTCCAACTAACAGAAAACTCCCAACTATACCAAGAAACAGAAAAGTGATAGAAAATAATTTACTTGCAGAATCCTCCGTGATGCTAATTAACCCCTATGTCCCCATGACGAACACGGCATGTGTTTGTCACTTTGTCATGTGTAGTTACTTGAAAGTCGTGTGTAATGTGTAGTGTCCCTATCTAATTGCTAGGCTATTTAGCCCTTTAACAAAATAACATAAAAAAACTAAGTGCTTATTTGCAATCTTAGTAGCAATAACAAAAGCTAAGTGCTTATTCGCAATCTTAGCAGAAGAATGTTGACTATGACTATTATGTCAACCCTAATAAATAACTAAGATAAATGATCTTTGGCCATTATGCCAAATATCTAAAAATATGGTGCCCTTGTTTGCCACCATGTCAGTGTAAAATGTATCTGCGTGTTTAAATAAATGATATGTATGTATGTACGTATGAAATCTCCCTTGTGTAAGTTTTGTTTTGCTTGCGCGTCTAATGTTGACGTAATCATGTTGATGCAAACGTGTTATTCATCGTTGCATCTAAGGCCAGTGTCACACTACATTCCATGCCATATGATAACCCGTCAGCTTTGGTCGGGAACCAAAACTTAAGACCTTTGAGTCACCTTCTCTAATCTACGAAAGTGATTCGCCTGTAACCAGTTTGACTCCTACTTCCGCCTTTGGGAGTCACAACATGAAGTTCAAGTGTCACTATGTAAACAAACAAACAAAAAAAAAAAAACTGCTTATGAAGTGTTTGGAATTGTGTGTGAAGATAATTGTGATGAATATGTGATGACCATCTACTACCTAATTATTATGTAAGTGTTATTGTGAAACTTCCGTATGATAACATGTATGCGTGTAACATGACATGAATTGTGGTACCTATATGTGCCACCTAAGTACTAAAATTATATGACGGTGTGCTAACACCCTTATATTTTCCCAAAAAATAATTATCAAAAACACTATTGTGTAACTGTACTGATGTACTCCATAAACTATTCGCATACGCATCTTAGCGCAGTGTGTTACGGCCTTTACCGTTATCTGCATTCGTACACGCATAGTTGTGGAATGTTTATGTTATTCGTCTCACCGATGCAATGGACGATACCGAATGTTGTTTTATGTCTTTGACGTGCCAACTTCCTAGGTTTGTTCCTGTCATATCTTCCAGGATATAGACCAAATTTGATAACTTTTCCTTGACCCTACATTTGATAAATTTGGGGGCCAGTTTTTTAGAAAAGTATGCGTCTTTATCACTTTGGAAATAGCATTTTTTCCACACTATGTCGCCTACTTCGAATTGTGCGTGTCGGTGTCTCGTGTTGTAATGGTGTGCGTACTTTAGATGGCTACGCCAGAGGTTCTCTTGTACTGTGTTGAACACCTCTGCGAGATATCCTAGGTTCTCCGCGTATATGTTTCTAGGCAATAGGTTAAGTTCACTTGGGTCATCATTTTGTAAGTAATGTGACCCGCATGTTACCAATTCCCTACCATGAACCAAATATGCTGGTGTGTAACCGGTGGACGCGTTGATCGAGTTGTTGATCGCAAATTGGATTTTTGGGATATGTATGTCCCATGATCGATGGTCATTATTGGTAAAAATTGATATGGCTGTCATTATAGTTTTGTTGTACCGTTCTACGGTATTTACTTGGGGTGTGTATTTAGGTGTGAAGTTGATGTTGGGAATTTTATATTTTGTAAATAATGTGTTCAACTCTTTGCTTATGAATTGGACACCGTTATCCATTAATACCGTTTGTGGTATGCCGTGCACCATGAAAACATTGTCCTCTAGTATTTTGGCTATTGGTTCTGCGGTAGCTCTGCGTAGTGGGAAGATTAAACAATATTTAGAGAAACAACACGTGACGACGAGAATGTATACGTGTTGTTTTTTAGAGACCGGTAAGGGTCCTACTAGATCAGTCGAAATTGTCTGAAACGGGCGAGAGCACTGTTTGGGACGGCCCATTTTACCGATGGATGCTTGAGTGTCATGTTTGTGTGCTTTGCACTTTTCACAAGATGACACATAGCTTACCGTGTCCTTATATAACCCCGGCCAGTAATACCGTAACTTTATTCTATGGTATGTTTTAAAAATACCGAAGTGTCCGGCTGTAGGTGAGTCATGGTTTTCTCGAAATACTGCGTTTCTCGCTTCGGGTGGTACTACCGTTTTCCACTCGAACTCATTGTTTACAAAGTCCTTTATGTCAGTTCGTCTGTATAGTACGTCGTTCTCTATTTTGAAGTTGGGGTATGCCTGCGGTAAGCTAGTCACGCCGTTGCTTATTTTCATGAACCATTCGTCCTTGCTGTCGGTGACTTTGCATTGTTTCGTGGATATAGTAGAAACTGGTACAGCTCGTGACAATGCGTCTGGTATTATGTTGTCTTTGCCCTTCCTGTGCTTTAACTCGAAGTTGAAGCAGCTAAGCCGTATGCCCCAACGAGCTAACCGGCCGGTTGGATTGTTTAAAGAAATGAACCATTTTAGTGCCGAATGGTCAGTATACACCGTGAATTTGTGACCATTGTCTAGGTAGCATCTCCAATGTTCTAATGCGGCTATCACCGCCAAGCATTCTCGTTCTGTTACACTATAATTCTTTTCCGGACCGCTCAGTGACCGACTCATGTATGCTATTGGGTGTTCTACTCCCTCGTGTAGTTGTGTTAACATGGCACCAATGCCAAAGTTGCTTGCGTCTGTATGTACCTGAAATGGTTCGTCGTATTTTGGACATTTGAGTACCGGGCTTTTTATTAAATGTGCTTTTAATTCCATGAACGCCCTTTCCGCCTCTGTGTTCCAATGAAAAGCCGGGGCTCCTTTCTTTGTTGTAGTGAGTTTGTTGAGAGGTGCAGCAATCGTACTGAAGTTGGGTATAAACCGTCTGTACCATGACGCAGTGCCTAAAAACCTCTTAACGTCCTTCTTTGTTGTTGGTACCGGGAATTTCAGGATTGAGTTGACTTTCTCCGGATCTGTTCTGAGACCCAGACCATCCACAATGTACCCCAGGAACTTTAGCCTGTCCTTGAAGAAGTTAGATTTCTCCAGATTGATGGTTAGATTTGCCCTTTTTAATATTTGTTGAACTCTTGAAATGAGTGACACATGTTCTTCGAATGTAGATGACGCTATCACTATGTCATCTATGTAGCAGAACACCTTGTTTTGAAACTGTGGCCCAAATAGATTGTCCATTAGTCTTTGTTGTGAGCTGCTTGAGTTGCTTAGTCCAAATGGTAAAACCTTGTAATGGTATGCTCCTCGTCCTGGGATGAAGAAGGCTGTTTTTTCCCGGTCTTTTGGTGATAAAGGAATTTGCCAGAAGGCTTTGGAGAGATCCAGTGTTGTTAGATACTTCACTTCTCTTAAGTTGTCTAATATCTCTGATATGTATGGCAGGCTGTATGCGTCCTTTTTTGTGACTGCATTGAGCTTGCGACTGTCTAGGCAGAAACGGGGCTTGCCGTCTTTTTTATTCACGATTAGTACGGGGCTTGACCAAGGGCTCTGACTAGGCTCGATGACGTCAGCCTTTAGCATCTCGTCTACTTGTTCTGATACTATTCGCGTTTTTTCAGGGGACATTCTATAGGTTCGTTGTTTGATTGGCTTGCTGTCTCCCGTATCTATGGTGTGTTCTATTAAATGAGTTCTGCCTAGCCCTACTTTCTCATATGATATTTCAGCACATTTCGATATCATTTTTTCTGCTATTAAGCGTTGTTGTTGCGTGAGGCTACGCCAGTCATACAGTTTGTTTTGCTCCTCGGATATTAATGACAATTTAGGGTCATCGTCCACTAATATCGGTATATGTCCGAAGTATTTGGGACATAGGTTAAATCTGAGCCAGAAATCTATACCTAAAATTAGGTTTGTGGTTATGTTAGGCACTATATACGCCGTAATTATGTGAGTTCTGTCTTCGAATTTGATGGGTAATTTTACCTTTCCTTGTACTACGGTTGTGTGTCCGCCGGCCGTTGTAACCGTTGTACTTGTGTCTTCCTCTATCTTATATCCTACATTTTGTAACACTCTGTGCGAGTTGTTACCTAAAATTGAGATTGCGGCTCCTGTGTCCAACAATCCATATGCTTCTAACTGTGGGTTTGACATAATTGTTATTTTGGCGTAAGGCCTGGGGTCATTTGTAGGTAATGGGGAGAGTATAGAAGATTCCTTCTGACTTGTAATTTCGTTTTTGCATTTTGTAGACCCAACTTCTTTTGTCCCACCTTTGTAACCATACGACTCATTCGTATTTCGGCATGCCATAGTCAAATGATACCTGGAACCACACTTCGAACATGGCCGTGTGTCGTCCGATGTTGTCGCCGCCACAGTGTTTTGCGATCTGAAGTTACGACTGTCGCGGTTGTAACCTGCGCTGTAAGCGTTCCTGTTCCCGTTGGTCGCAATTCTGCTGCTTGGGAAGTTACTGCGGTTTCTGTTGAAGTTGTCGTAACTTTGCCTTGTAGATGTTGAGGTTTTGCTCGCAGTCCTTCTATTTGTAAATGCGAATTCCGCTGCTACCATCCCTTCAGATGCTGTTGGAGGCTCTGTAAAGAACGCTCTGCGTGCCACCATGTCCTCATGTTTTTTGCATAAGTTTTTTACTTGTTCCAACGAGACTATGTCTCCATTGGTTGCTAGGATGTTGTCGTAGACGGGTCTGATGTTGTTTAATATAATGTGTAGTTTTTCCGTTTCCGACACCTTGTTGCTTAGACGAGCAAACATTCCATCCATGATAGCCAGGTACACCACTATTCCTTCTCCGTTTCCCTGAGTGCGTTGTCGAATTTCCTGCCATAGGCGGTATTCGTAGTTGCTGACTCTGAAATCCTGTATTAGTGCATCCGTTAGGTCTTGCCAGCACGCAAATCTATCGCGATTACTGCGGTACCAATGCCTAGCGTTGCCTGTGAATAGTTCAGAGGCTGCTGTTAACAATCTCTTGTCGTCGATTTCTCGAGCTTGTTTAAAATCTTCCACCCGCTCAATGAAAGAGTGTACCTCCGAATTCCCGTCGTATTTAAATTTGGAAAGCTCCGTAAGAAAGCATCGCTCATATATTACGGGAAGATTTAGAAAGTGACTCTCTTTCAGGTTGTTGCTATTTGCTTTCTCTTTCATCTCCGCGAGGGTTTCTGCCTCCTGCGCTTCATTGGTAGGGGCAGCAATGCTCTCGTCCGCATCATCAAATTCGCTGGTGTTTGATGCATGCGAATAACTTTCGGATATGGCTTTCAATCTCTTGTATGTAGTTTTGAAAGTGAGTTGAAAGTCATCGTATCTTTCCTTTAGATCTGATTCCTCTGGGGGAATGATTCTAGCGAACCTAGACTCCATGTGAGCACATAAGGCTTCGGAGCTAGTCAATAATGCTAGTGTGTATTTGTCCTGAAGGGACGCCACGTTCTTCTCCAACACGGCCAGCGAGGAATACAACCCTACTAAGTCTTCCTCCAATTCTAAAGGGGAGACCTGTAGGTCCTCTTCGTCCGTGGTTAACTTTAATTTTTTAATTTGTTGCCTGAGGGCTGCCACCGTTGAACCAGGCTCCTCTCCCCGGATCTTAACCTCATATGCAAGTTCCGCCTTTGGAAGTGATGTGAAATTTGATTTGAATGCCATTGTACTGACTATTTCAATTACTATTGCCGGGAATCTTTAGTGATGATGATTATTTACCAATGTATAGTGTATTTATCTGCTACTTATTTTATATGAAAAGTTAATTTCATGTAAACAACGAATGTTCGCTATATTCGCTAACGAATTCTGTTGTAGTGAACGACGGCCCTTATCGTTGTCTGTTTACGTTCTTGAATGTTAAGGAATGTGAATATTTTTCGATACACCCGCAGAATAACGGAAAATAAATTCTACTTTTTAGGGTTCGTTGAACCGAATTATAAATTGAACCTTTATAAAACTTAGTATTTGCTTTAGGAAATACTTAAGTTTGGAAATATTACCTTTTAGGGTTCCTTCACTCAATTAATAGATTGGACCCTTCTAGAAATTAATTGTCTGTCTGTCTGTCTGTGTTTAAATGTAATCTAATCCGAAGCAGTGAGTGGTGAAAGTGAAGTGTGTGATGATGGGTTGATGACATTAACTAATAATGTTTTACAGTTTTACTCGAATAATGCAATTTTCGACGCTACCATTATTTTTATTGAAATGTAACTATTCCCACGAACGTGCTAAGAGTTAATTGTATATTAACTCGTACCAACTATTTTTTTTTTTAGATAGTTGCTTACTACTACGGAACCCTTAAATATTTCGAACTGTATCAACACGATTCGCACTTGGATGGTTCTGGAAATAAACTGTATCGTAGTAACTAACTTTTTATGTAAATTGTTCCTTACCACTACGGAACCCTTGAATATTTCGAATTGTTTGAAGAACCGATTCGTACTTGGACGCTTCTGGAAATGTTTTGTATGAGACTGTTGGTGTCCGGAGTGTATTATATTCACTTCCACCCACAGTTTATATGGAAAAAAAAATTTCTTCTACTATCGAGCTAGTAATTCAACTTACTCGTAAACGTTGTGAAAGCAACATCTGCCGTTGTTTATTCAGAACACGAATCAAAGTTAATAGTTTACAATTGTTTTTTGGCAAGAATGTATTCACTGCGTGATCTACGTTTGGAATGTTTTTTTTTACAGTTGTATTTCAGTGTAACAGAATTCGACGTAATTCGACAAGTGAAACAATTATGAATCTTTTAAAATTTACGTGAAGTGAAATTCGTAAAATCTTTGTTCTACCGTTTACTCAGAGTGAAATTTCAATAGGGATTGTTACCCAGAAGTGTGATTATCGGCTGTTGGTCTCGCTGTAAATTCACATATAGGAAATACAACAAAATAATACACAAATTGAGGCGGTTTGACGCCGTAAAAAAATAAAAATTGTGGTGGTGATATCCTGTGACTACTTTTTACGATGAATATAGGCAATTAACTCACTTTCTACAATTAATGTAAGCGTTTCAAATGAGAAGTTTTACTTCAGACTTTAACAAAGTATTATTTAAAATTGACACAAAACAAAAAAACTTTTACTTTCAATTTAATTAAAAATTTTCCACCATAAAGTAACTATTTGAGGGTGTGAAAAATAAATTGGGGACCGTTAAAATTTGGCAAAATTACAATTATGTTGAGAAAAAATTCAAATTTTGCCTTGTTCTTGAGTTTATGCCGAAATCTGACTAAAATAACTAATAAAACACACAAAATAAGCCGGAAAGAACAAGTTGGCAGCAGAGGTCAGGAGAGCCAAATTCCTGGGTAGTTGTAATAATTTGGAGGGAAACTACCCCGCTAACGGGCACTCTTAAGGCTATTTTACACAAATTGAATAATCTTATAATTATGACTTCCCGACTCCCGTCGGAAATCGCTTTCTCGCTACCCGAAACCACGATATGGGCGCCACTGAAAAGCTGAAGGCTTTCAGGAAGAAGAGAGAAATGAGAAGAGGTGACGTTTAGAATTTGAAAGTAATAATTTATTTAAATATAAGGAAAGAACTCGGGGTCGTGGTAATTTCGGGCAGCAATTACGGTTTCCGAAGGCCTTCGCAGGGTTCGACTTATCTTGGTGGTTCTGAAGTCTGAGGCAGTCCGTGACGTAGCCGTGCCGTCCACAACTTTGGCTGGCACGGTGTTCTCAACCCGCAGGGTGGATTGCTTCTCTCGTAGAACCCGAAGGGTGTACTTTCACAACCCGTAAGGTGGATCTCTTGAACCCGTAGGGTGGACCCTGGAATGTTCCAGAAGACGGGTTAGCTGGAACCCTTTTTTCCCGCCCATTGCTAAGACAGCCGACCCCGGTTACACCATTTAGGAGTCGGTTGCCTTACAATGTTTGTCTATATATTAAGTTTACAGAGACCTTTTTTTCACACCCCTGTAATCTACCCTCCCATAACAGGGTTGACCAACAGCCGTTAATTTTCACTGTTTAAAAAATCTAGATTTATAATAATTAATTTAACTCACCCAATGATGGGGTCTTCTGTCTAGAGCTATTTGCTCCTTATACTTGACAAATATTTACGATGATATTTACGATGATATAAACGATGATTTTCAAACTTTTGTATTTCTCACAATTTCCAATGACACTTATACGTCCGTGAGCTATTTTAAATATTAATCTGGCGGTGCTCCTGCCTTTGACGCAACGCTTTATATATTAATGAAATAGCGCCTCTAGTGGCACCACTCGAAACTACTCAATCGTCAAGACCGCCTATATGACTATGGCTTCCGTCGTTGCGACCCTTACTCGGTAGATGGCGCTTTCATTTATTGATCTAAGTTTTCATTTTAAACCCCTAATGTTAAACCCCTATTTGCACCCGTTGTTTCACAACGTTACACGGTGGATGTGAGGGTGAGGTGAAAAGGTGCATGGCAATAACGAGAACCTCTATGGACAAAATGAAAATCATTTGGAGGAATAATCACATTACCAAAGCTACTAAGATCCGGCTTGTGCGAACACTTATATTCCCCATATTTTTATACGCAGCGGAGACGTGGACAATGCGAGAAAAAGAAAAGAAGAGGATGTGGAAATGTGGTGCTGGAGGAGAATGCTGCGAGTATCGTGGACAAAATTTCGCACCAATGTCTCGATACTACACGAGCTCGGCATTACACAGCGTCTATCAAACTTGCTACAAACTCGTATACTAAAACTGTTCGGACACGTCTCCAGGCGGAGTGATGATTCTGTGGAGCGCCTTGTTGTGCAGGGCAGAATAGAGGGTACCAGGCCGCGAGGACGATCACCGATGAGATGGACCGACCAGGTTAAAGCGTTGGTGGGAGGCCCTTACATGGGTGCACGAGGATGTCCGCTAGCCGAGAGATCGTGAGGCAAGTTACATCTGCCGCAAACACTTCAACTTGTTGACCACGACCACTCTGTTAAGAGTGCAACGACTGAGAAGAAGAAGATGTCAGTAAAATGACAATCGTTGAGCCAAGTTGAAGGCCTCATAGGTGGTTTGAAAATTTTCAACTGCTAGTCATCCCGACCTTTGTCTGTCCATTTCAACACCGTAATAGCTCACCACCTATAACGTGGGACATAAAACGATAAGGTGAAATGTGGGCGTATACATACCGTGCCTCTGCCTAGCTCTTCGGGGTTAAAGGCGTGACTATTTTTTTTTATATGAAACAAAACACATAATAATAATAATAATGGAATGTATGACTTATGACTTCGGGTATCACACACCTCCTCTACAAATCTGGTAGTACTACGGACCCTAAAAATTATAGACCAATAACCTGTTTACCTACGGTCTATAAGCTTCTTATATCTATTTTGAGAGTTAAGTTATCAACACATATTGAAAATAACAATATTATGTCCAACTCTCAAAATGGATGTAGAAGCGGGTCACGTGGTACTAAAGAACTCCTTATTCTTGACATGGCATTGTAAAAAGTTGATGCAACTCTAAGCACCTTCTTGAGGGCATGTATGGGGCAGTGGACAACGGCTCTTGTTTATCGAGGATGTCGTCAGGTTCTTGGGAATGGCGAGCCTGTCAGGATCAAGAGGGGTATATTTCAGGGTGACAGTCTGAGCCCCTTATGGTTTTGCCTGGCACTGAATCCTCTCAGTACATTACTGGAGGGTTCAGGATTATGCTATCAATTTCGGAGAGGAGGTTAAGTTGTTTCCCACCTTCTTTACATGGATGACTTAAAATTATTTGTCTCCACCGATTCCCACTTGATCGAGTTACTGAAAGTCACAGAAACTTTCAGTAATTCTATCAAAATGGAATTTGGTGTAGATAAATGCGCAGTCATGCATGTATAAAGTGTCGGATTGTGAAATCTGAAAGAGTAAAACTTTCAGATTTCTCAAAACTTAAATCCCTTTCCGCAACTGAAACCTATAAATATCTAGGTATGTCGCAGGCATTAGGTATCACAGAGATAGGCATGAAACAAACGTTGATGGACCGTTTCTTTGGCCGCCTGAAAAAAGTGCTGAAAAGTCTTTTATCAGGCGGTAATAAGGTGCGGGCTATCAACGGTTGGGCCATGCCAATCTTAATCTATTCCTTCAGCATACTTAGATGGACTCAGACTGAATTAAACGCCCTGGATAGAAAAGTCCGTTCGCTATTGACCATAAACCGAATGCATCATCCACGTTCGTCTGTAATGAGGTTGTATATCCCACGAAAGTGTGGAGGTCGTGGCTTTTTAAATGCCAAGACCTTACACAATCGTAAGGTATACAACCATGGAATATTTCCTTCATACTGACGTGGGTATGCATCGGGATGTGGTAGCAATAGATAATGGACTGACCCCTCTTGCTCTTGCCAAAGAGAACTGGCACAAACCAGTAATATTGACGACTAATGATCGCAAGGAGATATGGCAGGGCAAAGAGCTGCATGGACGATTTTATCGGGCCTTACATGGACCCGATGTAGATTTTCTAGCTTCCGTATCCTGGCTACGTTTCGGAGATTTGTTCGGCGAAACTGAAGGTTTTGTTTGTGCTATTACAGACGAAGTTGTCATGACGAATAACTATCGGAAATATATTTTGAGAGACAGTACGGTTGACATATGTCGGGCATGTCACCTACCGGGTGAATCTCTCAGACATATTATTTCTGGTTGTCCTCGTCTTGCCAACGGCGAGTACTTGCATAGACACAACCAAGTGGCCAGGATTATCCATCAGCAACTTGCGCTAAAATATAAACTTGTAGATTCAGAGGTACCATATTACAGGTATGTGCCCGACCCAGTTCTAGAGAATGGTCGTGTCACGTTATACTGGGATCGGTCTATTATCACTGACAGGACTATTGTAGCCAATAAGCCTGATATAGTGGTAATAGATCGATCAGAGCGTCTCGCAGTAATCGTTGATATTACGGTTCCACATGACGAGAATCTCGTGAAGGCAGAAAAAGATAAACAGTTGAAATATTTGGACTTAGCTCACGAGGTTGTCGACATGTGGAATGTGGATTCAGCGATTATTGTTCCGATAGTCGTATCAGCACACGGTCTGATCGCCAAGAGCCTCGATCAACACCTTAAGAGGCTCGCGTTAGACGGTTGGGTCAAGGCAAACCCTTGACCCAACCGCCTAACGCGAGCCTCTCATGCAAAAGGCGGTTTTGTTGAGCACGACTCGTATTGTGAGGCGATTTCTGTCTCTGGAGCCCTGACCACCGGTAGCTTGGTCCCTGTACCCGATGCCGGTGGGATACCATTTTTTTATATTTTTAAATGTATTTTTTTATATGTATATGGAATAATAATAAATTAATTTATTTTTCTCTTTCACAAAGGTACAGGAAATCTATATTACAATTCACTACAGGATACAGAATATGACCCTTGCGAGAGACTGGCATCTGTACTAGGTTTCCCTGTCGAACAGATTACCAGGCCCCCGCCGAGCAGACTAGTTGTAAAGATTATTCTAATTCCATATGTTCTCTTTCAATGTTGTAGGTACTTATTAGTTCTTATTTATTTGAACAATAATAATAACATAATAATATATTTGTGAATTAAATTATTAAATTTAAATTATTAAAGAGCGATCACCAATGCAACTTAGAGGTATTATATGATCGCTCTTTAATACCCACTGTCTTCAAAATGAATTCTCTATATTCTGTTCGATTCGTAAATAAATTAAATATTACGTCATTCCCATTTACAAAATAGATTCCTACCTGTATTTGTAGATCTATTCCATGTTCTCCAAATTCCGTAGGATTGTTTCATTCCGCGTTGAGCAGGTGCGTGGAATAGCCAGACGTAATAGCCCACTATGTTATGTTATATCGGCTTCCTAAAGCCGGATCTTCTTCCTCGCAAATGTTTTGTATTGCGAACATACCTACTCAAGTTATTATTTTATTTTACCAATATTCATTAAACTTATTTACTAGAGATGATGATCACGGTTTCGTCCAAGTGAAATGCAGCTCTCGTTCCCGAATCCTAATAATTTGTATAGATTAGCCTTAATTCAGACTAATCTATACTAATTATTATAAAGGGGAAAGATTTGTTTTTTTGTTTGTTTGTTTGTTTGTTACTAATAGGCTCCGGAACTACCAGACCGATTTGAAAAATTATTTCGCTGTTGGGAAGCCTACACTCTTTGCGGTGAACATAGGCTATATTTTTTTCCCTTATTCACACGGGAACGGGAACTACGCGGGTGAAACCGCGTGACATCCGCTAGTTATCTGTAAATTCATCTACTAAATTTTAGCCAGATCCATTCAGCTCTTAGACTGTGAACATACATACATATAGCCTTTATCCCTAAAGGGGTAGACAGAGACATAGTATACGCCCACATTTCACTCTACCATTGCCGTGTTAAAATGGAAAGGCGCAGGTCGCCGCGACCCGCAGTTGAAATTTTTCATGCAGCCCATATGCCTTCATTTTACTCTGACAACCGGGTTTCATTTCGAGTTTTCCTTCTCTACGCAATGGATCTTTTTGCGAATGTGTTCCCTTAGTCGCCTCTCACGACACCCTCGGGATGTATTGGGGGTGGCGACATTTTTTACTCTTACCCGTCGCAACACAGGACCCCGTCGCCACACGGGGCTTTATTAGTGTGTGAAAGACTTTTTTAGAGTGTGAAAAACTAGTATATCAGCTGTTTAGTACAAGGTTATTAGTTTATTTTAGGCTAGATGGTGTTACATGATTGCGTTGGGACTAAAATAAAATTATTTGCTTAAAATACGCTAACATTTTAAGACCACATAAACTAGTTACATTTTTTTAATTTATACCACTAAGGTGGCAGACAAGCTCACGGCCCACCAGAATATGTACCGGTGGTCACCGTAACCTATGGACGTCTGCAACACAAGAGCGCTGTCGATCTTGTAAAACCCTCCTTAGACCCCTTTTGAAGAACCAGAGAAGAAAGTCATCATTTACTCTCGCACTTCATTTTATGTAGTACTAGCTGACCCGCGCAACCTCGTTTGCGTGATAAATGAAGAACCGCTCGACCGATTTTGTGCAAACTTCACATAAACCATCTACTTAATGGTCCGAACAAAGCCTAAACATTTGGTTTGGATAGGTGAGCCCGTTCTTGAGTTATAAAATTACAACGAAAAGTGGCATTGATTTTTATATATATAGATTTATATATTAAATATCGGTTAACATGGCAGGTCTGACTAAGAAAATATTTGTGATTTCAAACAAGCTTTCAGTACACCCACATATATGTGGTCATAATTATACATATGAAACTGTTCAAAGTCACAACTCAAACTGTGCCGAGATCACAGGTAGAATAAATTAATGTCGAGACGCTATGAAAATGCAAGGAATAATAAGTATTTTGATGTGGTACATTAAAATTAACATGCAGTCCATAAGCAGCAATGATCGATCGATCTTTATACACATTGTTCAGCTAGTAGTGGGGGGGGAGGGGGGGGGGGTGTTTGCATGTGCGTCAGCATGTGCGTGTGTGCGTGGGTGTATGCGTGTGCCAGAGTCGGTGTATGGTGTATGGGAGGGGAAGGATAATGTTTTATAATTGCATAAGTTTGTGTATTATGATTTCATCCTTATGCAATGAAAGACACTAGTTGCTCAATATTATCGTAGTTTTGCCTTAGAAGCCACTCCATAATTTTTTGTTTAGCTGTTTTTGTTGAATTGTAAAGTTGGTTAAATCTCCTTTTCCAAGCTCAGCATATTATGTATTTTTTAGTATCTTTGTACAAAGTTTTATCAGGCACTAGCGGACATCATGCAGTGTCCCCGTGTAGCTTCCGTTCCCGTGGGAATACGGGAACAAGATATAACCTATGGTACACGGAAATAGCGTGGCTTCCCAACACTGAAAGATATTTACAAATCGGTCCAGTAGTTTTGGAGCCTATTCGATGCAAACAAACAAACAATCAAATCTTTCTTCTTTATAATAATTAGTATAGAGCTCTAGCTACGACAGTTCATGAAATACAGCCTGATGACAGATGGACAGCGAAGTCTCGGTAATAGGGTTCTGTAACTTTAATGTTAATATGAGTATTGCCATGCTAAAACTTTGTGCATAGTTTAACATCAAAGTTACAAGACACATGCAAAATTAAGTCAACACAAGCCCGGACAACAAGCCTTTAACCTTTTAAAATTTCCAGAACAACAAAACAAGAAAATTAACTAGATGAAAAGTTTCATGAAACGTGTCAAATGTCAACCTAAATGTATATTACTCTCACAAAATTACCTCATCCAATTTTTATACACCTGTAGATCTGTGCCCACCCTTCATATTGCGGGCTTAATCTGCATGTCGTTACGAGCAGTGTCTCTCTTCATCCATAATTCACATAATGAGGATAAGCAGAATACTGTGGGGGCGAAATAAGTTATTCAGCAAGCAAGACATTCAGGTTTTCAGGTTTTGGCCTTTAGAAATAGTTTCTATTTAGAGATGGGTAAGAGGTGTGTAGTTTTAGGTGATTATGAAAATAAGTAGATCATAATATACTAGATGGAGCATTTAGTAATCTGTGACGGAGCCGTGACTCCACCCGCGTTGAATGTTGCTTCTGTTCCTGCTTTCCGTGGGAAATTATCCTCCGGATTAAAAGTACCTTTTGAGTTATTCCGGACTGCAGGACTTTTTACCAATCATTCTTGCTAATCATAGATTAACTAAATTATTTCCACATTTCGACCTATTGAATTTTTCAATTAAGATGAAATAAGATCATACAATTAAAACCGTTTTACTGTTTTGAAGATACATCATGATATTTTTGATAACTTGTATAAATTGTACAAATCCACGCGCTCAAAGTATTATTTTAATGTGAATGTTATAATGAACCTTATAATCTACACAATAAAATATAATTTCAAATATACACAGCCCACAGAAAAAAAAACACAAAATATGCAATTGTGAAATCTAAATTTGCTTTATTGCCAGATAATTATTTCTTAAACCTTATAACAGCACAGTAAAGTTCAATTTTGAATGTAAGTTTGTTGAGTGAAATTAAAGTTTTATCAACCAAAGAGAGAATTTGTCAAGTTTGTATAGAATGTTGATATTTCAAATTCCAAGTCTTTAATGGAGCGAATGTTTGGCTTGTGAGGATTGTTGGTATTAGGCGTCAATGTTTCTTCCACTTGATTCAGTTTTCGAGCGGTGTTTTGGATGTATGATACGAATTTATGTTAAAATTGTATTTTCAAGTAACAGGTGCTTGCGACTTTGCATTTATGAAGTTCCATGGAGCAACACGATCTACCACGTTCACAGGGAGGGGAGGCGCCAAACTGAGAGTTTTCCTTCTGTCGAAGCGGAACCTAAAAAGTGTACGCTTCTACATACACACGTAATAAGAAATTTATTTGTATGTGTCTGTAATTATGAGTGTATTGCATGTTTTATTGTTTTGTGTAACTTTCATAGTGACAGCTGATTGCTTTTGTATTGGTGTATATGACTATGATTTCCATATTGAAAACGACACTTGTACTGTTCCACAATATTTATTATTATAAACCTGAACGGTTTCGCTTCACAGCATTATCAAAGGTCTTCTAGATGAAAGGACAAGGTAGTACTGTCTCGAAAACACACCAACAATAACATTTTTCTAGTGTAGGTATAAGAACATTAGAGAGGTACCAGGTTATAAATTTTCCCCAAATTTAAGGAATTTACAAATTTGAGTATTTTTGTTAAATATTATTTCACTAAATTTCCCTCATTTCAGTATTCCATAATCAAAGCTTTTTTTTTTTTTTTGAAGTGAAACTTCTTTATCGGCGTTGGAAAAAAATTTGCGTCACGTCACGTCACGTCACGTCACGTCACGATTTTTGGTTACGCGCCATCTTTGTTCTGTTCCTCACCACGGTGGATTCGAATTAAGAGTACTTTATCCAGGGATAGCATGTCATTTAAGGGTTTTTGGACTTTTTGACTTTTGGGCTTTTGGACTTTTGGATGGGAAATTGGTACTTTGGGTCTTTGGGACTTTGGAACTTTGAGACTTTGGGACTTTTGAACTTTTGAACTTTTGGACTTTTGGACTTTTGGACTTTTGGATGGGACCTTGGTACTTTGGGACTTTGGGACTTTGGGACTTTTGGACTTTTGGACTTTTGGACTTTTGGACTTTTGGATGGGACCTTGGTACTTTGGGGCTTTGGGACTTTGGGACTTTTGGACTTTTGGACTTTTGGACTTTTGGACTTTTGGACTTTTGGACTTTTGGACTTTTGGACTTTTGGACTTTTGGACTTTTGGACTTTTGGACTTTTGGACTTTTGGACTTTTGGACTTTTGGACTTTTGGACTTTTGGCCTTTGGGACTTTGGGACTTTTGGACTTTTGGATGGGATCTTGGTACTTTGGGTCTTTGGGACTTTGGGACTTTGGGACTTTGGGACTTTGGGACTTTGGGACTTTGGGACTTTGGGACTTTGGGACTTTGGGACTTTGGGACTTTGGGACTTTGGGACTTTGGGACTTTGGGACTTTGGGACTTTGGGACTTTGGGACTTTGGGACTTTGGGACTTTGGGACTTTGGGACTTTGGGACTTTGGGACTTTGGGACTTTGGGACTTTGGGACTTTGGGACTTTGGGACTTTGGGACTTTGGGACTTTGGGACTTTGGGACTTTGGGACTTTGGGACTTTGGGACTTTGGGACTTTGGGACTTTGGGACTTTGGGACTTTGGGACTTTGGGACTTTGGGACTTTGGGACTTTGGGACTTTGGGACTTTGGGACTTTGGGACTTTGGGACTTTGGGACTTTGGGACTTTGGGACTTTGGGACTTTGGGACTTTGGGACTTTGGGACTTTGGGACTTTGGGACTTTGGGACTTTGGGACTTTGGGACTTTGGGACTTTGGGACTTTGGGACTTTGGGACTTTGGGACTTTGGGACTTTGGGACTTTGGGACTTTGGGACTTTGGGACTTTGGGACTTTGGGACTTTGGGACTTTGGGACTTTGGGACTTTGGGACTTTGGGACTTTGGGACTTTGGGACTTTGGGACTTTGGGACTTTGGGACTTTGGGACTTTGGGACTTTGGGACTTTGGGACTTTGGGACTTTGGGACTTTGGGACTTTGGGACTTTGGGACTTTGGGACTTTGGGACTTTGGGACTTTGGGACTTTGGGACTTTGGGACTTTGGGACTTTGGGACTTTGGGACTTTGGGACTTTGGGACTTTGGGACTTTGGGACTTTGGGACTTTGGGACTTTGGGACTTTGGGACTTTGGGACTTTGGGACTTTGGGACTTTGGGACTTTGGGACTTTGGGACTTTGGGACTTTGGGACTTTGGGACTTTGGGACTTTGGGACTTTGGGACTTTGGGACTTTGGGACTTTGGGACTTTGGGACTTTGGGACTTTGGGACTTTGGGACTTTGGGACTTTGGGACTTTGGGACTTTGGGACTTTGGGACTTTGGGACTTTGGGACTTTGGGACTTTGGGACTTTGGGACTTTGGGACTTTGGGACTTTGGGACTTTGGGACTTTGGGACTTTGGGACTTCGGGACTTCGGGACTTTGGGACTTTGGGACTTTGGGACTTTGGGACTTTGGGACTTTGGGACTTTGGGACTTTGGGACTTTGGGACTTTGGGACTTTGGGACTTTGGGACTTCGGGACTTCGGGACTTCGGGACTTTGGGATTTTGGGACCTTGAGACCTTGGGACTTTGGGACTTTTGGACTTTTGGCCTTTTGGACTTTTGGACTTTTGGACTTTGGACTTTTGGACTTTTGGACTTTTGGACTTTTGGACTTTTGGACTTTTGGACTTTTGGACTTTTGGACTTTTGGACTTTTGGACTTTTGGACTTTTGGACTTTTGGACTTTTGGACTTTGGGACTTTGGGACTTTGGGACTTTGGGACTTTGGGACTTTGGGACTTTGGGACTTTGGGACTTTGGGACTTTGGGACTTTGGGACTTTGGGACTTTGGGACTTTGGGACTTTGGGACTTTGGGACTTTGGGACTTTGGGACTTTGGGACTTTGGGACTTTGGGACTTTGGGACTTTGGGACTTTGGGACTTTGGGACTTTGGGACTTTGGGACTTTGGGACTTTGGGACTTTGGGACTTTGGGACTTTGGGACTTTGGGACTTTGGGACTTTGGGACTTTGGGACTTTGGGACTTTGGGACTTTGGGACTTTGGGACTTTGGGACTTTGGGACTTTGGGACTTTGGGACTTTGGGACTTTGGGACTTTGGGACTTTGGGACTTTGGGACTTTGGGACTTTGGGACTTTGGGACTTTGGGACTTTGGGACTTTGGGACTTTGGGACTTTGGGACTTTGGGACTTTGGGACTTTGGGACTTTGGGACTTTGGGACTTTGGGACTTTGGGACTTTGGGACTTTGGGACTTTGGGACTTTGGGACTTTGGGACTTTGGGACTTTGGGACTTTGGGACTTTGGGACTTTGGGACTTTGGGACTTTGGGACTTTGGGACTTTGGGACTTTGGGACTTTGGGACTTTGGGACTTTGGGACTTTGGGACTTTGGGACTTTGGGACTTTGGGACTTTGGGACTTTGGGACTTTGGGACTTTGGGACTTTGGGACTTTGGGACTTTGGGACTTTGGGACTTTGGGACTTTGGGACTTTGGGACTTTGGGACTTTGGGACTTTGGGACTTTGGGACTTTGGGACTTTGGGACTTTGGGACTTTGGGACTTTGGGACTTTGGGACTTTGGGACTTTGGGACTTTGGGACTTTGGGACTTTGGGACTTTGGGACTTTGGGACTTTGGGACTTTGGGACTTTGGGACTTTGGGACTTTGGGACTTTGGGACTTTGGGACTTTGGGACTTTGGGACTTTGGGACTTTGGGACTTTGGGACTTTGGGACTTTGGGACTTTGGGACTTTGGGACTTTGGGACTTTGGGACTTTGGGACTTTGGGACTTCGGGACTTCGGGACTTCGGGACTTTGGGATTTTGGGACCTTGAGACCTTGGGACTTTGGGACTTTTGGACTTTTGGCCTTTTGGACTTTTGGACTTTTGGACTTTGGACTTTTGGACTTTTGGACTTTTGGACTTTTGGACTTTTGGACTTTTGGACTTTTGGACTTTTGGACTTTTGGACTTTTGGACTTTTGGACTTTTGGACTTTTGGACTTTTGGACTTTGGGACTTTGGGACTTTGGGACTTTGGGACTTTGGGACTTTGGGACTTTGGGACTTTGGGACTTTGGGACTTTGGGACTTTGGGACTTTGGGACTTTGGGACTTTGGGACTTTGGGACTTTGGGACTTTGGGACTTTGGGACTTTGGGACTTTGGGACTTTGGGACTTTGGGACTTTGGGACTTTGGGACTTTGGGACTTTGGGACTTTGGGACTTTGGGACTTTGGGACTTTGGGACTTTGGGACTTTGGGACTTTGGGACTTTGGGACTTTGGGACTTTGGGACTTTGGGACTTTGGGACTTTGGGACTTTGGGACTTTGGGACTTTGGGACTTTGGGACTTTGGGACTTTGGGACTTTGGGACTTTGGGACTTTGGGACTTTGGGACTTTGGGACTTTGGGACTTTGGGACTTTGGGACTTTGGGACTTTGGGACTTTGGGACTTTGGGACTTTGGGACTTTGGGACTTTGGGACTTTGGGACTTTGGGACTTTGGGACTTTGGGACTTTGGGACTTTGGGACTTTGGGACTTTGGGACTTTGGGACTTTGGGACTTTGGGACTTTGGGACTTTGGGACTTTGGGACTTTGGGACTTTGGGACTTTGGGACTTTGGGACTTTGGGACTTTGGGACTTTGGGACTTTGGGACTTTGGGACTTTGGGACTTTGGGACTTTGGGACTTTGGGACTTTGGGACTTTGGGACTT
Organism: Miltochrista miniata; assembly: GCA_933228765.1. Classification (NCBI taxonomy): domain Eukaryota; kingdom Metazoa; phylum Arthropoda; class Insecta; order Lepidoptera; family Erebidae; genus Miltochrista; species Miltochrista miniata. The sequence continues at coordinate 19,485,884 of OW121773.1, forward strand.
TGGGACTTTGGGACTTTGGGACTTTGGGACTTTGGGACTTTGGGACTTTGGGACTTTGGGACTTTGGGACTTTGGGACTTTGGGACTTTGGGACTTTGGGACTTTGGGACTTTGGGACTTTGGGACTTTGGGACTTTGGGACTTTGGGACTTTGGGACTTTGGGACTTTGGGACTTTGGGACTTTGGGACTTTGGGACTTTGGGACTTTGGGACTTTGGGACTTTGGGACTTTGGGACTTTGGGACTTTGGGACTTTGGGACTTTGGGACTTTGGGACTTTGGGACTTTGGGACTTTGGGACTTTGGGACTTTGGGACTTTGGGACTTTGGGACTTTGGGACTTTGGGACTTTGGGACTTTGGGACTTTGGGACTTTGGGACTTTGGGACTTTGGGACTTTGGGACTTTGGGACTTTGGGACTTTGGGACTTTGGGACTTTGGGACTTTGGGACTTTGGGACTTCGGGACTTCGGGACTTCGGGACTTTGGGATTTTGGGACCTTGAGACCTTGGGACTTTGGGACTTTTGGACTTTTGGCCTTTTGGACTTTTGGACTTTTGGACTTTGGACTTTTGGACTTTTGGACTTTTGGACTTTTGGACTTTTGGACTTTTGGACTTTTGGACTTTTGGACTTTTGGACTTTTGGACTTTTGGACTTTTGGACTTTTGGACTTTTGGACTTTTGGACTTTTGGACTTTTGGACTTTTGGACTTTTGGACTTTTGGACTTTTGTACTTTTGTACTTTTTGACTTAATTTAAGGTGAGGTGAAAATTAAGTTTATGAAGAAGTTTCACTTCTTACGTGTGTACACTAAGTACACGCAATTTTTTTTTACGTCAGGGAAAATCGTCATGGATGTTAGGCCGGACTCCTACCAACTAAAAAACCTCACGTTTCCTTCTATAGTTGGGAGCCCTTGGTAAGCCCTCGGAAGGATACCCCTGGACTCACATAAACTTTTACAGAAAAATGTCCCTATTTTCGATGATCAGCAAACAACACGAATCAAAAGCTAATATAAGTAGACCTGTGCTAATTTTATGAATTTTATTGCGTAAAAACATGCCAATGGAGTAAAGGTTTATATTTTTAAACAATAGATGCGGAGTTCGTAGAGGATTTGAACGTAAAGGTAATGGTTTCAAAAGGAATATTGAGATGGACTTGTTTAAACAGCAAGCGTGGTCCTGGTAGCACACACAGACATTAGAATTCACTAATCAAATTTACAGAGCTGATAAATCCATATCTTACAAATTAATTATAAGCAACAATAAGCATGCTTTTTTTAACGTGTGGAAAATACAACAAGGCTGTTATGCCGGACTCCTACTGACTAAAAACCACACGTATCCTACCTAACAGCCTACGGTTGGGAGCCCCAGGCACTCGGGTAAAACCTCGGAAGTGTACACCAGGCAAAGATAATATAATAGTACTAGCGGACGTCACGCGGTTTCACCAGCGTAGTTCCCGTTCCCGTGGGAATACGGGAATAAAATATAGCCTATGTTTACCGCAAAGAGTGTAGCTTTCCAACAGTGAAAGAATTTTTCAAATCGTTCCAATATTTCCGAAGCCTATTCGTTACAAACAAAAAAACAAATCTTTCCTCTTTATAATATTAGTGTAGATTACATACAGGTCGGCAACTCCCTGCCTCCCACTGAGTAAGCTTCCCCATCCCCCCACCAAAGTTGATGTGTCTATTGCCGTGACAGTACTTGAGAGAGTGTCACTGCGTTGCATTACGTATTACTACCTACATACTTTGTGCTATTACCACAGGGCAGAAACTCCACTACAAAAATGTTTGTTTTCACCCACACTAATATACACGTAATGTGAATGCTTGAATCAAGCTTGAATGTGTGTGTGAGAATACTAGAGACACTAGCTATGGAAACAAAATAATAAGGAACACAACGCAATCTCATGTATGTAGGTACCTAGGTACTTTTTATTCAAATCTACCCTCGGCTAAGCACATAGGTATTAAATCAATATTGGAACTCTTAAAAAATATTAGAACTCACAAAATGCTTTCTACATTTTCAAACCGTATGTCCCGAGCAATTCAATGAAACTAAAACATTTTTGTCCACGTTCAGTTTCAAGCTTAACGCGTGTTTTTTTGCGAAGTGAGTTTTCAAATACCCTCTGTTCTCGTAACTTTGTATTGAATCTGAGACTATTGAACAAATTCTTTTGTCGCTGGGGACTATGGGAAAATTTTGCGTTTCCAGGATATTATGGGTTCTTAAGGAAATGGGGTATGAAAATCTTTGTGTAAATCCCTCATGACGTTATTTTGTTTTTAACTTAGATATTATTTAATACATTTATACAGGCACGCTACTTTCTTGGTTGGCAGAGGCATAATTATGCGTCAAAATTTCACCTAAAGTAGTTAATACATCGTAAAAAGAGGTCAATCTACGGCAATTTTGAAGCAGCAAACATAAATTTAGTATACGCTTAAGACGGTAAACAAAGGCTTGAAACTCTATTAGAATGTAATTTATTTGATTAGGTATCGCATAAACGCGTTTCGTTGGGAATAAGATGCGTTTCGGGAATAAACAGCAGCCTAATACTACAGGAGTAAGTGGGACTGCGCCGCCTCTTTCTGCGAGCAGGTCATGCTCGTGAAGGAGGCGGCGGGCCGGGTGCGGGAGAGAACTCTCCCACCCGAGTTCCGCAGTCGGCGCCCTGGGCGCCGCCGACGTGTCTTCGCCGAGGACTATCGGCCTCCATGACCGGGGGTCTGGGGACGGTGAGAGGGTCACTGACCGTCCTTACAGTAAAAATACTTGTGGTTTTAAAGAATCGCAAGTTTTTATAGTACGCCAGAGAATAACTGGTTTGAATGGTTGGATCTGCAATTCAAATGAGTATGGAATTTCTGAAAGATTTCGTAGTTGATAGACTCATACCTATTAATGTTTTTATACGACATGTATCTACCTGTACACACATACTCACACATCTATAACAATATTATAAAGCTGAACAGTTTGTTTGTTTGTTCGCTAGGATCTCAGAATTACATTACAAAAAATATTTTCAGATAGTACATTTATTGAGGATGGCATGACATCTGTACTGACGCTTTGACATATAGGAACGGAGTGAAAATGACAAATGTTTTAAATCGGAAAAAAAAATCACTTCGAGAGCTTCCGTTGGATGAGCTGCGTAAATTTATAAAGTTACGCAAGAATCATGCATTACGAATCGTTTTTTTTTTCATTATTTTTAGTGACGGGTGGACTGAAAATATATTTGTCTAGGAGTATTGTTCTCCCCAATACAAATTAATCAAGCCCAAACATAGGTTAATTGCTGTAAATCGTTAAGGAATTCCCTCGATTCGAAGGATTTCTTCGATTTCTCCAGGATCCCACCATCCGATTCTGACTTCCTGTATATGGGACCACATGGAAAGCATCAGCTTTCAAATAAAAAGAATCATCAAAATCGGTTAACTCATTCAAGCGATTTGCCGGTAACAAACATTGAAAAAAATACAGACGAATTGAGAAGGTCCTCCATTTTTGGAAAAAGTTCGGTTAAAAAGTTTGCGGAAGCCTTATTAATTACTTTTGTCTTTGATTTAAGGTTGGCTCACAATAATCATCTTAATAGAAATAAATTATTTTGTTTTGAAATAATGCAATATTAGCGACGGAATTACACAGGACGAAAAACGTAATCTTTGTTATTTAAATAATATACACATTTATACTTATAGAATTCGGTACTTCCCGCAAAATACTTTTTAATTTTAAAAATGTCCGCGTAATTCGCGGTGTTTCCAATCGCGACCACGGGTGCAGCAACGTGTCCGAAAAGTCGGTGCATAGAAAGTATTTCGCGTGAAGTACTGAATTCTTTAAGTAAGAGTGTAAAAATACGTGACAATTTAAAAATAATAAATACACATTTTTCTTTCTATCTCTCATGCAGACGAAGTTGCGTGGGTTAGTTAGTCGTCAATAACTATACATCTTCAAACCCGTTATCAAATTATTACGCATTCATTTACTGCGATTCTTTTCATACAAATTCATAACTCAACTCAAAAACCAATCGATCTTAATGGCCTGTTTAAATTCCATTGCGCCCTTTTGATAAGGGAAGCAATAAAATTGGCTTTGAGCCGTCAAACGATATGGTAATGTTAGAGCACTGCTTTACATTCGAAGCACGGCGACAATATTTCACGGGTATATCTGCTTGAATTCAGATAAAGGAGTGGTTAGTATGGAGGCGGCTTTGATTATTTTAATATTTTTATATATATACCACAAAGCATAAGACCCACCAGATGGTCCTACTGGTTACTATAGCCTATGGACTAGGCAACACGAGAGGCACAAGAAGCTTCTAGGACCAATTTTGAAGAACTGTTTACTGTAGGCGCTTGGGAAAACCGAGGCTGGGAGATCATTCCACAATCTAAGCGTATTTTTAGAAAAAAAATGATTAAAAAATACATACATAGTGCCTGCAGTTTCATTTCGTGACTATCTGTGAAGTTTAATTTGTATTGAATATAATAAATTTCAATTAGATACCGATCACGGTTCCTGAGAAACAGCATCGTGATGTAGAATAACAAGAAGCCGTGAGACGGTCTCACCAGCCTGCCCCTCCGTGAAAGTAAAAGTTCAATCCGATTGACGTTGTCATTTTTGTTTTATTCCAATTTTTGAACAGATGATCCACTCACGTCACTAGGTCACCCTAGTGACGTAATATTATGCAACAGAGCCGTCGACTACAGACACAAGTCTCGCCATAAGCCCCTCTGCAATCTATTTTATAGAGAGGGGCTAAAAGGGACAATATTCTGATAATAAACAAAAAAGCTGCTTCCATATTAGCCAACCGCTCTAAGCACCTTATCGGCAGATTACGAGGAAGTCTTGCACCAACTATTGTTACCTCAATCAAGCTTAGCACAAGGCTCAATTTAATTCCTTTGTTAAACCTTAAACCTAATAATGTATAAATACATATTATACAGTCACGCCTTTATCGCCGAAGGGGTAGGCAGAGGCATAGTACAAGCCCACATTTCACCCTTCAGTTCTATGTCCCACGTACCTAATAGGTGGTGAGCCTATTGTTGTACTGAAATGGTCAGGCGTACGTGGTTTTTAAACCAATAATAAGTCGTTGAACTAGAATTATTGACTGCAATGTTAATGGCAACCAGTACCACTACTTGACGACTGGAAACGCTAGACCAACCCATCCCTAGTCCAACCATAGAGTAAGATTTAAAAAAAACACTACGAGCAATGTAATACATCTCATCAACAGAAAATCTCATATTAAAATATAAAGGTTCTTACTAAAAGAGCAAAGCCTAAAAGGTTTTAATACAAATTTATATAATATGTAAAGTAGGCAAAATTCGTACGAAGACTGATGTGCGCAAATTCATTGCATTTTAAAGGAACTCGATGGGCCGACACCTTTTCAACGAGTAATATACTTCCTAAAATGTGTTTTTGACACGGAATTTTCAGATGTGTTATATTTTTGCATATTTTTTTCCTCAGCAAGGGCACGGAGAAGGGCCTTTCGTTGTATATTTGAATAACATTATTTTGATTATGCTAAAGCGCTACTTGGGTGTTTGAGCAGAAAATATGTTTATCATGTTTCTAAGGGGTAGGCAGATGAATAAATGGTTTTTGTTACTCATCTGTTGGTTAGAGCTATGTATTGTTAATCTTCGTAAAATAGTCATTCAGTAAGTATGTAATATTATTTTAAAAAGATAAGTATGTAATTACCTATTTTTGAACTTCATGCTAACTTTGGAAATAGAAAAGAGATAAGTACTGAATGCAATGCAGTAAATCTCTGGTTGTCATTAAAAAACACTTAACCATATCCTACTTACTAAGTAAGTAGTACTTACGTACAAAGATAACAAAATTCAAGGCAAGCATATTTTCCATCACTTTTTTACCGGCGCACATTAAATTCAGCCTACACACAACGTTTCTCGCTTGGCAACACTCCAAATGGCATTGGTTTTAAATTTTTAACTCACCCGAGGTGAATCTCGCTGAATTGATGGGAACATTAATATTTCATACGAATTTTCGTTCAAAAGTGTTTTGCTTGGTTTTAATTTCACAAGATTGAGTAACCCCTTGGTCCAGTAGTTAGAGTATTTGGTTTAATACCTGAGATTGTGAGTTTGTTTTTACATGTTATTGAACACATTCAATAAATTAAGATTACATCTTAATCTATATCGGAAACAGTTTAATGGGTGACCTTATCGCTTAATCTCTACCACTACTGATAATATCTAGGAACCAGGTTTTCGTTCGTTGGTCAAAATAATTATAATGTAGCAACAGAAAAAATAGTGCATACTCGTAATTTAAGTTATTTGCAGAATAAAAATATAAACCTTTCCACTTAAACATAGAAAAGGTTTACAATACATTTTGATAATATTAAAATTTTACGTTTTTAGATAAAAAACCGACGAATTGCAAATCGGACTCGCGCACGTAGGGTTCTGTATCAAAAAACGTTTCTTGTATGATAGCCCCCCTTAAGTGTCTATTTTATTTTTATAAAATTATTTATATTTAATGGAAATATACAACTCGATATTCTGTAAGTATTTCAAGCGTCTAACTGTTGTCATTATTAAAATTCAAAACAAAATAAATAAATGGTTTAAAAAACCCTAGAAAAATACGCTTTTATAATGCACGAAAAAACCAAAAATAAATTATGGATCGTTCAAGTTGCCTCTATTTCTGGGCTGAAGCGTAAACTAAAAGAAAAAAAACTAAAAGCACATAGCTTTTAGTTATAATATTTGATCGCAAAAGCGTGGGGCGCTGGAACAGGAAAGACTTTCCTGGCGGAAGCTGCATGAAGTCTTGTCAGATTAAGGATAAGGTCACATTTATAAAAGCGTGTTTTTAAGTTATTAATTTACACTGTCACGCTTTTATATATCTATTGTGACTTTTACTATTATTAATATCATTTTAAATTTCAGAAATGTATTAACGATGATAGGCTTTAATTGAAATACATAACATAGTATACTTACTTGAAAAGTAAAGTAGTTAATCACGTCTACGCATTTTCAACACCCACTTTTGCCAGTTTTTCGTGACGCCCGCGTAATAGGAGCAAACCTATTACCGTTACGGATCTCTATTAGATAATTCATTGGAAGGTCCTTAAAGTTTCGGCATTCCGAGATATTTAGTACAATATGTAGTGATCACGTAATAGGAATACAAACGCACATATCCCCAAGCGGGTTTTTAACGGTAACCAAAGATATCTCATTCTCGAACAAGAACTCTACATTTTGCCACTGTTAACGTATTCCCCTCATGTATCTACTTAATTGCCTGAAAGAAAAGGCGTTCCCTTTGGCAGCATAAACGTTATGCTCTTGTGCGACCTTATGCAGCTTTCGCCAGGATTTTTATTATATAAGGATTAGTATTAATAGGAATATGCTTACAAAAAACTCTTTCTTGTTCTAGCACCCCACGCTTTTATAATCAAATATTATAACTAAAAGCACATAGTTTACACTTCAGCCCAGAAATAGAGGCAACTTGAACGATCCATAATTTATTTTTGGTTTTTTCGTGCATTATGAAAGCGTATTTTTCTAGGGTTTTTTAAACCATTTATTTATTTTATACTTTTTAGTCACAACATTTATACCTTAACTAGCTGTTCCCTGCGGCTTCATCCGCGTAGAAGTCGTTATCGCATAAAATCATTACCCTCCTTTCGCGCAGTCAGTTAAAAAGTAACCTATGTCCTTCTCTTAAACTCAAACTATCTTTATAACAAATTTCATCAAAATCGGTTTAGTGGTTTAGGCATGAAAACGTAACAGACAGACAGACAGAGTTACTTTCGCATTTATAATATTAGTACGGATTTCTGTATTACATGGTGTCTTGTCTGATGTCGACTAATGTGAAAATATTCCATTATTACTCTAATACATATACATTTTCTGCAGGTACCTATGTCAATATTTACACTCAATATTAACTTCAATATATAACAGGTTTGTTATAACCTTAAACCCTAATCGTGGTCTAAGCTCATTACACGACTTTTCTAACAAATCCAAACACAGCTATGATACGATGTTCAATCATGAAGTTACAGTTCATATCTTACGACTCCATCATCAGATCAGTCTGACAGCACCATATTATTGTATTGTTATCAGAACTACAAACATCTGCCAATTTTCATGACGCTACGATCCTTGGAAGATGCTTAAATTAGTTACCTGAGATTCCATTGCATAGTTTTACAAGTCAATTAAAAAAAGGTTTGTTATAACCTTGAAACCTAAGCCTGGTCAAAGTTCATTACAAGACTTTTCTGACGAATCCAAAAACAGATATAATACGATATTCCATCATGAAGTTCCATCAGATCAGTTTGACAGTACCATATTATTGTATTGTCATCAGAACTACATACAGCTGCCAATTTTCATGGCGCTCCGATCCTTGGAAGCTTGTTAAATTAGCTACCTTAGATTCCACTTTTTCCATCGAAGTTTCAGTGCCTATCTTCCGGCTCCATGATCATATCAGTTTGACCGTACCATATTATTGTATTGTTATAAGAACTATATACAGCTGTCAATTTTCATGACCCTACGATCCTTGGAAGCTGGTTAAATTAGCTACCTTAGATTCCACTTGTTTTCTGTGCCTATCTTCCGGCTCCATCATCATATCAGTTTGACAGTACCATATTATTGTATTGTCATCAGAACTACATACATCTGCCAATTTTCATGACGCTACAATCCTTGGAAGATGGTTAAATTAGTATCCTTAGATTCCACTTTTTCCATCGAAGTTTCAGTGCCCATCTTCCGGCTCCATCATCATATCAGTTTGACAGTACCATATTATTGTATTGTCATCAGAACTACATACAACTGCCAATTTTCATGACCCTACGATCCTTGGAAGCTGGTTAAATTAGCTACCTTAGATTCCACTGGTTTTCTGTGCCTATCTTCCGGCTCCATCATTATATCAGTTTGACAGTACCATATTATTGTATTGTCATCAGAACTACATACATCTGCCAATTTTCATGACACTACGATCTTTGGAAGATGGTTAAATTAGTATCCTTAGATTCCATTACATTGTTAGTTACATACACGACGACCTAATAAAAGCTTATTAAATAATAAAAAACATTACGTTGGTTGCATGGGAGCCCCCCTTTATTATTATTATTATTTTTATATAAAGTATTTGATGTTATGGCGGCAACAGAACACGTAATCTGTAAAAAAATCAGGTCTCTAGCTTGCACCGCTCACGAGATACAACTTCGTGGCGGACGGACAGACAGACAGATGCGACAGTGAAGTCTCATCATTTTTAGGTTCCCGTTTTTTACCCTTTGGGTACGGAACCCTATAAGACAACAGAAATACACAGAGTATACAAAGTTAATTAAATAATAAATAAAACTCTTTCCTTTTTATAAAAATGAAGGTTTACAATGCATTTTTGTAATATTACAATTTTCGTTTTTTACAAAACTAAAGTAGTTTGCAAATGAAACGAAATTCAGTATTTCTGCACCGTACCTAATAGAGTCTTTTGTGCAAGGAAAAGTGGGTCATCCTATTTCCCTTTTACACTGTTGTGCATAGAAATGGGGCCGTATTAAAATATCCTATATTCTGCACACAGTTCAATTAGATCATAAGGTGCTGAGGTTCAATATGGAAAATACCTTTTTACTTTTATGGATTTCCTCTCAGTTCAGAAATTGGCTTTCATTTTTCCTGTGTTAAATTTTTAAAATTCTACTGTACGTGTGTACTGACCTTCTCCTAAACGCCTGGACAGATTTGAATGATATTTTTGCACAAATCAGTCGGTATACAGAAAAGTGCAGCTGTTGCATAAACGAATTTGCGCTGGTCAGCTAGTTTTGTAATAGATGTTTTATTTATTAGGTACTTTATAAATACACTATTAGACTAAATTAATACATAAATAACCTAGATTTAATACACTGGTATTATAACGTATCTATTAGATAAAAAATACTTAGTTAATCTTTAAAACAATATTGTCCCGTCCCGCAGTGTACGTCGAGTCTGTTGACCATACGTTTGGTGGCGCGCAGTTTCCAATTAGCGAGCGCCTTTGTGTCCTGGACGATTGTCACCTTAGCCCAAAATTCATGTTGCGATGTCACCCCGGAAATTCTGTCCGAGTTTTCTGTGAATTTATGTGCAGCATAATATGGTTTAGATTAAATTGGTTCATAACATTCCACAGTATCAAGCTTTCAGCCTCGAGAGGGTATACAGCGGTGAATTGCATATTCACACTTTTACAGTACTTAGTTTTATTGGTCCCACGCCATAAGGGGGGGGGGGGGGGGTACGTCTAATACTACTGAGGTGGCAGACAAGCTTATGGCCCCCCTAATGGTTGGTTACCGTAGCCTAGGGACTACACACGGGCTGCTGACCCGGGTGCAGGTTGTGATGACCCACAGTTGAAATTTTTCAAGCCGCTCATAAGGCCTTCAACTTGGCTTAATGACTGTCATACTACTGACAACCTGGACCAACGGCTTATATTTTGCCCGACTTTTACAGATTCGATTATTTTTTACCATTCTGTATCACGAAAATATTTCCAGTAGTCAGGATAGATGTTACATAGCCATCATTTACAATCTCTGCAGTCCAAACAATTTTATTCATAGATTTAGTAAACTTACTTCATAACATGGCTGGAATGACCACTTACAATTTTGTGGATCGTATCCACTCCAGTGGCATATAAAAAGCTTATTTTTTGTCAGTCTTTTCCGACTTAAAGTAATCTAATTTAGGTGAAGCTCCCAAATTCAGTTAGGACGTCATGAAATCGCTAAACCTTGATAAGTCGAGAATGTCACTACCAATATAAGATACAGAACGCAATCTCATGTTTGTACTTTTTTTTTCACACCTACTGTCGGCTTGCGCACAAACCAGTATCGAAACTACTATGAAAATCCTTTGACCTCGTGTCCGTGAAATTCAACGAGTGGTGTCCATGTGTGCGTAGCCCGAGTGCATTTTGCATGTAGATTTCCTTCTGTACATTATTATTTTGTGATGTCACGGCGCTTGGTCTTGAATGTGTGTGTACATACGTTATTATGTAGCTAACACGTCAGCAAACGCACACTAATCAGATTCTAGAGCCGTCTTGGTAATTTTGGTAAACAAGAGCTAACCAGAAATTGTGGGTAGTATTGACTTGTTGTAATTGTGTATGTAATATCAAAGTTTCTCCCTCTCTCTCTATCACTTACTCTCCCAGCTTTGATTGATCTGTATCAAACATTTCCACATCTGAGCCCGTAGTCTACTCCATGAAAGCTAAGGGCATCTTTTTTGCAAAAAATAATGCTAAATGGCCAAGGAACCTCCTATTAAAGACCCTTAGAAGCGGGATCACACCCGAAAAGTGAAAAATTCAATTTCTCTTCGCTACTTAGTCTTATTTTTAACATTTATACTGTATTTCAAAAGTTTTGCGCAAAAATGTCAACAAACACATTTGATCCTATATTTTCCGTCACGTTAAACAAAAAAAAAGACAACGATTGTCAAAACATGACATGTTTACATTATTGCCAGATCGGGCAGGATTGGACTATACACAACTTACCAATAGTATAGTTCCTCATTTGTTACTGAGTCCAAGAGGTAAATCTTGAAGATGTTTGCGCTTTTTAATATGCTTTTATTAGGTCGTCGTGTATGTAACTAACAATGTAATGGAATCTAAGGAAACTAATTTAACCATCTTCCAAGGATCGTAGCGTCATGAAAATTGGCAGATGTATGTTGTTTTGATGACAATACAATAATATGGTACTGTCAAACCGATATGATGATGGAGCCGGAAGATAGGCACTGAAAACCGGTGGAATCTAAGGTAGCTAATTTAACCAGCTTCCAAGGATCGCAGGGTCGTGAAAATTGGCAGCTGGATGTAGTTCTGATGACAATAAAATAATATGGTACTATCAAACTGATATGATGATGGAGCCGGAAGATAGGCACTGAAACTTCGATGGAAAAAGTGGAATCTAAGGTAGCTAATTTAACCAGCTTCCAAGGGTCGTAGCGTCATGAAAATTGGCAGCTGTATGTAGTTCTGATGACAATACAATAATATGGTACTGTCGAACTGATATGATGATGGAGCCGGAAGATAGGCACTGAAAACAAGTGGAATCTAAGGTAGCTAATTTAACCAGCTTCCAAGGATCGTAGGGTCATGAAAATTGGCAGCTGTATGTAGTTCTGATGACAATACAATAATATGGTACTGTCAAACTGATATGATGATGGAGCCGGAAGATAGGCATTGTTGATGATGGAACATTGTATCATAGCTGTGTTTGGATTTGTTAGAAAAGTCGTGTAATGAACTTTGACTACGATTAGGGTTTAAGGTTATAACAAACCTGTTATATAATAAAGTTAATATTAAGAGTAAATATTGACATAGTTACCTGCTTAAAATGTATATGTATTAGAGTAATAATGAAATATTTTCACATTAGTCGAACTCAGACAAAACACCATGTAATACAGAAATCCCTACTAATATTATAAATGCGAAAATAACTCTGTCTGTCTGTCTGTTACGTTTTCACGCCTAAACCACTGAACCGATTTCGATGAAATTCGTTATAAAGATAGTTTGAGTTTAAGGAAAGGACATAGGCTACTTTTTAACTGACTGCGCGAAAGGAGGGTAATGCTTTTATGCGATAACGACTTCTACGCGGATGAAGCCGCAGGGAACAGCTAGTAAAGGTATAAATGTTGTGACTAAAAAGTATAAAATAAATAAATGGTTTAAAAAACCCTAGAAAAATACGCTTTTATAATGCACGAAAAAACCAAAAATAAATTATGGGTCGTTCAAGTTGCCTCTATTTCTAGGCTGAAGTGTATACTATGTGCTTTTAGTTATAATATTTGATTGTAAAAGCGTGGGGCGCTAGAACAAGAAAGACTATTCCTATTAATACTAATCCTTATATAATAAAAAGGGAACGCCTCTTCTTTTAGGCAATTAAGTAGGTACATGTGGGGAATACGTTAACAGTGGCAAAATGAAGAGTTCTTGTTTGAGAACTAGATATCTTTGATTACCGTTAAAAACCCGTCTTAAAAGTCTTTCCTGTTCCAGCGCCCCACGCTATTGCAATCAAATATTATAACTAAAAGCACATAGTTTACACTTCAGCCTAGAAATAGAGGCAACTTGAACGATCCATATTTTATTTTTGGTTTTTTCGTGCATTATAAAAGCGTATTTTTCTAGGGTTTTTTAAACCATTTATTTTATACTGTAATAGCCACTATAGAAATGTAGGAACCACAGTGGTTTTTTACTTTTATAATGAACTTATCGTTTTGAAAAATAATTTTAAAAAAGACTTCGATCTAGCTAGAAACCAAACAGAACGTAGAAAATGTTTTTCGTTTTTAATGTAAACTGGTTTTACTCTATAAAACAAAATCATTTGTTATTAAATTTATATTATTTTCTAGATAACAACACAGCACAACATTTCAAACTGCACTTCAGCTTTGAACATTTCATATGCCAAAGTACATATTAATGTTATTAAAAATTTATTGCACTTCAAAAATACACCGCTTTTAGGAGATCTTCTAAACTCGAGCTGCCACTGGAAATTCATTCCACTGTGAACGCTTGACCGCTTGCCTAGATAACGTGTTGTTACAGTGTGATGCTGCGTTCACATAGGCGAGTTACTTGCGAGCAAGTTGAACATAATTCTGTTAATTTGTTTGATTTGTGTGTGAGATGTATTCATTCGAATAAACGAATATAAACTGTAATGTGGTAGTAGTCATTTTATCCATTAAAGGAGATATTTAGAGTTGACAGTATAATATTACATAATTATGCTCTATACAGTATATCTTATAATGAGAAACATTTGATAAATATCAGAATTCGTAATTATGTGACAAATTTTGGGTCCAATAGACCAAAGTTGTTTTAATAAATGAATTTATCTGGAATACTTTCATACATTATTGGAAATTTAAGAATGGCTGGCATTCGTATATTTGCATGTTATAAGAAAAGTGTGCTCGTGTAATCAAATCAAGTAGAGAATATCAAATTATATGTATTTGGTCTAGATACACTCAATCACAATTAATTTATAACACAAACACAGACATACCTATTGCAAAATTGTCGATTCTGTAAAGTAAACGCTGCTCTCACGAAAACCTTAAAGTAATTACTTATTGCACGACATAAATTTGTGCCTGCTAAACATATAAATCACAAAAAAAATCTCCTACCTTTGCGCATTCTGGTGCAAACATTAAATTTGTACCCGATCCTCAATTGATCAAACCCCCTTACCCATCTAAGCAAATACATAGATGGGTGAATAGGTCACTTGGACCTATTCACCCATCTATGTATTTGCTAGACAAAAGATGCGGTTTAGAGTCCTGCTCGAGATGGATGTTTTTTTATACAAATAATTTAACAACGATTACTGACCTAAACTGGCAATTTGAGAACGTGTTTAGTTCACTTAACAAATTCCTAAATATCTGGGAAAAATAATTCACACCATTCAAGTGAAATCTTTAATTCAAATGCACCTAGAATGCTTGTAGCCGTATCATTGGAATATCGGGCAGCCCGCCCCGCATGGTGCCGTCGCAGCGATAGCCGCCCCAATTCTGTTACCGAAATTACCACGATTCGGTACATGTAATCCCTATTTTATCTGGCTAAAGTGCCGCTTGATTTTGGTTACAAATTTTGTGTTTTTGATTGAGAAATTTAGTTTTGGGTTAATGTTGGATTTGGATGAAATCTTAGGCCCGCGGATAGTGTAACTGATCTAGGCGAGGCCGCAGTAGTAACCGTAGGTCTGTTGGGAGTCCTGGGACATCCTTCCGAGGGCTTACCCGGGGCTCCCAATCGTAGGCTGTTGGGCGTTACGTGAGGTTTTTAGTCGGTAGGAGTCCGGCATAGCATTCATGTATTCATGTATTTAGACATTGTATTTGTCTTGAAATTATTTAATCGCTAGTAACGATATTATAAAGTTTGTCATTGTTACTAATTAGATGTATCTATTTTATTGTATTGTAGTAGTGTACCATGGCATAGTACCTATCTATAATATAGTACCATAGTAGTATTATATTATAGTACAGTCAGTATCGTGGGACAAAATGCTTTAAGGATTGTAAATAATGTATAAAATTTGACATTTAGTTAATCAAAACATGAAAATAACGAACAGACACCTATATACTAAAAAAACATCACTTATTTTGTTAATAAATTTACTAACGGACTCCAACTACACCCCCGTGGAACTTAACTACTAAGTAAAAATCATTTTACTCTGATCTTATCTACAAAGTTATATTATTTATTTTGCACCCGTAAAGGAAATCCTGAAAAATGCGTTTTTACCCGAACTGCCGAAGACAGGAGGGTAATGTTTTTCGAGATATTGATTGGTTGATTTTGACATAGCTTCTTCCCGCCTGCAAATGTTGCCGACAAAGTAAAACAGTAAGTAGCTAAAGAAAATCACAAAAGAAATGCAGAGCTTGTTTTTTGCTTTTCAGTTGTATGTTTACTCGGCAGTCGGGTTTTTGTATTCTAAATATGTAATTAAGTTTATTATTTAAATCAATTGTAGATATGCCTTATATAGACAATAGCTAAAGACATTAAAACTATTATTTTCTACTCTACCTAAGAACATAATTCCCAATGAAGGTAGATAGATACTAAGATACTATTGGGAGTTCAGTGCTAAATGCATTCAGTAATAGCCATCTAGCCCAGATGCGGTGAGAACCATCTGGGCGTACATTTGCATGTATATAGCTTCGCATGTATCCGTAAGTGGCGTGTAATTTTAACGGAATTGGACGGAAGTAGATGCAGATGTAGTTTAGTGAACGGTATTGGTTAGTGGGAAATTCAATTGAGTTCGGAAGTTGACTGCAGGAGAATTATAAGTTACATTGTTATTATCTATACTTATAAATAAACTGTAGAGGGTTGAGAGTCTGTACATAGAAGATATTTTAAATTTTTTAATTGTAGGGCATTCTCTAATCGATACTGAAGCCGAAAATGTAATTTAAAATTTTCATGTCTGTCTGTCTGTATCCCGAATAAGTATCACGTTAAAACTACTGAATCGATTTGAATGAAACTTGGTACAATTAGAGCTTATAATCTGAGGAAGGTTCTAAAATACTTTTAATCCCGAAATTTTGCGCCGTTCCTTTGAGGGAGGGGATGAAAGACAAAACGGTTTTTTAGTTGTAACTTCTCAATGCGTGCTCCGATTCCAAAAATCTTTCAGTGTTGTAAAGGATGTACTTTGAGGATTGATTCATACAAGTTTTAATGTTGAGGGTTCTGTAGTTCAGGAATTAGAGATATCTCAACTTTCGCAAAACCTAGAATTCAAGGATTCCTTTGAATGTGAGGATAAATCTAAACTGGCGTGTTGGCTTAATCATAAAAGAGCTTAAGTAATGATTAAGGCTATTGTAAAATAATTCAGTCTGCGCCGAAGGCGAGGACTGGATTGTTTTAGAATTGACTTAATCATTAATTAAGCTCCTTTTATGAATAAGCAAACAGGGCAGTTTCATACGCTCCCATGAGTCTGTTGAAAAAATACCTGTCCTTTCATACACCATATTATGTGATGTAAACGAAGTTGCGAGGGTCAGCTAGTTCCCAATAAAGGTAGATAGACACTACGATACTATTAGGAGTTCAGTGCTAAATGCATTCAGTAATAGCCATCTAGCCCAGATGCGGTGAGAACCATCTGGGCGTACATTTGCATGTATATAGCTTCGCATGTATCCGTAAGTGGCGAGTAATTTTAACGGAATTGGACGGAAGTAGATGCAGATGTAGTTTAGTGAACGGTATTGGTTAGTGGGAGTGAAATTCTATTGAATTCGGAAGTTGGCTGCTGAGGGATTAAAAGTTATATTGTTATTTTAGATGATTGTTTATTTGAATTATTGTAGTGAAGAATAGCGATGTGACATTGGTATCCATTTTTTCTCCTAAAAGGAGACTAAGGCATACTTAACCGCATTGCCCCCATAGTAAAATGAGGCAACCCTATTTACACAGGCAGGTTATGACTATTATTTACTACCGAAGATTTTCATCTTTAACATACCTAGCATTTTTTTAACGTGAGCAATATCCTACGGGGATGCTTTGTAGGACTCCTACCGACTAAAAACCTCACGTATCCTACCTAACAGCCTACGGTTGGGAGCCCCGGGTAAGCCCTCGGAAGGATACCCCAGGACTCCCAACAGAACTAAGGGGTTCAGGTGCTATACCGCGTCTTTAGGGGGTTTTTTGGGTATTATCCCGCTTCTTAGAGGGGGCTTCAACATACCATAACGTTCATCAAATAACCATCTTCGTTAATAAATATCCTTGCCTCGGTTCTCCCAAACGCCTATAGTATGGGGTTCATGAAAAGAGATCTTAGAAGGTTTTTACAGGGTCGGCAGCGCGAGTGTAGCGTCTCTGGGCTCAAACGTCCATAGGCTGCGGTGACCACCAGTATAGCTGGTGGGTCGTGTGCTTGATTGCCAGTTTAGTGGTATAAAAAGCATTGAGCAAATCGGGGTACAAGCATATTTGTGGTAGTTTAGGTATATCCTATAGCGTGATCTATTTGCAGGCATAATTTTATCATGAACTAATATTTATTATGACGGCTTCCACGGAGCAGCAAATTTTTTAAACGTGTTGAGGTTTACACAGATGCCATGCAAAACTCGAACCTACAGTTGCTGTGGCCCGCAATATCACAAGCAAAATAGGTATCTATTTATAAAGAATTTTCGTAGAAAAATGTATATTTAGACTAACCCAGGTTTTCAAAATTGCTTGCTCTAAGTTTATCATCAGCCATAACCACAAGCAATACTTGACGTTCAGTTGTAGCAGTCAAGCTACATAAAATTTCTATATCAAACAACTAAAGAACTACATTTTTTTTTTTTTATATACCACTAAGGTGGCAGACGAGCATACGGCCCACCAGAAGGACCGGTGGTCACCGCAGCCTATGAACGTTTGCAACACCAGAGGCGCCACACTCGCGCTGCCGACCCTGCAAAAACCTTCTAAGACCCCTTTTGAAGAACCACATACTGTAGGCGTTTGGGAAAACCGAGGCAGGGAGATCATTCCACAACCTAAGCGTGCGCGGAAGAAAACCCCTATCGGATCTAACCGTGCTGGAACGCTCCGGACGCAGAGTGTGAGGATGAACTCCCTGTCTGTGGCGAGCGGTGCGGTGATAGAACGTAGCCGTGGGCATCATATCAAACAATTCCTCAGAGCACACACCATTGTACAGTCGGTAGAACACGCATAAGGAGGCAAAGTCTCTCCTGTCGCGAAGAGGTTCCACACCACTTGTAAGTATAGGATCGTTGACAACTCTTATAGCACGTCTTTGCACACACACATTTCCATTTCAAAGGGGATTCATTAAAACCGCAAAGTTTGCTGAATCCTAATTTTAAAATCACAAATTTAAACAACCGTCATCATTTAAAATATCCCTTTGACTGAATCACTATTCAAAAACTTTCGTTTGAGAGTCGACTTTTTCAAAAAAAAGATAAAAATGGTAACAGATTATTCTTGCACGGGTCGCTCCAGTTCGTGACAGACAAACAATACGGACGTGGCTAGCTGGACATAATTATAAATTTTAGTTTAGGAGGACACGTTTGATATGATAGAAAGGATTTGGGAAAAACTAGACTTAGAATTACAAAATGGTCAATAATAACATAATCAAGAATGACAGTTTAGTTACTACCTATAATCCAAAAACACACAGAATACAAAATTTGCATCATATACTACATCACTATAGTGGCAAACAAGCACACGGCCTGCTCCTGAGGGAAAGTGTTCACCAAAATTCACCGTTTGCGAGACCAGGAATGAACTACACTCATGCTGGCAACCCGACACTTTAAAAGCCTTTTAAGATCCAGTAGTTGGAAATGCCGAGGTAGGAAGCTTATTTCTCACTCCAAGAGCTCGCGGAAAACAACCTCCTATCAGGTCTTACCTTGTACGAGAAACTCACAACATTCCAATCCTCTTTCTCCTAGAGTTAAAAGCAATGGATCACCAAATAAATCTTCGCAAAGAGTACGAACATGCCTTTTTACCTATCAAGTTAAGAGCCTTTATTAGTAAACTTTTCTCATAAAAGTCTAAAAAAGCTATTAATCCATCACAATATAAGCCATAATGTATTCTTTTATTATCAAAAAAACGGCTACAATGCCATCAGGAAAACATTTTTTTTACGTAAAATAATGGCGGTATTTTTGCTGGCTTTAAAGTAAGTGTATATCAAGGTGAACATTTGATATAGAAATATAATGTAACTAAGGTTTGCCCACGTTTCGTATCGCCTTATTATTATGTTTTTACCAGGTTATCTTACACTGTTATCTGGTTCAAAGAACCAAAAATCAAAACGCCCATGTGCAATTTTTTAAGAGACTCCCAAAATGCCTGAATATCGAAATGACTGGTTTTAGCCCCTCTCTATAAAAAAGAGTGAGGGGCTTATGACGAGACTTTGTCTGTAGTCTTTGACTATGTTGCATTAACCACTAATGTGTGCACAAATCACATCCAAGCTCTAGGTCCCGCCGCGGCGCGCGATTCGTACGCCGGCGCCATGCTACTTGTCTAAGGTGGCTGATCATTCTAACCTGACCGCTGATAATATATGCTAAGCAAACATTGTTGGGCGTCAATTCATGATCAGCGTAGACGATAGACACGATAGTTTACTGTTGAAATATCTTTAGTCTCATATAACTACCATTTCTTAATGCGAGACAAATAGAATTTATTTTTACCAAGTATATTTCTATCGCAATGAAATCGCAGGGTCGATAATCACTGCCAAATCAGAATCAAACTGTTTTCATATAAAATGAGACTTTTATAATATTTTTTGCCACCAATAGTAGTATTGGTTCCAATACATTATACAAGATTAACACGTTCCATTACAGTTTCTCAAGTTTCTCATTATGTAAAATGCTTTTCAAAAGTAAAGAAATAATACGCGATGTTTACAAAAAAGTTAAATTTGAATCTCAAGACTCTAAAAGTTTGAAAAATATCCAATTTCCTAAGAGCAGGTTGCTAATTTCGAGAATAATATTTTTCCTTAATTCCTCACGGGTTTATTTTACACAAAGAACTTACTCGAACGATGTAGATTGCTGTAGATTTTAATCAATTACATCTCTTCAATAAATTAAGAAGCCTGTGTAAATGATTCGAAATCGGCTGCGTATTGGATGAAAGCGACGAGCGTAGCGTGAAGCGACAAAAGAGCGATGGTGCATTGTTGAGTTATTTATAGTAACCCTTTATAACTATCAGTGACATTTTTGTTTGAGTTTTTCACTTTTTTTTTCATGAGGGAAAATCCTCATGGATGTTATGCCGAACTCCTACCGACTAAAAACCCTCACGTATCTTGCTATCAGCCTATGGTTGGGAGCCCCGGGTAAGTCCTCGGAAGGGTTCCCAATGAGTTTTTCACTTAAATTAAAGAATGACTTCCCTGCTACGATTTTCCGAAATGCCTACCTACATACTGGGGTTATTCAAAATGGGTCTTAAAAGGATTGTACAGGGACCAAGTGTAGCTGCTCTGGTGTTGCAAACGTCCATAAGCTACGGTGACCACCTGTACATCTGGAGGGCTGTATGCTTGTCTGCCACCATATTTACAGTTACGTTGTCCGTTTTTACTCAAAATCAAAAATGACGAAGGAATTTCAAAATCTGTTCAGTAATCGCCCGACGCCCGACGTCCGACGCCCTACGCCCAACTGTATAATTGAGAAGACGCCGTACTTAATAAAAGTTCGAAGCGGCATTATGCCTACGCTGTGCCTGTCCTAGATCGTCACTGTATGCCGCTTCTGTATAATTCAGGCCTAAATTTGTTTTCAGTCATGCAATGCCTGATTTCATTAGTTATTTAAACACAATCGAAACATTCTTACATGTTTCGTTGTAATTAAAAATACAGAATTAAAAGCTCGATGTATGTGTACTTGAAATAATTACACGAAGTTCTGTCTTGGCTTCTCGCCAGTGTGTGGTTGGAGTACTAGCATATTGTGAGTATGTGGCGGAATGGGATATGATGAGATGTTCCAAATTCAAATGTGTTTTATTTGGCACCGTAGTACCTATTTGGAAGTCTGTGATTGATTTTAGTCGCTACACTTTTTTTTTCTTTTTTAACGTGAGGAACATCCTACAGGGATACTATGGCTACTACCGGCAAAAAATTACACGTATCCTACTTAGCAGCCTACGGTTGGGAGTCCCAGGTAAGCCTTCGGAAGGATACCCATAGAACTAGTCGCTACGCTATTTAGCTAAGAAGCAACTTAATTAATTAGTTTTCATGCTCTGAATAAGCGTCTGAGTGAAGAAACTGGTGATCCTCATGCAGCTAGTTTTCTCGCTCAAATGTTTTCCAAAGTTTTCAGTATAGAGCTGCCTGTTTTATAAGTTCTATGAGGGCTCAGTTCATATTTTAATAAATACCTTGACAGTTTTGATTTACTCAGGGCGGATTCAAACAAAATCGGAGTGCGACTATACTAAAAAATAACTTGTAATTATTCAAAAAGTTAAGTGATTTTCTATTTTACCAACAACTAATAAGCATAATGTATTTATGGTAACAATTCTGAAGTAGACGTAACTGTGGTAACCAAACTGAAGTAGACTACTTCAGAACAAGTTATTCTAAATCTAGAGTATAGTTTAACTCCGATTTTGGTCGAATTTACCATTAGTATTATTTTATTTGTTTCTTGCTTGAACTATAATATGTAATTGTTGTTATTGAATAAATGATATACAGTAATATAATAACAAGTTACGAAATTAGTTTTATATTCCTTTGACCACAAAATATTATTAAGCCATTCGACGAATATTTTTATACGAAGAAAATATATTACGAACGAAGATCTATAACAAAACGTTCATATTACTTCACAATGACATTTTCGTTCGTTCAACCAATATATAATACAACCAACTGTAGTAAGACTTATTAAAGCACCCAGCTCCACTCTCGTAGCTAAGTTTTTCCGTACCTGATTCTCACAGGAACTTTTTATACGGATAAAAAGTAGCCTTTTTTTTAACGCGAGGGAAAATCCTCATGAATGCTATGCCGGACTCCTACCGACCAAAAAACCTTACGTTACGCCCAACAGCCTATGGTTGGGAGTTCCGGGTAAGCCCTCGGAAGGATGTCCCAGGACTCCGAACTGTTCCAGTATTTAAAAACAAAAACTAAAAACAAAAAGTAAATTAACTTAGCACAAAGTAATAGGTAAGTATATTTAGATTTATCAGATATCATTGAATGTAATACTGAAATCAGTGCCAAGTAAAACTATAGGTTTAGGTAGGTATTATTAATCTCTCATAGAAATATTGGCGCCGACTTCAGTATTACATTCAATAATATCTGATAAATCTAAATATACTTACCTATTGCTAAGTTAATTTATTTTTAATTGACTTCCAAAAAAGGAGGACGTTCTCAATTCGTCTGTATTTTTTTAACGTTTGTTACCGGCAAATCGCTTGAAAGAGTTATCCGATTTTGATGATTCTTTTTTTATTTGGAAGCTGGTGCTTCCCATGTGGTCCCATATACAGGAAGTCAGAATCTAAAGCTGGGATCCTGGAGAAATCGAAGAAATCCCTCGAATCGAGGGAATTCCTTAACGATTTACAGCAGTTACCTTGTGTTTGGGCTTGATTAATTTCTATTGGGGAGAACATTGCCCCTAGACAGATATAATTTCAGTCTACCCGTCACTAAAAATACTTACTTACCACTAAAAATCTATACTCTTAGTAACACATTTGAGCAAATTTTTTTCAGATCATGATTGTGTTACAAGCTACTATCGCACCTAATTGGTAACAAAATCGGCTAAGTGCGAATTGGACTCGTGCACAGAGAGTTCCGCACCAAAAAAAACGGAAAAATTACGTTTGTTGTATGGGATATCCCCTTAATCATAATTATTTTTTGATTTTAGTATTAGTTGTTACAGCGACAGGAGAAATACACCATTTGTGAAAATTTCAGCTCTCTAGATATTACGGTTCCTCAGATATAGCCCGTGACAGACAGACAGACAGATCGTCAGACAGACAGACTGACTGACATCGAAGTCTTATGAATATGACCCCTTTTTAACCCTTTGAGTACGGAATCCTAAAACATACAAACAAACGTTCACGGCTATAATATTAGTAAGGATTAGCACGATTCAAAACACATTTCTTGCCAACGGAAAAAAATAAAAGTAACGATGCGTAAAACAGAGGTTTCAAGTGGCAACGGAAATCCGAAGCTCTTATAACACGGCATTATTTTTCCTTTCATTGAGCGGACAATATGGGTCGTAAACTTTTATCTCGGTCTGGCAACACAGCGTTTTAGCTTTGACGTTTAGAAGATTTGAGTTTGAAAAAAGAAGAAAAGATGACTTTGATATTGTTGCATACATCCCTTTGTTTGTATTTTTTGTGCTTGCAGCCCCGATTGCTTAATGCTCTGTGAACAATTATTGCGTAAGGCGTTCTTACGCTACAATCAGTCATGAGATGGGTAACTGTTTGACATTTCTATTTGAGGCGCTCGTGGCCCGCGGACTCAGTGTTCTGTAAACCATCACTGCAGTAAGCAACTTTCACTATGGCCGGTCCATGGATGGGTAACCATCCATGTGATCACTTTGTGACATTTATTTTGAGCGTTTCCGTGCTTCGGAAGGCACGTTAAGCTGTTGGTCCCGGTTGCCAGTAAAATGGCAGTCGTTAAGCCAAGTTGAAGGCTTTTTTTTTTTTTTTTTTTTTTAACGTGAGGGAAAATCCTCGTAGGATGCTATGCCGGACTCTTACCGACTAAAAAACCTCACGTAACGCCCAACAGCCTATGGTTAAGAGCCCCGGGTAAGCCCTCAGGAAGGATGTCCCGTGACTCCCAACAGACCTACGGCCGCCAATGCGGCCTCGCCCAGGGGGTGGTTCGGGTGCAATCCCGCGTCTATGGGGGGTTTCGGGTGTGACCCCGCTTCTAAGCGGGGGCGTGCGTGAGTGCTCACGTCACGCTGCCGTCATGGGCCTGCTTCTGTAAGGACGGTGAGCGGCCCTCTCACCGTCCTCAGACCCCCGGTCATGGAGGCCGATAGTCCTCGGCGAAGACACGTCGGCGGCGCCCGGGGCGCCGACTGCGGAACTCGGGTGGGAGAGTTCTCTCCCGCACCCGGCCCGCCGCCTCCTTCGCGAGCATGACCTGCTCGCAGAAAGAGGCGGCGCAGTCCCACTTACTCCCGCTGGAGAGCATGGCTCGCACCATGGCCTCAAGCGAGAGAGTGTCCACGCCCAGACCCACTACGAGGACCTGTCGCTGTTGTGCCCACGCCGTGCACTCCACCAGCGTGTGGAGCGCCGTGTCATCGCTGCGGTCCTCGCAGTGCTGACACTCGGCCGTGGTTTCCCGGTGTTTTCGCCACAGATACCTACCGAAGCTACCGTGCCCGGCAAGCATCTGTGTCAACCGGTAGGAGAGAGCACCGTGTCTTCTCTCCAGCCACTCGTCCATGACCGGTCTGACGGCCGCGATTGTGGCGAATCCCCCCTTTGGTTGCTCAAGTCGCACCTTCCATGTCTCCACGGTTTCCTGGTGGAGCAGGGTCCGCTGGGCCTCGATTTCTCGAGACGCAGGCCTTTGGCCCCGCTCCAGCGCCTCCTTGCGCCATCTGAACAGTGACGCAAGGGCTCTCGCTTCCAGGTCCCATGGAGGGGTCCCGGCTAGGAGACATGCCGCCTCACCGGAGATCGTGCGGTATCCTCTTATCACCCTGACGGCCATCACTCTCTGCGGGCTCAGCAGTCTAGCCTCATTGCTGGCCGTCAGGGTTTCCGCCCATACGGGAGCCCCGTACAGGGCCATGCTTCGCACGATCCCCAGGTACAGCCTCCTGTAGGGAGCGTTGGGTCCCCTGATGTTGGGCATCAGCCGCGCGAGTGCGGCCGATGCTCCCCTCAGTTTTGGGACCAAACTTCGGAAGTGAAGCCAAGTTGAAGGCTTTATTTCAACAGCAGGCAGTCACAACCTGCGCCAGTTCATTTAAACACGGCAATACGGCTCACAACGTATTACGTGGGACAAATTATAAAAAGGTGAAATGTGGGTATATAATATGCCTCTGCCTACCCCTTCGGGGATAAAGGCGTGATGATGAACCGAGTATTATTGAGCTACAAAATGTGTCCAAATTGTTGGCCCCAGCTATCAGTGTAGCATTAGTCGTTTAGCCGTCCAAATTATAGCCCTTTTTGACTACTAAGGTGGTGGAAAAGTAATGATATTATAGCCCATCTTTTAAAAAATGGTTAACCCTTCAATTATGAGGCTCGCGAGGGGATGCGTAAAGTATTGTCCGTGGCTACTGTCCTAGGACATCTGGGATGACCTTAACGACCTTGATTGAAATAATAAATAAACCCTTAACCTTTTAAATAATAAATACCTGCTCGTTAATAATCTAAAACAATCAACTTAAATTGCTAAGTCACCCGTCGGTGCAACCCACCTCTGCATTCCTGATCGTCCCCTATCCGGGATTAGTGTGGGTAGCACTTAAGATTTTATTCTACGTCGTTTCTTTTGGTCATAAAACTTGTACGTGGCTTTTATATTCAGGAGAGTGTTGTGTGCGCTGTACTTTATACTAATAGTGAGCTTGAAAAGCTGTTTTATTGATACTGTTTGCTGAGTTTGATAAAAAGCTCTGAGTGAGTGGTTATAAAAATATGAGAGTATTATTTTTTTATCACAGCGTTATAATAGCCCAAATTCAACTAATATAAGCTACTAATACGTGTCTATTCAAATCATCTATACTAATATTATAAAGAGGAAAGATTTGATTGTTTGTTTGTATCGAATAGGCCCGGAAACTACTGGACTGATTTAAAAAATTCTTTCACTATTGGGAAGTTGCACTCTCCCCGGTGAACATAGAATGGACACATATTCCCACGGGAACGGGTGCTACGCGGGTGAAACCGCATGACGTCCTATATTTTCCTATAAATGCAGCTTAGCTAAGCTTTAGGCTGAGTAGTACCTATTCTATGTATAGGCTGATTAGTAAGTAAGTGTAACGTTTTGATTATTTTAATAAAACATACACGAAAAAGACATGCTAGATATGGTTGTAAACTCAGAATCCAGTTTAATGTACCATCATAGTTCTATGACAAATACCTATAGATAGATTTATGAAATACGGACAGATTTAATGATACATCTTTTTCACAAGGCAAACAAAAAAAAGAAAAAAAAAATGAGCAACCAAAGGGGGGATTCGCCACAATCGCGGCCGTCAGACCGGTCATGGACGAGTGGCTGGAGAGAAGACACGGTGCTCTCTCCTACCGGTTGACACAGATGCTTGCTGGGCACGGTAGCTTCGGTAGGTATCTGTGGCGAAAACACCGGGAAACCACGGCCGAGTGTCAGCACTGCGAGGACCGCAGCGATGACACGGCGCTCCACACGCTGGTGGAGTGCACGGCGTGGGCACAACAGCGACAGGTCCTCGTAGTGGGTCTGGGCGTGGACACTCTCTCGCTTGAGGCCATGGTGCGAGCCATGCTCTCCAGCGGGAGTAAGTGGGACTGCGCCGCCTCTTTCTGCGAGCAGGTCATGCTCGCGAAGGAGGCGGCGGGCCGGGTGCGGGAGAGAACTCTCCCACCCGAGTTCCGCAGTCGGCGCCCTGGGCGCCGCCGACGTATCTTCGCTGAGGACTATCGGCCTCCATGACCGGGGGTCTGAGGACGGTGAGAGGGCCGCTCACCGTCCTTACAGAAGCAGGCCCATGACGGCAGCGTGACGTGAGCACTCACGCACGCCCCCCCTTAGAAGCGGGGTCACACCCGAAACCCCCCATAGACGCGGGATTGCACCCGAACCACCCCCTGGGCGAGGCCGCATTGGCGGCCGTAGGTCTGTTGGGAGTCACGGGACATCCTTCCTGAGGGCTTACCCGGGGCTCTCAGCCATAGGCTGTTGGGCGTTACGTGAGGTTTTTTAGTCGGTAAGAGTCCGGCATAGCATCCTACGAGGATTTTCCCTCACGTTAAAAAAAAAAAAAAAAAAAAAAGGCAAACAAAAATATGTTAAGCTAGCGGACGTCACGCGCTTTTACCCACGTAGCTCCCGTTTCCGTGGGTATACGGGAATAAAATATAGCCTATGTTCATCGGGAAGAGTGTAGCTTCCCAACACTGTAAGAATTTTTTAAATCGATTTCGTAGTTTCGACGCCTATTTGATGCAAACAAACAAACAATGAAATCTTTCCTCTTTATAATATTTGTGGACATTCACACATAATAGTATTAGTATAGATGAAAAAATGTTCTTGAAACTTATGCTTTCATAACGAACAATTCTGTTGCAATGAAATAAATAAAAAATACAAAAAAAAACAATCCATTTTAAATTACCAACTAAACTTTACAGTCAACAAGTTGATCGGGAAAGCTATCTCTACAAGATACTTAAGATTGCAAGCTCATAAATATTTTCCAAGCTCTAGAAGATTACCTCTGCGTCACTAGATCGACTGGGACATCTAGCTTGAGATAAACTAGAACTATTTCTAGCAAAACTTATAAAAGATTTTTTGTTTTTGAAGGTAAGTTATTACTACAGCAATAGGTGTCACATAATGGGTTGTAAAACGTAGAATAAAAGAGTGGTGAATTGTTACTTTCTGCCTAGATACCCCTTATGGGAAAAACCATTATTATACTGTGGTTGTTGTGGTGTAAATAATTATACAACATTAAGTTCCGTCCATCCAATTTTTTTTTTATTTCACGCTCGCCAAACTGTAATCGCCAGCCTGATGGAAAGCCGTGGTGCATCTAGCGATTGGGGGCCACTCTTACAGTCCGTAAGACTTCTGACAGTGGTCCTCAAGTTGGCGGCTCTGTGATGCGCCTCGTCAAGCTTGCTTGAACAGGGGATTGTAAGATGAGGTAAACACGTGTGCAGAACTAATCACATTTCCATTGACGAAGTATCCAATCTCATTATTATTAAAGTTTCTTCACAGTATGGGACTGTGTCGTAGCTACTTGTAACCAGACTACGGGTACCTGGTTAACTATACTCTAGCCTCGTTAAGTATTCTCAGAAGATCTCCGATATTCAAGCCATAATTGGTTCGAGTTGGTTGTAGCGTGTCTACGAGCGTTTCCATACAAACAATGTAAAAGAAAACAGCGTCACTCAAATTCTCAAAGTTTATACAGGGTAAACCAGTAATTTGTGAACCAATCTAAGCTTACGTGAAACAATGCAATCGATTCCCTCTCAGACGCGCGCTGGAATCCGGCCTCGTCCCCATTGGGACTTACTGGAGGATAATAATTTTAAATTTGGACTCGTATATCCATAATAGAAAATCTCGCCTTTATCTATGAAGAAATAAATCAAATCAGCCTATGGCAGCCCATTGCTAAAAGTAAGCCTCTCCCAAGTAACGCTACAATACACGGTAGGCATCATATCGAACAATTAATCAGAGCACAAGCCGTTGTACAGGCGGTAGAACACGCAGAAGGAGGCAAACTACTACCCTACGTTTACCAAGTCGCGGTCTACACTCCAGAACTAGTTTTACTCATCGGCCACCAGGTCTCTTGCAAATGTGGCACACCCATTGCTACTTTAAAACTCATACTCTGGGAGCTATGTCCACCACTCTGAAAGGGTAGGTAGAGGCATATTATACGCTCACATTTCCATATTCGTTCTTTGTCCTACGTGACAAGAATATCGCCGTGTTGAATTAGAAAGTAAGCCAAATAATAATGCATAATAAATAAATTTCAGCAATATTTGGAATTTAATTTGAAAAAAAATGTCCTTTTAAATATCGTCATGATTTTTGTATTCAGTTTGTAACAAAACATTTTAGTACCTATATAATCTTCCAAAATCTTTGTGATCGCAACTTTCACTTATCGTTTGTAATACGCTTTAAAGGACTGACAGAGTACGTCATTCACATAAGCCCTCTGAAACTGACATTAAGGACTTTAGAAATTATATTTAACGTCTACAGCTTAGCGCTTACTATGGCCAGTCATGTATGGGTGACCTCTTTGTGACATTTATTAGCGAGGGTTTGTGGTTCGGAAGGCACTTTAAGCCACAGATCCTGGCTGCCAGTAAAATTGCAGTCCTTAGGTCAACGTGAAGGCGGCTTGAAAATTTTCAACAGCGGGCACTCATAACTTGCACCTGTCCATATCAACACGGCAACACTCTCACCACCTATTATGGGATACTCTTCTCAGATTCACACCGATAACTCAAAAATACCCAAACAGGAACACTCCGAGTAATTCCCAGCTGGATAGCTATTCGATTGTACAAATACCTTCAGGAGTGTTTGTCAAATGTTGGATCAAACTCTTGAGCTAGGAATCTTTGTCGGTTGTTTGCCCAATTGCTGGATCAAACTTAAAACCTTTTGTCTTAAAGTTTTTTCGAGACTACAAATTCTTCAAGTGTATTTTTGAGACTTTTTTCATAATCATAATCATAATCATAATCATTTATTCCATGCGAAACACAGGTAAATACAAATACATTATTCAGGTTGTTATGTGAAAACGCAGATCGCTGTGTTCGGCCTCGTTGGGCGTGCAATTTTACAGTATAAATAATTTAATATTATGGAATTACAATATGTTACCTACTAGACATCGCAATACCAAATTCATATCAATATAGATTTTAACAATTTCGCAAATAAAATTTATCTTATTTTCTTATCAATTACAATACATAATAATAACAAACAAAAAACAAGATTTAATAATAGATAAGTTTTACAATGTCATTCAGTAAAAGTCAATATTTTATCTAAGTATGTCAAAAATAAATAATACGTCATCAATGTCAATTTCTTTTGCACTACTATTGGATTGATTCATACACTCATACATTCTTATTGTTAAATCGAACCTATAATTTATCCGTCAAATATTCCGTTATTGTATAATATGCCTTACTTAATAACAGCGCTACCAATTGCTTTTTAAATACATTCACCTCCTTAATTTCCAGAATAGAGACTGGTAATTTGTTAAATAGCTTAGGTGCCATTCCCAATAAATTTTTATTAAATATGACTTTTTTGTGCTGTCTTTGGTGAATTTTGTATTTGTGACGAGAACTATTCAATGTCTCAAATAAGTGCATGTTCGTTTTTACGAACATTGCTACTTCAAATATGTATAGGCTGGGCATTGTCAATATCCTAAATTTCAGGAAGAAGGGTTTGCAGCTGTCAGTTCTCCTGATATTCGTCATAGATCTTATGCATTTCTTTTGTGCCCGAAATACTGTCTCTGTATTTGTTGAGTTACCCCAGTAAATGACTCCATATCGTAACGTAGATGTTACATATGCATGGTAGGCGGTAAGCAGTGTAGCCTCGTTTACGACTTTTGCCAGGTTATAAAGCGCATATGAGAATTGACTGAGGCGTTTGACTATATTTTGGGTGTGGGTTGTCCACGACATGTCTCGATCTAATTCAATACCTAGAAATTTCGTTGAGTTAGCTTCCGAGATTATATTGCTACTGTAGAGAACAGTAGGTTTTATATGATTTGTTCTTTGCTCAAAATTTATTATTTTCGTTTTATCTAGGTTAACTTTTAAATTGTTTACTGTAAGCCATTTCATAAGTTGCCTTAAACAGTCATTTATTTCACTTTCCAATAATATATAGTCACTGTGACTAACCGCTACCGTGCAGTCATCAGCGAACATAACCATAGGATGTTGAATCACTCTTGGCATGTCATTTATATAGGTAATGAACAATAAGGGTCCCAGAATACTACCTTGGGGAACGCCATAGTGATTCAATTTTCCCTGAGAAGTGTATGTTCGTTCTATTTTTGTTTTAGCACAGATTTTTTTGATGACTGTAATTTGTCTTCTATTTTCTAGGTATGATTTAAGGAGATCAAGGGCATTTCCCCTTATGCCATAACGCTCCAATTTTTCGACTAGTATTTTGCGATCTACAAAATCGAAAGCTTTGCTCATATCCATAAATAAAGCAGTTACTGGACGCCGGTTATCAATGTTTGTTATTATATTTTCGAATAGTTTATAAATAGCCATGTTAATGTTTTTATTCTTCCTGAAACCGTATTGTTCATCCGACAAGATATTATTCTATTCAAAAAAACTGTACAGCGACTTGTAGATAATTTTTTCAATTATTTTCGAGAATATTGGTAGTAGTGCTATAGGCCTATAGTTAGAAAGATGTTCTTTACTTCCTTTTTTGTGCAGAGGTCTTATTATAGATAATTTTAATCTGTCCGGGAACACACCTGTCTCTAGACACAGATTGATGACGTGACATAACACAGGGGCAATAGAAATTGCTACCGATTTAATTACATTCGTAGTAATGTCATCATATCCTGAGCTATTTGTATTTTTCAATGATTTAATTATATTCGATATGTCCTGAGGTATTATAGGGGCAAA
Source organism: Miltochrista miniata (assembly GCA_933228765.1). Lineage (NCBI taxonomy): Eukaryota > Metazoa > Arthropoda > Insecta > Lepidoptera > Erebidae > Miltochrista > Miltochrista miniata. The sequence goes on from OW121773.1 coordinate 19,517,787, forward strand.
AAATATAGATTTGTGGTTAATGTCAAACTTAAAACTATAATTATTATTTGATTCAATAATGTCATTATTACTTTTTGATTCTACTTCGTCAAGTTTTGCATGCATTTCTTAAAGGTTATTTCATTTTCTTTGCAATATTTACGCCTAAATATATACCAGTGAGATAACGAACAGGTCTCTTTAACTGGACACTTTAGTAACTGACCTGTGTGATCTGACAAAGACAGTTCGACAATCTCACATCTACTACCGCTAATGTTGTCAATAATATTATCTATACAAGTGCCAGCGCATATACGCGTTGGAGCGTGTACACCTAACTTTAAATTGTAGCTATGTAAAATATTTTGGAATTGAAGAGAATGAGTATCGTTCTTTAACGTGTCAATATTATAGTCTCCACAGATGATAACCCGTTTTTGCCGTTGAAAGCATGCGTAATTTAATATTTTGTCTAACTTATTGAAGAAGATGTCTAATGTGGCTTTGTCATATTTGGGAGGCCTGTATATGCACAAAACTATGATAGGATGTTTGATCAATTCCACCGCGCAACATTCTATAAGGTTTGATTGGCACCATCTATCCATATCAAGTCGCAAACCTCTGAGTGTGTTTTTTAGAAGAATACAGGAGCCTCCATGTCTATTGCATCGGTTGTAGTTTGCATAAATTGTATAGTTTTGTATATAGAGTTGTAAATGGTCATAATCTTTCATATTTGTTTCGGTTATGCATAAGATATCAACCGATCTCCCCTCTTTGTGTAATCGACTGAGGTGGACACTCAACCGATCAGATTTATTAATAAGTCCGTCAATATTTTGATGCAATATAAAAATATGTTTATACACGAAAAAAATCATCTAATCGATTGTCAGTTCTTAATACTAAATTTTCTATATTAAGTGGTTCCACAGCTGTTTGACACGTTTGTACAGCTGTTTTACAAACATTTCCAATTGGCTTAAAATATTGTAACATAGTTGTTTGAGATAATACTCTAGAAGCTGCAGTAGATTTCTTGGGACTATGTTTAATAGAAATCCAATTTTTGCAATTAAGAAATTGCTGACTGTATTTCAGGTAGTCTATTTCAATATTAAGTTTGAAACAAAGCCTACGCAAACATAAACTATGAATGCAAGTAAAGTAGGAATATTTTTTACAATTTTTATCATCTATGTTTATGGACAGAAATTTACAATTGGCGTAATTATGGGTCAACAGTTCCACACTTCGATTCAACATATTCTCATTAAGATATCTATTATATTGAACACCAAGTACGAATACTTGTTGACATTTTTCTAAATATTTTAATGCTATGCACAGCTCTTTACACAAATGCGACGGGTTTTTGTCATTTGTCCCTACTGAAAGAATAACAATATCTTCTTTTGTAAGCGTGCTGAAAAGAGCCAAATTTTCACCCAAAATGTGATAACAGTTTGCACCAGGTTTCACCACGGCTGAGACACTGTAGGTATCGTTCCATTTATTCCTCCTATGGTTTATTATCTTTTGAGACAATCCCCGCACCTGTTCATCTCCGATAACAATAATCCGAGGCCTTTTGCATAAACTTCCTGCACGTGACGGTGAACTAGCATGGGTAGTTAACTCGATTTGTTGGCAGGTTTCATTATGTAACGACGAGTCACTAGGCTGTTTCATACTCTCTGATAATTGCTGACCTATATTCTGACATCTATCCTTAATGCAAGAATCACTGTCGTCCCTTTCGAAATTGAGCATTTTTTTGCAGTTATTACTTCTATTTTTGCGAATAGGATTGCTTTTCGTGCGGCTTATTGGCGTATCGGAACAAATAGTCTTTAGGTAAGTAATTGTTTTCTGTTGTTCCACAGTTACTTTATTTAGTGAACTATTTTCAAGTAGCAACCTTTCGATTTCTTGGTCCGCACTCCTTAATTGACTGGTAAGAGTCTCAATCTGAAGCTTCAAATTATTAATACAGTCCTGGTCGTAGTTGGTGTAATGTTCCGGTAAACTGTCAGCAAACGAAACATTCGTTGAGGATATACCTGATAAACATAAATTGTCGATTTTTTCACACGACTGCGTCGACGATTTGTTTTTTCGACGTAATGTTATATTCTCAGAATTCATCGTAAAGAATTTCAAAAATAATTCCGACACCAGGTCCGGTACCCGTGACCACTTGTTCAAAAGCGACAACTACGCCTCGAGACCAACGAGTCTAGTACGTCATTAAGTAAAAATGTCGATCATATGATGCACAGCAAAATTGTGTAACAAGACTGTTTTATCGACACTGACTGTTGCAAAAATAGATGGCGCTAGTGATGAGTTCAAAGATTTGAAATATTTTTTCTCAACGACGTTGTATATAAACACAAACTTAATTAAGTTCTTTTCATAAGTTTTTACACCAGAATTGCACTAAAATCTTTTTCAATGGGAATACACCAAAATATGTTGACATGTATTTGCACCGTATATAGTCTAGTTTTAAGTATCTTACACTTTTATTCACTGTATGTTCACTTTAAGTTTATTACTTTTCTAGTAAATGTTTAACACAGATAACATTTTCACCGATGATTAAGGTTAAAATAGTCAGTTTGCAATATAATTCACTATGTTATGAGTGGTATTTAAATTAAAAATAATAATTGATACGGAGCAATTTGTTTACGTGATGGCAGCGCCACCTAGCCTCGAAGCTTTTGCACGAAGCTTTGCTATTGAACATTTAGTGACTGTTATTTTACGTTATCGAAACAGTACGTACGTATTTTTCAACTTTTCTGAAAGCTTGTTTCGTTCAGTTATGACTTTAAAATATAGCTGACTGGTATGGAAAGGTAATTAGCTTTAATGTCCAAATCAAGACTTTGAGAGACTTCACCGAGATCTATAATCAAGAGATCAAAAAATGTACTTGCAAATGTATGACTTTCTTTCTATTTCTAATAAGAAGTTCTTATACAAAACGGTGGCACTGAGTTCATCACCTAAAAGTGATGAATCTACTGAAACGCAGATGAGGCCATGACAAAGAGAAGGCAAGCTCAAAATGAAAGTTGTGCCAACTCGTTTAGTTAGGATGGTACGGGTACAGTCCTGTTGGAAAACCAGGGACACCCTTCCGAGGGCTTACCTGTGTCCCCGACCGTAGGCATAGTGCTCGTCACCTTTTAGTCGGTAGGTTGGCGAAATAGCATCCATGAGGAATTTCGTAACAAAAAAATTGGTTGCTACAGTAAGGCCTACCTCTCTCCCATAATAGTGATGAGATGATGATAGATAGTGATGAGGTGTGATAGAGATGATGAGAGTTGGTAGTTGCCAGGCATCAACTAGATGGCGCCAACACGTGTGAAATTTTGTTCCGGTACCGGCTTCCCATGGCAACTTATTCTTGCGATAAAAAGTATTCCAGACTATAATGTATCCCTGTACCTAACTCCAGATAGATATTTCTGCTGTTAGGGCGTGAAATAGTAACAAAAATCAAATTTATATAAAATTAGGTAGGAGGTAAGATGTTTGTAGAATATCACGAATATAAATAATCTTCTTCTAAATTGACATACTTTATCTTTCTTTGAAATGCACGTCTTCCTATTAACCCACGATAAATCGTTATTCTCAACGTTTATAATTTACCATTTTCGTAGCATGAACATGTAAACATTTCGTAGGTAATTTCCATGTGTTGTAGTCGGGGAGCTAGTAACCAGTGGGATTTCAAAAATAATATTAATTCAAAAAGCATGAAAATGTAAATAACATGCTAATGAACACATTGATAATACAGGTAGGCAAAAATTTGTGTAAATATATGGATGAAAAATCTTCTCATTACTATTTTCAACTACATGATACTCGCTTGAATTACGAAGATATTCCCGAGTAAATATAGGTTACATTATGTTAATCCAGACTAAAATCTATTCCTGTACAAAATTTCGGTCTCAAGCCCGCTCGCCCCTCAGATCTCGCCCCTTCGAATAAAATTCCCGACGAGTTCCTTTTTGGTGTTTCGCTTCGCCCCTTCAATAAAACTTATCATGTAACTGCAAAGCAATGGTGAGAGCAGTTTTCTGGTGTCAAACAATTGTACTTTTCAAGCTAAGCTCATATGGGGGCGAGATCTGAGAGGTGAGCGGGCCTGCGACCAAAGTTTCAACCAGATCTGTTCAGCCGTTAGAGCATGATTAAGAAACAAACATCCAAGCATCTAAACAATATCTTCACAAACTTTCACATTTATACAATACTAGCTGATGCGCGCGGCTTCGCCCGCGTGAATTTTGGTTCCCGTTTCAACTTCCCGTGGGAACAATTTCCTGGGATAAAAAGTAGCCTATGTGTTATTCCAGACTATAATCTATCCCTGTGCCAAATTTCAGCCAGATCCATTCAGTTGTTAGAGCGTGATTGAGTAACAAATATCCAAACATCCAAACATCTTCACAAACTTTCAGATTTATAATATTAGTAGGATTAGTAGGAAGTAGGATAGTAGGAAATAGGATTGCGACCTCCTCGACAAAACGCTCTAGTCCATTTATTTACCAAGGGTTGGTGGTTGCGGGAATGTATCGTTTCGCTCTGTAATTTACAGGGTAGTAGATTTAAGTCCAAAGTTACTTGGAGTAAATAAATTTACTTATACCTATTTTACTCTTTCAACAGGACTTAAATTATTAAGTGATAGTTTAACCCAATTTTTCCATTTCAAGTGGAAAAGTCTATAAGCTCTTAAATGAAAATGCCACGGTCGGTAACCCATCTCAACCGTACCGTAAGATACGCAGAGATCGCTTACAGAACAAGGAAATGAGAGAATACCTATTTAGATGAGATTATTTTACGCAACAAAATTACTAAAATGATGTTGGTAAATCAGTAGTTCATGTCATAAAAGGTTAAGTAGCAGTTCAGGTTGCCCAAACTTAACATATATTTTCCAGTCAAAATTTCTATTATATTCTTAATTCATTCCAAATGATTTATTCCCGATCTCAGTAAAACATTTCCCATTCTCTTCCACCCCAGTTTTGCGACGCCGTTGGTGTGCAAATTGAAAAGTTTTACACGTTAAACTTTTTTGAATAAGCTTTTGTGTGACAAGAATATTAACAGCTGAAATCAGTGTCTGTGAGCTTAAGGCGGTTTTTGAAGAATTTGTTTATTGATTTTGGAGAGTTATTTGATTAAATCTTCCCGTTGATATTATTTTTTAACACGTTCACGGACAGTACGTCGAGAACCGTACATCCTGACTCTCATAATATGGCACTACGGCTGTAGCCGGTGATTTTAAATGTATCAAAAGTGGAATTACGTTCACAGCCGAAGATTTTTCATTACACACATAGGAACGGCGTGACTCTGTGCCGTTTTAGGCTGTAATACTGACAGCTAGTGTCACATCAAGCACTCCGACGCGTGCACACAAGTTAAGTCTCTCACGCACACATTCAAGGACATCATGTCGTGACACTCCGTCTGTGGCCGGGCGATCTACCTACTTATTCGATCGAACGGTTACGTCTTTGGCCGTTACTGCCGCAACACTTACTTGAAAAATCTAATAATGTGGCAGTCCGTCCGCAGGCGTGATACTATTTTGTATTGAAAATTTGTGTGTCATATCACAATTTTTTAGGAATGGTTTCTGTCCGTGAACGTGTTAAGAGTTGTACTCGGTTCTGTAAAAGAATTTTGCAAAGCTACTAAGTTTTAGAACTGATAGGTATATCAAGTCTATTTTCCTGGGGCATCCTTCCGAGGACTTACCGGGACTGTAGGCAGTAGTAGGGCAAGTGTGGTTTAGTCGGTAAGAGTCCGGCATAGCATCCAGGAGGGATCTCCAAAAATGGACTTTAAAGAATTCCAGCGGTCATTATAGATATATGAATCAGGATATTCGAACAACTAGACTATGCTCGCGGCTACAACTGCGCGTAATTTTAATCCTGGTCCCGCTTCCCATGGGAACTAATTCCCGGAACATAAATAATCTGTGGTGTTATTCCAGACATAACATTCCAGACATATTTGTACCTAATTTCAGTCAGATCCGTTCAGCCGATACAGTGTAGAAGACTTTGACAAACATCAAGATATCTGCACTCACAAACAGTCTTAAGCACTGAGATATATTTTAATTGTAATGTTTTATTGTTACTAAGTATAGCATGTGTACTCATGAAAACAATGTTTCCATGAAAATATAATCCTTGTTCTCATAATTGCCAAAAGGTAAACCAATTTCCATGCATCATTTTGCAAATTAAAGGTATTCTTCTCCCGAGTATTAAGATTTTATTGATTTATGTAAAACTATTCGCTACCAAAAGATTATTTTATAGGCTTGAATTCTTTACAGCGTCTTGTCAACGTTTTCATAGAAAAAGCTCTGTCAAGTAATGTATTTTATTTAAAGACGCTACCGTATCTTTTTTCAGAAAAGCTCCATCTCATTTAAGCCAAAGACTTCTATATAACTGAGGTAGACATGCCCTACGCACCGATTTTTGAAACCTATAAACTGAGCTAATTAGCAGCGTTGCTCGCACTGTTGTGAGTCAAAACTTCGAGAGTAGGTGCTAAACTTGCAATCGGAGTCCATACGCCTTCTCTTTTACTCTTTTTCTATTCGTATATTGCTATTGTGTGTGGTGACAATTACGTAAAAAATATTTTTAAGTGAGTGTAGTCTTGATAATGTGTGTATTTGAGGATTGCTTTTGAAATCTCGTTTGTTAGAGTACGGCGCGTCTACCTCAGTTTATATAGAAGTCTTTGATTTAAGCAGCTTTAAACACAAAATCAATTTACCCCGAGCTCAACACACTTTGTTAAAGGTATTGTTTTAGGGGTTCAAGGTTTATGGGAGACTTCGTCAAGAGACTTTTTGAAGGACTCGATTAAGTTTAAGATTGGAAAAAAAAGGTTAGTGCATTGATAAATATTATTATCTTAAATAGATTAATAAAGATTAATTTGCGATAATTTGACATTATGTTTTCAGTACATAGTTGTTGCCTGCCACTGAAATACACCACCTGTGAATATTTCCACTATCAAGCTATCGCAAATCTATACTAATATTATAAAGTGGAAAGATTTGTTTTTTTTTGTTTTTTTGTTTGTTTGTTTGTTTGTTTGTTTGTTTGTAACGAATAGGCTCCGGAACTACTGAACCGATTTGAAAAATTCTTTCACTGTTGGAAAACTACACTCTTTGCGGTGAACATAGGCTATATTTTATTCCCGTATTCTCACGGGAACGGGAACTACGCGGGTGAAACCGCGTGACGTCCGCTAGTCATGAAATAAGACCTCGTGACAGACATACAAGCGGACAGCGAAGCCTCAGTAATAAGGTCCAATTTTTACACTTTGAGTACGAAATCCCAAATATAGGATGACAGTTTACATACGGTGAAAATGAAACTCACAAAATTGTATTCACATCCAGTAAAAATCAAACATAGACTCTTTATACTTTTCTAAAATTCAATTCATACCAAACGCAAAGAACTTTTACTTCAAAAAGAACAAACGATGTTATGTGTTAAAACTTTCAACCCAATAGAAGTCAACTAGTAAAATAACAAAACTCAACACAACAATCCCTCTGTCAAAACTTTCACAACATTAAACATAGATAACAAAATGGCACCATTAAAATTCAATATGTTTTCTACGGAAGTGACGTCCGTCTACGAACAAATTACGATATTTCTCTACAAAATGTCTTATTGCCACTGAAACATACACCAAACTCTTCAATACAACCCTGTAAAGGTATTTAACAACCAAATTTGAACTTTATGTCTTCGTGATAAGGGTGTTGAAAATTATAGTCAAAGAGCTGGGAGTGATAAAACGTAACATGAGGATTCCATGACAGGGGTGGCTATGTTTCAGTACGTTAATGGACGCTGCTCAGTGCGAACGTGTGCCGTTCCTAGACGTCCTCGCGGAATAAAGTTCGAAATTTAAAAAGTTTTTGTCACGATGTTGTTGATATTGAATTTTTTGTGATATCTTTTGTGAATTGATGTTGATTAGGTTTGTTTTTATTTGTGTAGGATATTTGAAGTGGTGGAAAATGTGACTAGTGCTGATTTTTAAAAGGTAAGGTTTATATCAGTAATTACTGTAAAATAATAAGATTTTAATGTAAATAAACGTTCTAATGCATGGCTTATGTGAAACCTTAATAAACAGGCAGAGCCGCGTATAATTTATTTTAATGAAATGCGTATGAATTTTTATGAATAGGGTGTCTGAATTAATTGAGCTTACATCCTAACCCAACGTTGAACTGACAGTTTAAAAGCAGACCGTAATGTGTTTTACAAAAATATGCTTGTACATTTTTTTATCCAGTATCTAATTTTGCAGTTAAAATTTTCTCTTGCATACAGATAAGTATAGAAAGTTCTGTTGTCTTCAAGTATGGTTTTTTCTTCATGGAGTATTAACATGGGCCATCGAAGTAATTTATTTGCAAACAAACATAATTATTCAAAATACAATTTATGTCACAATCAAGATTTATGTTGGCAATAAAGGGGTTGTTCCTATCTATACTTATAATAAATCTGTAGAAGTGAAAATTCTGTACATTCAAAATATCAAAAAAATAAATAGCAGGGGGTGTAACTAGACCGACACCAAACCCAAAAATGTGATTTAAAAAATTTTTGTCTGTCTGTCTGTCTGTCTGTCTGTTTGTTCAGGCATCACGCAAAAACTACCGGTTAGATTATGATGAAACTTGGTATAATTATTCTTTTATAGCCTGGGCACCACACTGGGTACTTTTTATACCGGAAAAGTATATAGAATTCAAACCAAACTTAATTTTGCGGTTCGATCCCTAGACCCAAAGTTATTATCAATTATTGCTTAAACGGTTAATGGTACGATAATGAAATTCAGCATGAGCGTTGTTTGTTACAATTTGAAAAAAGTTATTTTACCATTTTTGCTAATTCCACCTCCAAAGGTATAAAAAGGAGGGTCAAGTTTGTATGGGACAACGCGATTCCTTGATCCGATTTGCTTAAAATTTGGCATATAGCATTATTAACATAATTGATGGAAGACGTGTTCCTTATTTTATTGAAATTTATACATTATCGACCTAAAAAGGGAATGTAAATTATTTTGGAGCTGATTTTCTCCGGAGTTAATATCAATACTCCTTAAATACTCTTATTTTTGATTTAAATTACTTTTTATTTTGACACATTTGTGGAAGTTCAATCTGAATGACATTGTCATTTTCATGATTTTGCTTTAAGGTACTATTGGAAATATAGTTGTTAATGTTTTTAAATTTTGTACAACAAAAAATAAATATGTGAAAGAAGAAGAAAACTCGAAGATGGCAAGCCAGGAATAATGAAAGACCACGCTTCAGGTAGTGTCCACTGTGCATTAGAATGAAAGATTATGAGCAGCCCTAAGCGACTGGTCATGGAAGGTATGAACTTTATTCTATAGTGCTGGCTGCATTCGGTGCAGGACACAAACTCACTAAATCTTTGTAAAATACGGGAATGGCCTCTACGAAGATTACATTTGTCAAGTAAAAAGAGCCATTAAAATGAACTTGAACGCCTAGCAGATGAAATCTACATGGTTATCAAGTTAACAGGTCTTGGTTGGACCATCTGTACTATGAGGACAAAGTCTACCGTAGTTCGGTTTTCCCATACGTCGTAGGCTTACAGTATGACTGGGACTACCTAAAGAAGGAACTAAGTTACGATGTCAATTGCTTAGAAGAGAAGTTGAGTCAAGTAGTAGTCTAGCCAATGAATTAAGAAATGTATTTAATAAATAAATTTACATAACTCATATTATATGTATTATGAATTTGTTAATCAGAAATCTATGTATCTAACTACTATTACGAATACGAATGTTTGTGAGTGTGGATGTTTGTTACTCTTTCACGCTGTAACGGCTGAACGGATCTGGCTGAAATTTGGTGCCTACAGAGATAAGTTAGAGACAGTGTAGGAACTAAATTTCACGCAGGCGAAGCTGCGGGCATCAGCTAGTAAGAAATAAGTTCTTACCTATAAGAAATGAGCAACTGCACCTACGTATTTTAATTTCTACCAATTGTTAATTTTCGAGTAGGCTATGGGTAATCGTCCGCAATGGTGGACAAAGTCTGCGTCGGGAGCCCTGGGGTCATCCTTCCAAGGGCTTACCCGGGACTCCTGGCCTTAGACGAATGGCAAGGTTCCGTGTGGTTTTAGTTGGTAGAAGTCCGGCGTAGCATCCGCTATGAGGATTTTCACGCGAAAAGAAAAGGCTATGGGTAGTTCAGAATACTTCAACAGCAGTTAGTCATAGATACAAATAAAATTAACTAATTACAATCTTGGGTCACTATACTGTAGGAGAAACCGATATGGTGGATCATGTATCATGGTGAGAAACACAATTGCTTTTAGGCCAATAAGTGATATAGATAAGTATTCGTTGGAGCTTATTATAGAATGTTCAGGGGTTATATTGACTGACTATAATGCATATATATTGTGTATCTACAGACCCCCTAGGACTCTTGTGGAGGAAATAGATAAATTCTTTTACAATTTCAATCTAATACTAAATCAATTCTGCTACAGTAAAAAGAAAGTTGTGATTTGTGGTGACTTTAATATAAATATATTAGAAAACTGTAACCAGACTCAACAATTTAAACAGATTCTCCAAAAATATAATATGAAACTAGGTGTCCATGAACCTACAAGATTAGCTAGTGGCAGGTGCTTGGATAATGTTATATTCAATATACGGGGATGCAATGCTGAAGTCCTGGACTTAGCACTGTCTGACCACACAGCGCAGCTGCTGTTGTATCCGGTAAAGTCGTATATCCATCTGAAATCATGGTGCATAAATAAACGGGATTATTGTAAAGAGAACAAACTTAAATTCAAGTACTGCATGGATTCTCTTAGTTTTAATGACGTATTTATCTCCCAGGATCCAAACTTAGCATTTACGACCTTCTATGACGAATTAAAATTTTTCTATGACCTATGTTTTCCCATAAAACAAAGAAAGTGTTCTGCAACTGTGCGTCCACGATGGCTAACAAAAGGTATCCGTGTGTGTTGTAAGCGAAAGCGTCAGTTGTTATGGGAATATCGGAAAAATCGTACACAAAGCGCAAAAAACTGTTTCACAGCATTGTCATCGAGACTAAACCAAATAATTAAGTTGACACAAAAATCGCAAAATGACTACTTTATACAAACAGCTTCTAACAAATCAAAGGCAACCTGGGCTGTGATTCGGGGCAATCAAATGAAACCACCAGATGACCAAATTAACCAAATTAAGGTTAATAACAGCTTTATTTATGAACCTTTAAAAATAGCCAACCACTTTAATGACTATTTCATAGACAAAATAGTACAGACTCAGCCAAGTCCATTGTTAACTGCAGTACCATATGAACTCAAGTCTGTATACATGGCTCCCACAGTGCCTAAGGATATACAAAAAATTATTGTAGGTTTAAAAAATACAAATAGCACAGGGTATGATGATATATCCACAAAAATAATAAAATTAGTTTGTGTTGCACTGTCACCAGTGTTATGCCACATAATAAATTTATGTATTGAGGATGGTGTTTTCCCGGACCCGTTGAAATTAACTGTGATCAAACCAATGCACAAAAAACATGACAGAAGTGAAATGCATAATTATCGCCCCATAGCACTTGTTCCGATTATCTCTAAGATCTTTGAAAAGGTAATACATAACTGTATATATAGCTATTTTGAGAGATATAATCTACTTTGTTCAGAACAGACGGGCTTTAGGAAGAACAAATCTATAGATATTGCAGTTTATAACTTCTTAGCTACAGTACTGACTAACGTGGATAAGGGTAATCAAGTGTGTGCACTATATATGGATTTAACAAGGGCGTTCGACTAGGTTGACCATAAAATATTATTAAAAAAATTGTATGCCTACGGAGTCAGGGGAAATGTGTACTCCCTTATCAATTCCTATTTAAGTAATAGAACACAGGTCACAAAAATAAATAGGCTGTGTAAAGAAACAAAAAAGGTTATTGAATATACTTCAAATAAGAGAAACGTAACAACGGGTGTGCCACAGGGCAGTGTTCTTGGACCGTTACTCTTCATAATATATGTTAATGACCTGCCTAAAGTAACCCATTATAAGACGGTATTATTTGCGGACGATAGTACAATTGTCTTTACTGGAAAAAATAGGGAACAGTTAGAATCTGACGTGAACTTGACATTAAATAATACAATAAACTGGTTGACATGTAATAAATTAGTTATAAATATTGACAAAACATATATTATGACATTCCGAAACAGAGTTAACAAAATTTCTAATATGAACATCTGCTGTTCTAATAAAAAAGTCACAGAGATGGATGTAACCAAGTTTTTGGGCCTAAATGTAGACAATAACTTAAATTGGAAAACCCATATTGAATTATTGTGCAATAGGATAAATACATTCTCATATGCCTTATACATGCTGAGGAAAACGACCAGTCAAACAGCTGTACTCACAGCATACCATGGATATGTTGTACCTCTCTTAAAGTATGGCGTAATATTTTGGGGCAATGCCATGGATAAAGAGGCTGTATTTGTAGCGCAGAAGAGGTGCATCCGGTCTATGTGTAAGTTGAAACCCATGGATAGCTGCAAGCCCCATTTCTTACAGTTGAATGTATTAACACTACCATGTATATACATTTTCGAAATGGTATTATTTGTCAGAAAAAATAGACATTTATTCACAAATTTAAAGAGTAAAAGGCATAACTTAACTCTGAGCATGCCAACAAACAAGACAGTCTTTATGAACAAGAGCGTTCTATGTATGGCCCCTCGTCTTTACAATAAGCTACCAAAAACATTATTAGAAATAGATGAAATAAATGTATTTAAGGTTAGGGTAAAGCAACTATTGCTAAAAAAATGTTATTACTCAGTCAATGAATATCTAAATGGAAATATATGATAAGTGCTCAGAACAAAATTACCTAAATCTTTATATTGAAATGATATTGACATGTAGAACTTGAATGATAGGATATCATAATAGCCAAAGAATACTCATTGACATTCTAGCTTATTAATGACAGTTGTTTACATTTTGGTTTATTAAGTAGGTATATATATTGACATTTTAAAATAATGGGTTAACATAGTGCTAATCAATATTTACTTTGACATTCTAAATTAATTTGAGGTATTTAATTTAAATTTATTTAATAGATTAACATTAATATAACTATTAGTAAAGAATATTTATTGACATTTTAGCCCATAAATTATAATTATTGACATCCAGATTATTGATAATATTTATTGACATTTTAAATAATTGTTAACATTTGTATATGAATAATTGTTGATTTTTTAGATTAATTAATGTATTTGATTTAGAAACGTAAGCGCCTGTTAACCTTTTGCATGTCTGTTTGGCGGAAATATGGTGAAACACAAATTTTACTCGAACACCTACCATTGTATGTACCTACCTGTATTTCGCAATAATAAAGTGAATTATGAATTATGAATTTCCTAGCTGATGCCCGCAGCTTCACCCGCGTGAAGTTTGTTCCCGTACCCGCTTCTCGTGGGAAAGGCGGTGTATCCACGCACCAAATTTTAGCCAGATCCGTTCAGCCGCTTGAGCGTGAAAGAGTAACGAACATCCACACATCCACACTCACAAACTTTCGCATTTATTAATATTAGTAAGATGCAGCAGCAGACCTTAGAAATGGCTTATTATTTATACTACTGGTGACTGACTACATGGTAGGTACCTCAAAAAAGGGAACTACCACAAACAGTCACCCATCTTAGAACCGATCGAAATATAAGATGCTAAGCAAACTCATTGTTTACAGAAAACTAGGTGCATTGAATGATACGCTTGTAGGCCACAAGCACTTTAATAGATCTACCGATTTTTCCTCGAGATAATGGCAACTACATAATAATTTGTCAAAAGCAGCTTTTCCGAGTTTACTATGCCATAATCCGCGCGCCCCGAGTAAAATCCGGAACCTTGTTAAAGAAAATGTCAGATTTCAAGTATACTTTTTTTTGTATAACTTGATGGAAAATCCTCATGGATGCTATGCCGGACTCCTACCGACTAAAAAACCTCACGCTACGCCAAACAGCCTATGGTTGGGAGCCCCGGGTAAGCCCTCGGAAGGATGTCCCAGGACTCCCAACAGACCCACGGCCGCCACTGCGGCCTCGCCTAATTTCAAGTATATAGCGTTCGCCGAAAGGGTTCGAAAATCTGTCATTTTCGATTTTCTTTGACAAAGTTCCGGATTGTACTCGTTGCGCGCGGGTTATATAATAGTATTCTTTGTACTACACAACTTCATGAATTTACTCACAAACAAACATCTGATACTTTCAAACTAAACTTCACAATAAACTTTCAATGTAATGTTATCCTCCAAGGTACACCAGAAACTTTTCAAATGTCACTCCAGTGTGTTTTTTCAACTCCATTACAGAACATACGGAGTTTGGAGGAGACATACGAGTGAAATATTCCTGTTTCGTAAACCTCTAGGGGTCGACCTTTGTCAAAACTTGGTGGCTGTGAGATAAATTTAGAGTTTGGTTTATAAATTTGTTGTGTAACTTGTAATAATGTCAAGTTATAGGCTTTTAAAGATGGGATGGGAAAGAGTAAAAATGTCGCCACCCCAATCCATCCCGAGAGTGTGGTAAGAGGCGACTAAGGGAACACTTTTTCATAACGTTCCATTGCGTAGAGAAGGTCAACTCGAAATGAAATTCGGTTGTCAATAAAATGACAATCGTTAAGTCAAATTGAAGGCTTTTTGGGCGGCTTGAAAAATTACAACTGCTGTTTTTCACCTCACCGCATATTATGCGGGATATAAAACTATAAGGTGAAATGTGGGCGTATAGTATGCCTCTGCCTACCCCTTCGAGGATAAAGGCGTGTTGATATGGACAGGACCAGGTTGTGACTGCCCGCTGTTAAAATTTTTCAAGCGATCAAAAGTTGTGATAACCGGGACCAACGGCTTAACGTACCTTCCGACGCATGGAAACGCTCAAACAAAGACACAAAGTGACCCATCCAAGGACTGGTCATAGTGAAAGTTGCATACTGCCGTGATCGTTTATCGAACACTGAGTCCGCGGGCCCACGAGCGATTAATATTATATGCAGAAATCTTAAAATGTATAAATTTCTACATGTTATACAATTTGCTGTGTGTATCTAGTTGATTATATAAAACACAGTCAATGAGTCCCTTTTGTTTGAAAGTTATAAACGAAATTATTCCTACCTCCTCAAGTATTTGCAGGCTGCGGTAAATAACTGTTCAAACCTATTTATTCCACCGTGACTCAAGGTTTCTGTCAACAAGTATCGCAACAGACTTAATTCCAAACGTCTCAGAATTGTGTTGACTCAACGAAATGATAATTTGTATCTATTTAGTTGAGTAAACTGATTTGCTAAAGACAAGATTGATCTTATAGTAGGTGAATAATGAAAATGGTCAGCGAGATGTATTATTTATGTGACTTTCTTTCATACTAGATGATTCGGTATCCGCTCCCGTTTCCCGTGGGAACATATTCCCGGGATGAAAAGCCTTTGTGTTATTACAGACACAAGCTATCTCTGTACCAAATTTCAGCCCAATGCGTGATTGAGTAACAAACGTCCAAACATCTTCACAAACTTTCACATTTATAATATTAGTAGAATAGTAGTAGATAGTAGGATGTAATATAGAATAGAATAAAACGTTATACCAAGTTATAGTTTCCAGAAAAACAAATAATCGCAAGATATTATACAAAGGGCGTAATAATATGTGCTGAGTTTATCCATTTGATTATCTTGCTAATATTATAAATGCAAAAGTTTGTGAGTGTGGATGTGTGGTTGTGTGGATGTTTGTTACTCTTTCACGCTCTAACGGCTGAATGGATCTGGCTGGCTCGATACAGAGTTAGATATAGGTCTGGAATAATACGAAGCTACTTTTTATCCCGGGAATATGTTCCCACAGGAAGCGGAAACGGGGAACAAAACTTGACGCGGGGGGAGCTGCGGGCGTCAGCTAGTATAGAATAAGTCAATGAGTCCCTTTCAAACCCTTGAAAGTTATAAACGAAATTACTACCTCCTCAAGTATTAGCAAACTGCGGTAAATAACTGTGCAAACCTATTTATTCCACCGTGACTCAAGATTTGTGTCAACAAGTATCGCAACAGGCTTAATTCCAAACGTCTCAGAGATATGTTGACTCAACTAAATGATTAATGTATCTGTTTAGCTGAATAAACTGATCTGCTGAAGACAAGATTGATCTTAGAGTAGGTGCTTTCAAATAAAAGTGTTAAGCGAGATGTACATATTTATATGACTTTATTCCGAATTTTGATATTCCGGTGCATATTGTACAAGAACATTGAAATCTACTTCCTACTTCCCACTAAAATTATAAATGTGAAAGTTTGTGAAGATCTTCCGATGTTTGGATGTTTAGATGTATAGATGTTTGTTACTGCATCACGCTCTAACGGCTTAACAGATAGGGCTGAAATTTAGCACAGAGACAGCTTATGGTCTTGAATAACACAAAGACTACTTATCATCGCGGAAATAAATATATTTCCAAGGGAAGCGGGTATGGGTAAAAAATATCACGCGGGCGACGCCGCGAGCGTCATCAAGTCAAATAATATGTCTTTTAATTAATGGTGTCTAAGGGAATTACATTAGATGCTAATTTCACCTGGAAACAACACATTGATAATCTAAGTAAAAAATTAAATAGTTTTGTTTTCGCACTCTGGAAAATAGGCTTGTGTCCACTAAGAATAAATCTGATCGATGTGTGTTTCTAATGACTATGTCCGATATATAAATAACAAAAAGTAATATAAATTGGTGCACAAATTAAGGATTACTATTATTTTTAGAAAATAAGATTGGAAAAAATAGGCAATCAGTCACGTGACATCAAACACCTCTATCAGATGGTGTGACGTCACAGTTTGCTTTTTGACGTTTGACACACTCTGGCAGTCTCGAGTCTTGACATCTTGTGTCACAAGTCGTGTTATCTTGTGTCATAAAATACCGTGGACAGAGAACATTTTAAATTGTATTAAGGAAAGCAGACGAACGCTAACTTAACACTGTCAAACAGTGATGTCAATGGCAATTTTTTTTTTCAATTAATTTATACTGGTTTTGGTTACTTAGACCATATGCCAAAGTGATGCCAACTCCTACCGAATGTTCCTCTAAAAACCAACTTCAAATTCCCCAGATTTCCCTAAATATCGATTAAAACCCCTAAACGTTTCTTTTTTGTAGTATAACTTTTAATCTCAAAACAAATCATTGAAAGGGCTCTTAAAAAAATACACATTTTCTTTTTGTTTTGTTTGGCGAGATTCTTTGGCGGGAACTGGAAGGAATCGTATCGCGTCGTTTTGTAAATTTGCAAAATTAGCGTAATTTCGAGTGTTTTGTGTGTATCAATGGTGGATTCTTAAACATAAACGTTTGAAAACGTGCACTAGTGTTGGGAAGTGATAAAACGCAGTGAATCGCAACTTTGCAGTGACAAAAAATCCAAAGAAACTTTCAGAAATTTATCCACCGCTTTTCTGAAGGAAGACTGACATTGACTTAGGGATGATGTACTTGACTGGTCTTAGAGGACGAGGACTGTGACTTTTTAAAGCAAAATGAAGAGATAATAAATATACAAGACTTGGCTGTATGGCTCAAATTGCCTTTGCCTATCCGAAAATGGATAAATAAAACCACTACTACTTTTGTTTGGCATCAAGTGACGTCACACAAGGCGCCATGAGCGTTTTCGATACAAATTGAAATTCATTTTTTAAATCACAAAATAAACTATGTAAATGATTGTTTTAAATCAAAATATTACATTTTTGTGATCATGTAGATATAAAGCTACAAAAATAAACGATTTTTGAAATTTAGGACACAAGCCTATTAAAGATGTTACATCCGAAAGAATAGCTATGACTGTATACTATGCATATGTTGTTTCTTTGCTTCGCTATGGGATAGTCATCTGGGGAAATTCGGGTGATCTTTCAAGGGTTTTATAGTACAGAAGAAATGTATTCGAGCAATTTTTGGAATGAAACTGGCTGAGTCGTGTAGACCTGTATTTAAAGCAAATAATCTTATGACAGTTCCTAGTAGATATATATACTAGCTGTTACCCGCGACTTCGTCCGCGTGGAAATTATGTCATAAGCAAAGTTTGAACCGTATTCTATCGAGCCTCTATGATTCAGGATTTAGAACAAATTTAGGACATCCTCTAACTTACCCGGGGAGTTATGCGCTGGATGGATTTTTTTAACGTGAGGAAAATCCCACATGAATGTACTACGACTCCCACTGACTAAAAACCACACGTATCCTACCTAACAGCCTACGGTTGGGAGCCCCGGGTAAGCCATCTAAAGGATACCCCAGGACTGTGCTAGATGGATAGGAAGAGACCTCATGGTTTTAGTGGGTCCAAGGCCGGTATGACGTACGTGTTTATTAATTAGCCCCTTTAATAATAAAAAGAGTAAGTAGTATGGTGAAGCGCGAATACGAAACGTTTGTTACATTTCAGCCACAGACTGAAAACTTTAAGTACCTACTTATAACCGAAAGATTTGAGACGATAACACTAACGCTAACGGTAGCCAGTAAATGGCAGTCGTTAAACTAAGTTATTAGCCTTATATTATAGAATTAATAATTTTCAAAAGTAGACAGTACCTACGCCTGTCCATTTCAACACGGCAATACGGCTCACCACCCCCAACGTTACGTGGGATGAATTATATAAAGGTGAAATGTAGGTATATAATATGCCTCAGATACCCCTTTGGGGATAAAGACGTGACCGTATGCATGTATTATGTTTAAGGTGATTTATTTTATGTTCCTATGTCACTGTAGCCAAAGCTCAACATTTTCTAGTAAAGTTGTATTTTTAACTATGTTCATTATAAACTACGTTTGTAACTTTGCTCTCAGAAGCAAAAATACAAAGGAAATCATGGCTAGTAACGCAGGAGCCAACGGCGAAACCTTATTCGTGTAAGAAGCAACTTAACCGTAGGTCGACAGCCGCAGTGTCGTTGAAAGTTCCCGCAAAGCATTTGATGTTATACGAAAGCATATGACGACACAACCCGTAGACATTTCTGCCTCAATAGTATTGCATTGAGTTAATAGAAGACTGGTTCTGTTTTACAACTTCAATACATAACCAACATCCCGGTGCACTGGAAGCCCATTCGTTGTGAAAGATCCCTCTTGCTGAGAAAAAAGTTGTTTCACAAATCTAAGACTTCCGTTGGGTGCCGTATACAACATCAGTTGTATACGGCACCCAACGGTACCCTGGTAACATATCAACCCATTCGTTGTAGTTCACATGTAGGACATCAGTCCTACATGTGAACTACAACGAATGAGTTCCTCGAAGCTGGATACCAATAGACTCTAGCTCTACCTGTGTGCTGTTATGCCTCTATGCTAAACTTCTGTAGATAATATTGAAGATTGTTTCAAAGAAGCATTCTTCATTGGATCACTGCTTGAAGCATTGGTTCCAATTAACAATTAAGTGTTCGTTCCAGCACATATGCTTTAGGGTCCACGACTTTAGGTGCCTTTCTGTCCGTTAGCCATTGCCTCCTAGAGCACGTGTCTATTATTTATCACTGTTAGACGCCACCCCACAAAGAGACGTTTCTGTGATAAAAATAATAACCCATAGCTTTATTTGAAGAATTTGTAAGTCACTATCCCAGTTCACAACACCTAATGTTGTAGGCGCAATGATGTGTATTTTCATGCTCTGCTTAAAATCCTGGCGTTGTAAGAGAAGATTCACGCTGACAGAGGGTTTCAAATTGCTATGGTTCGAAAGAGAAACGATTTTTGCATTGCTGGGTTTCACAGACAGTTGACAGTCTTAATTGTGAATATCACATCGCTGCATGTACAGACGGAGTGTAAGCACTGCTGGGAGTTATCCAAAACTTGAGAGCAGTATTCTTAATGACGAATCTGCGCCATGTACAGGAGACTTTGTCTTGTGCGGCATGAAAAATTAGCAGCCTTTTTTACTTATTCAAGATTTCTAGTTTCTTTGGGACTGACCCAATACAGCTTTCAATGCAGATGTTATTGTTACACCACGCACATCTAACTATACCATGCTGTTATTACTGTTGTTACCGATGAACTGTATTCTTTTAAAGTATTTTTATGTTATTGAATTCATATATGATGTACATAGTTGATGAATTAATAAACAAACAAACAGAGATGTTGAGATTGCCTTTCATTGGTATTAAAATTAGCAAAAGACGGCCGAGTGCCAGCACTGCGAGGAGCGCAGCGAGGACACAGCGCTCCACACGTTGATGAAGTGCTAGGTGCGAGCGCAATAACGCCGAGCTTTGGTGGCAGTTCTAGACGTGAACACTTTCGCTGGAGACCATGACCTCCAGCGGGAGTAAGTGGGTGCGCTGCCTCTTTCTGCGAGCAGGTCATGCTCGTGAAAGAGGTGGCGGGGAGGGGGCGGGAGAGAACTCTCCCACCCAAGTTCCAAGTACCCAAGTGCCGGCGAGTTGTCCTCGCCTAAGACTATCAGCCTACATCACCGGGGGCATGAGGTCGATGAGGAGGCCGCTCACCGTCCTTACAGAAGCAGGTCCTAGACGACAGCGTGACGCGAGGGATTTACGCTTATATAAACCTATCGACCGCGACTTCGACCGCGTAGAAGTCGTTATCGCGTGAAAGTCGTTATCACGTAAAATCATAACACTCCTTTTGCGCAGTCGGTTAAAAAGTAGCCTATGTCCTTCCCAGGGCCTCGAACTATCGCCATACCAAATTTCATCTCAATCGCTCCAGCCGTTTAGGGGTGAAAGCGTAACAGACAGACAGACAGATAGAGTTACTTTCGCATTTATAATATTAGTAGGGAAGTAGGGATAGCTGTTTCCCGCGACTTCGACCGCGTAGAAGTCGTTATCGCGTGAAAGTCGTTTTCACGTAAAATCATAACACTCCCTTTGCGCAGTCGGTTAAAAAGTAGCCTATGTCCTTCCCAAGCCCTCGAACTATCCACATACCAAATTTCATCTCAATCGCTCCAGCCGTTCAGGCGTGAAAGCGTAACAGCGTGAAAGTCGTTATCGCGTAAAATCATAACACTCCTTTTGCGCAGTCGGTTAAAAAGTAGCCTATGTCCTTTTCAGGTCCTCGAACTATCCCCATTCCAAATTTCATCTCAATCGCTCCAGCCGTTTAGGGGTGAAAGCGTAACAGACAGACAGACAGATAGAGTTACTTTCGCATTTATGATATTAGTAGGGAAGTAGGGATAGCTGTTTCCCGCGACTTCGACCGCGTAGAAGTCGTTATCGCGTGAAAGTCGTTTTCACGTAAAATCATAACACTCGGGCCTCGAACTATCCACATACCAAATTTCATCTCAATCGCTCCAGCCGTTCAGGCGTGAAAGCGTAACCGCGTGAAAGTCGTTATCGCGTAAAATCATAACACTCCTTTTGCGCAGTCGGTTAAAAAGTAGCCTATGTCCTTTTCAGGTCCTCGAACTATCCCCATTCCAAATTTCATCTCAATCGCTCCAGCCGTTTAGGCGTGAAAGCGTAACAGACAGACAGACAGACAGACAGACAGACAGAGTTACTTTCGCATTTATAATATTATAGTAGGGATGAAGTGGCAAAATTTATTAGGCAAAATTCTTCTCTCTTCGATAGCTATGACAACAATGGTAAGCGTAAAGTCACAAAACTATACCTGAAAATGCCAGTGCCACGTTTGGAAATATTTAGGAAAAACTGCACATATATGGCACCACTGATCTATAATTCTCTACCTAAATCTATTGTAGACCTACCCTATGGCAGATTTTGTAGTTCTTTGCGTGAGTGGTTAGTACAGGAGTGCTTTTATTCTGTTGATGAATTTTTAAAGAAAGGTGGTTGTAGATACTATTATTATAGAAATACAACGTAAGTAGTTATTTTGAATGAATTTGTTAAATAGTATTTCTCTCTTGGACATTATTTTTAGTTCATATTTACTTGTTTGTCATTTTTTTATTTAATTACTTTTTTTTTGTTTGACATGTATTCTAAAATGAATATAATTTCCATTTTACGATATACGTGTGACATGCTTATCGATAAATTTTGTATTACATTAACTTTGCATGCCTTTGTAGTAAGGTGAAATATGTATCCGCCTCAAAAATATTGTTACCACCATGTTTGTTACCATATTTCATGGAAATAAAGAATCTAATCTAATCTAATCTGATTCTTTCCAATCCTTTTACATAGACTCGGTCGTCTGTCTGTACTTTACCAGATTGTATCTCAGAAACTATGATAACTAGACAGTTGAAATCTTGCTTCTATACTTACAAATACTAAAAACAGAAAAACGAGGAGTCTCCAATGCAACAATCGTTATTTCTTTGCGCGAGTCAGACTGGCACTGGGTCAGCATTTTACTTGTAAAAATCCATAAAAATGCGGTATACTGCTGAGTTATTTTCAGATATAATTTTCCTTTTAGAAATAAATCACGCCGAGGTGTATTATAAGATCATTTTGTCCATGGATTCCCTAGTCTATAAGTGATGAGGGTAAATCCAAGAATGGTTAACGGCATGTGTGAGGTGAGACAGATTACAAAAACTGGCATCCGATTTAAAACAATGTGTGCGAGACAGGGTACTGATAGGAACTGTCCGATTGGGCCACTCCATGTGCCTTTTTTTTGGGGAAAAGGGAAAATTCTCATGGATGCTATGCCGGACTCCTACCGACTAAAAAACCTCACGTAACGCCCAGCAGCCTATGATTGGGCGCCCCGGGTAAGCCATTGGAAGGATGTACCAAGACTCGCAACAGACCTACGGCCGCCACTGCGGCCTCGTCTAGGGGGTGTTTCGGGTGCTATCCCGCGTCCTTGGGGGGGAGGGGTTCAGGTGTGATACCGCTTCTAAGGGGGGCGTGCATGAACTCGTCACGTCAAGCTGCCGTCATGGGCCTGCTTCTGTAAGGACGGTGAGCAGCCCTCCCACCGTCCTCAGGTCATGGAGGTCGATAGTCTTCCGCGAAGACACGTCGGCGGCGCCCAAGCCGCCGACTGCGGAACTCGGATGGGAGAGTTCTCTCCCATTCCCGCCCCGCCACCTGTGTCACTGGCATGACCTACTCGCAGAAAAAGGCGGCGCAGTCCCACTTACTCCCGCTGGAGATCATGGCTCGCACCATGGTCTCGAGCGAGAGAGTGACTCCATGTGGCTATAACTCGCTATGTATATTCGGATGAACTGCTTTATTTTGCTACTAGCTGACCCGCGCAACTTCGTTTGCGCCACATAAGAGAGAGTATTACCTGTTCCCGTCGCATTTACTCCCGTCGCGTTGCGTTTACTCCCGTAGCGTCTCGTCGTTAATATTCAATACTACGTGAGAGAGAGAGAGAGAAAGGTTTCTCGTCGCGTGTATTCCCGTCGCATTATTTTTAAGAACAGTTTCGTTTATGAAAGAAATAACTTTTCCCCGTTTTTGAAACATTTACTATTACTGCTCCGCTCCTTTTCGTTGTAGCGTGATAGCCTATGACACTCCACAATAACGTAGCTTCCTATTGGTGAAAGAATTTGGAAAATCGGTTCAGTAGATCCCGAGATTACCCCTTACAATTTAACAAACACACAAACTTTACTTCTTTATAATATTAGTATAGATAGTATAGATGAGTGTTAAAATACTGAGTAATGGAAGAAATAATAAAAAAAAACCGTCAAGTGCGACTCGGACTCGCGAGTCGTGGGTTCCGTACCAAAAAAAGACCAAAAACCACGTTCCTTTTATGAGAGCCCCCCTTAAATGTCGATTTCATTTTTATATTTTTTTTTATTCAATGAAAATATACAACTGTGAGCATTTCAAGCGTCTACTTGTTGCCGTTATTAATATTAAAAATAAATTGGCAAAAAAATCACGTTAGTTGTATGGGAGCCCTCCTAAAATATTATTATTTTTCTGATTTTAGTTTATCACTATCTATCACCGTTCATGAGATACAGCCTCGTGACGGACAGACAGACGGACGGCGAAGTCTCATGAATAGGGTCCCGTTTTTACCCTTTGGGTACGGAACCCTAAAAACTGTTTATTTCTTTAACAAAAATGCAGCGTGTAAATAGATAGAATATTATTATGATTAGGATTAACCTATAGATTCCTCATTATACTACCACTCCACATGTTGCCCAGAAAACGGCACATCACAGCAAATGCTGTAACGCAGCTGACCAGCCTGAAATGCTATCTAATAAACCTAAGATATCCTTCCGAGGGCTTACCTGGAGTTCCCGGGTAGACAGTGTAGCATATAGAAATAAATATTATGCTTTCATACGTTGACGAACCGGGGTGGAGAGCTCAGTGCGCGGCATACTCGCTGCGTATCTACCTCTGACCGTCGCACGTCCAAGAGTGACCAGTGACAATTTGGTTTATTATTTTACACCTTAATATCGAACCCTACAGACAGTACCACCAGTAGACAGGTTCGTGTGGTTTGAGTCGGTAAGAGTCCAGCGTAGCAGTCATGAGGGATTTCTACGTTTAGAAAAAAACATCTGATACAATTTCGTTCATTTACTATGTGACTTTCAGACGAGATGAGCACTTAAAACTTTTATATCCATTGATGACTAAGGAAGACACACCGAAATTTATAAAGTGCAAAAGACGCCATGGATGGCAATTTTGGACATAAAATTTAAGTAAACGACGTAAACACATAGAATATTTTTGGAAACGCCTCGATGGAAATCGGAGATTTAAAGGGTCTTTGAGAAAATGAGATAATTGAGTTTTGTTTTCAAACAGTTTTTAAAACCTTTCCATTTATTTCGAACTAGCTGTTACCCGCGACTTCGTCCGCGTGGAAATTATGTTATAAGCAAAGTATGAACCGTATTCTATTTGAGCCTCTAGGATAAGTCGTAACCAAAATGTGGGAACAAATTTAGGACATCCTCCAACTTACCCGGGGAGTTATGCGCTAGATGGATTTTTTTAACGTGAGGAAAATCCCACATGAATGTACTATGACTCCCACTGACTAAAAACCACACGTATCCTACCTAACAGCCTACGATTGGGAGCCCCGGGTAAGCCCACTAAAGGATACCTTAGGACTGCGCTAGATGGATAGGAAGAGACCTCATGGTTTTAGTGAGTCCAAGGCCGGTATGACGTACGTGTTTATTAATTAGCCCCTTTAATAATTATAAGAGTAAGTAGTATGGCGAAGCGCGAATACGAAACGTTTGTTAGATTAGGGCCACAGACTGAAAACTTTACGCATAATCGGAAGAGTTGAGACGATAACACTAACGCTAACGGTAGCCAGTAAATGGCAGTCGTTAAACCAAGTTGAAGACCTTATAGATTTAATAATTTTCAAAAGTAGGCAGTACTAACGCCTGTCCATTTCAACACGGCAATGCGGCTCACCACCTATTACGTTACGTGGGACAAATTAAAAAAATGGTAAACATATAATATGACTCGATACCCCTTTGGGGATAAAGGCGTGACCGTATGCATGTACTTATTATGTTTAAGGTGATTTAATTTATGTACCTATGTCACTGTAGCCAAAGCTCAACATTTTTCAGTAAAGTTGTTTTAAGAATGTTCATTATAAACAACGTTTGTGTGGCGTGTTGGCTTAATCATAAAAGAGCTGCTTAATGGTTATGACTATTGTAAAATAATTCAGTCTTAAGTACTCAGAGCTTATTAATCCGAGGAAGGTTCTAGGATACTTTTGATCTCGATATTTTGCGCGGTTCCTTTGGGAGAAGGGATGAAAGACAAAACGGTTTTTTAGTTGTTACTTCTCAATGCGTTTTCGGATTCCAAAATTTTTTTTTAGTGTTATAAAGGGAATACTGTAAGGAATGTTTCACACAAGTTTCCATGTTAAAGGTTTTCTAGTTCAGGAATTAGAGACATCCCAACTTTTGCAAAACCTAGAATTCAAGGATCCCTTTGAATGTGAGGGTAAATCTAAACTGGCGTGTTGGCTTAATGATAAAAGAGCTTAATGATTAAAGCTATTGTAAAATAATTCAGTCCGCGCCGAAGGCGTTTACTCACGCCCCCCCCCCCCCCCCCCCTTAAAAGCGGGATCGCACCCGAAACCCCAAAGACGTGGCATAGCACCCGAACCACCTCCTAGGCGAGGATGCAGTGGCGGCCGTGCGTCTGCTGGGAATCCTGGGACATCCTTCCGAGGGCTTACCCGGGGCTCCCAACCATAGGCTCTTAGGCGTTACTTAAGGTTTTTTTTAATTGGTAGGAGTCCGGCATAGCATCCACGATGGATTTTCCTTCACGTTATAAAAAAGTATACTACATATTACATGGCTTGTACAATAGTATAGCGTAGCCTGAAATTTGATTTATATTAGTGTGAGCTATGAGATCTAGAAAACTGATAAACTTACTTATTATGTTATATACTAAATGCATATTTAAAAACAAACACGTACTCTAATGAATTTAATTATTGTTCTTTATCAAGCCTATAAATTACTACTACTAATCTTTACAGTTAGGTACTTTTGATTGTTGCCCGTAAATACATAAACAAATATATTTTGTGTCTGTCAAGCCGTTAGAATAATTATATGAAAGAATATGAAATATAATTTCATTGACTGCCTCTGTGGCGTAGTCGGTGTAGTGATACTGCCTGTCGCGCCGGAAGGCTTGGTTCGATTTTTGGGTTGTTCCAATTAGTTGTGTGTTCCACAAATGTTTGTTTCGGAGTTTGGGTGTTTTCTATGTATAATATGTATGTATTTAGAATTATATAAGTATGTATATCAGTCGTATGTCGTCTGGATATCGTAGCAAACGCAGAATTTAATTTTTCCCTACCGGGCCTCCAAGATATTTAGCGTGATAATATGTAACCGGTGTGTAAAACCAATCTCTTACTAATATTACTGCAACGTTTTAGTTTAATCAATCCACATACTTACATATTTCATTAGCCTCTGCCTAGTCCCTAGGATATGTAGCGTGATAATATATAGCCTATTTAAAGATCCAACCTCTAGATTGCTATTCAAATAAAAGATTAATTAAAATTATTCAGTAATTTCTGTATTTTGCAAAAATATACAAACAGATTTTCATTGTTCTCTGCCGAGGTCCTAAAAAATTTAGCGTAATAATATGTTGTCTGAGTGTAAAACCTATCTCCTACTAATATTCCTGCTGCGTTTTAATTAAATCAATCCAACGGTTTAAACATTTCATTGCTCTCTGCTTAGCCCCTAGGATATGTGGCGTGATAATATATAGCCTATTTTAAGACCACACCCCTAAGTAATATTTGTGCAAAATTTGAACCAAATCTGTTCAGTACTTTTCGAGATCCTTCCGGACAAAGCAAAGCAAACAGACAAACAGACAAACAGACAAAAAAAATTCTAACTATATTTTCAGCTTCGGTATCTTATGTAGAACACCCGGCGAGCATTTTTTTGTTAATATTTCCAATGTACAGTTTTGGCTTTTCTATCATTTTATTATATGTATAGAAGGATATGTAGCGTGATAATATATAGCCTATTTAAAGATCCAACCTCTAGATTGCTATTCAAATAAAAGATTAATTAAAATTATTCAGTAATTTCTGTATTTTGCAAAAATATACAAACAGATTTTCATTGTTCTCTGCCGAGGTCCTAAAAAATTTAGCGTAATAATATGTTGTCTGAGTGTAAAACCTATCTCCTACTAATATTCCTGCTGCGTTTTAATTAAATCAATCCAACGGTTTAAACATTTCATTGCTCTCTGCTTAGCCCCTAGGATATGTGGCGTGATAATATATAGCCTATTTTAAGACCACACCCCTAAGTAATATTTGTGCAAAATTTGAACCAAATCTGTTCAGTACTTTTCGAGATCCTTCCGGACAAAGCAAAGCAAACAGACAAACAGACAAACAGACAAAAAAAATTCTAACTATATTTTCAGCTTCGGTATCTTATGTAGAACACCCGGCGAGCATTTTTTTGTTAATATTTCCAATGTACAGTTTTGGCTTTTCTATCATTTTATTATATGTATAGATATTCTATTTCAATTTAAGCCAGTAATCTACAGGGTTACGTGCGGATGTTTATTCGGATCTATGCTGATATTTTAAAGTGGAGTGATTTGATTGTTTGTTTGCATTGAATACGCTCCTAAATTACTGAACCCATTTGAAAAGTTCTATCACAGTCGAGAAGCTACACTATCCCTGGGTTATATAGACTATATTTTATTCCCACGGGAACAAAATTTACTTGGGTGCAACCGCCTAATATCGCTTTTTGTTGGTCACTTTGGAAACTTTGGTTGTGTCACATTTCACGTTTATCTGTTCGCACAGTTTCTTTAAAAGAAGTTCAAAATTTTTGCTTCTCGTATTTTCCTACATACATTACAAATCGTTAAGATTTTTTTGTGTTTAAATTAAGTAGATAGACATAAATGTATTATGACTGTGTGTGTGATCCATAAATATTTATCTCGAGAGTCTGGTTGTGTCGAAAAAAAGTTTATAAAGTATAAATATTCATACATTATTGAAACACACACTTGCACTTACATTCCACAATTTAATTAGATTTAACAACACCTAACCGGTTTCGCTTTATAGCATTCTCAAAGGTGCTGCTATGCTATAAAGCGAAACCGGTTAGGTGTTGTTAAATCTAATTAAATTGTGGAATGTAAGTGCAAGTGTGTGTTTCAATAATGTGTTACAACAAGTTCCATCAAGTGCCGACAATCGAGAGTATAAATAATAAATATTCATGGTCTGATACCTATAACACAAGCAGGTTAAATGCTAGATTACTTAGGATCAGATAGCGTTGTAAATGATTGAGCGTTAATATTTTTGATTTTATTATTATAACTCTGCCTGCCCCTTCGGAGCTTAAGGATTGATTATTTTAAGTGTGGATGTAAAAAAGAAAACAAATCTTTTCATCCTATTTTTGTTATGGCACTTAAACTTTTAGAACCAGGGTACCTACGTAACAAATATTTAATATAGGCTCTGTAAATATCATACGATTTCATATTGGATTCGACATTGTATTGCAGATTTTAACCTTTTATCCGTTTTACATTTGTTTTAGGTACAAGCCCGGATTTTGTTTCAACGGCGAGAGTTTTGATAAAACCTGCATTTCAATTTGAACGATGATTGACGATTCTGCTACATATAAATATTATAACAATAGGTGTTTGTTATTGTAGTTATAGCGAAGATGTTGTTCTGAAATCTATTCACATTTTGAAATCTAATATCATGCATAGCAAGTTAAAAGGGGACGTTCTCCTTTCGTATTAGTAGTCTTTTTTGTTTGAATCATATCATAAAAATCCCTTTGTCCACTAAAATCCAACCTTTCGTACGTGGAAGGGGCAACAAATTTGTACCCGTCGTCTGTGGCAAGTTAGACAGGCCGCTGGGAGCGCGCGACTGCTCTTCGAATTTCTCAAAATTCAAGGAAAATTTATATGAATCATAATATGAACAATGACTGTTTTAGGAAGATAAATAAGTGAATAATGTTATTTATGAACATTTATTTATAAAATCATGTTTTTTTATAATATTATCGAACATTACCTGTTGCAAAACATTAACGATTTTGTCAATAAATTAGTTCACAGAATTTGGTTATTTTTATTTTTACACATTTCTAGATAATTTTCCAATCAATTGATAAGTAAACTATCTGGATTCCAGCAATAAATCACTCCTAAAAACAGATTTCAAATATTGCAAATCGGCGTTTGTCGAATTGTTTGACTGATATATTTTTTTTTTTTAACGATGGCACTACTGAATGGTAAAATTGATGATCATAGATACAATATCAAGCAATAAAAGAACCTATTTTCAAGAGAATTAGCGTTTTATTTGCGTAAATTTAGAGCCGGTATTCTTGGGACGGATACGGGACAACACAAATGGGGGGGTATGGACGGATACGGCACAACACGGTTGAGAGGAAAGATCCATATGAAACCCAAATCACCACCAGTACTTTTTTTTAACGTGAGGAAAATTCTACAAGAATGATATGCTGGATTCCTACCGACTAAAAACCACACGTTCCCTACCGACTGCCTACTGTTGGGAGCCCCGGGTAAGCACTCGGAAGGGTGACCCCAAGAACTACCTGTACATTTCCACATCTTTTTATTTATAAACTTAACTGGGTTTCCCACGCCCTAGGCACATCTCCGCCGCGAAACCAGAACGTCGGAACCGCTGAATGAATTCCGCTGTGATCAAGTGTGGATTGAACAGCGGAACTGGGCAACGGAACCTGACACGAGTTAGTCGATGTGACGCTATCGCAATTTTATCATATTATTTTTATTATCTGGATGACTTAATAAATACATAAAGAGCCTATTTCCGATGGCTTGAAGTAGTTTTTCCGTGAACTTCGCGTCCATTTACTGAAAAAATATTAGTTTCGCCGTTCCGCTCTGTATTTCTGTCAATTTTGACAAACCGGCGCGTAGACAACGCGGCACCGCAATAACAAGGCGGCCGAAGCGCGGAGGTTTGACTGGCGTAGGAGCAGATTGGCGAAACCGTGCGGTGAAAGAGATAGAAGATAGTTAAGGGCCGAATGCCAGAGCGCATTAGGTATTTTTACCACCTCACCTCACCGCGGGCGATACCCCCGTAGCATGCGATCGACATGAACTCATTTGACTCCAAGCACTTTGTTTGGATGTTGACAGTTGGTGCAATTAGACGTTGACAGTTGGTGCAGCGTGTATTTCATGCCGCACTTTTTGTACCACCAAATAAATTACAACAGAAGTATAAGTTTATCAAACCTTTATAAGACATTTTATTAAGTAAGTGCCTGTTAGCAGATATATTCAAAATGGGGTTGTAAGAAGGTATACCGTCATAATACCAGAAATCATAATGCCTTTACTTAAAATGTCTGAGCCCAAAATACCCGAAATCGAAATATCAATATTCAAAAGGCAAATATTTATAATATAAATAATTTAAAATGCCTTACGGTCGAATAACCGAAACCCAAAAAATAAATTTATCAAATACCTTATCCTAAAATGTTCAAACACAAAATACCTTTTTTTTTAACATGATTTAAATCCTACATGGATGCTATATATCTGTAAATGGTTAACACCCCGACTCGGATAGGTTAGGTTAGAAGACTAAGGCGGGAGCGAAGCGAAGCGGAGCTTCCGCCTTAGCCTTCGTGGTTATTTTTTTTTTATTTTTCGTTAGCCCACTGTAGTACTTTTGTAACTATGAATCAAAGTGTTTTAACATGAGGTAAATCCTACATGGATACTATGCCGGACTCCTACCGACTAAAAACCACACGTATCCTACATAACAGCCTACAGTTGGGAGCCCCGGGTAAGCCCTCAGAAGGATACCCAAGGACCAACAGACCTACGGCTACAACTGCGGCTTCACTTAGGTGGTGGGGGGGGGGGGGGGGGGGTGTAAATAAGTTAAAGTCAAATAACAAAACGTGTGAGTGGCAATAAATCTTTATTTCGGAAATCATTCATTTATTAACTATGCGCTATATAATAAAGTGGTATAGCATAATATAATATACCTAATAATACCCAGTAGGTTATAGCGATAAACTGGGTAGGTTATGGTTTTTTTTTATATTCACATTGTATTCTATTTTCGGTATTTTAAATTAAGGATATTTGAAAATTTGTATTTTGAATTCTGATATAATAATTATTTGTATTTTAAGTTTAGACATTTTAAGGTAAGGTGAACTGAAATAAGGTATTTTGAATGTTAAGGTATTTTGAATTCGGGTATTTTGGTCTAAGGCATTTTGATTTCTGGTATTTTAATATATAACCTTGTAAGAAACCTTTCCTTACTTTTAACCGACTTCAAAAAAGGAGGAGGTTCTACATTCGTCTGTATGTTTTTATGTATGTTCACTGATATTTCCGTCAATTATAGACGGATTTAATTCTTTTTTCTTTTCTTCAATAGGGTTTACTTCTGAGGTAGTCCCATTTTTACCAGGTCAGGATCTGATGATGTGATCCAGGAGAAATCGAGGGCAACCACCGAAAATTGTAGGGACAACTAGTGCGTTTGGTAACTTTTTAATGAAGTGCTTTACAGTGGGCGCACACTAGGCGACAGTCGCGGCGACATGTCGCGGCGACTTGTCGTGCAGTGTGCGCCTGCATCGGGCGCCTTGACGCCGTGACAGACGTTGTGCAAGGAACACGTTGTCCAAAGCTGTCGCTGGGCGACTGTCGCCGTGTCGCCGCGACAATAGCGCGACAGACGCGAAGACTCCCCTTGCTTGTCTCGGAGTCGCGGCGACATGTCGCCTAGTGTGCGGAGCTTAGAACAAAATGTATGTAATTTGGCACCCACAGCTTGTCGCCGTGACACTACAATTTAATGAAGGTCAGGAGTCGATCTGATGATGGAACCGAAAGACAGTCGAGGGAATTATTTAACGATTAACAGCACGTACCTTGTGTTTGGGCTGGATTGATTTGTATTGATAAGAACTTTACACCTAGATAGATATTCTTTTCGGTCCACCCGTCACTTAAAATGATGATCAATAAATTTTTAGTAATAAATAGAACTGACTTCAAAAAAATCCTGAAAAATAAAATTTACATAGCACAAAGTAATAATATGTATTTTGATTTATCAGATTGTATTCAATATGATATTGAAGTTGGTGCCATTAATAATACCTACCTCAACCTATGGGTTTACTTGGCGCCGACTTCAATATGATATTGAATAAAATATGAAAAATCAAAATACATTTATCTTTGTGCCAAGTAAATTTAATTTTTCAGGATTTGTTTGAAGTCGGTTCTATTTTTTACTACTTTTTTTTATCATCATTTTAATTGTGAGACGAGCCGAGAAAAGATAATAAGAAAAAAATCCGTCAATAATTTATGAAATCAATTCGAGCAGTCTTCGAAGAGGTAAGCATAGGTATAACATAAGTAGCAAAAAATAATAGAATGCATCTTGTGAGTAAAATAATGCGTTTATTTATTTTACATTATAATATGAATAAGACAAGTAACACTCACGCCGCATGTCAGCTTAGACCTGTGTTACAAAATACAACCAATGATAGATGGCGCGCTACCAACATAGTCAATTTGAAGTCAATTTTAAGTCTATTTGAAGACCCTACCCCTAGTTAATATTTGTGCAAAATTTTAATCAAAAATATTGAGTACTTTTCGAGATCCTTCCGGACAAAGCAAAATTAACAGACAAACAGACGACAAACAGACAAAAAAATTCTAACTACATTTTCGACTTCGGTATCCTGTGTAGAACCCCCGCCAGTATTTTTTTAAATATGTTTAATGTACAGTTTTGAATTTAGATCTTTTTATTATATGTATATAGACTAGGAACTTAGGTTGCCTAGAAAGTTTTCAAAAACCTATTCTTAGTCTCCCGCAGGCTGGATCCCGCAGGTGGCCCCTTCCGAGGTCCGTGTAAGCACAAGGGATATAAACCCTTGTTTGCAAAAATAAAGGATTGAATTGAGTACCTAAACCAGAAAAATAATAAATATTTATGGGGGACTTCCATACAACAAACGTGATTTTCTTTTTGCCTTTTTTTATTAATAACGGCAACAAGTACACACTTGAAATGAACGCCGCAGACGTGTCTTCGCCCAAGACTATCGGTCTCCATAACCAGGGGCCTGAAGACGGTGAGGGGGCTGCTCACCGTCCTTACAGATGCAGGCCCATGACGGCAGCGTGACGTGAGGGATTTATGCATACCCCCTTCAGAAGCGGGATCACATCCGAAACACCCAAAGACGCAGGATTGCACCCGAACCTACCCCTAGGCGAGGCCGCAGTGGCGGCCGTGGGTCTGTTGGGAGTCCTAGGACATCCTTCCGAGGGCTTACCCTGGGCTCCCAACCAAAGGCTGTTGAGCGTAACGTGAGGTTTTTAGTCGGTAGGAGTCCGGCATAGCATCCATGAGGATTTTCTCTCACGTTAAAAGCAAAAAAAAAAGGGTTTATAACCCTTGCTTACAAAAAATAAAGCTGTTACAAAGTTGAATGAAACAGGTACATGTCCTCAAAGTCTCGCTCTCGTATGTCAATTCGGTGAATCAGCTTATTGATAGAAATATTGGCATGCAAAATTCAATATTTGTTGTTATGGCGGCAACAGAAACACATTATCTGTGAAAATTTCAGATCTCTAGCTATGTCCATTCATGAGCTACAGCCTCGTGAAGGAAAGACAGAAAAATAGACAGACGGACAGACAAACAGACAGACTGACCGACAGACAGACTGACCGATAGACAGACAGACGGACAGCGAAGTCTCATGAATAGGGTCCCGTTTTTTTACCTTTGGGTACCTACGGAACCCTAAAAATTATCCACTTTTTCATACATTCATATTTACTAAGAAAGTAACGATTATTACACTCAAAATTAAAGTATGAAAGTACCTACGAGTACTAGGTACTTACGATTCACGTGTATCTTTTTTGCAAATGAACCACCGTTCAATCTCGGAATCGATGAGCTGAAAAAAAAAAGACTTTGAGGGTACACTACAACGAAACGGCTAGACTACAACGAAAAATAAAACTACACGTTTATTCTTTTATGTCGGTAGTGGGTAGGTACTACTGTTATAATTTATACAGTGTAGCAATAACAACGTGAATCTACTATTATACTCAAAGCGTCAAACATTATATTATTTACTACCCGTTCGCGCTAAGGTTGCCGCTGGCGGACAGGATGGTGTACAGGCGTAGTATGGGAGGCGAAAGGCAAACTTAGAGCGAACGGGCAATACGTTGATTGTTCAGGCATAGTAAAAAGAGAATATTTTATACCTAGTAGTTACTGTGGTTTAGGTAAATACTATCCCTCTTCTTATCGTAAGGTCCCAAGCAACTTTGGGGCACCGAGTTCATTTCTCACAGTCATTCATTACCAAAAACAGCCGTGATCTAACTTACTTGGCCTTTGCTAAATGACACCTACCTGTACCTACGTAGAAGAGGACTGGAATGGGAGATCTCTAAGCCTATATGAGCACGTTTAGCTACTGTACTGCCTCTTCAGCAGGTAGCAAAATAATGGCAGCTGTTGGCTTCAGTCGCTTCGCTCAGCATCAACCTCATAATTTCATCATGCCCGTCAGTGAATTATTTGGTTGTGTATTTTTATAAATATAATAAAGATAAAACAATACTTGTAGGAACTTACCATACTTGCCGTCGTAGTAGCCGCAATTGACATCTGGGCATTTTATTTCACTTGGCTTTTTTTTACCCATATTCACTGAGTACCTAGTCACTAATCACTATATTACACGATATTTATTTATTTATACACAATAACGTACTTATCCTAATATTTACAAATAAAAACAAAATAATATTAACAGATTTCTGCAACACTTCTAATTAAAACGATCGATTCGCGCGAACGGCGTGTCACGGATGACAGAGCGACACAGGTCCTACCCAGAACAGCCCTGTCAGGCGTATGAAGTGATTGAAGTGTACGCTAAATGCCTAATTGTTCTAGATTCTACACTTTTTATCATTGTTTTAAAATCTGAGGTGTTTAAAAAATAAATAATAGCATGAATATTGTTCATAAGATCAATATCTTTAATATAGACATGTGTTTATATAAAATAAACAAGTATATTTTGAGCAATAACAACATTCATCTTTAAAATTTTTGCACATTTCCAGTTTTTCGAGAACGATTTTTATCATATAAAGTTTTATTAATCGTGTTTTAAAAATTAAAGGAAGCAAGAACATCTATTAAACTATAGTAATACATTTTTATCAGATCAAATCAAAGAATATTTCCTGGTATAAAGATCGCTTCAAAATGGGTCGATTTTGGTCGATTTCGGAAATACTAGCCTTAAATCTATGCATTAGAACAGGCGGTTTCGCTAGTGTTCCGCTCCTCCTACATGTGACAGAACTTGGCGGAATTACTGCGGTTCCGCTATCATGGTTTCGCGGCGGAGATGTGCTAAGGGCGAAAGGTTAACTAGATGAGTACCTAATCAACTAGTTAACCCATTGTTTTTTTTAGACGAGACTCCTACTGACTAAAAACCACACGTATCCTACCTAACAGCGTACGGTTCGGAGCCCCGGGTTAGCCCTCGGAAGGATGTCCCAGGACTCCCAACAGACCTACGGCTACCCCTGCGGCCTCGCCCAGGGGGTGTTTCGGGTGCTATCCCGCGTCTTTGAGGGGTTTTCGGGTGTCATCCCGCTTCTTAGGGGTGGCGTGTTTGAATCTCTCACGTCACGCTGCTGTCAAGGACCTGCTTCTGTAAAGATAGTGAGCACGTACACCGTACCTACTGTCTACGGTTGGGAGCCCCGGGTAAGCCCTCGGAAGGATGACCCCAAGAACCACTTGGTCCTGTACCTTTCCACAGCTTTTTATTTATAAACTTAACTGGGTTTCTACAAGGTTAACTACATGAATAATTAAATGAGTAGTCTACTAGTTCACCCTTAACCGGGCTTTTGTCTTTAACCGGGTTTAGGTCCTGAATGATATTGAAGATATATTTTTTCAAATGGCTGCTTAAATAGTTTTTAAACATAAAACATTCAATCAAATACAACAATCAATAAGGCCGTTTTTGTAAATGTTCGGCCCAAATAGAAAGGTATCTAATAGTATCATACATCACTCGAATGTGGTCGATGAAACTGAATCCCTATTCCATAGATAACCATTAATCTCTCTACTGAATTAGTAGGTATAGACGAAATGCTATAGATGAGAGGGTATTTTCTGATGTTAATTGATATTGTTACTTGGTAACTTCTGTTTGAGATGACGTTCTAAGATTGAGAACCACTTTAGTGCAGTAAAAGTAGAAAAAATAAATACATAGTCGGACGTCAGCTCGCCACTTTCGTAACATTTTTCTTAACTGCTCCTTAGCGTAGTGTTTTATAGCCTTTATTACATGCATATGTAGCTTTCTGTTGGTAAACTAATTTTAAAATCGATTCAGTAGTTTCAGAGCCTCTTGTTTACAGATTAAAACCAATATTTTCTCCTAGCATAGGAGTATAGATTAGTAAGGATTCCACTATACTACAATACTTACGTTTTTTCTAATTTCCACTATTTTATTCTAACGTCGTCTAGCAGAGATCACTTAGCAATCAAAATTCAATTTGGTCTAAGTACAATAAATTGAATTCTAGTCTAGGTCATACCTAACAGACCTAAATACCACTATCTCTCATTATATAACAAAGTAGGTAGCTCAAAGCTTTTTGAAACACAGAATTGTACACAAATGTACTTTCTAACCTCATAGGGCAAATTATTAATGTTAGCATAATTTTATAACATTAGTTTTTGTTGGTAATCCGCTTAAAATATTTCAATGTTAAGAAACGTTTTGAGTATAAGAAATTATTTCTATGTAGTTATCTTTTTGTCACTAAATATAATCTTTCGTCCATTAATCTTTTTGCTATGCCTATAAATGAAACGTTGCACCAAGTAAATAAGTATTTTACAAACTGGACTCAATGCGTACTCCATCATGCATAATACTTACTCGTGTACTCCATATAAAAGTCGTATTTTGCTGGTTAAAGTACAGTGGTTAAAGAAACGCTCGTAGTACTGCGGACTCAGTGTTCTGTAAACCTTCACAGCAGTAAACAACTTTCGCTATGGCCAGTCCTTGGAAGGGTGACCATCCATGTGACCACTTTGTGACACTGATTTGAGCCTTTCCGGCTTTGGAAGGCACATTAAAACATTGGTCCCGGTTGCCAGTTGAAGGCCTTTAGGAGCGGCTTGACAAATTTCAGCAGCGGGCAGTCACAACCTGTGCCTATCCATATCAACACGGCAATACGACTCACCACCTATTACGTGGGATAAAATCAAAAAAGTGAAATGTGGGCATATGCTTCTGACTGTATGTCTATAAAATATTCCTCCCTTTTTGTCTTAAAAATATCAGTCCTCTTTATAAAGCAGCTATTGAGAATTATTTACGTTCCTACATAAAGTCTTTAATCCCTTAATCACCGCGTTACTGGGAACGTCATCTAACGCGGGTTTAGATTAAAAGCAGTCCAATCTGCAATTCAAATGCCACGACGGTATTCAAATGAGGAGAGATGTCCTCATTTGAGGTTCAGCATTTCAAATAGGAACTTATCAGAGCTTACTTTATTCACCAAAATCGTTATTGAACGTGCATATTTTTACTTCAAGAATATAAAGCACTTTTAAAATGTATGCAGTGTACTTTTTACTTTCAACTTTAGCTCCTGCAGTTAGAGAACATTGCAGTGTAGAAAGATACTAGCAGAGATAGCTTAGTAATCAGAGGCTTACTAAACGATCACACTTCAGAAATTGTAATTGCTCATCCCACGTTATGGGCGATGAGTATTGCCGTGTTGAACCGGACAGGCATAAGTAGTGGTGCTTTCGAAATTTAAAAACCACCCATGTGCCTTTAACTTGTCGCAGTGACTGTAATAATACTGATGACCGAGCCCAACGACGCGGCGGCAATGGCTTAACATACCTCCCAAAGCACGGAAACGCCCTTAGGAAAGTTCGTTCTAAGTTCTAAGACACAAAGTAAATAATATGTTAAAGTTATATCCAGATAATAATATGATTGTACATTACGAGTATTTATGTTTTAAATGAAAGGTCGCAGGAGCCTGCTGGATGCGGGCGGCACAAGACCGAATGTTGACGCGATCCTTGAATAGGCCTATGCTCAGCAGTGGGTGCCAAATCGGCTGAGAAAAATGAATGACTGATGCATGACATGTTTAACTGAATGCTATGAGGGCTGAAGCAGTTCTGGGGTATCCTTCCGAGGTCTTACCCGGAGCTCTCAACCGTAGGCTGTTAGGCAGGACACGTGAGGTTTTTCAGTCGGTAGGAGTCGGGCATAGCATCTATGTGAAATTTTCCGTCACGTCAAAAAACCTAATTAGGGCATAAGCAAAAGCACGAAACACAACTAAAATAACATAAAATATAAATTATGCTAATATTCTTTGTACAACAGCGTCATACGTCGAAAATTTTCACGGTCTTTAAAACTGGGACAGTCTAATTACAAAGTTAGGAGGTTCCACTGGAATTAGTATGACATTGTAAAAGTGGGGTTTGAAACTGGATTTCAGTGTTAAACTTTTGCTAGTATTTTTAGTTTATTAATGGAGTCACACGTGGTATAAAGTCAAACTGAGTCTATCAGGGCGCCGATTCTTGGCTGTACGACTTGAATGCGTGGACGGAAATTTTACGATGAAATGTTTTTGGTTCCACGTTTTCCCGTTTTTAAATATGAGACAGATAATGAAATACAATTTCGCCCATATTCTCATGAGGATAAAGGCAGACATGAATTACAAGACTTAGTCAAATGATAGTTTTTTTTGTCGAACCATAGAAAACCATGAACCGATTCTGACGAAATATAAGGCTCTTATCCTAAGACTTGGGATAAGAGTATTGTTATCGCAGAAATAGGTTTGGCAGGATTGATAAATTACACGCCGAGGCCAAAGTTCGACTTTCGCAAAACGGTGTACCTATACATTATATGGAGTATGAACGTAAAATCATCATAATTATACATATTACATGCCCTTCTCAAACCACTATGCACACGCTAATATGTGGTAAAAATTTTTGATCAATAATACCACTAATACGAATATAAATCCTTAGGAAGCCAACGTATGTCGGGAATCTGGGGACATCCCTCTGAGGGCTTGTCCGGGGCTCCCAGCCATAGACAGTCGTAGACTATGAGGGCATCGTGTGGTTTAAGTCGATAAAAGTCTGGCATAGCATCTATGAGGAATTCCCATACCTTAAACCAATACTAAAAATTCTAGTTCAGTTTCCACTGAAGAATACAACATCGATTTTACCCTGTTCGTCTTACTTAATTGTAAGTGTATAAAAGCTATGCAAACAGAAATTCGACTTCATTTGAATTTCACGCTCTTCGAGAGCGTTTTCATACCATCCGATTCGATCTTTTATATCGGGCGCATACCCGATATCGGGGAAGTAAAATATATGAAATATGTCCCTGTCTTTATATTGTACGACACGATATTAGATGTCATAGTTGACACCGAATGTTAGCGACACTCTAGGACGCTCATGACCCATGCGGTGTATATGGAGGTAACGTGTATATAACTTTTCAGGTCAGTGTGTATGCAGGGCCCGATGAGAAAGTATCAGACTTTTATTGTAAAAAAATTACAATGAAACATTATTCAGATCTATCTAAATAAGGCCCCGTGTCATTGTGCCCAAAAGACTGGCAGCATTTACTTTATGAATAGCTACTTAAACCTATTCGCTTAGAAAGATAAATAATTGACAGCCCTTGGGTCACCAGATGACTCAATTAGGTGCTTTTTCTAAATTCTAAACAACTACTACAACTACGCGGTCTCATCACCGACCAAAAGAAAATTATTGTACGCTTCTGCTTCTACGCTGGCTTAAGTTGTTTCAGGGAGATGGGGTGGAGCCAAACATTAAAAGTAAAAGTACCTACCTAACTGAAACATCTGATCATAGGATTGGCTATTCGTCGTCCGGATATCGGATCGAATAATATAAAAACGCTCTAAGGGCGACTGGAAATTGTGTCCGGTAATAAAAGAACCCTTACATTCATCCCTTTACTTTAAGGACTTTTTAAACAAAACAGACGATGTTTTCTCGAGTTGCTATGGACGTTAAGATCTCTCTTGAACCTATTTGATAAATGTTTTTCGTTTTTGTTTTGTAGTAACAAAGATAGACAAAAGATATTGTGATTTATAATTGGAATAAAATTCATGGTATTATTTCTTTGATGGAGGTTCTAAGAAAATGTGCAGAGAAAAAGTATTACCTAACAAAATTTATAAATTTATCTTGCCATGACTTTTTTCCCGAAAGTAGAGGGGGTGGGGCATATTATTTCATTTTCTTTTGTCCTGTTAATAGGTGGTGTTTGTGACTATAAGTTATTCAAAGCGCCCATACGTATAACCTTTTAACATTATTATCAACATTGAATGAAATGTATTCAATACATTTTGCGTTTTTACAACTTTTATGGCTTTGGTATATTTTGAAAACACGAAGCAAAGTACTCCTTTTACAGATTTACTATTATAGCTGTGTCTCTCTTTTCTACATATCTTCTTCAATTTTTATAATAAATTAATAATACATATTTGTGGACATAGGTACTCAAACAACATAATCTAGTATTATTGTCATCAGTACATCTGTAATATTGTATATTTCGTGCTTCGGAAGGCACACCAAGCCGTTGATCCCGGTTTTAAGTAAAATAGCAGTCGTTAAGCCAAGTTGAGCAAAGGTCGCAGGCTGGGACTGGATGCGAAAGGCGCAGGACCGGGAATTGTGGCGTAAATTGGGAGAGGCCTACGTCCAGGAGTGGACTGACAAAGGTTGATTTTTTTTAAATATTTAGCTCGCCAAATTGACGTCTCCACCAGCCTGATGGAAAGCCGTGGCGCATCTAGCGATTGGGGGCCACTTCCGACAGTGGTCCTCAAGTTGGCGGCCTTGTGATGTGTCTCTTCACGCTCCTCTTGACCGGGACCGGGAACCCGGGAATGTAAGATGAGGAAAACACGAGTGCGGGCAGGTCGTTCCATGTTTTTAAAGTTCGACAGAGGAACGATCTTTTGAAACGGTCAGTTCCGGCGAAGATTCTCTCCACAGTGTGTGAGTGGCATCTTTGCCCGGAACGCGTTTTTCGGTATCGGAAAGGAGAGAGTGGGATCAGGTTGAAGAGCTCTTTGATTGAAGCCAAGTTGAAAACCTTAGTGTCTTTAAAATTTTTAATAGAAGACAGTCACACAACCTGCACCTGTCCATTTTAACATCGCAACACGGCTCACCAAATACCACCAATCAAAATAAAAAAAACTCCTAGCGAAGGACAAATTCTAAAAAGCTGAAATAGTGATATATGACTCTGCTACTCCTTTGGGGTAAAGACGTAACTACCTATTTATGTTTAATATGATACAAGACACCAAAACTAGTAGCCATGATAAATATACCCTTACCTTTTCCTTAACCTATATATGCCCAGAACTATTTTTGTTTCCGATTTCTTTCATTTTTGGATATGTGGTAGGTTGAAGGGCCCCTATGGATATTGTAAG
Source organism: Miltochrista miniata (assembly GCA_933228765.1). NCBI lineage: Eukaryota > Metazoa > Arthropoda > Insecta > Lepidoptera > Erebidae > Miltochrista > Miltochrista miniata. The sequence goes on from OW121773.1 coordinate 19,560,384, forward strand.
TGAAAATCGGAGGTGGCACTGAGAGAAATACGTTTTTTTTAAAGGGTCAAAAACGACCCCGTGGTCAAATGTGCTACTTAGTTTATAATGAATGAAGATACCAGAATGTTGTTAAATATGTATTCATTTATCATGTTTAAATGTAAATAATAAATTTACTTATATTTATTTATTTATTTACAGGCTGTAGCCCAATCTCGTTGCAGCAATTCATATTTTGAAACCAAATCTTATTGGTTCCCTTTGAAGTGTTGTTTGCAACCATGCCTACCATTATAGGGACCCATAGATTTATTGATGCTTATTATGTTGCTCTTTACGAGCATAGATACAGAAGAAATTTGGCATTTAACATGTCAATCAGCGGGCGTACTTTCGCCATCTTATCATTTTCTGGCAGTTCAGTATTATCTGTCACGTGAAAATAACGAAAAATCTCTTCAAATCTTTGCGGCACATACTTTGTGCCGCAAGTTATGAGTTGTATGAGTATCCTCAATGCTTTACTAGTGCATGCGGCGTCACAGTAGCGGAACATAATCAGACAAAATAATAATACCAACAAAACAATAATTTCTTGGTCTGGAAAAGAGAAATTCATATTTCCCGATTGAACAGCATAATGTAACTGTTTGTATGACCCAGTGAACAATTACTTCACGATTGAAAAAAAGTTGAAAGAATTCGATAGGATCACTATTTTTAGACAACGTCAAACGGACCTAGGAAGTGGTACCTATAGTCCACGCACGATTATCCTTGGAAGGATCTCCAAGAGCAACCTCCACGCGCTTGACGCTGAGTAATTGCTCCTCTAACCCTTCTTTGGGGTCTCCCTCTTCCTCCTCTGCGCCTTATTTGTTCCAGTGGTAATGGAGGTGTATCATGAAATTCATCATCTTCACTGGACGCGGTTTCCGCAGAAATTGGTCGTCTATAAGTAAGATTTGCCAGTGCAAGTAGCTGTCGACGTGATAAGTGATAGAAAAATGTAACTTCTTCGTCCCCTGAATCACCATCTGATACCTTGCCATCACCAGGAGGATTAATAAAGATATCAGCACCCAGTACATCATCGTTGGAGTCCAAATTTTCCAACACTTCAATGATATCATTCGTGTAAAGCGGTCCCTCAGACCTAATTTACATTGGTTACACTTTTACCCAATGGGTCAATAGCGACCCGTCAGTGTTCTGACAGCTATATCTTAGGAATAAAATAAGTATTTTATACCACATTTCCTGTTATTGAAAAGAATAACTATGTAATATTATAAAACAAATGACTTATTGGGTATTTTTACGCAGAAAACGATGTTACTCACATTTTTATCAGCAGAGTCGGAATTTTATGTCACCAAAAATCAAGTCATAAAAACAACTGTCACTAGTGACAACAAACTTTAACCCATTCCACAGTGGGACGATTGTATGGAGAAAAGGGCGAAATTAATAACTCAACAAATATAGAAAAAGGATTTGCTTTTAAATTTATATCAGTCACAATATATTAAACCATCTTTAAATAAAAAGTAGAATAACGCATTTTGATAAATATTTTGAACATAAAAAAAATAAAAGAACGAAAGTATTTTACATTATTCCTCCTGAGATGTTTCACTTTCAGAGAAAGGCAAAGTGTAAAAGAGGTTTCTTCAGATTCTGACAATTGCAGATATTCACTTATATCTAAGGTTTTTATATAATTCTATTGATTTTCCTAAGAGTAGAGTAGATATAAAGGGATCAGATGTAATGAGCACAACATTAGTTAAATCTTTGTTACTATTTAATCGTGATGATTTTCTCGTATGAGAAAGGCGATTTTTCCGTGAATCAATAGTTTATGCATGCTCCTTGGCATATAATGTCACTCATAATTTCCTAGATAAAGTTGTATTGTATTATTAATTAGTATTTTTGAAATTTTCCATATTAATTTTTTCTCCACTAGCAATCACTCTCAAAATTATATTCAAATTATTATTAAATTATCATTAACCCCTGTTAAGTTTGATGATAAGTTGGCATTACCTAAAATGTTTGAGCGGTATTGCCATTGTTTGTTGTACCATAACCTGGCTTAGGAATATCAAAATTCAACCCCATTTGGGACTTGAATGCCGCTGGGCTAGCTCTTTTTCTTTCGAGAAATTCAGGTATTTTTCAGCTTTAATTTGCCACGTTTTTAAAGGAAGTCTGTAACTAACATTCAAAGCATCTGATCCACAAATGTAACGAGGAGAGACCAAACTTGTAATGGTCCGTATTTGATTACCGCAGACTAAAAAAAACAAAAAAAATAAAGAATATTTTCAGGAACAATGCCGTCTTTGTATTGTTTTAGTTTGTAGTAATAGGAAAGCAGTATGGGTGCAGTGTGTTCACCACTAATCATAAAATACTATACTTCCTCTTTGATAAATTTAAGTCTAAATATAATGCCAGGGTTTGCTGAAGAGGAAAAATCTTTATTTTTCCTGTTTTGATGGGGGCCATGCAGTAATGCAATAGTTTCAGTATTTTAATCGCCACTAAAAGTTTTTCGATTTTAGGACTCAGAAGGCAAGTTTCGTAACGGTCTTTATTTTTAATAGGTTGACTTGATCCCATAAAATGCAAATAATTATCAGGTCTGCCAGTTTCCGCAGAAATAAATACTGTCCTGTAACAGTAGACAAGTGACTGAACTCGGAATAATAACATTTACAGAAAGGGTTTTTGATGTATTTTTTAAAACTCTCGTCAAAGTAGAAAAAAATATTTCATTATGTATCTACTTTAACATCGTCTTTTACGAACTTTTAAATCGTGATTTTATATTATTCTATATTATTTACGATCAGTTACGTCCTCCGTGGTAAAATTCAAAACTTAGAACAATACAGCTTACAACAAGAACTTCGTAATTATTAGTTGTTAGATGCACTTATTAACGTAGTGAATGACAAGATATTTGCACGACAAACTTCACTGAGGTTACGTCCGCACAGGCAGGCGGCTTGCTTGGCGCCTAGAGGCTAGCGAGTCACCTAGCGAGTCGCTTAGTAAAACGAACATACTTGAATGTTCGCGACCGGCCGCACTGCCCGCTTGGCGCCTAGTGAGTAGCTTAGCGTGTATCCAAGTAAACAAACATGTTGGTTTTTTGTCGCCAGGCGCGAGGCATTTTGATTGCGGATGATAACCGAGGGTTGAATGAATCAATTCCCGAGGTATTTAGACGCTATAGTCCGAATCGGAATTGATTCTTTTATCCGTGTTAAACACTCTACGTTTCATTGCAATTATGAGGAAAATAAAACTAGTTATTTATCTAGGTACACTATTTATTGATAATATAATTATATTATTGATAATATATCAATAGTACCTATTTAAAAAAAAATAACAAAAAAGAAACCGACTTCAAACAAAACCAAAAACTGAAAAATAAAATTTACTTAGCACAAAGTTAGTATATTCTGATTTATCAGATATCATTAAATATAATACTGAAGTCAGTGCCAATATGACTATGAGAGAGAGAACCTAAGCCTTCATAGTGTTACTCAAACAAAATCAAAAATCTCAAAAAAAATCTCAAAAGTACAAAATCTCAAAGGTGAAATGTGGGCATCTAATATGCCTCTGTCTACTCCTTTGTGGATAAAAGGCGTGATCATATGTATGAACCCAATATAGAGCAGTATAGAGCTAATTTTGAAAGGGACATCTTGTCAACATGCCGACAAGCAAATGACCAAGGCACCTAGCGACCCTCCACGCAAACCACCTTTCAGTGCGGCCACCGTGTATCCTAGCAAGTCGCCAGGATGCAAGCCACTAGGCTCTAGGCACCAAGCAAGCCGCCTGCCTGTGCGGACGTAGCCTTAGTGATAACTCATTAACCAGGAGGGTTATATCCATTATTTTATGTTATTTATAGAGGGTAGTTATCTATGTTAACTTACCTATATTTTAAATCTACCTCCCTTTATGTTGATTTTTTTATTTTTATGTATGGGACGTCCCACGGTGCATTCCAAGTATTTTCATTTATTTTGGTAGACGGTACTTTGATTTATTGACAAATCACACTAGGCATTGAAAATTAACGTTTTATAAGGACGAAATAGCGCGTTTACCAAATCCAGTTTTTCAGGACAAAAACGACCCGCTGGGCATATATGGGTTAAACACCTTATTGAAGGACACTTCCGTTTGACTTCAGAAACCCTTCGCTAAATTACTGATTGTCCGGGGATAGCAGCTGGCGAATTTCTATATCCTAATAGAAGAATAAAAACTGTAACAAAGGTAAAAACGTAGTTGTGTGTCTATATTGAAGTACTTGAAGCGTTTCTTATTGAGTGATATGCGGGCATAAGGGCATAAAGAACTATCATAATAATATTAAACCTAAAATAAGCAACCAGTTACGTCGACGTAATATCAAATAAACCTTTATTAAAAAAACTGGCCAAGTACGAGTCGGACTTACAGAGAGTTCAAAAACCAGCAAAAAGTGGCAAAAAATCGCGTTTGTATAGAACCCCCGTAAATCCCACCTTTTTTTCTGATTTTAGTATGTGTTGTTATAGTCAGAAATACATCATCTGTGATAATTTTCCTTCTCTAGCCATCACTGTTCCTGAGATACAATCTCGTGACGGACGGCGAAGTGTCATGCATAGGCGAAAGAAATAAATAAAATAAAAATAAAAAGACATCCTGGAAACCAGTTTCGAAACTCGGGATTCCTAGCAGGCCGAAGGGGTATATTTCAATGTCGGTAACAAAAATACCTGTGCAACAACAGATAAACGAATTGATCTGTTAATAAAAATGGTACTCGTATTTAGATATTATCATGAAAAAGCTATCCATACTAATCCATACTAATATTATAATCCATACTAATATTATAAAGCTGAAGAGTTTGTTTGTTTGTTTGAACGCTAGGATCTCAGAAACTACTGGTTCGATTTCAAAACTTCTTTTACAGTTTGATAGTAAATTTATTGAGGATGGCTATAGGATATATAACATCACGCTAAGACGAATAGGAGCGGAGCAGCAATGAAGAATGTTTCGAAAACGGGGAATGATTTTTACCGTGTGAGAGCTTCCGAGGCGAACGCTGCCTAAATGGTTGATGTTACGTAAAAAAATTGTATTACAAAATTGTTTCTCTTAAAAAGTTCTATAAAAAAGTCCGCGACAGCATAAGTATGTCTATCTTTTAAGGTTCGCTCACAATAACCTAATTTGTCTTTCTTTTAAGGTTAGCTCACAATATTATCAAACTGAAGAGTTTGTTCGTGCTAGGATCTCAGAAACCACTGGTTGCATTACAAAATAATTTCACAGTTTTATATTCCATTTATTGAAGATAGCTAATGGCTATATAACATCACGCTAAGACAAATAGGAGCGGAGCAGCCATGAATAATGTTTTAAGAACGGGGAAAATTTCTTTCTTTTGAGAGCTTTCATTTCGTACGTTGCCTAAATGGTTAAAATTACGTAAAAATTGTATGCTACAAAATTTTTCCTCCTTAAAAGATAGGCATATGCCTATCTTTTAGGGTTCACTTACAATAACCTACTTCTTAACCTTTACGCCGGGAGTAAACGTTTTCTGCAGCAGTAGCCAGTCAACTGAAAGATAATACCGGCCAAGTGCGAGTCGGACTTGAACACGATGAGTTCCGTACCAAAAAACGGACAAAAATAAATGCGACGGAACCATTATATCACTTAAACAAAGTTGTGCGGGTCAACTCTAATGGTAATGAATATAAGCGACGCGAACGAGAAAAATTATATCACTTTAAATATTAATACCTACCACACCTCTCTAATAAATATAAGACACGCGACGGGAGTAAATGTGTCGGGATGATACTTAAAATATTAAAACTGTACGACTCTCTTTCTCACTCTCATGTGACGCATACGAAGTTGCGCGGGTCAGCTAGTAATATGTAAAATAGTCGAATTTTACGTTTATCGATCCGCTGCTCGCCTGTTTTTTTTTAGGTTAATGTTACTTTTTAAAGGTTATAGGACGGTAATAGGTATAATAATAAACTTAAAACATTAGTCATATACCTATTCTCTCTTATCTCATCTCTACGAAACTCTTGGACCTAGAAACCTAAATATTTTTAAGAAATCTACCCTTACAACACACACATTTACTTAAGATGCCTTTTTTTTCAATATTCCACCGATAAGGCAACGAATCGTTCATTTTATTAACATTATATAATTTTTATGTATTTCCTAAATTTTTAGTGATACTAAACCTGAAAATTCGTCTCCAAACTCATCTACATAGATTTACCCTTAATTAACAGAATAACGACAAATGACATTCACCGTGGCTCTTAGATTACAGTCAGTGAAATCTCCAATTCAAATGATACGATGGAATTCAAATGTACCGACGCTCTTTCACTGGAAATTGGGAACCTTTCTGGTGCGCGTTTTGTGAATTTTATCCCGTTTACAGAATTTGTCTGTATTGCAATAGATTTATATTATTCTGTTGAAATACAGGAAAACTTTTTGAAACCTAATATTATAGAGTTGCAGAGTGGGTTTGTTTTGCTAAAATGTCACTCTTAATAGTGTTTTTGCATTTCTGCTGAATGCCATAAATTTGTGTGGTGCCTACGTTCGTCCGCACTAGTTTTTCGCGATACTATAACTCCGAAATGACTTGGAGGATCCTTGCAAAGAAGATTTTTTATTGTTGTTGGGATATGTCTGAGAAAGGCTTTAACCACTTTCAGTTGACCTAGGACAACCAAACCAAAACCAAGAAAGGTCAGTAGGTGGAAACTGGCAATGGGCTGATTTTTCCACCCACTGTTCAATCCAGGTTGAAATTTAAGCCTATTTCGGACTGTATTGATTCAGTGGTGGTCTGATACTGGTCGTAAGGTCGTGTGTTCCATTCTTACCACGGGACAAATTATTAATAACTAGCTGATGCCCGCAGCTTCGCCCGCGTGAAATGAGTTCCCGTGGGAACTTATTCCCGGGATAAAAAGTAGCCTATGTGTTATTCCAGACTATAATGAATTCCTACACCAAAATTTTGCCAGATCCGCTCAGTGGTTTGAGCGTGAAAGAGTAACAAACATCCACACTCACAAACATTCGCATTTATAATATTAGTAAGATTTGTGTGATCTATAAATATTTGTCTCAAGATTCTGGATATTTCTGTGTAGATATTATACGTATGTATTAACAATAACAATATGTTTTAATATTTATTACTTGGTACCTACCCATAACACAAGCTGGTTAATTCTACATAACTTTTGGTTTAGATGGCGCTGCGTTTGTGAATTTTAATTCGTAACCCTTTAAATATCTTAATAGCTATAAAGATATTAAAAGGTGAGTTACTTAAAATGACTGAATAAAATGAAGTTTATCTTCAAATTTTATTATTCAGTACTAAAGGTTTTATGCTAACGTAGTTTACTCCATAAAATAAAATTTATACGAATATAACGACCATCCTACTGAATATAATATAATGTGAAGTATTAGTTATAAGTTACTAGCTTCCCCGCGCAACTTCGTTTGCGTGATAAATGAAGAACCGCTCGACCGATTTTGTGCAAACTTCACATAAACCATCTACCAAATAGTCCGAACAAAGCCAAAACATTTGGTTTGGATAGGTGAGCCCGTTCTTGAGTTATAAAATTACAACGAAAAGTGGCATTGATTTTTATATATATAGACTAGCTGACCCGCGCAATTTTGTTTGCGTCACATAATAGAGAGCATATCACCCGTTCCCGTCGCATTTTTTAAATACATTTAATACAAAAAATGTAATAAATGAAGAACCACTCGACCGATTTTGTGCAAACTTCACATAAACCATCTACTAAATAGTCCGAACAAAGCCTTAACATTTGGGTTGGGTAGGTGAACCCGTATAAAATTACAACGAAAAGTGGCATTGATTTATATACAGGTGAATTTTTGAAAAGGGATTGGATGGCCAAATCCGATACTATAAGGAATAGCGAAAAATGCTGAAAGGAGTCACGAGCCCGATTTTGATGAAACTTAAAACCTTATCATTAGATTTTTGAAAAACCCATGATCCAAGCTGGGAATCGAACTTGTTGATTTTGAAAAAAAAACACACCCTTTATTATTACACCATACGATAGAGTCGCTGTTAAGGATCAAAATTTGCAAAGTAATGATATACGCCAAATTTTAGGAACAATTGGAATTTTAATAGAATGCATATTTCATGTACCTAAATTTTGTATCATAATTTGTTTCGTTCGAAATCCCAGAATAGATCGTAACTATTCCGTGTACTAAATTATGCTCAGAATGATTTTTTAGAGAATATTCTCAACGGAATCAATAATATTCCTTAATTATTCCTTGAGGTTTCGAATCCAGCTATGTATTGCAAAGATTTTGAACAATTAATCAGTTAACGTAAGAAAAATAAAATGTATTTTGTCATCCAATCCCTTTTGAAAAATTCACCCTGTATATATAGATAAGTAGTAATAACTCGATTTTTTTTAACGTGTGGTAATTCCTAATGGATTTTGGACTATTATCAACTAAAACCACTGCCTATAACCGGATGACCAGGGTAAGCCCTTAGAAGGTGTTAACTACAACAGAAATACATCATCTGAGAAAATTTCAGCGGTCTATACACTATCGCGGTTCTTGCAATATAGCCCGGAGACAAACAGAACAGACTGACAGACGGACAACAGAATCTTAGTAATTAATAGGGTACTTGTTGGGTACCGAATACAGTTTCAATAAAAATTCTTATACCTACTTTACTTTCACTGGGTTACATTAATGGTGATTAATAAATACCGTGCATATTAATCAGAATCCAAGTTAATTGTATCGAATTACATTGTGGGTTTACAACTCCGTAAATTACAATTAATGGATATCCTACAAGATCTCTCTGCGACTTGATAGCTTTGCATCTGTGTAAACATGGGAATTAATTGAACATTAATTGTTTACATTCAGAAATGAGAAATCAAATTGAAAATTATGTGGGTACATATTTTACTAAATTAGAGAAACGTTCGTGGATTTGCTGACTCAGTGTTTTGTAAACGATCTTCGCTGTAAGCCACTTTTGCTATGGCTGGTCCTTGGATGGGTGGAACACCACGTGACTTCTTGTGTTTTGGAAGGCACGTTAAGCCGTTGGTCCCGGTTGTCAGTACATAACAGACGTTAAGTCAATTTGAAGGTCTCGAAAATTTTTCTACTTGCAACATCCTGCGCCACGGCAATAGGATTACCAGGGCAAAAAAACTATACCCGTTTTGCAATATAGACTTTTTTAACCTGGACATTTAGCTTATTTACACGTTTTACAATCACGTTCTTCCGAACCTAACCTTCCAAAATACTTCTGGAATAATTGTGTTGGACGCAACGACGAGAGACCTTTCAATTACCCCAACTCTTAGACTATAACACAATCGAGTGGTAAATGCAAAACCAATATAACGTTCCAAAGCAAGATGTCACGGATTTCATTCTCGTGATGTTTAAAATTCAGCCCCAATAGTGTTTTGGTCCAATTTGTGGGCTAAGAGAGAAATTGTGTTTGAAATCTGTGCGGTTATAAAGAATTGAAGTTTGATTGTCTGATTTTCTGAGTAACACTACAGATGCCTCTGTGGCGCATTCAGTAGTGTAACCGCCTGCAGCAGTGCTTAGGTTCTGGATTCGATTCCGGGGTCAGTAGAAATATTTGTGTGATCCACAAAATGTTTGTTTCAGAGTTTGAGTATTTTCTATCAGTCGTCTAGATCCTATAGCACAAGCTTATATTTATATAATACAAGGTGAATTTGTGCTAGATGATGTTGTGTGAGAATTTCCACAAATATAATAACGAGGGACAAAAAACTGTAAGTTAAATGTGGGCGTTTACGACACAAAGTCTTTAATACTTCTGAAATAATGATGTTGAACGACATACGACTACGACTATCAAGGCTTTACGCTAAGATAAAGAAAGAGCTCTAAAGTAACCCACCTCTTAGACTATAGTACAATCGAGTGGCAAATGCAAAACAAATATAAATTGCCACAGCAAGACGTCACGGATTCGCTTTCGTGATGTTTAAAATTCAGCCCCAATCGTGTTTTGGTCGAATTTGTGGGTTAAGAGAAATTGTGTTTGAAATATATGCGTTGTATTGAATCGAAGTTAGATACTAGGAATTTCACTCAATTTAGTCTCGTGTTGATCTATTTACTGGCATGGTATACTGTGTATGCACTTTAAGAGCCTTTTTGATTTTAATTTGTAAAATTTATAATGATTGCTTTGTAATGCTGGCTAGTAAGTAGGAGTTGCTAAACTAAAACCATACAGTACTCTGCCACTTTTTTCACTACGTTTTTGGTCTGGTAACACTTGTCATGTTAAAATTGCTCCCGTATAAAAAAATCCTAAATAATAATGTTTATTTCATGCAGAAAGTAATAAATTCAAGTGCAGTGAAAGTGATAATGAAGTGGTATTGTTTGTGAAGATTATAAACAAGATTCTTCAAAAGCAAGGACATCGATCGTAAATGGACACGTCGCAAGTTTTTATAAGCATAAAAAGAAATAGTCAGCTCCTTGCCTAAGAGGTACAGTCAAGTAAAGTTCTTCAGTAACAATTAAACCAATGAAAACTCAATTTTAACGCTGTAAGATTTAATGCTAACATTTTCCCGATAATTTTATTGTTCCCAAACCGACTTTATGGGCTTTTGTGAACAACGCCTTCTGGTTTTATCGTTTATGTCGATTTTATTAACGGAAAAGGGAGGGTACTACAGAATGGTCTAATTATTTCAGGAGTCTGTAGGTATCCATAGTAATAATAGAAAAAGGAAGATTTGATTGTTTGTTTATTTGTTTGTTTGTATCAAATGGGCACCAAACATATGATCCGTTATAAATTCTTTCGCTATTGAGAATTTAAACTATCTCCGGCTGACATACGCTATATTTTCGACAAGTGGATATCACGCGCTTCACCCGCGTAGTTCCCGTTCCCGAGGGAATACGGGAAAAAAATATAGGGACCGGACTGAGTTTCTTGGGGTGTTCTTCTCAGTCTGTAGCATTTCCGAACCCCCAGTAGAGACACAAAAATTTTGACAAATCTAAATATTTTTCTTTAAATTTCAAAGGGAATACATTTTATTTTATTTTATTTTATTTTATTTTATTTTATTTTATTTTATTTTAATTTATTTATTTTTTATTTATTTTATTTTTTATTTCATTTCATTTTATTTATTTATTTTAGCCTATGCTACCCAGGGATAGTGTAGCTTCTCAACAGTGATTTTTCAAAGCGGTTCAGTATTTTCTAAACCTATTCGATGCGAACAAACAATCAAATTTTCCGCTTTATAATATTAGTATAGTGATGGTTAACTAAAAATGGCTATGTGGTTAAACTCTATGCCGTAGAAGTAGGAGCAAGGGGAATTCCAGCTAAATCCCGGTATAATTTATTTAAGGACCTTGGATTGTCAAGAGCTTCAGTAAGCTCTTTACTAAAACGAGTATCCAAAGCGGCATTGATCTTACCAAATCTGGTTGGGCAGGGGGGGGAACATTGTTGACGGTGGATGGTGATCGTTTATGCGCATAGTAAGGTGGCCACCCTAAACCTACTCGAATGGGTCGCAAGTCCCAGACGCCGTCGGGGTGTTCCCCCCTGTGCCACGCTATGGACCCGGCGCCCGCACGGAGAATCCATGGAATGCTAAGAATACGGTCTCTATTAGTGTACAGACATACAGATGCCGAAGACTTTTCTTCAAAAAAAACTTTCAGCCATCATGACATGGGCCTTAGGACGATGGATGGAGAGGTTTGGGGCTGGATAAAACCTGAACCAACACCCCAACAACGTGGGATAGCAGCTTAACCCGTAGGAGAGGTCGCGGTAGTGTCAAAGTCTGCCGGGGCCCCTGGAACTTCAGATTTTTTGCTGTAAACAGACGGGGTGTTCATCCTCAAACCTTGTGTCTGGAGCTTTCAAGCACGGTAAGGTCGGATAGAGGTTTTCTTCCGCGAACGCTTAGATTATGAAATGAGCTACCAGCCTCGGTTTCCCAAAAGCCTACAGTATGGGATTCTTCAAGAGGGTTCTTGGAAGGCTCTTGCAGGGTCGGACGCCCGAGTGTAGCGCCTCTGGTTTTGTAAACGTTCATAGGCAACGGACCACCAGTTCGCCTGGTGGACCGTATGCTTGTCTGCTATCCCAGTAGTATGAAAATAAAACAAACAATAAGCAGTCAATGAAAAGTTACTGTCTCTTTCACTTTTGTTAAAAAATACATTAATGAAAAGTATCCGACTTTACCGCTTATGATTTTTTTTCTTTGTTGTACTGAAGTGTCTGTGATTTAGGGTTCCGCAATTTGGGGACTCTATTGTTGTGATATAATGAAGGTGTAATGTTGTCATCGATTGTTTTTGTTTCAATTTAATTGCTAAGTTACTTTTTTGTTCTTTATTTTAGTGTAGGACTTTAAAAATACTGAAAAACTGTGATCGTAAATAAAAAATGCTACTTTTTTATTATCCTAAGATAAAGCAAAAAGCATTAAGCTCACAAATTGATAAATACTAATACGTACATTTTCACTGTACTTGGTGATATTCATGACACTTTGTTTTGGCAGTATTTCATGTTTGGAGTCAGAGTTGGAAGTATTTTGCCTCGATCAGATAGACATCAGGTTGACATATTAAAATATAAGTCAGGACGAAGATAGATAGATAATATTGCTCAACCAGACCTAGAACATTCCTTTTTACACTTTCATAACTTACCCAAGAAGACAACACTCCCCACACCTACTCTGTATTCCTTTCAGTTTCTTTAGATTATTTAATCCTACTTAATATTATAAATGTGACAGTTTGTGAAGATGTTTGGATGTTTGTTACTCAATCACGCTCTAACGGCTGAATGGATCTGGCTGAAATTTAATACAGGGATAGAGTATAGTCTGGAATAACACATAGGCTACTTTTTATCCCGGGAAAATGTTCCCACGGGAAGCGGGAACGGGAACCAAATTTCACGCGGGCGAAGCCGCACGCATCAGCTAGTTATATATAAAATTGCTTTTAAAATTGACAACCCATGGGGCCGTAAAGGTACCTACTCAAGCACCATCGCAACGTAGCGTGGGTAGCACAAGCTCCCACGGTGGTCGGCAAGTGACTCACAGGTGATTAAAATTTTAGGTAACATAATTATTAAAATCATAAGTTCTGGAGGCAATTTTTAGAATTCATAGTACGCAAAGGGCAAAAAGCGGGACTTTACAGAGACTTCGCTGTCCGTATGTCTGTCTATCACGAGGCTGTATCTCTGGAACCCTAATAGCTAGAGAGCTGAAATTTTCACAGATGATATATTTCTGTCGCCAACAAATATCAGAAAAGAATTTAAAATATTCAATAGAGGTTCCCATAAAACAAACGTGATTTTTGCTGTTTTTTGGTAAGGAACCCTCCGTGCGCGAGTCCAGCAAGTTTTTTTATGATATTAATAATGATGCCTAATTAATATAATGATGTGTTACACTCCGCTTGAAGAATCCGGGGTTATAGTTGAAGAGGAAAAAGTTTCACGATTCCAGTTTTCTGCTCAGTTTTAGGTATTTTCCACTGTATAAAATGGCACCTGTTCAAATTTGGTTAAAAGCTTTTTAGCAATAATGTTTATTTTTAATATTAATATGCTTCTCCTTGCTTTGTAAACCATTATTTCTATCAATATCTTTTCTGTAACATGTAACTTATATCAAAAACAAACCACCTACGCATACAAAACCGTACTCAGAAAACATAATATGAAAACAAAATCTGAATCAATTTCATCGTTTTACTTTGATGTGCCGATATGCCTGTATCCATAGAGCAACATGACCTATGACATTTATCGGGAACGGAGGCTCCATACTAAAAATTCCCCCTGTCTAAAAGCGTTTTCCAAAAATATAACGCGATTATACCAGTGTATGGTTTTAATGGTTTTGTGTAAACTCCATAGTGACAGCCGATTGCTTTTGTAGTGGTATATAAAATGAATACGATTTCAGCCGTAAATTTGAAAGACAGTAGGTAACGTATAGAGCAAACATGCTACGACTACTCCCCTTGCACTGGTCGCGCTGCTCTATAGCCTGAATCTGACCCACTTGAGCTTCTGAGAAACCTTATTTTTAATCAGCTTTTGCAGCAAGGTAACTGACATTAATTGCATAATGAAGTTGCTGACAACGTTTACTGGAATTTTTATCCAATAAAACTAATATTATAAAGCTAAAGAGTTTGTTTATGTTAAACGCTAGAATCTAAGAAACTGCAAGTGGAAATAAAAAATAAATGTTGATATTCTCACACAACATCATCTAGCCCAAATTAAGCTAATAGAAGCTTGTGCTATGGGATCTAGACGACTGATACTACTTATATATTTCTAAATACATACTAACTTCCCATATTATAAGAAAAAACACCCAAACTCCGTAACAAATATTTGTGGTACACACAACTATTTGGACCGATCCGGGAATCGAATCGAAACACTACCGACTGCGCCACAGAGGCAGTCAAAAATTATATTACAGTTCGATATTACATTTTTCGAGGATAGCTACAGACTAATTATAGTATCACGAATTAAATAGGAGCGGAGCAGTAATGATAAATATTTCAAAAACTGGGAAAAATGATTCCTTTTGAGAGCTTCCATTGCAGTATTAGCAACGGGCTTACACGCGACGAGATAACAAGCGACATGAAACATGATCTTTGTTAGTCAATAAATACACCCATCTCATTCTCTCTATTCTGCAAACGAAGTTGTGCGTTTCAGCTAGTCACTAATAAAATTATGTTAAAATTCTAATCATAATGGAATTTATTTTCAAATCCCGCTAAACGGAAGTATAGATTTAACCACTTCCCACATTGGTGTTTAATTCATAAGAGATATAAAACGTAAAACAGTAATTAGGAACGATATTTGCCATAACATTGGCCAACATCACCAACATTTGGGTCCAACTTTCCTAATTAGTGAAGTTCGTGCGATATTTAGGAGCATCTGCGTTTAATAATTTGTTACCACAGTTTGCTAATGTAACATAGTTTAGGCTTAGACGTTCTGGGAGATCATCCTGGGTTGATTAATTTTGGTGTATTAGCACGTGTCAAAGAAGGGGTCGACTGGCTTGGTGAAGGAGAGGTGTATGCAACTACCGTGCTTAGATAAAATATTTAAAGCAATTAGTATGCTAACTTTTTCATAATATTTTATTATAAAGTGAAAAAAGACAACTTGGCACAGACGGGACTTGAACCCGCAACCTTTGCCTAATCCAGGGCAATGCTCTAACCAATTAAGCCGTACTGATACAAGCTGAAATTCTTCACCTTATTGTAACCGCCATTTAAGAGTATGGCACAGAGCCATCTATCGAGCTACTTAGCAACTCTGATACCAATGAACGATATTGCAACCATTTTCATACATTTTTTCACTATATAATAAAATATTATGCCGTGCTTAGGTTCAAATCCCATGACGTAGGTACCAAATATTTAAGTGTGTGTTCGCTTACGAAGGGTTCCGTATCAAAAATCGGCAAAAAAGGTTTCGTTTGTGGTATGGGAGCCACTCTTAAATATCAAAAGGTCTCAGAAGGTTTTGCTATGTCGGCAGCTCGAGTGTAGGGTCCCAGGTGGTGCAAACGTTCATAGGCTACAGTGTAGTGACCACAGTCCAGTACAGGTGGGGCCGTAAGCTTCTCTGCCAACTTAGGAGTATAAAAAAATAATTAGGTATTTTTTTTGTATTTTGTTGTTATAGAGGTAACAGAAATACATGTTCTTACAATTTAAACTATGTAGCTCTCTCGGGTCATGAAATTCAGCCTGGTGATAGACAGACAAACAGACGGATAGCAAAATCTCAGTAATATAGTCCCAGTTTTACCCTTTCGGTACGGAAATCTCATTTAAAATACATCTATTGAAATGTGGTATTGTATACCTAGCGAGCTAGAATTTATATAAACCAAGTTAAACACCAATTCTCAAAGTTTTCAAATAACTCCGCTTCAAGCGCAAAGTGTTTAGTAAACTACCAGAATTAACGATGAATTTGTATTTCAATTTAATATCTGTTGGGAATGGATGTACAAATATTTCAGTTTCGGAGAGGAATGGCCGATCAATTTACAAGCATTTTTCAGATTGGTGGAATGTTTAAAAGGGTCAGTTTAATGGATATCCATGTATACATCGATACATATATAGTCTTTTTCTGGACAGCTCAGCAATCATGTAAACATGTCATGTTTTGACAAAAGTTGTCTATGATCATAGTGCTGTAACTATACTGATTCTATGTATGTACATAATCATTGAGTTATATCTAGTTCACCGTACATTCATTTACTTCGGTATATCAATCGCCAAATTCATCAAATCATGAAATTCGGTATATTAATATATATTATGTGCAATAATTAAAGGATATTTAAAAAAAAAGAAACTTTTAGAACATTTAATAGTATAATCATTTATTTACAATAATAAATTACTTTAGGGATGATAAAAAGTGTAGACGCCTCGTTGGCTGCTCGCCGTTCTTACAGAAGCAGACTAAGACATCTTGAGAGATTTCTAATGTGGGGTTTTTAGATCTGAAAACTGAAAATATTAATACTACCTACCTTTTTTTCACTCATAACTCTCATAAGTGACGTGACGCAAACGAAGTTGCGCGGACCAGCTAGTCAAATATACAAATCGTAGGAATGCTTCATATCAAGGATAATACCTTACCCTTCGGCCACATTCGAAACCAAGTTTTGAAATGTTTCTAACCATATAAGTATTTAGGAATGTATCTATATCTAATACTAAGTACCTCATTGCTGTGTCTTATACTACAACATAACGTTTTATTAAGTTTTCCTAATTTTATTTGTGTATCAATTCATTCAGCCTGCTATTCAAACCCGCCGACACAATAACCCTTCTTTTGTGTCGCGCAGTAGGGTAAAATTAAATATAAAATGTTTAGAACACCTGAGGTCATAATTGTGCCGGACTTACCTCTCAAGACATTTGAATGGCCATAAAATTAAATCTATACCTTACCTATATTCAATCCACAA
Source organism: Miltochrista miniata (assembly GCA_933228765.1). Lineage (NCBI taxonomy): Eukaryota > Metazoa > Arthropoda > Insecta > Lepidoptera > Erebidae > Miltochrista > Miltochrista miniata. Next base: position 19,577,636 of record OW121773.1, read on the forward strand.
AGTATTAATAGGATTGTCATTGATTGAAGTCGTTCCATTATAATCTGCACGACTCCATAACTATCACCAATCAGATAATAAGGACTTCAGACGGACTTGCCTCGCATCGTCAGGGAAGTCAGTCTAAGCGACCAGTTTGACAGAAACCTGTTTATTTAGTTGCCGGGTAGCCGGTGCCGGGTAACCGACGGCGAATGCAAGCGGTTGCCGGGCAAATCACGCCGGTACGTGTGAAAGCTAAAGTACACGGCCATACACCCACCCTACCCGGCACCCGGCAACCGGTACGTGTGAAAAGGGGCAAAGACTCGCACTCTTAGCTCTCTGGGTCAATAAGTTATATTATTAAAGTAAGTACATTTTTTCGAACTGACAGATTGATAAAACAATGACCTCCTTTTAAAATCAATTGGCCAGTACAACAGTTTTACAACACTATGGCAAAGACAAACAAGTCTGAGAAAAAATAATTTAATGACAAGCAAAAATGACAGTCTTAAATTTTTACCATCCGAGTATTTTTCATGAAATTATTCTATAATCTAAAGGTTTATTAGTGTCGAAATGTCCGCATAAATCTAACTAGAGTTCCTTGAAAGGACTATGATCAGGATTGATAATTAAATGTAAGTAATTATGGAGTAGTCGAGATCCAATTTCTTTGTTTACTATATTATTTAGGTCTGTTGGATTCCACTTATACATAAAATTGTGATTCCAATTTAATAGCTTTTTAGTTAATGCATTTGAATATAATATACGATACATTATATAAAAAAATCAATCTATATAATAAAAATGGATCTGCGAAATGTATGTACGCTCATAACTTCAGAACGGCTGGACCGATTTCAATAATTCTTTATTTTGGTGTGTTAGTTATAGCCAGAGCAATGTTTGTATCCAAAAAAATAAGCAAAAAAGAAATTGATATGACGGAGCAAAGTTCGCCGTATCAGCATTTTTTTTTAAATAACGGGCTATTGTTCTACGATAACTGTTGACGGCACTAGTTGGCCAACGCTTCAGGTTGAAAATAAATAATTTTGTTGTATCACTAGACTTTATTTTCTCTCCTCTCGAGTAAGCCCAAAGAGAGGGAAAGTTGACGGTCAAACTGAAGGTAGAAGGTGAGTTTCGTAGACCTTGTAGAGGTTCGTAGCACTTGTAGCTCCGTAGCATGCTGTAGCAGTTTGTGCTGCGTGTCCGCAACTGATTAGGACATTTTTATTGATATCTCATAATAAAATCTGTTTAGCACTTTAAACATAATAATGGATATTTATGCGTAATATACAGACATCTTAGTTATATTTTTAATTAGTAAGATTGTCATAAAACGTATCGTGTCTGAATAAAGCTAATTATAAACGTGTTCTTTAAGATTACAAATGATAAATACACTTTACTTATAAATTCGAAATACAAACATTACTTTAAGTACTTACCTATAAAATAACCATTTGCGAGTCACGTTTATATTTATTTCGACCCGGGGTTCAAAACCGTGATCAATAGGTTCTTAACTATACTGTAATCGAATAAAAGTCAATCTTCAATTTCGCTTAATTGTTTTATTAAAAGAAGTTACAAAATCTTTCCCCTCACAAAATATTCCGAATGTAACAGAATATTCGGCGTAATCAAAGCATTTGTTCCCATTTCAAATTATTGACACGCCTTTATCATTGTGTGTTTGAATAGAATTTCGAAGGTTAGAAATTGTAGTCGTAAAAGAGAAAGTTGAGATTATGGTTACGTGGTTTGAATTAACTGACAGATGTTGGAAACTGTACTGGTCTAAGAGCCCATGAACATCTACCAGTATGTATTTGACCAGACCTGAGGTTTTGTACACTGAGACTCCTATACCTACCATGCATTATGCAGTGACTCACTAAACTCTAAGTGGGGCGCGCGTCGACTGCGCAGCCAGGACAGGTATCGATTTTTGACTAGTTTTAAATGCATTTGACCATGGATGCCGTTTTAAAAAAATGAAAATATATTATTATTATTATCGGAAAATAAGAATGGCAGACCATTATCGTGAGTTTTACTTAGTGGCAGACGATTTTGAAAATGCCCAAAAAATTTTTTTTTGAAAGTATTTGACCAGATCTGCCATTGAAACATTTGGTTGATTATGGTCTTAAAAGCTTATATTCAAAAAGGCAGACGTCTACATAGAGCATTTACATAAAAAAATAACAAAATCTTACCTACTAATCGGTCACATGAATACGCATTCCGTTCGCTGTTTTACATTAATATCAATATAAATACTGTGGGACATTCACACACAACGCCATCTAGCCCAAACTAAGATAATATAAGCTTTTGCTATAGGATTTAGACAACTGACAAACATACTTAGATCTGTCTTAATACATAGGTAGGTACTTACACATTATATATAGAGACACCTAAACCCTGAAACAACTATTTGTCGGTCAAACAAATATTTGTCCGACCCATGAATCGAACCCAAGACCTCAGAGTGACAGTCTGTTTCACTAACACCCGCACCAACGGCGCAGTCGACAATAGGTACATGATATATTTTACATGCGAGTCCTATATCACTGTATTTAATTTGTATTTTAAAGTAATGTTTTAAAATAGTGTTATTTTACTCTTTAAAATTGCCACGACGAATATATTACTACTTATACCTCCACGTATATATTTAAATAGATACTATAGATGTTCCTGAGTAATTTAGAACAGCAAATTATTACTAAAATTTACCTGTTAAGAGCCCACCTGACGCTAATCAGTTTAAAGAAGATAACAGATATAAATTTCAGCGTACAAGAAAGTGGTAGATACGTATAGTTTTATGCGTTTTTAACGAAATAAATTAATTAAAAGATTTTAAAAGATTTTATTTTTTTATATTTAATTTTGGAAAATAGTAAAATAGTGAATATAATGCACCCTTTCAAAATGACGGAAAATTACGATACGGATCGCAGCTTTTTGAATTTGCCTGTTAGTCCTCTAACTACGAAACATCGATTTCGTCCAAATTAAATCGATCTGAAGTAAAATTATTCTTATCGCACATTACGGGGTTGTTATTAGGTGCACTGCGACGGCAACATCTAAATTCAAATACCTATTTAAATTTCTCTGAGCCCATGTTCCCTCTTAACTCATTTAACACTTAAAATTTTGACATGTCGAAATAATAACAAAATATAAATGGGAGGTAATCGGTGTTATTTATCAGCATATACCGTATTATTTATGATTCTTTCATATTAAAATTATAATAAATGTATAAAATTAGAATTATAAAACTTTTTAAAGACAAATTATTTACAGATATCTATATATATATATATAGATATCTGTAAATAATTTGTCTTTAAAAAGTTTTTACAGACAAATTATTTACAGATATCTATATATATATATAGATATCTGTAAATAATTTGTCTTTAAAAAGTTTTATAATTCTAATTTTATACATTTATTATAATTAGACATTTTTTACACAGTACTTATCATGTGATCCCAAAGTAAACTAGGATTACCTTGATTGTGTTATGGAAATCAGACAACAGGATATTAATACTTGAATAATTTTTTTTGTTAATACCTACATAGAAACACCCAGACTCTAGACAATTTATATTTGTGGCTCACATAATTTTTTGTGGTATGTTGGGAAACAATCCACGACTTCGTGATCCGCATCCGCTTTACGATCTCTAGACCAACGAGGCAGACATATTTAATAGTTTTTCGGAGTTCAGGTGTTTCTATGTAACTTCTAGGTATAATGTGTACTTATCTATTAAGAAAGATCTAAGTATGTTTGTCAGTTGTCTAAATCTCATAGCAAAAGCTTATATTATCTTAGTTTGGGGTAGAGGGCTTGTGTGTGAATGTCCCACAGTATTTATATTGATATTAATGTAAAACAGCGAACGGAATGCGTATTCATGTGACCGATTAGTAGGTAAGATTTTGTTATTTTTTTATGTAAATGCTCTATGTAGACGTCTGCCTTTTTGAATATAAGCTTTTAAGACCATAATCAACCAAATGTTTCAATGGCAGATCTGGTCAAATACTTTCAAAAAAAATTTTTTTGGGCATTTTCAAAATCGTCTGCCACTAAGTAAAACTCACGATAATGGTCTGCCATTCTTATTTTCCGATAATAATAATAATATATTTTCATTTTTTTAAAACGGCATCCATGGTCAAATGCATTTAAAACTAGTCAAAAATCGATACCTGTCCTGGCTGCGCAGTCGACGCGCGCCCCACTTAGAGTTTAGTGAGTCACTGCATAATGCATGGTAGGTATAGGAGTCTCAGTGTACAAAACCTCAGGTCTGGTCAAATACATACTGGTAGATGTTCATGGGCTCTTAGACCATACTGTTCTATGTTTGTACGGAATGTTATGTTTGAAGTTTGTTTTCATTTTGACAGTTAGTCAGAATGAAATCGAACTTATAACATTCTGTGGCAAGTATACGTAATTGCCGTGCTGAGAACGGAGTTCGAATCCCGCTTCGCAAAAAAAATTGTGATATCCACGAATGTTTATTACTTCGAAGTTTGGGTATCTTCTACGTTTATAAACATACTATTTTAAAATAATTTTATCAGTTATTTAGATCCTATAGCACAATTTAAAGGTTAGCAGGTTTGATCCTGCTCGAAACCGTATAGTTAGCATTATAATTCTTTTCAAAATTATTCCCATAGCACAAACTTATAGCTTAATTTGGGATAGGTGGTGTTGCGTGCAAATAGCCCAAAATATTAAAAAGCATTGAATAAGTATAATTTGCCTGCTGGTAATAATACATTACTACAGGCATAACTGTGGGTCACAGCTAGTACATCATTTATTTCGCAAGCCAAAAACTCAGCACAAAGTCGAAATTGAAACATGGTTCTCTGCAAAAATGGCGGGTACATGACAAGTTTTCGCAATTAGTGCTTGCTTCTTCGCAAAGACGGGTTAAATATAACTTAACTACAGTTCAATTGGGTAAGGAATGTCGGCTTATTTCAATGAAAGGAATGTTCCAGTGAAAAGAATATTATCCGGGGCAGACATCTTTAATGAACGCTTTCTGTAACCTGTCGGTAACAGTGCTACTATAAGAGGGTAAGTACAAACAAAAGGATAATGTTTGTTATCTTTACCTAACGATATTATATCTATACATATAATAAAATAATAAAAAAAAAGAAAAATGAAAGTTGAAGAAGCAAGTGAAGTTGAAGTATGGACCGTGTCGTGTGGCGCTCGGTTATTTCTGCCTACCCCGCAAGGGATTTGGCGTGAAGATAGTTAGTTAGTTAGTTATAATAAAATGATAGAAAAGTCAAAACTGAATATTGGAAATATTAAAAAAAAAAAAATTGTCTGGGTGTTCAACATAAGATACCAAAGCCGAAAATATAGTTTGAAATTTTTTTGTTTGTTTGCTTTGCTTTGTCCGGAAGGATCTCTAAAAAGTACTCAATAGATTTGATTCAAATGTTGCACAAAAATTACCTAGGGGTAGGGTCTTCAAATCGGCTATATATTATCACGCTATATATCCTAGGGGCTAAGCAGAGAGCAATCAAATTGGCATTTTAACATAATTTTCACACGTAAGAAGTCGCGGACAACAGCTAGTACATTAATATAATATTATCATCACGCCTGTCTGTATCTGGTTAGGATGATACTATGGATTTATACATGCTACCATTCTGGCTTGCAAATTTCGCTTATTCTTTTCATAAGTGTTTAATACATTGCTCTCTGGTTAGGTCGTCTTATCCTGTACCTTTTCCCAAAATGTTTTTATTTAAATTGGTCAAGATGCGTACTCTTATGTTGAAACCTAATAGTTTGTACATTTACACTAGTCTCATCAATTTTTTTCTAGTCTATTTTCAGCCTTTCTTACGACGTGACCGAATCATATTTAGAGTATTGAAAAAAAATCGGTTGTCTGTAAAGTCGGTTTACTGACGATAGTTAAACGTGACAACTCGGCCTTGAATGGGACGCCTCAGAACGAGGTAACGCCGCATACGTCATGTTTTTTCGTGCGTGATCGAATTGTAAGACGTTGTCAGGTCAAAAAATAGATGCTATTTACAAAACAGCGGGTCTAAAAAGGCAACATTGTATGTTTCATTATATGAAACATACAATTCATATCATTTGAAATACAGAACATACAAAGCATACCAAACATTTTACGTTTCATAATATGAAACAGACAATGTTGCCTTTTTAGGCCCTCTGGTTACTTTAAGCTTTAAGTATCATTATATATACATTCAAAAGCGGCACAACAGAACTTATGACACACTTCTTATACTTTTTTTTGAACCAGTTTGCCAAAAGATTAGACCGTATGTTTCAAGCATCCTTTACATCGCTCCAAACCTTTTATTTATTCACAACATAATCCTGTAAACGGTCTGAAGGCGTGAGAGGTCCAAGATTATAAGAACACCCTGTTTGGTTCATAATGATTTCGTAATTTTGTTGGTGCTTTGTGAATTCAGATGAAAATTATGCTCGAGAGAGGTATTAAATTGTCTGTCAAGTAGTCGTATTTTGTATGTTTCTGTTGAATGAATAATGTACTTTGATTATTAACTTTGAGTATAACAGTAACACATAAACAAAATAAAGAAATGCTTATTGCAAAGCTACAGGACAACATCTTTTCTTCAATACAATTATTATATCTATAAAATCCATTTAACTACATACAATCACTAGTAAATAACACGCCAATAAAGATCAGTATTTCAGTATTATTACTTATTATATATACAGTATACAGTATATAAAAACGAAAAAGAAAAGGAAAGAAGAATAAACAATTATATCTATGAAACATACATATTCTGTAAAAGTTTCTACTGTAGCTGCTATTCATAAGATACAGCGTGGTGACAGACCGACAGCGAAGTTTCGGTTACCTGGTCTCAGTTTTACCCTTCGGGTACGACGGAACCCTAAAAATATGACGAACCTTTACTTCCTATGTCTTTTTTACAGGCAGAATTTTAAAAAGCAATTCATTAAACAGGTACCATTAGTACTCTAAAGATTTCTGAGTTTTAAATGGAAGGATTTGTTGTTTTTTTTTACATGGAAAGCCGTCGTCCATAAGCTGCGGTGACCACCAGTACATCCGGTGTGCTATATGCTTGTCTGCCACCTTTGTGGTGTAAAAGAAAAAAATATGCTATGCCGGATTCAAACCGACTAAAACTAGACACGGCTCTACCACTGTCTAAGGTAGGAAGCTCCGAGTGAACCCTTTCAACGATATTCTTTTTCTTTTAACGTGACGGAAAATCCTTCATGGATGCTATGGACTCCTACCGACTAAAAAACCTCTCGTAACGCCCAACAGCCTACGGTTTGGAGCCCCGGGTAAGCCCTCGGAAGGATGTCCCAGGACGGAAGGATGTCTTAGAATTAGTGTCGATTATGTGAGTGAATGACCTCGTAATATTATTTAATAACTTTAGAGAGACAGATTTTACTTGATCCCTGTCAAAAACTAATTCCTAAAGTTAATTTAATATGGCTTAGACACGACACACTAGGTGCCTAATTAAACGAGTTTCTGAACTCGTGGGGTAACGTGAGGATACGTGAGTTTAGTTATTAGTTGTTTGTATGAAGTTTCGTGAGACAGAACTATAATTGTTTCATACAATATTGGTAAATATACAGTTATTAAATTCTACTCATTAAGCGCTCGTGACCCCGCGGACACAGTGTTCTGTAAACGATCACTATAATAAGCAACATTTACTATGGCTGGTCATGGATGGGTCACCACCTCGTGACCACTTTGTGACATTTATTTGCGAGAGTTTCGTGCTTCGGAAGGCACGTTAAGCTGTTGGTCCCGGTTGCCAGTAAAATGGCTGTTTTTAAGCCAACTTACGGGCGGGAAATCTGTGAATATTTCAGCTCTCTAGTTGTCACGGTTCCTGGAATACAGCCTTGTGACGGACAGACAGAACGACGGAAAGCGTAGTCTCATGAATAGGGTACCGTTTTTTACCCTTTGGATACGGAACCCTTAATAGTACTTAATCATTTTCCGTAAGGTAGGCTGTATACTTGTTTGCTCAAGCAAAAAGGTATTACGCAACGTTGATAATGCTTACGAAATTACCGCTGGATTTCAAGCCTATAACTTTCAAGCGATATTCGGTCTATACTTATCATAAGTAGCTACCAGTGAGGCACGATACAGCGCCCTCTATCACTAATCGCCCCGTTGACACTCCGTTATTGATGAGTGTGCAATTAATCATGATCACTTGGTCATGAAGGGGTTCGGTTTCACTTAGCTACTGTTTACTTTTTGCAGCTCATTTCGTCGGCGTTTTATAAAGCTTATAAAGCTTCTATAAGAGCTTGTGTGTGAGATAATTTATGGGTTGAGCTCAATTTAGGTGATAAATTGGACAGTCATTTTGAAGATTTTTTCATTGATTTCATTTATTTGGAAGTTGGTTGGGGTTTTTGAACTTTTTTCTCAACTTGAAGTGCTTGCTCGTTGGTAAACCTAGTCAGAAACTTCTTTTTATTTTACCAAGGTGGTAGATAATCTTACAGCCTATCTGATGGTTGGTTACCGAAGCCTATGAACGTTTGCAACATCAGAGGCGCTACACACGCGCTGTCGAACCAGGCTCAGGCGGTGAAGACTCACTGTTGAAAATGTTCAAGCCGTCCGTAAGGTCTTTAATTTGACTTAACTTATTAATTGACAATTTTTTTTATGTTTATTTGATTTTTAATTTTTTTATTTAATAAATAAATAAATATTCACGGACATCTCAAACAACGCTATCTGATCCCAAAGTAAGCTAGGAATAACCTGCTTGTGTTATGGGTATCAGACCACTGATATTAATACTTATATACTTTTAAATACATACATATTATACATAGAAACACCCAGACTCTTAAGACAAATATTTATGGGTCACAAAAATATTTGTCTCCGGTGGGAATCGAAAAAGTCGGTATAACTACCAACTGCGCCACAGAGGCAGAGCAGAGAGCAATAATAAATTGTATTTTTTGCGGTTTACAAAGTGTGAACGACAAATGTACACACAAACTACCTCTATCCATTTCAATACGCCAATTGCTAACCGTGAAACGTGAAACAAAGTACTGCAATATTTTGACGTTTGGAAATCCTCATAGATGCTGTGCCAGACTCCTCATGACTAAAACCACACGTTGCCCTTCCCTTTCCCAAAGGCCGGGATTCCCGGGAACGCCCTCTGAAGTATATTATACAGACGTAAAATATAAACTCTGCGAAAAAAATATGACTAAGTGTATAGGCAAGTAATTTTATGGAACAACATAGTTTATTACTTGTACAAGTATTTCCAACAAGCGGTCATAAATTTCCAAGTAATTTTAACACAGTAGGTACATCTCATCAAAATACAGCATCGCATGAAGAGCAAAATTCATGACGGACATCAAAGTATAAGTACAGCATCGTAAAATCAACCCGCTCGTATATTTTCTGTAGTTTTATTATGTTTTATGATATGACATAGTTTTATGTTTGAGTAAAGGATATCATTTATAAGCGATGGATTTACATCGCTCTTGAAACGTAATAAGAATTTGTACGTACATTTTCATATGACATGAAATGTATTTTTTAATACAGTTGCTCAAAAAGTGGCGTATTACAGGGACGTTTAGCGTTCGGGATGTGGGCTATTACACACTCGTGCTTTTTTCTTTCCCCATTCCTGCACTCGTGCGTTTTCTTTCCCAATTGTCAAAATAATGTCTATTCATGCAAATATTTCTAAAAAAAGATACTAACTTGTTTCAATATCAGATTAAAAGTAATTTTAATTAAAATTTAAGCATAAATTAATATAAGTATCGGCCAAATTAAATTTTTAAAAATAAGAAAAGTTGGCTGTATGAAGTGCATTGCCATAGTCTCTGCTTAGGAAGGTATATATTCTTTTACGGTTGGCGCCATTTTGGATATTCAGGTTTGTTGTGTTTTTATTATTTTATAATTGCCTATTTTTTTCGCAACTGTATTAAAAATAGTTGTTCAATACACGTGTGGGACTGTTATTTAAACTCGTTTCGACTGTTTACCCTCGCCTTCGGCTCGGGTCAACACCTGTCGTGACTCGTTGTAATAACAGAAATCCCACACTTGTATCGAAAACTACTATTTTCATTCCTTCTATTCGAAAAGTATCACTTTGCACCACGATAACGGGGCGCAAAATAGCTCTTTTCTGTTAAGAGCTTTTTAGCGGGCGGCAAAGTGATTTGAATTTGGAACTTGAAAAATTCATAGAAATCGAACGCAAATTGTATGGATTACATACTGGCTGGTAAGTGTTGGCTGCACAGCGCAGTATCCTGAGGTCACTTAAAAAAAAAACTAAAGAGCGCCATTTATCTGTTCATGTTCGTCATTATTTAAGTTCTTGTAATCAGTAAACATATTTTATTGTATTCTGCAAATATAATAAGTTCTACGTCAAGTTATGAAAGTGACAATTCATGAACTCCTGAAACAATAACTATAGAAGGTAACTACGTCGTACAAAAGTCATTATTTCTCATAGAAAGGGAATGAAAAGTAGAGTATATTACTCGAGAGCAAATTATTTTTCCCTCGGGCGGTGTACTTTGAATCCCTCACTGCGCTCAGGATTCTACGTTAGAATCCCTCGCTATGCTCGGGATTCCATTCTAGAATCCTTCGCTTCGCTCGTGATTCAAAGAAGCGCCCTCGCCGTCAAAATACTATTTTGCCCCCTTGTTATACAATATAGTATTGTAAGTTCCACAATAATTTTATACCAAAAGATGTATTAGGTCCGTTTTGAAATTTGACATTAGCAATCCACCAATAGGATTCTAGCAACTGATTCTGGAATCTGCCAATAAGAGTGGCGCATATTCAAATGTAAAAACGGCCCTATTATTTTTACAGCTTATCCAATGTGTAGACAAACTTAATGTACCGACTACCTAGAAAAAAAATAGAAGGATATATAATGAAAACCTTAAGACTGTGGATTAATAAAAATTTTAAATAGGCCTACATTTCCCAAGTCCTACGTCCTGCAGTGGACTAGAATCAGCTGATTTGATTGATTAATTTGTACTGCTTATGTTTATTTTAACACAGCTTTTTAAGTCGATTGAATACCGGTTACCAGGTGTGGAATTTACTAGTTCTGGTTATATTGTGTGTGGGACTCAACGACTCTCAAAGAAAAATTTTAAAAAAAATACGGCTTTGGCAGTCAGTCATTGTTATCGTAGACTTGGACCACACATGTCGCTTTAATAACGACCCAGAATATAAAAACAGAGATGATATACGACATAATTAAACTTCGTTTGACCACAAAAGTATGTTTTCATAAAGTTTTGTGACGATGCAGGAGAAATATATTTATTTGTGAACTTTTGAAATATATACAGCAGTAGCCTAAAGTAAATTCTGAAAAAAAAATTGAAATGAAAAATCTGCTCTGCTGAATAAATAAATGAAAGTATGAATAAGAATATTGTGTGTGTACATATTTTGAAGTAGTTAAGTATATATATCTACTTTAATATAAGCTTCACTTTTGCTTCAAAATCATTCACAAATGTAACAATTTGTAATTGACTGTTGTAATCTTTAATCTACGCCACGACTGCGCAAAAGCAAAACGACGGATGACCCCAGATAGACCAACGACCCAGAGGGCATTGGATACGGAATGCGCAGCACTGTGTCCTGGGCGTGTGTTGAGAGAAGTCTGCAAGCAGCGGTAACTGCCATAAGCTGATTGATAATCAATTTAGCCCATTTTCAGGTATTCCGCTGACCACTGATGTGTAGAGATATTTGCTCTTACTGCCACGTTGGCTAACCTCTGACTGTCTCTGTGTCGCAGTCGGTAGTGATCCGCCTGCAGCGCTGAAAGTCGTGGGTTCGATTCCCACCGGGGACAAATATTTGTGTGACGCATAAATGTTTGTCTCAAGAGTCTGGGTGTTCTATGTATAATATGTATGTATTTAAAAAGTATACAAGTATTAATATCCGTGGTCTGATATCCATAACACAAGCAGGTTATTCCCAGCTTACTTTCGGATCAGATAGCGTTGTGTGAAATGTCCGTGAATATTTATTTATTTATATAACCAGTTTCTCGTACCAGTTTTCAAAACAATTAAGAATTTTAATCCAGTGATTAAAACTCTTAGAGTGCCACTGTTTTTTTTAATTCCTAACACCCTTAAACCTTATCAAACTTTAACCTTACTCAAAGAGTAACAAGAAACCTGAACAGAATATACTATACTCTCAGCAAATATGAAATTTGTTTGCAAAAACTATAACCTATAAGTGAAGAACTTCATATGAAAACTTTCAGATATGATCCAACTTTATAATACATATATTTGGATAGCGCTCTAAAAACTTACGAAAACAACACATACCACTAAAATACACCCACAATCCCATCCATCATATGCTGACCCTCCATCTTTGTTAGACAAAACGTAAAATAATACAAAGATATGAAATATAGAGGTCAAAAGCTCTGGTCAAATCTGTTTTCCCAAACTTATATCTAGACGTTCTGTTTTATTTGACGCAACAGCGGGTAGAAACATAAAATAGTAAGGGATTGGGTCGTGTGTAGGGCAAAGAAATAAAAGCATATAAACTAGAAATGTAGCTTCTTGTTTTTCCTTTAAAAAGTCTTATAAATATAAACAACGTAGTTGTAATACACGGAGGTGGAATTGCGACTGCTCTTTTGCTAATAGGTGTAAAAATAGTGATGTTGATTTTTTGATGCATAGGATTATTTTTCTCTGTATGACTCGTTTTACATACTTACCTAACCTACGTTTCTTAAAATTCATGTCCATCGCATAGAACATAGCAGGTACATAAGAACTTTCATAATACTCGCAAACAAATGTTACAAAGTGCTTACATGGTGGTCACCCATCCAAGGGACATCACAGAATCATGTCAGACCCGAACCAACTAAAACCACGTAAGTTTGTTAATTTCTGTATCAGTAGAATTTTAAGGCTCTATCTCTGCTCCACAAAAATACTCAGATTCAGAGCAAAATACTATTAGAACGAGAGCTCTAAGTAAGAACTTATTTAAGACTAGGTATTACTCTTTTCTTTAGAATATAAACACTTAATCTTATACACACTTATGTGTTTTTCAATGAAGTAAAATTCATGTTATTCAGTGATATTAAGTTGCCAAGATATTAAGTTATAATTAAGGGGTAATCTCGAGATCTACTGAACCGATTTTAAAAATTCTTTCACCAATAGAAAGCTACGTTATTGTGGAGTGTCATAGGCTACAAAGTATCACGCTACAACGAATAGGAGCGGAGCAGTAATAGTAAATGTTTCAAACGCGCAAACAAAGTTGCGCGGGTCAGCTAGTAATACATATATTTGGACAGCGCTCTAAAAACTTACGAAAACAACACATACCACTAAAATACACTCACAATCCCGTCCATCATATGCTGACCCTCCAACTTTGTTAGACAAAACGTAAAATAATACAAAGATATGAAATATAGAGGTCAAAAGCTCTGGTCAAATCTGTTTTCCCAAACTTATATCTAGACGTTCTGTTTTATTTGACGCAACAGCGGGTTGAAACATAAAATAGTAAGGGATTGGGTCGTGTGTAGGGCAAAGAAATAAAAGCATAATAAACTAGAAATGTAGCTTCTTGTTTTTCCTTTAAAAGGTCATATAAATATAAAGCAACGTAGTTGTAATACACGTAGTCAGAATTGCGACTGCCCTTTTGCTAATAGGTGTAAAAATAGTGATGTTGATTTTTTGATGCATAGGATTATTTTTCTTTGTATGACTCGTTTTACATACCTACTTACCTAACCTACGTTTCTTAAAATTCATGTCCATCGCATAGAACATAGCAGGTACATAAGAACTTTCATAATAGTCGTAAAAACTGGAAATAAATATTTTAATCTCGTGTAAGTACAATGTACAAAGTATCAAATAAACCGTACTTAAAATACAATGAAAAGTCTTTGAAAACAAGAAAAGATGAAATAAAGCAATCGATGATCCCAAAAATCCTTCACATTCTCAATCTTTCAAGATTAAAACCTGATATTAAGAAATCTCAAACCTCCTTGAAGAAAACCTTTGTAACATTGTCCTTACAAGATTCCATAGAAGCTTAACTTTTTCAATATAATGTTTGATATCAAAGTAAACAAATATGCCAGTCAAAAATCTTGAAGATACTTGAAAAAGTTGGGCGGTACTAAGCTTCTAAAGTAATACCACAGTATAGAGTAAATAAGCAGTCCATTTTATGTAATACGCCAAACGAAGTGCTCTTAATTCTCAACAACCATTGTCATAGGATTTTTTTTTTATACTACTTAGGTGGCAGACAAGCTTACGGCCCACCAGAAGGTTGGTAACCGTAGCCTATAGACGTTTGCAACACCAGAGGTGCTACACACGCGCTGCCGACCCGGGCGCAGGTTGTGACGGCCCACAGTTGAAATTTTTCAAGCCGCCCATAAGGCCTTCAACTTGGCTTAACGACTGTCATTTTACCGACAACCGGGACCAACGGCTTATCGTGCCTTCCGAAGCACGGAAACGCTCGTAAATAAATGTCACAAAGTGGTCCACGTGGTGGTCACCCATCCATATCCGGCCATAGTAAATGTTGCTTACTGCAGTGATCGTTTACAGAACACTGAGTCCGCGGGGCCACGAGATTTCAAAAACTGTTTTCTTGATGATTATCCAGAGTACCTATTGACATACAGACAATTTTACGCCCATGAATTTTGTAAGTAAATACCTTAGTGATGGAAGAGCACTAAATTCGCATTTTTGTTCATGGAATTGGCTAAGACAATGTCTCCTCCAAATCAAATCTTATAATACATATTCACATAATAAGATTAAAATTTACCCCTATATATATTTTTTATCTAAACTTTACATTCTCGGTGAACACCCGCGTCAGTCAGATATAGAAACTCCATTGTTAATGTAGCTCTGTAGAAATTTTTCCTCAATTGGTCTTACCCCCTCAAAATCTCATCTCAGTCTATCGGTCTTCTCTCGTTTCCCATAAATTCATTTGCACCAATATTGTTTGCCATAATAATCCCCGATCATAATATTTGCTTGCACTATTATCATTTATACTAATAACGTTTGCCTAAACAACTCAACAGTCATAACTTTTATTTGCCATAAAATGACTTTCTATAACAACATAAATCATAATAATTAGTTTCCATAAGTAACATATCTCATAATCGACTCTTGTCATAATTAAAATTTGATATAATTATGAAAATAATACATAATATTGTTAGGTCGAAATTAATTATCGTTAACGCCCTGAGTCAGTGCAATCCGACTCGGATTTTTTTTTAAACCACTCAGAAGTAGGAGCCCCGCTTAGCGGGGCTCCGCCGAGCTTATTTAGTAGACGCAATTATTAGGTTTAGTTTTATGTTTAATTGTGAATAAATTATGTGTGTATTTATATTATGGTGAATAAAAGTTATGGAAAATGACATAATTGAAAACGAAAATTATGGCAAATACATTTATGGATTTAAATTATTATGACACTTGATCGATTATGACCAATGGAATAAGTGAAAGTCATTTTATGTCATTTCACGATTATGGCAACTGAAGCGTTATGTCTAATGAAATTATGGCAAATGCCAGTATGGCATATGAAATTATGGCATTTTAAATTATGGCAAACATTAGTAAACCCAGTCTATCTTTAGTTATTGAGCAGAAAGGAGATGAGAGGAAACATGCGCCGCGAATATAATAAAAGAAAACGGGAGTGTGTGCGCCTCACATCGCACTTGTTCCAAGGACACCCGCTCAAACGCACTACTGTGTATATTCTGCTTTTACTGTGGTAATACTTGACACGCTCTTGAGAGCTACTACAGATATCTTGGCAACTTAATATCACTGAATAACATGAATTTTACTTCATTGAAAAACACATAAGTGTGTATATGATTAAGTGTTTATTTTCTAAAGAAAAGAGTAATACCTAGTCTTAAATAAGTTCTTTACTTAGAGCTCTCGTTCTAATAGTATTTTGCTCTGAATCTGAGTATTTTTGTGGAGCAAAGATAGAGCCTTAAAATTCTACTGATGCAGAAATTAACAAACTTACGTGGTTTCAGTTGGTTCGGGTCTGACATGATTCTGTGATGTCCCTTGGATGGGTGACCACCATGTAAGCACTTTGTAACATTTATTTGCGAGCATTCCCGTGCTTCTGAAGGCATGCCGTTGGTCCCGTTTGTTAGTAGCATGGCAGTCGATAAGTAGGCTTAAAGTCCATGCGCTACGGTAACCAACCATCAGGTGGATCGTAAGCTTGTCTGCCACCAATCACCTTGATAGTATAAAAAGAATAACTATGATACAGATTGATATGATTTGCGTCCACGTAAACCCGCACGCACACATACGCACTCACACGCACAACTACACTTAACACATCTTACTAATATTATAAATGCGAATGTTTATGAGTGTGGATGTTTGTTACTCTTTCAAGCTCAAACGGCTTAACGGATCGGGCTGAAATTTGGTACAGAGATACATTATAATCTGGAATAACACATAGGCTACTTTTTATCCCGGGAGTACGTTCCCATGGGAAGCGGGAAGTAAAAAAAAAACTATTGTTTTATCTTTTAACTAGCTGACCCTCGCAACTTTGTTTACGTCACATAAGGTCTATGAAATTAGAGGTATTTATTAATAACTAGCTGACCCGCGCAACTTCGTTTGCGTCTCATAAGAGAGAGAGAGACAGAGAGAAAGAGCGCTATTATTTTGATATGTTTTCCCGTCATTTACCCCCGTTGCGTTTACTCCCGTCGCATCGCTACTATTCATTATTTTAGAAATAATTAACGTTACTGTGATCGAAAACCTCCCAAAAACGCGAGATAGCATCCAAACCCAGTGAGGCCATGTGGTAGCCGTAGGTCTGTTGGAAGTTCTGGGTTGACTACCGAGGAGCTCCTAACCGTAGGCTGTTAAGCAAGATACCGTGTGTGGTTTTTAGTCTTTAAGAGTCCGGCATAGCATATAATGTAGAAATATCCTCACTTTAAAAAAATGTAACTGTGAGCGAACCCCCTTAGAGCTCCTCGCGGCGACCGGTCGCCGCGCATAATAATCAAAATTTTCCGTAAAGCCCCGCGCGGCGACCGGTCGCCGCACCTACCCAGACGACTTTAAACTTAAATTTAGCCTTCTTACGTTCTACTTTTCTATGAACAGGTTTATTGCATGTGTAGTTTATAACATTTTCTTGTTTTTGGAATCTTATAAAATGACGTCAATGGGCCAGAATTTTTTACAAAAATCGAACAGTTGAAGTTGAGAGTCGATTGCGCATGGATGGCGTGCGTTTGTGTAGTACGTGTGTGTTTCGTGTTTTTATTATAAATAATGTGTTTGCATTATTATTTATTATTATACACAGTAAAATAAACAATATATCAATAATCCGGTTGGTGTTTACAGGATCGTAAAATATGGTGTGGTGCTAGAGTAATCAATGTTTTTTTTGTTTAGTGTGTGTGTACCAAGTGCGAGTGTGCGTGTGTGTTTTGTTTTTTTATTATAAATAATGTGTTTTCATTATTGTTTATTATTATACACAGTAAAATAAACAATTTATCAATGATCCGGTTGCTGTTTGCAGAATCGAAAAATTTGGTCTGGTAAGTGAGAAAAAAATTTTTTTTTGGGAAATGGGAAATCTTTTTTCATTTTTAGGGTGGTGGAGCTAGGTCCGTGCGATTACCGATTTTCGTGTGTTGTGTTTTAGTGTGTTGAAGGGTTAAAAGATAATTAAATAAATAGGTATTTTGTTTTAGAACTTTTTAAGAAGAACAATTTTGTAATAAATCTTTTTTATGTAACTTCAACCATTTGCGCAGAGGAGGAACGGATACTCTTATAACGATTAAATGTTTTCCGTTTTCGAAACATTTCTCATTGCTGCACCGCTCCTATAAATCTTAGTACCTATTATGTTATTATATAGCCATTCTCAATAAATGTACCTACTTACTATCGAACATTTAAAGAGTTTTTGAAACCCTACCAGTAGTTTCAGTAAGGCTTGCCTTGGTATGATGTAATCAAGGTCTCTTTGCAGCGTGTGTCCAATCCAGCGCAGCAGCTACACTTCCGACGTTTAATCTGTTGGTGGATAGGGGTCTCACTGCAGCGTTTCAATAGGATTACGTTGGTGATTTTCTCGGGCCCGTATATACCGAGGATCGGTTGGAAGCAGCGGTTGACGAAGACTTGTAGCTGGTAGCTGGTGCGAAATTTATTTAGTGACCGTCCATGTCTCGCATCCGTACAGCAGTTAGCAGTACAGTTTTAACGTTTACTTTGTTTTGAGTTTCACTATTCGAGTCCATTTTCGCTACTGCCTACGGGGCGCAGCTGTGTGAAGGTTGTTCTAGCCTTGGCAAGTCTCGAAATGATGTAGGGTACTCTTCTATCCCATCAGTTTCTGACACGACACTCACGAGGTACGTGAATTAGTGCCTCCACCACATCTCCTGCGTCTGTCGATTTTATTTTCAGTCCAGCCATTTGCTGCCTCATCCTGCACGTTGTCCTGCAGACATGCATGACGGTGTGTGTGTGCCTCAGCAGGCACAGGTCATCGGCGTCATTTAAATCCTCCAAGATATCAGGATAGTCCCCATTCTATGCCCCGCCGCTTGTTCTTCGTGGTATTCAGCATTATACCATCTATTTTCTATGGATGGTTGTTAACTATCCTGTTATCTTCATAACGATTCTCTAAGGTAGGTACAGTATGTATTTTCAAAAGAGTTTGTGAACTCTATGTTTAATTTCTTTTTCAGAACATTTGATTGATGTCATTTTATACAGGTTACGTCTACTACATTGATACATGTAATAAAATTCTAACACTGTGTTTGTATGTAAATTGTTTATACTGAGGAAAATTCTATACTGAGGAATAACTTTAATCATTAAGCTCTATTTTGAGTAAGCAAACAGGGAAGATTCACATGCTACTTGATGAGTATTATTAATAAATACCTCTAATTTCATAGACCTTATGTGACGTAAACAAAGTTGCGAGGGTCAGCTAGTTAAAAGATAAAACAATAGTTTTTTTTTTACTTCCCGCTTCCCATGGGAACGTACTCCCGGAATAAAAAGTAGCCTATGTGTTATTCCAGATTATAATGTATCTCTGTACCAAATTTCAGCCCGATCCGTTAAGTCGTTTGAGCTTGAAAGAGTAACAAACATCCACACTCACAAACATTCGCATTTATAATATTAGTAAGATACTCATCAAGTAGCATGTGAATCTTCCCTGTTTGCTTACTCAAAATAGAGCTTAATGATTAAAGCTATTCCTCAGTATAGAATTTTCCTCAGTATAAACAATTTACATACAAACACAGTGTTAGAATTTTATTACATGTATCAATGTAGTAGACGTAACCTGTATAAAATGACATCAATCAAATGTCATCAATATTCTGAAAAAGAAATTAAACATAGAGTTCACAAACTCTTTTGAAAATACATACTGTACCTACCTTAGAGAATCGTTATGAAGATAACAGGATAGTTAACAACCATCCATAGAAAATAGATGGTATAATGCTGAATACCACGAAGAACAAGCGGCGGGGCATAGAATGGGGACTATCCTGATATCTTGGAGGATTTAAATGACGCCGATGACCTGTGCCTGCTGAGGCACACACACACCGTCATGTATGTCTGCAGGACAACGTGCAGGATGAGGCAGCAAATGGCTGGACTGAAAATAAAATCGACAGACGCAGGAGATGTGGTGGAGGCACTAATTCACGTACCTCGTGAGTGTCGTGTCAGAAACTGATGGGATAGAAGAGTACCCTACATCATTTCGAGACTTGCCAAGGCTAGAACAACCTTCACACAGCTGCGCCCCGTAGGCAGTCGCGAAAATGGACTCGAATAGTGAAACTCAAAACAAAGTAAACGTTAAAACTGTACTGCTAACTGCTGTACGGATGCGAGACATGGACGGTCACTAAATAAATTTCGCACCAGCTACCAGCTACAAGTCTTCGTCAACCGCTGCTTCCAACCGATCCTCGGTAGGTATATACGGGCCCGAGAAAATCACCAACGTAAGCCTATTGAAACGCTGCAGTGAGACCCCTATCCACCAACAGATTAAACGTCGGAAGTGTAGCTGCTGCGCTGGATTGGACACACGCTGCAAAGGGACCTTGATCACATCATACCAAGGCAAGCCTTACTGAAACTACTGGTAGGGTTTCAAAAACTCTTTAAATGTTCGATAGTAAGTAGGTACATTTATTGACAATGGCTATATAATAACACAAGCTGATGCCCGCAGCTTCGCCCGCGATGGCGCTGTATGTGAAAAATGATTTTCCCGCTTTTCTGTTGGAAATTTTCCTGAATTTTCTTTGCTATAAACCTTACGGAGCCCGAGACCTTTCCAACGAATGCAAAACCGTGGAAATCGGTTCGTGCGTTCTGGAGTTATAGCGTCAGGAAGGAAAACCCGACTTATTTTTATATAATAGATAATAGGTACTAAGATTAATAGGAGCGGTGCAGCAATGAGAAATGTTTCGAAAACGGAAAACATTTAATCGTTATAAGAGTATCCGTTGCTCCTCTGCGCAAATGGTTGAAGTTACATAAAAAAGATTTATTACAAAATTGTTCCTCTTAAAAAGTTCTAAAACAAAATACCTATTTATTTAATTATCTTTTAAGGTTCGCTCACAGTTACATTTTTTTAAAGTGAGTATATTTCTACATATATGCTATGCCGGACTCTTAAAGACTAAAAACCACACACGGTATCTTGCTTAACAGCCTACGGTTGGGAGCTCCTCGGTAGTCAACCCAGAACTTCCAACAGACCTACGGCTACCACATGGCCTCACTGGGTTTGGATGCTATCTCGCGTTTTTGGGAGGTTTTCGATCACAGTAACGTTAATTATTTCTAAAATAATGAATAGTAGCGATGCGACGGGAGTAAACGCAACGGGGGTAAATGACGGGAAAACATATCAAAATAATAGCGCTCTTTCTCTCTGTCTTTCTCTCTCTTATGAGACGCAAACGAAGTTGCGCGGGTCAGCTAGTATCAAATAATTTTATTGTACTTGAATAAGGTTCTAAACTGTAACCTTGCACTGCGCAGGGCAGATTGTCATTTTGTATTGACTGTATAATAAAACTGTCTAGATGGAAGGTAGCTGATGCTTATAACACAGGTTTTACTTGTTTAAGCATCAGCAGTAATTCATATAACGATATTTTTAAGAGGTAACAATTATGTAGCCCATTCTATTTGTAATTTACTTACTTGAATAAATAAACTATTATTATATTACATTATTATTATTATAGATCCTGCTTGAATTACGGTGGCGTGAGTAGGAGTAAAAGGTTCACATCTTAAAAAATTGACACGCATTTTAGCCCCTCTCTATAAAATAGATTGCAAAGGGGCTTATGGCGGGACTTGTGTCTGTAGTTTGTGACTCTGTTGCATTAAACGTCACTAGGTCACGTGGATCATCTGTTCAAAGTTTGAAATAAAACAAAAATGACAACGTAAATCGGATTGAACTTTCACTTTCACAATAAACGTTAGAGGGGCAGTCGGGTGAGACCGTCTTACGGCTTATTGTTATTATTTTGTAGGGCTTAAAATTTCCCGAAATGAATTTAAGTAATGAAATTTCAATTTGTTTCAGATTCACCGAAAATGGCCGGAAGAGCACTAATTATTTTGGCATCGATATCTGCATTTAATATAGGTGAGTCATTTTAAGTATTTTTCAGTACGGTCTTGCGCGAGTGTTTTACGGGAGGCTTCTCAATTCTTTTCTGTTTCTAGTATCTGTTGTCATAGCGGTGATAGAATTACATAATCTGTGAACATTTCAGCTATCACCGTTCATGAGATAAAAAAGCCTGGCAGACAGACTGGCAGTGTCTACCCTACCCTTTGGATACGGAACCCTAAAAATAATAGTCAGTTAAATGACACACCCGTACCGTAATAACTTCTGTTGGACCCTACAATATTGTTGGCATTACATTCTTTTGTGCGAGCGTCATAGCATCTTTCATTATAATATTTCTAAATATTCTGAGTGTATATTTTGTTAGTTATTATAAAGGATAGATACGTGTGGTGACGGGGCCCCGCGTGGCAACAGGAAATAGTACAAAATGTCGCCACCTCAATAAATCCCGAGGGTGTAGTAAGACGCGACTAAGGGAACATTTTCGCAAAACTATCCATTGTGCAGAGAAAGAAAACTCGAAATGAAACCCGTTTGAAGGTAAAAAGATAATTGTTAAGCCAAGTTTAACGGCTTATGGGCGGCTTGAAAAAATTCAACTGTGGCTCGTCTCGATTTGTGCCTGTCCATTTCACCACGGCAATAGGCTCACCACCTATTACGTGGAAAATAAAACTATACGGTGAAATGTGGCGTATACTGTGCCTCTGCCTACCCCTTCGGGGATAAAGGCGTGACTACATGTTTGTATAAATGTATGTATTATATTACTTTTTGAGGTTTTTCTCTACTCGAGCACTAAGCTCGGATTACTGAACCCCGCCCTGAGACCCTCAGGGAAAGGATGGTTCAGTTGCCCCCCCTACGAAAACTGTGTCCCCTAAAACTTTGCTGAGAATTGTTGATGTATGTGTGGCTGCTTGTTTTTTTTGGATGATGTTCGTGTTTATGTGTGAATTTCTGCTGAGTGTTATCGTATGTGTGCTGTGTGAACATGTCATCTGTCGGAATGTTTGAATATGGTGTGTGGATAACTGATTGACCTGGTGGTGTAATTGAGTTGATCATGTCTATGGATTGTGTGATTTCTGTTTGTGTAGTTGTTTCTTGTATTTCAGTTAGATGTTCATCTGGTGTTAAAGGTGTAGAATTAGCCCTCCTTTTAATCTCTTACAGTGCCTCAGTTGAGATACACCTACGTGATAGTATGCTGCGTACCTGGGTTGCGAGTGTGTTTCCAGTGTATTTTCTAAATTTAGGGTTATTGCCGTTTCTACTTTTGAATAATTTTTCTAGTCTTTTTAAATATCCTGATCCGTTGGTTTTGGCCCTATAATAGCAGAACATCAGCTCTTCTAGTTCCCTGTGAGACCACTGTTTTCTTCCGTCATCTACTGATCCTGTGGTCGATGATGAGGATGCACCGGCAGAGCTCGCGGGAGATATCTCCCTGCTCCGCAAAGTATCATCCCTTGGTTCTTCGGCAGTAACATCTTGGGACCTACCCCGACCCCCCTTGTCCCTGACCCCCGACCCGCCGGTACGACGAGAGTCACTGGCTAGCCCGCTGCTACGCCCGACACCAGCTACGGACGTGCTCCGGCGATCGCCCCCGGATAGCGGCATTAAACGTTTATTTCCTTTATTTTTCTCCATATTTTCTGGGTTACCCTTCCTTGTTAGCAACGTAAGTTTTCATTGTACGCGTGTCCGCCCCCCACGTGGTCAGCTGTTTGACTCGGACGTAAGGTGGGATTTTGGGGAGCATATGTATTATATATTATATTATATATTATTATTATATATTATAATATTATATTATATATATATATATATATTATTATATATTATAATATTATATATTATTATTATATATTATATATTATATCCTACTAATATTATAAATGTGAAAGTTTGTGAAGATGTTTGGATGTTTGTTACTCAATCACGCTCTAACGGCTGAACGGATTGGGCTAAAATTTGGTTCAGAGATAGCTTATAGTCTGGAATAACACATAGGCTACTTTTCATTCCGGGAATATGTTCCCACGGGAAGCGGGAACGGGAATCGAATTTCACGCGGGCGAAGCCGCGCGCATCAGCTAGTAATATTATAAATGTGAAAGTTTGTGAAGATGTTTGGATGTTTAGATGTTTGGATGTTTGTTACTCAATCACGCTCTAACGGCTTAATGGATCTGGCTGAAATTTGGCAGAGGGATAGAGCTTAGTCCGGAATGACACATAGGCTACTTTTTATCCCGGGAAAATCTTCCCATGGCAAGTGGGAACCAAATTTCACGCGGGCGAAGCCGCGCGCATCAGCTAGTCAGCTAGTAATATTATAAATGTGAAAGTTTGTGAAGATGTTTGGATGTTTAGATGTTTGGATGTTTGTTACTCAATCACGCTCTAACGGCTGAACGGATTGGGCTGAAATTTGGTACGGAGATAGCTTATAGTCTGGAATAACACATAGGCTACTGTTCATCCCGGGAATATGTTCCCACGGGAACCGGGAACGGGTACAGAATTTCACGCGGGCGAAGCCGCGAGCATCATCTAGTGTATTATAAAGGATTCTGCCCTTAAAAACTGACGGTATGTAAAGCACTCAATCATACAAAATCCATTCAGTGCTCTTTCTGAATGTTAAAATAATATCACTAGGGGATTGAGTATGTGAAATCCTGACCTGCCTTACCAGCGCTCCCTGTACCTGTTGAGGTAAAATACCAGAAAATAGGAATGTATGTATATTTATTTCGTTATAAATTTGTTAAACTACAATTCGTGCAGTACCCACAAGCCAACAGTAGACGTAGTTGCTCTAATTTAAGTAAAGTTTTGAGTGCAGTGTCTTGTTTGTGCAAAGTTTTGACGGCGCATTATGCTCTTTCACTTAACTGGTGCTTAGTAGTTTAGATTATAGTAATATAATTTTCATTTTGCGAAAGATACTTAACTCTTTCGCAAAATTATTTAATCAGTACAGTTTTAAAGAACGGAAGAAGTTATGCCGCTGGTTGGCCAGCTTCCTGCACGGGCGACGTATACGGGTCCTCTGTGATGGTCAGGCTTCCTGCTTTTTGCAGGTAAATGCCAGGGTACCACAGGGATCGGTATTGTCCCCAACTCTCTTTCTTCTGCATATCAATGACATGCTGTCCCTTGGGTGCATTCATTGTTATGCGGATGACAGTACTCTGCATGGGAGCTATTCTGGCCGCCCAGAGGAGGGGCGTTGTTACGTGGACTAAAAGAGACGGCAACTCGTGGCGGATCTCGACCGGGACCTGGGTCGCATTGCCCAATGGGGTTCAGACAACCTGGTCGAGTTCAATGCCAGAAAAACGCAGGCGTGTGCGTTTACAGCTAGGAAGTCCCCATTCCTACCCCTACCCTCTCTTCAGAACATTACGGTTCCACTAAAGGACAACCTGGAGATTCTCGGTATAGACGTCCGGCGTGAGCTCAATCACAAAAACTACATAGAGAGTTGTATTGGGCTGGCCTCGCGGAAACTCGGAGTCCTAAATAAGGTGAGACGGTACTTCACGCCACATCAGAGATGTTTGCTGTACAAGACGCAGATTCGTCCCTGCGTCGAGTACTGTTCTCACCTCTGGGATGACTCCGCGAGGTACTTGTTGGACGCACTTGACGCTATGCAGAGACGTGCTGTCCAAATAATTGGTTGTCCTGAGGTGACGGGAGGCCTCGAACCGTTGGCGCAGCGAAGAACCGTAGCGTCCTTGGCTGCCTTCTACCGAATGTATCACGGCGAATGTTCTGAAGAGCTCTTCAATCTGATCCCACCATCACCTTTCCGATCCCGAACAACGCGTGCCGGGCAGAGATGCCACTCATACACAGTGGAGAGAATCTTCGCCAGAACCGAGCGTTTCAAAAGATCGTTCCTCTGTCGAACTATAAAAACTTGGAACGACCTGCCCGCACACGTGTTTCCCTCATGTTACAACCCCGGGTTCTTTAAGAGGAGCGTGAAGAGGCACATCACAGGGCCGCCAACTTGAGGACCGCTGTAAGAAGTGGCCCCCAATCGCAAGATGCGCCACGGCTATCCATCGTGGCGACGTCAATTTGGCGAGCTGAATATAAAAAAAAAAAGAACCACCTTAATGTAGTTTGTGCCCTATAAAACTACTAGATGACGTCCACGATATCGCTCCCATGTGGAGTTCTGTGATCCAGACCATAATCTATTCATACCTGTACCAATTGTGGGATGTGGAGTCCTACTAACATCTTAAGAACCCCAATGGTTCGGATCCTCGGGCAACGGAGTAGTAACCAGTAGCCGAGGCAGGAGCAGCGCACCCGTGGGTTGCTCGGTGCTGTGCTGCTGCCGGCCGTGAGTAACACGGCCGGTAGTAACAGTGCTGGGCCACTTGACGAGGTGATGGTGGCAAAGCAGGAGGCACACTGCGCTGGGGAGCGGGAGTAACGGAAAATACTCCCGCTCTGTCGTGCAGTTCGGGCCTCGGCGGCGCCGCGGTATGGAGTCACTGCGCGACCCCGATAGTTTCTTGACTGTGGGCGTATGGTCGAGGGACCCCCGCCCACCTTAGGTCACATGGCGGTGGGCACCCTTCCTGTGTTCATGGGGGTGCCGTAGAGCACGCCCGCGCCAGCCGCTATCTACCTCCTCTGATTACAGGGAGACGCCCGAGGGCGGTGGAGGTGCGGGTGTGGTGTTTAGCTTCTTATGGAGCTCCGGGTAGCCGCCCATCTGGCTCCCCCGAGGAGAGCCCCGAATAATCGGGACGCCCCTACCCGGGTCAACGTGAATAATTGTCTTAATATCCCTCAGCCCGGCTATAGGGTGAGGAGGAACACCGCGGGGTTTAGTGGGTAGGACGGTTAATTTCCGGACCGGGCCGGGAGTCCCACAAATCATCCCAGTTGCCCCCGCAGCTGGGATGAGAACGCGTAAAGGCGTTCCCCGCGTAAAAAAAAAGTACCTGGACCAAATGTCTGTCAGATCCGTTCAGCCGCTAGAGCGTGATTGAATAACAAACATCCAAACGCCTCCACACACTTTCAGATTTATAGTGATTAGTAGAACAAGAGTATAGAATAGGTATGAGTTTGATAATACTCGTAGAGAATTCTGACAAGGCAGATAGATGTAGGTATATAGAATTTCTCTAATCTTCAAGCTTTTTTTTAGTTTTGAGAAATGTTTTCTTTACATGGTTCTTCTTTTTCACAAAAGGGTACTCTGCGGTGAGGCGGCAGTGGTAGGTTTGGTTAACAGCTCAGACCCCAGAGCGTATCAGATAGACAGTAACAAGGATAATAAAAACCATCACAACATTCAATTTCAAAAATTTGAGTGTTGACGGTACATGCAAATTAAGAACAATTTCTAAAAAGTAATTTTGCAAATAAAAAAGTTTCCGTGAAAACAATGGGCAGGTAGCCATGGATATTTATTCATATAAATAATTTACATAACAGACCAGTGTACTGGAATGACAGCGTTTCAATTTTGCAAGCCATTCCAAAGTTTTAATTATAACTGGAAATTAATTTGGAATTTAGTTTTCAGCATCCATTTGTGTTTGGTGTCTTTTGAAAGCTTCATTTGAAATGATTTTTCCTGAATACGATGCTATGAATATTATAGCGTGGGTAATCGATTTTTTTAATACTTAATTTCCGTGATTTTGCCCGCAGTAAGCTCAACACAAATAACAGATCTTTCGCATACGATCTATTTATACAAGCTGTTGATTTGGTCGTGCACAAGCCTCCTTCAGTGCGTGGTGTACTATAGGTATTATCGATTGCAAGCAACACAAACATTACGTAGATAACAAAACCCCAAAAATCCTGTTTTTAGTGAAATATTATTTACGAAGAAAAAATCTTCACCCGTGTATTTAATGTTTACGTCGCCGAGCCAACGCTAAAGCGCAAGTCACACTGCCAGCGGGCGGGTGAGCGAGCTAGGCACACTGCGAGCTGCCGAATAACCTACGTGGCTGATGCGAGCGAAGCTACTCGTTTTCGTCGTTAGGCGCGCCCGCTTCGCTAGCTTAACTACCGTCCTCCCCGTTTCGGGTACTCAAACTAGTCGTCGCTTGTCATTCGAATAGCAGTGTCCACGTGTCTAGTCTCATCCGCACTACCCGGTTCGCCCTTCCGTATGTAGTTTTTGGTGTAAACCCCATAGTTTAGCTCGGCAATGTCGCGTAGTTTGCATAACTTCAATATCTCACTTCACCCGCCCGCCTAGCTCGCTCGCCCGCCCGCTGGCGGTGTGGCCTGGGCTTAACCCTTAAATTCATAGTGTAGGATTTAGACTACACAATATTCTGATGCCTGAATGTCATCCGCTTTTGTCTTAAAATTATTTTTTATTATCTCTTGTCTATCGAAAACAGGGTTATTTTTAAATATTTTATGTTTGCAGTACTGTTTTTTATTTTGAACTTGAATTTGATAGCTAAAACTTTTTGGCGGACCGCGATTTGCAAAAGTTGTAATTCAATTTATTTAGTGAACATTTTTTTTTCGAAAATTTCAAGGTAAGTTGTCCTGTTTAATTTTTACTTTTATTCTTCAAAATGTTCAATATTGAGTGTAATTAGTAAAAGTTTCAATTGTATTAGGAATTACCACAAATCTTGGAAATTTTGTTCTGTAGGACTTATCCTACACTATGCATTCAGTACTAAGTAGAATATTGTATGAGATATTTGTAATAGAGGTAGAAATTATATATTTCAGATGTCTAAATGAAGATGGACTGGTTTTGATGACCAAATAAGCTCCTACGTAGCTGTCTTCAATGACAATGAATCAGAAGATGGTGCTGAAAAGGATTTCAGTGAGGGAAATGATGAAGAGGAGCAGGTTTATTATAGGGACTGAGTGTCGATTTTTTGAATCTGAAGAGGCTGTAGCTGTAGATGATCCTTTGGAAGACGAATCTCTTGGTACTGATGTAGACCATAGTGCAGAGGATCCCACCTGAGTGGCGTAGATCTCATGGGGCAGTTATATAGGAAAATATCACAAATTCATAAGAGTAGAAAGTAGTACATGCGATTGTTCCATGGCCTTGTAGACCTAGTTATGATAAATTCATGAGTAGCGTACAAGAAATTGTTGTCACAAAAACCTAAAATTAAGTGGAAAACCTTTTTTTTAATGTCAGGAAAAATCCGTCATGGATGCTATGCCAGACTCGTACCGACTAAAAAACCTCACGTAACGCCCAACAGTTTACGGTTGGGAGCCCCAGGCAATCCCTCGGAAGGATGTAAAAGGACTCCCAACAGACCTACGGCTACCACTGCGGCCTCGCCTCCACTGTGGGTGGTTCGGGTGCTATCCCGCGTCTTTGGGGGATTTCGGGTGTCATCCCGCTTCTTAGCGTGATGACACCCGAAAACGATGCGTGAATCCCTCACGTCACGCTGCCGTCATGGGCCTGCTTCTGTAAGGACGGTGAGAGCCCCCGGTCATGTAGGCCGATAGTCTTGGGCGAGGACACGTCGGCGGCACCCTCGCCACCGCCGACTGCGAAGCTCGGGTGGGAGAGTCCCGCTCCCTTCCCGCCGTCTCTTTAACAAGCATGACCTGCTCGCAAAAAGAGGCGGCGCAGTTCCACTCACTCCCGCTGGAGATCATGGCTCGCACTATGGTCTCGAGCGCAAGAGTGTCCACGTCCAGAACTTGGATGGATACCTTTCGTCTTGAAGTAGCTGAAACCTTATACTTTTTGAGAAATAAAAACTAGGTAGACCCAGTCCTTCTTTAGAACAGGAAATACGGTGCTTTCCTAAAAAAGGAAGAACGGTGTTTTCCTGGTTTTACCATCAGAAGATATTAGTTTAGATGAAGATTTTGCTTTTCTGGCCATTTTTTTGATAAAAGTAACATGTAAAATGCCTGTTTTCTGGTTTTACCCAAACCATATGTGATTTTTTTTATACTTCTCTACCTTACATAATGAGAAAAAACTGATTTAGGAAATACCATAATAAAATAATAAAACACGTAATCTAATTGTTTCAATTTTAAAGAAAACCACGCGACATATACACCTACTTACATACATAGTCTTTTTAGTTGGAGTGCATAATGTAGGCTACATCCTACACAGAAAAAATTAGGGATTTAATGGACTAAACCTTCTTCGATATTTTTTTTATTATTTTTCCAGTAATTTCTGTACTCTTGAGATAATACGTATATTTTTTTCATTGAAAAATAAAAAATCATGCATTTAAGGGTTAAAGCTAGACAACAGTAGGTACCTAGATAATGCGGCTACGTATCGCATCTCATGGCTCCTCTACACTGCCCGCGAAGTTGAACGAAGTTAAATGAATACGATAGTGTAAAGAGGCACTTCGGCTTACCTCGTCAAAAACTATACCTCCCCTCAGGCGACTTTATTTGCTGTCGATTTTTGCGCCTCAGTCAATGGGCCCAAAGATGCGGGAAGTGCGTTCACGAAGTACCTCTCTACACTACTTGGCCGACATCGTGTGTGCCGGTGCTTTGCCGGCGCGTGATTTAAGCTATAATTAGTGCTTTGGTGTATGTGATCCAATTATCAGCGTCAAACAGTGGTCAGGAGCAAATTATGTTGTTCCTGGAAACTCTGCCACACAAATTTCTTTGTTCATTACAAACGGCGGCAATGTGCGTGCGCAGGCTACTGACACCACTGAGTGTGTAGTGACGCACTTTTTTCGAACTTAGACAAAGTTTCTAGAGTACTTCGCCTATGAACTTTGCGGGCAGTGTAGAGGAGCCATTAGTTTTTAGGTTTCATGAGTTTTTAGTTCCAGCTGACAAGTTCGGTGACCTTTATGTACTTTTTTGATTTGATATTAATGATTTGATGATGAGTTTATGTTGATTTAAAAGATTCCTTCCTACTTCAAGGGCTTAGGACCGGCAGAAACACGCTATTTATCATGCAATTGCAAACAAAAACATTAAGTACTGTTAGTAAACATTAGGTATGAGAAAAGTATTCTGAAATGAAGCATTTCTGGCGTAGTTAAAAATTTTAAATCAACTTATTTACAGAATTAATTGAGAATCAAAGCTTAAATACCTATTTACAAAATCATGTAACACGCAATAATTGTTCAAAATGCTCACCCCCAGTGTCTATGCACAGATTGGCGCGGCGCACTAAGTTGCGTTTTAAGCTGCGAAGCACTATGTAGCACATTTGTTTTTATTTGTTCAAATGCCAAAACAATTCTTTCACGTAATTGTGTAACACTCACAATGTCTTCATTGTAAACAAGTCTTTTAATATCTCCCCACAAATAAAAGTCTAAGGGCGTTAGGTCGGGTGAACGCGGCGGCCAGACTACCAGTCCACCATGGCCTATCCACTGCGTACCAAGCACTTCACTTAAATATTCGCGCACTTGGCGTCCATAGTGAGGTGGCGCACCGTCCTGTTGGAAGTGCAAGTCCCTATGAAATGCGAGTGGAATGTCATCGAGCATCTCATTAACCACATGTCGGAGTAGCACCAAGTATGTAGCACTGTTCAAACGACCGTCAATAAAATATTCGCCAAGTAGATGATCACCGATGATACCAGCCCACACATTCAGACTAAACCGGACCTGGAACGAGTCCCGCGTAGTAACATGTGGGTTGTGTTGTCGGTGAGCCCACCAATGTTCATTGTGGACGTTATAAACGCCCACGCGCGTAAACAATGATTCGTCGGACCACAAAATGTTCACGTCCTGATGTTCAAGGAGCCAGTGACAAAAAACTGTCCGAGCGTTATTGTCCTGCGGATGCAACTCTTGAACACGTCGGAAATGGAACGGATGCATTAGTTCGCGATTCAGCAGCTTCCACACTGTGGTATGATGAACACCGAAACGGCGACCGGCTTCACGCGTACTGGCTCGAGGTTCTTCCTCAAAATAATTGAGAATCTGCTCTTGCCGATCAGCTGATAGGCCTTGTGTACCACGACGGACGTTACGTAGATATCGGCGCGTGCGGTTATACTCACGCTGAACGCGGGCGAGCGACTAATTAATTCAAAATTTCAAATTCACCGATCAAAGGCGCCTCCTGCGCGGGGGTTGGAGGGGTAACTTACACGCACCGCGCCGCCACCGCCTCCTTTGCCTATGCCTACACATTTGTATGTGCCTACTAAACTGTAGGCAAAGAAGAAACGGTTTTGAATGAACGGTGAAAATGTACCTATGTAGGTAATAGTATTATTAGAAAATTTAGAACCGATTCATACGAGTTGCTTTTTAAATTTATTTTATTTAATAATTATTAAGAACTTAATTTTACTGCCCCATTTTTTCACTTAATATTGGTTTAGTATAAGCAGTAGAGTTCCCGTAGCAAATAGAAAAGAATTTAAGCAGAAAAAAAAAAGTGTAAAAAAAGGTGTCTCGTTTTATCCCGAAATATCAACGAGTGTAGGCAGTACAGTCATGTGTGCAAGTAATGCACAAATGCAGATCAACATCCTGAATAGGTACCTATATAAATTTTTTGCCTGCTCAAAATTTGCATGTAAATATTTTGTCTAGAATAAACATAATTATGAGTATATAGATACAAAATATCATAAGCACCATACTATCGGGTGCCTAAGCGGCGCGCTACTCCATTTTTATATGGGTGGATTTATGACAATTCCCTTGTTAGTGAGTTCCTACATCTATACTAATATTACAAAGAGGAATGATTTGATTGGTTGTTTGTTTTCAACGAATGACTCCGAAACTACTGAACCGATTTGAAAAATTCTTTCATTGTTGGGAAGCTACGCTATCCGTGGGTGACAAAAGCTATATTTTATTACTGTATTCCCACGGAAAACCGCATGGCATCCGCTAGTAATATTTTTCAAACGTAGGTGTTGAGCCCATTGCCGTATTTTATATTTTGTGATAGGTACGTACCTATTGAATAATCAAAATACACACTTGTTTGTGTGAAAACCAATGATCAGTTGAACGGTTTCAAATTGTATCCCTTTTGCTTCTAGGTATTCTCGCCGAAAGCTTTTATCGCTTTGTTGAAAAATTCTTTGATTTCGTCGAATATTTTCATTGTTCTGAATATTATTATTTTACTACTAGATGGTACTCACGTCTTCACCCACCCGTACTTACGATCTCATTATCGCATCTCAGTTGAGTAGCCTATGTGTTGTTTTCAGACTATAAATCTCAATAGATTTAGTGTACAGTCACTGAGCTGCAAGGACCTGTCTAATGGTAAAGCAATCTTTACCATTAGACAGGTCCTTGCAGCTCAGTGACTGAAAGAATAACAAACTCATATGCATTGAAACCATCTAGTTACTTACTTCATAAAATGTTGAACAATTATTTCTGTTACTCAAGAAATTGACTACCTCTGTATCACTCTAATGTTAATTAGTAGAAAATTTCTAAGACATTAGTTCCACTGTGTAATTAGTGCTGAAGATAAAAACAAATAAATAAACAGAGATACATGTAAGGTACACTCATAACTGACTGAACAATTCCCTCTTATACCAAAAAATACTAATCAAAAAATAACAAAGCTAGACCAAACTTTCAAAGGATTACACCAAAATGTCCGTATTGCAAAATACGCCGCAATATAATATTGTGTCTCGGAAAAGAGATGTAGTGGCGGATTCATTAAAATTTGTACAGTCGGATGCATTTACCAGTGGAGTTGTAAACAAAGGGAGGCTTTGCATTTAAGTAAAGAAAAAAATGTTCGACGCCTCTGCTATCCGTCATTATGTTGCTACAAATTGTTGAGCACAACTTACAGATGAATCTGAATGTTATTTATAACTGTAGCCTTCAAAGCTAGATTTATTTGAATTAAATTCTATTATTGTGTAATATCCCGGGTTCTTCAAGCGGAGCGTAAAGAGGCAGATCAAATGGCGGCCAATTTGATAGCTCTTCTCAAGTTTGAGGACCCCCATTAGAAGTTTTATAATGATTGTAAAAGTGGCCCGCAGTCTCAAAATGTCGCCAAGGCTTTCCATTAACCGGGATGCTTCAAAATTAGGGAATCGTGGAATTGACTAATCAATTTATTTCCGTTTTCCACCTATTCGTTTAGCTCTGGGTGTCTTGAGTAGCTTAACCGAAGGATATCCCAGAATTTCTGACTTTGGCTCCGGCACCGCCTAAGGGAATGGGTGGTATTTCGCTTTTTGCAACGTGAGACATGCGTAATACCCTCACGTTCGCTACCTTCAAGAGTCACTTCAAAACGTGATATAAACTAGACATATTGCATTGCTACGACAACTTACATCCGTCTACAAGACTTCAAGACTACCCTCACCACAGAACAACACGACTTTGATCGGGGGAGGTCTCGCAAAACAGACACTTTCCTCTCTGTCAATACACAAGTTCAAGCGGCTATATGGAAATACATTTTTTTTAACGTGAAGGAAAATCGTCATGGATACTATGTCGGACTTCTCCCGACTAAAAAACCTCACGCATCCTGCCTAACAGCCTTCGGTTGGAAGCCCTTGGAAGGATACCCCAGGACTCCAAATTATATGTATATCCCGTTCGCTCTAAGTTTGCCGCTGGCGTAGAGGCTGATGTAGAGGCGTAGTATGGGAAGCGACCCGCAAACTTAGAGCAAACGTGTAGTATATAACAATATAGAGTCCTGTATGTCTGAAAATATGACTGTATTGTTATAATTGTTTGGTGTTAGTTCCTTAGTGACAGCCTTTTAGTAGTGTACTCGTAGTAGTCTTCTGTAGTGGTGTATAAAGAAGCACAATTTCCCACCGCAACAATATGACAGCCAGTTACTGTTATGTATTGGGTAAATACTATTATCTAAATGGTCTAAAGGTGAACATAAAAATAACAAAGACTTCTATATAAACTGAGGTAGACATGCCCTACGCACCGATTTTTGAAAGCTATAAACTGCGCCAATTAGCAGAGTTGCTCGCACTGTTGTGAGTCAAAACTTCGAGAGTAGGTACTCGACTTGCAATCGGAGTCCATACACCTTCTCTTTTACTCTTGTTCTATTCGTATATTGCTATTATGAGTGGTGACAATTACGTAAAAAATATTTATAAGTGAGTGTAGTCTTAGCAATGTGTGTGTTTGAGGATTGCTTTTGAAATCTCGTTTGTTAGAGTACGGCGCGTCTACCTCAGTTTATATAGAAGTCTTTGAATAATAAAGGCGTCTCCGAGTGGAGGTCGTGTTGTTCAGAAGGTTGATCCTCCACTATCATTTTACAAAAAGAATCGACACCAATAATTTCAGTTACCTTTGTAAACCCACGCATTATACACAGGTGGCTCCTAAAAGTATGTAATATCTAAGTGATAAATGTTTGTCATATTTTATGTCAATTTTCTCGTACGTTTCTTGAGTTGGTTTGACGGTGACGTATTGAGACATATTTTTGTAACACCATGTGTCAGCTGTAATCGAATATGCAAGCTGTTCAAATTGGAAAGTGTAGTATTATTCTATCATATTTTTGTCAGTAAGTAGAAAAGTTAGGTAACAGGATAACGTTTTTCGTGTATAGGTAGTTCTCTTTTCATTTTTTTGGGAGAAACTTCCGACTAGAGAATAGAAGACTATATTAAGCTAATTTTGAGCTTGATTTTCATAAAATTTGAATCTACCTTTTGCACTTCTCTGCTGGACGTTGGCTTCTTAAAATCAATTCAGGAAGTTGATTTAATATTACTGTATCATGCTGGCTAGGAGAGTTGGAACAGGTTTTTGTTTTAAGGTTTCCTTCTTTCCACCAACACCTCGTTCTTTCGTCAACAGGTGCATCATTTGCAAGGGTGTTTTGCAGATGATTGATTAGATTTAAGATAATCGTAAACAGAGTTGCTTCTGGCAACTGGTAGCCTGAGGAAACCGGAGAGGAAGGGGAGGGGTGGGGCTCACTGTCCTATCCTTGCATAAAAAGGACCAATACGGCAGCGTGACGTGAGAGTTTCACGCACGCCAGATATCCAAAAAGTTGGATAACACTCGAACAACCTCAAAGTCTCGGGGTATTAGCCGAACCCCCTAGGTGAGGCAGCAGTGGTAGCCAAGGTCTGTCGGTAATCCTAAGACATCCTTCCGCGGGCTTACTTGAGGCTCCCAGCCGTAGGCAGCGGTAGGGCACGTGTTATGGTTTTAGTCGGTAAGAGTCCGGCATGGCATTCATGCGGTATCACAGGTTAACAAAAAGATAGACAAAGGCCGCGGATGCGACGTTATAGAACGAAGAGATATTGTGATCATAGTAGAAAATAACAAAAACACAAAGTACAACCTACTTAAGTCACTGATTTCGTTCATCAGAATACCTTCTATTTACACTAAAGCTTACAAATTCTCAAGCCAAATACTTTAACATATATTTTCCCTAAACTCAAAGCTACCGCAGGAGTACCCGTGAAACTTTACACAAAAGGAATCTTCTTGAATATATATAACATAATTTCATATTTCCAAAATTACATCGTACAAGTTATCACATGCCAATTTCGTACGACTTCAAAGGGATTGACGAAGATTGTTTAGTCATTAACATATATATAGAGATACAGCGCTACGCTATGATAGACTTTAATTTAATTACATGTGAAACTCGTGTAGCGAGATGTAGGTTGTTATTATGTGTCAGTTTTGGGAAATAGGTAATTAGATAGCATCTTTTATTGCTTTTTGAGACATTTATTTGTCTAGAATATTTTAGAAATACTGATTGTGTAAACACAATCAATAGGCGACACGTCTGATTCTCGAAAATTTTTAAGCTGAATATTTTATCTACCTGTAGACATTTACTTTTGTTAATTTGTAAAATTGGCCGTGACAGTTAAAAAATCTTGAAAGTTTTTATTTTAAGCGATTTTAAGTTCGATAACATGACATTTTATTCAATTTGAATGTTTGTTTATTAGTTCGAGGCTATCGCAAAAATCCAACGGAACTATTATTCTATATTATTTTTTCATAAAGTAATTTTTAAAATACGCTTCATCGAAATCGGTTTAACAAAAATACTTTAATTAAAGTATGAAATCAGACTTAAT
The DNA here is from genome assembly GCA_933228765.1 of Miltochrista miniata. NCBI lineage: Eukaryota > Metazoa > Arthropoda > Insecta > Lepidoptera > Erebidae > Miltochrista > Miltochrista miniata. Next base: position 19,614,737 of record OW121773.1, read on the forward strand.
AGCCGAACTATACTTTGCAGAGTCAAGTGTGTTAGAAATGTCTCTGTAAAGAAAATTACTGTAAAAGTGACTGCCGACTTTAAATTTCTCTGAGACAAAAATAATAATATTAAAACATATAAAGACACTCAAAACTTTACAGTAGGTATAATTTACACACGAACTTATTTTTTTATCAGACGTCGTAAAATATTCTGTTTAACCGAAGCTTAACTGCCAAAGAATGTATATTGCGTAGATGTTTAAATACACCAATTAGACAGCTCTATTATTTTTCAAATAAAATTTGCCTATGAAAAAGAGTGGCGAGAGTTTTCCTGCCCATTTTTACAGGTTAAAGTATTGAATAAATAAATGAATTTGCAAAGGCAAATAACTCGTTTTCTCATTCACAAAGAATGATAAAACAAGCTATTTGTATATGTAACAAGCGCTCCATACCAATATCTTAGGGACAAAGCCAGTCCCACCAGCCAGTGATGCACCTGCTGATTCTTGAAGTGCATCTTCGCAACTATAAAGAGTCGTCATTTCGTCGTTAAATACTTAAAACAACTAAACAAGTTGATAACCCAAGATACAGAAAACCCAATAATTATTACCAAAATAATTAATTTACTACACGAGTTTTCAAATAAACACAAAATCCTTGGTGAAATTCAACTGCAATTAAACTCCTTTTATCATTAGCCATATTTTGTGCCTACATGTCATCTGTCAGCTGTCATGTAGGTACAAAACGTACACAAAACCCTCTGCATCCTACTCTGTGTCCGCAATGACGTCACTTCATGCATTTTAATGAGTGCAGAGCATGGTCCGTATGCAAACGCCTGAATACATTGCCCTAGTGTTCTGTACGATTCAAACTTTTTTATTCCCTCTGTTTTTGGCTCAGCATACTATTTGTTCTGTAGACTGATTCAGATGTCATTGTGGAAATAATGAGTTGGTGCACCTAGTATTTTTGGCTGTATAGTTGTAATTTTTCTTTCAGTAAATTGGCGTACTTTAATTTTTATACGATTACGAAAGAACAGGGTGAAATATTACTATGATATTTCATAAGTAATTTATGTGAGTTTCTTGATATGATAATTGATGATATTTCATTAATTTATGTGATTAATGAACTTCTATCGTCGCACCGCTCGCCATAGGCAGGGTGTTCATTTTCATCCACACACTTTACGTCCGAAGCGTTCGAACACGGTAAGATCCAATAGAAGCTTTCTTCCGCGCAGGCTTACGTTGTGGAATGATCTCCCTGCCTCAATTTTCTCAAACGTTTGCAGTGTGGGGTTCTTCAAAAGAGTTTTAGAAATTTTCTACAGGGTCGGCAGAGCGAGTGAAGCGTTTATGGTGTTGCAAGCGTGGAAATCCTTAACGGATGCTATGCCGTCTTTTACCGACTAAATTGACACGGCGCTTTATCACTGTTTACTGTCGGGAGCCCCGTGTTAGCCTTCGGAAAGATGTTCCAGGATTCCCGACCACCTTACAGGATGCCTTAAGAATTTCAATGACAGATAGCCACAGCCTTTACCTGTCCATTTCAACACGGCCATAGGGTTATCACCTTGATCGACACAAGTGAACCACTTATAGGGTTCCAAATATCCATAGGCTACGGTAGCCACTTTCGATCAGGTAGTCAGTAAGTTTTTCTGCCACCTCATCACTATGAAACTTAACTTCTTACAGCGCGGTACAGAATGCTTGGTTCAAATGTTCTTCGCTGTGTGGCGTTGTTCACTGCAACGTGCATTTTTTTGTACACATAGACAAAATCTCCAATATTAGCTTTTTCTTACTTACAACAAACCTCATTTTAATAAGATATTTGCATTTTACCGTCTGAAATTGCACTGCAATGGTGTGAAAATACATTCAAAAATGTAACTTGAATTTCAGTAACGAGTCACAAAGGCAAAAGAGTTGCACTTCTGTTGAATATTGTTGTCTTTAACGACACTTGAAGGTACTATGCGTGCTTTTCAGAAGTGCCGTCGTTTAAAGTGTTTACAATGTTATTGTTTTTTTGTCTATGCTAATTATGATAATAATTAAAACAAGGAAACATTAACATTTGCCTGTTTATTTGTTAATATCGAATAGGCTCTGAAACTACTGAACCAATAACATTCTTTCACTTTTTAGAAGCCTTTTTTTCGTGTTGAAATCCTACATGGATGCTATGCCGGACTCCTACCGACTAAAACGACACGATGCCCTATAATTGTCTACGGCCGAGAGTCCCGGATAAGCCCTCGAAAGGATGACCCAGGGCTCTCAGTTGAGAAGCTACAATTTAGTATTCCCACGGGAACGGGAGCTACGCGGGTGAAATCACGTGACATCCGCCAGTTCCAAATAAACATACAAGCCATTATTGGACCACTTCAATAAAACACAGTGCACGTTTACTAGAGTATGTTTTAAAGTATTTTTCAAATTATAACTTACCTACCTATTGTATACCTACTGTAGAATTATTAATGTTGAACTATGATGCACGGAAAAACTCTTAGGAGTTTATGTTGCATTATTCTTATCTCATGATACATTGTACTTATTATGTAATTTTTTGTTTAAATAAAATAAAATAATCAAGCATCTACATTTAGACTTAAAAGACTTACCCCCTTATTCATAATCGTTTATTAAATCTATTTTAGTTAAAACACACTTTAAGTCTATTGCTGTCTCTAACCAATGACAGAGTATGGTTAGAGACAGCAATAGACTTAAAATGTGTTTTAACTAAAATAGGTTTAATAAACGATTATGAATAAGGGGGTTAATATTTTATTATAAAGTGAAAAAAGACAACTTGGTCCAGACGGGACTTGAACCCGCAACCTTTGCCTAATCCAGGGCAATGCTCTAACCAATTGAGCTACGGGAGCCGTACTGATACAAGCTGAAATTCTTCACCTTATTGTAACCGCCATTTAAGAGTATGGCACAGAGCCATCTATCGAGCTACTTAGCAAATCTGATATCAATGAATTAAAAGACTTAGCCCGCTATGACATCTAATAATATACTTTATTCTAATATTATAAAGAGGAAAGATTTTTGCGTCAAATAGACTACGAAATTACTAAACCGTTTGGAAAATTCATTTACTGTTATATTTTATTCCATATTCCCACGGGAATGGGAGCTGACCGATAGCTGGATAAGTTTTTTAAAAAAAGTTCTATTCAGCACGATAAACCTTCTAATGAAGAGTTACGAAACCAGTGCCACTTTTAAAACCATTACGTACATATATCATCATTAGTTACTAGCGGACGTCAGGCGGTTTCACCCGCGTAGTTCCCGTTCCCGTGGGAATACGGGAATAAAATATAGCCTATGTTCACCGCAAAGAGTGTAGCTTTCCAACAGTGAAATTTTTTTTTTAAACGGTCCAGTAGTTTCAGAGCCTATTCGTTAAAAACAAACAAACAAACAAACAAAACAAATCTTTCTTCTTTATAATATTAGTATAGATAGAAAACTTCCCAAAAAAAAAAGTTATTTTTTATCTTATAACTTCAAAAATAACCGGCAGAAAAATATTTACCCATTTACCAAAAGTGTTTTTTTTAAAAATCATTTCGGTAAATAAGTTTGAGAGACGTTTCTTTAAAATCGGATTACATTCCCTTGTTAGAAGTTGTCAAGCGTGCCTAATGAAGAAGCAAAGATAAGTGATAAGCTGCGACTGGAAATGACATTGGAAAATGTTCGCCGTATTTACTTCGTTATTGGGTGTCAATACCTTCATATATAAATTATAATCAAAAAGTTTTTAGATTGCGTTATTATTGATATTAAGGGTTGCGTACTCAAGGATAAAAACGGGGCCCTGGTCTAGAAACTTTGACGACAAGACTTTGACTGAAGCGCTCGTGGCCCGCGGACTCAGTGTTCTGTAAACGATCACTGCAGTAAGCAACTTGCACTATGGCTGGTCCATGGATGGGTGACCATCCATGTGATCACTTTGTGACATTTATTTGAGCGTTTCCGTGCTTCGGAAGGCACGGTAAGCCGTTGGTCCCGGTTGCCAGTAAAATGGCAGTCGTTAAGCCAAGTTGAAGGCTTTATTTCAACAGCAGGCAGTCACAACCTGCGCCTGTCCATTTAAACACGGCAATACGGCTCACAACGTATTACGTGGGACAAATTATAAAAAAGGTGAAATGTAGGTATATAATATGCCTCTGCCTACCCCTTCGGGGATAAAGGCGTGATGATGAACCTGAACCTGGTCTAGAGACTTTGCTGTCCGTCATAAGGCTGTATCTCAAGAACTGTAAAAGCTAGAGAGCTGAAACTTTAACAAAGGATGTATTTCCGTTGCAGCTATGACAACAAATACTAAAATTAGATCAGCTTCAGGGGATTAAGGAGGACTCCCAAACAACAAACGTGTTTTTTACCGCTTTTTGATACGGAAACTTTTGTGCGCGAGTATGACTTACACTTGCCGGTTTTATAACTTTCCTTCCTATGATAGGTGCCAGTTGGGTACCTCACTTCTGTCCCACTTCTATGAGGGCAAAGAGATACTTCCGGCCTTAAGCAGATGGAATTGCACCTTATAATTTTAGCCGGTAGTAGTCTGGACTAATACCGGCTAAAAAGATTCCGACACACAAAAGGGCTTCTCGTGGTCCGCACAGAAGCATGAGGCATGACATAAGTGTTCCACGGACGCCTCATGCCTCAAGAAGTGGGATAAAATCCAAACCATCCACAAAAATCGCGTGATAACACTCAAAGTGTTTAAGAGGAATCCTGCAAACTCCTTCCGAGACGTTATCCGTAGAGCCCGTTTCTAGACGGATATGCAGGATCCGTGTTGCTGAGTCTATTGGAGTCTGACGTGACATCCGTACGGTATTTCCACATGCCATAATAATATGAAAAGCGTCCTATAAGCGCTTTTTTACGTGTGGAAATCCTTCATTACTGCTATGCCGGACTCTTACCGACTAAAGGCAGGGAGCCCGGGTTAAGATTTATTACCAACGGACCCCGAGTATCTATCCCCTCACGGGGTCCGTTGGGAACTGTAGATAATTTCATGTCTAAGGGACCCCTTGCTAAGTACGTGGGGTCCGTTGGGAAAAAGAACTCCCTACGGACCCCCACTCTCCTTCCCGTTAATAAAAAACGAGTAGGTACAAGCTAGTGCTATATGTACAACCTCCATGTAGCGCAGTATACACCTCGCGCAATCCGACTTGGATAGATTCGGTCCGTAGGGATTTCTTTTTCTAAACGGACCCCACGTACTTGGCAAGGGGGTCGCTTGGACATGAAATTATCTTCAGTTCCCAACGGACTCCGTGAGGGGACATATACCCGGGGTCAGTTGGGAATATAGGCCGAGTAAGACCTCTGAAGAATGTCCCAGGACTCTTACGAGCGCTTCAATTAGTTTTGTTACATTTATCTTACAAGGTACAATCGTCTACAAAAGCACGTACCTGCCACTAACTAACCAGTATTTCGTTGAAACAATAACTTCTGACAACACAGTGTTAGTACCTATTAGAGGCAATATCTCAGAACTGTCTACACAGTTACAGACAATTTACACAACCACAAACCTGTTTGTGTAGTCAACTGTATATTTTACCGGAGGCTGTTTCTCTCTATTACGTAACGGGTTTGATAATATTAGTATTTGTTAATAGCTAATACCCGTGACTTCGCCCGCGTAGGGGTCTGTTCCCACTTCCCATTTCCAGGGATAAAAAACTCGCCCATGAAAGGTTCCGTAGCAGCAAGTAACATGATATAAAAGTTCTTGTAGTTCGTTGTAACTTTGATTGATGTTTTAACACGTACGCATTGGTAGTGATTTTTCTAACCGAAAATTGCGGTTTATGACGTATTTAAATAAAACTACCAACTCTATCTCGTTTAAACTAATTTTAAGTGGTAGTTTTTATGGCAATGTACATTATATATTTCTTCTCTTAGTTTAGAAGTTCAAAGGGGGGGGGACACATTTTGCCACTTTGAAATTGTTTCTTGCGCAAACTATTCACTTAAAAAAAAGATGTTGAAAACCTCAATAGCATTTTCAAAGACCTATCTATAGATAGTATACGTATGGGTTATATGATAAATTTTTTTCTAGTTTCAGTTCTGAGTATGGGGACCCCCAAAATTTACTGCTTTTTTTCCAGTTTTATATGAAAATCTTAATGCGGTTTACAGAATACACTTACTCACCAAGTTTCAATAGAGTAGGCCTTATAGTTTCGGAGAAAAGTGGCTGTGACATACCTACGGACGGACTGACAGACAGACATGACGAATTTATAAGGGTTATGTTTTTGCCATTTGGCTACGGAACCCTAAAAAGTAAATTACGTATTTTTTGTGTGTGAAGTTTTGTCTAGAATTAACATTACGAGTACATAATTTTCTACGAAATATAAGTACCATAATACTACAGTATGTATTATAATACTACATTTATGTACACACAAATACCTACAATGAACATGAAAAAGCAAACAGAGAAGGAATAAAGTACCTACATAGGTATAGGTACTACTTATATCCATAGAAATCTCTTCCAGTAGGTCTGAGATAGGAGATGAAACCTGTAAAAATATTGTATGTTGTATGTTTTATTGGTTTTATGAGTGGATTTATGAAAATTCCCGTGTTAGTGAGTTCCTACATCTGTACTAATATTATAAAGATGATTGATTTGATTGCTTGTTTGTTTTCATCGAATAGGCCTTAAAACTACTGAACTGATTTGAAAAACTCTTTCACTTTTGGGAAGCTACGCTATCCGCGGGTGACAAAAGCTATATTTTATTCCAGTATTCCCACGGAAAACCGCATGGCATCCGCTAGTTATATTTGTCAAACGTAGGTGTTGAGCCCATTGCCGTATTTTATATTTTGTAATAAGTATCGTACCTATTGAATAATCAAAATACACACTTGTTTGTGTGAAAACCAATAATCAGTTGAACGGTTTCAAATTGTATCCATTTCACTTTTAGGTATTCTCGCCGAAAGCTTTTATCGCATTGATGAAAAATTCTTTTCGTCGAATATTTTCATTGTTCTGAATATTATTATTTTACTACTAGATGGTACTCCCGTCGTCACCCATCTGTACTTACGATCTCATTATCGCATTTCAGTTGAGTAACCTATGTATTGTTTTGTTTTTAACCGACTTCCAAAAAAGGAGGAGGTTATCAATTCGTCTGTATTTTTTTTATGTTTGTTACCGGCAAATCGCTTGAACGAGTTAACCGATTTTGATGATTCTTTTATTTGAAAGCTGGTGCTTCCCATGTAGTCTCATATACAGGAAGTCAGAATCGGATGCTGGGATCCTGGAGAAATCGAAGAAATCCCTCAAATCGAGGGAATTCCTTAACGATTTAACGAGTAGAACTATTGAAAGTTAGTGATAATCCGGTCACTTCAGTAAACCAGGTGTGCAGCTATTTCGGTGGCATTGGTAAAAATTTAGCTAAAAATATAAAGGTAATCTGCCAGCAGACTCCCCACCATTTGTAGACAGCAATAGTATATCGAGACGAATGGTCAACTCACTTGTAATTCTAAGGGTAGATGAGAGTGAAGTGGAGGCTATTATTCTTCAGCTGCGTAGTGCCTGCGCTACAGGATGGGATGGTATCCCAGCGACCCTACTGAAGATGTGCAGAAAAGCGTTGGCTCCTCCACTAACCTACATATACAATCGATGCATAGAAGAAGGAGTTTTCCCAGAGGTACTCAAAAAAGCCATAATACATCCTGTCTACAAGAATGGTGCTAGAAACTGTATCACAAACTACAGGCCAATCTCGATCCTAACTGCAATGTCAAAGATCTTGGAAAAGATTCTGAGTAGAAATCTGAGAATTTTCTGGAAAAATACCACCTAATAGCCGATAACCAGTACGGTTTCAGGCCTGGAATTTCCACAGAAGATGCAGTAATGGATCTAACACAACAAATAGCCAAAAAGTTAGACAGAAGGCTGAAATGTCTGGGCATATTTCTGGACTTATCCAAAGCCTTCGATACGGTTCCTGTTCCCAAGTTAATTTCGAGGCTGGAAAGTGTTGGTCTGCGAGGCGTAACACTTGATATTTTCAGAGATTACTTATCAAACCGTACACAACAAGTTAAAATTGACTCGTTTCTTAGTCGCGAGGAGTTCGTGACGTACGGTATTCCCCAGGGGAGTGTGTTAGGGCCTCTTCTGTTCCTAATATATGTAAATGACCTGTATTTGCTGAAGATCCCTAATGCTGAAGTCTTTTGCTATGCGGATGACACTGCAGTAATCGTTCATGGCTCAACTTGGAATGAGGCTAAAGCAAATGCTGAAATGGCGCTGAGCAAAATAATGAAATGGTATGGCACAAATCTTCTCACGCTGAATGTCGCCAAGTCCAGCTGCATCCGTTTTGCCATTCGAGATCCAATAACATCGCCAGACTTCAATGTTATAGTTCATTCTTGTCACGACCAACTCATGTGCCGTTCCTGTCCAGCATTGAATCAAGTCTCTGATGTAAAATATCTCGGAGTGCAAATAGATCGTGGTCTAAGATGGAATAAACAGCTTGAATTGGTAACAAATAGAACGTTGCGACTTATTCCTACTTTCAAAAGGCTTAGAGAATGCGCAGACCCTGACACACTGAAAACAGTCTATCTCGCATTGTGTCAATCGGTAATAGGTTATTGTATAACCGTATGGGGTGGAGCAAATAAGACAGCCTTCTTGTCAGTGGAGAGAGCACAAAGAGCCATACTGAAAATTATGACCAAAAACCAAAACGATACCCAACCTTAAAACTATACGATGACTGTAAGGTGTTAACAGTGCGACAGCTCTTCATAGTTAGATCCACTCATAGGGTACACGCGGCACTTTCTTCCTTAAATCTGCACAAACGCACTAAGCTTCCCTCAAGCGTTGTGCATAGAACTAGCATGGCTAAACATCAGTATTATGTTATTGGCATACACATATTCAAGCACATAGAAAGAAAACTACATACAGTAATCCTTAACGCCCACGATGCTAAAAGCAAGCTAAATGGATGGCTTCAGAAGCAAACTTACGAAACAACCGAATCCCTGCTTACATACACAGTATAGGGCAGACACACACACACATAACACACACACAACATACACAAACACACACTCACACATATATGCATGCACGCACACACATGTGCATTATATTATATTAATATTTTCTATTACTACTTACTACTACCGTAACGTGTATTCATAAATAAATTATAAGTTCTTTCATCGCTCATAGTTATATTATAAGTATAAATAATAATAATTATATTGTAAATTCCAACACCGAATGACTGCTTCCTAAAATACAGGCATTGTAGCCTAGTTTAGGATGCAGAGCTTGCCTAAATTATGTACAAATGTTGAATAACTACGTGTCAAATGTATCTTGATGTAACTATGGTGATTAATAAAATAAATAAAAAAAAAAAATTACAGCAGTTACTTTGTGTTTGGGCTTGATTAATTTGTATTGGGGAGAACATTACCCCTAGACAAATATATTTTTAGTCTACCCCTCACTAAAAATAATGAAAAAAAAAATTAACGAAACAAACCGACTTCAAAAAAACTAAAAATTGAAAAATAAAATTAACTTAGCACAAAGTTATAGGTAGTAAATTTAGATTTATCAGATATTATTGAATGTATACTGAAGTCGGTGCCAATATTTCTATGAGAGATTAATAATACCTACCTAAACCTATAGTTTTACTTGGCGCCGATTTCAGTATTACATTTAATGATATCTGATAAATCTAAAGAACAATGGCAGAAAATTGTCTGATAATTTAAAAACGCCCATAAAAATGAGTTACGCCAAAGTAATTAATTGTTTATTTTGTGATTTTACTAGCATCTAAATGTTCAAATAAAAGCCGGCGTTAAATCTACATTTTAAAAGATTTTCAACGATTATTCACAGCCATGAGGCGTGTGAGGTAGCCAATCAAACCGTGCATTCGTACCTTGTCAGTTTGACATGACAGATTACAGAATACTCCGCGCTTTTTGTCGAAAGTGTTGTTTTGTATGCTTTTTCTGATTTTCTTTATTAATAACTGACCCTGGACTGTTTTATGGACTATGATTATTTCCTCCTATGACTAGTGCGTGCCCAAAGGACTCTTGATATAGCTTTTGAGTGACCTTGTGCTATTCCCTACTGGACTGTTTATTTGTGAATTGGATTTGTTGTTCATCGATAATGGAAGATCGTTGGAGACAATCGAGGCCTACGCGCATTGTTTGTGTTAATTGCATTATATGTGTGAACATATTGCGCCGATTTGAAATGTTATACAAGTGAAATAAAAGAAATGAAAAAATAGTGGTTTTATTTTTCTTTCATGACATGACTCTCAATCATATCAGCAACAAATCTATACCCTACTCCTGTATATGTACCTACTAAAAGTTTCTAACAACAGTTAGATCTGTAGCAACTTGTTTACCTACTGCACGTACTATTTTATATTGGTAAGTACTAGATTTGAATAGGTCGATTTTTTATTAGAGTTAGTCAAAACGTGTACCTACACGTTTTGACATGGTATTCAATAAAATAATAGTTCTGACATATCAGTATGACCATCGAGAAACACTCCAGTCGCCTAGTCGGTTACAATACTGTAGTCTGTAGTCACCATAGAGTTTGAACATTTATATGCATAGGTAAGTAGGTATGGCGGGACTAAGTATGACAACATAACCTAACGATAAATATACAATATCTTTATTTTCCGGCTTTCTCGATGGAAAATGAATTCATTTATGGAATCTTAGCAAACTGAAACGTTTGACATCTTTTTCACTTATGTGCGCTCATCTTTTATGTCAGACAATTGCTAGTATGGGAAACTGCCATTGTTCTTTACTACCTATTACTTTGTGCTAAGTTAATTTTATTTTTCAATTTTTAGTTTTTTCGAAGTCGGCTTTTTTTTGTTAAAATTTTTTTTTCAGACTATAAATCTATTGCTTTTCCATTAGACAGGTCCTTGCAGCTCGGTGACTGAAAGAAAAACAAACACATATGCATTAAAACCATGTAGTTACTTCATAAAATGTTGAACATTTTTTTTCTGTTTCTCAAGAAATTGACTACCTCTGTATCACTCTAATGTTAATTAGTAGAAAATTTCTAAGACAGTAGTTCCACTTTGAAATTAGTGCTGAAGATTCAAACAAATAAATAAACAGAGATACAGAAACGGTACACTCATAACTGACTGCACAATTCCCTTTTTTACCAAAAAATACTAATCAAAAAATCACAAAGCTAGACCAAACTTTCAAAGGATTACACCAAAATGCAAAATACGCCACAAAATAATATTGTGCCTCGGAAAAGAGATGTAGTGGCGGATTCATTAAAATTTGTACAGTCGGATGCATTTACCAGTGGAGTTGTAAACAAAGGGAGGCTTTGTATTTAAGTAAAGAAAAAAATGTTCGACGCCTCTGCTATCCGTCATTATGTTGCTACAAATTGTTGAGCACAACTTACAGATGAATCTAAATGTTATTTATAACTGTAGCCTTCAAAGCTGGATTTATTTAAATTTAATTCTGTTATTGTGTTATATCCCGGGTTTCTCAAGCGGTGCGTGAAGAGGCAGATCACAGGGCGTCCCGTTTGATAGCTCTTTTCAAGATTGAGGACTCCCATTAGAAGTTTTATAATGATTGTAAAAGTGGCCCCCAGTCTCAAAATGTCGCCAAGGCTTTCAATTAAGCGGATTGCGTCAATTTGGCAAGCTTAATATAAAAAAAAGTTTTTGCGGTTCCAAGTCCACCTATTCGAATAGCGCTGGGCGTCTTGAGTAGCTCCACGAAAGGATATCCCAGAATATCTGGCTTTGGCTCCGGCACCGTCTAAGGGTTTGGGTGCTATTCCGCTTTTTGCAATGTGAGACATGCGTGATACTCTCACGTTCGCTACCTTCAAGAGCCACTTCAAAACGCGTTATAAACTAGACACATTGCATTGCTACGACAACTTACATCCATCTTCAAGACTTCAAGACCACCCTCACCACAGAACAACATAACTTTGATCGGGAGAGGTGTCGCAAAACGGACACTTTCCTCTCTGTCAACACGCAAGTCCAATAATACATCAGTCATGCATGAGCACGTATAAAACAATACAGAAAAACTCTTTATTTAAATACAATTCAAAACGTAAATGCCAACGGCTATTTGGAAATACATATTATTATGTATTTTTTTAACGTGAGGGAAAATCGTCATGGATGCTTTGTCGGACTTCTCCCGACTAAAAAACCTCACGCGTCCTGCCTAACAGCCTACGGTTGGAAGCCCTTGGAAGGATACCCCAGGACTCCAAATTATATGTATATCCCGTTCGCTCTAAGATTGCCGCTGGCGTAGAGGCTGGTGTAGAGGCGTAGTATGGGAAGCGACCCGCAAACTTAGAGCAAACGTGTAGTATATAACAATATAGAGTCCTGTATGTCTGAAAATATGACTGTATTGTTATAATTGTTTGGTGTTAGTTCCGTAGTGACAGCCTTTTAGTAGTGTACCTACTCGTAGTAGTCTTCTGAAGTGGTGTATAAAGAAGCACAATTTCCCACCGCAACAATATGACAGCCAGTTACTGTTATGTATTGGGTAAATACTATTATCTAAATGGTCTAAGGGTAAACATAATAATGAAGGCGTCTCCGAGTGGAGGTCGTGTTGCTCAGAAGGGTGATCCTTCACTATCATTTTACAAAAAGAATCGACACCAATACCTTCAGTTACCTTTTAAACCCACGCATTACACACAGGTGGCTCCTAAAAGTATGTAATATCTAAATGATAAATGTTTGCCATATTTTATGTCAATTTTCTCGTACGTTTCTTGAGTTAGTTTGACGGTGACGTATTGAGACATATTTTTGTAATACAATGTGTCAGCTGTAATCGAATATGCAAGCTGTTCAAATTGAAAAGTGTATTATCATTCTATCATATTTTTGTCAGTAAGTACGAAATAATGTTAGATGGAAGGGTAAATTTGATGATGGCCAAGTCAATCTATTTATTTAAAACGTTAAAGATTGAAACTTGCAGGCTGGGACAGGACCGTGTGTTGTAGCGAAGATTTGGAGAGGCTTACGTCCAGGCATGGACTGCCATAGGCTGATTTGAATGAGTCAATCAAGAAAACTTTTCGCAGTCCACTGCTCTTGTATCACGCTGGCCAGATGGGTTGGTACAACATTGAGTTTTAATGTTTCCTTCTCTTCGCTAGAATCTGGTCGTTTAGTCAGCAGGTGCACCACTTGCAAGTGAGCAAGTATGTTTTAAGCTCTGAAGATCTCGGACCCCAATGCACCCAAATGATTGATTTCATTGAACGTAATCGTAAACAGATAGAAGCAACTGTGGGGCTGAGGAAACTGGAGGATGCGGTCGCTGTCCTGTCCTTACAGAAAAACGAGCAATACGGCAGCGTGACGTAAGAGTTTCAACCACGCCAGACGCCCAAAAAGCTGTGTAACACTCAAACAACCCCAAAGAAGCGGTGGTTTTAGTCGGTAAGAGTCCGTCCGTTAGCAAAATGATAGACAGCAGCAGCGGCGGATGCGACGTTATAGAAGGAAGATAAAGTGTGATCATAGTAGAAAATAGCATAAACACAAAGTACTTAAGTCACTGATTTCGTTCATCAGAATACCTTCTATTTGCACTAAAGCCTACAAATTCCAAAGCCAAATACTTTCACTTATATTGTCCCTAAACTCAAAGCTACCGCAGGAGTACCCGCGAAACTTTGCTCAAAAGGAATCTTCTAGAATATATATATAACATGATTTCACATTTCCAAAATTACGTCGTACAAGTTATCACATGCCAATTTCGTACGACTTCAAAGGGATTGACGAAGATTGTTTAGTCATTAACATATATAGAGATACAGCGATACGCTATGATACACTTTAATTAAATTACATGTGAACCTCATAGCGAGAAGTAGGTAGTTATTCAGTGTTATTTAAGGAAATATCTAAGCAGTTTTCTATTCAAATTAGAAGCATCTTGATTGCTTTTTGAGACATTTTGACGTATAGAAATGTATTATTTTTAAACTATCGCGGTTTTTAACACTCATATTTATGAAATTCGGAACTTAAAGCAAAATACTTTTTACTTTTCACCGACAATTTGGACACGATGCATGTAACAACACGGTGAATGTAAGTAAAAGCATTTCGCATGAAGTCAAGTCACGGTAAGAATTATGTTTCATAGTTATTTTGAGCAATAAACTACTGGATCAATATTTTAAAGTCGAATGCTTTTGAAATGTCACTTGGTTGATAAAATAAATAGACGAGACCTTTGATTCTTCGTTCAAAAATTTTTCTAGTCCAAAATCATGATAATTTTCGTAAGTAAGAGTAATTAATAAACATAATTATAGAATGAAGTCCGACTTACAAGTTGTAACGTTAGTAATAATAATAGGGAGGTGTCTTTCACTCTTCGATATGATAATAATATTTTAGTCAGTATAAGATTTCTGTTTTGTAAAAGTGACTGTCGCCTGACTTAAAAGTTCACTAAGACATAATAATAATATAAAAATAACATATGAAAACACTAAAAAATTGACAGAATATTTTTTTATCACACATCGTAAAAGATTCTCTCTTACTGAAGCTTAACTGCCAAAGAATGTTATATTGCGTAGATGGGATAATGTAAATACATCAATTAGAAAGCTTTATTGTCTTGTCATGTTAAAAAATTTCAAGCCGCCCATAAGGCCTGCAACTTGGCTTAACGATTGTCATTTTAATGACAACGGAGTTTCTTTTGGAGTTTTCTTTCTCTACGCAATGGATCTTTTTGTAAAGTGTTCCGTTAGTCGCCTCTTACGACACCCTCGGGATGTATTGGGGTGGCGACATTTTGTACTTTTACCCATCGCAACACGGGACCCCGCATTATTAAATAAATATTTAAAAAAAAGAAAAAAGGAATTTGCTTTATGAATGAGAAAATAAGTTATTTGTGTATGTAACAAGTGTGCGCTACTAAGATCTTAGTGACAAAGCCAGCCCCACCTACCAGTGATGCACCTGCTGTCTATCGGAGTGCAGCTTTGCAACTACCGAAATACTACAGATACAGAAAACCCAATAATTCCATTAACAGTAATTAATGTACGAGTATACTTTCAAACATACATAAAATCCTTCGTGAAATTCAACTGCAATAAAGCTTATTTTATCATTAGCCGTATGTTTCGTACTTACATGACATCTGTCAACTGTCATGTAGGTACAAAACGTACACAAAACCCTCTGCATTCTACTCTGTGTCCGCAATGACGTCACTTCATGCATTTTAATGAGTGCAGAGCATGGTCCGTATGCAAACGCCTGAATACATTGCCCTAGTGTTCTGTACGATGCAAACTTTTTATTCCGTCTGTTCTTGGCTCAGCATACTATTTGTTTTGAAGACTGATTCAGATGTCATTGTGGAAATAATGAGTAGGTGCAGTTTGTATTTATGTTTGTTTATCTGTAGTTTTTATTTTTGCAAATTAGTTTACTTTGATATTTTTGTATGACTGTTGATTTTTATACTATTACGAAAGAACAGGGTGAAATATTACTATGATATTTCATTAGGTAATTTTATGTGAATTTATTGATATGTTATTTCATTAATTTATATGTGATTAATGAAGGTTTATCATCGCACCGCTCGCCGTAGCCAGGATGTTCATCCTCACACTTTACGCCAAAAGCGTTTGAGCACGGTAATATCTAATAGAAGCTTTTTTCCGCGCACGCTTAAGTTGTGGAGTGACTTCTCTGCCTCGATTTTCCCAAACGCCTACAGTGTGGGGTTCTTCAAAAGGGACTTAGAAGGTTTTTACAGGGTCGGCAGCGCAAGTGCAGCGCTTATGGTGTTCCAAATGTGGAAATCCTTTATGGATGCTGTGTGGATGTCTTTCACTGACTAAATTCACACAGTGCTTTATCACTGCTTACGGACGGGAGCCCTGGATTAGCCTTCGAAATGATGTTCCAGGGTTTTCAAAAGCCTTACAGAATAATAATATTTCGT
This sequence comes from Miltochrista miniata, assembly GCA_933228765.1. Classification (NCBI taxonomy): domain Eukaryota; kingdom Metazoa; phylum Arthropoda; class Insecta; order Lepidoptera; family Erebidae; genus Miltochrista; species Miltochrista miniata. The sequence continues at coordinate 19,630,934 of OW121773.1, forward strand.
GGACATTCACACACAACATCATCTAGCCCAAATTAAGCTAATATAAAAATGCCTGAAGAATTTCATTGGCAGATAGCCACAGCCTTTTTCTGTCCGTTTCAATACGGATATAGAATTTTCATCGCTGGTGTAACACCTCTGGGGTTACAAACATCCATAGATTAAGTTTTTCTGTGACTTCTTAAAGTGCGATGCAGAATGCTAAATGCAGTAATGTTGTTGCATTCTACAGACAGATACACACAAAACTCTTTTATTACTTTATTAATAAGATACTTGCATTTTACCCTCTTAAATTTTGCACTCCAATGGTTTCAAAATACATTCAAAAATGGAACTTGAATTTTAGTAACGAGTCACAAAGGCAAAAGAGTTGCATTTCTGTTCGAGGTCGTGTTGCTCAGAAGTTGACTCCACTATCATTTTACAAAAAGAATCGACACCAATAATTCCAGTTACCTTTGTAAACCCACGCATTACACACAGGTGGCTCCTAAAAGTATGTAATATCTAAATGATAAATGTTTGCCACATTTTATGTCAATTTTCTCGTACGTTTCTTGAGTTAGTTTGACGGTGACGTATTGAGACATATTTTTGTAACACCATGTGTCAGCTGTAATCGAATATGAAAGCTGTTCAAATTGGAAAGTGTAGTATTATTCTGTCATATTTTTGTCAGTAAGTAGAAATGTTAGGTAACAGGATAACGTTTTTCTTATATAGGTAGTTCTGTCTCCATTTTTTTAAGAGAAACTACCGACTAGAGAATAGTAGACTATACTAAGCTGATTTTGAGATAGATTTTCATAAAATTTTAATCCACCTTTTGCACTCCACTGCTGGACGTTGGCCTCTCAAAATCAATTCAGAAAGTTGATATAATAATACTGTATCACGCTGGCTAGACGAGTTGGAATAGGTTTTTGTTTCAAGGTTTTCTTCTCTCCGCCAATACCTCGTTCTTTCGTCACCAGGTGCATCTTTTGCAAGGGTGTTTTGAGCTCCGAGGATCTCGGAACCCAATGCACCCAAATGATTGATTTGATTTAAACATAATCGTAATCAGAGTTGCTTCTAGCAATTGGTGGCCAGAGGAAACCGGAGGGGAGGGGGCTCGCTGTCCTATTCTTGCATAAAACGGACCAAAACGACAACGTGACGTGAGAGTTTCACGCACGCCAGATATCCAAAAAGCTGGATAACACCCGAACAATCCCAAATATTAGGGTATTAGCCGAACCCCCTAGGTGAGGCACCAGTGGTAGACAAGGTCTGTCGGTAATCCTAAGACATCCTTGCGAGGGCTTACTTGGGGCTCCCAGCCGTAGGCAGTGGCCGGGCACGTGTGATAAATTTTAGTCGTCAAGAACCCGGCATGGCATCCATGCGTTAACAAAATGAAAAACAAAATTGGCGGATGCAACGTTCTAGAACGAAGAGATAGTGTGATCATAGTAGAAAATAGCACAAACACAAAGTACTTAAGTCACTGATTTCGTTCATCAGAATACCTTCTATTTACACTAAAGCTTACAAATACGCACTTTCACATATATTTTCCCTAAACTCAAAGCTACCGCAGGAGTACCCGCGTACTTTACACAAAAGGAATCTTCTTGAATATATATAACATGATTTCACATTTCCAAAATTACATCGTACAAGTTATCACATGCCAATTTCGTACGACTTCAAAGGGATTGACGAAGATTGTTTAGTCATTAACATATATTATATAGAGATACAGCGATACGCTATGATACACTTTAATTAAATTACATGTGAACCTCATTGCGAGAAGTAGGTAGTTATTCAGTGTTATTTAGGGAAATATCTAAGCAGTCTTCTGTTTAAATTGGATAGGATCTTAGTTTGCTTTTATAGTCCAATCCTGCCCGATCTGACAATAATGTAAACATGTCATGTTTTGACAATCGTTGTCTAAGACAGATTAGTAGAAAAATATAATATGACTATTCATTGAATTTTTTACTACCCTGAGTAGGTATTTTAAATGAAAATAAACTATCATAAAGAAGTTATTTGTTGTCGAAATTATTGTAAGAACACTGTTTGACTCCTGGATACTGGAATATAATCAGGGTGAATACTCAATTGCAAGTAACTATGGATTTATACATAGGATCAAATGTGTTTGTTTACATTTTTGCGCAAAGCTATTGAAATACAAAGACACATTTTTACCTATAGAACTGTATTATTGAAGTAAAACTTCTTTAGGCGCAACTAGGGAGTAACTCATTTTTTTTTGACGAAAGTATGTAACGCTTCCGCTATTCAAATTTCGAATGAATGATATTAATATAACACTCACACCTATAAAATTCAGAACTTAAAGCGAAATACTTTTTACTTGTTCACCGACATTCTGGACACGTTGCATGTAACAACACGGTGAATGTAAGTAAAAGTATGTCGCATGAAGTCAAGTCACGGTAACAATTATGTTTCACTAGATGACGCTCGCGGCTTTGCCCGCGTGAAATTCGTTACCCGTTCCCGCTTCCCGTGGGAACATATTCCCGAGATGAAAAGTAGCCTATGTGTTATTCCAGACTATAGGCTATCTCGGTACCAAATTTCAGCCCGATCCGTTTAGCCGTTACAGCGTGATTGAGTAACAAACATCCAAACATCTTCACAAACTTTCACATTTATAATTTTAGTAGGATTGTTATTTTGAGAAATAAACTACTGGATCAATATTTTCAAGACGAATGCTTTTGAAATGTCGCTTGATTGATAAAATAAATAGACGAGACCTTTGATTCTTCTTTCAAAGATTTTTCAAGTCCAAAATCATGATAATTTTCCTTCGATACTGTTTGTTTGTTAGAAGTTAGAAGTAATATTCTATAAACATAATAAAATTATAGAATGAAGTCCGACTAACAAGTAGTAACGTTAATAATAATGTTAACGAGGTGTCTTTCACTCTTCGATATGATAATAATATTTTAGTCAGTATAAGATTTCTGTTTTGTAAAAGTGACTGTCGTTTGACTTAAAATTTCACTAAGACAAAATAATAACATAAAAAGAACATACCTATATGAAAACACAAAAAAATTGACAATATATTTTTTTATCACTCGAACTTATTTTTTTATCACACATCGTAAAAGATTCTCTCTTACTGAAGCTTAAACTGCCAAAGAATGTTTTATTGCGTAGACGGGATAATGTAAATACATAAATTAGAAAGCTTTATTGTCTTGTCTTGTTAAAAATCTTCAAGCCGCCCATAAAGCCTTTAACTTGGCTTAACGATTGTCATTTTAATGACAACGGGGTTTCTTTTGGAGTTTTCTTTCTCTACGCAATGGATCTTTTTGCGAAAGTGTTCCGTTAGTCGCCTCTTACGACACCCTCGGGATGTATTGGGGTGGCAACATTTTGTACTTTTACCCGTCGCAACACGGGACCTCGTCGCCACTTAAATAAAGGAATTTGCTTTAGTGCTCGTTTAAGGAGACGCGGCGCTTCGAGCGGCGCGGCCCGCCAGGCGGGCCGCCAGAAACACAAACATATGGAAATGTTCAGAGCGTTCAAGGAGAAGCGTTTTTATAGGCGTGTGTTTGAGTTGTAGCTGCCCCAGCGGCGAGTGTCGTCGCGTCGGACGCGGCAAATAAAGCGACGGGTGACGCCGCGGAGGACGCGGCGGGTAAACCAGCGAGTCTCGCAATGGAGGAACGCGGCGGATGAAGCTGCGGGTGACGCCGCAAAGGCCGCGCCAAGGAAGGGGTGGGAGAGGTGCGGGGTATGCGTTAGGAATGTCGGGCAACTAAGTTCCTAGAAAATATCGATATTAAAATAAAAATATTTTTCAAAATAAAATATCGATATTTTATTTAAATAAAATGTAATCGATGTTTATAACCCTCTGGAGCAGAACGTCATGAAAGCAAAATGTCATGTACGCAAAATAAACGATACATCGATACTTATGAAAGACTAGCTGACCCGCGCAACTTCGTTTGCGTGATAAATCAAGAACCGCTCGACCGATTTTGTGCAAACTTCACATAAACCATCTACTAAATAGTTCGAACAAAGCCTAAATATTTGGTTTGGATAGGTGAGCCCGATCTCGAGTTATAAAATTACAACGAAAAGTGGCATTGATTTTTATATATATAGATATACAGGATGTCCCACGGCTATGCCACATGGAGGAAAAGTACCTTAAATATTGTAGATGGAACATTTTACTGAAAGAAGACATTATTTTAATTTAAAAAACAATTTAATCTATATTCATAGATTTTTAAAAACTTACATGGTTGAGCCGGGAATCGAACCCGCTACACGAGAAAAATTAATCATTCCGTAGGTTTATCATACCGATCGAAAGGCTTCATCATAAGGATTATTTTTTGCTAAGTAACATAGTGTCAAAAATAAAAGGAAGAGCATGTATTTTAACATTTGATGTGAAACTTTGTTCACAAAAATGAAAAGCTGGCATCGCCGGTGATCTCAATGAAGACTTTCGTTCCTGGATCGGGACAAATACGATGGCCGCCGAGATCCACAGATCTAACAACGTTAGATTTTTTATGGGGTTATGACATGTAATTTTTTTTATACCACTAAGGTAGCAGACAAGCATACGACCCACCAGAAGGTCACCGCAGCCTATATTAAATGTAGTTTACAAGAAATGCAAATGTCCACGAGCTACAAACAGAACTTGGACGTATTATTATAAATGTCCACCACACCAAGATCAAAAGATCGACAAGGAGTAAAATAATATTTTACATTTTAGTAGTTTTGGTAATTCAAATTAGATAGCCAAAATCAATCAAATCTGGACGTAGGCCTCTCCAAATTTACACCACAATAAATCCCTCCGGAGCAGAACCCTCCGAATCAATACATATAATAAAATCGTAAAAGGTCGCTGTCTGAACATGGGAGATAAATAAGAAAAATATTATACGGGGGGCTTTATGAACGCAATACAACCCAAAACAATGATTTTATTTTTTAATGATTTTATGATATTTTGGGTTACAATATCGTTACTAAAAATTATCATTTATAAATAAAGTTTACATCCCTAGTCGAGACGAGACGCAGCGGGTGTCGCAGCGGGTGACGCAGCGGGTGACGCAGCGGGTGACGCAGCGGGTGTCGCTGCGTACCACGCGGCGGATGCAGCCTCGAGGGAAGCCACGCCGCACGCGTCGCTCGACGCCCCGCGTTTCCTTAAACGAGCTCCTACATTTCTATATGTTTGATTTTGCGCGTGACGCTACGCGGGCCGCTTCACGCGCCGCCTGACTATAAACGGTCAAATCGCTTTACGCGCCGCTGCAAGCCACGCCGTACGCGACGCTTGACGCCCCGCGTCTCCTTAAACGAGCCCTTATGAATGAGAAAATAAGTTATTTGTGTATGTAACAAGTATGCGCTACCAAGATCGTAGTGACAAAGCCAGCCTCAGCTACCAGTGATGCACCTGCTGTCTATCGGAGTGCAGCTTTGCAACTACCGAAATACTACAGATACAGAAAACCCAATAATTCCATTAACAGTAATTAATTTACGAGTATACTTTCAAACATACACAAAATCCTTCGTGAAGTTCAACTGCAATAAAGCTTATTTTATAATTAGCCGTATGTTTCGTACTTATGGGGTGTAGTGGGGCCCTACCAACACCTCCGGGCCCAAGTCAACCTCACGTGCAAGCTCGTGCACCTGCTGAACAACGGACGAGGCTCTGACGTCGGCGGTCCACTTCAACACGGCGATGGGCTCACCACCTGTTACGTGGGACCGAATTGTACACGGTGAAATGTGGGCCGGTATAGGCCTCTGCCTACCCCTTCGGGGATGAAGGCGTGAGTATATGTATGTATGTATGTATGTATGTTTCGTACTTACATGACATCTGTCAACTGTCATGTAGGTACAAAACGTACACAAAACCCTCTGCATCCTACTCTGTGTCCGCAATGACGTCATTCACTTCATGCATTTTAATGAGTGCAGAGCATGGTCCATATGCAAACGCCTGAATACATTGCCCTAGTGTTCTGTACGATGCAAACTTTTTTATTCCGTCTGTTTTTGGCTCAGCATACTATTTGTTTTGTAGACTGATTCAGATGTCATTGTGGAAATAATGAGTTGGTGCAGTTCGTATTTATGTCTGTATAGTTTTAGTTTTTTTTCTGCAAATTGGCGTACTTTGATATTTATGTATGAATATTGATTTTCGTTGATTCTCGTGGCCCCGCGGAGCGGTGTTCTGTAAACGATCACTGCAGTTAGAAACATTTACTATGGCTAGTCCTTGGATGGGTGACCTCCAAGTGACCTCTTTGTGTCATTTATATGCGAGCGTTTTCGAGCCTCGGGAGGTATGTTAAGTGGCTGGCCCCGGTTGCCAATAAAATGGCAGTCGTTAATCCGAATTGAAGACCTTAATGGGCTGCTTGAATAATCTTAACAGTGGGCAGTCACATAGATAACTACAGCCTGTACATATCAAAATCGTTACTGGAAGAACCGCATATCCGTTTCAACACGAATATATAGGGTGATCACTGCACGCGTAATACCTCTTGGGTTACAAACGTCCTTGGGTTAGACACGGTAATCACTTTAAATCAGGTGGTCCATTAGTTTTTGTGCCACCTCAGCACTATACAAATGATCTTCTTACAGCGCGATGCAGGACGCTTAGTTCAATTATTGCTCTTCGCTATGTGGCATTGTTCACTGCAATATCATTTACGTGCATTTTTTTTGTACACGTAGACACAAAACTCTAATATTAGCTGCTTCTTACTTATAACAAACCTCATTTTAATAAGATATTTGCATTTTACCGTCTGAAATTGCACTGCAATGGTGTGAAAATACATTCAAAAATGTAACTTGAATTTCAGTAACGAGTCACAAAGGCAAAAGAGTTGCACTTCTGTTGAATATTGTTGTCTTTAACGACACCTGAGGGTGCTATGCGCGCTTTTCAGAAGTGCCACCACATTCTATTGTAGTGTTTACAATGTTATTGTCCTTTTGTGTATACTAATATAAAATATTAAAATGAGGAAATTATTGTTTCTTCGTTTGCATCAAATAGGCTCTGAAACTGACCCAATAACATTCTTTCACTGTTTAGAAGCCTTTTTTTACATGTGGAAATCCTAAATGGATGCTTTGCCGAACTCCTACCGACTAAAACCACACGTTGACTTAAAACTGTCTACAGCCGGGAGCCCTCGGAAGGATGACTCAGGGCTCACAGTTGAGAAGCTACACTTTAGTATTCCCACGGGAACGGCAGCTACGCGGGTGAAATCACGTGACATCCGCCAGTTCAAAATAAACATGAGAGCCATTATTAGACCAAAGTGCACGTTTACTAGAGTAATCCGGCATCTACATTTAGACATAAAAACTTAGTCCACTATGGCATCTAATAATATGCTTTATTCTAATATTATAAAGAGGAAAGATTTTTGCGTCAAATAAACCACGAAACTACTAAACCGATTTGGAAAATTCATTTACTGTTATATTTTATTCCATATTCCCACGGGAATGGGAGCTGACCGCTAGCTGGATAAATTTTTAAAAAAGTTCTATTCAGAACGATAAACCTTCTAATGAAGAGTTACGAAATCAGTCTCACTTTTAAAACCATTACGTACCTATATCATTATTAACTACTAGCTGACCCTTGCAACGTCACATAATGTGCACGAAAGGAGAGTTAATTCTTTATCAGACTCGTCAAGCATCGTGTGAAACGGCCCTGTTTGCTTAATCATATAATAATATAATAATAAAGCCTTTATTTCCGAATTTTGTTTAACAAACTGAATTAAAATTAGTACCTAGTTCTAAATTATAGTATATCCCGCAATTCGGTGTGCCGTTTGGCATAGGCCTCCCCCAGCTCTTTCCATTGCGCTCTGTCTTCAGCAACTCTGGTCCAGTAAGGACCAGAGTTGCTTAATCATAAAAGAGCTTAAAGATTAAGGCTATTCTAAAATAATTCAGTCTGAATTACGCCCGTTTAGATTTACCCTCTCATTCAAAGGAACCCTTGAATTCTAGGTTTGGCGAAAGTTGAGATGCCTCTAATTTCTGAACTACAAACCCCTCAATCTTGAAACTTGGGTCTAAAAATCCTTAAAGTACTACCTTTCCAATATTATAAAATTTTTTGAAATGGCATCACGCGTTGAGAAATTACAACTGAAAAACCATTATATCTTTCATCCCCTCTCCCGCAGGAACCGCGCAAAACTTCTGGATCAAAAGTATCCTAGAACCTTTCTCGGACTATAAGCTCAAAATGTTCCAAGTATCGTTCAAATCGGTTTAGTAGTTTCGGCGTGATACTTATTCGCGATACAGACAGACAGTCAGACAGACAGACATGTAAAGTTTAAATTAAATTTTCGGCTTTAGTATCGATTAGAGAACGCCCTCTAATTATAATTTTCAAAATATCTTCCATGTACAGACTCTCGACCCTCTACAGTTTTATTATATGTATAGATAGTAAACTTCCCAAAAAAAAAAAGTTATTCTTCATCAAATAACTTCAAAAATAACTGGCGGAAAAATATTTACCCATTTACCAAAAGTGTTTTTTTAAGAAATCATTTCGGTAAATAAGTTTGAGAGACGTTTCTTTAAATCGGATTACATTCCCTTGTTAGAAGTTGTCAAGCGTGCCTAATGAAGAGGCAAAGATAAGCTGCGACTGGAAATGACATTGGAAAATGTTCGTCGTATTTGCTTCGTTATTGGGTGTCAATACCTTCACAGTAAATTATAATCAAAAGGTTTTTAGACTGCGTTTTTGTTTATTAACACGCTTTTATTAGCTTCGCTTGTAACTATGTATGTAAGAAAATCTTGGAATATTAATTTGACCCACTTCCCGTCCTTCGATCAGGCTGAAATTTTGCACGCGCTCTGAGTTCTGATGACAATACATGACTAGCTAAAAAACGTCATTACAAATCCAATATGGCGGCCTCCCCAAAACGGCGGACTGGCTGTTTGAAATCCACCTCCATGATATGGGTATCGAATGAAATGGTTTGCTGTCAGGAATACGAAAAAAATTGTCACGTGACTTAAATCCAACATGGCGGACATCCAAGATGGCGGATTGGCTATTTGAAATGAACCCCCATGATATGGGTATTAAATAAAAGAGTTTGCTATTTTTAGTGCGTGCTAAAAGCGTGTTTTTTAGTTTTTTAAACTATTTTAGGGTTCCGTACCCAAATGGTAAAAACGGGACCCTATTCATGAGACTTTGCTGTCTGTTTGTCCGCCATGAGGCTGTATCTCAGGAACCATGATTGCTAGAGAGCTGAAATTTTCACATAATCATGATGTACTAGCTGAACCCGCAACTTCGTTTACGTCACATAAGGTGTATGAAAGGAGAGGTATTTCTTCATCAGACTCACAAACAAACAAAAATTCTAGAAATCATTGTTTTGGATTCTATTGCGTTCATAAAGCCCCACTATAATATTTTTTCTTATTTATCTTCCATGTACAGACAGCAACCTGTTACGATTTTATTATATGTATTGATGATATTAATTGCTGTTGCCGCTACGACAAAAAATACTAAAATCAGATAAAAAGGGGGGATTGAGGGGGTCATCTAAACATGAAACGTGTTTTTGCCGAGTTCGACTTACACTTGGCCGGTTTTATAACTTTCTTTACTATGATAGGTGCCAATTAGGTACCCCACTTCTGTTCCACTTCTATGAGGGGTTAACAGACTAACGCCAGCGTATTGGCCAACTGCTGCGCTTGCCTTTAGTCCTGTGTTTACAAGATATTGATTCGATACTTCATTATCTGTGCTTTTGCGAAAATGTTTCCTTAGTAGCCTTTTAGAATCCTTAATCGCCTTTTAGAAAGCTTTTTTTTTTTTATACCACTAAGGTGACAGACAAGCATATATCCCGCCAGTTGTACTGGTGGGAACCGTAGCCTATAGACGTTTGCAAAACCAGAGGCGCTACACTCGCTCTGCCGACCATTTAGAAACCTTCCAAGACCTCTTTTGAAAACCCCGTACTGTAAGCGTTTGGGAAAACCGAGGTAGAAAAGATCACTCTACAATGTAAGCTTGGCGGAAGAAAGCTCTTATCGGATATAACGTTTTGACCTAATGCAGTCCTGCCTTTAGTCTTGGGCTTACAGGGTTTTGTTTCGATATTTCAGTCTTTGTGCTTTTGCAACGTGTTTCCTTAATAACCTTTTAAAATCCTTAATCGCCTTTTAGTAAGTATGGTATTGCCCCTGAGCCCCCCATAAGAAGTGTGAACGCAGTCAGTCGAGGAGGCAATAACCACGTTAATTGTATGGGAGCCCCCTTAATCCCCCCTATTTTTCTGATTTTTAACCCCCGACGGAAACCCGAACGGGGTGTTATCAGTTTGACGTGTGTGTGGGTGTGTGTGTGTATGTGTGTGTGTGTGGGTGTGTGTGTGTGTGTGTGTGTGTGTGTGTGTGTGTGTGTGTGTGTGTGTTTTTGTAAGTCTGTCTGTGGCATCGTAGCTCCCAAACGGATGAACCGATTTTGATTCTGTGAAATGAAAGGTCATAACTTATACATCACGATTCCGCAAGTTTTATGAAAATCGGTTTAGCCATTCGAAAGATATGAGGAGTGGAATGTATAGTTAGTTAGTTAGTTAAAAAATAACTATTATATTATGACCTGAGTAGCTATATTGTTTACGTATTCGTATTTTTGAACTACAGCCTCGTGACGTCACAGAGAGGCAGACAGACGGACAGCGAAGTTTCATGAATAAGATCCCAGTGTTACCCTTTGGGTACGTAACCCTAAACACATAAAAGAGGTTCTTTTGTTTTTTTACGTGTATCCTTCATTAATGCTATGCCAGTTCTCACGGTTCTTTACCACTATTTACGGCCCGCAGCCCCCGGTAAGCCCTCGGAGGATGTCCCAGGATTCCTATGGGCGCTTCAATTCTTTCCGTTTAATTTACAAGGTATAATTGTCTACAAGAGCACGTACCTAGTCACTAACTAACCAGTAGTTCGTTGAAACAATAACTTCTGACAATATAGTGTTAGTACCTATTCGAGGCAATTTCTCAGAACTGTCTACACAGTTACAGACAATTTACACAACCTCAAGCCTGTTTGTGTAGACATCTGCATATTTTACCGGAGGCTGTTTTACTGTATTACGTAAGGGGTTCGTAAATATTTGTTAATAGCTAATGCTCGTGGTTTCACATGCGTATAATTTTATTCCCGCATATTATATTCTATTATAATACTGCGTCGCGACTACTTGCGCCTGTCCAATTCAACATGTAATAGACTCACCGCCTAATACATGGGACAATAATAACATGGTGAAAACATGAACTTGCCTCTGCTAACCCTTTCGGGGGTATCGTCGTGACTATAAACATTATGGGCCTATGTATGCAATTTTAAACAAGAATAAAAAAAACAACATTATCTTTGAAATTCTAGCGTCATAAACCTCTAAAGCCTTCTTAATCCCACTATCTATATTCAACGTTATTTGCTTTGTTTACAGATGCGTTGGTTGTTCCTGGCACACATGACTTGGTCTATGTTGATGAAGCTGGTGCAAAATATCCTCCCAAGTAAGTAGAACTTTCAATCTTCTCTTTAAAACCATAAGATTGACTTTACCCTGGCACCTTTGCAGAATATTAAACCTTTTCATTTTCTTTTAAACAGGATTTTAATGGAATTGAAACTTTATTGCTTGCTGTCTATGGTTGTATTTTACTTATCAGATTTTTCGTATAATTCTGTAGTGAAGTTAAAATTCTATAATTGAATTTTAAGGCTTGTCCGGTATGGTTGATTTTAGATTGTACCTTGTTGGAGTAGTTTTTGTATTATAATGAGAATGTGAAAGTAATAGGAAATGCTTGAAATTGCTAAATGCGATTTTGTGGCAAAACTTTTTTTGTTGCCTACTTTTGAAGAGGTTGCCTGTGATTATCCCCAATCTTGTTGCAAATAGTCTCTAGGCCTTAGAAATTGTACCAACACACCCTATCCCGGCCATGGTAGGTGGCAGTGCATAGTGTGGTTATAGTCGATAGAAGTCCGGCATGACATCCATGAGGATCATAGTCTCGTGGTCAATAATATACGATGGCGTCGATGGCTGCTTTGGATAGGGTGGTGTTGTGGTAGGTCGTACGCTTGTTTGCTACGTCAGTAAGTCTTCGGTGAGCAGAGATATTAAAAAGCTGGAGAAGCGTAGCTCGAACTCGCCCACCGATGGTTCTGTCCATCCTCCACGCGTTCACGAGATGAAAGGTCTTGACAGACGCATGGACGGATTAACAACAAAGTGACCCTATGAGGGATCTGTTATTTTCCTTTATGTACGGGACCCTAAAAAAGGTTCCACCCAGACTATGTCAGGTAGATTTGATTGATTAAAATGGGTAATGCTCCTACTCATTCGGGAAAAATCTATGCAAATAACTTAAAAAAATATGGGTAAGCTTATTTTTCTTATAATATTTTCCGTGTCAAAACTATGCTAGTCATCTTACCGTCGTAAAAAGGCGACTTTCAGTGAAATACGTTTCGACATAAGCCAAGAGCTATTTCTTCTACTAAATTCAGTTTTTAGAATTATTTTACAATAGCCTTAATCATTAGGCTCTTTTACGATTAAGCCAACACGCCCGTTTAGAATTACCCTCACATTCAAAAGGAATCCTTGAATTCTAGGTTTTGAAAAAGTTGAGATGTCTCTTATTCCTGAACTACAAAACTTTCAACATTGACACTTGTGTCAAACATTTCCTAAAGTATTCCCTTTAAAACACTGAAAAAAAATATTGGAATCGGACAACGCATTGAGCAGTTACAACTAAAAAACCGTTTTGTCTTTCATCTCCTCTCCCAAAGGAACCGCGCAAAATATGGCGATCAAAAGTATCCAAGAAGCTTCCTCGGACTATAAGCTCAGATCGTACCAAGTATTATTCAAATCGGTTCAGTAGTTTCAGCGTGATACTTATTCGGGATACAGACAGACAGACAGACATGAAAATTTTAAATTACATATTCGGGTTCAGTATCGATCAGAGAATGTCCTACAATTAAAATTTTCAAAATATCTTCCATGTACAGACTCTCGACCCTCAACAGTTTTATTGTATGTATAGAAGAAAACCCTCATACACGAATTAGTTTAGTATCGTATCTATTTTGTGCGAAAAAAGCAATATTATTTGGCCACACTTTCTTACGAGTTTTCCTACGAGTTTGAGTGGGAAATTAAACAGCTCAATGCTCAGTAGTGAGTGAACATACATACATACATATAGTTACGCCTATATCCCCGAAGGGGCAGGCAGAGGCATAGTAAACACCCAAATTTCACCTTACAGTTTTGTCTCATATAATAGGCTGTGTCCCTATTGCCGTGTTGAAATGGACAGGCGCAGGTTGCGATGACCCACAATTAAAACTTTTCAAGCCGCCCATTTCACTGACAACCCGGTTTCATTTCGAGTTTTCCTTCTCTACGCAATGGACCGTTTTCCGAAAGTGTTCCCTTTCGCCGCTTACGACACCCTCGGGATGAATATTATGGTGGCGATATTTTGTACTCTTTCCCATCGCCACACGGGGCATAAACTTAATAGAAAGTACCTTAAATATAGCATGTAATATTATAATATCCCAAAAATAACACAAGGTTGTCTCTGTAGGCTATATTTCGATTCTCGAGTCGAGACATTTTTTTTAACGTCAGGGAAAATCCTCATGTATGCTATGCCAGACTCCTACCGAATAAAGAACCTCACGTTACGCCCAACAGCCTAAGGTTGGGAGCCCCGGGTAAGCCCTCGGAAGGATGTCCCAGGTCGCCCAACAGACCCACGGCTGCCACTGCGGCCTCGCCTAGGGTGCTCGGGTGCTCTCCCGCGTCTTTGGGGGGTTTCGGGTGTTATCCCGCTTCTAAGGGTGGGGGGGGGGGGGGGCCTGCGTGGATTTCTCACGTCACGCTGCTGTCATGGGCCTGCTACAGTCGAGACAATTGATTAACTGTAATTTAACGAAATTCACAAGTAATTGTTTAATTTTTCATATCAGTCAACATTCCTGGAGAACCTTAGTAATATTATAAGTGCGATGTTTTTTACTCGTTCACGCTCTAACGACTGAATGAGACTGGCTGTAATTTGGTGCTGGAATAGATTATAGTCTAGAATAACCATTGACTAATTCTAATCCCGGGAATATGTTCCCATGAGAAGCGGGAACGGGGTTAAAATTTGAAATTTGTGTTGAGTCAACATCAACTAGTTTTCCAATAACATTCAACCAAAGAATAAGTCTTTATATTATAACAAGTTCAATAGTAAGTAGTCACAATATTTGAGCTAGCTAGAATCCTATTATGTCAGACTTGTCAACTTTTTCCAATCGGCTTAGAACTGGTACAGTCGAGCATAAAAGTGTCCGTTTTATTCTCGATGAAAGAGAAGACGTTTAATTCATAAGCTTTTTTTAATATTATCTGCTTTTCAATTTACTTTTCTTTCACTTCTCCTGAAAAAAAGCTTTATAGAGATAGCTTTAGCTATAGCTAGTATTTAATTGCCACCGTAAAATTATAAATACCTTGAGATTGTAATTTGCTTAGCAAGACTTTAAACTGTTGGGATATTGTGAACTGTTAAATATGGTTACCTAGAAAATAGATTAGGTAGGAAGTTACTGTTAAATTAAGGCATGTATTTAACTCGATATCTGTATATTCCCTTTTTCCAAACTAAATATTACAAAGTTAAACCAAAAATACTGAGTCATATTTTTAGTTTAACAAATGTTAAATGGTGCATAATTATATGCACACTAAATAAAGCAAATTCATTACACTGTTTTATGGTATTTGCAGAACTATTTATTTAACGAATTTATACGACGAAACTAGGTATATTAAACGAATAACTATTATCAAAATAGTTTATCTAATAATTCCTTTGTTCAACAAAAATATAAAAACTTTTTTAAGGAAAACCATCACCTAATTTACTTTTAGGAACGTCATTTATTCTAAATAAAAACCCAATTTTATCAGTAACCTCTACAAAATTAAATTTTATTGTATTAAAAACCTAACTAAGTAGGACATGTTTAGTTAAGCAATTGGTTTTTTGCACAGCATTTAATTTTCTGGTTTGCATCCAGTAAATTAGTGGAGTTACCTAGAGTACAGCAAAATTAAAAAGATGTGCATTTAAAAATATCCCTTAAATTAATAGTCGCTTCTTACCGGGTTCCAGCCTTATTAGTATTAACGCGCGAAAGCGATCGAGGGAAGCGAGCGTGCCGCGGAAGTAGCCGCAGAGCACACGATGCTCTATTTATTTTTGTAATTTTTATTTTAGCTAGTTTTCAATTAAACTGTACGTGTACAATAATCTGATTGATTGTGATCAAAAATTTACAATTCATAGACAGATTTCTTTGTCACAGAATTGAAATAACTGTTAAGTTGTAATACAGTAATATATAAATCTGTCTTTCTGCAACCTATAAGATCGGTTTAACGTAATATCCAAGTCTCAGTGGATTTAGTTCCGTAAACAGAGACGCAGTTAATCTCCGTGTTATTGATCGGTAAACTTGTTAATACTGATCTTAGAGGACATAAAACGGGCTGCTTTTCTTTACATTAATTCTGTATTCCAATATTTTCTTCCGGCATTATGGCATTAAAGCAACTGATTTTGTTTTATATTCTGTTATTTTGCCTCTTTTCCAATCCTTTGTTACCCTTACATGAGTTTTATGCTCTGACAGCTGAACAGATCTAAGTGAAATTTGGTACATACATACATAAATATGATCACGCGTTTTATACCTACTCGAAAGAATAGACAGAGGCGTAGTATATGCCCACATGAAACCCTTATGGTTTTGACCCATTTAATAGGTGAAGAGCCGTATTGCCGTGTTGATATGGCCAGGCAAAGTTAGTGACTGCCCGCTGTTGAAAATTTTCAAGCTCCTCATAAAGGTCTTCAACTTAGCTTAACTACTGCCATTTTACTAGAGTGAGAACAACGGCTTAACGTGCCTTGCGAAGCACAGACGTCACAAAGTGGTCACGTGATGGTCACCCATACATGACCGGCCACAGTAAATGTTGCTAACTATAGTGATCATTCACAGAACACTGAGTCCACGGGGCCACGAGCGCTTCAATGTGAAATTTGGTACAGATATTAATAGCCTGGAATAACACGTAGGTATGCCTTTTTTAACTCAATTAATATTTCTATGGTTGACTCATGATAAGACTTGTACTGAGATAAATATACCTAACTGTTTAACGAATTATATTCATTTGTTTGCAGATTATTACAACTAAGCACACTTCACGAAGGTAAGTTAAAAATACCAACTCTTTAATACCAAGCTTACGTAGTAACTATTATTTAATCTGTGACCAGGCTATCAGCAATCTCCGTTGAAACAGGGGTATTATTGTGACTTCCTGCAGCACAAACTTTTCAAATCGCTGCAAAGCACTTCAACTTGACTTAACAACTACACATCTACCAGGTTTTCGGCAGGACCCAAAAGTGCTCGCCGTTTTTACAGAAGCAGTTCATGACTTTGACGTGACTCTTCACTCCACGAAGAAGTGAGATAGTATCTCCGAAAAAGGTGTAGTAAAACCTTAAGGGAAAGTCTACTGGTAGACAAAGCCTGTCGGGAGCCATGATGTTATTCTTCCGAGGGCATACCCGCGACTCATGGCCATAGACCAAGTGCTGGCTTCAATTCCCGGGTCGTTTCAAATATATTTTGTGTTACCCACAAATATTTGTTTCAGGGTTTGCATGTTTTCTATCAATACATAGATCTTACTGATATTATAAATGTGAAAGTTTGTGAGTGTGGATGTTTGTTACTCTTTCACGCTCAAACCGCTGAACGGATCGGGCTGAAATTTGGTACAGAGATACATTATAGTCTTGAATAACACATAGGCTACCTTTTATCCCAGGAATAACTTCCCGCGGGAACAAATTTTACGCGGGCGAAGCTGCGGGCATCAGCTAGTATAATATAATCGTAACAGGTCGCTCACTATACATGGAAAATAATTACGAAAAAATAATATTATAATATTGACTTTATGCACGCAATAGAACCCAAAACAATGTATTTTACAATTTTTGTCTTTATATCTGTACGTTTGTGCACGCTAATCTCGGTAACCACTTAACCGATTGCAATGCGGATTTTTTATTGTGTTGAGGTTTGCTCCACTTAACATTTTGTGTTTATTTCATGTCAATCGGTTTATAAATAAAAAAGTTATGTAACTCTAAAGAATCTTTTACATATAAATCTAAAAATGGGTAAATCTAAAGTGGCGTGTTGGCTTAATCATAAAAGAGCTTAATGATTAAGGCTATTTTAAAATAATGCAGTCCGCGAAGGTGTAGTGTATAATAATTATGTATGTGTTTAGAAATATATTCCTTATAATTATGTTAGTTGTCTAGATCTCATGGTTCAAACTTGTATAAGTTTAATTTCAGCTAGATGAGGCTTTGGTAGAATGTTCCATAATTTTTATGTAATATTTATTTATGTGATGCGAACAAAGTTGCGTGGGTCAGCTAGTATAGGGCTAAAGTTTCAAACAATTGTTTGGGGATTTGTGGTTCAAGTTTAACAACAATGTTTTGATGCGGTCTCGACGAAAAGTTTTGAAATTTTTGTTTTGGTGGAAGTTTGTCCCCATTGTTGGTTTAAAATTTTGTTTTCGATTTAAAAGTTTTGATTTTTAACATTGGTAGAAGGAGAATGTATCGAGACGTATACTTCTTACTAATATTACGAGTATAATTGCTTCGTTCAGATTTCTGAATGTCAGGATGTTCAACGTTAAAAAGTCGACTAAAGAATCATCTCTTTTTGGAAGATTAATAAAAATAAGCAAACTACTGCTCAAAACAGAGCACTTATCTAAATCTTTCCTGCAACCTAGTCGAAATATTCGCATCACAAATACCACAGAATCCTATCGAAATCCTTCGAATCCAAACGTTTTCCCCACGAATTTCATTTCATCGGTAAAATAAAACATAGGCGCTAAAGAGATCAACATAAAACTTCAAAAAGTCTCGACTTGATCTACCTTTAAAACCGCTATTTGCATTTTCTACGTTTGTGTTTGGTTTGAATTGCATAAATCTGGTTGAATCCTGAAAGAGCTGGGTTTTGCTGATCGTTACCGAGTAAATAACAAAAACTTTAGCTTTGGATACGTTGTACTATTACATTATCTTTACTTTGGGCTGTTTGTCTTTACTGTTATTACATTATCTTTACTTTAGGCTGTTTGTCTTTACAAATATTAAAGAGAAGAAAGATTTGATTTTTTTGTTTGTTCATATGTTTGTTTGTTTTCATCGAATAACCGCCTTATCTTTAGCACAGCAATATCTTTACTAACAATATAAAGAGGAAAGGGTTGATCATTTTTGACGTGAAAACGTCTTATAATTCGATGGAACCGGCTGCACGCACGAAAAGATATGACGTATGCGGCGTTACCTCGCGTAACCTCGCGTTACCTCGCTCTGTTTTAGTACATATGTTTTCAACAGATGGCGCTATAATCAATTGATGTATTATTCCATGGTTAATGTACTACGTTCTAACTCACGATATTAAAATTTTATTAACCAATAAGCATATCATTACAATAGTTTTTAACGTGACCGAGTTGTCACGTTCAACTATCGTCAGTAAACCGACTTTACAGCACCCTGATTTTTTGTTTATTTGTTTGCACTAACATGCTCCGCGATTACTGAACCCATTTGAGAAATTCTTGCACTGTTAGAAAGCTACATTAAATCCGGTGAACACAGGCTATATTTTATTACCGTACTAGCTGACCCGCGCAACTTTGTTTGCGTGATAAATGAAGAACCGCTCGACCGATTTTGTGCAAACTTCACATAAACCATCTACTTAATAGTCCGAACAAAGCCTGAACATTTGGTTTGGATAGGTGAGCCCGTTCTTGAGTTATAAAATTACAACGAAAAGTGGCATTGATTTTTATATATATAGATTCCCACGGAAACGGGAGCTACGCAGGTAAAACCACTGGCTGTTTCAATCCGCTAGTGAACACAAAAAAAAGAAAAAGCGGACGCGTTTCGTTGGCAAGTCAAACTTATGTAATACTGCGTTCGGCTTAAATCGTGTTCGGATTTACCCGACTTAAGCCGCCGCGCTGGCCTATCAGAGAACTCTAATCCCGCTAAGTTGGGCTAAGCCTTATAATGTTATTGCAAACACTTAATGGATAAAATATTAACATAATATTTATATGTATACTACTCGCTGACCGGTGCATGGTGCTACTTGATTTACTGTACAACTCGGCTTTTCCATACCATAATACCTTTATATTCGTTCATACATACATAATTAGACACGCCTTTATCCCTGAAGGGCTAGGCAGAGGCATAGTATACGTGCACTTTTCACCGAATAGTATTGTCTGTATTTTTCTTTATTTAATACAATTAAATAAAGTCGATTCTTCTGGCTGGCTTGGATCTTTTAAAGTACTAAATGGATTTTATTGTACTTTTCAGCAATAGATAGAGTGATTAGTGTATAATATATTTATAAAACGCCCCGTGTGGCGACGGGAAAAGGCACTAAATGTCGCCACCCCAATCCATACCGAAGGTGTCGTAAGAGGCGACTAAGGGACACTTTCGCAAATCCATTGCGTAGAGAAGGAAAACTTAAAATGAAACCCGGTTTTTCAGTAAAATGGCAATCGTTAAACCAAATTGAAGGCCTTAGGGGCTTGAAAATTTTCAACTTGGGGTCTTCACGAACTTTGCCTGTTCATCACCTATTACGTAGGACATAAACCTATAAGGTGAAATGTGGGCGTATATTATACCTCTGCCTACCCCGTCGGGGATAAAGTCGTGACTACATGTACGTATGTATGTACGCTGTTGCATCCAATTAAGAAAAATGAAAATGTAAATTCCATAATTTATAGAGTTCTCTCTGTTTAATAATGATTTATTTACTTAACAATGTTACATTTGATATCTTCTATAATTGGGACGAAATATAAACCAAATCAATGTCTATGTTTGTACATTACTTACAAATTGTTATTCGTTAAACAAAATTGTGTACATAACTTCAGTTCTTAGTAATTATCGTTGCTATTTATCTGCGCGCAACCGCGCGTTATCTATACTTCTATACTTAAATACTTAAATACACTCGAGAGCAATGAATCCGGGTCACTTAAAGAATCCTAAAAATCTCGGAAACTAAAAATGCTAGGTTAATGCAATAAATTGTATTTAATAGACAATGTAATACTCCTTAAATGAAGGTATTAAAACTTCTTAGTTATTGTAAAGTTATATCATAAAAAAATCAAATTTGAAAAAGGGCCACTTTCGAAGATGGAACTACGAAATTACAGCATTTGGTGTTGCTTTTGTTTGTAATCTGTCATTTATGTGGGTACATAAACCATGTTGATAGTGCTCTATATTCATTAATCAAGCTGAAATTATGTCGCTTACGCCTGAAGAATGCACCAGAATACTTACAATGCTGGAAACCGGCCGGAGTCAGCGCGATACAGCCAGGACTGTCGGTGTGTCGCTGTCAACAGTACAAAGAGTTCTCCGACGTTACGAAGAAACTGGTTCTAACCTACGCAGACCAGGAACGGGCAGAACCAGGTGTACCACAGCACGAGAAGACCGATACTTGGTGAACACCATGCTTCGAAATCGCTTTCTCACAGGAACTGAACTCACCAATCAGTTTCGACGCCTCGGAGGAAGTAACCCAAGTGCATGGACAGTAAGACGTCGGCTTGCTGAATCTAACTTAAAACCCCTTAGACCTGCAAACGGCCCTAAACTGGAGCGTGGGCATCGTATTTCGAGACTAAGGTATGCCCAGAGCCACGTAAATTGGAGTATTGAAGATTGGTCAAAAGTTATGTTCTCCGACGAATCAAAATTTATGCTCTACAAGCACGATGGAAGACACAGAGTGTATCGAAGACCAGGGGAAAGATTCAAGCAAGCATGCATCGAAGAAAAAGTAGCCTACGGTGGTGGGTCTGTACTTGTGTAGGCCGGAATTTCTTCTGAAAGTCGCACAGAGCTGGTGATCATAGAAAACGGCTCTTTAACTAGCGTAAGATATGTGGAAGAAATCCTCAATGATCACGTTGGTCCATTTATGGTCAATTTAGGTGAGGATGCTATATTTATGCATGACAATGCCCGACCTCATACAGGTAGGATTGTGAATGACTACCTTCAAGAGATGAACATTACTCGTATGGAGTGGCCAGCGCGCAGCCCGGATATCAACCCGATCGAGCATGCTTGGGACGAGCTAGGCAGATGCGTAAAACAACGAAACCCTCCCCCAATCACGCTTCGTGAGCTCAAAATTGCTCTCACAGAGGAATGGGAGAATATTCCCCAAAATCGTATAAGGAACTTGGTGTACAGCATGCCAAACCGCGTAAACGCAGTAATGGAAGCACGAGGAGGCAATACGAAGTATTAAAATTCAAGAAAATCGTAATAAAGTTCAAAAATTTCATGTTTCCTATTTTTGTTTTAAGGAGAGATCAGCAGTTTTTTCTTTATGTAATTTTGTGTTAATAAAATGTATGGTGACTCATATTTTTTTTACTTTCATTTAAGGAGTATTACATTGTCTATTAAATACAATTTATTGCATTAACCTATCATTTTTAGTTTCCGAGATTTTTAACATTCTTTAAGTGACCCGGATTCATTGCTCTCGAGTGTATATTATAAAGAAGTAGAGTTCGTGTGTTTGTTAAATTGTAAGGGATAATCTCGGGATCTACTGAATTGATTTTAAAAATTCTTTCACCAATAGAAAGCTACGTTATTGTGGAGTGTCATAGACTATAAAGCATCACGCTACAACGAATAGAAGCGGAGCAGTAACAGTAAATGTTTCAAAAACAGGGGAAAAGTTATTCCTTCGTCGTTTCGTTGCGTGAATCAATTTTTTTCTAAAATAATGCCACGGGATACCTCTTTTATAAACGAAATTGTTCTTAAATAATACGACGGGAATACACGCGACGAGAAACCTTTATCTCACTCTCTCTCTCTCTCTTACGTAGTATTGAATATTAACGACGAGACGCTACGGGAGTAAACGCAACGCGACGGGAGTAAAAGCGACGGGAACAGGTAATACTCTCTCTTATGTGGCGCAAACGAAGTTGCGCGGGTCAGCTAGTAATAATATATTGCCCATTACTTTCCTAAATAAAAGAATATTTGACACGATGAGTAAATTTTTTATCCCGCAAAGTTTAGATTTTATGATTACCGAGTTATAGCTTGGAGGGGTCGATCGACTATTTAACTGTAAAAGGTTTTTAGTTCAAACAAAAAAACATACTCTTCAGCCATATAACATTAACAGTTGAAATGAACTGGCGCCGGTCGTGACGACCTGCAGTTGAAAATTTTCAAGCCGCCCATAAGGCCTTCAACTTGGCTTAAACATTGTCATTTAACTGACAACCTGGTTTCATTTCGAATTTTCCTTCTCTACACAATGTATCGTTTGGCCAAAGCGTTTCCTTAGCCTTAGAAGAGCTCGTGGCCCCGCGGACTCAGTGTTATGTAAACGATCACTGCAGTAAGCAACTTTCACTATGGCCGGTCCATGGATGGGTGACCATCCATGTGATTACTTTGTGACATTTATTTGAGCGTTTCCGAGCTTCGGAAGGCACGTTAAGCCGTTGGTCCCAGTTGCCAGTAAAATGGCAGTCGTTAAGCCAAGTTGAAGGCTTTATTTCAACAGCAGGCAGTCACAACCTGCGCCTGTCCATTTAAACACGGCAATACGGCTCGCAACGTATTACGTGGGACAAATTATAAAAAGGTGAAATGTGGGTATATAATATGCCCCTGCGTACCCCTTCGGGGATAAAGGCGTAATGATGAACCATGTTTCCTTAGCCGCCTCTTACGAGACCCTCGGGATGAATTGGGGTGGCGATATTTTGTGCTCTTACCCGTTGCCACGCGATGCCCCGTCGCCACACGGGTTATATAATGTTAGTAGGAAGTAAACTATTTAAACTAACGAGGCATGGCTCAAGCACGCTGTTAACTGAACATATAACTTAATACCTACATGTTCTTGACAACATCTTAAGCACTTAAAAGCTAAGTTTGAGTAAATGAGACTAGTTCAAAGTAAGAACATGTTGCAAATGCAATGCAAATTGTAGCAAGTCAGCACTAAGCTAACCGCTATTGGAAAACTTTTAAGAACTTAGCTACATTAGCTGACTACTTAATGAAGTGGCAGAGAAATATAATGTTGCTGAGGAAATTTGGTTCGAATCACAAGCAAACTTGGACACACACACATACACAAACACATCCACAAACACTCTCACAAGCACACACGCACACACAATGCATGCTTCACACACTAAATAAACACTGACTACAGAACTGGCTTGATACAAGGATACGTGTGCTTTATTACCTAGACGCAGGCTAAACACTGCCCCTCTAAGATACAGGCCCCTGTCTTTTTTTTTTTTTGTTTAACGTGAGGGAAAATCCTCATAGGATGTTATGCCGGACTCTTACCGACTAAAAAACCTCACGCCACGCCTAACAGCCTATGGTTGAGAGCCCCGGGTAAGCCCTCAGAAAGGATGTCCCGTGACTCCCAACAGACCTACGGCCGCCAATGCGGCCTCGCCCAGGGGGTGGTTCGGGTGCAATCCCGCGTCTATGGGGGGTTTCGGGTGTGACCCGCTTCTAGGGGGGGGCGTGCGTGAGTTGCTCACGTCACGCTGCCGTCATGGGCCTGCTTCTGTAAGGACGGTGAGCGGCCCTCTCACCGTCCTCAGACCCCCGGTCATGGAGGCCGATAGTCCTCGGCGAAGACACGTCGGCGGCGCCCAGGGCGCCGACTGCGGAACTCGGGAGGTAGAGTTCTCTCCCGCACCCGGCCCGCCGCCTCCTTCGCGAGCATGACCTGCTCGCAGAAAGAGGCGGCGCAGTCCCACTTACTCCCGCTGGAGAGCATGGCTCGCACCATGGCCTCGAGCGAGAGAGTGTCCACGCCCAGACCCACTACGAGGACCTGGCGCTGTTGTGCCCACGCCGTGCACTCCACCAGCGTGTAGAGCGCCGTGTCGTCGCTGCGGTCCTCGCAGTGCTGACACTCGGCCGTGGTTTCCCGGTGTTTTCGCCACAGATACCTACCGAAGCTACCGTGCCCGGCAAGCATCTGTGTCAACCGGTAGGAGAGAGCACCGTGTCTTCTCTCCAGCCACTCGTCCATGACCGGTCTGACGGCCGCGATTGTGGCGAATCCCCCCTTTGGTTGCTCAAGTCGCACCTTCCATGTCTCCACGGTTTCCTGGTGGAGCAGGGTCCGCTGGGCCTCGATTTCTCGAGACGCAGGCCTTTGGCCCCCCTCCAGCGCCTCCTTGCGCCATCTGAACAGTGACGCAAGGGCTCTCGCTTCCAGGTCCCATGGAGGGGTCCCGGCTAGGAGACATGCCGCCTCACCGGAGATTGTGCGGTATCCTCTTATCACCCTGACAGCCATCACTCTCTGCGGGCTCAGCAGTCTAGCCTCATTGCTGGCCGTCAGGGTCTCCGCCCATACAGGAGCCCCGTACAGGGTACAGGCCCCTGTCTAGTTCAGAGGATAGAGTCGAATGATGCATATTTCCTCTGCCATCATATAAGCATCAACTCAATCCTGAGTTGGAGAGTATTAGTGTGACCAGAAAATGCTAACTTCTGAGGTTGGATCTTTTTAAAGTTCCGTATCCAAGGAGACGGGATTGTACGGATGTTAGAAATATCCAATCGAAAATCTAGCAAAAGTTAATATTAGCTTAATTGGGACGTTGTGTAAAAAGTCTGTTATAATTATACAAGCTGTTGATTTGGTCGTGCACAAGCCTCCTTCAGTGCGTAGTGTACTATAGGTATTATCGATTGCAAGCAACACAGCAACACAGTAGATAACAAAACCCCAAAAATCCTGTTTTTAGTGAAATATGATTTACGAAGAAAAAATCTTCACCCGTGTATTTAATGTTTACGTCGCCGAGCCAACGCTAAAGCGCAAGTCACACTGCCAGCGGGCGGGTGAGCGAGCTAGGCACACTGCGAGCTGCCGAATAACCTACGTGGCTGATGCGAGCGAAGCTACTCGTTTTCGTCGTTAGGCGCGCCCGCTTCGCTAGCTTAACTACCGTCCTCTCCGTTTCGGGTACTCAGACTAGTCGTCGCTTGTCATTCGAATAGCAGTGTCCACGTGTCTAGTCTCATCCGCACTACCCGGTTCGCCCTTCCGTATGTAGTTTTTGGTGTAAACCCCATAGTTTAGCTCGGCAATGTCGCGTAGTTTGCATAACTTCAATATCTCACTTCACCCGCCCGCCTAGCTCGCTCGCCCGCCCGCTGGCGGTGTGGCCTGGGCTTAAAGCTAGACAATAGTAGGTACCTAGATAATGCGGCTACGTATCGCATCTCATGGCTCCTCTACACTGCCCGCGAAGTTGAACGAAGTTAAATGAATACGATAGTGTAAAGAGGCACTTCGGCTTACCTCGTCAAAAACTATACCTCCCCTCAGGCGACTTTATTTGCTGTCGATTTTTGCGCCTCGGTCAATTGGCCCAAAGATGCGGGAAGTGCGTTCACGAAGTACCTCTCTACACTACTTGGCCGACATCGTGTGTGCCGGTGCTTTGCCGGCCCGTGATTTAAGCTATAATTAGTGCGTTGGTGTATGTGATCCAATTATCAGCGTCAAACAGTGGTCAGGAGCAAATTATGTTGTTCCTGGAAACTCTGCCACACAAATTTCTTTGTTCATTACAAACGGCGGCAATGTGCGTGCGCAGGCTACTGACACCACTGAGTGTGTAGTGACGCACTTTTTTCGAACTTAGACAAAGTTTCTAGAGTACTTCGCCTATGAACTTTGCGGGCAGTGTAGAGGAGCCATTAGTTATTAGGTTTCATGAGTTTTTAGTTCCAGCTGACAAGTTCGGTGACCTTTATGTACTTTTTTGATTTGATATTAATGATTTGATGATGAGTTTATGTTGATTTAAAAGATTCCTTCCTACTTCAAGGGCTTAGGACCGGCAGAAACACGCTATTTATCATGCAATTGCAAACAAAATCATTAAGTACTGTTAGTAAACATTAGGTATGAGAAAAGTATTCTGAAATGAAGCATTTCTGGCGTAGTTAAAAATTTTAAATCAACTTATTTACAGAATTAATTGAGAATCAAAGCTAAAATACCTATTTACAAAATCATGTAACACGCAATAATTGTTCAAAATGCTCACCCCCAGTGTCTATGCACAGATTGGCGCGGCGCACTAAGTTGCGTTTTAAGCTGCGAAGCACTAGCACATTTGTTTTTATTTGTTCAAATGCCAAAACAATTCTTTCACGTAATTGTGTAACACTCACAATGTCTTCATTGTAAACAAGTCTTTAATATCTCCCCACAAATAAAAGTCTAAGGGCGTTAGGTCGGGTGAACGCGGCGGCCAGGCTACCGGTCCACCACGGCCTATCCACTGCGTACCAAACACTTCACTTAAATATTCGCGCACTTGGCGTCCATAGTGAGGTGGCGCACCGTCCTGTTGGAAGTACAAGTCCCTATGAAATGCGAGTGGAATGTCATCGAGCATCTCATTAACCACATGTCGGAGTAGCACCAAGTATGTAGCACTGCTCAAACGACCGTCAATAAAATATGGGCCAAGTAGATGATCACCGATGATACCAGCCCACACATTCAGACTAAACCGGACCTGGAACGAGTCCCACGTAGTAACATGTGGGTTGTGTTGTCGGTGAGCCCATCAATGTTCATTGTGGACGTTATAAACGCCCACGCGCGTAAACAATGATTCGTCGGACCACAAAATGTTCACGTCCTGATGTTCAAGGAGCCAGTGACAAAAAACTGTCCGAGCGTTATTGTCCTGCGGATGCAACTCTTGAACACGTCGGAAATGGAACGGATGCGTTAGTTCGCGATTCAGCAGCTTTCACACTGTGGTATGATGAACACCGAAACGGCGACCGGCTTCACGCGTACTGGCTCGAGGTTCTTCCTCAAAATAATTGAGAATCTGCTCTTGCCGATCAGCTGATAGGCCTTGTGTACCACGACCTTGTGCATGTCGAGGAAGTACGTAGATATCGGCGCGTGCGGTTATACTCACGCTGAACGCGGGCGAGCGACTAATTAATTCAAAATTTCAAATTCACCGATCAAAGGCGCCGCCTGAGCCGCTAGCTCCTGCGCTTGGGTTAGAGGGGTAACTTACACGCGCCGCGCCGCCACCGCCTCCTTTGCCTATGCCTACACATTTGTATGTGCCTACTAAACTGTAGGCAAAGAAGAAACGGTTTTGAATGAACGGTGAAAATGTACCTATGTAGGTAATAGTATTATTAGAATATTTAGAACCGATTCATACGAGTTGCTTTTTAAATTTATTTTATTTAATATTTATTAAGAACTTAATTTTACTGCCCCATTTTTTCACTTAATATTGGTTTAGTATAAGCAGTAGAGTTCCCATAGCAAATAGAAAAGAATTTAAGCAGAAAAAAAAAAGTGTAAAAAAAGGTGTCTCGTTTTATCCCGAAATATCAACGAGTGTAGGCAGTACAGTCATGTGTGCAAGTAATGCACAAATGCAGATCAACATCCTGTATAACGGATTTTCAAGATTTAATCCCGGATTTCCAAAATTTAAAAAGATGCTTGTTGCACTTATCAGACATAAAAGTACTGCCATTTTAAGTCATTGATATTTGTTGAACGCAATAACCTCACCCCAATTACAACAAACCGTACCATTATTCACACGTAAGACAATAGCCAACCACAACACAAGTTGTCCTCTATTCCCAGAAATATGCAACACAGCACGTTCAAACATGTAACGGTACTGTCCAATTTAGTTTGGCTTGGCAACACACGCATAAATTTATACCCAGTATTACTTGCTAGCTATGCAAATTGGTTATATGTATGGTTTGGTACGAGTAGGTACATGCTTTGGACTGAACAAATTGGGTACGAGAGAGAGGAAGGTACTGGGTTTATCGTACATGATTATGATTTGGGGTACAAATCGCACAGTTCTTTTTAATAAGGTATATTATATATACATACATTTATCTCCGCAGAGGTCCGCAGAGGTATACAATTAGCTCACCTTTCACCAGTCATAATTATATTTTGTCGCACAAAATACCTAGGTAGTGTAACAATGACGGTGATAAAACTGATTGGGGCACGTACTAGTCACCTGATTTTGATTTTTTTCAAGCCGCTTATAAGGTTTTCCTATTCCAGGACTTAGAAGGCTTAACGTGCCTTTCAAAGCATGAAACGCTCGTAAGTATGTCATAAACGATATTTTCCCTCAGGTGTGACCGCATCGTGAGATGCTGAACACAGTGAGCGTTTATAGAACTCTAATTTGCCGGAGCTTTTTTCTACGTGCTATGCCAGACTTCTAACAACTAAAACCACACGGTGCACTTCCATCTGCCTACGACCTGAAGTCCCGGGACGCCCTTTGATGAATAACCCCAAGGCTCAAAAAGTTCCGGGGTTATGAACACTTCATAAACATACGTAATTAGGTACTATATATTCTAAGCATCATTATATTGCCAGCAATAAAATTATTATCAAAAGACAAACGTTATAGAAGATATCAATATTAAATGTAACTTTGAACATCGTTGCGTAAATAAATCATGATTGAACAGAAATAGCTCTATTCAATAATTAAATGTAAATATCAATTAATAGGACAGACTTAAACTTAAAACGAATAAAATACGGGCATGGAGGTTCTTTCTCTATGTGTGAAAAGCCTCAAAAATGCTATGTCAGACTCCTGCCGACTAAAACCACACGGTGCTCTGCCATCTGCCAACGGCTGGTAGCCTCATGTGAGTCCTCGGAGTGTAAACCCTAGGGCTTCGAACTCAGAAATTATCCACCATGGGTGTGGGTTGCAGTTGTTTTTTTACGTGAGGAAAATCCTACATGGATGCTACGACTCTTACCGACTTAAAAACACAAGTTCCCTACCAAAAGCCTACGGTTGGTAGCACCGCGTATGCCCTCGTAAGGATGACCCCAGGATACCCAACAGACCTTGGCAACTACTGCAGCTTCACCTAGGGGATATGGGTGCTTTCCCGCGTCTTTTGGAGGTTGTTCGGGTGTCATCCCGCTTCTTGGGGCGTATGATGTATGTGAAACTATCCACGTAACGCTGCAGTTTTGGGCCTGCTGGTGTGGGATGCAGTATAAGTTAAGTTATGTCATTCGCATTGCTAGTGACCAAAGCAGCTAATCATTCGCATTGCTAGCGACCACAGCTAACAGCAATAAATGTTCCGACAAATCAGAAATTTGCAAACATACTAACTAAACAACTACGACTTTGATTCAAATTTGACCTTATTATTTTGTTGTTTTTTTGACAATTTTGTTCTACTGTTGTAGTAAAAGTATATCCTCCATGAAGTCTAATCAACCAACTAACACATTCATCAGTGACGTAATTGAATGCAACAGAGTCACAGACTACAGACATAAGTCTCGCCATAAGCCCCTCTGCAATCTATTTTATACATAGAGTTAATTACATTATGATTGAAACTATGTTACAAAAAAAATATTTTCATGAAATTATTTCATACAAACGAACGATAAGTGTATAAACTATATTTTATTTTCATTCTCTTTCACAGCATTCCCACTAAAAATACAATAAAGAAGCATAGTGGTTTGCCAAACAATAAATTCTAGGCTCAGTCGTCGTAAACCGGCTCAGGTTTGCTTTAATCCCTCCGGTTCAGTTCAAAGCGTGCACATGCGCTATTTGTATTGAATTGTTTTATTGTAGACTTAGTTCGAAACTATAATCTTAAAATAATAAGAAATAACATAGCACAATGAAGCTTGCTTTAGGGAATTATGATAGTGATTAACATACTAACATTAACAGTCAAGTTAGTAGAATATTTCTAGTTAAAGCAGTTTCATACTATAATACTTGGAAAACCCTGCGAATTCCTTGAAGCACACAATTAAAATTATATAACTAAACCTTCCCGATCCATTGTTCTATCTTTTGGTAAAACCCGCATGAAAATCCGTTTAGTATTCATCGAGTTTATCGCGTACAGACAGGCAAAGGCGACGGAGAAATTTTATAATACGTCAAACTATTTGTTACTTTTTCGAAGAATAAGAGTCATCACCCCAATTCATCCCGAAGGTGTCGTAAGAGGCGACTACGGGATCATTTTCGCAAAACGATCCATTGCGTAGAGAAGGAAAACTCGAAATGAAACCGAAGTTGAAGGCGTTATGGGCTGCTTGTCCATTTCGATACGGCAATAGAATCACCACCTATTTCGTGGGGCATAAAACTATAAGGTGAAATGTGGGCGTACAATATGCCTCCGCCTACCCCTTCGGGGATAAAGGTGTGACATATTTATGTATGTGTGTGTTGAAGAATAAATTTGCAGCATACTGTATTATATGCAGGACCATTGAAATTGCAGCACTAACAGAGCAGTTGTTAGTAAACAAACATACAAAAAACCTATACAAATATGTATTCAACTCTTATTCATGTCGAGTAGGTTAAAAATCTGTGTAACACTTAATATTCAATGTCCTATTTTCTAGAGCATTGAATAGAATTCACAACTAAATAAATATTCCAACAAGCTTTGTATGAACTTCCAGGAAGCTGGAATGACCAACAGTCTGACATTAATGTAGGTTTTATTTCACTTTACGTTCAAGAACGGAAAGGAAGGCATGTGTATGTTTGCGAAGTATTGTATGTCAGTCGAAAATAAGATTTATTTAGTGGAATACGGTTATGGTTTTCGGAAGTGCGTCTCTTTCCGTTTGCTGGTGAAAAAGCGGGCGGAAAAAGGATGGTAGAATAGATGTATGTTAGTGTGGAAATAAATCAAGTTTTGGATGACTGGCTTTATTATTATGAAGTATAACACATCAATTCCCATAAAAGGGTAAACGAACATACAATTACACTTACACTATTTCTTGGCAATAGTTGGGAAAACAAAACAAAATTCTGGTATAATATTAAGAAAATGTGTGCTTTTTAACCATTCAATCTTAAGTAGGCAGTTACCGTAGCTTATTAATTACACCTTTACTCGTGCTGCAGGCCATTTTTTATACCCCCAAGGTGGCAGACTACTATACGGCCCACTTGATGGAAAGTCGTCACCGCAGCTTATGGAAGCGCTGATAACTCTACAAAGCCTTTTAAATCCCCTTTTGAAAAATGTGGTTCGATTGGATTATTCGATTCATAGGACATTTTACACCAATAGATATATCCAAGGGAAAGGTTTCTGTGAATGATTAAGGCTATTCACTACAGATAAGCCCGTAGGCGTCGGCTGTATGCTGTATAATAATAATATTGTATTCTACGTTTTGTACGGATTACAAAACGTAGAATACAATATTATATCAATCCCAACCCATTCAAAACTCGTAGCACAAAAGTTTCCATCTATACAGCCACACATTAGCATGAAACTATTATATTAAATCCCTTATTTCGCCCGCTATCAATTTGCCATAATCCCAGCCATACCTACCCTCGAATTAGGCAAATGCAATCGGATTTAGCATTCGAATCTGTATTGCCGCAGCTGCACAGGTGTTCTGTGAGAGTACGCCTGAATAATTTTGAGTAGGGTAATTTTAATGTATTCGAATGTAGAACTTTGACATGATACGTGAAATGAACGGCAGATACCTATGAAATTAATTGGTTTTGATATTTAGCGGTTTGATATAGGTATTTGCCGATAAAATCTAGGTCATTTTACTGCGTTTTAAGAATTTCTTTTTAAAGTTCTTAGAACATTATTTTATTTTATTTTCGTTCGAAAATACATACTACCAAGGTGGTCCCATTTGATCTATACTAATATTATAAAGAGGTAAAGTTTGTGTGTTTGTATATTTGTTAAATTGTAAGGGGTAATCTCGGGATCTACTGAACCGATTTTAAAAATTCTTTCACCAATAGAAAGCTACGTTATTGCGGAGTGTCATAGGCTATATAGTTTTCTCGCTCAACGAATAGGCATTGCTATTCAAAGGGGGAATGCTGCTAGTCTTTTGGGCACAATGCCGCGGGGGCCTTATTTAGGTTTAGTTTAGATAGTAATAATGTAAATATAGATATGTAATAATTATGTTTCTCTGTAATTTTTTACAATAAATGTATATACATTCATAGTAAAATTTTATTTGAGTAATAAAAATTCTTCGGTAACACGCAAACTGTGTAACGTTTCAACTCTTTGCGCACGTAACTTACACGTGTATAGAAAAATTTTCTTCCCTATCTATACTAATATTATAAAGAGGTAAAGTTTGTGTGTTTGTATAATTGTTAAATTGTAAGGGGTAATCTCGGGATCTACTGAACCGATTTTAAAAATTCTTTCACCAATAGAAAGCTACGTTATTGCGGAGTGTCATATGCTATATAGCATCACGCTACAACGAATAGGAGCGGAGCAGTAATAGTAAATGTTTCGAAAACGGGGGAAAAGTTTTTCCTTTTGAGAGTTTCGTTGCGTGTGCTGCGTGACTAATATTATTTAACCGACTTCAAACAAGGAGGACTCAATTCACCCGTTTTTTAAATTTTTTTTTATGTTTTTGCGCAGAACTCCGTCGTTTATAGACCAATTTGAAAATTTTTTTTTCGTTCGAAAATACATACTACCAAGGTGGTCCCATTTGATCTATACTAATATTATAAAGAGGTAAAGTTTGTGTGTTTGTATATTTGTTAAATTGGAAGGGGTAATCTCGGGATCTACTGAACCGATTTTAAAAATTCTTTCACCAATAGAAAGCTACGTTATTGCGGAGTGTCATAGGCTATATAGCATCACGCTACAACGAATAGGAGCGGAGCAGTAATAGTAAATGTTTCGAAAACGGGGGAAAAGTTATTCCTTTTGAGAGTTTCGTTGCGTGTGCTGCGTGGCTAATATTATTTAACCGACTTCAAACAAGGAGGACTCAATTCACCCGTTTTTTAAATTTTTTTTTTATGTTTTTGCGCAGAACTCCGTCGTTTATAGACCAATTTGAAAATTTTTTTTTCGTTCGAAAATACATACTACCAAGGTGGTCCCATTTGATCTATACTATCTATACTAATATTATAAAGAGGTAAAGTTTGTGTGTTTGTATATTTGTTAAATTGTAAGGGGTAATCTCGGGATCTACTGAACCGATTTTAAAAATTCTTTCACCAATAGAAAGCTACGTTATTGCGGAGTGTCATAGGCTATATAGCATCACGCTACAACGAATAGGAGCGGAGCAGTAATAGTAAATGTTTCGAAAACGGGGGAAAAGTTATTCCTTTTGAGAGTTTCGTTGCGTGTGCTGCGTGACTAACATTATTTAACCGACTTCAAACAAGGAGGACTCAATTCAACCGTTTTTTAATTTTTTTTTTTATGTTTTTGCGCAGAACTCCGTCGTTTATAGACCAATTTGAAAATTTTTTTTTCGTTAGAATATACATACTACCAAGGTGGTCCCATTTGATCTATACTAATATTATAAAGAGGTAAAGTTTGTGTGTTTGTATATTTGTTAAATTGTAAGGGGTAATCTCGGGATCTACTGAACCGATTTTAAAAATTCTTTCACCAATAGAAAGCTACGTTTTTGCGGAGTGTCATAGGCTATATAGCATTACGCTACAACGAATAGGAGCGGAGCAATAATAGTAAATGTTTCAAAAACGGGGGAAAAGTTATTCCTTTTGAGAGCTTCGTTGCGTGTGCTGCGTGACTAATATTATTTAACCGACTTCAAACAAGGAGGACTCAATTCACCCATTTTTTTTTTCTTTTTTTTTTATGATTTTTCGCGCAGAACTCCGTCGTTTATACCTAGACCGATTTGAAAATTTTTTTTTCGTTCGAAAGAGGTACTCCCAAGGTGGTCCCATTTTAAAAAGCCAGGATCTGATTATGGCATCCTGGAGAAATCGAAAGGAACTTTTAAAAATTGCAGGGGCATCTAGGGCGATTGTAAATTTTTTTATTAAGCGTTTTAAAGTAGTACAACTTAATGAAGGTCTGGAGTCGATCTGATGATAGAGACGAAAGACAGTAGAGAGAATTCCCTAACGATATACAGCAGTTACTTTGTGTTTGGGTTTGAATAATTTGTACTGTCGAGAACTTTACACCTAGATAGATAGATTTTCAGTCCACACGACACTAAAAATAGTGAAAAAAAAATTAACGAAAAAGAACCCGACTTCAAACAAAACTAATAACTGAAAAATAAAATTTACTTAGCACAAAGTTAGTATATTCTGATTTATCAGATATCATTAAATATAATACTGAAGTCAGTGCCAATATGACTATGAGAGAGATTAATAATGTCTACCTAAGCCTTCATAGTTTCTATGACTGCCTCTGTGGCGCAGTCGGTAGTGATACCGCCTGCGGCGCTGGAGGTCGTGGGTTCGATTCCCACCGGAGACAAATATTTGTGTGACCCATAAATGTTTGTCTCAAGAGTCTGGGTGTTTCTATGTATAATATGTATGTATTTAAAAGTATATAAGTATTAATATCCGTGGTCTGATACCCATAACACAAGCAGGTTATTTATTTATTATTATTATTATAGTTTTACTGGGCACTGATTTCAGTATTATATTTAATGATATTTGATAAATCAAAATATACTAACTTTGTGCTAAGTAATTTATTTAAGAAGTAAAGTTTGTGTGTTTATATATCTCTTAAATAAATTGTAAGGGGTAATCTTAGGATCCACCGAACCGATTTTAAAAATTCTTTCACCAATAGAAAGCTACGTTATTGTGGAGTGTCATAGGCTATATAGCATCACGCTACAACGAATAGGAGCAGAGCAGTAATAGTAAATGTTTCATAAACGTTGGAAAAGTTATTCCTTTTGAGAGCTTCGTTGCGTGTGCTGCGTCAATATTTATAGTTATGTAAAAAATATGTACCTACTACAAAATTCTTTCTGTTCTGAAAAAAAATTGCGCGATAGCATGTGTCTATCTTTGGGTTGGTGCACAATAACCATTTTAATGGCAATAAATTTTTTCTACAATAATGCCACGGGATACCTCTTTCGTAAACGAAATTGTTCTTAAAAATAATGCGACGGGAATACACGCGACGACAAACCTTTCTCTCTCTCTCTCTCTCTCTCACGTAGTATTGAATATTAACGACGAGACGCTACGGGAGTAAATGCAAAGTGACGGGAACAGGTAACTCTCTATTATGTGGCGCAAACGAAGTTGCGCGGGTCAGCTAGTCAATTTATAATTTCATTTTTTCCACTTTCGAGCGTTACAGACTATCAATGCCAATATTATTCCATTTCTTGGAATGTATTTCATCCCAGTCATTGAGGTTGACGGTTCTAGGCGAATTTGTGAATTTTTGGACAAAAATTGCCAGCCGTCAGGGTAAGATGCTGTCATTTCGAATAAGCCTTTATTAGAATTGGGGTTTACTCCAGGACGGTGAGCAATTGCAAAAGTCTAAACAACAATCGATACTATGTTATACTTACTTAGTTCATGTTTTAAGTTTAATTATGAGCTTATCAAAGTAAGGTTCCATTAAAGTTCATTCAAGGTCTATTTTGGTATTCCTGTTATATTCTGTTACTTTATCTTTTTCTTTTATATAAGTAGGTAAGCCTAATACAGCGACATAGTAATAATGTTAACAAAAAGATAGCCTGACGTATGG
This sequence comes from Miltochrista miniata, assembly GCA_933228765.1. NCBI lineage: Eukaryota > Metazoa > Arthropoda > Insecta > Lepidoptera > Erebidae > Miltochrista > Miltochrista miniata. Next base: position 19,667,029 of record OW121773.1, read on the forward strand.
GACATTGTTACACAAAATTAGGGCGATCCAATTTATATTTATGAGGCAGGTAGGTAAAAACAGCGGACTCGGTACGGATCACAGTCATCTCGTTTTTGTACAGACCATTAAAAATAGATCGCTATGTTATTTGAATAGTTTTTTTTTCTTACTTCTGACAAAAAGATGGACAGTTACATGCATACGGCTCACTAAATGGAGAGTAATGATTATTATGTAACTGGCAACAGGGACATTAAAGCTGATCGCACATATGTCAGCACCACCACCAGCAGAATGTGGTTGGGAGAAATCAACGCATCCATCGCAACTTAGCATAGCATATCTCTGGTGAAAAGGAACCCTTATTATCGGTGCTCAGACAGGGCATGGTAGAGTGTAGTTCAGCAGCTCCATATAAGCTACTGTATTTTTAATCATGCTGCTGTCAAAACGTACTTCAGCGTGCTATAAGTTGATTGTGGAATGATGTCCCTACCTCGGTTTTCACAAACGCCTACAGTATGGGGTTCTTCAAAAGGGGTCTTACATAGTCCTTGCAGAGGCGGCACCGCTACTGTAGGGTCTCCGGTATCGCAAACGTTAATATGCTACGGTGACGAAATTCCATCTGGTAAACTTGTCGGCCACCTTAATGGCATAAAAAAATTGTATCAATTTGAGTAATAAAACTTCTTAACTCGTAATAGTAAAGTTGAAAACATCTTGACCTGAAGTAAAATCCTATACAGCATTATTCTTTTCGAGTGCGGTCTTGAGGTTATTTACTGATAAGTAATAACTACTAACGTTACCAATATACAACCCTAAGATATTATATTTTTCTACAAAAGCAACATAACTAAATCCAAAACAGAAACAACTTAATATTATTGTTAATCTTAAGAAAACTTCTGTAGCATACATACCATCTACCATTTTGTTCGGTCGGCCATTTTGTTTGCTAGGTTAAACTTCCAGAAAGTTCGCTTTTGTTGGGCGAGACAATGTGTACGCTATCACCGGGCTGTTTATACCAACTTTGTTATTATCGTGTCTTGTTTACTGACATTCTTGGCCATGTAATTTTAGACATGATATACTTGAATCTGATATGCTTGCATCTCTTAAATGTTGAATGGGTGCTTTGTTTTTAGGGTACCGTACCCAAAAGGTTAAACGGGATCCTATTCATGATAATTCGCCTTCATGATAATTCGTATTCATGATAATTCGTCTGTCTGTCAGTCCGTCCGTCACGAGGCTGTATTTCAGGAAACATGATAGCTAAAGAGATGAAGTTTTCACAGATTATGACTGTTTTTCTGTTGCCGCGATAATAACAAAATCTCAAATCAGTAAAAATAACTCCCAAACAACAATCTTGATTATTTCCCGGTTTTTGGTACGGAACCCTCTGTGCGTGAGTCCAACTCGCATTTTGTCAAATTTTCTTTAAATACCAAGTATGCATCCGTGTTTTTAAGTTTTAACATGATATAATTTTTACCTATTTTAACAATTATTTTATACTAACAAGCTTCTGAAACTACGACAGATCATAATGAAACAGATATATACACAAATACGTTTTTGCAAAAAAAAACTTTACCCTCATTTGGTAAAAAGCACTGCTGCCAATACTGCCGTATGTCATCCATTTTGTTGATCAAATAACTTTTAACGAGCAAACAGGGGGTGATTTGAGTCTAAATACGAAACTGCCTGCGAAGGAAAAGTCTTTGAAGAAACCTGTCTAATCACATTGTGTATCAGAATTGCTATGTTTACAACAAAATTAGAAACTTTGTAAACCTTTTATTGTGAGATACTGTCGAGCCATTAAAACTTTTTAAATAGGTATAGTTTTTGTTTCACATAAAGACACTTCGTTCTCTAAATACATAAATTTTGAATATAAGTCAACTCCCACTAAAGTAAGATTTTAGAGAGCTTTAAAAAGTGATTTGCGCGCGCGCTACTCCATTATTAAATTGTAGTCTAGTTGCACCTTCCTACCCTTTTAATACAGAAAGGTGTCATCGGGATCAGAAAGACAATTAATGTCCTTTCCCTAGCTCTGGTACTGCATCAAATTTCATCAGGTGTCAAAACATAGGAGACAGATAGATATATTATTAGGGATCTAAGATTTCAAAAGTTTTTTTCGACTAAATCAGACACCTCATATAATCAGAAAAAAAGACAGAACAGACAGTTTGACTTTGGCCTTTTTCATTAAACCATTTTATTTATAAGGTATGTACCTATGTATGGGCGCTATGCACCAAATAAATGTCTTACAATCCCGGGATCTTCAAGCGAAGCGTGAAGAGGCACATCACAGGGCCGCCAACTTGAGGACCACTGTCAGAAGTCTTACGGATTGTGAGAGTGGCCCCCAATCGCTAGATGTGCCACGGCTTTCAATCTGGCTGGCGACTTCGAATTTGGCAAGCTAAATATAAAAAATAACGTTTCTTTCTTTCTTATTTCTTTTAGATACAAAACTTTTCAAAGTTAAAAATAATACAGTAACTAAATAGAGAGCCCTTTTATTTTTTATGTGACGGAAAATCAACATGGATGCTATGCCGGAAACGTATAAAAACCCTCACGTATCTTGCCTAACCGCCTACGATTGGTAGCCCCGGGTAATCCATCAGAAGGATACCCTAGGACTCTTAAAGAGAACTCTAGTCGTGGTCAGACACGTACCTGACCGATTTGATTAGAAGATTCATTGGAAGTACACATACTACGTATTGTAGTACAAAACTAGGGTAATCCAATTTGTATTTATGAGGCTGGTACAAATTTAGCGCAGTCGGGGTGTCATGGCGTCGTTACGTTTTTTTAATATGTGAGGTATGGGACGTTACTGAATACATAGTTTAATAGGTTGTAAAAGTAAGGTAAAAAGCTTTTCGTGTACATCAGGAAACTTATTGAAAAATATTAGTATGACTTTGACGGGAGCCTGGAAATTCCTACCGATGTCCGAGGACTAACGGTAGGCAGTGTATGGCTCCGAGAGTCCGGCATAGCATCCATAAGGTAAAAAGTATATTAGACTTTTGTTCTAGTCTGCGTCAAAGTACCTATGTGTACATAAATCAGCTGTTTCTACCTCAGCGTTGGTAGGAGCGATAGTTTGTGTAAGTACCTATGTATGCATTTTTAACTTTATTTACCGGTTTCACCTTACGAAATTTTCAAAGGTTAACAATGGTTAACACTGATGTTACAAAAGCGGTAACACGAAACCAGAGACATTCGAAGTGCAGGTATATTCATTATTATAATAAACTAGCTGACCCGCGCAACTTCGTTTGCAAGATAAATGAAGAACCGCTCTACCGATTTTGTGCAAACTTCACATAAACCATCTACTAAATAGTCCGAACAAAGTCTAAATATTTGGTTTGGATAAGTGAGCCTATCTTGAGTTATGAAATTACAATGAAAAGCGGCATTGATTTTTATATATATGTAAACTAAGTGTAGACATTTAGTTTAGTTTATTTATCTGTTTGTGTGGACCTTTTTACTCTGTGGTCCCTTACCTCTATATGTCACATTGACAGATCTAGACATTACTGGTTACATTGTAAAACTTAAAAGAAGTTGTAATTGCATTTATTTATTTTAGATTTATTATAAGTATAGATTGGGTGAATAATATTTGTGAAACAATAGCTCTTAATGTTGTTTCTCCTTACAGGTAAGGCTATTGTTATTTAATGTTAAGAATGTTGTGAAAAGGTGTTATTACTAGTTTATGTAGGTAATAATAAAATGTTGTTACTCCTTACAGAGCAACGCAATTTGGTTATTGAAGTCTTATTATTAGGTATGCAATGTTATTTAAATACAGACAGGGCTCATTACTGGAGTATGCGTTAAAGAAAGAGAGACTTCTATTAGAAATAAATAAGTCCTTAGATAAACAAACTGTAATTGATTTAATTGCCATCGGATTACCAAATTTTATTGCAGATAAAATTGATAGGAAAAGTTTAAAAGAAACTGAAGACTTATTTAATAATTTAAGATGTTTAGAACATATGGTAAACAAAAAATCATTTGATAAAAAGCTAGGCCCTTCAGAAAATAAAATGAAAGAAAAAAATGTGAAGCCGTTGATTAGTCCGTGTAAAATTTGTGAAAAAGAGAATAAAGGTAAACGTTACCATGTGGAATCTCAATGTTGGTTTAAAACTAAAAATAATGAGATACAAAAAAAAGATCAATTAAAGAGTGTTAACAATTCTGAATTGGAAATAGAATTAAATGAAATCGATCCAAAAAACTAATTGTGCCGCCATTAATAAAAATTAAATTACTAATAAATGATACTTTGGAAACATCAGGAATCTATGATTCAGGATCTAATGTGTCTTTAATAAATTCAAGGTTATTATGTTTAAAAAAAATACCTGCTCATGATAAAATTGCTGGTTTAAAAACAATTAATGGCGTAAAAAAATCAATAGGAATGGTAACTTTAAAAATTAAAATTTTTGAAATTGAAAAATATGTTAATGTTTTTGTTATAAATGAAGACAACTTCGACTATGATTTCCTTGTTGGGTTAGACTGTATACAAAAATTTAATTTAGCTTAAAATGAGAATTTAAATATCACTCAAAATGTCATTATGAGAAATATTATAGAATGCAAAAAAAATGAAAAAAAACTTCCTGGCGAGTCAGGTAGTGGCATAGAGGACAGTCAAGGTATAGATTATGAAAAAAAAGATGTGAATAGTACAAATAACCATAAAAGAGAATCCAGCATTAGTGAATATAAAATAAACTTTAATGAAAATATTGTTGTTGATAACTTTGATATTTCAATAAATGATTTAGGAAAAAAACAGAAAGCTGCTATTGATAAATTGATATGTAAATATAGTTCAGTCTTCGCTAAAGACAAATACGATATAGGTACGGTAAAGGGTTATGAAGCCCATATTGATTTGTTAATAGATAGATACTGTAGTAAAAGACCATACAGGTGCTCTATTGAGGACATGAAAGAAATTGAACATCAAATATCAAGACTGCTCCAAAATAAATTGATTGAAGAGTCATATAGTCCTTTTGCTGCTCCGGTAACACTAGCATTTAAAAAAGAAGAAGGAAGGAGATCAAGACTATGTATAGATTTTCGAGAATTAAATAAAATTGTAGTCCCCCAATCACAACCATTTCCTTTAATCGAGGATCTAATGGTTAAAACGAGAAATTGTAAATATTTTTCAACATTCGATGTAAATTCTGCATTCTGGTCTATACCACTTAAAATTGAAGATAGATACAAAACTGCATTTGTTACTCAAAATTCACACTTTCAATGGACTTGTTTACCTTTTGGTCTAAAAACATCTCCCGCCATTTTTCAAAGAATTTTAAGTAGCATTATAAGAAAGTATAAACTGTCCGATTTTACTGTTAATTACATTGATGATATTTTGGTATTTTCTGAAACTTTTGAAAACCACATTGAACATATATCTTTGTTATTGGAGGCAATTTTAGAAGAAGGATTTAAATTAAAATTCACAAAATGTAACTTTGCACAGGACTCGGTAAAATATCTAGGTCACATAATAAAAAACAATACTGTCACTCCTTTAAAAGATAATTTAATTGCCATAAAAGATTTTCCAATTCCAAAAACACAAAAAAACATACGGCAATTTTTAGGAAAAATTAACTTTTATGGTAAATATGTGCCAAATATTTCAATTATACTGGACCCTTTACATAATTTATTAAGAAAAGGAGAAAAATTCGTTTGGTCCAATAAATGTCAAGAATCCTTTGATACTATAAAAAAACTGCTCTGCTCAAAACCTATTCTAGCTATATTTGATCCTGACTTGCAAATACGCATTTATACAGATGCTAGCATACAGGGTATAGGTGCTATTTTAAAACAAATTCAACCCAATGGTGATGAAAAGCCTTGTGCATATTTTTCAAAAAAATTAAACGAATCCCAAAAAAAGAAAAAAGCTATTTATCTTGAGTGCTTGGCAATAAAAGAGGCGGTAAAATATTGGCAACACTGGCTTATAGGAAGAACATTCACAGTCTTTTCAGATCACAAACCTTTGGAAAAATTGAATATTAAATCCAGAACAGACGAAGAACTAGGAGATTTAACATATTATTTGTCGCAGTTCAATTTCAAAATAATATATTCTCCGGGCAAATATAATATAGAGGCCGATACTCTAAGCAGAAACCCTGTGTTGGAAGCATAGAGCAACGCGAATTGTCTAAGGGGAGACGGCATAGAACGATTGCTAGGTACAAATTTGTCTGTCATATTTTGCGGGTGACGGGGGGAAATCTTCCTCACCCACACTTTCTTAGACTCGCACTACAATGGCAATCAACTGTCAATACAAAGCCTATATATACACTTTAAACAATACACTCATAAATTTTACACACACATGATACATATTGTATCATATCACCCCAAGTTGCTCAACCAATCTATGAATTGATGTGACGTCCGGTAAAGTTGCTAAACAAATCTGAATATTATCTATACGTTTAAATAGGTGTAAATAATAATAACTTGTTATAAAATTACTTACTTAAACAAGATAATGCCATTTTTCTTCAGATTTCTTTAATCACATTTCTTTTTGTATTAATATCTAATTATTTCATCATTTTTACTAAATGACAATTCAACCGCGCACGCTGTCAACTAGACTTAGTCTAGTGAAAGAAACTTCAAGAAACAGTTTTTATGTAAGTGGGCACTTTTAGTCGTCAAAATGTCAAATTATTGCCAGAGGGGGTTTGCCAGCTTTGGCCTCTCCCTCTGTAAAGGAGCGCGATGCTCTGTGGTTGGAAGCATACGAAAATCAAGATAGCAGTTTAAAAGTAGTTAATTTTGTTAAATTAGAAGACATACAAAATGATCAACACAAAAATGAAAATATAAAACAAAATATAAACAAACTTATTTTCAAACATAATTTATATTATAAAAAAATTGGTAAAAATTTGAAGATTGTACTAAGTGAGGAGTTTAGTAAAAATATTATAAAACATGTACATCATTATTACTGTCACATAGGAAGACAACAAATGGAAAATAAGATTAAACCCTTTTATCAAGCTAAGAATCTATTGGACAATATAAAAAAAATATGCGAAAACTGTGATGTTTGTATAAAAAATAAATCTAGAGGAAAATATAAGTTTGGACTAATGTCTCACTTGGGTCCCGCTACCTATCCATTTGAAATAGTGTCAATTGACACCATAGGGGGATTTGGTGGTGCTCGATCAACCAAAACATATTTGCATCTTTTGGTTGATCATTTCACCCGTTACGCCTATATTTTGACATCCAAAACCCAGAGTGCGAATGACTTTATAAAACTTGTCAAAAAAGTAACACAAGATTATAAAATTGACTTAATTCTATCAGATCAATATCCCGGCATAAATTCAAAAGATTTAAAAATTTTTTTGGAAAAAGAAGATATACGTATAGTTTTCACTGCTGTAAATGCGCCATTTTCAAATGGATTGAATGAAAGGTTAAACCAAACGTTGGTTAATAAAATTCGTTGCAAAATTAATGAAACAAAGGACAAAATTGCTTGGACAACTATTGCTCATGAATGTACAGAAAAATATAACGAAACTGATCATAGTGTTACAGGGTTCTCTCCAAAATATTTATTGGAGGGAAAAAATGTTGACATTCTACCAAATGAACTGAAACAAAATATTACACATAATCATCTGATGCGAGACCGAGAAATTGCCTTGGAAAATAGTGTGAAATCACACAATTGTAATAAACAAAGATTTGATAAAAACAGGAGATATTATGAACTTAAGGTCGGAGATTCTGTATATGTTGAAAATGGAAACCGGTTAAACAGAAAAAAACTAGATGAATTGAAAATTGGGCCATATCTAATTGTTGAAAAAGTATCTAACTCAATTTACAGAGTGAACACGGCCCACAAAAAGCCAGAGTCGAATCTCTTTCATATTACAAAACTTATTCCAGTATTAGAGTAGAACAGTAAAACTCTGTTTTTAGAAAAAAATAGGGGGGGGGGGGGGAGATGTAAACTAAGTGTAGACATTTAGTTTAGTTTATTTATCTGTTTGTGTGGACCTTTTTACTCTGTGGTCCCTTACCTCTAAATGTCACATTGACAGATCTAGACATTACTGGTTACATTGTAAAACTTAAAAGAAGTTGTAATTGCATTTATTTATTTTAGATTTATTATAAGTATAGATTGGGTGAATAATATTTGTGAAACAATAGCTCTTAATGTTGTTTCTCCTTACAGGTAAGGCTATTGTTATTTAATGTTAAGAATGTTGTGAAAACGTGTTATTACTAGTTTATGTAGGTAATAATAAAATGTTGTTACTCCTTACAGAGCAACGCAATTTGGTTATTGAAGTCTTATTATTCACCAGATTCCTTAAAGATAATTAAGCTTACACATTATATATATAGAATACAGAAAACGAAAACGACCACCAAACTCCAGAACTCTATTGCTCTAACAGAAAATATTCATAAAATAAAAATACTTATTACTCTTCCATGGCAATTGCAAAAACAAAAATTGGATACTTCCTGATATCCATATAACATTCCAAAAAGGCAACTTAAGATCAAATTAAACCAATTTAATCATGTCTGCTTTGTACAGAACCTCCTAAAGACATACCTTTCGCTCAATTTCCTGCCTAAATTATGTTCAACGTTTCAAAATCAAAGGCTGTCAAAGACATTACTTACGAATATTAAAACCGGCGAAATGCGAGTTGAATTCGCGCACAGAGGGTTCCGTATCAAAATATGGCAAAAATATTAACTTTGTTGTATGGGAGCCCTCTATTTTTACCTGTTCAAATCCTACTTACCCATAGGCTGTTAAGCATAGCATTCATCTATGCCTAACAGCCTACGGGTAAGCCCTTGGAAGAAAACCCCAGGACTCTCAACCCTACATGGATGCTATGCCGGACTCCTACCGACTAAAACCACCACCTTACAACTGTCTACAGCCGAGGTAAGCCCTCAGAAGGATGTCCTAAATATTATTTTACTGTTTTTAGCATTTGCTGTCACAGCGGCAACAGAAATACATCACCTATAAAAATTTCAGCTCTCTAGCTATCACGGTTTATGAGATACAGTCTAATGACAAACAGAATAGGATCCCGTTTTTACCATTTCGGGTACGGAACCCTAAAAGTAAAATGCTTAACATCTCTGGTTCCGTAAGATACCTACCTTTCAATCACAATCGTGAACCCACTTGTTTTATTTCTAAGAAGTAAACATTATCTCCAATGTACGAGTATGTAAAAGTTGGAATGAATGATGTGTGGTTTAAGTTATAAGCCAAAGATGTTTTGGTATTCTCACAAACATTATTGTACTATCTTGTGTTACCCTATCTTTATTTAGGTGAGGAAATCCTCAAAGAGGCTATACCAGACCAATATAAACCATAAGATGTCCTACTAACGCCTACGGTCAAGTAATCTTATATCTCATATTGTTTTGGTTCGCGATTTTTACTTATTAGCCTCTCTCTATTAACCCTAGATAGATAATCTACGTCAAAATGACTCCGTGTGTTTCGATATATTGCTGTCTTGCTTATAATTCGCGCGAATCCGGAAAAGTGCTTTACAGACATTTCAGTCGCCGGGCGGAGCTATCGAGTGGCGGTCGTGACACCGAAGTAAGTATTCCCGTTTTCGCAATACAACAGGTATTGGAGTCAAAATGACGTATGATTATCTTTTACTTTTTTGTCGTGGACATAACATTGACATGTGCCTAAGCTGCATCTAATCGGTCTCCGTAGATTAAAGTGTTATAAATTAGTAGAGCCTATTGTCTCAAACTAACAGTATTACTGGAAATGACTCATTAGTCAAAAAAATGTGATTTCATGATTATAAGAGAAGTTCCTATTATATGTTTTGTTTTGTTACTTATATATAATAATGTTGTATTTGTGTTTTAACTGATATGAGAAATACATACACACCATAGTTCATCAAATTAAGTTAATAATCTTTGAAATAATAGCCGTTTAAAACTAAGGAGTAATTTTGACTTATGATTATCTTTTCCGTACATCTAAATAAAATTATCTTTCTAGGGTTAAAAAGAGTGCAGAGGGGCTTATGGCGAAACTTTGTCTGTAGCCTGTGACTCTGTCGCATTAAACTACGTCACTAGGTCACGTGGATAATCTGTTCAAAGTTTGAAATAAAACAAAAATGACAGCCTCAATTGGATTGAACTTTCATTATAAACGCGTTAGGGAGGGGCAGTCGGGTGAGAACGATTTCACGGCTTTTTTACATACATTCTGCATCACGGTTTTTAGGATCTTATGTTTTAGCTGGTCTTCAGAATGATGGAAGAATACTTTTTAACATTTCCATTTTCTAACGTTCTTGTGCTTCCTTTCCAGTAGCATGGCATTCGTTAAGCCAAAATAAAGCTCATATGGGCGGCTTGTAAAATTTAACAGCGTACAGTCACAATCTGTACCTGCCCATTTCAACATACCAATAAGCTCACAATCTTCGTTTTTTATGCCACTAAGGTGGCAGAGAAGCATACGGTCCGCCTCACATGGGACCGCAACAAATGGTAAAAATTGGGGCATAATTATAGTATAACTTATAATATGTCAAATCTTTATCCCCGAAGGAGGACGATATCAGTATTATGTAAGTACCTGACACTAAAATGTTCAAACGCCAACATCAGTCTGCCGCTCGTAACACACACCTTTCATACATAATTCAGAACGACCATCTTCCGTCTAATGTATTAGATCCGTTGCTAAATATTTATATGTGAATCCGCCAATCTACTAATGAATTTCACTTGTGCATCATAATTGTGGGCTATCAAACAACATGATTTATTCAAAGTAATTTGTACAAGTGGGATCAGACAAGGAGAAAGTTGGTTAACTTTATTAGGATATGTTCATTAGCTATATGGGGTTAAACCTTATTTATTTGTAAGCTTGCTTCTAAATCATGTGTATTTATTAAATTCTAACACTTCGCTAATACATGTATTATCGGTACACTCGTTTAAAGAATCGTGATAATTGTCTAGTAATAAGCATTCATAATTTATTAACAAATTAGAATTTACTTTAGTAATGTATATTTTAAGTGCAAAATATAGGTACTATTCTATTGGTAGCCGTACGCCTGTCTTAATAAATAATTTGTGAGGGTGGTTAGCCTGATTGTACAACACTACAGTTGAGTTTTGATTCCAATTTTCATGCTCTATGCTATGACCTCGTGCATAAAAAAATGGAGCTTTATAAACTCAAAATGAAACCGTACGGTGTCAAACAACCGGTTTTGAGAAATCACGGTTAGAGGTATATACCTTACCGTGATAGAAAGTTGAACTACAAGCACTCACAGATAATCTGATAGCAACAGTAAAAAAAAATATAAATGGGGATAAGGAGTTTGTATTATGCACTTATATCTATATTATAGAGGAAGATATAAACACTTTACTTAGATGGGAACGGCAAAGGCATACTAATAAATTCCTGCATTTCACCAGCTCTATTATTATTCTCTTTATTTAATTAATTAACTTACAAATTACATTTTTAAAAATAAATATAAAAACAAATACATTTAAAAATATAAGATATAGTATCCCACCGGCATCGGGTACAGGGACCAAGCTACCGGTGGTCAGGGCTCCAGAGACAGGAACCTCCGCACAATGCGTGCCGTGTCCAGTAACACTGCTTTTTGCATCACGCCCTTGATCCAGCTGCCCAACGCGAGCCTCTGAAGGTGTTGGTCGAGGCTCTTAGCTATAAGACCATTAAGACTAGTATTATTATTATTATTATTTAAAATTAAAAAGTAATACATTTATTGTTAAAAATTACAGAGAAACATAAATATTACATATCTATATTTACACTATTACTATCTAAACTAAACCTAAATAAGGCCCCCGTGGCATTGTGCCCAAAAGACTAGCAGCATTCCCCCTTTGAATAGCAATACCTATTCGTTGAGCGAGAAAACTGCCAGCCCTTGGGTCACCAGTTGACTCCACAAGGCGCTTTTTCAAATTCTTGAAAAATTTTTGCGCATTGGGACCCCATGGACCTAGGGTCTCGACACCGACTGGACAAAAACGATACGATGAGTCGAGACCCTTATATTTATTAATTTTAATATTTTCAGCCGCTTCCGCTGCGGCACTGGCTTTTAATTTTGTTTTAGGAAGATGGGACGGGGCTAGAGTGTCAACACAAGTTGCATCCCACACCAGGACCCGACCCATCTCCCACGATATCAAAGTTATACCATCCGGTCTCTTGCCATCGTCCCTGAAAACGCCGTTTGGCTCTAAGAGCGCAGGCACATTGGCGGTGGCAAGAGCACGGCGGATGATGTCATTCAGCGCAGCGTGGCGTTAGAAGCGGCCTGCGCTCTTTAAACATGAAAGACCATGATGCCCCAAAGTGTCAACGTTAAAACCGCAGGGGCATCGATGTGGAGCGCAAAGCGTGACGCCAAGTCTCAAACCAACTGAAATTCTTAGGATGTCCGGTTCCAAAAAAGTTCCGGTGTTGGCTATAGGGAAAGCTTTCAACCAATCACCGGATTCCTTTCTACTGAGCGCTAATAATCTGGCCCGATCCGGGCCTAGACTAGCATTTAAAAAGGAGTCAAAGGTTAATTTTGACATAGCGTCGTCCCAGCTCCGTTGTAAATTTGGATGGGTGGGTAAATTTTGACCCGGACAAGCCATTAGCCAAGCATTCTTGGCATCTGTAAGGCCAGTCGTCTCATAGTCTGTAAGACAATTCGTCAGAATTTTACCTACGAGACTCGACGTGGCATGTGCAGATGACAAAAAGGCTGGCAAAGCCACACTAGAAATTTTGCGGATGCCTAGCCCACTTTATTTAATGGGAAGAGATGCCTGGGACCAAGATTGTTCGCTCAGTTGTATATTGAGAATTGATTCCAAAGAAGATTTGATTAACGAATCAATAGAAAATAAATGACTTTGATGTTTCCAAAAAGGACAACAGCGAAGCAAATAAATAGATTTGGGAACAAACATACAAAATTTCAGAATTGTGATTGCGTAATGTGAACTAATAGAATGTAGCCGATCTACATTGGATTCAAATTTTGAAATTTTTTGTGCTATTAATTCGGGAATAGCATCTTCAAATATAGGGGACCCTAGGAGGTAAAGATTCTCTCTGCTAACAATTTTAATATTCGGACATAGGGAATTGAATTTTTCAACGAGTTCCGAATTGATGTGATTATTATGAAAAAATAATTCACACTTATTAAAATTTAATTCCAAACCAATTAAATGAAATTTATTTTTAATTTCTATAAGATCTGACAGAACAGAATCTGCATCACCTCCAAGAGTCCCGTCATCTAAATACCAGACGTTAAATTTTGACTTTAAATTTTGGATGATGGGGTTAATGGCTAGGCTGAAAATGGCTGGTCCGAGGGGATCACCCTGCTGGCAACCGACTTCAGAAGAAAGTTCGTTGCATTTATACATTAATTTGGAAGGTTCGTGATAAAAAATAAAATTAATATTAATAAAAATAAATAAAATTAATATTTGTGAACATTCTCACACAACATCATCTAGCCCTAATTAAGCTAATATAACCTTGTGCTATGGGATCTAGACGACTAAAAAGCATAATTTATATATTTATAAATACATACAGTTATTATAGATAAATTACACCCAGACAGAAAATTCAATATGCTCATCACAAAAAGGAATTGGTCCTGGGTGGGAATCTGGGTCCTGGTGGATCCTGGGTATCCACTACCTTCGAATCCATAGTCAGACACACTAACCACTGGACCTCGGAGGTCAGTCGAGTAATAGTTCCTTTTTTTTATAATTAGCTCGCCAAATTGACGTCGCCACTAGCCTGATGGAAAGCCGTGGCGCATATAGCGATTGAGGGACACTTCTGACAGTGATCCTCAAGTTGGCGGCCCTGTAATGTGCCTCTTCACGCTCCTCTTAAAGAACCCGGGATTGTAAGATGAGGGAAGCACGTGTGCGGGCAGGTTGTTTCAGGTTTTTATAGTTCGACAGAGGAACGATCTTTTGAAACGCTCTGTTCTGGCGAAGATTCTCACCACTCTGTGTATGAGTGGTATCTCTGCCCGGCACGCGTTGAAAAGCTCTTCAGAACATTCGCCGTGATACATTCGGTAGAAGGCAGCCAAGGACGCTATGGTTCTTCGCTGCGCCAACGGTTCGAGGCCTCCCGTCACCTCGGGACTACCAACCTCTCTAACCAACCTCTTATAGGGTTTAAAACCTACAGGGTCACGTGCTGGATATTTGCTGCTGTAATGTTTCTATCCACCCATAAGGTTTTGAACTTAAATTTACTCTAACATACTTTTCAGAAGTATAAAAAAAACCGCCAAGTGCGAGCTAGACTCGCCCATGAAGGGTTTCTTAGCAGCAAGTAACATAATATAAAAGTTCTTATAGCTCGTTGTAACTTTGATATTTTTCTAACCGAAAATTGCGGTTTATGACGTATTAAAAAAAACTACCAGCTCTGTCTCGTTTAAACTAATTTTTTGTTGGTAGTTATTATGGCAATGTACATCATATTCTTTTACATATTCTTTACATATTGTTTTTAGACTTATTACATTTTTCCACTTTGGAAGTGTCTCTTGCGCAAACTATTCACTTTAGAAAAAAATGATGTTATAAACCTCAATAGCATTTTAGAAGACCTATCTATAGATACTCGCGCTCGTGGCCCCGCGGACTCAGTGTTCTGTAAACGATCACTGCAGTAAGCAACTTTCACTATGGCCGGTTCATGGATGGGTGACCATCCATGTGATCACTTTGTGACATTTATTTGAGCGTTTCCGTGCTTCGGAAGGCACGTTAAGCCGTTGGTCTCGGTTGCCAGTAAAATGGCAGTCGTTAAGCTAAGTTGTTGTATTTCAACAGCAGGCAGTCACAACCTGCGCCTGTCCATTTAAACACGGCAATACGGCTCACCACCTATTACGTGGGACAAATTATACAAAGGTGAAATGTGGGCATATAATATGCCTCTGCCTATCCCTTCGGGGATAAAGGCGTGACCATATGTATGTATGTATCTATAGATACCCCACATGTATGGTTCTGACGAAAAAAAAATTTTGGGTTTCAGTTTCGAGTATGGGGACCCCCAAAATTTACTGCTTTTTTTAGTTTTATATAAGAATCTTAATGCGGTTCACGGAATACATCTAGTTACCAAGTTTCAATAGCATAGGCCTTATAGTTTCGGAGAAAAGTGGCTGTGACACACGGACGGACAGACAGACAGACAGACAGACAGACAGACATGACGAATCTATGAGGGTTCCGTTTTTGCCATTTGGCTACGAAACCCTAACAAGGAAACGCTACAATTGGTAACCTATCTCGAGAGCAGAGCTATGAGCGCTTACGTATAATAAAGACTAATAAGTGTATATCTAACCATAAAATACTTCGTAAAATAACGTGCAAAGTATAATATTTTTTATCCCACTGTAGTACATGCCGTAAGCAAAAGCTCATTTTTATCCCTGTCTGAACAGATGCTCTAAATATGCAAATCTGACGTACCTCTTCCATTACGTTAAGCAAAATAACATGTTACCCAAAATGGCTATGTTATTATACCAATGAGAGCCTAAATATGTAACAATTTGCAAAAGATAGGAAGATTTTCCACATCATTGTGTGTTAATATCTTCGTTTTGAGAATGAAATAACAAAATACAAATCAGTTTTGATGAGAAGTAATCGAGTGAATATCGTCGTGATTATGAGTTTCCGCGTCTACATCTTCTACGAATAAGCTACGTAAGCACTACGCTCTCTACGAATAAGCTACGAAAGTTCTACGCTTCGTCTGATAATAATGACGTGTTGAAAATCTGATAGTGTTGAATTAATAACATGTGTCAATAATACGATAGATTACTACTTTATACAATACTAGCTGATGCCCGCAGCTTCGCCCGCGTAAAATTTGTTCCCGCGGGAAGTTATTCCCGGGATAAAAGGTAGCCTATGTGTTATTCCAGACTATAATGTATCTCTGTACCAAATTTCAGCCCGATCCGTTCAGCGATTTGAGCGTGAAAGAGTAACAAACATCCACACTCACAAACTTTCGCATTATACAATATAGCTTCATACAGTATTTTTACACTCATAGAATTCGGGACTTCAAGTGAAATACTTTTTACTAACTACTAGAGTCCCGATTTCGATAAGTATAAGTACTCCATACACATTTTAACTTAAAAATCTATAAGTATATGTGTTGTTTTTTATTTATCGACTCAAAAAATGTATTAAACCTTTACAATACGAGTATAAACTGCTTATGTTGAGTTCAATTGAATCAAAAATATAGCAGAAAGATTATGTATGTATTTGGATACGGTTACCATTTTTCTAGAACCCATAGCACAAGCGTGTATAATCATAGTTTGGCCTAGATAGCGCTCTATAAATATGTAGTGTCAGTCGGATGAGTGGACGGACAGACGGACTGAATGGTTCCTTTTCCCCTTTTATGGTACAGAACTTACAACTATCTGTGTAGTCGTTTAATCTGAAAGTCACACACTTTCTTCCCGAACACAATCTGCCATGGCGGCTTAACTGGCTGTCAAACTAAATTGATATATCGGACTGTTGTTCCTATATTACCGGGATTACGCTGTCAATACGAAAGCTATATGTTTTATAGGTATTCAGGAATTTCAGCTTAATACTCGTACCAATGATTAATGTCTTGGGGCTTTGTTTCTTAAAATATTTTTATACTAGTTTTATGCCCGACAACTTTGCCTGTGAAGAGCTCCTTAGAGTCCATTTTGAATGCTCTGCCTTGGTTTCCCAAAAGTCTACATTGTTAATTAATTGTAACATATCTTAGAAGGTCGATAGAACTAGTCATGGAAACCCGATGCTACGGTGACCACCAGCAGCCGAGAGACCGTATTCTTGCTTTCCAATTAAGGGGTAAAAATCAAGTAAGGCATATTAAATTGTTCAACTTAAGTGACAGTGTTTCACTCAAGACCTCACAGCTTCCAAAACAGCAGCGTGACATTCGAGTTCTGCTCACGCCTCATGCTCCAAGAAGCGGGATAGCACCCGAACCAACCCCCAAGTCGTGATATAATACCCAAAACCCCTAGAAGAGGCCACAGTGGTAGCCAAGGTGTATTGGGAATCCTGGGTCATCCTTTGGAGGGCTTGCCTAGGGCTCCCATCCGTAGGCATTAGGTAGAGAACGTGTGGTTTTTATTCAGTAAGAGTTCGTCATAGCATCCATGACGAATTTTCCTCATGTTAAAAAAAAAGAAGCCGTGATTTTATACTCTCACCCGAGTTCCGCAGTCATCGGCTTGGGCGCCGCCGACGTGTCTTCGCTGAGGACTATCGACCTCCATGACCGGGGGCCTGAGGACGGTGAAAGGGCTTCTCACCGTCCTTACAGAAGCAGGCCCATGACGGCAACGTGACATGAGGAATTCCCGCACACCCCCCCCTTAGAAGCAGAATCACACCCGAAACCCCCCAAAGACTCGGGATAGCTCCCGAACCACACCCTGGGCGAGGCTGCAGTGGCGGCCGTGGGTCTGTTGCGAGTCCTGGGACATCCTTCCTAGGGCTTACCCGGGGCTCCCAACCATAGGCTGTTGTGCGTTACATTAGGTTTTTTAGACTGTAGGAGTCCGGCATAGCATTCATGATGGATTTTCTCTCACGTTAAAAAGAAAGCCGCGATGGTAGCCAAAGTCTGTGGGACATCCTTCCGAGGGCTTACCCAGTGGACCTCACGGCTAGTTCTCATTAACATAACTTATAGTTACTCAAAACTTAGACCACGAACTTGATAATCAAATAAAATGTCCCTAATTACGTTTGCTGACATTTCTGACAGTTGGTCTGTCAGAATATCGTCACGGTAACCCTTGTCAATAGAAAGTGTTTGAGAACGTGATCCCGGCTTTACAGTGACGGGCCAATATTGGCTGAATCCGGTTGATATCGAATGTGTTTATTTGAAGGTAGCTTTTTATTGTTTTGTTTGTACCGATACTTTTCAAAGGAAACCTTAATATTACATTTTTTATATAGTTAGTTTTGTATTTCAATCTTCATTTCGTTGAATTTTTGGAAATGATTTCTTTTTGTATGAATTCATGTATATGATTGAATGAGGAAAATGTATTATGAAATTGAAAGCCTTCAGGGTTTCAGTGATATTATTTCTTGGCGCCATTGAGCCAAAATATAATTATTGTCAATACACTAACAACTGATGAATACATTTTAATTCTTTTATTTTCTTATATCATAACCTTTTGTATTATTATTATGTCTCTCTGTTTCACAGGTATCTTCTTTTTTTTTTCTTGCGAAGATACCTGGTCTTTTGATAGGCTTATATGGGGACATACTGGTCCAACATGCAGAGGCCCTTTGAGAATTTTAATCTATTAGGCAATGGGACCCCCACTGCACACTATCCACGCTCGCCTTATGTAGAAGAACGGTAATAGACCATGTACAATGGGAGCTAAACTATTGTAAAATATGCTAACTACAAAATGGGCTATTGATTGGGGGTTTAATGGACTGAGTGAATTTGTTATATGGATGAAGACGGCGTCTGCCATTTCAATATATTATTATTAAAATTCTGGCTGACGGTGACTCGCCAACTCACTAGATGGGCCCCCCTATACAATCGCCATAGGCCCGTAGGCCTGTGAGGCGACAGAGGGCAACACCGGTGTGAGCGGCTAGGGGTGTCGAGCGGTGCGGCGCCGGTTATTATTATTATTATTATGTAGATGGGGCTACATCACGTTGACCTCTAGATTTGAGGCAAACGGCAAAACTACCTCGGCAAGGTCAGCAACAGTCGACCGAGGCATCAGGGCGCTTGGGAAAGAAACCGACGGACTATTCGGGCATTGTCAAGCAAGACAGCCCTCTGCATCCCAGCTACCACCGCGTTCCCACTAATCCCGAGCTTCCTAAGATGGTCTGGGAGGCTCTTTGGGATCAGACCATTGACCGATATAACAACCGGGATTATTTCTGTGGACATCACCCTCCACATATCGGTAACCTCATGCGCCAGGTCCAGATACTTTCTTTTCTTATCTGCTTCGGCTCGTATGAGGTTCTCGTCATAGGGGATGGTGATATCCACAAGAAACACCCGGGACTCTGACCGGTCCATTAGCACGATATCAGGCTTATTCGCTAGAATAGTCCTGTCCGTAATGACGGACCGGTCCCAGTAGAGCTTTGCGCGGTCGTTTTCAAGTACGGCTTCCGGCAGGTACCTGTAGTATGGTAGCCTCTGATCGATGAGGCCATATTTAAGGGCGAGCTCCTGATGAAGTATCTTGGCTGCTTGGTTATGCCTGTGCAGATACTCAGTGTTGGCAAGCATAGAACAACCGGAGGTCACGTGTCTGAGGGATTCACCGGGTTGACGACACATGCGGCAGATGTCCGCTGTCCCATCCCTCAAGATGTACCTCCTATAATTGTTCGTCTTGACAACCTGATCCTGTATCGCACAGACAAAACCCTCGGTTTCCCCAAAGAGGTCACCGTAACGCAGCCAGTGCACAGACGCTTCCCGATTTACATGTGGCTCATGTAGAGCTTGGTAGAAGCGTCCGTGCAGCTCTTTACCCTTCCACACGGCCTCGCGCTCAGAGGTACCAAGTACCGTAGGAGCACGCCACTCGATTTTGGCCAAGGATAACGGAGTAAGTCCTTTATCGCATTCCTTGACCTCTCCATGAAGCACACCGTTCGTCTTCGACAGGAAATAATTCCTGAGATTGCACACCTCTCGATTATGCATGACCTTGGCACTAAGAAGGCCTCGGCCACCGCACTTTCGCGGGATGTACAACCTCATAACCGAAGATTTCGGATGGAGCATTCTATGGAGGGTCATGGTAGCGCGGACTTTCCTGTCCAGGGCGTCCAATTCGGTCTGAGTCCACCTGACCACGCCGAAGGTATACAACAAGACGGGCATCACCCAGCCATTATACGCCCGCGTTTTGTTCACGCCCGACAATAGGCTAGTACACACCCTTGCCAAGCGCTCCCAAAACACGTCGCAAACAGCCTGTTTGACGCCCCCCATGTCGACACCCAAATTCTGCGACATGCCCAGGTACCGGTATGTTTCCCCCTCGGAGAGTGAATGAAGGCTCACTTCATCGGATACAGGTATACTATCCGATGAAATGACTCTCCCCCCCTCCACATGAAGAACCGCACATTTATCTACTCCAAGCCCCATGCCGATGCCACTGCTGAAATCACATGTGATATTCAACAATTGCACCAGGCCTGCAGCATGTGGAGCAAACAACTTGAGGTCGTCCATGTAGAAAAGGTGAGATACCTTTGGGCCTCCTCTCCGAAGCCGAAAGCCCGTCCCTGACTTCTCCAGCAGAGTGCTTAGAGGATTCAGGGAGAGACAAAACCATAGTGGACTCAAACCATCGCCCTGGAAGATACCCCGTTTCACCTTTATAAGGTCTTCAGCAGCCGACAGTCGCACCCCGGACAGACTAAGCATTGTGCTCCACTGCCCCATACAGGTTCCAAGGAAGTCTCGAACTGTAACGTCTATCTTATACAGCTCGAGGACCCTTTTCAGCCATGTATGAGGGACCGAGTCAAACGCCTTTTTGTAGTCTATCCAGGCTGCAGA
This sequence comes from Miltochrista miniata, assembly GCA_933228765.1. Classification (NCBI taxonomy): domain Eukaryota; kingdom Metazoa; phylum Arthropoda; class Insecta; order Lepidoptera; family Erebidae; genus Miltochrista; species Miltochrista miniata. Next base: position 19,687,907 of record OW121773.1, read on the forward strand.
TAAATTACGTCGGTTGCGTTTGGCCTGTTGACCAACAACCGCGTCTATCAGGAGGAGCTCCTTAGTACCACGACTCCCTCGCCTACATCCGTTTTGTGTAGCAGCGAGGATCTGACAGTTGTCAATGTGACTCGCTACTTTGGCCTCTAGAACAGATGTAAGTGCCTTGTAGAGTGTAGGGAGGCACGTAATGGGACGATATTGTGATGGATTCGTGGTACTTTCGGATTTTGGAATCAAGTGAGTGACCCCAGTAGTGAGGAAGTTTGGGAGCATTTTTTTGTCCAGGGCCTCTTGGAACTGTCGTGCAAGAGTTTCGTGGGAGGTCCGGAAACCCTTCAGCCAGTAGTTCTGCAGCCCATCGCTCCCTGGGGCTTTCCAGTTTGGAGCTTTGGTAATCGCTGCGCGAACATCATCCTGACTGAGAGTTACCGGATCCATCTGTGGTAAGTCCACACACGACTCCTCAATGACCTGCATCCAGGGCCCCTCCACATGCTCCACAGGTCGTGACCACAGGTTGCGCCAAAATGCAACCAGCTCCTGTCCATCAGGACGCTCAGTTGAATTACTGGCCCTGGGCTTCTCGATTGACCTGTAGAACTTCCTCTGGTCACTCACGAAGAGGTGATTCTGGTGATACCTCTTTACTCTCTCCGAGTATCGCCGGATTCGTTTGCTCCAAGCTGAGACCTTCTGTTTCAGGGTATCTATGCGGTCCATCAGTTGCTGAGCATTGGGATTTGCAGGGCCTAAGTCACAACCTGCAAATGCTGCTCTGACGAACCGCAAAACTCTCGGTCTCCTGTTGCCTTCCCTGAAACTAATCAGTTTGCCGATGAGGACCCTGGCCTCAGCGATACGATGTTCAATTCTGCGCTTCCAAGCAGGCTCAGCGTCTCTCACTCGCCGAGCACCGGCAGCTGTCACCTGACGATTTGGCTGGATCTTGGCTCCGATGTATCGGCAAACTGCCATCGCGGCGCCAAACAGAATTGAATGCGTCTCGGTGAGGCCGCTGCTGTTCTCCAGATACGGAAGCAGTGACATGTTAACGGCCTCAACGACATCCCGATTTTGGTGGCTTTGAGCAATTCTGGGAATCCGGGGCCTCCTTTCGAGAGGCATCTCACGCACTTCCAGAATCGCCTCCTCAAGGATCCTTCTGATTTGCTCCATATCCTGGGAGACTGTTCCCTCCCCTTCCTCATCACGAGCCACAGGTCGAGTAGTGCCGTCCGTCACAGCATCAGCATCTTCATGCTGCACTGAAACAATAGACACCCGTCCCTGTGCGGGTGCAAGAGGAGGGGTAGGAACAGCCTCGAGTCGTAGTTGTTCGAGTTCGTCTGCACTAAATGCGTTAGAACGCAGTAGGAAACGAACCCGATCAGCCAGATTTTGGTCAGTGATGTGGGATAGTGACGGCTCAAGAGCCTGAAAGCTGCGTAGCATTCTTGCTCGACGCCCCGTTCCACCGGTTTCTCCCCCAGTCGCCCCAAAGTGGGCGCGCATGATGTTGGCATTTTGTTCTCTGGTCCATCTCATGCGTCGCCCTCCACCGGGTGCGGAAGCCTGTTGCTGAGTCCTCGCGGGCTCTGCAGACGTCAAGCCTCCCGGTGGCGATGATGGTGGGGTGTTGGCCCGACGAGTTCTTCGTGCCGAGCCAGGTCTTCGTCTTCTATCGGATAAAAATGAACTCATCTTGGGCGGTTAATAGTGGGGTGAAACAGTCACCACAGGCAGAGCCCCTTACCTGTAGAAGGCTATATACAGCGGAGTTCGCCTGGTACTCCGAGGGGACCGCTTGAGACCCAGTCTTTTAAGCACCCTGGGCCATGCAGCCACTTCGGCACGGTGCCTCACACCTTGGGCTAGTGCTGGTTACTTGCGCGGATGGAACAACTATTGCCACAATAGTTGTTCCACCCGTGGGCGATGGGCTCACCACATTCCAACGCCTTCCTTATCCTTCATTATTATTATTATTATATAAGTACAACTACAGACGCTTGGTCCGTACCATTTTTTAATTAGTTTATAAATGTAATAAATTTAAGTTAATATCTGTCTCCGCGTTAGACAAATCAATAACACAGGTCTGCAATGGTTTTCCTCTTTGAAATCTGAGCAACATTTTCTATAGTTTCTGATGTGCTGATTACGAGAAAAATAATAAAAAAAATCCTACACGTCAGGATTTTTTGATATTGAATATTTAAGATTTTCTTCAAAATGTCTGAGCGCCTACCTTTTGAAATTTATAAAACGTCATAAAATTACTTAAGTTTTATTTTTATTGCATTTAATTAGTGTAAGGGGACATAGAAATTCATGCAAATCAGTAATTTGGTAATTACTACGTAAAAAGTATAGGTAATTCGCCTTAACCATGTTAAAACGGGTAATTTTGACTTAATTTTGTAATAAAATAAAAAAAAAATACCTAGTAGTAATATTAGATACCTATTTTTGTTAATATTATTAGAAAAGGGTGTAATAAAGATAAACCAAAGGGTTTTTGTATAAGTACCCACACTGATTTAGAAAATTAACAGTTGTATCTTGAAACATGAACTTTAAAATGTCATTGCGAACTTGTTTAAATTCTACAAATTGTTTTTGTAATATCTCCCGGAATTTTATGGTTATAAAACAATGAAACAGCATTACAGAGTTAGTGAAAAATATTTACAAAAGTTATTTTGGACACGTATTAAGTAACCAAGACAAAACTTCGACACCTCATAAACTTTGTTCGACTTGTTTATTACAATTTCGCAAGTATTTAAAAGGCCAGAAAAATAGCTTCAAAATTGTTTCATCTATGCTATGAAGAGAGGCTAAAGACCACGATAAAGATGGCTACTTTTGTTTTTGTGACATAACTGGATACAAATCTAAAATAAAAGGGACATAAACAAGCACTAAACTTCATTTCCTAAATTCGCACATTGATTACTTCCCAGAAAATATAGGAGCCGTTAGCAAAGAACAAGGCGAAAGATTTTAGCAAGATTTGAAAGAGCTTGAAATCTGGTATCGTGGAAGATGGAATACTAGCATGATAGCGGACTATTGTTGTTTATTGAAGCGCGACGATCCAAACCGGAAATTTAAGCGAAAATCGCACAACCGAAGGTTCCAGGAAAAAAGAACCAGGTTCCACATATAAAATTTACGTGTAATTTAGACTAGTAACAAGTTATTAATATATTTTAGTCGTTTTATAAGTTAAAGGAAATGTACTTTTTTAAATATATATTTTTTTTGAGAAAACGTGGGTCTTTTTTTCTATTTTCTATCGGGGCCTTTTTCGAAAAATCTGGAGGTGATGGAGAAAATCTAAGTACATATTCGTAATCAGCGCACCAAAATACCCTAGGATCAGCTATCAAATTCCAGAGAGGAAGTTATGACCCTCATTTTGCAGGCCTGTGTAATTATAACCTATAATAATATAATTATAATAATAATCTAGGATGTAATATAAAATAATTAAGCTAGTAGCGGCCCCGACCGTGTCGTTGCCGCTCTAAGTCAACGTCAAGGGCACGCGTTTTTTATAAAGGACAAGAGAGTATCTCTCGCCTTATCGTCCCTTCGCCGGATCGCCATTTATAGGTTATAATCCCTCACTTGCTCTGCAGTCGCAACTTGAGCGCGAGTTATTAAGCGCGCAGTCGCGTCGTCACTGCTGTCGTCTGTGTAGTAGACACAGAGTGTTTGTTCATCATCACGCCTTTATCCCCGAAGGGGTAGGCAGAGGCATATTATATACCTACATTTCACCTTTTTATAATTTGTCCCACGTAATACGTTGTGAGCCGTATTGCCGTGTTTAAATGGACAGGCGCAGGTTGTGACTGCCTGCTGTTGAAATAAAGCCTTCAACTTGGCTTAACGACTGCCATTTTACTGGCAACCGGGACCAACGGCTTAACGTGCCTTCCGAAGCACGGAAAAGCTCAAATAAATGTCACAAAGTGATCACATGGTAGGTCACCCATCCATGGACCGGCCATAGTGAAAGTTGCTTACTGCAGTGATCGTTTACAGAACACTGAGTCCGCGGGGCCACAAGCACTTCGTGTTGTGTGCCTTGAAATTGCGACCACAGCATGCGAGACACTTTGGAGGATTTGGGATTTGCGTGATGTTGTACGCACTATAACCACCTTTTCGTACGTCAATCCCTGCGATTCGTGAACCGTTAGTGTGCGAGATCCCTCGTTGTTAACGTATTCCTGGCTGATTAAGAGAGCTTTCTCAGCCTGGGTGTGGACGAGGTATAATGTGTCATCCTGTTTCGGGATCTCCGCACCTGTGACAGGTCTCAACGACAGTGATTTAGTACGGTTTTTGAACGAGTATATGCCACTATAGATTTCACTGGGGGCATACGCTACATCCTGGGGGTTTCTGTACGTACATAACAGCTCTTTTGTTATGTTAGTAATAAGATTGGGTCTATTATAGAATAGTGGGAAAAGGTTGTCTCTATCTATGTACGGAAGCTGATTGTTATCACCGATCAATAGGGCTTCGCTGGCTTTGACAAGCTGTATTGACATTACTATGGATCCAAAGTGGTTCATAAGAGCCTCGTCCACCATGAGGCGTATACACGATTCGCCCTTACTCATTCCTTTGACCAGAAAGGATGCCATAGTCCGCGCTCTTGTTTTGACACGATCGCCTATTCGGGGCTCCAGCTTGTCCCTAAGATCCCTGCCGATATCATAACCTTGCCGAAGTCCATTGGGCTTAAGTCAACCAACCTGTTTCACAAACGCATGGTCAAACCTTCTCAGGACTCGGTGTTTGCTTACAAAACACTGAGTCATCGGGGGCTCGAGTGCTTCGTAATAAATAACATAGTGAAAATGTTTTTTTTATGCCTCGGCCTATCCCTTTATACTATTACAGTGACATAAATGAAGAATAAATGATCACTGTAGTAAGCTACATTTATTATGGCTGGTTATGAATGTGTGACCACTACGTGACCACTTTGTGATATTTATTTACGAGCATTTCCGTGCTTCGGAAGGCACGTTAAGCCTTTGGCACCGGTTTCCAGTAAAATGGCAGTTGCTAAGCCAAGTTAAGGGCTGGGGAAGGATGGGGCCTGAAAACTTTCAAAAACGTGTCACATCCTGCGCCAGTCCTATTTAAAAACACGGTAATACCTACCCCTAACCACCTATTACGTGGAATAATTTCTAAAAAAGTGAAATGTGGGCATATTATTTAAATGACTTAATACTTAATATGCTTCTGCCTACCCCTTCGGGGATTAAAAACCTGATATGGATGACGGACTTCAAATTCCAATAAATATTTCATCATAATCCCAGCTCTATAGAAAACGAATAATGATGTCATACCGCCTTTCACCATTGAGCTGTCTATAACAAGCTTATTGCTTTGATGCTTTCCTTTGAAATATTATTATCTATACTAATATTTTAAAGTTGGAGAGTTTGTTTCATTCGGATAATATCAGAAATGCTAGTTCGAATGGTAAAAATCTGGCCAAGTGGGAGTCGGAATCGCTCATGGAGTATTCCGTTCCAAAAATCCTCAAAAAGTCACGTTTGTTGCATGGTAGCTCTCGTTAATTATCAATATTTTTCTGATTTTGGTTTTTTTTGTAAGAGCGGTAAAAGAAATATATCATCTGTAAAAAATCAGATCTGTAGCCTACACGGTTTCTGTGATACAGCCTCGTGACGTACAGACAGACAGACGGACACCAACGTCTCATGATTATGGTCCCGTTTTTAGCCGTTGGGTACGGAACTCTAAAATAATTGCAAGCCGAACTCGCGCACATAGGGTTCCGTACCAAAAATCGGCAAATATACAGCAAAAATGATGTTTGTTAAATTAATGCCCCCCTTTAATCCCCCTTTTCTTCTGATTTTCGTATAGAATACGAATTTTTATGTCACAACGCCCTACACCATTAAGCTGACTATAGCTTTTCTTATACTAATTCTTATTAATACTAATGTTTGTGTGATCCACAAAAGTTTGTTTTGGAGTTTGGGTGTTTTCTATGTATAATATGTAAATATTTAGAAAACATAAGTATTTATATCGTCTAAATCCCATAGCACAAGCTTATATTAGCTTAATTTGGGCTAGATGATGTTGTGTGTGAATGTCCACAAATATTTATTTATTTCATTTATTTTATTTATTTTATTTATTTTATTTATTTTATCTATTTCATTTATTTTATTATTATAGCTGAACAGTTTGTTTGCTTGAGTGTAGTAATTTCTGATTATCTCTGGTAATCAATTAATTAATGATTAATTAATTAGTTAATTGTAGTAAACGCTGGTTTGAATTTAAAAATCCTATTGTGTTGAAACACTACACACATACCATCAAAGGTAAAATTTCTTTGGTCCCATAGATCTTATGTACAACTAATTATATCATTACTTTCATTGTTTCAGATAAAACAGCAGAGTTTAATAAAGCTGCAAAAACGAGAAAAGAAATAGGAAGGTACGTACTGGATTATCATTATTTTGTTGAATTAATAAAAGATCATTATTTTATTTATTCTCTCCTCTGATCATGACATCTCTACCCGATACTCGTTGTCCAAAAAATCCTTATCGTAATTTTTCCATCCGTTTAGGAGCTATAATGCTAGAGACAGATACACTATCTATACTCATAACAACTTTCGCTTTTTCTTCAGGGTAGAAAAATATGTTACTTTATAAAATACTACAACTGCTTTTTTGTATAAAAAAGGTATACAACGCCAAACATACACATCCTTCTTAATAATTCACTACTATCACAGTGAGCAATATTCGTGAGTGGTTCAGACGAAGCTGGGAGCAAAGTGCTAATATTGGCTAATGCATGTCTCGTACTGTTTACTACCTTGGGACATACGAACTATGTATGGCTTGAAGTGCTTACTGTAACTTGGTATTTAGTTTTTAAACATGATTGTGGGTTTACAGTACCTATATGGGCTTCTTCAAAAGGGAGCGCGAGTGAGAGTGCGAGTGAGAGTGCGAGTGAGAGTGCGAGTGAGAGTGCAAGTGAGAGCGCAAGTGAAAGCACGAGAGAGAGTGCGAATGAGAGCTCGAGTGAGAGTGCGAGTGAGAGCGCGAGTGAAAGCACGAGTGAGAATGCGAGTAGGAGTGAGAGCGTGAACATTAATATATTATACAAAATATTTATAAAAGAACCATTTTAACCACAATCAAAACTTCAACCAAAAATCACTTGAAAATACAACTACATGCGTTTGGGAGCTATAAAGTGATAGCTGTTGTAAGTTTAGTCAGTGTCTGCACACTGACTAAACTTACAACAATTCTCGCTTTTCGTTAGTTAATTTGGGACACAATAATATATAGTGGTATATATATCTGATTGAGGTAAAGATTTTTGTTTCACACACACCGTAGGACGAATGAATACCCATCACCCTTCTTTTTGGGTCACGAGTTAAAAAGAAATATTCGAGGTTCACCACAAACAAATGGAACCACTCTAAAAATCCAACGATCTTCATTTATTCAAGGCTTCACACATCGCTAGCCCTACTTACACACATACACGGACGCCATTATGAGTAATCGTACTCATTTAACTTTAAATACCAAAAGATGGTTTCCCGAGTGCGGTTAAATCACTCTAATCTTTACTAACCCTAGTAATTAATATCCTGAAAATCACGGTCCCTATATAAACTATCCTTCCATCAATTAAAGGAGGTCGTTATTCAAGGGGTCTTCCAGTTTCAATGGAAATAAGGTCACGTTTAATTTAGATAAGGGTTTATTGTCGCTGTTTCTACTGATATATAATTTCAGGTGGGTTTAAAAGACTAGAGCATTTACTTCTACCACTACATAATGACTAATTATAGCTATACAAAATAGACATACTCAAATATGCGCGTGGCTCTACGGACTCAGTGTTTCTGTTAACGATCACTGCAGTAAGCAACTTTCACTATTGCCGGTCCTTGGATGGGCGACCGTTCATGTGACCACTTTGTGACATTTATTGGAGCGTTTCCGTGCTTCGGAAAGCACGCTAAGCCGTTGGTCCCGGTTGCCAGTAAAATGGCAGTCGTTAAGCCAAGTTGAAGGCCTTTTTAGGCGGCTTGAAAAGTTTTATCAGCAGGCAGTCACAACCTGCACCTATCCATCTCAACACGGCAATATGGCTCACCACCTATTACGTGGGACAAATTCTAATAAATTAAAAAATATTATTTACGTATTCATATGTTTAACTAACAGTTGGTCTCGTCGTGGGGACCGCTCTATACCTAAATAGAGACAGGCGCACGATTGGTTATGATTAGGTGAGCGGTCCCCGACGAGACAAACTGTTAGTTAACAATATGAATACGTAAATAATATAACTACCTATAATAATAATAAAGGTTCAATACTTAGGGTAGATAGTTCATAATATAATAGTTATTTTTTTACTTTTTACAGGTTTTTTTATTGTTCTTTTTTTGTGAGTCGGGGGTTTTTTAAATTTTTAATTTAATTTTTAATTTCATGCTTTTTATAGGGGATTTTTTTAATATCAACATACGTATAGTCTATCAACAATTATTCAGAACTAATGCGAATTGCGCGGAGTGTGGTTACTGAATTAGAAATACATTCCACTCCTCATATCTTTCGAACGGCTAAACCGATTTTCATAAAACTTACGGTATCGTGATGTATAAGTTATGACCTTTCATTTGATACCCAACACGAGTATATTTGAACAAATTTAATTTTTCATCCCCACTTTCACCCCTCATATCTTTGAAATGGCTTAACCGCTTTTATGGCTTATAGCTTTTTATAAAACATAGCTAAGAACACTCTCCCCTAACCCATCTTTCAAACAAAAGAAACAGAATCAAAATCGGTTCATCCGTTTGGGAGCTACGATGCCACAGACAGACTTACACACACACACACACACACACACACACACACACACACACACACACACACACACACACACACACACACACCCACCCACACACACGTCAAACTTATAACACCCCTTCCGGGTTTCCGTCGGGGGTTAAAAAGGTGAAATGTGGGCATATAATATGCCTCTGCCTACCCTTTCGGTAGATCATGCAATACAAAAAGACGCCCGGCATTCTTTTTTTAAAATTGCACACGGTTCAAGTTTACAATCTTCCACAATGGGTAACTGGTCATCGCCGCCTTCTGCCACAATACACTGTCCTGCGCCAAAGGTATCGAGTCTCCCCCATCAATCTTTTTCAAGTCACCGTCTGCACGCCAGAACTCATTTGCTACATCGGCCATTGGTTTTTCTACTGATATGACGATATCTACGAGTATATAAAAACATTTGGGATATGATATCAATGTAGTTTAATAACCTCTAAATATAAACTTATGAGTACATTTACAAAAGCTTATGACATTCATACAAATAATATTAAAACATCAACTTCACAAAGAGCTGTCCTAGCTTGCAAACGCTATAAATTTGCCGAGCTCATTTACAGAACATGAAATTCTACTTAGGTTCTAGTACTTAGGTATTGTTATCAAAGTAAAATTTTACACGGAAATGTTGTCAGAATACTAATGTATTATTAATTTTTCTTTAATATGAAAATGAGTACGTTTGTCTCGTTAAAACTAGAAAATTGCTGCACCGAAATATATTTAGGTTTTAAAATACTTGAGTCCAAGGTAAGTTTAAAAGTTGACAAAATTCAAATAAATATCTGATATTTAGCAAGGATTAGGAATTTTGAACGTAACATCAACGTATTGAAATAAAGGAATGCTGACAATTATTTTTTTTTTACAGATTTGCTGTCCAAAATCACAATCAAGATGTGCATGGTAAGTGTTTTTTTTGTATTTATTCTATTATTTTTCGTTGAAAAATGTTCGTGTGTATGAAAATCTATTACAAAAGCACTGATATACGAGAAATGAACTAGATGGGCAGAAATGGTATTCTGATTTTACCAATTAGCAAAGTTTCAGAAGATTCCCAGAAAATCGTTCCGTGTCCAACTCGTAATTCTACATAGACCTTAGTATAAAGTCAATATTAAAATCAAAGAGATTAACCACATATTAGTCCCAAAAAAATCCAGGCAAGTGCGAGTCGGACGGACTTGCTCACCGAACGGCTTCATAGATCCGTCTGTCCGTTCCTCTGTTTTTTGTCAAGACCCTTATTTATATCACGTGAATTTGTGGAGATGTTGACTTGAAGTAACACCAAAATTTACGTAGACGAACAGACCACAAAGTGATCTTATATGGGTTTCGTTATTTCCTTTTGAGATACGTAATTCTGAAACAAGAAACTGACAATCTTAACAAACACCTACTTTTTGAACGAGAGAAAGCTTAAAGTTCTGTAAATAGGCTGTGTGAATAGTTCTACAGTTTCTAGGTGTCTTAGAAATCAAGCGAGCGTTCCGTTCGCTTAGTTTCACTAAATGCATGTAGTTTGAGACCTGTTTGTCTGAAACTTTGTTATTTTATTTTTGAGAGCTTTGAAACGAACATACTAACTTTATATAGACTTTGACTTTTCTCTGAGAGGAAAGATAGGATCTAAGGGCACTTTGTTAATTTCCTTAAATGGCAGACAAGCATTTATGCTCACCTAGTCGTAAATAGATGACGTATGTGTTAAACGTGTGAATTCGGAACGTACGGAACCCTAAAAACAAGAAACTGACATCCTTGCTACACAAGTACCTACTTCTTGAACAAAGGAAAGCTTAAAGTTCTGTAAATAGACTGTTGATAGTTCTACAGTTTCTAGACTTCTTAGAAATCAAGCGAGCGTTCCGTTCGCTTAGTTTCACTAAATGCACTTTGAGTATTTTCTAACGTCGTCTGTGAGACCTGTTTGTCTGAAACTTTGTTATTTTTGTTTGTGAGCTATGAAAGTGATATCGTTACTTTTTATCAACTAGACTTTTTAAGAAACTAAAAAGACGATTAAATGACGCTTGTTAGGGTTCCGTACCCACAGGGAAAAACAGGACCTGAGTCTCTGCTGTCCGTTTGTCGGTGTATCTCCAGGCTGTATCTCAGGAACTCTGATACCTAGAAATCAGATTTTTTTATAAGATGATAAATATTTTCATTTGCCATCATAACAAATACATGAATCAGGAAAATCATAATACTAAGGTGGTTCCATACAGCAAACGTGATTGCTATGCCACTTTTTGGTAAGGAACCCTCCAGTCTGCGAGTTCAACTTGCACTTGGTTGTTTTTTTTTAGAATACTACTAATATTATAAATATGAAAGTTTGTGAAGATGTTTGGATGTTTGGGTGTTTAAATGTTTGGAATCACGCTCTAACTAACGGCTGAACGGATTGGGCTGAAATTTAGTAGAGAGATAGCTTATGGTCTGGAATATTACATATGCTACTTTTCATCACGGGAAATAGTTCCCAAGGGAAGCGGGAATGGGTACCGAAGCTGACGCGGTCGAAGCCGCGAGCATCATCTAGTAATCCATTTTGTTAAGCACAATGTGACTTTTATTGATAAGTAAGATATTTTCCTACTACTCAACTCAATATAAGTAATAGGTATTTCACAAACTCTGCATCCAATAAAATTTTGATTACATAAATGATTGTACCCCAAGTAACGCAAAAATAAAATAGAAAAACGATCAAATTCCTAACATCTTTTTTCAAAGATTCTTTGTGAATAAAAATTCGATATGGCACCCAAAATGTTTAAGGAATTCGTTGTCACCGTTGATACCTTTGTCAAAACGGCGCGGATGGCATGACGATAGTACCTAATCCAAAGAATTTCGGATAAAAAGACAAATTCGGTAAATATTCGTTCTTTTAATAATATATACATACTTATAATCACGTCTTTATCCCCGAAGGGGTAGGCAAAGGCATTTTATACGCCCACATTTCACCTTATAGGTTTATGTCCCACGTAAAAGGTGGTGAGACTATTGCCGTGTTGAAATGGACAGGCGCAGGTCGCTGCAACTCGCAGTTTTCAACTTGGCTTAATGATTATCATTTTACTGACAACCGGGTTTCATTTCGAGTTTTCCTTCTCTACGCAAATGGATTTTTTTGCAAAAGTGTTCCCTTAGTCGCCTCTTGCAACACCCTCGGGATATATTGGGGTAGTGATATTTTGTACTCTTACCCGTCGCAACACGGAAAAGAAAACATCTTTAATACATCGAGGTGAATTTTCTCCCCTCGGGGTTTAGGGGACATGCGTTACTTCTCATGGTGTAACGGTTCGTTACACTTCCTACTATTATCATAGTTTAGCTACACTAAAACTATGCTTAATATATTTAATACTACAGTTAATAGATCTAAGTAAATAATGCGGAGGCAAACCTCGCGCAGCTGCGTGACTGGGCGGTCACTATTTTTATTTTATTTTTTTTTGTTTTTTATTTATTTTTATACTACTTTCAACCTGATAAACTCCAACATTTTTTCTAAATTTTGCTGTGTACCGCCACTAATTAATTACTACCACTTAAGTACTGCATTTTTAACCAACTTAGAGAAAAGTAGGTGAGTAATTTTTTTTAAAAGTGGTATATTTTTAATTTTTTTTGTGTTTTATCACAAATTCATTAATTGCTAGCTATCATATTTTATAAATTTTGTCTGACTACAGACGTTATTTAGTTATTACTGTAATTTTGCATATTTTAACCGACTTATTTAAAAGTAGGTAGGTAGGTTTTATTTAATCTCAAACATTTTAATTACTTGTGTGTAGTTAATAACTATCTTATTAACTATTAATTTTATATGTACCTGACAATTTACTAACCATATTTTTGTACCTAGCTGAAACTATGTAGAACTGCAACACACACCCAAACATTTTTATTCTTAATATGACTGTTCGCGTTAATTACTTTTCATTAAAAATACTAAACCTTTCAAATACTAATTTTAAATTCAAAATGATTTGTTTTGCTAACGTTACCTTGTTGGGAGATTTTGCTAATAAAATTCAATTCTATAACATTTCTGTTTCTCGGTTTACGTGGTAAATACTGTTACTCGGAAGCTTGCCCTAACAGATTTACGCAGCTAATTCTACCACTCGGAAGCTGGATGCTTGCCCTAGTAGATTTCCTCTCTGGGACGGTTGTATAAATCCCAGCCTTCAACTACAAGCCTAATTATACCTACCCCACTTTCAGGCGGTTCGTATTACCTGAATCTATAATCCTAAGCCTTAAATACGTCCTTCTTCTAACTGTCCCATTGAGTTTCTTCAGAATGATCCTAGTACAGGTTTTAAGTTAGTTCAGTTAGTTTCAAGGGATTTTCGTAAGCGAAAATCCTAACCTAAAAAGGGGGGTATGTAACGGTTCGTTACACTTCCTACTATTATCATAGTTTAGCTACACTAAAACTATGCTTAATATATTTAATACTACAGTTAATAGATCTAAGTAAATAATGCGGAGGCAAACCTCGCGCAAACGAGTAGTATAAATATTCTTTTGTTCGCGCAGCTATATCTACATATATCTATACCTAACCAGTTACTACAGCGGGCGCAGGCGCCGAGATCATTCTAGACTCGGACTCGACACAGAACCTTAGATCGTCTTAACGTGTGCACGTACCGCGCGCCGGCAACTAATAAAATATTATACAGTAAATTTTATCAATTTAAATAATGAATATCGTTAAATTAAAGTCAGTGTGTGAACCCCGAGTTTATTGGGGTTCACTTTTACGTCCACTTTCACTCTTCGCCTTCATCTACACATCATCTACGTGACGTCGGTCACACTGCCGCTGCATCTACCTGCACGGCCAGAGACCTGCCTACTGCTGCTGCACGACCGCAGCTCCGATCCTACCCGGGGACTAACGCAGGACAGTGGCATTCTTATTTCTTGTAATTGCAACCTACGGTTACGAGCATACCGAACCCCCCTGAGAGAACCTTAACTTACCTACCCCTATTTTTTTAATAAATTTTGTATACTTACTATTTGTTTTCTTCCTCTCTCTCCCTCCTAACCCCTAAGGTTACAATGGAGCTAACGTTACACCCTGAGGGTACAGTAGTGGCTTCTTCAATCAGATCCCTAAGATTCAATATCTCAGGGATTAACGAAAAGCCCACATTAGGAGGAAGGACATAACGGTACTCCGTTCGTTGAGCAGCCCGCCTGGGGCAGTACCTCCGCCCTGCAGAAGACCGCGGTAATAGTAACCTGACTCCGGTTGGGTTATGTTCTCCGTCGGTTAGCAGGGATCCAGAGCTCATTGGGGCGACTTTGTGCCGGTGACGTGAGACCAGAGGCTTATCTGGCTCCATTGGCGGATAGAGGCGCGGAGTATTGGTACGGCGGTCAGGGAGACCCGGTGAAACGGTTGATCGCTGACCGCCCGCAGGCTGTACGGGACCCGAACCTGGGGATCACTTAATCTCCGCCCCAGGAGGCTGAACCAGCAGCCTGTGTAAAGTCCCTGGTGCTGTGGTCGTGCCGGAGGAGGATACCGGAGTGGACGCGGCCACTGCATTGGGGGGGGACCGGTGGCCCTTCCGTACGCCGTGCCAATCATCCGCATTACCTTTGTCTGCCTTTGGTGATTTGGAGCCTCGCTTAGTCTCCTGCGCCAGCGGCACACAGGCGCCCCCTCAACCTTCTTAATTCCCCTTTTTTAAAAAACAACCATGGCTGCAAAAAAGAAAAATAAAAAGGTATCTACAGCGGCATCGGCGTCCACACTTCAAGTGGACTTTTGCAACATCAGAGGCATGCGCGCGAACATCAACGTAGTCCACCACCATCTTGAAACTGCGAAGCCGACCCTTTTTTTCTTGACGGAGACGCAGATCTCATGCCCGAAAGACACATCTGACTTGATGTACCCTGGCTACAAGCTGGAGTACAACTTCAGGCGGAAAGCCGGGGTGTGTATGTACGTCCGGGATGATGTCTGCTGTCGCCGTCTTGCATGCCTCGAAGACAGGGACCTGTCTACGTTATGGGCGCGCGTGGATCACGGGGGCCACACCCGGATCTACGCGTGCGTGTATAGGTCTCACAGTGGTAATACGAACACAGTTCGCCTTTATGACCACCTGCAGCAATCGACTGACAGGGTGATTGAGCAGTGTCCCTCCGCTGAGATAGTGGTTTTGGGAGATTTCAACGGTCATCTTGTTGACTGGTTGGGCTCCCGGACCACCGACTTTGCAGGAAAAGCTGCTCACGAATTTGCCTTGACCTATGGGTTCTCCCAGCTGGTTAAATCCCATACAAGAATACCAGACAAGGAGAACGAGCACAGTGCATTGCTGGACCTTCTGCTGACAACGCGTCCGGACGGATACAACGTTTCAGTGGATGCTCCGCTAGGATCGTCGGACCACTGCGTCGTTCGGACGCATGTGCCTCTCGCAAGGCCTGAACCACCTCGGCCCAAGGAGTGGCGACATGTGTGGCACTACAAGTCAGCAGACTGGGATGGACTGCGAGAGTTCTATGCGTCGTACTCGTGGTGGCGGCTTTGTTTTGCCTCAGAGGATCTGGATTCTTGTGCTGTAGCAGTCGCTGAGGGGATCTTGGAGGGTATGGAATGCTACATCCAGTAGTCCAGATCGATCCAGAGGTCCAGTAAAAGAGCAATTGTCAAGGCCAAGTTCGATTTCGTCGACAGAATTGGCGAACGGCTAGCAGGCTACCCTTCAGGAAGTCGTGAATTTTGGTCGCTTGCCAAAGCTGCCGAGGGAAACTTCTGTCGGTCAGGATTACCACCCTTGCTTAAACCCGACGGTAGTTTGACCCAGAGTTCCAGGGAGAAAGCCGACCTTTTGGGTAACCTCTTTGCCTCTAACTCGACCATGAGCGACGGGGGTGCTTTACCGCCGGGCATTCCGAGTTGTGGCACTTCCATGCCGGAAGTTAAATTTACACAGCGGAATGTCCGGCGGGAGCTTCAATCTCTGGACGTTCATAAGTCGAGTGGGCCAGAAGGCATTCCCGCGGTGGTACTTAAGCATTGTGGTCCAGAGTTGTGTCCGGTACTCACACGTCTTTTCACACTTTCCTATTCTATGCAACAAGTCCCGGCGTCGTGGAAGATCGCGTATGTACATCCTGTACCCAAGAAGGGTGACAGAACCGACCCGGCCAATTACAGGCCTATAGCCGTCACCTCCCTTTTATCCAAGGTGATGGAGCGTGTAATTAATACACAGCTCCTGGGGTACCTTGAGGAACACGACCTGCTCAGCGACCGGCAGTACGGTTTCCGTCACGGTCGCTCGACGGGTGATCTTCTTGTGTACCTAACACACCGATGGGCGGCGGCTATCGAGAGTAAGGGTGAGGCTCTAGCTGTGAGCCTGGACATCTCTAAAGCCTTTGACCGGGTCTGGCACCGTGGTCTTCTTACGAAACTGCCCTCATATGGACTACCCGAGAGATTATGCGGATGGGTGTCCAGCTTCTTGGCCGGTAGAAGCATCAGGGCCGTCGTTGACGGCAGCTGTTCAGACTGCATGGCTATAAACGCTGGAGTACCGCAAGGCTCAGTGTACTCTGTTTCTGCTGCATATCAATGACATGTTGTCTATTGACGGCATTCATTGTTATGCGGACGACAGTACGGGGGACACTTGTTACACGGGCCGCCCCGGTATCTCTCGGGACACAGTGGAGGAAAATCGTGAACAGCTTGTGTCTGAAATCGAGGCTACTCTTACTAGAGTGTCCGATTGGGGTGGACAAAATCTTGTCCAATTCAACCCTTCCAAGACACAAGCGTGTTTTTTCACCGCTAAGCAAACCCCAATTACTGTAGCGCCGCAATTTCAGGGCACATCTCTTTCCATCTCCAAAAGTATTGGGATCCTTGGCGTTGACTTCTCCAGTGACGTTCAGTTCCGTAGTCATTTTGGAGGACAAGACTAAGCTGGCGTCCAAAAAGCTAGGTGTGCTCAACAGGGCGCGGCGGTACTTCACTGCGGCGCAAACACTGCTTCTCTATAAGTCGCAAGTGCGGCCGCATATGGAGTACTGCTGTCACCTCTGGGCGGGAGCAGCTGAATATCAGCTTCGTCCATTTGACTCGGTGCAAAGGCGAGCTGTAAGAATTGTCAACGATCCTGTACTTACAGCTGGTGTGGAGCCTCTTCGCGACAGGAGAGACTTTGCCTCCTTATGCGTGTTCTACCGCCTGTACAATGGTATGTGCTCTGAGGAATTGTTTGACATGATGCCCACGGCTACGTTCTATCATCGCACCGCTCGCCACAGACAGGGAGTTCATCCTCACACTCTGCGTCCGGTGCGTTCCAGCACGGTTAGATCCGATAGGTGTTTTCTTTCGCGCACGCTTAGGTTGTGGAATGACCTCCCTGCCTCGGTTTTCCCAAACGCCTACAGTATGGGGTTCTTCAAAAGGGGTCTTAGAAGGTTTTTACTGGGTCGGCAGCGCGAGTGTGGCACCCCTGGTGTTGCAAACGTTCATAGGCTGCGGTGACCACCGGTCCTTCTGGTGGGCCGTATGCTTGTCTGCCACCTTAGTGGTATAAAAAAAAATTCTTTTGAGTAATACTTTTACACCATCTTTGAAAAATTGGCAAACTTTCACATTTACCATTATTATCTAACTTGCCAAAATTACGCCGTGCGCCTGATGGAAAGTCATGGCGGTATCTAGCGATTGGGGGCCACTCTCACATCAAACAAAACTATTACAGTGGTACCAGCCATGATCCTAAATTCTGTCCGAAATTTGGTACCTACAAGGATAGAATACAGTCTGAAATAACATAATAGGCTGCTTTTTATCCGGGTAATAAGTTTCCATAGAAAGCGGGTGCGGGAACAAATTTTCACGCGAGCGATGCTGTGGACAACAGCTTGTTTTAAATATGTATAAATAGATGTCTGTCTCAAACACATCATATTACAACACGCACAATGGCATGACAATCATAGAATTTTATTATTGTCACTGTCAATAAATGTCGATAGAAACAGACACAAGGATGTGATACGATTTCGCTTGACTGAACATATAATATGGAGCAGGCAGGATATATACCTATATATTACTTTATATGATATTGTATGTTTAATATTTCTGTAGTAAGCATATTGATAAATAGCTTGGCAACAAGACAATAGTTTAGGTAGAAGAATTTCAAAGAATTTCGTTCAAAAAGCTTATAATATTTCTTTCGGTTTTAATTATTTGTTGTTATAGCGGCAACAAAAATACATCATCTATTAAAATTTCAGCTCTATAGCTATTACAGTTTCTGAGATACAGCCTTGGCACAGCCAGACAGACGGACAGTGCTGACTCAGTACTACCACACTACCACAGATTAAATTATATAATATATGTTCTACTGTCCCGTTTTTAACCTCTGGTTAAAATACTGATAGCAATATAAAGAATAATATCTTAAAAAAAATTACAACTTAATTTCACAGTTAAAATCATCCAACATTTAGAGATATTTGAACCAAACACAGATATAATACGACAATTATTCCCAAAACATATTACAAATTCCATAGATTCTCAAAGATTCTTCGTAAATGAAATAGCGAGACATGCCTCAAACTTTAAGGAATCTTTTGTCACCTCGTGATACCTTTATCTTGTTCGGAAAGTTTCAGATCACAGAGAAAGTTTTGTAAATACTCGCCCCAAATGTTTTTGACCATCTGTCGCGCCTTCGCGTATTGAAGTTTTACCACATTAGTTTCCCGTCGAAAAATAAAATATTAGTTAGGTATTTTTAGAACCAAATTTATTTCTATTAACAAGGTGAGAGTTTTGATAGATGAGACTGCTATTGAGGGCATTTTTAGGCGGAGCAATTCGTCAATCACAATTTTTAAGTAACTTGACCATTTACACAGCGCAAGTTATTTTGTATACATATTGCATTGCTGCTCCTTTCCTATTCGCTGTTGCGTGATGTTATATAGCATGTGTCAATAAATGGGCTATTGAACTATAAAATATTTTTGAACTCCTACCCTAGTTCTTAAAGTCATTGCGTTCAAACAAACTGATGCTTTATAATTCTAATGTAGATAGTGAAAAGCCGGCCAAGTGTGAGTCGAATTAGCGCATAGAGGGTCCAAAAAGCACGTTTGGTGTAGTCTTCATTATTATTATTTTTCTGCATTTAGTAATTGTTGTTATAGCGGCAACAGAAATACATAATCTGCAAAATTGAAATACATACTTAATCTGAAAAATTTTAGTTTTCTAACAATCACGGTACATGAGATTCAACCTCGTGACGGACAGACAGACAGACGCACGGTGAAGACTCAGTAACGGGGTTTCCCATTTTAGACCCTTTGGGTACGGAATCCTAAAAAGAAACACCTCTGAAAATACTCTTGCTTGAACAAATTCTGGACGAAAAAGCTTGGGAATGTAGTGAACCGAATACTTTGGCACGTTCGAAGCTTTTGTTGACTAAATAGAATTCCTGGAACGCTTTCACCTGGATTTAGTTTTATTTTTTAGGATATAACTTGGAATTTTGTCTGCTTCCAGTCTAGTCTTTAATTAAAGTTAACCTCTGAAAAAAGCAATCAAATCCTTGCCTTCTGCGATAAAGCTGCCAATTGTTGTGCCAATAAGTCTAATTTTAACTTGTTCAAAAGTTATTCCTGGTGTACAATAAAGAGACTTTTAATTTTACTTTACTTTACAAATCAATTTATACAATTCAGTCCATGTCAGTCACCTGTTTTGCTTTTTCCAATTTATGCCAAAAGTTGAAAATCCGGCTCGAGGGACCATGGATTTAATTGAAAAAGGGATATTAAGTTCAGAGCATTTTAATGGTTAGTTTTACGGATCAAGAGCTAATCTCGGATTGATACATTTTGACAATTTAATAGCGGCAAAAGCCTGTCAGCTTTCAATGTCACACTGACATTTTCTTAGTATGCATACAACACGGTCCCAGTTCCTTCCGCATCCAGTCCCAGCCTGCAACCTTTTCTAAGTCCTCAGTCCATCTGGTGGGTGGACGTCCTACCCTACGTTTGCCTAGTCGCGGTCCCCACTCTAGAACTCGTTTCTCCTAACGATAAAAGGAATTATACGTTTATTCCATAATAGATTTTTCAATCTATCGATATAATAGAAAGCAATAAAGTGTTTGTGACAGGTTTAAACAGCATAGACGGACATATTTGAATATTGCATTGAACAGCAGGGCGCTGCGGTTTTGCTGATAAATTCAATATATTGACATAATGTTCTTGGATACGATTTTAGACTATATTCATCCTTCATAGATGTAAACTTTCATGATCACTGAAATCGGTCTATTGCAGTTCATTGTTGAATGGAAAAAAAACCGACGTCAAACAAAAACTAAAAAATAAAATTAACATAGCACAAAGTAATAGGTACCTAGTATATCTACACTAATATTATAAAGAAGTAAAGTTTGTGTGTTTGTTAAATTGTAAGGGGTAGTCTCGGGATCTTCTGAACCGATTTTTAAAATTCTTTCACCAATAGAAAGCTACGTTATTGTGGAGTGTCATAGGCTATACAGCATTACGCTACAATGAATAGGAGCGGAGCAGTAATAGTAACTAAAACAGGTGTTTCAAAAGTTATTCCTTTTGAGAGCTTCGTTGCGTGTGCTGCGTAAATATTTATAGTTATGTATTGAATATTAACGAGGAGACGCTACGGGAGTAAACGCAACGCGACGGGAGTAAATGCGACGGGAACAGGTAATACTCTCTCTTATGTGGCGCAAACGAAGTTGCGCGGGTCAGCTAGTCTAATATATTTAGATATATCAGATATTATTAAATGTAATACTGAAGTCGGTGCCAATATTTCTGTGAGAGATTAATAATACCTACCTAAACCTATAGTTTTACTTGGCGCCGATTTCAGCATTACATTTATAAATATCTGATAAATCTAAATATACTACCTATTACTTTGTGCTAACTTAATTTTATTTTTCATTTTTTAGTTTTTGTTTTAAGTCGGTTTTTTTTTGTTAAAAATTTTGGAATAACGATTAACCTGATTGTACCACACTGGTCTGAAGAGGGCTTTCTTTCTCTCCATGACATTGTTTTACAAAGATAATCACTACTAAGGAGAGTGGAGTCACTGCTCGGCACGTTACCTTTTTTAAAAAAGTTCAATCGACATCTCAAACTCTTTTCTGTGGTTTTATTTTTTTTTCTTCTTCATGATTTTGGCATATTATTGCTCTAAAACCCAAGTCGAATTTTGACCCTCGGCTTAAGTGTCTGCATCGTGACTTCGTCCGTTGATCAGCGGACTGCGGCTTGCAATTGAAAACACTTGGAACCGAAGCTATTGATAGGACCCCTTACACACCCTAACTCTCTCCTCTCTACTTCCTAACTAAACCAAAAAAACATCTTCAAATATTACTTCAGTATCAACGCGACAACAAAAAAGAAACATAACACATAATTTACAAAGAAAATTTTCTTAAGAATCAATTTTCCCGACGTCGTCGCTTGAAGAAAATTTCTCATAGGAAATAAGCTAAGTTTGAACTACCAAATTGACTTAGAACTGCCGTACAAATAACAAAAGGCATAGTTTAGACGATCCTTTCAGAGGCCCTGTGCCAAATGGGTCCACATTTGAGACGTTACGACTTAGAAAAGGATTCTAGCTAGATCAAGTTACTTTCCCATTTGAATTTATTGAGATCGTATGACCTTATAAAGTGGAACGTTTTATCTGTGACCTCGGATTGTGTAAGTGACCTTTAGTTTGTGGTTATTTATACTGTTGATTGATGGCACTTGGTGGAACCTGCTGCACATATTGAATAACGGCACTTGTACTGTTTTTTTAGTTTGTGGTATCAAAGTGGTCGTTAGGGAAATCAGTTGTAAGTTTAGACTGAGAATAGTTAGCGTCTTATAGTCGATATAATTTGTTCACCTGTATTTATTTTACTATTTTTAGGGATTCATGCGAAACGCCCCGTGTGGCGACGGGGTTCCGTGTTGCGACAGGTTTGAGTACAAAATGTCGCCACCCCATTACATCCCGAGGGTGTCGTCAGAGGCAACTAAAGGAACATTTTCGCAAAAAGATTCATTGCGTAGAGAAGGAAAACTCGAAATGAAACCCGGTTGTCAGTAAAATGACAATAGTTAGGCCAAGTTAAAGGCCTTATGGGCGGCTTGAAAAATTTCAACTTCGGATCCCGGCGAATTGCTCCTGTCCATTTCAACACGGCAATAGGCTCATCGCCTATTACGTGGGACATAAAACTATAAGGTGAAATGTGGGCGTATACTAAGCCTCTGCCTACCCTTCGGGGATGAAGGCGTGATTATATTTATGTACATACGAAACGCTTTTAGGTACTATTAGTCTTAGTAATAGGGTTGGACGACCTGAAGAAGGTCGCAGGAGTGACGCAATTTGGGAGAGGCTCACCTGCAGCAGTGGACTGCTAAAGGCCGATTTGATTGTTTGGCTGATAGTTATAGGGTTCCATTGGGCTGTATGTCTGTCTGTCTGACTTCTGTTTGTTACTAAACTCTTATAAATTGTGATAGCTAGACAGTAGAAATTTCCCCTGGGACATCCTTCCGAGGGCTTACCCGGGACTCCCAACAATAGGCTGTTGGGCGTAACGTGAGGTTTTCTAGTCGGTAGGAGTCCGGCATAACATCCATGAGGATTTACCCCCACGTTAAAAATAAGACAGTAGAATTTTTGATAGATGTTGTGTTTCTAAAAACCGACCAAGTACAAGTTGGATTCACATTGGGAGGGTTCCGTTCTATAAACCAGCAAAAAATCAAGTTAGATGTGCGGCACCCACCACAGACGTGATTATTTTGCCGTTTTTGCGTTTAGTACCTGATTTTTTTTCCGGATTTTAGTATTTGTTATTATAGTGACAGCAGCAAATCATCATGTGAAAATTTCAGATCTCTAAATAACGCAGTTCCTGCGATACAGCCTCGAGACAGACTGACAGGCGGACTGCTGCAATATACAATTTTCATTTTATCTGTAGAAGTATTTAATAGAAACATAAAACCACCCTTACATCATAATTTATTTTAACATTTAACCTATTTGCATTAGCAACAACAATATAATTATTTCATAAACAATGACTAGATGTTCTAAAACTTCCCCCATTTATTCCTCATTATTTCCCTAAAATAATTAATCGAAAACTCTAAAACCCGTATCAATCAAATGCGCTGAGCGGACTACACAAAAATGCAATGTTGACAATTGTCCCCTGATGAGAGGTTATAATATCTCGTAGTATAGATTAGGGCATTTATAATATATGGCGAATGACTTTATGAAAGTTATAGCCCTTAGAGCTCCTCGCGGCGACCGGTCGCCGCGCATAATAATCAAACTTTTCCGTAAAGCCCCGCGCGGCGACCGGTCGCCGCACCTACCCAGACGACTTTAAACTTAAATTTAGCCTTCTTACGTTCTACTTTTCTATGAACAGGTTTATTGCATGTGTAGTTTATAACATTTTCTTGTTTTTGGAATCTTATAAAATGACGTCAATGGGCCAGAATTTTTTACAAAAATCGAACAGTTGAAGTTGAGAGTCGATTGCGCATGGATGGCGTGCGTTTGTGTAGTACGTGTGTGTTTCGTGTTTTTATTATAAATAATGTGTTTGCATTATTATTTATTATTATACACAGTAAAATAAATAATATATCAATAATCCGGTTGGTGTTTACAGGATCGTAAAATATGGTGTGGTGCTAGAGTAATCAATGTTTTTTTTGTTAAGTGCGTGTGTACCAAGTGCGAGTGTGCGTGTGTGTTTTGTTTTTTTATTATAAATAATGTGTTTTCATTATTGTTTATTATTATACACAGTAAAATAAACAATTTATCAATGATCCGGTTGCTGTTTGCAGAACCGAAAAATTTGGTCTGGTAAGTGAGAAAAATTTTTTTTTTTGGGAAATGGGAAATCTTTTTTCATTTTTAGGGTGGTGGAGCTAGGTCCGTGCGATTACCGATTTTCGATATATTTTTTTAGTGTGTTGAAGGGCTGAGAGAAAGAATCATAGGTATATGTAAACAATTGCTCAACATCAAGCGTTGGGCTTCAGCTCGCCAGGCGTAATTGGCTTGCCTGCTCGGAGGAAGAAATCTGCCCTTTCTCCACACTTCACATTCTGGTTCCCTGACGGTAACTGTTGTTCCCAATGTTATCCCTCAAGCAGGCCCTATGCATTACGACCTCCATTGAAGCTATAAGCTAATAGGTGATACTAGCAGCTGATGCCCGTTGCTTCTCCCGGGTAAATTTCTGTTGTCGTTCTCACATCCCATGCAAACAAATACCAGGGATGAAAGTAGTTTAATGTTACTTCAGTCTTAAGACCTATCTCTGTTCCCAATTTTAGTCAGATCCGCTCCCACTAGGTGAGGCCGTAGTGGTAGCCGTAGGTCTGTTGGGAGTCCTGGTGTATTCTTCCGAGGGCTTACCCAGGGCTCCCAACCGTAAGCCTTTGAGCAGGATGTGTGTGGTTTTTAGTCGATAGGAGTACGGCGTAGCATCCATGAAGAATTTTCCTCACGAAAAATAATACGTTCAGTCTTTAGAGCGTGATTGAGTAACAAACATCTTCACAAACTATCACCATTAATAATATTAGTAGGATAAGCAAATATGAAGTATAAACAGGGTTGATTGCCTTGTAATTTTGATTGAGGGATGAAAGTTTTAAGCGCTATTGACTTGTAAATTTGGTAAAGTTTACTTAGACAACTAAAATTACTACAAATAACCACTTCCGAGGGATTAGTGCTATCATAGAGCAACGCGACTATTACAAGGAAAGTATGGCTACTTTCCTAAGAACAAACATGTAATGACTTACATGTTTGTTCTATACATATCTGTCTGTCACATAATTTTATTATGTTGCGAAGGGAAATCGTATTGTGTATTGTATTGTACCTATATATTTTTGGAGCACGCTTTGACAGAGGGGAATAATAAATAAATATTGTTGGACATTCTCACACAACGTCCTCTTGCCCAAATTAAGCTAATATAAACTTGTGCTATTGGATCTAGATGACTGATAGACGTACTTAAATATTTATTATTACTTGCATAAATTGTAACAGAATTCAGCCAAACTCCAAAATAAACATTTGTGGATAACAAAAATATTTGAACCGACCCGGGAATAGTACCCAGGACCTCATCGAGCCGGGCTGTTACACTACCGAATGCGCCACCGAGACAATAATCTAGTAAGTAAATCGAGTAAAGTGTCAGTATGGTGCCTCCCCTCTCGATAACCGTCTTAAATCGTGTTCCTATTAAAGGGTGTTTTTTTTAGAGGTATAGAACTTTGAAATGGAATAAAACAAAGGTGATTTCTTTTATTGATATGAAATTTACTTTATTCGAAAGACAATCTTCTGGCATTATAATTTAAATATGATTTCTGGCATAAAACCGCCACGGCTGGCTCGGACGTAGTCTAATCTAGAGGTCCAATTTTCGATGACGTTTTACAACATTTGTGGCCGTATATCGGCAATAACGAGCCGAATGTTGTCCTCCAAGTGGTCAATCGTTTAGGGGGTTATCGGCGTAGACTAGCGAGTTCACATATCCCCACAGAAAATAGTCAAGTGGCGTTAAATCGCGCGATCCTGGAGGCCAATCCACGTGTCCAAAACGTGAAAATATACGGTAACCAAACGTTTCCTTCAATAAATCAATTGTGGCACGAGCTGTGTGACATGTTGCGCCGTCTTGTTGAAATCACAACTCCTGCACATCATGGTTGTTCAATTGATGAACGAAAAAGTCAGTAATCATTGCTCTATAGCGGTAACCATTGACTGTAACGTTCAGCTCAGCATCGTTTTTAAAGAAGTACGGATCAATTGTTCCACCAGCCCATATCCTACCACACAGGCAGTTTTTCTGGATGTAACGGTGTCTCAACATTCACTTGAGGATTATCATCTCTCCAAATACGGCAGTTTTGTTTATTAACGTATCCATTCAACCAAAAGTGAGCTTTTCATCGCTAAACAAAATTCGCTTATGAAAATCACGATACGTAGTTCGGACAGAACCATGATTTTCAAAATAAATTTGCACAATTTGGAAGCTTTGTTCAGGCGTCAGTTTATTCATGTTGAAATGCCAAACCAAACTAAACATAAATCACTTGACAGCTGACAAAATTACCGCCGGTTAAAAAAGTGTTGCAAACTTAAAGTTCTATACCTCTAAAAAAAACACCCGTTATAAGTGTCACTAATTTGTGAAGCCTACAGGCTTAAGTACGAGTATAACATTGTTTTACATAAAATGTATTAGAAAATCAAAGGGGTTCTAATACGATCGTTAGAACGTTATGCACGTTGGAACTCGTTAAATGTGATGACGCTTTTAGAATTATTTACGACGCGTTTCCATTATGTCGTTTCGGATAATTACTGTCGGATGATAAATATTATGATATTTTATCAAACATAAATATAATAGTTTAACACACAGATAGGCCCCTGCCCCTCACTGACCAAGCTTCCCCACCCCCACCAGTTCCGCCACAGCTGACATTATAGTTGGCGGGTATTTTGAGAGAACATTTTTGCTTAGCCTTAGTGGTCACACACACATTAAAGCTCACTGTACGAAGCGTTTTTTTTGTGTAGGTGACAGAATTGAACATTCGAACATTTGTATGGAGTTTCTTCTCCGTGACAGAGGTTTCCCCTCTCGATAAACGTCATTATAGTTGGCGGGTATTTTGAGGGAACATTTGCTTAGCCTTAGTGGTCACAAACACATTCAAGCTTTCGAACATAGCGTGTTTTTAGTGTAGGTGACAGTATTGAAAACGAATCATTTGTATGGACTTTCCACCCTGTGGTAGTAGTATGGCACCTCCCCTCCTGATAAACATCATAGGTCGTGTTGCTCAATGAGTGTAACAAATTTGTGAAGCCTACGAGCTTATTACATTGTTCAACATAATATGTATTAGAAAATCAGAAGGGTTCTAATACGATCGTTAGAACGTAATGCATGTTGGAACTCGTTAAATGTGATGACGCTTTTAAAATTACTTTAGGCGCGTTTCCACTATGTCGTTTTGGATAATTACCGTCGGACGATAAATATCGTAATATCACTACATAGTATAAAACAAAGTCGCTTTTTCTGTCCCTATGTCCCTTTGTATGCTTAAATCTTCAAAACTACGCAACGGATTTTGATGCGGTTTTTTTTTAATGGATAGAATGATTAAAGAGGAAGGGTAATGTGTATAATAACATCCATTAAATAGTGAAAAAATACTGTTATTTTTGAGGTTTCTAATGTGATATCGTAAATAATTACATTTTTTCCACTTACATTGCAAACGCAGGCTGAATCCTACGAGATTTATCAAAGTAATGCACTAAGTATTGTACACATTGTAAAGGTCTACAGAAAACTCCGCGATGGCATATTTTTATCTCTTATGGATATCCCACAATAACATTTTTAAGTCATTTACTTTCTACGACAAATAATGGCTTATTTTCGAAGCGGTTTTAACCAATACATAATTAATCCTTATCCAATTAAATACCTTGAATGCATTGTTTATTTAATATAGATCTATATGGCCCTTTACAGTATATGATTTAAATGAATATTTTCTAAGATATTACAGATATAAAATTGCGGGACGTAGCGTTTGCGGCCGTGCCGGCCGGCCGCACACTGGTCCGGATTTTAAAATAGGTGGACATACGATCTAAGATGTCAAATTTGTTTTGGATAGAAAATATAGTGCTAATTAACATTTAGTTCTACAACTTTTCCATAAAATGACTCATTCACGCCTAAAAAAATAATGAAAATAAAAAATGTATGGGGGAAAATTTATTTGGTTCAATTTCTCAGTTCAGTATCAAAGTATAAAGGTCTCACCTTATATTTTGATAAGCAACTATGGTCTTTAATACGACAACATAAACATTTTCCGCGTATCCTTGCGGGTTTGGGATCCACAATGCTTTAAAGTTCACAGTTTTTCTGTACTTAGTCCATTTAGTATCAGCATTGCAACCGGGCGAAGCCGGGGCGGGTCGCTAGTATTATTTTAAAGTTACTCTTAGTTGTGCTCGTGGCCCCACGGACTCAGTGTTCTGTAAACGATCACTGCAGTAAGCAACTTTCACCATGGCCAGTCCTTGAATTGGTGACTATCCATGTGTGTGACTACTAACTAACCTTGTGACATTGAGCCTTTCCGTGCTTCGGAAGGCACGTTAGCCGTTGGTGTCGGTTACCAGTAAAATGACAGCCGTTAAGCCAAGTTGAAGGCCTTTATAGGCGGCCTAAAAATTTTCAACAGCAGGCAGTTACAACTTGCGCTGGTCCATCTCAACACGGCAATATGGCTCACCACCAATTTCGTAGGACAAATTCTAAAAAGGTGGAATGTGGGCATTATATGCCTCTGCCCCCCCTCTTCGGGGATAAAGGCGTGACCATATGTATGTATGTAGTTAATATGGTCTTTATCTGGTCCTATTAAAACGACTTTTGTCATAAGATGATATTTTTATCAATAAAGATAATTTTGAAAAGCAATTAGTATGCTATCCAAATCACAAATTTAATGAGAATAATATTTCGACCTCGAGCAGGACCACAGGGCGGAAACTTCATACAAAAATGTTCGTTTTCACCCACACTAATATACACGTAATGTGAATGCTTGAATCAAGCTTGAATGTGTGTGTGAGTTTACTAGGGACACTAGCTATGGAAACAAAAAAATAAGGAACAGAACGCAATTTCATATACGTAGGTACTTTTTTTTTTTCAAATCTACCCTCGGCTAAGCACAAATTAAACCAAACCAATAGCACAAAGTACGTAGGTAGTAAAGTTAGTAATACGTTATGCAACGCAGTGACACTCTCTCAAGTACTGACACGGCAATAGACACTTAAATTTTGGTGGGGGGATGGGGAAGCTTAGTCAGTGGGAGGCAGGGAGTTGCCGATCTGTATGTAATACTATTATATTATCTTTGGCAGGACTCTTACCTGCGTCTTTTGGCTTGCCGGAACCGGCTGGATACCGAGACACTACTCTCAATTGACTAATTCTCTCACATTCGGTTGAGAATAGTCTCTCACTGGTCCAAGGGGTAAAACGTCTTGCCCAGCAAATTTGTTATATTTTTTGCCTTTGTTATGTGTAGATGATGTAAGTATTATTTATTATTTTACCACTATCGTGAAAGCTACGGCCAAGACACCTATCGTCAGAACAAAAAAAAAGCGTAGACGACAATTTATTGTGTATTTTGACATTGAACATCTCAATTTAAATACACAAGACACTTCATAGCGTACAATTTTTTCTCGTCACGAAATAGTGGAAACGCGCTCTTACGACGAAATTTCGTTTGGGAATAGGTATAATGGTATATGATAATGTTTCTATGTAAAAGTAATTTTAATTTAATTAAAACATAAGGAGCTTTGTTCTGATAATGTAGTCTTTATGGTATTATTTTTTATAAAGTAATATTTTTGAACCTTCTCACAAACCGTCAACGAACCCAAATTAAACTCGTGCTATAGGATCTAGGCAACTCATAAACATACTGATATATTTCAAAATCACAGAAAACACCTAAGCTCCAAAACTGACATTAATGCGAATCACACGCAGCTCGTCATTCCCTACATTTATAGTAGCGCCATCGATACTGCTGGGAAAATATATTCATTCAATTCTCTTTCTAGTAGCCCTCCCCACCCTTTACATCTTGTTCGGAATCGAATAGGACAGGATAGATTGAAATGCAAAAGTCCTTCAGAGCACTCGTCGAAATAAATACGGCAAAATGCAGCCAATGAAATAAAAACCTGCCAAGTGCTAGTCAGATTCGCAAATGGAGGGTTCCGTATCAAAAATAGACATATCACGTTTGTTGCATGGGAGCCCTTTTTAAATATTGTTAGTTTTCTGATTTTGTCAATACGATCTATACTACTATTATAAATAGGAAAGATTTGATTATTTGTTTGTTTCTTTGCATCGAATAGGCGCTGAAACTACTGAACCGATTTGAAAAATGCTTTCACTGTTGGATAGGTACACTACTCCCGGTTACCATAGGCTATATTTTATTCCCGTATTACCACGGGAACGGGACCTCCGTTAGTAGGATTTAAGTTTGTTTTTAAAGCGGCAACAGAAATACATCATCTGTGAAAATTTCAGCTCTCTAGCTATCACCGTTCTTAGATACAGCCTAATGACAGACTGACATACAAACAGACGAATAGCGAAGTGTAATTTTTTTTTTTGAGAGAGATAAATATATATTTTTCATGTACGCTGTTTTTTGTTTTTTTTTTTTAATTAATAAATTCTTTATTTTCTCAAAAAATACATACAAAAATCTTAATTCATAGTGTCCTTAGAAGGTATTTTATACATTTAATTCACAATAAACATTATAATTTTGAGACTGGTGCCTAAACTAGATACAATATTATATCTGTATTTATAGAACACAGCGTCATCTGATCCCAAAGTAAGCTAGGATAACCTGCTTTATTAACAGGGTTCCGTTGTTACTCTAGTACGGAACCCTAAAAAGCTTCCCGCTTGATTGTAAAATAGTTTCACGAAATTTTTGTAACAAAAGCTGTGTATGATATTCAGTTTATGAAGTTTTGTACAACAATATGTATGAAGCTTATGGACGAAAGTTTTGAATACGCATTGTCACGTAAATTACGTAAGCTACAGCCGGAGGCTCGAAAAAAAACCAAAGTACTTTATAATTAATTTAATAAAAATCAAAATTACAATTATAATTAACTAATTTTAATTAAGTGAAACCTATTCGATGCGAGAATATGGAATGACAATTAAATGACTTAAATCTATAAAATCGATTCGCTGCGTTGGCGATGGGTTCTTGGGCGGATGTCGTCGGTGCTGTTGCAATGGTGCTGACTCGACGGTAATGCAGCTGCATATTTGATGTATCGGCGATTTCATCATACTAGCAATAAATTGCATGTTTGCTGCGTCGTCAATACCCATTAGGGTTCCGTACTTAACACGTCCACCCGTAGAACAGCAACTATTTTGTCATGTTAAGGGAAAATGTTGCTGGAGCCTCCTTGGGTTTCTTGATCACCTCTTCATACTTATGTATCTTGAGAGATTGCTGCTTCTCTTTGTTTGCTGAACTAATATTCCAGCATCTGTACTTGCGACTTACAATGACTATGATAATGATAGTCGCACATATTACAAGAGTATAAAGGGGTATCGTTGTGTGATATAATATCGAAGATGGAGCTTTTTCTATCTCAATCGGTTTTTCTAATAAAATTTGGTTCTGGATGCTATGAAGTTCTTCTAAATTCACCGATTTGGACCCAATGTGAGCGAGAACATCAGTCTTGTTCAATTCATCATAGGGAATCTTCGATAACTTTAGTGGTTGACCCTTGATCACGTTTCCGTCGTTGATTACAGTGAATCCTGGCGTTTTGATATAGCAATTCATCGGGATAGTGACGAGATAACTTCCTTGTAGCGTATTGAAATCTCTTCTCCCACAGGTCAATTGTACTTTGGTAGGTTTTGGTAGCGAAAGTACGTAGTGTCGGTCGTCCAATTTCTCTATTGCTTCTGTAGTTAGTGAGATTCTTGTCAATTGGCAGGTGTCTTTCAGATTTTGGTGGTTGATGAGTTCCTGTATACAGTCTGCTTCAGTCCGGACTTGATGGCTTATCTTCTTTTCACAGAGATATATGGTGCTGTACTTCGGGCATTCAGCCTCTATGTACACGAATGATTTCTCGGTAGTTGCTATATAAGGAGTAGGAGGTACAAGGGCTAGTTGGTTTTCATTGGGAACAATGGATAACTTATAGAGATCGTATATCTCCTGGGAAACAATAGGGAAATTATAAACTATTACTATTCTTTTTTCTACAAAATATGAACCTGGCTTGATTAAATCATAGTATTCTCGTAATTCTAAATCTATTATCTGATCTGGGTTGTATAAAGACTTTAATTTTATAATCATGGATCTTAAAACTTCTATATCTATCATAGAGTGGTGTGTACTGGATGCATGAATGAACGCTAAAATATTTTCTATTCTAATTATCTCTAACATTATATCTTCTACATTATTAGTTATTATACTTAAAGTTTGAGCACATTTCGTAAATCTTACTAAGTTATAATCTTTAAGAGCGTCTTTTTCTAAAAGTAATTCTAAAGATGCATTAATCTTTGCTTGATTCGATACTAGTTGTTCTAAAACAGTATTATGTTGAGACATCCATTCCTTACACAAACTTATATGACTATTAAATTCTGAAACTATCTTATTATCATTTTTCTCCAAAGTCCTGATGGCTTCATCGTATTTCAAGGCATCTTGATAATCTAAATTGCCAGTGACACTCTTTATCACCGACCCTAAACTATCTATTAATCCTCTTTTAACCCTTACAGGTTCTAATGATTTTATCCTATCTAATACCTTATTAAGTTTATTAGCAAGGTATTCGATTTGATGTTCATAAATAGTATATGCTCCTTGGCTAAGTTTAGTTTTGAACATTCCAAGTTGAGATTGTACAGATTCTATCTTGTCTTCGATGTCTGTCAGCTGTATAAATTGTATAAAGGAATGGTAATGTGTTGTCAATCTGGTTGGTCCTAGTTTGTATGGTAAGAGTCCTGGTCCGTCAGCTAATGTCTCAAGTCTGATGTCTTGAGGGTGAATTGCCGGTATTGTCAGAAGTAGTGGTATCCTGTAACAATTGGTTTCCTTTAGGTACTCGTTTCAGCCGCGCTTTTGCAATAGGGCCTCGCTTTTTCGAGGTATAAATGTGGATTGGCAGGTCGGCTAGAACCGTATCCTGTGTGTATCGTGGTGCTACTTTCTGTCGGCTCGCGAGAGGATTTTTCGGGGCGAAAAATCTTGGAAGGGGCTTAGGAATAGGTAGGAAGCAACACGAGAACAATTCAAGTGTACTTACATATAATATTTCATCTCTGGTCTTCTTTCGTGAATCGAGGTCTGGATTCTCCACTCGGCTTGCAGCTACTGAAGATTCTTGATACTCGTAGTACGGTGGTTAAAACCGCCCGGGCGATTTCGCGAACGCGATGAATACTGATATTAGATATTCCCGAAAGCTCGCGAACCGGCCCGCGAGTATCCTACCAAGACTGCGCCAATTACGTAAGCTACAGCCGGAGGCTCGAAAAAAAACCAAAGTACTTTATAATTAATTTAATAAAAATCAAAATTACAATTATAATTAACTAATTTTAATTAAGTGAAACCTATTCGATGCGAGAATATGGAATGACAATTAAATGACTTAAATCTATAAAATCGATTCGCTGCGTTGGCGATGGGTTCTTGGGCGGATGTCGTCGGTGCTGTTGCAATGGTGCTGACTCGACGGTAATGCAGCTGCATATTTGATGTATCGGCGATTTCATCATACTAGCAATAAATTGCATGTTTGCTGCGTCGTCAATACCCATTAGGGTTCCGTACTTAACACGTACAAAAATACTGCGTCAAATGAAATAAATCCCTAGTGTAAGGATTCTGTTTGCTAGTTATTTTTGAATACAATGTGTAGACTTACCTCTTATACACGCAAAATAGGCGCAATAAATGACGTCGAGTTGCGGAAACCAGCCCGTGAAAACCTAGAATCTCTATTCTGGGAGTCCTGGTACATCCTTCCGAGGGCTTACCCGGGGCTCCCAACCGTAGGCTGTTGGGCGTTACGTGAGGTGTTTTAGTCGGTAGGAGTCCGGCATAACATCCATGAGGATTTTCCCTCACGTTAAAAAAAAGAACCTCTATTTTAATATGGGATATCTTTCCAAGGGCTTACCCGGGGTTCCCAGCCGTAGGCAGGGGTAGGGCATGTATGATTTTAGTCGGTAAGAGTCCGGTATGGTATCCATGAAGGATTTCCACACTTAATACAAAAGAACCCCCGTGTGGCGAGGGGTCCCGTGTTGCGTCGGGTAAGAGTACAAAATTTCGCCAACCCCAATACATCGCGAGGGTGTCGCAAGAGGTGACTAAGGAAACACTTTCGCAAAAAGATTCATTGCGTAGAGAATGGACGACTCGAAATGAAACCCGGTTGTCAGTAGGAAGACAATCGTTTAACCAAGTTGAAGGCCTTATGGGCGGCTTTAAAAATTTCAACTGCGGGTCACGGCGACCTACGCCTATCCATTTCAACACGGCAATAGACTTACCACCTATTACGTAGGACATAAAACTATAAGGTGAAATGTGGGCGTATACTATGCCTCTGCCTACCCCTTCGAGGATAAAGGCGTGACTATACGTATGTATGTAAAAAAAGAAAGAAAAGATGCAATAGGGGTGCTTTCCAAAAACGCAACCACTTATCATTATTTTCCTTTTTTCAAAGCAATTTCACTTATTCTTTTTTTGATACATTTTTGTTGTCAGGAGAAGGCTCGGGAACATTGAAAATTGAAATGAAAATCCATACGGTACTTGCGCGGATTCGGGGCGATGCGGATTTCGCCGGTACTACTAGTTTATTTTTATTATAATAACTAGCCGATGCTCGTAAAATTTGTTCACGTTCCCGCTTCTCGTAGGAACTTATTCCCGGGATAAAAAGTAGCCTATGTGATATTCCAGACTATAATGTATCCCTGTACCAAATTTCAGCCAGATTCGTTCAGCAGTTCAAGCGTAAAAGAGTAACAAACATCCACACATCTACACATCCACACATTTACCCTCGCAAACTTTCACATTTATAATTTAGTAACATTAGTAAGATAAGGCTAATAATTTTTATACCTACTCACACAGCGTAACTAATACAGGATGGCTGCATGTATCTATACTTCTATACCAATATTATAAAGAGGAAAGATTTGTTTGTTTGTTTGCATCGAATAGGCTCCGGAACTACTGGACCGATTTGAAAAATTCTTTCACTGTTGGGAAGCTTAGCTCTTTGCGGTGAACTTAGGCTATATTTTATTCCCGTATTCCCACGGGTACGGGAACTAGGCGGGTGAAACCGCGTGACGTCCGCTAGTAGTATATATTTGTCCTGTCCATCCCTTTACTCAACATCTTCACATAAAGACTTAAATATTCAAGCCAATTACAGTTTCACTCAAAGGATATAACATTATACAACATTATAATCCCACTTAACGTCTATCAAACCGTCTCTCCCTTGAAATCCACAAGTGAAACTATGTACTTAAGTTGGAATAAGCCCGGCTTCCAACTTAGGCAATTATTAAGTCGGCAGAGGTATTCAAACTTTGCTAACAGCGCTCCCAACAGATTTATTGAAGGCGTTGATTACTGTGTATAATTTCGTTATGTTTCCTTTTAATTAGTTTTTGATTGGTGTTCTTAGAATGGTTTGTTTTTCTTTGATTATTATTTTTATTTCAAGTTTTGAGTGGGGTACTCAATCAATTTTTGGGAAGATAAATTAAGATTGTATTAATGAAAGGAATTTTGGAAAATGTGCGAATATTAGAGAGAAGTATTCCAGGTTTCTAAGTGAGGTTTTGAATCGATTAGCGTTTAAAATGTCGATAAAATAAAGAAAATATTTTGGAACATTCTGACCCCTCATCTGCCTAGCCGAATGCTCTCCCTGCCTCTCTCAGACGCCTACAGTATGTAATTCTTCAAAAAGTGTCTTGGAAGGTTTTTACAGGGTCGTCTCTGGTATTGCAAACGTCCATAGGCTGCGATGACCACCTTTATACCTGGTGGGCCGTATGCTTTTCTGCCACCTTAGTGGTATAAAAAAAAGCTATGGAATCTACACAACTTATAAATTTCTAAATACACGCAGTCTAGAAGTCGAGTTTCAGCATGAGTACTAAAGTATAGTTTAAGATTTTTAGAAGGAACCTTTTTTTTAACGTAAGGGTAAATCCTTCATGGATGCTATGCCGGACTCCTACCGACTA
Organism: Miltochrista miniata; assembly: GCA_933228765.1. Taxonomy (NCBI): domain Eukaryota; kingdom Metazoa; phylum Arthropoda; class Insecta; order Lepidoptera; family Erebidae; genus Miltochrista; species Miltochrista miniata. The sequence goes on from OW121773.1 coordinate 19,724,052, forward strand.
AAAAAACCTTACGTTAAGCCTAACAGCCTATGGTTGGAAGCCCCGGGTAAGCCCTCGGAAGGATGTCCCAAGACTTTAGGAGGTACCTACTTAGTATACTGCTACTAGAGCCGACAAAAACGCTTAAACTCACAAATATTTGTGGCGACCAAGGATTCGAAAATCGAGAACTTCGGCAATCTAAACAAATTACATTGTCGAATATTGATACAGACATACATATCATTAATATTAATGAGAGACTCTTCTTCCCTTCGTTATAGAACAAAACGTAGACATTTTTTGTTCACTAATGAACACGTCGCGATTTGATTGTTCGTACGTTCGTATGTGACTTAATGAGGATGGTACGGAACCCTATAGATAGATATTTTTAGCTACGATTTTCGTTTATATGATTTACAATAGGTTATCGTAAGACAAAGAGAAATGATTTACTGACTTGTCAACGCTCAACCAAATCTACTGAAAAAATATGCACTTAAGGCTACTGAAAAATAACCCCATGGCTCCCAAAACAGAGTTTGCCAACTATTGCGAACTCTCCCCGTGGGTACGATCCCACTTCCTTGAGTGGTAAGACACACGCTTTTGTAAGAACAACGAACAGCCCCCCTAGTATCAGTAGTCCGATTAAATAGTAGCCAACCCGCTGTTCAAATCCTCTCGGTAAACCTGGGGTCACACTCGCTTACTCGTGACTCCGCCACAGACTGCGAAACTCGGGAAGGAGGATTCTCTCTGTAATGTCTGTAAAAGAAGCAGAAGCGTCCCACTTTCGTCCACTGAAGACCATGGCCCCCACTATGGTCTCCAGCGTGTAGTAGAGATTCAAGTTATGTTACGGGTAAAGAATGATAAAATGTTAGGTGCATTATTGAACTAGCTGTATTTAAAGTGGCGTCATATTCATAGGTAACATTTGACGTCTGTCAGTTCATACATTTATTGGTGAAAGCCTTAGATCATCTAACCACAGGATGCGCCTTACTTAAGCATTGTTTTCTGCCATTGCACATGACCATTTGGTCTTTTGGCTTTATAAAAGCACTGTACATCAGTACATCATTTTATATGATTAAACTAGTACATTACATTGTAGTTGACTGTACAATATAAATTAACACACACCAGCAATTACGCGTTTGTCGATTAATACATTTTTAAATGCAATGAAATTTTATATGTCTTTGTGTTTCCCCCTTCACTTGTATGAAAACTGGCAGAATATTTTTGTATGCGGTGGTTCGCAAAGGCTAGTCCCGTGATATATGGTCTAAGGTGAAAGCAAAACGTAAAATTACTCGTATCTGTCATTATTACAATAAATATGTAATCGTAATTGAATAAACTTAAGCAATTGTGCAGTTCTAATAAAACATTATAATAAATTATTTTATGCCCGCTGTTACAAGGTTGCGTTATTGAATTTTAATGAATTGTCAAATATTACAGGTATTAAAATAACTCCACTTTAGCTACAGCTAGTTTAAAAATGTAACTATCATTTTATCATTCTTTTCAATATGACACAAGAGAAAGCTCGGAAAGGTGCCAGTGAACACACTCTCTTACTATTTTCTTTTTATATCATTCTAGCGGACGTCACGCGGTTTCACCCGCGTAGTTCCCGTTCCCGTGGGAATACGGGAATAAAATATATTGCCTATGTTCACCGCAAAGAGTGTAGCTTCCCAACAGTGAAAGAATTTTTCAAATCAGCCCAGTAGTTCCGGAGCCTATTCGTTACAAACAAAAAAACAAATTTTTCCTCTTTATAATATTAGTATAGATTTAAATACTATTCTCTCTAGGGTATAAAAGTCCTTGGTTTTTCATTACCCAACTGTCACGGATGTTGTATTGAGCGCTTTCAATTTCCTCCTTATTTCCTGGCTGTTGTTCGATGAAGCATTCGTAGCCCCGCTTGTTTAGTAACTATAAACGATAACTGTGTGCGATCTTACGCTATGGTCAGTAATGAGATGGGTGAGTTTTTATGACGTTTAGAATTACAAGAGTTTTCTTGCTTTGAAAGGCATGCTAAGTCGTTGGTCCCGGCTACCAGTTATACGTTAGCTAAAGAGAAGTTCTGTACGGCACGAAATATTTCAAACAGGGTGGCAATACCTGCTTGTAATAACGTGGTAATGTTCGTAATCTAGTAATTGAAATTAAATACAACTCCTAATCAAATAAGTTAACTAGGTGTAAGCTTATGGCTCTACTTTTTCATTTCGTGAAAATGATATCCAGACATAATAAATATTAGTTATATTATTTATATTTTTGTAATCTCACAAGGCATCATCTAGCTCAAATTAAGCTAATTTATATGCTTGTGCTACATAGGATCTATCGAAGTGACCTAAATTCTTTATATGTCTTACACTTTGTTTTTCGGATAGAATGTAAATTTTTTTTTTATTTATCTAATGGTTCCGGAAAATAATCTTATTCAAAATTACACAAATTTTCGAGCAAAAAAAGCACCTCAAGAGTGGAGCCGTGAGCATTATTATACTCTTGTCTAAAATACTGAAATCTGTTATCAAACCATAACTTTGTAAAGCGTTTTCCAAAATAAAACAAATATCCCTAAGTCTAGTTACCGGTTCCTTTGTCCGGAACCCTCTCATTCGCCGCTCGGAGCAAATTGACACTCTACAACTGTGTACCTTAACAAGCTTGGAGTACACTGTATGCCAAAAAATTGTGTCAACGATAGCTATGTAATATTACAAGCTAATTTAAAAAAAAAAACAAAATTTGTGCTATCTATGCACGACTATGTCTATGTAGAGATGTAGAGCTTGCTTTTTTTTCTCGTTTTAAAGCTGTTAAAAAAGTAAAGTTAAAGGTTACGTTATGATATAATATATATCATTTAAATAGTCTTAGACCAACTTGAAACTTGAAGGGATCGTACGTAACCGAAATCAACCTGACTCGGGCTCCCAAAACTCTGATTATTCAGTGCCGGCAAAACATAGGCTTCAAACAATTCTGTAGTAAAAGTTCCTTCTGAAAATGAGTATGGTAAAGTTTAAGCTCACTCGCATTACTTAGTTGATTAGTTTAATTAAAATACATTAAGTTGTTAAGTACATACTTTAAATGCGTCTTAGAAATATGTTTATGTTCTTTCTTCTTCTTGAAAAACTCACTTAACTAGAACAGTGTAACAACATTTACGTAAATAGAACATAGAGCTAAATTAAATGTATAATATGTATGTATTTAAAAGTATTATAAGTATTAATATCCGTTGTCTAATACCTATAACACAAGCAGGTTATTCCTAGCTTACTTTGGGATCAGATAGCGTTGTGTAAAATGTCCGTGAATATTTATTATTTATTTATTTAAATAATAATAATTATTGACATTCATTAAAACACTGTTTTTTTTATAATTCCAAAGTAAACAAAAAATAAACTTCAATATAACTACGACTGTATCGTACAAACTAAAATGCATCAATAATATTGGCCGCCAGTGTAAAATACTCGTTATACACTGAGGGCCTTGTAAACACAAGGGGACCGTCTTCTTAAAGATCTCAATTTAACTGGTCTTTGTATAACCCTATGCGCCATTATTAGAAGTAGTTACTGATCAAAGAGACGATTATGAAAGGGGTTTCGTATCACATTTTCATTTCATTATTTATTGTTATCAAAGAAACAGATGGTTTTGAATGGTTTTAATAATTAGAACAGCAGTTTATACTAATATTATACAGAAATAGATTTGTGTAAAATATTAGGAACACAGTCCGCGGGGCCACGAGCGCTTCTATATCAGTTAGGTATATGTTAGTAGGTGTATTTAAACAATATTTAAGAAACGTTATAGCTAAAAATCAACAAAAAACTACAGTAAACTTGGTGTCTTTTGATTTTCAATAAATCAATCATCAGCCTATCATCAGTCCATTGGCAGACGTAGGCCTCTCCCAAATTTATTATATTATAAAAATTACATAAAAATTATAAAATAGTAGTTTATGACACTGTTGCATAATGAGGGTTCTTATAACACGAGTGTGTTTTAAAAAAACGAGCCGTAGGCGAGTTTTTTTATAGTATCACACGAGTGTTATAAGACCAAGTTATGTACAGTGTCATACACTACTTTATCTACTCTTATACTATAATACCTGATTTCATTTTGTTGTGATATATAGTTGCTCCTTGATTTCGCCGGTAACAGGTTCATGGTCATGTTTGACGCAGTTTCCAGAATGTCTGGTGGTGTACAATTACCACCATCCTCGCTTTAAGACATGTTTTTACACAAAAACTAATTTATTTTACAAACAAAACTAAACTTTGTTTAATTTAAATGTAAACTGTTGGCGCCAAGGCGCAAACATCGATTGCGCATGCGTGTTTCTTTTTTTTTTTAGGCTGCGGAGACCATAGATTTAGGATTTTTCGCTACTCTGGAGACACAATTTTTTTTTTAAAGTAGAGGTTCAAACTTCTTTTTCAGCTGGAGATTGTTTATGGTGTATCGTAATGATTAAAAAGTTTTATTATGATATAGGTGTCCATACAAGACCTGTATCGTAATAAAACTTTTTTTTTGGCCTGTGCGTAATGTTTGTCATAATAGTATTGATTTCAATTTTATAATCTTTGTATTATAGTATCAGAGTAGATAATAGTAGTTTATGACACTGTTGCATAATAATGTTATAAGACCAAGTTATGTACAGTGTCATACACTACTTTATCTACTCTCATACTTTAATACCTGATTTCCTGATATATAGTTGCTCCTTGATTTCGCCGGTAACAGGTTCATGGTCATGTTTGACGCAGTTTCCAGAATGTCTGATGGTGCACAATTACCACCATCCTCGCTTTAAGACATGTTTTTACACAAAAACTAATTTATTTTACAAACAAAACCAAACTTTGTTTTATTTAAATGTAAAATGTTGGCGCCAAGGCGCAAACATCGATTGCGCATGCGTGTTTCTTTTTTTTTTCAGGCTGCGGGCACAATTTGTTTTTAAAGTAGAGGTTCAAACTTCTTTTTCCAGCTGGAGATTGTTTATGGTGTATCGTAATGATTAAAAAGTTTTATTATGATATAGGTGTCCATACAAGACCTGTATCGTAATAAAACTTTTTTTGTGGCCTGTGCATAATGTTTGTCATAAGAGTATTGATTTCAATTTTATAATCTTTGTATTATAGTATCAGAGTAGATAAAAAAAATTACGCCACAATACACAGTCCTTTCGCATTCATTCTCTCGGTCCATCTTAAAAAAATATACAAATTTTTGAGATATAAATAATAACACATTTAAACTGGCATTAGCACTGGCAAATTTAAATTAATACGATCTCGAAAGGGATCGAATAATAATAAAATGCTAAATAAAACATTTTGTAAAATCAGGTTTATTTGACCTTTTAAAATTACTAATCAGATAAGCTAAAACATTTTGTAAAATTTAGTTCATTTGATCTGATAAAATTACAATCAATAATAGCTTGAAATGGGTAAGAAGCGCTCGTGGCCCCGCGGATTCAGTGTTCTGTAAACGATCACTGCAGTAAGCAACATTTACTATGGCCGGACATGGATGGGTGACCACCGCGTGGACCACTTTGTGACATTTATTTACGAGCGTTTCCGTGCTTCGGAAGGCACGATAAGCCGTTGGTCCCGGTTGTCGGTAAAATGACAGTCGTTATGCCAAGTTGAAGGCCTTACGTGCGGCTTGAAAATTTTCAACTGTGGGTCGTCACAACCTGCGCCCGGGTTGGCAGCGCGTGTGTAGCGCCTCTGGTGTTGCAAACGTCTATAGGCTACGGTTACCAACCTTCCGGTGGGCCGTAAGCTTGTCTGCCACCTAAGTAGTATAAAAAAAAAATCCAAATTTTATCGACAGGCAAACCTTTTTGTTTAGGTACTAGACTTCCATTATAATCTTTGTATAGTAGGTTTTCACGAGTGCATACAGAATGGGTTCTTAAGGTCGTTGGAAGGTCTTACGACCTTGACCAAGCAAAACACGCGTCCTTCAGGCTAGGAAATGTAGAATTTTATAGCTTATTTTAGTTGTAACAAGCTAATACTCATACTTATTCAAAATCGAAGAAAGCCATTTTATAAGTGGATATTTTCTTCAAATGTTACCATTTTTTTTTTCGCGTCGATAAAAATTGAAGTCATAAAATACATTCATCTTAATTTTTTTATATTATTCAATCTCGTTTTACATATTATTATGTATAATTAATATACAATTTACTACGAACCCTATTTTGACACACATCTTGTAGATTTACAATCTAATTCTAATGGCTACAATTTTCCGTCTGCTTATGCAGACAAAAAACGCTTTTATTTGCACCTCTTTTCTAAACCAATCCCTTAAACAGGGGTATTAGAAGGATTTTTTGCAGGGTCGACAGCGCGAGTGGAGAGTGTGGTGTTGCAAACGTCCATAAGCTGCGGTAACCACTTCTGTGGTGCATAAATTCCTCATAAATATTTGTCTTGAGAGTCTGAGGGTTCCAATACGTTTATGTATTAACTAAAATGTCATTATCGATACGCAAGCAAGGTAATCCTAGCTTACTTTAAGCTTGCCAAAGTCTTGATATTTTTTTTAGTCATCGTCAAAATATAATTCATTGTTTCATTCAGTTAGACAAACTTTTATTTCATTACACTCGTAATTTAAGAAGAACTTAAGAACATTAGCTGTAATTCAAACGCATGTAACAATGAATTTGATAACTCTGTTCTGAAACTCAATTTTGTTTGAAACAAAACTTCAAAAGTGTCACTCTCGTTCCCCAATCACTTTTAATTACGAACCGCCACTGTCAAACGTCACGAGCGGGAACCAACGGAAGTGTCCCAAAAATTTCAATATTCGCGTGACGTCACAAAGGGAGGGCATTCACTGAGTGAGAATGTTTATGGACTGTTTTCAGCCATTATTTTGCAGCTGAAATGTATGTTCAGTCATTTGCATGCTGTCAAAACTCCCTGTCCCGTTCTTTTAATAAACTTTGTAATTACAATTTTTGTTTGGAAGATGAATTGTTGAAGACTTTTCATCTCAGCCTAGACCTATTCCAGTTTTGGCCTATTCGGTATTTGACCTATTTCATATAGGGAGAGTGTACTGTTCTGTATCAAGCTGACCACATCATACGGGTCTTTTTTCGAGTTTCTTCTCTCTTCGTCATGACCTCTACTAATTATATCAAGCAGGTAAGACTGCCTTATGAAAATAACTGCTCGTTATATGTGTGTGCATGCAATTGAGGAACACTTATTCATCATGATGGTACTGATTTGACCCAAATTGTATCAGCTTGGTCAAGACACCTTCATACCCCTACACTCTCCTCAGAATACTACGATACTACTCATAGACAACCTGGTCGTCCCTGGCATAGACGTCTGGCGCGAGCTCAACAATAAAACCAAATTAAAAGTTGTAATGACAAGACTCCGCGAGGTACTTGCTGGACGCGCAGTGGCATGCATTCCGAATTATGGTCCTGAGGTGCTCTAAATAACCTCTCTGGCTGCATTCTACCAAAACAACCATGCAAGTGCTCTGAAAAGCTGTTCAACATAATAAGGCCCTCTCTTTTTTGATTCCGATCAATACAACGGAGAGAATCCTCGCCAGAACTGAGAAATTCAAAGATCGTTTCTCTGTCGAACCATAAAAACTTGGAAGACCAGCCCGCGTATGTATTTCCCTTCTCTTACAACCCTGGGTTCTTTCAGCAGAGAGTGATGAGGCATATCATAGGGCCGCCAATTTGAGGACCACTGTCAGAAGTCGAGATTGTAAAGGTGTCCTCCAATTGCCAGATATCGCCATTGCTTTCCATCAGGCCGGCGGCATCGATTTGGCGAGCTAATAATTATAAAATAGAATAAAATTTATGAAACTTACATTACCTACATTTTAACAACAATCAGCACATTAACAGTTTCAGTTAAATCTTATATCCTCAACGCCCTTCAAACCTGACTTAAGTTGAAAAGCATTTAAAACCTTACGACATTAATTTTATGAATTAAAATTTTTTCTAATTTATTTCATATTTTCTCGTTGAAAGACGCAAGTCTTTACAAAAGACTCTGGGATAAGTTCAAGCACCGAATTCTTTAGGAATTCGCGTTGAAATTTGCGAAAACTTTTTCCCATTTGCGGCCCATAAAATTAAGGGTCGAAAGGTCTTAGATTGGACGCTTCCAATCTTTTAAAATAAAATAAATCGTTTGTAACTTTAACTGTGATGGAAATTTTCATAAAATATTTGTAAGGTCTCGTCTACGAGTTGTGACTGGCATTGATTTTAAGATTTGAGAAAGATTTTACCTTTCACAATAAATCTTTTAATTTCTAAAACTTTTGTTTTTAATAGGATTTCGTAGCCAAATGGCAAAAACGGAACCCTTATAGATTCGTCATGTCTGTCTGTCTGTCTGTCTGTCCGTCTGTTTGTCCGTCCGTGTGTCACAGCCACTTTTCTCCGAAACTATACGGCCTATGCTATTGAAACTTGGTAACTAGATGTATTCTGTGAACCGCATTAAGATTCTTATATAACACTAGAAAAAAAGCAGTTAATTTTGGGGGTCCCCATACTCAGAACTGAAACTCAAAATTTTTTTTTTCATCAAACCCATACGTGTGGGGTATCTATAGATAGGTCTTCTAAAATGCTGTTGAGGTTTCTAACATCATTTTTTTCTAAAGTGAATAGTTTGCGCAAGAGGGACTTCCAAAGTGGAAAAATGAGTGTCCCCCCCTCTAACTTCTAAACTAAGAGAGTGATAAATCTAAAAAAAATATATGATGTACATTGCCATAAAAACTACCACCGAAAATTGGTTTGAACGAGATAGAGCTGGTAGTTTTTTTTTTAATACGTCATAAACCGCAATTTTCGGTTAGAATAATCACTACCACTGCGAACGTGTTAAAACATCAATCAAAGTTACAACGAACTATAAGAACGACGACAACGAACTATATTCTATATTATGTTACTTGCTGCTACGAAACCCTTCATGGGCGAGTCCAACTCGCACTTGGCCGGTTTTTTTTAAATACATTAAGGTGTTCACTGTGCTCAGTCTTTTAATCGACACAAAGGAAACTTTTCACCGCAAAGGTTTTTCGTATGGTTATGCATCTATCCATAGATTTACGCTGGGACTATAACTATTTACCTGTTTTATGCCAAATAAAAGTAAACCTACTGGTGCTAGCCTTGATTTCATTTTTGTGTACTGTTAGTTACAACTGCTGTCAGTTTGACGTGCCAATGCCTGTTGTTGTCAAGAGTTGAGACAACTTTAATTGCAATTAATTAGACTTGAGGAGATCTTAGTAAAATCATTTTATCGTGGAGATCTGGGTAAAATCCTTTGAAATCAACTACTTATATTTTAACTATACTACTGAGGTGACCAATAAGCTTAAAACCCACCTGACGGAAAGTGGTTACCGGAGGTTATGAACGTTTGTAATGTCAGAGGCACTACACAACTACGCTAATATTCAACTTTATATAGATTGTAGATTATCCAAACCTGGAACTACCTCAATCGTGTGTGATAGTGTGATACCGTCTGTCGCGCTGGAGGTCCTGGGTTCGATTACTGGGTCGGGCCAAATATGTGTGTGATCCACAAATGTATGTTTCTGAGTTTGGGTATTTTCTATGTATAATTGTATGTATTTAGAAATATATAAGTATGTTTATCAGTCGTCAGTCGTCATAGCACAAGCTTATATTAGCTTAATTTGGACTAGATGATGTTGTGTGTGAATGACCACAAATATTTATATTATTTTATTTTTCTCTTTTCAGATAATGGGCCAGTTAGCTCGAACGTCTCGTCGTCGTCGCAGCGAAGTGAAATGTAAGTTCTATACACAAATAAACTAAGAACCTGTTACGATTATGTGAGTTTAAGGCTATTCTTAGTTTTTTCACGTACCTTTTTTTCCGAAGAGGTCAAGAGAGCCATACTTTATGCACACACTGGAGTTGTATTTTAACTCAAGGTAAGCCTTTTGACGTGTTGCAATAAACAGAAACAGCTTCGTTTAGTTACAAAGAGAGAATGTGACAAAAATAACAAGAAAAATAATTTACGGGTGATCTGAGGTCGGGAAGTAAAAAAAATGGGGGTTTTAAAGGGGGGAAAAGGGGTTTTCTCGATTTCCGACAAAACTACAAGTCCTATGTAAAAATATTACACGGCAAAGTTGTAGGAAATAAAAAAATCTACAACTTTTGGATTTACACTTTTTTGATATAACCTCAAAAAGTATGTAAAAATCTCAAAACCCCCAGATTTTGAGTTTTTGATTATTTTCTTTTACAAAAATGATTGTTCTTTTTATGTTCCTAATGCACTGTAATTTTTTTGATCCAAAACGTTTACTTTTTTTCCTTTTATTGACTTAATATCGCAAAAGCATTTTAAATTTTCAATCGAAAAATCACCCGTCTAAAATATCAGATATTTTTTAAAAATTAAATAGGCATTTGTTACTTAAAATCTCTTCGTTTGATGACGTAAAAATATATAAATACGTAAAAATATAAATATATATGTAAAAATAAGAAAAACATATATTTATACCTACATCACTTTGGTAAATTTTCTCAAAAATTGCAAAAGAACTCTAATCATATTTTTCTATTTTAATCATTCATGTACAATTTTGAGCTATTTATTAATATTTACTTATAAATAATTCGAAAAACGTAAGATTTTATGTTACGTTGATAAATAAAATAAAAAAATTCGACAGTAATGGGTTCGCCCTCGGAAAGATAAACAGGGCTTCCGATACAGACTTGGACCACCATCGCGAAATCTCTCGTATTGGGTTTTGTCCCACTTCTTCAAGTGGTTCGGGAGTTATTCAGCGTCTTTAGGGGATTCGAGGTTCTCTCCTCTTCTTTGGGGCTGAAGAGACAAGGGTGATTGGTCTTACTGTACCACACTGACAAGACAGGTGGGTTAAGGATTTTGTTTCGAGATTCTCTTGAGACCCAAAGATCTTGATAGGACCCCATTGCACCCTCAACTGCTGACCTAAATTGGAACAATAAATAATTATATTTTATCCGACCTCATACAGAAGATCATAATGATAATAGACTTCGATAAAGGGCCAAGTATAATAAATAACTGTTGCTTTAAATTATGTGTCAGAAAATAAACGATCCTCCATATCAACATGGCAGTTGTTACATTCATAAAGTAATAAATAAATAACCAACAAAGTGCGAGTCGGATTTGTGGACGGAGGGTCCCGTACTAAAAAAAGGCCCCTTATTATTTTTGTTTTATTTGATGTTATAGCGGCAACATAAATGCATCATCTGTGAAAATTTCAACTGTCTAGTTGTCGGGGTTCGTAAGATGGCGACAGACAGACAGACTCAGTAATAAGGTCCCGTTTCTATCATTTGTGTACGGAACCCTAATAAAACATTGCCCAAGGCAAGCTGTATAATATCTGCCATCCGAAGCGTACACACATCTTTTTTTAATTAAAACGTCAGCACTCTGATATTACGAGTTTCAACCAAGAGAAAATAAAACTTAAATAAATAAAATACGAGGATATCTTGCTGTTTAATTATTGGAATCCAAATAATTCGTTGACTTTGGTCAATTTAAACTGATTTTTGATGAAACGATTTCGGGATAAATGATTTATTGAATGAAATTATTTTCATGAATATTATAATCTCAAGTCGAATACAAAATTAAATAAGAGTGTGTAAAAACCTTTCATTTTTATGGGAACGGAAGTCTTATCAACAGGTTATGGCGTTAAAGACCCTACCACAGCCTATGAGCAGGAGACCCGGGTAGACCCTCGGAAGGATGTCCCAGGAGTCCTGTGGTTATCCTTGCGGGCATACCCAGGAATCCCGGCCGTATGCAGAAAGAAGTACATCATGTGGGTTTAGTCGGTAGGAATACGGCACAGCATCCATCAAGATTGCGACAAGTAAAATTAAGCCATAGAAGTGTCTTTGGAAACCAAAAGATTTTGTCATTAAACCCCCGAGACAGCTTGAGAAGCTGTACAAAGTTAATTAAATTTTATGCGATTTATTAAATTTGAATAGCAACCAATTTAATTAATGACCTTTTCATCCTTTTGAGAAACTGTCCTTATGCAAACTAAGGTCGGCAACGTCTTTAGTAAACCTATTATTTATATCTTAGGTAAGGTTACTGCAGTGACCGTTTATAGAGCACTGAGTCCGCAGGGCCACGAGGGATCTTATATCATCAATCAATCAATCAGTACTCGTCGCTGTCTGTACATGGAAGATAAATAAGAAAAAACATTATATAATAGGGGGGCTTTATGAACGCAATAGAACCGAAAACAATGATTTTTAGAATTTTTGTCTGTTTGTCTGTATATCTGTTTGTCTGTACGTTTGTGCACGCTAATCTTAGTAACCGCTTAACCGATTGCAATGCGATTTTTTATTGTGTTGAGGTTTGCTTCACTTAACATTTATTGTTTATGTTATGTCAATCGGTTCATAAATAAAAAGTTTTATCACTCTTAAGAATCTTAAATTTTTAAAATTTTAATTGTAGGGGTTTCTTTGAATGTGAGGGTAAATCTAAACTGGCGTGTTGTCTTAATCATAGAAGAGCTTAATGATTAAGGTTAAGGCCTTCGGCGCGGACTGAATTATTTTAAAATAGACTTAACCTTTAAGCTCCTTTATGATTAAGCAAACAGAGCAGTTTCACACGCTGCTTGATGAGTGTGATGAAGAAATATCTCTCCTCTCATACACCTTATGTGACGTAAACGAAGTTGCAGGGGTCAGCTAGTCTTAAATATGGCACCATTAAAAGATCTACGGCTATCTACCATATAAAATTATTCTTGACACGTTTCCACAATGTACCAAAATATTTCACCTACATTATATTTATATGGCTTAACGTCTGAACGTCTGGGTAGCGCAAAGCCTTTTCAACCAATTGTATATTGTGGAGTGCCATATATCTAAATTCTTTTATCCCCTCACACATAAAACCTTTTGGTTATTTGTGGAAAGACACTTTAATGCCGACATTTTGAGAGGTCAGGATAGTTGTGGATTTTGTTTTGTGAAATTTGATACGAATTTGAACTTTATTTACAGAACCTTGCCAATCTATAGCTATGTGCTTTATTTATGTTCGACAAAGCTCTTCAATAAAAGAACCGGCCAGTACGAATTGGATTTGCGCACGGAGGGTTCCGTACCAAAATAAACAGAAATGGGAGCCCCCTTAATTCCCCCTTTTTAGGGTTTCGTAGCCAAATGGCAAAAACGGAACCCTTATAGATTCGTCATGTCTGTCTGTCTGTCTGTCTGTCCGTCCGTCCGTGTGTCACAGCCATTTTTCTCCGAAACTATAAGGCCTATGCCATTGAAACTTGGTAACTAGATGTATTCTGTGAACCGCATTAAAATTCTTATATAAAACTAGAAAAAAAGCAGTTAATTTTGGGGGTCCCCATACTCAGAACTGAAACTCAAAATTTTTTTTTTTCATCAAATCCATGCGTGTGGGGTATCTATAGACAGGTCTTCAAAAATGCTATTGAGGTTTCTGAAATCATTTTTTTCTATAGTGAATAGTTTGCGCAAGAGACACTTCCAAAGTGGAAAAATGTGTGTCCCCCCCCCCCCTCTAACTTCTAAACTAAGAGAATGATAAATCTAAAAAAAATGTATGATGTACATTGCCATATAAACTACCAACGAAAATTGGTTTGAACGAGATAGAGCTAATAGTTTTTTTTTTAATACGTCATAAACCGCAATTTTCGGTTAGAAAAATCACTACCACTGCGAACGTGTTAAAACATCAATCCAAGTTACAACGAACTATAAGAACTTTTATATTATGTTACTTGCTGCTACGAAACCCTTCATGGGCGAGTTCAACTCGCACTTGGCCGGTTTTTTCGTTGTTATGGCAGCAACAAAAATACATCATCTGTGAAAATTTCTACTCTCTAGCTGTCACGGTTACTGAGATACAACTTTGTAACAGACAGACATGCCATAGTAGAATCAGATCGATCTACTCTGGACAGACAGACGAACAGCGAAGTCTCATAATAGGCTCCCGTTTTTACTCTTTGGGTACGGACGTCTTCCGGACGTTTCACAAGAGCATCTGTATATGCCTATCTATAATATAAAAATGAATCGCAAAATGTGTTGGTAAGCGCATAACTTCAGAACAGGTGGACCGATTTCAATAATTCTTTTTTTGTTGTGTACGGTATTGTCAGGAGAAGGTTCTTATGGAATAAAAAATATTGTATTCCCACGGGAACGGGAACTACGCGGGTGAAACCGCGTGACGTCCGCTAGTGTAAAATAAATTTCTTTTTCTTTCTTTCTTTCGGAACCCTAATATGAAAGTAATAATACCTATCATTGACAAGTAAATTCATTGGCGTCGGTCAATATACATACGTACATGACATACATATAATAACGCCTTTATCCCCGAAGCGGTAGGCAGAGGCATAGGTAGTATACGCACTCATTTCACCTTATATTTTTTTGTCCCACGTAATAGGTGGTGAGCCTATTGCCGAGTTGAAATGGACAGGCGCAGGTCACCGCGACCCGCGGTTGAAATTTTTCAAGCCGCCCATAAGGCCTTCAACATTTTACTGACAACCGGGTTTCATTTCAAGTTCTTCTTCTCTACGAAACGGATCTTTTTGCGAAAGTGTTCCCTTAGTCGCCTCTTACACACCCTCGGGACGTATTGGGGTGGCGACATTTTGTACTCTTACCCGTCGCAACACGTGGCATACATACATACGTAGATAGGTACTACATTTTTATGATTTCGATTCGAGTTTCACTTTTTCAAACCTATATTTCGTATAATGTATGTAAAATTCACTACCCTAAGAATTTTCCATAAGCCTGCACACAGCTAACACGTACGGCAAGCACTCTACTTGATTACAAATCCTGACAGCAGTACATGAATACCTACTAGGAATATCATGTAACACTCTATATCTCGCGGGACTACATCATATTGAATTGATATTGCAAGCTAACAATATCTACATTTGATATGTTTGATACTCATGCGTTTTTACCTCTAAGGGGTAGGTAGAGGCATAACCTAGACCCATATTTCACAAGTGTGTGGCGATGGGACCCCATGCGGCAACGTGAAAAAGTACAAAATGTCGCCACCCCAATCCATCCCGAGGGTATCGTAGGAGGGAGGCCTCTTGCGGCGCTGATGATCTTCGGAATTTATAGCTAAGAATCCTCCCCGTCACATTAAAAAAAACCGCATCAAAATTGGTCCATCCGTTGGGCAGCTACGATGCCACCGACAAACATACATAATTATACACACATGCACAGATACACAGATAACTTATAACATTTTCCTCGGGGATTAAAATACATGCAGATGTATTTTTAAAAGTGTGGGAATGATACGGAAGCATCTGGCACTCTTTATATTGTATTTCTACGTATGAATTTAGTGCAATAGTTAAACCATGTTTTGTAATAAGGCCATGTGAGTGCAACAAGGTTATCACCCTTCCCAAAATGATTAGGCGAGACATACCTATATTCAGCTGTGGACTGCGTTAGGATAATTTGATTGATTGATTGAATTATACAGGATGTATTTTTGAAACGGGGCAGTAAGGGCAAGTAGATACCTTAACCGTTGTAGTTACAGCAAAACGTTCTTAGGAGACCTTTCCTAACTTTTTGAAATATTTTAAACTGCTTTCACAGATTTTGCAAAAAATTACTGCATGGTTATTCGACAAAATCCGCCAGTATAACTAATTTGGCATATATTATAAAAAATAGAAACAAGCACATGCCGAAAAGAAATGTTTGGTTATAATAATATTCTGACAGGCACCACCCAGTAGGAGTATGTTTCTACACAGAGGCAAAGTTTACGACAGGTGTTCATTCCTTGAGTACACGCTAAAATATTCAACGTCGTAAGTAGCTACTGAAATTTTTAAGCATTCCCAATTTTTCTTCAGGTTAATATTTTGTAATTTTCTTAGAAGCTCAAGTGAGAAATCCCTTGTGACGTAACATAGGTGGAGCCTTTGATAATGTGTTAATATTTTAAAAGGTAGCGCTGTTATGTGAGTCTTGCGAGAGGGGCTGGAAATATGAAGAAACTTTGCCAATGAATTTGTTGTAAAAATTATCTTTATGAAACATTTTTGGGGCTCGTATTTCGTACTTATTTTTGAAAGACATTTTTGCGAAGTTAACTTCTACATCGCTAAATATGGAATAGGACATGAGGGTGGGGAGACCAAAGACTTTGAGACAAAGCAAGGTTTTGATGAGTGCTTGAATTTTTTTTTTTTTAAATTAAACAGTAATTTAATATTTCAGTTTAAGGTTCCGTATGTACCTGTTTAATTATTGTCTGATCTGCTATTTGTAAAATTTTCTACGAAAATTCAGTAATATTAACGCGGTTCGCAGCCTTCAGTATCGTCGCATTTTCGAGTCTAATGAATCCTGTATTGACTTTTCGATATCTTTTAGAAATTGTGTCGGAAACTTTAAGAATAGTTGTGACAAATAACAGTCTGGCTGTCCTGGAGTATCCGAGGTCTTCCCTGAAGCTTCCAACCGTAATCTGTTAGGTAGGATACGTTTGGTTTTTAGTCGGTAGGAGTCCGGTATGTAGAATTTACCTCACTTTAAAAAAGTAATAGTCTACTTCTCATGAACGTATAGCCATAATGAATTAAAATTATTTCAATTCTATGTCACTTCTTGTAGTGTATACGACTGCCGTACTGAGATCTCTGGTTCAAATCTCGATTCGGAGCAAATATTTGTTGACCTATCACGGTTCATGAGAAACAGCTTGGTGACAGGCAGACGGACAGACAGACAAGTCCCAGTAATAGGGTTCAGTTTTTACCCTTCGGGTACGGAACCCCTAAAAACGGCCAACATTTTTTTTATATATATTGAATCAATTGACATTAAAACCACTTTAAACACATTACCCCTTCGTCTTCTTGACTCGGTTTAACTATAACATAAACTAACATTATACTAAAACCAAGTCCGCAAATATTTTCAATCTTAGTCCTCCAGTAAATCCTTCAAGAAATAAATAAGCTTAAGCTATGATATACGGGGTGCTGTCATAACGGTTGGCACCCAATGCATCACACCCTGTAGCTGAATGCCGCTGTGATGAATGGACGGGATTCTAACCCTGCCTTTTTAGGCAAGACGAGATTATGTAGAATTACTTTACATAGAATTTGAAGATGATATCTATTATACAGGGATTGCTTTTTATTTATTTTTTATTCAATTCCTTGCACTCTAGCATATTTCTGATACGACTTTAAGTTTAAAGATTTTATTTTGAATGACATGTCCTAAGTTTTTTGCCTTGCTGATCAAAAAATTTAACCTTCCCAGAATGCTGGCAGCGTTACCACGTTAAATGTCAATTATAACGCTTACCCACGGAGAGAGTTCGCAATAACAAAGTCTGTGTCAAAAGTCCAGGGGCTATTCTTCCGAGTTCATACCCATGGAACGTATAGAACGACATCCAAACACTCTGGCTTGGTCACTAATGAAAAGACACACCAAAATACGACGATTAAAACATTACTGTTAAGAAATGAGAATGTGACGGCGTTCTCATGCCAAGAGCGCCAGCATTAACATCAACTATCTCTCCTTTCCGATTTCGAACAACGCGTGCCGGACAGAGATGCCACTCATACATAGTGGAGAGAATCTTCGCCAGAACTGAGCGTTTCAAAAGATCGTTCCACTGTCGAACTATAAAAACCTGGAGCGACCTGCCCGCACACGTGTTTCTCTCATCTCGTAATCCAGGATTTTTAAGCGGAGCGTGAAGAGGCACATCACAGGGCCGCTAAGTTGAGGACCACTGTCAGAAGTCGAAAATTGACTGCACAACACGGACTGTGAGAGTGGCCCCCAATCGCTAGATGCGCCATGGCTTTCTATCAGGCTGGCGATGTCAATTTGGAGAGCTTTATAAATAAAATCAACATACTGCTGAATGTCCCATGAAAGCGACAGACAAGGAAACAAAAAAAGATGTCCTGGGGTTAACATTCCGAGGTCATACCCGGAACATCCCCGTCGTAGATGGATGGGCGTTGTGCGGTTTTAGACGGTAATAATTCGGCATAGCGTCCATTAAACCACGCGTAAAAATTGCTAAAATGCTTAAATATCACTCCTTGAAGCACTTAGTCATTTCTCGAGAACTAAATTTAAACGCCATGTTCGTCCTTGGCGCTTAATGCTTCTTTCAAAACGTGTACATTATTCAAGTTTACGATATAGGGTTGTCACTCATCTCATAGTAAAGTTATAATATACGTTTTTGATGCATTTACTTTTTTTTATTAAAACAGCCGTGAGCAGTTCATTGCTGGGTGTATTGGCTGCTCAATTTTCGCCAGAACACAAGCCAAGCATAATTCTATTGGTAAGGTTTGGCCTTACTGTACCACGCACGTCTTTCAGGTTCCCGTACCGAAAGGGTAAAAACATGACCCTTTACTGAGATTCTGCTGTCTATATCTCAAGTGATAGCTA
Source organism: Miltochrista miniata (assembly GCA_933228765.1). Classification (NCBI taxonomy): domain Eukaryota; kingdom Metazoa; phylum Arthropoda; class Insecta; order Lepidoptera; family Erebidae; genus Miltochrista; species Miltochrista miniata. The sequence continues at coordinate 19,742,761 of OW121773.1, forward strand.
GATAGTATAAATTTTTACAGACGATGAATTTCTGTTGCCGCTATAACAACAAACACTAAAATCAGAAAACGAAAAATATAAGAGAAGTTCTCGTACAACAAATGTGACCTTTTACCGTTATTTGGCCTGCTTTTCTTTTTGATGTACACTGTTTTCTGTTTTCTACTCCTCTAGCCCCTTGGTGCCCAGCTTTAAAACCTTTTGTTTGACAGTATAACCAACATCTTCACTGCGGATAGTTTATCTTGATATGCGAGGGAGAGAGAAAGAGAGAGAGAGAGAGAGTGACAAATGCACAAGTATTTGATCAATCAATCAAATCAGCTCGTCACAGCCCACCGCGGGAAAATATCCATGACTTGGCTGGTTTTATAAAGAACAAAAATTACTAGATAGAAAAATCTAGGAATGCAAACTTTGCTATATTTTTTAATAATAACCGCTGACAACCCTAACATGCCGCCGTATATTTAGGCAACAAACAACAGAGCTGTCTTCTCATATTTAGCCAGCAATATTTCTCCTCCCTTTGTGTACGGAACGAAATCTCGAAACAAAATCCCGTCAGACGTACTGAAAATTTCTTCAAACTTTTGTATGAAAAAAACTGACTTTACGCCCTTAAAATTACAGTCGAATTTTCAATGAAAGGTAATGAAAATATTATTTAAAGAAAATTGGTCCTTATGCCACGTGCATTAGAGGTCACTTCTGTTTGAATCAATAAATTGCATTTAATGTGTTTGCAGCAAATTGCAGTGGCTACTTGAAAGTTATTGCAAATCTGTCCGGTATTTGTCAGCGCAAATGCCAGTTGATTTATTTTGTAAAAAGATGCGAAACACATGGTTCAGGTTTTAAGATGCAAACATTTCGTTTATTTTATTTTTAAAACTGTATTTTTCACTGCGAATGTTAGGGGTGTTTCTAGTTCGAGCGCAATTTTGAAAATATTTGACCCAAAATAGTTTTATAGCAAAAGGATCGTTTCATGTTTTTATTTCACAAGTAAAAGTTTACACTGTACATAAGGTACATACTCACACAAAATACATCCTACAACTAAGCTTTAGTATACCAAAATATTTTTTTTGTTTTTGTTTTTTTTTTTTTTTTTTTTTCAATGTAATATTTGTGTGGCCTTTGTTCCATATTTTACACGTCCAAATCCAACATCTAAAGCAAATAATACGTCTTTGATCTAGGATTAAGGGCTAAACACACGATGATAACCTTTCGGTAACCCTCTTCAGTCAAAATCCGACAGCCCTGCGATATAAAATAGCAAGGGTAGAGAACAATCAAAAGCTTTTCAAATAATAATTCATTCTGGGAATGAATATTTCAAATATTATATCCAACTCAAAGCATATTCATCTAAGCGTATTTTAATCATTTTCTTTTATATTTTCACATCTTTCCGGTAGCTTTTGAAAGATACACTCGGAACTCAGTCAAACAATATTTATCTACTCGAGGGAAAGCTTACTCGATTTTATACTTGCATACTTTAAAAAACTTCTTTTTGTCTTTTCTCCAATTAATAAACAGAAGTATCTATCTGACTAACATTATAAATGCAAAAGTTTGTGAGTATGTGTGTGTGTATGTTTATTACTCTTTCACGCTCTAACGGGTCAACGGAACTGGCTAAATTTGGTACGGTAATATTTGTATGAGTCTGGAATAACACATAGGCTTCTTTTGTTTTTAACGTGTGGGAAAATCCTCATGGATGCTACGCCGGACTCCTACCGACAAAAAAAACCTCACGTTACGCCCAACAGCCTATGGTTGGGAGTCCCGGGTAAGCCCTCGGGAGGATGTCCCAGGACTATAACACATAGGCTACTTTTTGCTGCCGAACTAACTTCCCATGTGATGTGAGTCCACAGTCTGTCCCTGTACATTTCGACACTAAACCATCAATTGTGTGTGGTATAAGTGGATACGATAGGCTATGACGTATGCCATAAACTATCATAACCACCTCAGGTGACGGTAATGCTTCTGTGTCCATTTCGATTGCTCGGCCAATATGTCGTAGAAAAAAGAAACTTATGTTAGCATTTTGAAGGAATTCGTAAAAAACGAACAGTGAAAACCGCAAATTCGAAGAGTCAATATTTAGAAAGTTATAAGGGTTTAACCGTGGCCGCGCAGTCCGCATGAATTCAACTGCGCGGCCACCAGTTCTCTTGAACGGAGCTACGTACAAGTCTAATTCTTTTTGCTAATCACTGACACGATTTCGAAGAAAATGTAGATTATAAAAATAAAGCCCTACTATTTGAACTTCACAACAATGTTGTGAAGTTCAAATAGTAGGGCTTTATTTTTGTGCCGTATGTTGTGACAACATACGGCACCCCAAAGTTATGGCCGCGCAGTCCGCACAATGCGAACCGCGCGGCCACGGTTTTTCTTAAATGGAGCTTAAACGGAGCTTAGTAGAAGTCCCATTCTTTTTGCTAATTACAGATACCATTTCGAAGAATATGTAGACAGTATGAATAAAGCCTCAAATTAAGAACTAAATGACGTATAGAACTTAAAACGTATAATCGAAGGAAAAAATAGGGTGACCAAGATTTATAGTGTGTGAATCCAGGCTTTTTACTATTTTAATATCATAGTGTAAATATATTTATATAGCAAGTAGCTTTTCTTGTAAAAAGGGCTACTGATTGTTTCAATTGAATTCCAATTCAATTCAATTGAGAATTAGTGATTCGAATTAGTCTTACGAAAATGTGCTTGTAAGCTTTTAAGTAAAATAGGTTTATAAAAAAGAAAACATATTTGCTGGCGATTGGCAATCATTCATTCTACATGGCGCTGTGTGAAATAGATATTCCACTACATTTAATATTGGTTTTTGGTGCAGGACCTCCTCACTCCCACAGTTCAACAATCCCAACCACCAAAAGGAAACAAACCTTAGCAAATCACCACGACGATAACGAACTGCCCAACCCAAAGAAGACAAATGGACGGGACGATAATTCGCCTGATGGCATTTGTAACTTTTTCTAAGATGAAGCGGTCCACCTCTCTTTAGTGGGTAGTCACTAAATAAACAAAGTTTATTTTGAGCTCTTATTAAATATCTTTATTTTAAATAATTTATTAAGTTTTTTAATAAAAGTTTTTGGTATAGTTAAATGACAATATAGCACACTCACCAGCCTTGTGTTATCTCCTCACAATTATTCCAAACTAAAAAGTTATTCACAATTTCAAATCACTGGCACTAAGATGGAGGCTATGAAGAACACTTTTACATCCACAATGAGTGCTTTGGAGGAGCGACTGGCTGCATTTGAGACAGATCTTCAACGAAGCACTAAAGTCTCAAATCCGCCAAATCTGGTAAGCCTAGCAGCAGAATTCTCAACTTTTAAAACCTTCGTTCCGAGTACTCTGTCTGCCTTCCGTGCTGAGATGGAAACCCTGGCACGCGGAGTGGACAACTTCGAGATGCGGAGTCGGCGTAAGATACTGTTACTGCACGGAGTTCCTGAAGAGCAGGCTGAGCAGACATCCCAAGTAGTGATGAAAGTTATTGGCAATAATTTGGAGCTGCCTGATGTGACAGTCAGTAGCATCAAGCGCTGCCAGAGGATGGGACGACCTTCCGGAGCTGGCGGGCCCAGACCTATCCTCGTAAAATTTCAGCAGGTAGCGGTCCGCGATAAAGTGTGGTTCACGAAGACAAAGCTTAAGGGCACTGGAATCACACTTTCAGAGTTTCTGACCCGCACCAGACACGAGACTTTTATGGCTGCACGCGAACGTTATGGTATGTCAAAGTGCTGGACGCGGGGAGGCCATGTGTTCATCATAAGTCCAGACGGTGTGCGGCACCGCATAGCTTCGATAAGTGAACTCAACAGGATAGATTGCGACGTGCAGAAGGCGGCGCCCGCCACCAAGGGTACTACGAAGTCTAGGCGTGCCATAAATAAGAAATAGGATAGCTTCTTAATACGTATAACGCTCTGTTGTGTGGTGTAGTATGTCATTGCTTTTAGACACTTTGAACTCTGTTTGCACATGTAACAGTGTACTTGCTTGTGAACATTCTATGCATATCTCTATACACCTATACTTTAATACACGTATTGTTCACAATTTGGATTGTCGGGTATGTAGTTATGTACTTAAAAATCATTGTTACTATTTAATAGATGAAATGAATGTATGTATGGGACCTTCTAAACGGACCATGTTTTGCTGCAATTTGTGGCTGCAACACTGTGGCCCGGCAACATTGCAAGCAATACCGGCCAGACTATGCAATATTGCAGTAGTGTGCCGGCCATATGGCCAAACATGTTTTGTGTTGCCACATAAGGCCGATATTGCCCCGATGGGTTGCCGAACGATCGCTAGGCGGTCGATTTTTCTGCAATATTGCTCGGCCAGTTCTATTGTTGTTTCAGTCGCTCTCTTTGTTATGTCACAGTCTATCCTTTTCTAAGCGACATGAAGTTTGCTGTGAGTGATGCAGTGTTGCCAACTTGGGGGTTTTCCCCCCAAATTTAGGGGGAAAAAAGTTGCCTAGGGGCTTTTTTAGGGGGTAAATTTATTTAGGGGGATTTTTAGGGGGTATATTTTCATAATGGGAGTACCAGTTCTTGAACATATTTCATAAAAAATAGGAAAAAATAGTTAATAAGTTTTGATTTTGCTGTACCCATACTTAATTTTTAAATTTATATTAATTTTTCACAAAGCTATGCCTATTTTTCATTCTATTATTGTTATTGCTACTTTCCTGACATGTACATAAGTGGTTAATAAAATAAATATAGTAGTATGTGTTCTGTTCAGTTCCACGTTTATTGTCGTTAATTAAAGAATAAAACATTCATTTTACACAATCAGCGTTAAGTTAAATACGAACAGTTTCAATGGGATATTTTTCAATTTAAGAAATTTTATGGCTTTTGTAATGAAACTATATAATATAAATATTGCAATTATTCTAACATAAACAACTTTATCTACCTACACAGAATTACCGACGCTTTTGTTGAGCCCTAGCTTTGGTCGTGGCACAGTCACGAGTCACGACTCACGACCAAAGCTAGGGACCTCGGGATTTTTGTTTGTCAATGCCTTAATTTAAAAAAAAAATAAAAAAATAGAGGGTTTAGGGGGTTTTTCAGATTTTTAGTCAAAATTTAGGGGTATTTTGACTCGGTTCTAGGGGGACCATTCTGTAGGAGTTGGCATCACTGGAGTGATGCCATGTCATGTTGCTATATTCTGTGTTTTGCGAACAGCTCCGTGTTTATTTCGAGGTTATGTTATTATGTTGATAAATTATTATATTTCAAAAATGCTAATAATATGGAATATTATATAACTTTATTTGTACACCAAGTCATAGTTTACAGAAAATAGCTCAAATTATCAATAGTTTCACGCCTATATAGTGTGATTTCATCAGCCATTGTTGCCGGTTTGTGTAGCCCGTTTAGGAATCTGCATCAAGAGCCATACTATTGCAGACATATTGCAACACATTGCCCAGCCATTGATTGTTCGGCCATTAGTTGCAATAAAATATTTTTGAGATTGCCGAGAAATTAGTTGCCAAAGGTGTAGCCACAAATTGCAGCAAAACATGGCCCGTTTAGAAGGTCTTTATATAAAACACTTTCCATTTCTTCTTTCAACAAAGTAAATGACATATGACATGACAGTGACACATGACAGTTGCTAATTCAACGAGTCTTGGAGTACATACTGCCTAATTAATAAATTACGAAATAAAAAAAAAGATATTATTTAGATAAATTATAAAGTATGTATACTGCTAAGATTTAATGTTTTCTATTGTGAATATACTTAAAATTTTAGTTTTTAACACAAATGGCGGGTGGACTGTTAACCTTTTAAAGGACCAAATTTTCATTTTATTTAGATAATTTCTTTTGTAACTATCAACTTTAATCTATTTATAGTTTATTTATTATTATTTGTTTGTAAATTAAGCTATTTATTTATTTATTTATTTATTTTTATTACCTAGATAGATATTATTATGTTAGATGCTTATAACTTCAGTGGTGATGACGAGAGCTTCACTACTGCAAGCAGTCATGACAACAGCTATACAAGTATACCTCTATCTTTACCTCAGATTCTTGAGGCGCAGTTTTCCGATGTACCCAAGAATTTTAATGTAGTCCATATTAATGCGCAGAGTATTTCCGCCCATATCACAGAGATGCTGACTACCTTTGACAATAAAAATATCCATGCAATTCTGGTCTCAGAAACATGGTTAACTCCCCATCATCCTGCTACTTGGTACAAATTGCCTCACTTTTCTCTCATTCGTAACGATCGCTCGACTAAGGGTGGTGGTGTTGCCATATACTTACGCGACAGCATCAACTTCAACATATTGGAGATGTCACCTCAGCCACCACCGTTAAATGCAGGGGAATCTATATTTATAGAGGTGCAGCTCTGTAATGCCAAGGTGCTATTTGGTGTATATTACTCCCATTCATCGAGTGTCAACTATTTTTCGTCCTTTGAATCGCAAATTGAACGGCTTTCTCCTTCTTACGACCATACCATTATTATGGGCGATTTTAATACTTGCCTTATAAAAACTGATCCTCAATCCCTTGCTCGCTCTTCTACCTTTTCTAGCATTGTTCACTCTAGCAACTTGTCTATCCTGCCCTTAAATGTGACTCACCACTTTCCTGATTGTCGTCCTTCTCTCATTGACCTCATCCTTGTTTCTTCCGTTGAATTAGTTGTTAAGCATGGACAGTGCACAGCTGATGAATTTTCTTACCATGACTTGATCTATCTGTCATACAACCTTCGTCCTCCTAAATCCAAACCCAAAATCCTTATGCAGCGCAATTTTGGTGGCATGGATCTCCGTGGGCTGCGTGAAGACGCATCGAGCATAGACTGGGGTTCATTATTATGTACGGAAGATATGGATAGGAAAGTTGAAATCTTGACAACCAAGTTGATTGGTCTTTACGATAAACATGCTCCGGTCCGAGCAATTAGGATGCGACACTTGCCGTCACCTTGGATTACAGCTGAGATCAAATCCCTAATAGCGAAAAAGGCTGCAGCAAAGTGTAAGTTCAAGCGAAGACCTTCACCTGAAAATCGTGATAAATATGTAGCTTTGAGAAATCTCTGCAGTAAGGTGTGTAGAAAAGCACAACGCCAACATATCCATAAGTCGGTCCAGAACGGGGACCCTGCCAAGATCTGGAAGTTTCTAAAAACGCTAGGAGTTGGAAAGCCTAAACAACAGGAAATTCCAAAAAGTCTCGATATTGATTCACTAAATCAATATTTTTGCACATCTTCTTCATATGATACTTCTAGCAAAGATAGTGCTTTACAATATCTTTCATCGCTTCCAACTCCTTCCTTTCCACCGTTTCTTTTTGAACAATTTTCTGCTTGTGATGTTAAGAGGTGCATAATGTCACTTAGTTCCAGCGCAGTTGGTACTGACAGCTTGAGTCGGAACATGGTCGTGCCTATTCTGGACGAAATACTTCCCATATTGTGTCATATCTTTAACTACTCCTTAACTTGCCGTTTATTTCCGACAATGTGGAAAGAAGCACAAATTATCCCCATTCCTAAAAAGCCTAACCCTGCATCCTATGCTGAGTATCGTCCCATCTCCATTTTACCTTTCCTTTCAAAAGTCCTGGAACGGTTTGTACACAACCAACTTAATGCATTCCTTACAAGAAGTCAGCTCCTTAATCCTTATCAATCCGGCTTTCGTTCAGGATATAGCACGACCACTGCGTTGATTAGTGTTACTGACGACATAAGACTGGGCATGGAGAATGGAAATGTTACTGTAATTTCCCTACTTGATTTCAGCAACGCCTTCAATACAGTGGATTTCCAAATCCTGCTCGGCATATTGCGCTCGATTAACATATCTCCAACAGTTATTGAGTGGTTTCATAGTTACCTGTACGGTCGGCGTCAGCGTGTTCGCATTGAAGAATCATTTTCTTCTTGGTGCGACACGACTGTGGGCGTGCCTCAGGGTGGCGTTTTATCACCATTACTTTTTTCTATTTTTATTAATTCCATCTCTAAATCTTTACTATCATCCTACCACCTTTATGCAGATGATCTACAGATTTATATGCAAGCACCAGTCCATGAAATCAGCGAAGCTATATCTATCATTAACTCTGATTTAAGGCGAATTTGTAGGTGGAGCAAGCAATATGGGCTTAGTGTAAACCCTTCGAAAACTCAGGTGGCAATTATTGGTAGTTCCAAGATGGTGTCACAAATTGATCGTACACAATTGCCTGACATCATATTTAATGGAGTTGCGTTACCCCTAAGCGCAACTGTCAAAAATCTGGGTATTTTGGTAGATGACACTCTTTCTTGGCGACCACAAATGCAAGAGGTAAGCCGGAAGCTGTTTGCATCTGCAGGATCTTTGCGTCGATTACGAAATTTCTTACCAACGGCTACCAAAATTGCGCTTGCACAATCTCTCCTTCTTCCCTTGCTAGATTATGCCGATGTCAGCTATCTCGATATCACTGAAGAGCAACTTGATAAGCTCGAGCGCCTACAAAACTTATGCATAAGATTTATATTTGGGCTACGCAAATATGATCATGTTACTGAATATCGCAATTTGCTCGAGTGGCTACCAATTCGCCTTCGACGAAATACTCATATCCTTTCCATACTTTACAATATACTGTTCAATCCTCGGTCCCCAACTTATCTCAAAGAACGATTCATGTTCCTAAATGACACACATTCAAGATCCTTGCGGTCATCGGAATCTTTGGTATTGGCTGTTCCCACTCATTCCACTAGCTTCTACGATAAATCGTTCACTGTACAGGCTGTACGGTTGTGGAACACACTACCAGTAACGATTAGACGGGCCCAGACTCTAGATATATTTAAGCGTTTGGTGAAGGAATATTATCTGAACTTGCACATCTAACTTATATTGATAAAAGGTAAATAATTTTCCAGATCAAATTTATGTTGTCTTTTTAAGTGTATGTTGATATATATGTATGTATGTGTATATATGTATTTTTGTATATACATATATATATTTATGTTTGTGTATGCATGTATGTATGTTTATGTAATTAAAAAATGTTGATAGTATCTAGTTATTGTACCTGTTGCTAAATAATTCTACACCGCACCTACCCATCTTACTTATAATTAACATCTTTTCAGTCCATCCCAAGGTTGCCTGTCAGAAATTGCTTTATAGCGATAAGGCCGCCCTTTGTACAACATTCTGTTAGTATTATTGTAAACTTGTTTTCAACTTGGTGTACAAATAAAGTTTATTCTATTCTATTCTATTCTATTCTATTCTATTCTATTCTATTCTATTCTATTCTATTCTATTCCACAACACTATTCTGAGCATTTTCCGTACTTATTTATATAAGGTGTTATTTACTAACTAGAAGTATTCTTCTATAAATGTAGGTATTAAAATGTCGTTTATAAAAAAAGTAAAGTAAGTAGGTACATATAAGTAAAGTATTGACTTTCGATTACATTACATTAATTAAGTACCTACTATACGTAAAAACACCATACAGTACCTCATTACCTACCAACTTAAATATTGGGTAAAAAATATTAGTATTGCGGAAATACCTTACTTGATATTGTTATTGTCCAGACTACCAACGTTATAGGTTAAACGCAAAGTTTATATTACTTGAATAGTGGTATTTAGATTCAATTTACGTAAAACTAAAGCATTTGAAATTAAATCAGCAATTAAAAATGGTCGAAAACAAGGACGTATCATAGCTATACACATCGACATCGCGACTTTAAAAAACAAATAAACTTTTATAAATTTGAAAAAAGAAATTCTATAAATTATCTGTAGTAGCATGCATGAAGTAAACATATTTGCTGGCGAAAGAAAAAAAGTCAATATCAGAGGAACGTGGAGTAAAAAGGAAACTTGAATTTCACTTACTGAGACATATGATTACCTACTTAATGTGTTTACGGGTAAAAAGTAATAATTAAATTTATAAAATGTTAGTGCTGTTTATCGGATTAGTAATTACTGGCGTAATTTAAGTCATAAAATCAAACTATAACAATACCATAAAGAAACATCTATTTAATAACTAATAATTAAGTACATAATAAGTAATCAAAATATTTTTAATTTCAATCATTTTAATAATCTTAATATATTATTATTTTGTTTTACTTTTTATTTATAGAAACATAATTAAATAAAATGAAATCTACTAGCAAAATAAAATATTAAGTAGTACAAAATCTCCCAACATCCCCTTGTGGGTCGCGCCAAACCACCACAGAATACAGAGTACATTTTCCTTGCTAAACGCCATTTTAGCATTCCGGAAAATAAATAATAATTATTATTTCTGTTGTATTTACGCACGTTTCTATATTTGGCAATTACTGTGTAGTTTGTGCATCATCTGAAGATACAAGAAGGTATGTTTTTTGCGAGTTTTCTTTAACAACAGAATTTAAAACATTGCTAATAGAACTTTTGCAAAGCCTACAGTCGCGTCACTGATTGGTCAGGTAATTCCTTCCTTAACCTTTACGTGTTGCCATTTTCCAGTGTTTTTTTTTTTATACTACTTAGGTGGCAGACAAGCTTAAGGCCCACCGGAAGGTTGGTAACCGTAGCCTATAGACGTTTGCAACACCAGAGGCGCTACACACGCGCTGCCGACCCGGGCGCAGGTTGTGACGACCCACAGTTGAAATTTTTTTCAAGCCGCCCATAAGGCCCTTTTTGTTGATAACGTATCTTAAGGTTTTTTTATAAATCACTAGCTGATGCTCGCGGCTTCGCCCGCGTGAATTTGGTACCCGTTCCCGCTTCCCATGAGAATATTTTCCCGAGATGTAACGTAGCCTATGTGTTATTCCAGACTATAAGCTATTAAAACATGAATGTGGGTTTATCACACGAAGCGAAGACGAGTGTGATAGATAATAGTATCACATGAGTGTTTTAATACCTAATTATACAATTGCATACAAGACTTTATCTACACCCATGATAAAACAATTTTCAAAAATAATATCGAAGTAAAATAGCGGGAATTCGAATTCGCTTTAATCTTTTTTTTTCGGCGCGCAGCCTCTGTGGTAGTGCAATGCAACGCGCGTGAATGACAGTTCTTTTTTTGAAACTCACACAGATTCCACGCGTCGAGCGGTAAGAATTTGGCTGTCTGATGAGTAACCCTTTGCGCGGAAGAGATTGAAAAAGCGAACGGAGTGTTATGTTATTATTATGAAATTTCATATAACATAATAGCAGCCGTCGGATGATATTATGGTTATTAGGACCGTACGTACCGAACGAAGTATTAAGTACTCTGTGATTAGGATTTTGGATGTATTAATGTTGGCAATAAGCTAACTGTTGCAGAATCTTTTATAGAGGACTTTTTTTTTTAACGTGAGGGAAAATTCTCATAGGATGTTATGCAGGCCGTTCCAGTTTTTATGGTACGACAGAGAAACGATCTTTTGAATCGTTCAGTTGTAGCGAAGTAAGAGTGGCACTTCTGTCCAGCAGGCGTTGTTCGGGAAGGAGTGGGCGGGATTAGGTTGAAGAGTTCAGAACACTCACCGTGAAAGATACGGTAGAATGCAGCCAAAGACGCAATAGTTCTTCGCTGCGCTAACGGCCTTACCTTACCTAACCCATTATATAACAATATGTACCTATATTGTGATCATCACCATTTACTGAAATATAAATCAATCGATGAGTGTTTTTTTTCTTATCTTCTTATCTTTGACTGCCTCTGTGGCACAGTCGGTAGAGATACCGCCTGCGGCGCTGGAGGTCGTGGGTTCGATTCCCACCGGAGACAAATATTTGTGTGACCCATAAATGTTTGTCTCAAGAGTCTGGGTGTATCTATGTATAATATGTATGTATTTAAAAGTATATAAGTATTAATATCCGTGGTGGATCGTGGATACCCATAACACAAGCAGGTTATTCCTAGCTTACTTTGAGATCAGATAGCGTTGTGTGAGATGTCCGTGAATATTTATTTATTTATATCCTAGAAATAAACTTCTCTATTCAAATTCAAACCAAGGGACTACAACTATTTGCTTTTTACGATTAAAAGTATAGCAATATACGTGACATTAAAAAGTCTTATTAACCGACTTCAAAAAAGAGGAGGTTCTCAATTCGTACGCTATGTTTTTTTATGTATAAGTATTACGCGATAGCGGCGCCGTATTTGATTTTTTTTTATTTGAATGAGGTTACTTCTGAGGTGGTCCCATATCCAGGGTATCAAGATCTGATGCTGGGATCCAGGAGAAATCGAGGGCAACCACCGAAAATTGTTGGGACAACTAGTGCGTTTGCTAACTTTTTGATTAAGTGCTTCAATAAGTAGATAAGTATACCTACTACAATTTAATAAAGGTCTGGAGTCGATATGATGATGGAACCGAAAGACAGTTGAGGGAATTTCTTAACGATTTACAGCAGTTACCTTGTGTTTCGGCTTGATTGATTTGTTTTGATGAGAACTTTACACCTAGATAGATATACTTATCGGTCTACCCGTCACTTAAAATAATAATAAAAAAATAATTAAACAATAGAACCGACTTCATACAAATCCTTAAAAATAAAATATACCTAGCACATATATGTATTTTGATTTATCAGATTTTATTCAATTTAATATGGAAGTTGTTGCCATTAATAATACCTACCTACCTATACCTATGGGTTTACTTGACGCCGACTTCAATATGATATTGAATAAAATCTGGTAAATCAAAATAATAACTTTGTGCTAGGTAAATATTTTAAAGGATTTGTATGAATTCGGTTCAATTTTTTTTGGGAATATCTCGTCGACGCAACGTAAATCATGGTCACCCTTCTTTTAACTCGAGTTACAGGGTTTAAGTTCTGTAACTCGTGATTTTCAAGCATTAGAACTTCATTCATGATATCTACATATTCTTCGAAATCGTATCAATGATTAGCAAAAATAATGAGACCTCTACCAAATTCTGTTTAAGCTCCACTTTAAGAAACACGTGGCCGCGCGGTTCGCCTTTACGTAAGTGCTGTAGAACGAGAAGTTCAAACTTTAGGGCTATATTTTTCAAATCTACTTTTTGTTCGAAATCGTATCAGTGATTAGCAAAAAGAATTAGACTTTTACAATGCTCCGTTAATGAGAACTGGTGGCCGCGCGGTTCGCTTTATGCGGACTGCGCGGCCATAACTTTAGAGTGCCGTATGTCGTGAAGTTCAAATAGTAGGGCTTTATTTTTATAATCTACATTTTCTTCGAAATCGTATCAGTGATTAGCAAAAAGAATTAGACTTGTACGTAGCTCCGTTCAAGAGAACTGGTGGCCGCGCAGTTGAATTCATGCGGACTGCGCGGCCACGGTTAAACCCTTATAACTTTCTAAATATTGACTCTTCGAATTTGCGGTTTTCACTGTTCGTTTTCTACGAATTCCTTCGAAATGCTGACATAAGTTTCTTTTTTCTACGACATATTGGCCGAGCAATCGAAATGGACACATGCTTCTTTGCAACCGTATACAAAACCCAAATACAAAACCAAACCCAAATACAAAAGCTTATCATACATGAGTCCGACTCGCGTTTAACCAGTAAATGCGAGTCGGACTCATGTATGAAAAGTTTGTACCAAAATACGCCAAAACAATCCCGTTTATAGCATGGGAGTTTTTTTTGTTATTGCACCAACAGAAATACTTGATCTACGAACCTTTCCACTGTTTAGCTATCACGGTTCATGAGATACAGGTTGGTGACAGACAGATGAATAGATGAACAGACAGTGTAGTCTCAGTAATTTATTGGGTCTCATTTTTACCCTTTGGGTACTTACTTCGAAAAAAAATTACTTTGCCTCGGGCAACTTCGCCGACGAACTTCGTTCAACTACGCGAATAGTGTAATGCAATGGTGCAATACACAAGACACCACAGATTATCACAACCTAGAACGATATTATAGGAGGGAAGGGAGAGGAACTCTCCTCCTCCTCTTAAAGGAGGGTCCTTTATTATAGTTCAGGGATGGATTTCCATCATACAACACCTGATTCCATTAGTTATCACAACCTGTCGTTCAAAAATATGTAACCACTAGCTGTGCCCCACGACTTCGTCCGCGTGAAATTCTGTTATAATGACATAACTTTTCTATTTATGAACCGATTGACATGAAACGAACACTAAATGTTAAGTGGATGAAACCGCAACGCAATAAAGAAAACCGCATTGCAATCGGTGGAGCGGTTGCTGAGATTAGCGTGCACAAACGTACAGACAAACAGACAGTTACGATTTTATTATATGTATTGATGATAAATTAAAATCTTCCACTGGACTTTAATATAATTAATATTCCATCAAAATATTTACCCAGCCGAACAGTGTCAGTTCAAAAATAACATTTTGTTATTTATATTGGGCGCTGTCATTTGGGTAGATAAAATAACATTATTCGGTTCAGTGGAGCCGAAAATTACTGTGTACACGTTCTCGGTTTCATTTGCAAAATAATCTTTTTGCCGGTAGTTGGAGCCTTATACAGAGTGTATACAATAGCATAATTATTTCTGTTGTGTCTGTATTTTCAGCTGTAACAAGAAAATGAGGTTTAGATGGAAAACCTTTCCTCGGTGACGCAGTCGGTAGTGCAAACGAATGACGCGCTGAAATTGTTTCGGAGTTTGGATGTTTCTATGTACACTATGTATTTAGAAAGGTAATAGAAAATATATAATTCTAGCGGACGTCACGGTGTTTCATCCGTGTAGTTCCCGTTCCCGTGGGAATACGGGAATAAAATATAGCCTTTGTTCACCGCAAAGAGTGTAGCTTTCCAACAGTGAAAGAATTTTTCAAATCGGTCCAGTAGTTCCGGAGCCTATTCGTTACAAACAAACAAACAAACAAAAAACAAAAAAACTAATCTTTCCTCTTTATAATATTAGTATAGATACTAGCTGTTCACCGCGACTTCGACCTCGTAGAAGTCGTTATCACGTAACATCATAACCCTCCTTTTGCGCAGTCAGTTAAAAAGTAGCATATGTCCTTCCCCAAGGCCTTGAACTATCTCTTTATCAAATTTCATCTCAATCACTCCAGGCGAGAAACTGTTTCATCAGAATCGGTGCAGTGGTTTAAGAGTAAAAGCGTAACGAACAGATTGAGTCTCTTTAGCATTATGAATACTAGCAGGTTGCAGGCAATACTTAGCTGTTAACAGACAGACAGACAGAGTTACTTTCGCATTCATAAAATTAAGTAGGGATTTAGAAAATGTATGGCTTTTACAGGGTCGGCAGAGCGATTGTGGCGCCTCGGTGTTGGAAACGTTCATAGGCTGCGGTGATCACCAGTCCTTCTGGTGGGCCGTATGCTTGTCCGCCACCTTAGTGGTATAAAAAAGAAATATACTAGTGTTTTTATCAGTCGTCTAGAACCCCTTTTTTTTACATGAGGGAAAATCCTCAGAGGATGTTATGCCGGACTCTTACCGACTAAAAAACCTCACGTAACGCCTAACAGCCTGTGGTTGGGAGTCCCGGTTAATCCCTCGGAAGGATGTCCCGGGACTCACAGACCTACGGCCGCCACTGCGGCCTCGCCCAGGGGGTGGTTCGGGTGCTATCCCGCGTCTATGGGGGGTTTCGGGTGTGATCCCGCTTCTAAGGGGGGGCGTGCGTGAATTGCTCACGTCACGTTGCCGTCATGGGCCTGCTTCTGTAAGGACGGTGAGCCGCCCTCTCACCGTCCTCAGGCCCCCCGTCATGGAGGCCAATAATCCGCGGCGAAGACACGTCGGACGTCGACGACTGCGGAACTCGGGTGGGAGAGTTCTCTCCCGTACCCGTCCCGCCGCCTCCTTCACGAGCATGACCTGCTCGCAGAAGGAGGCGGCGCAGTCCCACTTACTCCTGCTGGAGAGCATGGCTCGCACCATGGTCTCGAGCGACGTCTAGAACCCCTAGCACGAACTTATATATTCGCTTAATTTGGGCTAGAATGTTGTGTGAGAATGTCTAACAATATTTATTTATTTAATTATTTCTGTTGTGTCTACTACAACAGCTAAAAATAAGCTGTAACAAGAAAATGAGCTTTGAATGTAAGGGTTAGGTTCAGAAGGACTAGATTGTAAAACGTCTTTGTTAGCTAAATGTCCAGGTAGAAAAATACTTATAGTATTGTAAAACGTCTTGATTGCAAATGGTCTATACTGCTCGTTCGCTCTAACTTTGCCGCTCGGCTCCATACTAAAGTCGAATTTTTAATTAGACAAAGTAAATTGACAGCAACTAATGTCACTTCTTCATACAATGTTGCTTATTTTCTATGACGAAGTGACATTAGCTACTGTCAATTTACTTCGTCTAAATAACAATTCGGGTATACGCCTCAGCGGCAAAGTTAGAGCGAACGGGTAGTACTAACTGTTGTCTGCGACTTCGTACGCTGCATTTTATGTGATTCTTCAGATTAATATAACTTTTTTATTTATGAACCGATTGACATGAAAAAAAAACACTAAATGTTAAGTGGAGTAAACTGCATTTCAATCGTTTAAGCGGTTGCTGAGATTAGCGCGCACAAACGTACAGACAAACAGACAGTTATGATTTTATTATATGTATTGAATAGATGGATATTGATGACGATTGATTGATATTGATTGATGATTGATTATATGGATATTGATGATTGATTGATATTGATTGTATTTTCTTCAGAGGGGGTCTTAGAAGCTTCTTGCAGGGTCGGCAGCGCGAGTGTAGCGCCTCTGGTGTTGCAAACGTTCAGAGGCCACTGTGACCACCAGTCTAAAGAAAAAAATGAAAAGACAAACAGTTCTTTGTCTGCTGAAAAGTAGCATTTTTTAAGATACGAGGTTAAGAAAGTAAGGCATGGAAAACGTCTTACTTTTCAAAATACCATAGATGTTGCAGGTCATGGTGCAAATATGTGTAGAAAAATGTCTTGTTTGAAAATTGTGTCTTCTTTGTAATACGAGTATGTTGTACAGACTGAAACAAGAAGCCGTGAGACGGTCTCACCCGACTGCCCCTCTAACGTTTATTGTGAAAGTGAAAGTTCAATCCGATTGACGTTGTCATTATTGTTTTATTTCAAACTTTGAACAGATGATTCACGTGACCTAGTGACGTAATTAAATGCAAAAGAGTCACAGACTACAGACACAAGTCTCGCCATAAGCCCCTCTGCAATCTAGTTTATAGAGAGGGGCTAAAAGGGAAGAATCACGAATATTGTAATGCGGAAGACAGTATGGGTTATTAGTATTACACTGGTCACTCTAATATTCCTTGGTCTCCATCTCATCGGTCATAATTACACTTCGAACACATGACATTGTGTTCGAAGTGTAATTATGATTTAAATAAGTAAATAGCCTTTGAGAATGCCGTAAGGCGAAACCGGTTAGGTATTACAATAATAAATGTTGTGGAACAGTACAACTGAAGTTTTTCAACAAGTCTTTATCTGAAGATTAAAAACCCCTGATCCTGAGACCGTTTTTATTTGTGCAAACATGGAGGGTGTATTTTTACTGTATGTTTCATTATAATCATCACAAACTTGCATGTCCACGTCTCAGCACCGTAGGTCATAACTGGTAGAACGCACTGCTTGAAGACTTTCGTCTTCATTCATTGCGGTATCGGCGAATAGAAAACCCGACGCAGTTTACCGAATGATGCCCAGCCCAAGCGAATCCTTCTGGCTATTTCCTTATCCTGATTACTCGATTGAGCATAAAAGAGTAACAAACATTCACACTCACCAACAAGAAAAAAGAAAAAAAAATAAGAAAAGCAACGGTCGGATTGATATCCTACATCGTAAACCATCGTCATTTTTCAAAACCCATAAATGAACATTATCACGGCGAAAAACAAGCAACCTTTGCAACTAAATCCCTGAACGATCGTTTACGTGAATGATGCAGCATAACTTTAAAGGAGGTAACGTTTGGGTATGATTTATGAGCACGCCTAGTTTTCAGGTTGTCAATCAATATCAATACATATAATAAAATCGTAACAAGTCGCTGTCAGTACATGGAAGAAAAATAAGAAAAAATATTATAGGGGGCTTTTTTTTTGTTTAACGTGAGGGAAAATCCTCATGGATGTTATGCCGGACTTCTACCGACTAAAAAACCTCACGTAACGCCAAACAGCCTATGGTTGGTAGCCCCGGGGAAGCCCTCGGAAGGATGTCCCAGGACTCCCAACAGACCTTAGGCCGCCATTGCGACCTCGCCCAGGGGGTGGTTCGGGTGCTATCCCGCGTCTTTGGGGGGTTTCGGGTGTGGTCCCGCTTCTAAGGGGGGGCGTGCGTGGGTTGCTCACGTCACGCTGCCGTCATGGGCCTGCTTCTGTAAGGACGGTGAGCGGCCCTCTCACCGTCCTCAGACCCGCGGTCATGGAGGCCGATAGTCCTCGGCGAAGACACGTCGGCGGCGCCCAGGCCGCCGGCTGGGAACTCGGGTGGGAGAGTTCTCTCCCTTACCCGCCCTGCCGCCTCCTTCTCGAGCATGACCTGCTCGCAGAAAGAGGCGGCGCAGTCCCACTTACTCCCGCTGGAGAGCATGGCTCGCACCATGGTCTCGAGCGAGAGAGTGTCCACGCCCAGACCCACTACGAGGACCTGGTTCTGATTATAGGGGGGCTTTATGAACGCAATAGAACCCAAAACAAGGATATTTCGAATTTTTGTCTGTTTGTCTGTATGTCTGTTTGTCTGAACGTTTGTGCGCGGTAATGTCAGTAACTGCTTAACCGATTGCAATGCGGTTTTCTTTATTGTGTTGAGGTTTGCTCCACTTAACGTTTAGTGTTTATTTTATGTCAATCGGTTTATAAATAAAAAAGTTATATCACTTTAAAGAATCGTACATAGACATAAGAATCTAAAAATGGGTAAATCTAAACTGGCGTCTTTAAGCTCTTTTATTATTAAGCAAACAGGGCAGTTTCACACGCTGCTTGATGAGTCTGCTTAAGAAATACCTCTCCTTTCATACACCTTATGTGACGTAAACGAAGTTGCGGGTTCAGCTAGTCAATATTATAAATGATGAGGAGAACCCAACTACACTCCTTTGATCTCTTAATTTTAGGCCACAATAGTTAGGGATCGAAGCCTTCAAAGAACAAGTGTTTAGATTATTGATACTGTTGATTGATGGCACTTGATGTAACTTGCTTCACATATTAAAAACTTCACGTGTACTGTTCTACAACATTTACTATTGTAATACGTAAGCGGTTTCGCCTAACGGCATTCTCAAATGCTATTTATTTATTTTACTTAATTAGATCATAATTACACTTCGAACACATCTAAAGATGTCTCTTTACACACAACTATACAAGCTAATTTAATAATCAATTGACCTCTCACTTAAATTACATTTTGAAATTTTCGTTCAAAAATATTTGTTATTCATTTCACAGCACTCCACAGACATGTTTATTTAAGCGCCTTGCACACGATCAAACAGCACTGAAGCTCCGATGATACCGTCCGTTAGTGAGCTACATATTTTATAAGGCCACCGTCAAACGGAATATCAAATGTAGGTAATGAAATAGTCAAAGCTACATTTGAGCAATGGTTTTAGCTTGCATTTCAAACGACAGCATGATTAGTAACACGAGAAGTGTAAAGGAGTACTATAAAATTAACGTAAAATCATGTACGTATCATTAGGGAGTAGACAGAGGTAAATATAAATATCAGACCAGTAGTTTGCTGGTCCCAGATAATCGTAAGCAAGTTTATATCATCATCGGACAAATATGCTGGAAAAAATGTATGTTTATACATTTTTAATCCAAAATAAATTTTAAAGGAGAAAATGTAGGTTTATCCATTATATAATCCAAATCAAAATTCCAACGGGCAGGACAAATTGACAATTCTCTGTAGTTCTGGCTTACACATATTGTCTATCTGGAAATGGCATGGTTTCCATATTTTCAAAGGAAATTATGTATTTATAATATATGATTTTGACAGCAAAAACTGGAAAAGGCCTATGTCAATGAATATACACGTATATAGGAGAGAAGGTTCTAAGGCCGCTCTGAAGACAAACTTTCTGTGACACAAACTGCCGCTTGGCGGCGTGACAGTCGCAATACGGCAGCATTTTTTATTTTTCTTAACAAAACAATAAAATAAATCATTGTAAATATGTATATAAGTTATATATTATAATGTTTCAAATATAAAAACGTGAAATAATTTTTAAAAAATAATCCCCGAATATTAAATTTCAATTACCCGTAAAAAACTTCAAACTGTCAGAACGTGAATAATAGGAGGGGGATAGAGCTCTTTGACAAAAAAGTATGTATGAGATTCGAACCTGAAACCCCACACTCAAAATCAAATCAAGGGCAGGTAACTTGACTACCTCGGTGGCGCAGTCGGTAGTGTAACCGACTGGCACGCAGAGGTCGTGGTTTCGATTGCCGGGTCGGCCAAATATTTGTGAGATCCACAAATGTTTGTTTCGGAGTAGTGTTTCTATGAATAATACATACATACGTATAGTCACGCCTTTATCCCCGAAGGGGTAGCCCTTCAATCCACGCAAAGCCCCAAGCGGTGCCCGGGCACCGCGTTTAATATTCACGCCATTCCGTCAATCCCCAACCAGTGCCCGTGCACCGCACCTCCCCAGGCGACTTTGAAACTTAATTTAGCCTGCTTACGTTCTACTTTTCTATAAACAAGTTTGATTGTATGTGTTCAATGGAACATTTCCTTGTCATTTGAATCTTATAAAACAACATCTATGGTCCGATATATTTTTCAAAAATCGAACAGTTGAAGTTGAGAGTGGAGTGCATGGTCGGAGTGCGTTTGTGTTGTGTGTGAGTGTTTCGTGTTTTTATTATTAATAATGTGTTTGTATTATTATCTATTATTATACACAGTAAAATAAACAATATATCAATAATCCTGTTGCCGTTTACAGAATCGTAAAATATGGTCTGGTAAGTAAGAAATATTTTTTTTTGTAGAAGATAGTAACCCTGCTATCATTTTTAGGGTAGTAGAAGATAGTACCCCTGCTGTCACGTTCTTGACAGTTTTTTTTGCGTGGTTTGAAGGGACATAAGTACTACAAATAACTTAACACCTATTATCCACCGTGTGTGTCAACACAAATTGTCCACGAATTGACTATAAAATAAAATTATGTAGATAAACACACACACACTCACACACACACACATACTCACACACACACACACACACACTCACACACACACACACACACACACACACACACACACACAAAGAAACACTACTTCTAAATACTTTCTCCCTATTATTAAGTTAAAGGAAAAGTAGATATTAAGAACCTATTTGTCAATTAAAATTACGTTATGGAAGAGCGGAGACACCTAACACAGGCATTACTTGCCTAAAAGGAGTCTCCAAATACCTTTGTTGAAACATTATTTTGGCACAATAAACTTATTCTTATTCTTATTCTAAACAATTCAGAGTTTCGAGTACAAAATAACATTGATTGCTTATTAAAGAATAAAAAATATTTTAAACATATAAATATGTTTTAAACTGAGAAAATGACTCTTCAACCGTTCGTCTGTAATACCACAAACATGAGTACCTACTTAACTGCTAAGTTGAAAGAGCTCCTAACGCGATAATGAGTGTTATAATTAACTCCGTAATTGCCTCACTAAATTCATAATTTTCTTGGTAAGTGTGATATCAGGTGGCTCACAAACGAGACGCCTCGTAAGAACTCTCATGTTTATAGTACTTATAAAGCAAATGTACTGAGACTACTGAGAGTCTTGTTTATCTTAGCTTCTTTGATTTTTAAAGGGTAAAAACGGTATCTTATTATTGAGACTACGCTGTCCATCTGTCTGTCACCAGGCTGTTTCTCACTGATAGGTAGGTCATATGTATGTATATATATAAGATGATTGATTGATGGTTGATCCAGACCATCAGTCTCAGCTCAGTCGAATACCCATAAGGGTTGTCCTGGGACATCCTTCCGAGGGCTTACCCGGGGCTCACAAGCTCACAATCATATTGGGCGTTACGTGAGGTTTTTTAGTCGGTAGGAGTCCGGCATAACATCCATGAGCATTTTCCCTCACGTAAAAAAGAAAAAGAAATTCCCATAATAGTATTTGACTTAGCTACATATTTACTCCGCGCACGCATAAGTTAGCAGAACTTCATCAACTAACAAGCAAGATCAACTTAGAAAACAGAAAAAAACCTCTCAGTCCAGTGTCATTAAACATAAATAAAAAAAATTCCAACTCAATTTAAACACTCCAGAAAAACCTTTATATTATCTGAAACACTTAACTTAGTAGGCACTACAACTTGAGCGTCAATAGATGGGCCGTATAATGGGGTCGGTGTAGACCCGTCTATTAAAACTTTTCTTGTTAGAGCACATGCTTTGTTGTATAAACAGAGTTTCCTAACTTGCAAGTTACGAAAGGCCAGAGGATCTGGGAAAAAAAGGTTGGCCATCTCTGTTTACATATGTAGGGGACAAACTTTTTCAATTAGGTATAGTACGAAACTATTTTGATGGATGCTTTTATGCTTGGATTATGAAATAATGTATCCCGCCGCGTCTAAAATCGAGTAAATCCCTACTAATATTGTAAATGTGAAAGTAACTCTGTCTGTCTGTCTGCCTGTTACGCTTTCACGCCTAAACGGCTGGAGCGATTGATTTGAAATTTGGTATAGAGATAGTTTAAGGACCTGGAACATAGGCTACTTTTTAACCGACTGCGCAAAGGGAGGGTTATGATTTTACGCGATAACGACTTCTACGCAGTCTAAGCCGCGGACGTAGTAACTATTTAGTAATCTGTGGCCGTGGGGAACAGCTAGTAAATAAATGAATAAATAAAATAAATATTTGTGGACAATCTCACGCAACGACATCTAGCCCAAATTAAGCTAATATAAGCTTGTGCTATGGGATCTAGATGACTGATAGACATAGTTATATATTGTGAGTCGGTTCAAATATTTGTGGATCACACAAATATTTGGACCGACTCAGGACTCGAATCCAGGACCTCCAGCGTGACAGGCGGACAAATCAAAAACTACTGACCAAATTTTCACACTGTATGTAAAGTTTGTAAACGAATACTCAATATATGAGGAGTAGAATAATATCAAAATGGCCTACACAAAGACCAGCTTAACCGTCTTTGGTCACACTACACACAAACGGAGGATTGGATATGGCAAACTAACCATGGGAGCTCATTAACAACCGCAGAGACCTTCATTGCAGACTGCTGGGGGCCAATGACCAGCCACTACAAGCCGATGTCAGACATCAGTACCGTCAGATAAGGAAGAAAAACTTCCTGGGACATCCTTCACAGGGGCTCCCAACCGTAGGCTGTTGGGCGTTACGTGAGGTTTTTTAGTCGGTAGGAGTCCGGCATAGCATACATGAGGGATTTTCCCTCACGTTAAAAAGGAAGAAAAAATAAAAATAGAAGAATCTGGGCTGACGGTATTGCTGATAACGCCTAACTCGCTGCTCATTCCGGCAATCTGAGAGAACTTTACAAGGCAACAAAAATCTTGTCAGGGACGCAGTCTTCGTAGGAGGCCCCTAAAGTCTAAAGAGGGACTGAAGAGGTTAATATTATAAGCTTGTTCTGTGGGATCTAGGTAACTGATAGACATACTTATATATTTCTAAATACATACATATAATACATAGAAAACTCTCAAACTCTGGAACAAACATTTGTGGGTCTAACAAATATTTGCCTGCTACTACTACACATTGCACCACCGAGGCTGTCAAAAATAGTTTTACTACATTAAAATGGTCTAGTTAGAATACTAAATTGCTTTTCAAAATTGTTTCAAATCGTTACCAATTTCATTCAAAACTCGTTACAACAGAGCCCACAATCCTCGTTCCAATTTCCACTTACGAGTGACGTCACTGGATGTCACTTCCCACATCGCGGTTTTAGTTTCCCGGCCGTTATAACCGCAAACTTATGTGTGGGATAATCGGACAAACGTTGTGTTGTGGGAGATTCGGAAGGTTCAACCACATAAATCTACTAAAGGGTTAGTCTAAAATGGAAAATAACAATAATTATGATAAATTTGTTGAAGACCGCGACTTCGCTCGTTTGTTAAATGCGGTTCCACTTAGGGAGAGCGGAGAGGAGCGAAGACGCTGCTGAAGCTGTGCCGCGATTCACCAATCACATGGCTTAAAATCCTCATCTCTTCTCCGCTCGGCACCATGATTGGTGAATCGCGACACAGCTCCTCTCCGCTCCGCCTAAGTGGAACCGCACCTTTAAGTAGTGGGATAATAATCCGTAGCCTATGTGTAGCTCCTGGGGTCAGCCTTCCGAGGACTTACCCAGGACTCCCAACTATAGGCAAGTAGGTAGGGTATGTGTAGTTTTTAGTCGGTAAGAGTCCGGCATAGCATCCGTGACGAATTTACCACACGTTTAAAAAATAAAAAACAAGCCTATGTGTAGACCCAACCTCTGGGTTAATACATACTATTGAAGAACAACACATATTATTGAAGTAAATTTATTCAGTAGTTTTTCGTTTATACCGACAACAATGATGATCATCGAAACTTATCGCCAAGAACTTATCTCGATCACTCTCTCTCGTACAAAAAAAAAACGACAGATATGATCATGATCCGACAGACAGTCATTATACACCGGTTACAGTTATAATACCCCTGTTTTTTCATCGGGAATAATACTCAGAGTACCTACATATTTTTACTTTAATACTATTACTTTATTTGTATTGATTACTTATGTGAAACACGTCGGTATTTGGGCGTGAAATAAAATCTTGCTATTATTATTTTTTTACCACTAAGGTAGCATACAAGAATGCCTGCTTGATGGAAAGGTCACAGTAATGTATAGACGTTAGCCACACCAACGGCGTTACACTCGTGCTGCCAGACCTGTAATTATTGTGCCCTGTGTCAAATATTACATTTAGTACCTTTTTTATTTAATACACTGATTTATCATACACTGAATCTCTTTGATTATAGATTGAATATCTTTGTCTATAAATTATTCTGCAAACTCGACAGTTATTTCTAAAGCAAAACACGTCTTTTTGTGTTAACGAACTCTGATTGTGAATTTCTTGCGGAAAAAGCTAAAATTTTTGTACCTGCATTCTTAAAATCTTATATTATATTATGAATCGGCATTAGCTCTATCAGATTATACTGTTGATTTATAGCACTTGGGAGAACTTGCTGCTCTTATGAAATAACATCATTTGTACTGTTTAACCATATTTGCTTTGTAAATCTGACCTAACTCCCCGCACGGCATTCTCAAAGAAACGGGCACTATCTAAATTTTACAGAACAGTCACCTCAACTCTGTTCATTTAAATACGGCGCCGCACGGTGGGCTGATAGTTCCTTCGTATTCGCGCAGAATTAGCTCAGGTTCATTTTTCGACTTAGTAATAACTAATAGAAGCGATATTAGGCAAAAAAAACATACACTTGCAACATATATCTTTTTTTTTAACGTGAGGGAAAATTCTCGTGGATGCTATGCCGGACTCCTACCGACTAAAAGACCTCACGTAATGCCCAACGGCCTATGGTTGGGAGACCCGTGTAAGCACTCGGAAGGATGTCCCAGGTCTCCCAAAACTTAAGCCTCTAAGTCCACTAGAGCCGATTTTCAACCCACCGTTCACCGGGGCGGATCACAATCTATCTTGAAATTGGTAAGCCCTTTGAAATGTGGGCAAATTAATAGCCTCTGCCTACCTTCAGATCATAAAGTGGAGCCAACGACCCGTTAGTATATTTTACTTGTTACAAGTACATGAAGCCAGGGCTCTAAACCAGACATAATAATACGGATTTTATGAGAAAAGATTGATTAAACACTTGAAACTTATAATACCTATCATGTATACACTCATAAAACTGCAGCGCAGAGAAAATCACAAACATTCCGTTGCACATAAAAACCGATACGTCCAGGGGTTTCCACTCCGTTGGGCTGGAAGCACTCTGTTCATAGTGACGTAAGCAAACGGGTTGCATACCCCTGACTTTATTAAAAATCCATCGGATTATATTTTCTACGACAGTTTTTTAATCTGCATTTTTCTTTCTTGATTTTCTACATAACTTGGAAGCTTGTACATTTTTATAACGGTTACAATCTAAATGTTTTTGTTTGTAAATGATAAAAAATTTAAAAATAACCAGCAACTTTATGAAACGACGAAATAAGTTTAACTACTTATTCTGGAGATTAGTGAAACAGGCCGCCTTTATTTTATTAAATGTAAGCTTTTGATACATTCGCAACGATTATTTATTACTTACCAAAGCAGTCGGGGACTCAGTGTTCTGTAAACGATCACTGTAGTAAGCAACATTTACTATGGCCAGCCATGGATGGGTGACCATCTCATGACCACTTAGTGACAATTATTCGCGAGCGTTTCGGTGCTTCGAAAGGCACGTTAAGCCGTTGGTCCCGGTTGCCAGTAAAATGGCAGTCGTTAAGCCAAGTTGAAGGCCTTTATGGGCGACTTCAAGAATTTTAACAGCGGGCAGTCACAACCTGCGCCTGTCCATATCAATACGGCAATACTCTCACCACCTATTACGTGGGACAAAATCCAAAAGGTGAAATAAGTATGAGCATATATGCCTCTGCCTACCCCTTCGGGAATAAAAGTCGTGATCGTCGATCGTTATAATTATGTGGTTACGGGTCGAGTCCAGTTCTACACCATACACCATAATTACCTACACATAGTATAGTTACCTACTCATAAAATGTCTACTATTATTTTTACCAAGTTCCTATTCTTATCGTGAAAAGTATTATAAAAATATACCAGACTTCGTCAGTATAAAACCATTATTCAGCAAATTTCAAAAATATCCTACTTACATATCAAAAGGCTTAAAATATTTTCATACCGTTCCTAGTTTCAAGTAAGTACTCTACCGTGTTGTAGGAATAAAGCCGAGATACGATGACTTATGAATTATTCAAGTCACCACCTCTAGTGCTGCCATCTAGTGGAAGCTGCAGATTCATAATTTGTCCTTTCAGGACTTTACCGAATGGAATTTCAAAATTTTGTTTTAATATTTTTGTGAATAAATGAATACCTAATTAGGAAATATTTCTGTGCATTTTTTGTTTAGTGAGCGTTCCATTGTTTAATCTTGGAGTTGACAGTCAAATTACGTACCTCACTGGTTGGAATAACTATAATCCTTTGTTAAGGTAAGTTAGAGCTCGGGGTCATATACTAAGGGAAACACGTGTTCTGGTATAGCGTTCCTAGTTTCAGTGGTTCAACAGAGACACTAACTTTTTTTTATTGCTCTTGTATACAAAATAGAATACAATATTGCTAAAAACAAGCCTCCATATTGAAATATAACTACATTATAAATATGACTACAATATAAAATATACACTCGAGAGCAATGAATCCGGGTCACTTAAAGAATCCTAAAAATCTCGGAAACTAAAAATGCTAGGTTAATGCAATAAATTGTATTTAATAGACAATGTAATACTCCTTAAATGAAGGTATTAAAACTTCTTAGTTATTGTAAAGTTATATCATAAAAAAATCAAATTTGAAAAAGGGCCACTTTCGAAGATGGAACTACGAAATTACAGCATTTGGTGTTGCTTTTGTTTGTAATCTGTCATTTATGTGGGTACATAAACCATGTTGATAGTGCTCTATATTCATTAATCAAGCTGAAATTATGTCGCTTACGCCTGAAGAATGCACCAGAATACTTACAATGCTGGAAACCGGCCGGAGTCAGCGCGATACAGCCAGGACTGTCGGTGTGTCGCTGTCAACGTACAAAGAGTTCTCCGACGTTACGAAGAAACTGGTTCTAACCTACGCAGACCAGGAACGGGCAGAACCAGGTGTACCACAGCACGAGAAGACCGATACTTGGTGAACACCATGCTTCGAAATCGCTTTCTCACAGGAACTGAACTCACCAATCAGTTTCGACGCCTCGGAGGAAGTAACCCAAGTGCATGGACAGTAAGACGTCGGCTTGCTGAATCTAACTTAAAACCCCTTAGACCTGCAAACGGCCCTAAACTGGAGCGTGGGCATCGTATTTCGAGACTAAGGTATGCCCAGAGCCACGTAAATTGGAGTATTGAAGATTGGTCAAAAGTTATGTTCTCCGACGAATCAAAATTTATGCTCTACAAGCACGATGGAAGACACAGAGTGTATCGAAGACCAGGGGAAAGATTCAAGCAAGCATGCATCGAAGAAAAAGTAGCCTACGGTGGTGGGTCTGTACTTGTGTGGGCCGGAATTTCTTCTGAAAGTCGCACAGAGCTGGTGATCATAGAAAACGGCTCTTTAACTAGCGTAAGATATGTGGAAGAAATCCTCAATGATCACGTTGGTCCATTTATGGTCAATTTAGGTGAGGATGCTATATTTATGCATGACAATGCCCGACCTCATACAGGTAGGATTGTGAATGACTACCTTCAAGAGATGAACATTACTCGTATGGAGTGGCCAGCGCGCAGCCCGGATATCAACCCGATCGAGCATGCTTGGGACGAGCTAGGCAGATGCGTAAAACAACGAAACCCTCCCCCAATCACGCTTCGTGAGCTCAAAATTGCTCTCACAGAGGAATGGGAGAATATTCCCCAAAATCGTATAAGGAACTTGGTGTACAGCATGCCAAACCGCGTAAACGCAGTAATGGAAGCACGAGGAGGCAATACGAAGTATTAAAATTCAAGAAAATCGTAATAAAGTTCAAAAATTTCATGTTTCCTATTTTTGTTTTAAGGAGAGATCAGCAGTTTTTTCTTTATGTAATTTTGTGTTAATAAAATGTATGGTGACTCATATTTTTTTTACTTTCATTTAATGAGTATTACATTGTCTATTAAATACAATTTATTGCATTAACCTATCATTTTTAGTTTCCGAGATTTTTAACATTCTTTAAGTGACCCGGATTCATTGCTCTCGAGTGTATATAACTACAATTTGGGCATACTATGAAATAGTTCTAAACCAAAAGAAATAGAAAAGAAAAAATAACACAATAATCTGTAAAACCTCTCATAAATACCTTCAGGAGACGGTCAAACGACCCGAGTCTTAATCATGTGTTGATACACGTCGGTGCAAAACACGTGCAAAGAAATCACGCGTACTGAAGCTACTTTCATTCAAATTTTCACAGACTTGTCAAGTGCATATTGACCGCCTTCGGGAGCCCACTAAAGTCTTTCTTTACTTCTTCTCCTCTTAAATCAATGGCCCTCCCTTTATCAACCTTTCCGCCAATCTCCAGTAGGGAAATATCTGATACAAATAAAATCAGTAAAAAATTGGTGATACGCAAGTCTCAAATTTTTTTTAAATTCTCGAGACTGGCCAAGAATCTCTCACTGACATAAGTCTAAAACTGACTTATCTTTCATCAATTCGTAATTGAATTTTAAAATGTTTCGAAACATTTTCAATTCTGACTGTACATCATTTTTTTAACGTGAGGGAACATCCTCATGTATGCTATG
This sequence comes from Miltochrista miniata, assembly GCA_933228765.1. Classification (NCBI taxonomy): domain Eukaryota; kingdom Metazoa; phylum Arthropoda; class Insecta; order Lepidoptera; family Erebidae; genus Miltochrista; species Miltochrista miniata. Next base: position 19,772,571 of record OW121773.1, read on the forward strand.
CCGGACTCCTCACGTAACGCCATAGATTTAGAATTTTTCGCTACTCTCTGCCTAACAGCCTATCGTTGGGAGCCCCGGGTAAACCTGCGGAAGGATGTCCCAGGACTCCCAACAGACCCAGGGCCGCCACTGCGGCCTCGCCCAGGGGTTTAGGGGGTGGTTCGCGTGCTATCCCGCGTCTTTGGGGGGTTTCGGGTGTGATCCCGCTTCTAAGAGGGGGCGTGCGTGAATTCCTCACGTCACGCTGCCGTCATCGGCCTGCTTCTGTAAGGACGGTGAGCAACCCTCTCACCGTCCTCAGGCCACCGGTCATGGAGGCCGATAGTATTCGGTGAAGTGACTGTACATCATTAACATAAACTATCACGCTCCATAACACATCAAAGTCAAAGTAGGTACATTAAGAATGCACATACTACACGCAAAGTCTATATTTATTTATGCACCCGACTGTACCGTGTGCGATCGGTTGAAAGACATTATTCTTTGACATGTTGCTTTCGAAAGTGCATCTCAGTAGTTCAAGTTAATACATCGTCTGCAAATGAAGATCTGTACCAGTTTGAGTGCAATATAAATACATACATATAGTCACGCCTTTATCCCCGAAGGTGAGAGCATAGGCAGAGGCATAGTATACGCCCACATTTCACCTTATAGTTTTATGTACCTACCACGTAATAGGTGGTGAGCCCATTGCTGTGTTAAAATGGACAGGCCGCGACAGCCTGCAGTTGCTGCAATTTTTCAAAACGCCAATTAATCCTTCAATTTGGCTTAACGATTGTCATTTTACTGACAACCGGATTTCATTTCGAGTTTTCCTTCCCTACGCAATGTATCGTTTTGTGAAAGTGTTCCCTTAGTCGCATCTTACGACACCCTCGGGATGAATTGGGGTGGCGACATTTTGTACTCTTAATCGTCGCTACCGGGGCCAGTCGCCACACAAGTGCTATATAATCATCTAAAACCGTACTTCACGTCAGTTATAGCCATTCAAAAGTACTTTGTCAATCAAATCCACTATGATCTTTTTTACCAATGTTCGAAAATAGACAATGAAAGTTACACAAAGTTTTATTCTATTACCTACACAAATTTAAAATGATAATTCGACTCAACACTTCATTGAATTTTACCACTTATCAAACTGCCTCGCGGTTATTATGACAAACTTAATTCAGACAGCATTGTTAATGAACGTTTTCTTTTGGTTTCAGGGTTTTCAACAACGAGCACAACCATCAGTTACTTAACACACACTACGGTGAGTACATATTATCCTTGTCTTAATAAACTATGTATACACCCCTTTTTTTTTACGTGCGGAATCCTACATGGATGCCATGCCGGACTGATGATGAAACCACACGATGTCTTATCCACGACCGGGAGTCCCGTATGTTTACACCCTACTAATAATAATGAATCCAAAACTAATTTTGAGCGAGCAAGCCCCTGAATTAATTTTCACGAAATCTGGTATACAGATAGACTGAAGATTGGAAAAAAAAGGGCAGGGTGTGATATCCCTACTAATCCCTACAAATATATTATTTTAAAATTTGTAAAAATTTTTGTTACTCGAACACAGCCACAGTATAAAGTTAGCAGCCACCGTGAATCTTAAACTACCTACTTCTTAAACAGAGCACAACTTCTATGAGAAATGGGTTAGTAAAACCTTTACCATGCAAGCAATTCCACGAGCATTAGCTACTAAAAGTACATACCTGGTCTATTTCTTTCATAATCAGTCTCAAATTAAAAGCTTAATTCGCTTTTAATAACAAAAACATTTTTGTTATATTAGGACGACACAAAAGTCTTTTATTAAATACAATTCGGATTGCCCAAATTACCCGTTGCGAAACCCTCACAGTAAATCCAAAACAAATTACCATAAAATCCAGACTTTATACGGTTTTTATCGCAAATAATTATTTTGTACAACCCTATTTTGTAGGTAAAGTTAGGCGGTTTCACACGAATCGCACTCAATGCAGACATTTCAGTCGGCGTTACGTAGATAAATAATGGCAATAAATAATCTGGCCGTGACACCGGTCGTGTGGAGTGGGCTTTACTTTGCGTCAACGATTGTGAGCGGCTACGTGTTACACCGAATAGTAATATTCGGTTACTAAATACGGCATTTTTCTCTCATTGACTTGGTAATAGTTAATAAACATCAAACTAAAGGTAGAGAAAACACTTTCGTGTCTGAATTCAATTTTTTTTATCCATCACCAAGCGGAGTGCGAGTTTTAGCGAGCGTCTATCGTGAGCCATAATGATCGCGTTAACGTGAATTTGTATGGAATCAAGACACCGCCACCTAATATACCACCACATACTAATTCAAAAACGGCAGCGTGAGCATAGCGCCTCTGCAGTTGCTAGCGTTCATAGGATTTGGTAACCACAGCAAGGGTCGTAAGCTATTTAATCGATTTTAGTACACTCTTACGCACTGTCATGCCCAATAGTTAGAATTAAATATACGTGTGAGATAGAAACTAAGACAGTATTAAAATCACGTGTTATTTCTAAAGTACATCATTAAATTGACGATTCTTAAAATCACGATGAATAAACTTATTTATTTGAAACTTAATACGACACAGTAGAGTACATATTTCTATTATTCACAACAATGAGAGAGCGTACGCTCTTTGAAACTTAGAAAACTACCTTCTAAGTGCTTAGTGAGAGGTTTTGCCTGCGCCTATCGTGATTCATGGAGAAGCGCGTACCTATACGTGATTAAACGTAGTCGAGACAAGTTCCTGTGTTTATCGCTCAGTGACGGTGTCTCGATTCCATACAAATTGACGTTAATGCGATTACCGTGAGCCACGTTAGATGCTCGCAAAAATTCACACTAAACTGTATACCCTTCTCTATACACTGTTTTTCTATCGTGTGGAAGTCTCTCATAGATGCTATGCTGGACTCCTACTGACTAAAACCACACGTGCCTTACCACTTCCCACGGTCGAGAGCCCCTGAATAAGCCCTCGGAAGGATGCCCCACTGCGTCCTCGCCTAGGGTGTTTGGATACTTTCCCGCGTCTTTGGGGGTAAGAAACTTTCACGGCACGCTGTTGTCTTGTATCACTCAGTTGCGGTGTTTAGATTTCATACAAATTGACTTTATTGCGCACATCGTTTTTTTTAACGTAAGTGAAAATCCTCATGAAAGCTATGCCGGACTTCTAACGACTAAAAAACCTCACGTATCCTGCCCACAGCCTACAGTTGGAAACCCTCGGAAGAATACCCTAGGATAACGCGCTCACCGTGAGTCACAGTAGACGCTCACAAAAGCTCTCAGTAAACATTGAACTGTTACATGACGGTGTTATATTGCACCATTTTATTGGAACGCCTTTTGTTGTTTCGGGGGTAGATTCATGTTTGTTTTGTTACGTAATGATTCATAGCAGTACCCTATTCAGCGGCGCTTATGTAAGTCAAACAGCTTTAGGCGTAAAAAGAATTGAGTACGATGGGTCCTATTATTCTAAGAAACCTTGTGTAATATCCTATGAAAAGGATGATCGATTTAGAGCAGATGTGATTTTTTGGGAGGTTTATTAGCAATTTTAGTAAAGTGAAATATATTGAAAAGGCTCTTAAAAAGTAGGATTTAAGGGTTTCGTACTCAAAGAGGTAAAAATAAAACCCTAATACTGAGTCATTTTTAGGGTTTCGTAGCCAAATGGCAAAAACGGAACCCTTATAGATTCGTCATGTCTGTCTGTCTGTCCGTCTGTCTGTCCGTCCGTGTGTCACAGCCACTTTTCTCCGAAACTATAAGGCCTATGCTATTGAATTTTAGTAACTAGATGTATTCTGTGAACCGCTTTAAGATTCTTATATAAAACTAGAAAAAACGCAGTAAATTTTTTGGGGTCCCCATACTCAGAACTGAAACTCAAAAATTTTTTTTTTCTTCATATCCATACGAGTGGGGTATCTATAGATACTTCTTTAAAAATGCTATTGAGGTTTTTAAGATAATTTTTTTCTAAAGTGAATAGTTTGCGCAAGAGACACTTCCAAAGTGGAAAAATGTGGGTCCCCCCCCCTCTAACTTCTAAACTAAGAGAATGATAAATCTAAAAAGAATATATGATGAACATTGTCATTAAAACTACCAACGAAAATTGGTTTGAACGAGATAGAGCTGGTAGTTTTGTTTTTAATACGTCGTGAACCGCAATTTTCGGTTAGAAAAATCACTACCACTGCGAACGTGTTAAAACATCAATGAAAGTTACAACGAACGACAAGAACTTTGAAATTATGTTATTTGCTGCTACGAAACCCTTCATGGGCGAGTCCAAATCGCACTTGGCCGGTTTTTTTAGGTTACTGTGGCCAAGTGGTTAGGGCGTCCGCATGGTACGCGAGAAGATCGACACCAATTCTTTTCCATATTTAAACTTTATGATTAGTTAGCATACTAATTGCTTTTTAAAAATTATACTATTGCTGAGATTCTGAACTGTGATAGGTAGCCGTTGATTTTTTTACAGATGATGCATTTATGTTACCGCTAATACTACAAATACGTAAAACAGAAAACGTTCGAATCGTCTAGTTATAATAATGTTAGTAGGATAACTAAACGATATCATATCAGAGTCTTTCTCAAACGTCCAATTCCATATGCATTAATCAAAAGCGGCTATATATCAAGAACGTGTGCCTTCAAAGCGCGGTAAAGGCAGGTGCAATCATACGCCATAATTGAAGTTTGTGGTCTGGCGCTCAAATGCATCTAATATAGCTATAGGGTAGTAGGTATATTTGCTGAATATTGAAGGTAAATTTATAGGAATCTTTACAGATGCGTCTATGGATACTAATGTAATTAATGTAGTTCGTTTGTTTAAAAATAAGTCACGCGTTTTTCCTCGAAGGGGTAGAAGCGTATTATATATTTGACCAGCTGTATTTTTTCCTGTATATTAGGTACCTATATATCCTATTACCATGTCAAATAAATATTAAGAAATTATCTTTAATACATCAAAAGGCATTATCAGAGTCATTCTCAAACGGCCAATTCTATGCATTACAAAAACAGCTATATATTATACATAGCTGTTTTTGTAATGCATAGAATTGGCCGTTTATCAAGACACGTTCAAAGCGCGGTAAAAGCAGGTGCAATCATACGCCATAATTGAAGTTTGTGGTCTGGCGCTCTAATGCAACTTCTGATCAAATATAGCTATAGATAAGGTAGTATCTTTGCTGAATATTATATGTAAAATAAGATGAATCCGTATAGAAGAGTCCCATAAGTACTAGTACCTATAATAAATGCAGTCCATGTGTTTACATATAAATCACGCGTTTTTCCACAAAGGGCTTATGTACATAATGATATAATGTATGGGTTCTCTCATAAACATGATACTCCTTCTCCCAGCCTCAAATATATCAGCTTATAATTAGAGGCAAAACCCGATGCAAGCTCGTAACTAAAATCTCCTTGATTGATTACTGGAAGATGGATTTGCTTCCAATTAGTATTCGCATTTCAGCTTACACTTACGGCCAAATTAATTTCCCTCCCTATAATCTATTTAAATTAAATATAAGTAAGTTATCATCTCTATGTACTTACCTTCTTTTATTAAAATTTGCGTATCATAAAAATGACATCACTTGAGAGGTTTTCTACTTGTTAGCCACAGAAAAAAACTCTGGCATTGGCAGAATAAAATTCACTCGAATCTACATCCAATAAATACCCATATTCGGAAAAAATCAAATAAAAAATTAATTAAAAACTTGATTCTGAAGACCTTGAAAGAAGTTTTTGAATGCAACCTGGAAGTAATAAGCTTACAGTGTTAATTTTCATACTATAGTCACGCCTCTTTCCCCGAAGTGATAGGCAGAGACACAGTACGCCTACATTCACGTTAATTTTTTTTATTCCATGTTATAGGTGGTGAGTCTTTTCCAGAGTATTAGAATGTACAGACGCAAGTTGTTACGACCCACTGTTTAAAACTTTTCTCATAAAGCCTTCAACAAATAATTCACTCGTAACTTATTCCTTTTATCTCATAAGAAATTAAATTCGTTTAGCTGAAGTGACCCAATATTCTGGCCGTCAGTGTACAGGCCATATACTGAAACTTTAATCAACGCATTTACGAGCAATCCTGAACATAATCATTTGACGAGGATGACACGTTACTGAGTGATGTGCAACTTTGAACGGTAATTTGTAGTGAATAGGTACTATATTCGTGTGAACTAGGCAATTTGCGACTGAACTAAATGGCTATTAATTATCTAGGACTTTGGTTCAACTAACGGTTATAGCTAAATTTAGTGGTACAAGCCTTTATTATGTACTAGAATCACACATTGGCATGAGATGGATACATTATAGATAGTGGGACTCCAAATACTATCACGCCCATACTCCCTGACAATCATTCAGACATCTACACATCCACATCCACTATTAATATCCCTGAGGTATCCTTCCGAGGGCTTACCCGGGGCTCTTAACCGTAGGATGTTAGCAGGACACGTGAGGCTTTTTAGTCGGTAGAAGTCCAGCATAACATCCATGAGGATTTGCTCGTACTTAAACAAAAAAAAAGACATAATATCTAAATAAACTATATATTTTCAGGTCTGGACCGAAGAAAAAGACTGTCGGACACCAGGGTCATCATAACACAACACTTCACAGAAAGGACGGTCACTCCGGGCGGCGATGTAAGTTTTATATGGAATTTTATAGTATGAAGTTCTCGGCCCCGTGTGGCGACGGGAAAGAGTACAAATTGTCGCCAACCTATTCATATACCTTTCAGCGTATAAAGGCGTGACTATTATATAAACTTCAAGGTTTATGTATGCCTCCGGAGACGATCAATGCGAACTGACAAGTATCATGTAAATATACACGTTGATGGACACTCATGTGCAAGGAAGCTCGCACACTTATAGCTAATATCAGTCACATTTTAGCAGACTTGTCAATTCGCCTTGATCATCTCCGAAGCCCATTAGGCCTCAAACTGAATGCCCGCGAGTACAAGATATAGTAAAGCAATTTAGAACATACATACATACATATGGTCACGCCTTTATCCCCGAAGGGGTAGGCAGAGGCATATTATATGCCCACATTTCACCTTTGTATAATTTGTCCCACGTAATAGGTGGTGAGCCGTATTGCCGTGTTTAAATGGACAGGCGCAGGTTGTGACTGCCTGCTGTTGAAATAAAGCCTTAAAAACTTAGCTTAACGACTGCCATTTTACCGGCAACCGGGACCAACCGCTTAACGTGCCTTCCGAAGCACGGAATTTAGAATCGCAAATCGCAATTTAGAACAAACGATAGAAAACGCACCGTGCGAGTGTCGCGCCACGCATTCATGGACCAAAATTAATTTGTTAGAAGCTGTGTGTCTCGGACTACAAATAAACCAAGAAAAGACATGTATAAATGAGAAAAGGAACGATATAGACAATTACTGTTAACGGCAAGTCTATTAATTACGTTGATGAATATATACCTGGGTCAGTATGTTTCTTTTAAAAATAATTACATAGAAGATGTAGATAGAGAAATCAAAAAACTTCTTAAACCCCGCCCGTAGGCACTAAACTGGCACACAAACAAACCACGCGCGGTGCGTTTGTTTTCGTTTGTACGAAGTTGCGGATGGTTTAAAAAATGACGAAATAGAGGTGCAAATGAAAGCGTTTTCTGTCTGCATAAATAGACAGAAAATTATAGCCAAATATAGATTTTAATTTACAAGATGTTTGTCAAAAAATAGTTTAGTTGTAAATTGTATACTAATTATACATAACGTGTAAAACGATCCATAGAGTCAGCCCCAAATTTTAAGATAAACGCATTTTATGGCTTCAATTTTTATCGACGCGAAAGAAAATAATATGCCAACTGAAGAAAATATACAGCTATAAATTGGTTTTCTTCGATTTTGAATAAGTATGAGTATTAGCTTATTACAACTAAAATGAGCTATAAAATAGTACATTTCCTAGCGTGAAGGACGAGCGTTTTGTATGGTCAAGGTCGTTAGCCCTACCAAAGGCTCAAGCTGCATTTTGGCGCCAGAGTACAAAAGAGTAAGGCGACATTGACTTCGCACACAAGCAAATCGTGATCGGTGCGTTTATTATCGTTTGTTCGAAGTTGCGCCTGAATCGCCATCGCAGTCGCCCCGGTCGACGCTGTCATTCAATTAGGAGCCTCAGACCATTTAACTACTACCACTGGGTGAAAACTCCATACAAATGATTCGTTTTCATATCAGTCACTTACACTAAAAACACATCTATGTTTGTACAGAGCTTGAATGTGTGTGTGACCACTAAGGCTAAGCAAAAGTTCCGTTATAATACCCTCCAACTATAATGACAGCTGTGGCGGGTTGGTGAAGCTTGCTCAGTGAGGGAGTTGCCTATCTGTATGTAATACTATTATATTATCTTTGCTACTACATAACCTTACACTCTATTACGTACACACGTAAGTCGTCGCCGCTTGTACGTCTATCGCCGTCCAAACACGCTCCGCTATTTATTAGAGACCTCGAAATTCGCGGTAGGGCCATTACGCCCCGTTAATAGTTCAGGTATTTAGTACAATAAATATGGTAGTTTTTAGCCGACATAATTACTATACTGACAGGTATAATGGATGAAAAAATGTATTGTAGTGGTTTCTCTGTTTTCATATTTGCTTTCTCTAATTAGTCCATTGAAATATTATGAGCTTTGCATTTTTTAGAGGACGCAATTTTATTTTTGGGACATGTGTGGGGGTCAATAGAAGCTTAACCTCAAGTTTGTGGGGTGGCCACCCTTGTCCCCCGGCCGCCATCTTGATAAAAGGGATGAAAACACTTTTTTCGCAATGTCTCGGAAACTATGCGTCTTACAAAAAAAATTGTGAAGTCATAATTAGTAGCAAATTGCTTTGCCTACAAATATGTTTTTCACTTCTTATGCTCGTAAAGTTCTTGTTTATGCTGGGTGTATGCGGACTAAAACAACATTTTATGCTCTAGTGCATAAAGTTCTTTTTCTTCTTCTAAAACAATATGGCCATACTAGACCGTAGAGACGGTACCATGAAGATCGTGTTACTCTATGAACCAAACATAATAAAACGCTATTAAATAACTTGTTTTTTTTTTGTTACATTTAATTTGTACTTTCTGTGTTCTATATAAATTAAGAAACATTAAAAATCAGATAGTATTATGAGTGAAAAAATATTATAAAATGAACTTATGATTAGGCAGTATAGGTCTCGTTACCCATGCCTAATTCTATTACATTGAAAAACTATTACAAAACTATAACATTGAATGTACAAAATTGTTCAAATGTTACTTTTAATTTTAATAAAAGACTTTTATTTACAATATCACTGTTTCATTTCCTTGCAATCGAAGTGAAAAGCAGAGTGTATAACTCGATCATAAAACCCATTTTATCCTCGACTTAATATCCACCCTCGCCTTTGGCTCGGGCGGATAAACGTCTCGTATAAAATGGCTTCTTTTATGCACTTGTAGTACAATCTACTATTTATAACTTTTTGCCCTAAATAAAAAATCAAAGAGGTTATAAACAAAAAATTGAGATTTTGTTTATAAAAATTTTCTTTTTCTCTATATCTTTTTTTTCTACATTTTACAAAAAAATTACCTCTGACCAATCTTGTAGATGATGTTTTGACCTATATTTTTTCATTTGATTCATTTAAAACGCTTTTACAGCTCTCCGAAGTTGACCGGTTTCGTCAGTGCTCATGAGAATCCGGAATTGTGAAGAGCTTTCGTGCTTCCGCACTATTTGGTAGCGTGCACTATAATTCCCAAACGGCTTGGAGGATCCTTGTGATGAAGATAATCCCTATATCTTTATAGCAAGGATCCTAATAAGTCCCAAAAATAAATTATATTTAGTGTTGGGACGTGTCTAAGGAAGGTCCTTAGCCACTTTCGCCACTCCTAGGTCAACTAGCAACAAGAAGTGTGGCTGTACATCCGCTAATGGTAGAAATGGAGGAGTGTGATCGGCTTTACGCCGTGAGTTTATTTTAATTGTGATTATTACCTACCCCGGCCCCTTGTGGCGACAGGGTCCCGTGTTGCGACGGGTAAGAGTACAAAATGTCGCCATCCCAATACATCCCGAGGGTGTCGTAAGAGGCGACAAAGGGACACTTTCGCAAAAAGATCTATTGCGTAGAGAAGGAAAACTTGAAATGAAACTCGGTTGTAAGTAAAATGACAATCGTTAAGCCAAGTTGAAGGCCTTATGGGCGGCTTGAAAAATTTCATCTGCGGGTCGCGGCGACCTGCGCCTATTCATTTCAACACGGCGATAGGCTCACCACCTATTACGTGGGACATAAAACTATGAGGTGAAATTGGGGAGTATAGGTACTATGCCTCTGCCTACCCCTTCGGGGATAAAGGCGTGATTATATGTATGTACGTACTACCTACCCCGAACACGCGAGACTTTAAACCTTTTTAGGGTTCGCACCCAATGGGTAAAAATCGACATCACCGTCTGTCTGTCTTTCTGTATGTCCGTCACAAGGCTGTCTCATGCCTCGTGATGATTACAGAATTGAAATTTTAACATTATAATATTATGTTGCTATAAAAATACATACTGAAAACTTAAAAAAATATTAGGGAGGCTCCATACAACCAAAGTAATATTATTGCCGTTTTTGGCATGCCCCGTGTGGCGACGGGTAAGAGTACAAAATGTCGCCACCCCAGTACATCCCGAGGGCGTTGTAAGAGGCGACTAAGGGAACACTTTCGCAAATTGATCCATTGCGAAGAGAAGGAAAACTCGAAATGAGTCACTAAAATGTCAATCGTTAAGCCAAGTCGAAGGCCAGCAATTTTCAAGCCACCCGTAAGGCGGCTTGAAAAATTTCAACTGCGGGTCGCAGCGACCTGCGACTGTCCATTTCAACACGGCAATGGGCTCACTATCTATTACGTGGGCCAAAATACTAAAAGGTAAAATGTGGGCGTATACTTCGGGGATGGGGGCGTGATTCTATGTATGTATGCATGTATGTTTTGGTATGTAAAATCGAATCCGAAGCACTCTAGGCCGGTTTCTTTATTTTTTGTTGTTCCAATAACTTTGCTCGTGTCCTTTTGACCTATGTAGTCGAATTTACCTTCTATACCTATTTCTTCTTCATCAGATCAGCATGCAATGTGCAGCTACAGGAGACCGACCACCTCAATTCGTATGGGAGAGAGATGGCATCGTAGTTTCCAGCAACACTGATCCAAGGTAACAAAGAAAATAACAATTATATACCATACTAGCTCTGCTGTGTCCGTTCCCGCATCTCATAGAAACATAATTCCAGGGATAAAATGTGTGTATGTCTTTCTCCAGACTATGTCCTATCTCTGTACCAAATTGCAGTCAGATCCGTTCAGTCGTTAGAGAGTCATTTTTGGCCATGTTTCATAATGTTCACATTAATGGAGATCCTAAAGTTGAGAGAAGTGATAGCTTAGTAAGAAGAAAGCTGAAACCGGACTCCTTAGTGGAGGCTGTAAGCTGTAACCCAATGATAAAACTGTTATGTAGATAGTACAAAAATCATCCCTGACAGCTCTTTGGTGGGAGGATTTAATATCGTGCTATACGTTCTTACCACAGATATCAGAATTTCTGTGGTTCTTAATACCCCCATACTTCATTCCTTATCCTTTTGCTTACAATATTCAACCCATTGTGGAGTTTAATAGATAAAAATATGGGCTGCAAAGAGGCAGGGGAGGTTTATGAAAAATTTCACTCGATTGCTAAATTAATTCCAGATACGCGCTAGGTCAAGTCATGACGTCAGACAACTCCGTTGTAACACAACTGAATATCACAAGAGTAAGAGTAGAAGATGGAGGCCTATACGCGTGTACAGCAAGAGAAGGAGATAATGTTGCTGCACATGAGAATAGACTTGATGTTTATGGTAAGAGAGTCATACACACGATCAATGTGACTGCAGAAGTTATTGCAAAATTGTTGATTGATATGATAATGATTAGCTGTCTTTTGCTTCAAAATTCTATAAATACAATGAAACATACTGATTCTTTATTAGTAGTGGGGACCTAACACGAAATAATATTGCATAGATCATGGGTTCCGAACCTAGGGGTAATTACCCCCGCGGGGGTAAAACAGTAATTCTATGGGGGTAACAGTGGTGATGCCTAAAAAGATGAATTATTTAATAAAAATAATGATTTTATGTATAAAATAAAATATCAATGTAAATACCTAGGTAGGTACGCGGCATCGCGATCTCTCTTGTTCGTATAATCTCAGTGACGCATGGAGCTAGAAGGTGCTCCCTCAACCCCGAGCACTAAGACCATTTTGGTGAAAAACAGCTTCACAATTATTGCTAACAGAGCTCTGAACATGTTGGTACTGTTTGCTCCCATTTGTAGATACGAGAGCGGATTTCTCAACTCTGGTAACATTGAAAACAAATCCAGAAACTGTCTGAACGTGGAGCGTGGTATCAGATGCGCATTGAGCGTTTATCGGTTTTCGCACAAAGAAAACCGCGTAAAAAATTGGTCCGTCCGAAATATCCGTCAACAAGATGCCATGCCGGACTCTTACCGAATAACAACCACCGCTCCTTATTTACTGCCTATAGTTGGGAGCCGAGGGCTTCCTCGGAAGGATGACCCCAGGATTCCCAACAGACCTTGGCTACCACTGCTGCGTCGCCTATTGGGTTCGGGTGCTATCCCACGTTTTTGGGAGGTTGTAAAACTATCACGTTACGCTGTAGTCGTGGGCCTGCTTCTGAAAGGACTGTGATCAGAGCCCCACCATCCTCAGTTCCATAAAGATGGAGGCCGATAGTCTTGGGCGAAGAAACATCTGCGGCACCCCCGCCGCAGACTGCAGAACTCGGGTGGGAGAGTTCTCTCCCGCTCCCTGCCCACAGTCTCTTTCAGGAGCATGACATGCTTACTAAAAGAGGCAGCGGAGTCCCACTTACTCCCGCTGGAGATCATGGCTCACACCATGGTCTCTAGCGAGATAATGTCAACCTCCAGATCTGAGTTCCTCACCACTGAATTTCAAAGTCTGCGGCAAGGGCGCAGTAGACTGCGGAATTCGGGTAGTAGAGTTCTGTCCTGCTCCCTCCCCGCCGCCTTTTTCAAGAGCATGACCTGCTCGCAGAAAGGCGCAGCGGTGTCCGACTTACTCCCACTGGAGATTGTCTCCAGCGAAAATTTGTTCACGTCCAGTCTTGCCACGAGGACCTGGCGCTATTGTTTCCACTCTGTGTCCTCCCTGCGTTCACTCGCAGTGCTGACACTCAGCCGTGGTTTTCATGTGTCCTCGTGAGATCGTGCGGTATCCTTATCACCCTGACGTCTATTACCTTCTGCGGGCTAAGTAGTCTAGCAGCATTGCGGGCCGTCAAAGTTTCCGCTCAAACGGAAGCCCCATATAGGGATAAAAGTAAAGTAGGTACCCTCTTATGTTGGGCCACAACCGTGAAAGTGCGGCTGTTGCCCCTTCAGTTTTGGGACAATACTTCAGAAGTGGTGTCTGAAGTTCCATCGGCCATCGAGAACGAGCCCCAGATACTTCATCGAGGGCTCGATGAAGATGCTGACGCTCCCTACCTGTATGCTGGATCCCGGAGGTGGCCCTTTCCAAGGTCCGTGAAAGCACAGAACCTTGGATTTGTGAAGGGCGACCTCAAAAACCAGCCGCCGTATTCGGCCCACAACTTGAGCAACGCCTGCCGTGGACTTTAGGGCTGCGCCTCGGTGCGTTGCTCCTCGCGCGTCACTAGCAACGGGCCGCGCAGCATCCAATCATATCTCATGTTCCACAGAAGCAGTCCTAGGACTGATCCTGCGGAACACCGCCAAACGGGCCTTAGCCAAGTCAGGAAATCTATGACCTTCCGGAAAACATAAACCCCGACAATTCAACGGAGGTAAGGAGGTACTCCGTGATAAATAAGCGCCTCCTTAACGCAGCTCTAGGCCAAATTGTTGAAGACGTTGGCGATGTCGAGAGACACGTCGTCCTGCGATATTACTTCCTCCGTCAGGTCTCAAATGCGCATGTTCGCGTCCACGTTGAAGCGCCCCTGACGGAAACCAAACTGGTTATTCCGCCAGATTTGACCCCACGCGTGTAATGTGCCCGACGAGGCGCTTTGCAATAATACGCTCAAAGAGCTGGCACACCATTGTGCAACACCATCGGCCGGTACCGCGTCTGCCGGATCAGAACCAGTTTCCACGTTTTCCAGACCTAGAAAAACGGACCTGGCGAAGAGGTTCATCCGTTGAGTTGCTAGGGTACCACAGGCAGACACACTTATAACACCCCTCGTTTTTCGTCGGGGGTCAACTAACTTAATGATGGTAACAAAGTGGTATTCTAAATGTGCATTTTTTAAGAATCAAGACATTTTTCCTTGCCTGTATTGCTTACTTTATTTTATTTTATTTAGGGGTAAAATCTGTTTCACTAACATGTGATAGGGGTAACAGCTCTGAAAAGGTTAGGAACCAATGGCATAGATACTCGCATCATGAGTGATGCAATGCTTCCGATACATCACTGCAAGAAGTATTGTTTCGTGTGAATTCCCCACAAGTTATTTATTTATTTAAAAATAGGTACAGAATCAGACATCAGATCGTGCAGTAGGTATACAATGCTACTACATCTAAATGACTTTCTTAAACCTGAAGTCCAAAAAATAACTACGAGTGTAATAAAACCGGAAGAGTTTAAAATAACAATAAAAACCAACACACCAGAATATTTCAAGAACCGAAACAACTGTGCCTTGCTTTTCTAACTGGTAATGCGATCGAGGTATTAGATACAGATGCCAAGCTCTCTAAAAAAATAAAAGTAAATTCAAAGAAAGTAAAATATAAAGCTTTCTCTTTTATGAGACGAAATATTCAAATCAACTTGTCCTTTTCAATATCATTATTTTTTTCAGGTCCACCATACATCAGATCACTGCCGCCGTTAAAAATACAGAGTGGAGAGTCAGTCAACTTGAGGTGTCCATTTTATGGGTATCCTATAAGGTAACTTCTTGATAATAATTATTAATGAATTCTTTATTTTAATGTCTCTCATTTTAATGTCTGTCTTCCTTTTAGCCCCTCTCTATAAAATAGATTGCAGAGGGGCTAATGGCGAGACTTGTGTCTGTAGTCTGTGACTCTGTTGCATTAAATTACGTCACTAGCTCACGTGAATCATCTGCTCAGTTCAGGTTGAAATAAAATAAAAATAACAACGTCAATCGGATTGAACTTTCACTTTTACAATAAACGTTTGAGGGGAAGTTGGGTGAGACCGTCTCACGGCTTCTTGTTTCATTATAAGTTGGCATTATATAGAATCCTTTAATTATTTCCATGTTCTTAGTGTCTACTGTCTATCTATATTTTTTTTTATTATACTAAGCTGGCAGACAATCATATATGAACTGGTGGGCACCGTGGCCTATGTACGTTTGCAACACCAGACACGTCAGTACACCCACGCTGCCAACAATTAAATCTTCTAATACCCTTTTTTTTAAATTAAAATAGTTAAAGAGTTGTTAGTCTGTGCTAGTCATAAACAATATTCTTACAACTTTCCAAGCTATTTATCGATTGATTTCTATCAATGTAGCAATATCATTATTATAACTCTGTTTTCCGGTCGAATAAGTTTATAAATGTCCATTATAGATTCACGATCGCAAATGATGTTTGTAATTATTCACGTTTGCTCGTGTGGAAAGTATTCCAAATTAGCAACTTGAATAATGTATTGTATACCAAATAACTATTTGCCCAGAACTTTACAGACACATCGTAAATTATTCTCTAACTTAAAAGTTTTGAAACAGATAGCGACTCTTTCAAAGGCTTATGTGAAATCTATAAATAAATTTTAATTTTTCAGCAAAATTGACTGGGAACACAAAGGAAAATTACTAACATCGAATGCCATCTTCCAAACCCGATATAAACGATCGCATTCAAAGAGGAAAACTAGACGAAACGCACCCAGTGTCAATATAAATGGAATTCTGTCTGTACCTGAAGTATCAAAAGAATTAAACGGTGAAATTTTTACTTGCATAGTGACTAGTCCTTCAGGAGAAATGGCCAGAAGAGCTTTTGAAATACAGGTTATAGAAGGACCAGTTTTAGAGGATCTGTTGCTAGGAACTAATCTACAGGAAGGACAGATTGTAAATATATATTGTAATGTTCGTTCAGGAGATTTACCTATTCATTTTGAGTGGTTGAAGGATGGGAAGAGAATTCATAGTAATTTGAAGGTATGTTCCCAAACAAAATTGTATTTGAAAGCAACATAAAACTGCAATATTATTTCTTATTCTATTTTATAACGATACATAATAATAAACAGAATTAAACCATGATAATGGAAAAAAAAGCTAAAAAGATGAGAGCGAAAGAAATACACGACTGAAACCCTACTATCATACAGTACCTGTTTCAAAATAGTTGGGGAATCATTTCACAAATAGAGCGTAAATTAAGGGACAATACCTTTGACTTTCATACTACCTGATTCAAAGCGTCTTGCTCAAATCACAAAGGCTCATCTTGGGGCCGCCAACTTGAGGACCACTGTCAGAAGTCTTACGGACTGTGAGAGTGGCTCCCAGTCGCTAGATGCGCCACGGCTTTCCATCAGGCATGTTTTTGTCAATGTATCTATGATGATGTATTTATTTATTAATATTAATAAATATTTAGGTTGCAGAAAGGAATTCTGAGCTCTTCAGTGCGTTAGTGATCAAGAAAGTGTCCTTAGAACATTGTGGAACATACACTTGTGTAGCATCGAACCACGTTGCTAAAGTAAATCGTTCTACAGAACTTTACATCAAAGGTAATTTACAATTTTTATGTCACACCTCGCGACTTCCCTCGCGTGAAATTTTGTTTCCCGTGGGAACGTTTTCCCAGGATAAATATTAGCCTTTGTGTTATTTCAAACTATAATCTTGTACCAAATTGCAGCTAGATTCGTTCAGCTGCTAGAGCGTGAATGAGTCACAAACATCCAATCATCTTCACAAACTTTACCATTTTTGCAATATAGTAGGATATCAACACTTTGATTTTACTGACCTGATTATCTCGATGTTGAAATCGGAATAAATAAGTCTTTTCAAAGATGAAAAGGTCTTAAAACCATTCTTGTAATTTCACATTGTTTACTTTAGAAACTGACCGGTTTCGCCTTACAAAATTTTTGAAGATTAAGCCATAAGTTAGTAGGCGAACCGATCACTTGATTATCGATACATTTACATTATTTTTACAGTGGCACCAAAATGGTTAGAAGAACCAAACAATTCTTCATTACTACTGGGTAGACGAGGCTCTGCATCTTGCAGCGCTAATGGATATCCCGTACCACAAGTTCATTGGATGAAGAAAGATGGTAGGTAATACACATTGTAATATTTGTGCCGTTTTAGAATATAAATCTTGTTTTAGATAGTTTAGTACAAATCGCGACTGCTCTAATGGTATCTATAAATTATGGTCTTCTATTTTCCCTAAATCATCTATATTGTTCTGTTAAAGATTTATGTTCTTACTTAATAAATAATGAAGTAGGTATCTACATTTCGAATCAGATTTTACTACTCAACTTAAAAAAGATTTTACTTTTTAATTTACATGGCTGTCAAAATAACGCCGATCGCCTGATGGAAGTCATCTATAGAATTGGCGGTCTCTCTCATCTTATCTTATCTTACATCGGGGGCTGACGAAGTCAGCAACACTTCGACCCAGTGGGATCTTTTGTGTTTGCCCCTACCTTAATGTTTCTTACTCTTTGAAGAAGTGGTCTATTAGCGCGGTGATCCCACTAAGAGGAAGAAACCTGTATTCTTCCGGTTTGGGATAAGCATTCCCAAGGAGGCTCATACGCTTCGCTGCTAAGACGTCGCATTCGCACAGGATGTGCTCCATAGTTTCCCTGACATCACCGCAGGCTCTGCAGTCGTTATTTGAAGTGATCTTCATTTTAAAAAGCATGTCGTTTGTTCCGTAATGCCCTGTAAGGGCACCAACCACAGCTCGAGCTTTGCTTCTTCCATTATTCAATATAAATTTTGAAGCCTCATTGGTTCTGCTACTTATGAATTTCTTCGAATGTAGTAACCCTTGACTGATATCCCACTCTTGCATGTGTTTATTATCAGCATAATCCTTAGCGGCCTTTATGAATGTGCATGCTGGTAGGCCCATACATGGTTCAGGTCCAAGCATGGCATTTGCCGATCCTGTCCTAGCTAGCTCATCGGCCTTCTCATTTCCTTTTATTCCTACATGGCCTGGGACCCAGAGCAGTCGCAGCTTGTTCCTGCGGCCCAGTTTGTTTAGGGTTTTCACCGCATTCAGGACAAGTTTTGAGTTGACCTTGTAGGAATTTAAGGCCTTAAGTGACGCTTGACTGTCGCTAAGAATGTAGATGGTCTTGTTCTCTACACTTCTTTTCAGATTTTCCTCTGCGCATGCTATGATGGCATACATCTCGGCCTGGAAGACCGTGGTGTACTGACCCAGGCTGCTCCAAAGTTGTGAAGATTCTGAGTAAATACCTGCTCCTGTACCAGATTCCGTTTTTGAACCGTCTGTGTACCAGATGAGGCAGTCTGCATCTGGTGAGCGCAGTTCCTGCTTCCAGTCTTCCCTTGTGGGGACATGTATTTTGAAGTTTCTTTTGAAGATTTTTATGCACGGCATAGCGTCGCTAATCATATGCATCTTCCTTTGAATCTCATCATTAAGCTCCATTTTTGTATGCCGCGTTGTTGGCCTATTGCAGTTAAAAGCGCCTGCCGTTTTTAGTCTGTATAAGGTTTTGATCGCCTCCTGTTGTATGAAGATGTGAAGAGGGGTTAAGTTTAGTATTATATCTAACGCCTTTGTAGGCGTGGACTTAAACGCTCCTGTGATAGCCATAGTGGCCATCCTCTGTAGTTTTCCCAATTCTTCCACGCACGATGTTAGTTTGGTTCTTGTCCACCATACAACACTGCCGTAGGTTAAAATTGGGCGAACCATAGTGGTGTAAATGAAGTACAGTACCTTGGGCTTCAGGCCCCAGGTTTTGCCATACGCCGATCTACACATATTGAAGGCTCTCATGGCTTTTTCTGTCACCTTCTTGGCATGCAGATTCCATGTGAGCTCCTTGTCTAAGGTCATACCAAGGTATTTCACGTTGGTGGACCATTCTAACTCTGTGTCAAATAAAAGCAATTTCTTTAATTTGCTCAACCTCTTCTTTCTTGTAAAAGGAAGAATTGTAGTTTTGCTGGGATTAATGGTTAGATGATTTTCAGCACACCATTCCTCCACATCCTTCAAAGCTTGTTGCAGAAGTTCCGAGACAATTTCCGGAAATCTACCGTTGATCATGACAACTATGTCATCTGCATATCCCACAGCGAAGCATGCCCCTCTATTCAGTTTGGTTAGGAGGGAGTCTGCTACCAGACACCACAGTGTGGGGGACAATACCCCTCCTTGAGGGCATCCCTTGGTCGTTGTGGCGTGAATTTCATCTCCTAATAGAGATGACCTTACTCTCCTGCCCCTCAGCATGAAGTCAATCCATTTGCAGAGGGTGGGGTCAATGCCGTGTTCTTTTGCGGCTTTCATAATCGATTCGAATGTTGTGCGGTCAAATGCACCCTCAATGTCCAGAAACGCAGCTGCACAAATCTCTTGACCATCAATAGCATTCTCTGCTCTCTCAACTACATGGTGCAACGCAGTTTCGGTTGATTTTCCGGTTTGGTAGGCACATTGTAGCTTATGAAATGGTTTCTTTGTGAGAGGCCCATCCCTTATGTATTGATCTACCAATTTCTCCAGGGTTTTTAATAAGAAAGACGAGAGACTTATCGGACGAAACGACTTGGCCTCTTCATAGCTATCCTTCCCTGGTTTTGGAATGTAAGTTACCTTTACTTCCCTCCATATCTTTGGAATGAATCCAAAGGCTATGCAGGCCTTAAAAAGCCGCATCAAGTGCGGGCCTAGTATAGGAAGACCTTTTTGTAGTAGTATCGGGTATATGCCGTCCGGACCTGGTGATTTATATGGTTGAAAGTTTTTCAATACCCAACTGAGTTTTCTTTCTTCTACTACCTTCTTAGCAACGTCCCAGTCTGCTTTCGTAGTTCGCCTGTTTTGCTCTTCTACGGGCATGGGAACGTCTGTGCCAGAATTATCATGAATCTTACAGTCCGGAAAATGTGTTTTCATCATGATCTTTAGGGTTTCTTTACCAGATTCAGTTAGTCTCCCTTCATGGGTTCTAACTGCATTAAGAGTATTACTTCTGCTCACAGACATAGCCTTTACCAATCTTGAACTTTCAGGAACAGTATTGATGTCCTTGCAGTGAGATTGCCATGATTTCCTTCGTTCCTTGCGAACTGCCAGATTGTACTCGGTAAGTGCTCGGGAGTACTCTTTAAAACATCTTTTGGACTTAGCGTCGTTGAAGATGCGGCGAATTGCCTGTCTTTTCTTTTCTAAATCCGGCGTCCACCACGGAACCTTAGTTCCTTTCGCTTCTTTCTCCGGGCAGTTTGTGTACCATGCCGTTTTAATGGCTCTGTCAACCCGCTCAGCCTCAAGTTCAATGTCAACCGTAGAGTTCAATTTACCTTTAACTGATCCTAACTCGTTTTTTTTTCTCTCTCATAGTCTTTAAGACTAATGACAGTGGCCCTCAGGTTGGCGGCCGATTGGTGTATCTCTTCACGCTCCGCTTGAACAACCCTGAACCGTATGAGAAGAAAACACGTGCGCTAGCAAAGCGTTCCAAGTCTCTATCAGAGTAGAACGTTACTATTTTTAATGGCCTGACTGAGAAACTATCTTGTGAAATGCTTTGGGCAAAGATTCTCTCTACTCTATGAGAGTGGCACCTCTCTCTGTCCCACATGCGTTGTTCAGGTTCGAAAAGGAGAGTATAAGATAAAGTTGAAGAGCTTATAGAACACTCACCGGGATAGGTTCGATAGAACGCAACCATAGAAGACACGCTATTTTTCTTCGCTGCGACTACGGCTCAACCTCAAGACAATTTATTCTGTTTTAAACATAATACCTATTATTTTACAGCAATTTTGGGTACTTGGCAGCCAGTGCTCGAATTAGCTGGTGGTGGAATATTAAGTCTTCCTAACGGTACTCTTATTATTGAGGAGGTGTCCCTCACGGATGAAGGGCTGTACTCTTGTAACGTGGAGAATGGTGTTGGACAGCCGTTGAGTAAAACTATTTGGATGAGTGTTAATAGTAAGTATTTTGCAGTAAACACGTTACAAAAATGTCCAGAAGACTATTTTTGAATATCATTAATTGTAAATATGGGAAGCGAAATAGCGATGATATGGATGAATGGAAGCGCTCATGGCCCCGCAGACTCAGTGTTCTGTAAACGATCACTGTAGTAAGGAAAATTTACTGTGGCCAGTCATGGATGGGTGACCATCTCGTGACCACTTTGTGAAATTTATTTGTGAGAGTTTCCGTGCTTCGGAAGGCACGCTAAGCCGTGGATCCCACTTGCCAGTAAAATGGCAGTCGTTAAGGCATGTTGAAGGCCGATAAGGGCCTTTAAATAATTTCAACAGCAGGCAGTCACAACCTACGCCCGTCCATATCAACACGGCAATACGGCTCACCCCCTATTACATGGGACTAAATCCCAAAGGTGAAATGTTGCCATATAGTATGCCTCTGCCTACCCCTTCGGGGATAAAGGCGTGATCATATGTTTGTATGTATGGATTAATGAATTATTATTGTAACTTATTTAGCAGACACTTCGTGGCACTTGTTATATTGATCAGCGCTATTATTGACAGTCTTACTCCGTCCACCATGAAGACCAGAACGTGGTCGTAAAATTCTATATAATACTAGCTGACCCGCGCAACTTCGTTTGCGTGATAAATGAAGAACCGCTGGACCAATTTTGTGCAAACTTCACGTAAATCATCTACTAAATATTCCAAACAAACCCTAAACATTTGGTTTGGATAGGTGAGCCCGATCTTGAGTTATAAAATTACAACGAAAAGTGGCATTGATTTTTATATATATAGATAAAAAGTTTAATTATTGTATAAAGTATAATTTGAATTTAGAATTATTGACTAATCCTCATTTTACTTTTAGAGCCAGTTCACTTCGAATCTTCATCGATGAATGCAACTTCAAGACGCGGTCACCCTGTGACGCTGGAATGTAAGCCGATGGGTGATGACCCTATAAGGGTTACCTGGACACATGATGGGAGTATGCTGGATTTTAATAATCAGAGGTCAGTACATTTGTGGTAAGATGTGTTGTGTTTTAAGGTTTGAAATTGGAATCAACATAATTTTTATTCTATGCACACAACTAAAGAGAAACGCTACATTGAAGAAGATTAGTTTTGTCTGCTGATAGGACTTTAAATAGTCACAAAATGTATTCCATGAAATGAATCTCTATTTCTAATTTATTCAGAAAATGGCTCTATATTTATAATACTAAAAACTCCCTTAGTAAGGGACAAGGTTAGAAGCACACTTAAATGTGAATAGTTTATTTTTCATATTAAGTTAACGTATCCGTTGGTTTAGCCTTCAAGATAAAACTGGTCATTAGTTTGTAAGAGCATTATAAATAGTTGAATACGTAATAGCAATTTTTATATATTTTACAGAATTAAGATTTCCGAAACCAAAACTGCGTTAGGAGTAGTGAGCATCGTCAGTTTCCAATACTCCGAGACAAGTGATGCTGGTATATACCAGTGCAGAGCCAGCAATCCTTACGGTGCTGCTGGCTTCAATGTTCATCTTACTATATTAGGTAAGTTATTGAAAATGTATACTAAATGAGTAACAATGATAGAAATAGAACTACAGTTACAGTTAAGGAAAGGGTGAATGTCCCTTACATTCACTCTTTCCCTTCATAGAATGGTCCGACTTGCAAATGATGCAGCAACTGATAGGCAGACGAAGTTACAGACATATGCAGAGTTATGTGGATATACCTAATTTAGTCATAGATTGAGAAAGAGATGTGTAGAACCAAAACAAGAAGATCAAGTATAGAGAGAGCTAGATAATAAGGATAAAAATTATGTGCCAACTGAAGGCAATGTTAATTCGAGTACAAAATCCGGTAGCACTATTCTTGATGAGACAAATCGTACTTTATCCCCTTGGCGGTAGAATTTTTTAAAATCTTTTCATAGCAGTTGCCTACGTCATATTTTTATTTATTTTATTTAAAACTTTCTGCACAAAAACATGTACAAAGGCGGACTTAATGCCAATGGCATTCTCTACCAGTCAACCTTTGGGTGATGCAGAGATAAGATAAAGCAGGTGCTAAAAGTATAAAGACGAAAGGTATGTATAAAATGGCACAAATTAAATACAAGGAAGAAATATTAAGAATTTACTTACTAATTACATAAATATAACATACTACAAAGATAATAAACTATGTAGATACTTATATAAATAAATATAGATAAATATTTCTATATAAATACAATATAATAAATAGATATTGTCATACATACTACGAATAAATAAATACGAACATGAAAAACCTTAGCAATAAAGTAATATTCTGCTTAAGGGACCCTATAGAGTTGACGTACTCTGTTTCTGAACGAGAGACGGTTCGTCAAAGTTCTGACTTCGAGAGGAAGGGCGTTCCAGAGAAGTATAGATCGCACTAGAAAAGAGGAATGGACAAGATTTGAAGTGTGAGTTGGACAGTGCAGAAGTAGATTATTAGAGGAGCGTAAATTTTTGTTATGATTAGAGCCAAGAAGATGAAGATGAGATTTTAAGTAAGTAGGGGCATCGGGAGATTTCAAGAGTGAAAAAAGTAAACAGACAGCTCGCAGACTGCGCCGCCGTCTAATAGGTAACCAACCCAACTCTTCACGAAAAGCCGAAACGTGGTCATACTTCCTAAGATTGTAGACGAATCGAATGCAATTATTGAGAAGTCGGTCGAGTTTATTGAGCAGATCTGCATTCAGGTCGAGATAGCACACA
The DNA here is from genome assembly GCA_933228765.1 of Miltochrista miniata. Classification (NCBI taxonomy): domain Eukaryota; kingdom Metazoa; phylum Arthropoda; class Insecta; order Lepidoptera; family Erebidae; genus Miltochrista; species Miltochrista miniata. The sequence goes on from OW121773.1 coordinate 19,796,820, forward strand.
TCACCATAGTCGAAAATCGGAAAAATTAAAGTCTGCATAAGCATTGTCTTGGTTTTGACTGGCAGAAAATTTTTGAGTCGATAAAGAGCCCGAAGTGTTCCAGTCACCCTTTGGCTAACATTAGTGACCTGAACCCGCCAACTCAAGGTTGAGTCAATGTGTAAGCCCAGATTTTTAACACTGACAGTTACTGGAATTACTTTTGTGTTAAAAGTTATCGATGGAAGAGTCACATCTTTTAACTTGTTGATCATATAGTTAGTGCCAATTATTATACTCTGGCATTTGTCAGGGTTAACAGCCAGCCCAAACCTATCACACCACCTACCTATCAGCCCCAAATCCACATTCACACAATCTATCGCCTCTGAGATGTTATCCACAGAGGCTTGGCTATATAATTGCAGGTCATCAGCATACAAGTGATACGCACACTGAAGATCGGTGGTTAAGAGGTTGATAAATATCGAAAAAAGAAGAGGAGATAGTATGCCGCCTTGAGGGACCCCAGAGTCAAGATTGCACCAACTCGAAGACATCTCATCGACACAAACTGACTGCTGGCGACCCTGAAGATATGAGGAAAACCAATCCAGCTCGTCAGAAGAGATCTTAATGTGGGCAAGGATGGATAAAAGTATGTCGTGGTTAATGCAATTAAACGCATTTGAGAAGTCTACCAAGACCATCACTGTGGCCTTACCTTTCTCCATCCCATCCCCAATGTCACCCGTTACTTTAAGGAGTGCGGTCGTCGTGCTATGTCCTGGTCTGAATCCTGATTGTAAGGGGCTAAGTATTGAATTCCTGTGGACAAAGTTGGACATCTGTTTATGTACGCACGCTTCCAGCACTTTTGATAAAAAAGGAAGGATTGAAATTGGACGAAAATGGTTTGGAAGAGAGGGATTGGAGAACGTCATAACATCTACCTGCATGCCAAATTTCAGCCCGATCCGTCCAGTGGTTTGGGCTGTGCGTTGATAGATCACTACGAGTATGTCGGTCAGTCAGTCACATTTGAGTTATATATTTTTAGATACTAGCGGCTTTCAAAATTTCTATGAGCACACTTATTAAATTTTAAATTTTTCTTTAATGTTTTGTAACGTTCAATTTTCCAGAACCACCAACTCCACCTTCAGATGTACGTGTCGAGACAGTCAGGTCTCGTACAACTTCGATCTCTTGGCGAGATACACTCCGTGCCCATGCGCAGTATTACGCGCTCCAGTATTCACATTTACATTACACTGATGCCGTTTGGGATCATGCTACTTCTGTAAATATTAGCAGGTGAGGCATCCTTGTAAAGATGAATGATCTATGTACCTTTTTTATTAGTTTTTTGTGTTGGTATCTAGTCTTATACTAGGAGCAAATTCTAGGAATTAAAATGCACTATTAGGTTTATTAAGTGGGTTTCTGACTAAGTTCAATATTTCACCATAATTCCCACCCAATCGTATTAAAAGAACTGCATGCCTGGTGAATCAGAAATAATGTAAATAAAGAATTATGTGTATGGCAAATAAGAAATTGGAATCGGTTCGATTAATTGAAAGATATAAAGTAGAAGATAGGAAAATCCAACAAACGTTTTCTATTTGAAAAAATAGCAAACGCCATGCAAAGTGATCGCTTAAAAAAGCTTTTACTATATTCAAGTAAAATTAAAGTTTGACCGGCTACAACAACAACACATTATGAACACAATTAAATATCTGCTAGGCAAACCTTTAAAATATACATCCATCCATCCAAAATCTCTAAAATCAAAGACGCATCTTGATACTCAAAGTTGTAACTTATCATTTCCAGAAAAGACCAAGACCACCGTCAAACAATAGAACTCCAGAATCTCCGTCCAGCGACAGCATACGCAGTACGCGTGGCAACAGGGAACCAAGTCGGCATCAGTTTGTACACTGCGCCTGTACATTTTACCACCCATGAGGAAGGTTAGTATTATAATAGAGTATTGTGGTTTAAATTTAGTCAGGCTCTGTTTAAAATCGCCTTTTGTCTCCCTCACTCTTCAAAATGATGCCGCCCGTCTTAGAGAAAGCCATCGGTACTTCTTGGGGGGTCTTACAGTCCGCGATACTATTAACAGTGGCCTTCAAGTTGCCCCCGTTTCAAGAACCCAAGGTTGGAAGAGGAACGATATCAGAGCGTTCCAAGTTTCTATCGAAAGAGACACGGTATTTTACTTTTACTGGTGCACATTGATGAAGTAGTTAAAGCGATATTTCTACGCTAAAAGTGAATCATAAAAGTTACTGTAAAAGAAAGATATATATATCTTTCCATCAAGTCACATAAAAAAGCCCCACTGAAAACGTGACAAAATAGCTTGACATCGTAGAGACGGTATAATCCAATAAATCAAGACCTTCATAATTTTCATTTCTTTCCAGCTCCATCTACCGCTCCAGTAAACGTTCAAGTAGAACAACCAGAAAACCCTGGAGAGCTCTACGTTACTTGGTCACCACCTTTAAAAGACTCGCACAATGGTGTCATCACTGGATACCACGTGAAAGCTGTGGCTCAAAGCATTGGTTCAGGTAAGATAGAAGACCTCGTTTGTTTTATGCTAGAAACCTTTGCAGACAAAATCTAAAGAAACTTCCATATTGATGGACCTCAATAAATGTTATCAACGGAATATGAACAAAAACGTTAAGAGAAAATTGAGTGTTATCTAGCATTATAAGATTTTTAGATAAGACTTGTTAAATCTGTGTAAATGGATACTTATTGGAAACAGGTGGGGACTGCACTTACTTACTTAAAATGTTAATTAAGAAATAAATAAATAAATATTGGTTGTAAAAATCTTATATTTATTTATATATATACTTATTTATTTATTTATAAAAGTACATCCACATCATACATATTGCAACTCTTGTAAACTATTGTATTAAAGGTAATATTTTCTGATAATTATATGTAACATTTATGGAGTACATAACAATTTATTGATCATATGCGGTAAAATATCGATAAACAAGTTTAGACTTAATCTAACTACATGACTTTACTTATAATAGGTATAGAATATATTATAATATCTGTGCTAATACCACCCAACTAATTAATGAGAGTGGTTATGATTTTTTGACAGACTCTCGAAAGTCCCACAAATACATTGCTGGTAAGAAAGAATAAAAGAAATTTAGACACACGAACAAACAAAAAAATAGATAAAATGAAGATGATACTTAGAAAAGATTTGATTGTTTGTTTGCATTGAAAGCTTTGAAACTTCTGAACCAATTTAAAAATTCTTTCACTTGTAGAGGACCGGGTAAGAGAGATGTTCTTCCAACAAAGGGAGAATCGTCCGACCAGGCAAGGTGATCAGCCTGGCGGACCAAAGCCCAACGGTTAATTTTGGACTGTTGTATATTATAGTCATCAGCGGGAGCATTGTACATTATCGCGATTCAGAATTGTTTGATTGTCGAATTATTTCTTCTTCTTGATAAGTGGCGGTCGCCACACACTCTTTGAAAGCTGCATTGTCCAGGAGTAACATACGCTATAGTTTGTTGCCGTATTATAGGACTGCACGAGGGTGAACCAGCGTGATGTCCTCTAGTAGCCTATTAAATGATTGATCGCTGATTCCGATCCGGTTCGGAGGACCAATAAGATGTTGGGATCACATCGTTTGAGTCCTTCGAGCCGGATCTGATCTAGCGACCAAATAATCTAGTAAGAGTAATAAAGCATATTGTTTTAATAAAGTTTGTTACACCTTTTCAGTTACTGATGAACATGATACAAGAATCGTCAAAGTCTCTCAACTGTCTGGGAAACAAGAAACTCTGTTAAGCGGACTTTTAAAAAATACTAGGTAGGTTAAAGAAAATAAATATCACTGTTTTAAGTACCTTTCGACCGGTCCGGTTTGTGACATTTTTCTCGTGCTTCACGAGGTAATCGCGATGTGAAGTTAGAGGCCATGAGAACGACCTAAAAATCTCAGCAGCTTACAACTTGCGCCTGTTCAATTCAACATGGCAATAAGACTCTCCGCCACTTATTACGTGAAACATGAAATATTTCTCACGAACAGGGTCCCGTTCTTACTCTTTGGTTACGGAACCCTAAAAATACAAAACGGTTGACATGTGGCGTCTGCCATCCCCTTCGCAAATAAAGACATGACTGTATTATTATGCTTCCTCCACATTACTCTCGAAGTTGAGCGAAGTTCGTCGGCGAAGTTGCCCGAGTCAAAGAAAATTTTTGACGAAGTAGGCCGAGGAGCCCCTCCACACTATCGTACTCGTCCAACTTCGTTCAACTTCGCGAGTAATGTGGAGGAAGCATTAGAATAACTAATTAAACTTCAAGTTAGAAACGGACAAAATAGATTCATAGGAGAACATAACAATATAATAATGGTTTTCCTAATACTATGTCACAGATATGCAACAATAGGTTCATTATGAACTTAAAAACGTCATGACGTGTGTAGTCTAACTATTGTTATTTGTAGCTTCAAGTATGAGAAAAACATATTGGTTTCCAAGTATAAGTACGTATACAACAAAACAGTTATTTTGCAGCACATACTCGTAGTTCTAAAACCCGGATTCTACAAGTATGGCATTAGTTTAATGTTGAGATTACTCTCAACATTAAACTAATGCCATACTTGTTTTCTCACCAATAAATGTTCATTTTTCAGTTTTCATTGTAATGATTCTCATTGAAAACGAACTTTCTTAAAATCGGTGTTCTATTGTCTGTACATACATACATATATAATCACGCCTTTATCCCTGAAAGGGTAGGTAGAGGCATAGTATACGCCCACATTTCACCTTATAGTTTTATGTCCCACGTAATAAGTGGTGTTGAAATCGACAGGCGCAAGTCGCCGTGACTTGCAGTTGAAAATTTTCAAACTGCTCATAAGGCCTTCTCTCACTAGTTCCGTCGCGGAACTACTGCCGCGGAAAAACTGGTAATAAGTGAGATTACAGATTATTCCCACTGATAATCGGGTCTAATTTCGAGTTTTCCTTCTCTACGCAATGGATCTTTTGCTAATATATGCCCATAGACGCCTCTAACGACACCCTCGGGATTTATTGAAGTGGCGACATTTTGTACTTTTACCCGTCGCCACACGTCTATTATCCGACGTGCTCTAATTATCGACACTGACAGTTCTTTAGAAATTTGCATCCAAAAATGACTGTGCCAAAAATAATTACCAATTTCAATTTCATTATTTTACAGGTATGCAGTGTCTGTGTCAGCATTTACAAACGCTGGTTCAGGCCCCTTCTCATTACCAGTGTTTCAAGACACAAGAGAGGGAGGTAATGTTATATTTTTCTACTAGAAAGCCCCCGTGGCTCCTCCCACATGGAATTCAGTCCCTTTTCACACATTTCATAGGATTTAAATGGTCTTGTTATGTCAGACCATAATGTATCATCTGAAAACCAGCGCTGCCTAACATTAACCTGTTAGTGCAGCAATAGCTGAGATGAAGACCTTTTCGGGCACGCACATTGTACATTTTCTACAGTTCATTTTTTTTGTTTTTTTATTATTGTTTTTTGTGCGTGCCGAATAAAGCATTTTATTTATTTATTTAATATTTATTTATCACTGTACCAAAATTCAGCTAGATCAGCTTAGCCATTAGAGCGTGAAAATGTACCAAACATCCACACATCCGTGCTCACGAACCATCGCATCATTAGAAGGAATACAATAGAACAAAGTAAGCATTAGGAATACATATTTAAATAATTTGTTACTTCTAAGGAGCTTTCTAAGAACCGATTTACCTAAAAACATTGGTTCCTTTCAAAAAAAGAATGCGGTGAGAAGTTTTTTCCATGAGCAGTGATTTCTGCCAACCGTGCTTTCTATGAACTGCGATTTTTGCCAACCGTGCTTTCTATGAGAGCAGACGCCTACTAATAATGTTTCTGTTAACAAAGTGTTCGAATGTACGGATTTCTAATTAACGTTCTAAGCTCGGGCTAGACAGTTCCGTAGGGACCGCGAAGTTTTAGTCGGTTAAGTCCGCGACGTTATCCGCGGGATTTCCACGACTTAAAAAAAAACATTCTATGTTTCTTTCAATACGCACATATTCTTTAATGCCTACCCATTGTTTTACTGATCATCTTGCCTCTATGTATTCATGTATGCCTCTATGTATGAGGAGGATACAGTCGTTTAAGTTCTCTGAATGATCGAATACATCCTGTTTGTAAATGTGTACTTAGTTTCGATCTCGTGTGAGTTGGTGAAAGCATTCAGAAGGAAAATTGGTAGGTTTTTTGCGATCTTATTACTATGATTATAATAGCAAAATATCTTGGCACCATGATGCGAATAGGTATTTTAAACTATTGTATTCCGGATTCCCGAGGTTGTGGAGTTTCAATTCCCCCCTCGGGATTATAATTTCTGTGAACCATGAATTATTTTCGCGATAAAGCGTGTCTTTATTTGTATAATAAGCAGCCATTACAAAAAAAATGTTAGTATTAATATCCGTCGTCTGATACCCATAACACAAGCAGGTTAATTCTAGATTACTTTGGGATCAGCTGGCGCTGCCTGTGTCACAGGACTGAGTTTCTTGATATGTCCTTCTCAGTCTGTAGCATTTTCGAACTCTCAGTAGAGTCACGACAATCTTGACAAGTATTTTTTTTTATTTCATAGGAAATAAATTTTATTTTATTTTATTTTGTGCAAAATAATGTGCTTTTACTGTCAGCCCTATTGACCCAACACTACATCCAATTATTTTTTCCAAAATTATCTGCATACTATGTTCCACAGCACCAGAACAAGCTCCTTCATCAGTAGAGTGCACAGCGGTCTCCTCAACGTCTTTGAGAGTTGGTTGGCAGCCGATCAGTCTGCCTGGACAGGGAAGCTCATTGGTTGGATATACAGTTCTGTTTGCTACTGATGGTAAGCTCATTTTTGTATTTAAATTGTTGACTATGGCGACCACATTTCCCGGCGAGAAACTTTGTTCCCATTTCTCGATGGAAATTTAATTCCTAGTAACTTATGTCAAATGAATACGTATCTAAAATACGTATCGTGCCACTCACTAAGACACGCTCCTTTTCTCAAATAACTCATATTGCAAGTTTGCAGTCTTCCATTTGTTAAAACACACTCATAATTATCAATAATAATAATAATAGTAGTATAATAATACTAATAGTTATTATTATTAGTACCATAATTAATAATAGTATCTAGTAGTTATCATTATGTACCTAATTAAATAGTAGTACAATCCATAATGGATGCCTGGACATTTCTTTGAAAAAGGGTGGGGTTCTTCTTCGTGAATGACACGATCTTTAAATAATGTGCCTGTGACGCCGGCCGTCAGCTCTGCACCAATAGCGTTCAGCTCAAATAAGCCCCAATGCTGCAGTGGTTAAGCCAATGCCCAGCAACACCTCAAACATGTTAAAAGGAAAGTTCGGCATTACTAAACATCGTCATATTACTTGTCTTACAGAAGCAGCCTGGCAGAACCAAACGTCCCTCCACACAGAACTGTACCTTCAAGGTCTGCTGAAGTACACCAACTACACAGTGAAGGTGGCCGGCTTCTCCAACTATGGCGCTGGACCGTACTCGTACGCTATTGTTTGTGCAACTTTACAAGATGGTGAGTTCTAAGGTATTTTTAGGGTTCCGTACCAAAAGGGTAAAATGTAGGATTCAATTACTGAAACTCCGCTTTCTCTCATGAACCGCGATAGCTAGAAATTTATAAAAAATACAACCTTGACCTATAGGAACAAAATAGGTACTAAAAACATCAATCAATAAATACGGGGCGGGCAGGTCTTTTTGACCGCGACTAAATAAAGACCGCGTCTGCCCGTCGTTGCCCGCGACTGCCCTCACCGCGAAAATGTGTGGCCGGCGGGCACCAGCGGCGCGGTCTTTTTTGCCCTTCATGTGCGTTGGTAGTATAGGATTCCCTTAGTGCTATCGTTCGCGGTGAAACTGACCGGCATGGCCAGCCCCGTCGTTTGCAAAGCGCCTTACCCTACAGCAAACGTGATTATTTTACCGTTTTAGGTAAGAAACTGTCTAAGCACGAGTCCTCGCACTCGGCCGGTCTTTTAATGTGTGAAAATCCCCTTGAATGTCATATTGTACTTAAAACAACTAAAACCAGACGATCCTTATGTATCTATCTAGCTCCAGGCGCTCTCACCTCCTTGGAAGGTCCTTCCAGTATTAGCACCTACTATTTGACCACCACCTTGGCCTCGCCTAAGAGTGCGGGGACTATACCCCTTCTTTAGCGGTTGGTTCAGGTATTCACGAGCAAATATTGAGTGGTTCTGAAAATATGGAATACATAATACATACATATATCTATACTAATATTATAAAGAGTAAAGATTTGATTGTTTATTTGTTTGCATCGATTATGCTCCGAAACTACTGAACTAATTTGAAAAATTCTCACACTGTTAGAAAGCTACACTATCCCCGCTGCCGTGCCAAGACAATAGGTACACTGTATCTAAAAACTGGTCAGTTTTCAGAAATCGAGATTATCTGTTTTTTTGGAAAATTGGCCATAAAATCCTTAATATTTGTCGGATTCCTTTGAATTTCGGATAATTATCAATCAGCAGATCAGCTTCTAGTTAGCGATATAAAAAAAAATTCTGCTTTTCAGGTAATTTCCTATGTTTACGCCCACAAACGTGTTCTGCCAAACACAATAAATTAATGTACGGAGAACATTGTTATTACAGAACACTGTAATTATAATAACAGTGTTATGTCATAACAAAATATGCTTAAACTTAGACGATTTTTTTAAATGTAACATCAACATCCACCATAATTAGCCTCATCAACACACAATTATTATTGTGATCGCCACTGCTTAAAGTTCTTGGCTGAGTCCTGCAAATTCCAGGACCTGCAGTATCTTCATAGCCCCGATTAGTTTGATATCACTTGGATTCAATATGTGGCCTCTAAGTAACAAAATGTGACTACGCATCAAGGCTGGGCATTTTGTCAGGATATGCACAGGTGTTTCATCGGCTTCCAGACATAGCCTTCACTGTCGTATGTCACTAATCCCCAGATTGTGCATGTGTTTGTTTAACCTACAATGCCCAATAAGTATCCTAACCAGGAAGCGCAAGTTATTCCTGCTCAACGGCAAGCTTTCCGAGGAAGTCTTTTTGTGGAAGGCAGGAATTAGTTTCTTTGATTGTTCAATTCCTGAGGTATTTCTACAGAGTTCGAAAGCTACAAAGAGACAGTAGGTGTTCAGGGTGAGCTTAAAATTAAGGTAGTTGCTTTGCAGATTTATTGCTGCACATTCAATGATGACGTAAACCTCTGCCTGGAATATTGAGGAGTACCTTCCAAGACTAACACTTAGTCTTCTTTTAGGTTCCTCCCCATAAACTCCGCATCCTACCTTAGTACCGGATTTTGATCCGTCTGTCTACCACCTGAGCCTGCACTGGATTCCACGTAATATTACCCTCGCTTCAGTCCTCTCTAGACGGAATTTCCACAAAATTCCTGTGTATGGATTTTTGGGTGCATTGTGTCCAATGGCATGCCCAAAACTGGGATATCATTAACAGCGTCCTGTGGGATCTCACATTTTCTGAGAGGCATGCCACCTTCTCTGAGTTGCAGATACTGTGCATGCTGGCCTTTGCCTCTCTCTCCAAGTAAATATGTAAAGGAAGAAGATTTAGCAGTGCTTCTAGTCCCTTGATCAGCGATGTTGATATAGCCCCTGTTGTGATAATACAAGCAGCCCGTTGTAGGCTCTAGCTTTTTCCACCATACTACTGAGGCATGGTGTTCTAACACCATTGGCCTCACAATGGTCTTATAGAGCCAGAGGGCTATATGGGGTTTTAGTCCCCACCTCCCTCCTGCAAGCCTGTTGCATATCAGCAGGGCAGATTTTGCCTTTTGTAAGATACCGTCTACATGAGTGTTTCAAGCTCGTTTGTGGTCGAGCGTGTGTTGCCCCCAGGTATATAACTTTACATGAGAACGGAATTATTTTTCCATTTAGTAAGAAAGAAAGAAAGAAAGAAAAATAAATTTATTTCACATAGGCATATACAGATGCTCTTTTAAAACGTTCAGAATATAAATCAAAATCTACCACCAGTTCACAACGCGACCCACCTGAGAAGAACTGGCAAGAAACTCAGCGGGTTATTCTTTTTAGAGCTCTATTTACAAAATGAATCTAAAAACTATGCATTTTAACATTTTTTTGAGAACCCAGTAGTGCAGGTCATTTCCAGGCTTCTCCATCCAACAAAAAATCACCAATTGTATAGTAGCCCCTGCAGTACAATTTACTTTTTACAACCTTTTTAAATTTATTAAGGGACATACTTTTAATTTCGTCTGGTAGCCTGTTGTAAAAGCGTATACAGTTACCCATGAAAGAATTGCTGATTTTGTGCAATCTGCTATGATAAACAGCAAGGTTACTTTTATTTCTAGTATTGACATTGTGTCTATCACTTAACTTAGCGAAACTATGTAAATTTCTTTGTACGTACATCAGATTCTCAAAAATGTATTGTGATGCTACTGTAAGAATTTTAACCTCTTTGAATTTTTCGCGCAGAGAGACCCTTGGACCTAATCTATAGCTCTTATGGCCCGCTTTTGTAAAATATAATTTTTATCTATATCTGCAGCATTGCCCCACAGTAGAATACCGTAAGACATTATGGTATGAAAGTAACTGAAATAGACTATTCTAGCCGTATCTACATCCGTCAAGTGCCTTATCTTTCGTACAGCAAATGCTTAATCTATTTGCTAGTTTGACAATATGTGGACCCCATTGTAAACCAGCATCGACCGTTAACCCTAGGAACGTCGTTGATTCCACAAGTTCCAACACCCGACCATTAAGTTGAACATTGGTTTCTGACTGTGTTACATTAGGCAAGGTAAATTTTATGCATTTAGTTTTATTATCATTCAGTCTAAGATTGTTAGTGTTAAACCAATGAACCACTTTCAAGATTGCGTTGTTGACATCGTCATAGTTATCTATTTGTCTTTTAACTTTGAAAATCAAAGAAGTATCATCTGCAAACAAAACAATCCTGTTGTTGTCCCCCACGTAAAAGGGTAGGTCATTAAAATATATAAGGAATAAAAATGGTCCGAGTATTAAACCCTGTGGGACGCCCATAGTAACTACAGAGCCCTCTGAGCGTGTACCATTAACATCAACCCTCTGAATTCTATTGTTCAAATATGAAGTCAGAAGATCGAGAGCCTTGTCTCTTATGCCATAATGGTGTAATTTCCTGATTAATGTTTCATGTACACACTTAATGTTACAGTGTTTTATCAAAACTGATCTTTATTATTTTGAGATACAGTCATTATTGCCTTTAATTTTCTCAGTATTTATAAGACTTTTAAGAAAAAAATAATGTCATCCCTATGTAAACGAGTGTAAATAAGAGATTTATTCATGTTACCAAAATACACTGTATTTGAAGATACAGTGTATTGTCATGGCACGGCAGCCCGGAGAACATAGGCTTTATTAAATTTTCATATTCCCACGGGAACGGGAGCTACGCGGTTGAAACCGACGTTCTCTAGTAATACATATTTCTACGTATGGAAAATCTCGTTGTTGCCATGCCGGGCTCCTATAGACTAAAACCACACGGTGTCATACATCTTCCTACGGTTGGGAGTCCCGGGTAGTAGAATGATACATCAACCGCAAAAAGACTGAGTCAAAGGCTATGCGGCTACTGAAAAAGCGGCGGGCAGAGCACGCGCCGTTTGAGTTGTATAAACACACTTAAATATTTTAAATGCCTACTTTATTATACACTAGCGGACTTCACACGGTTTCAAATACGTAGTGCCCATAGGATTACAGAAATAAACCCCAGACTTCCCAGTCCCATGCGACTTAATCAGTTTTCAAATATTTCATTCAAACTTTCATCTCCCACCCCTAAGGGCAGAATTCCGGAAAATCCTGAAAAACATGTAGCTAATAAGGTTATTTATTTTATGTAAGGGTATAGTTGATGAAGCGCTCGTGGCCACGCAGACTCGGTGTTCTGTAATCGATCACTGCAGTAAGCAACTTTCACTGTGGCCAGTCCTTGAATGGGTGACCATCCATGTGACCACTTTGTGACATTTATTTGAGCATTTCCGTGCTTCAAAAGGCACGTCAAGCCGTTGGTTCCGGTTGCCAGTAAAATGGCAGTGTTAAGCCAAGTTGAAGAGCTTTTTAGGCGGCTTGAAAAATTTCAACAGCAGGCCAGGCAGGTCACAGCCTGCGCCTGTTCAACATTACAAAAAAACGCTACTGCCCAAATCTTTCTTCTAAAAATTCTATGTTTAAAGTTTCGACGGAGCATTAATGAGTCAGTCAACTAGCTTCTTAATAATATTTAGATTAAGTTTGAGTTTCGAAATAAATAGTAAACATTTCGCAATAAATCGATAGGTCATAAATTTCATTTGTACAAAGTAAACAATAGGTAAACAGTATACTTATCAACTGGGTTTTACACCACTATCGTATAATATAAACTGGAATTTCCAATTATTCCTGTTCACGTGTAACCACTGTGTAATGCTTTAACCACAGTAAAAATAGAGAAGTAAGTTATCTTGGAACATATTACGGTATGAATGTATGTGAGCGCTGTGGCTACGAGCATCTATACTGAATTTCAATAGTTTTGTGAAAAAATATAAACACAGAATTTGATCTCAACGTCTTCATAATTATACCCGGGTGTTTCAAATGTTATCCCATTTCTAAATATATGTTATTCATTTATAAAAATAGTTTACTTTTTGCCCAAACGTAAAACAGCTTTACTTTTTGCGAACAATCACGGCAACGTATCATTTCACACAGCACGAGTCAAAGGTCAATGGCTCTTTTGTTCAAAACATATAATACGTAAACAAACAAAAGCTAATTCCGGCTAAACTGATTAATATTTTAGGTTTGTGGGGGGGGGGGGGTATATTTGTTATACATACCTATTCCTACGAGCCTTTTGAAAAAATGTGTTAACATAAATCACACTCGGTATACCGTTGATGATTCACGTATAAAGGATCCACACAGTGTTTTTGCAACCATTTTGACTCTAAAAATGACTTCTTTGTGATAGATAATTTTCTTTTGATAGAGACTACACCGGGCGCGGTTTGCGCGTTATTTCTTTTGCTACGCCTTCCAGTCATTTTGAAAGGGTGATTTGATCTTGAACGTAGGACAGAACACAGAGCCTTGTTTCGAGATTTTCTTCTTTTCGAAATTACAATTCTAGTCAATCTTTACTTCTAAACTAATATTATAAGGAGGAAAGATTTGATTGTTTGTTTGCATCGAATAGGCTCCGAAACTACTAAACCGATTTAAGAAATTCTTTCACTGCCGGAAAGCTACAATATCCTCAGGTAACATATATGCTATTTTATTTCTGTATTCCCACGGGAACGAAAGCTACGCGGGTGAAACCACTAGTATATATCTATACTAATCTATATCTATATATATCAATATTATAAAGAGGAAAGATTTGTATTTTTGTATGTAACAAATAAACTCAAAAACTACTGGACCGATTTGAAAAATTCTTTCACTGTTGGGAAGCTACACTCTTTGCGGTGAACATAGGCTACATTTTATTCCCGTATTTCCACGGAAGCGGGATCTACGCGGGTGAAACCGCGTGACGTCCGCTAGTATTATAAAGAGTAAACATTTGTTTGATTGTTTGCATCGAGTAGATTCTGAAACTAATGAACTGATTTGAAAAAATCTTTTATTGTTGGAAAGCTATACTATCCTTGGATAGCATAGGCTATATTTTATTCCCGTATTCCCACGGGAACTGTGCGGGTGAAACCCCATGCGGTCCGGTAGTATGATATATGTATACCTATATTACAGTTTAGCACGAACAGTCTACTAAGATCTTCGGGGCTTATGCCATCCGCACCCATAAGTGGTGCCACCTTCTCTGTAACGTATGAGGCTCTGGTGCACCGGCAGATGTCCTAACTAAGGATATCTGTCTAACTTAGGACTCCTAAGTCCTAATCTATACTTATAATAAAACTGTTGAGGGTGGAGAGTCTGTACATGGAAGATATTTAGAAAATTTTAATTGTAGGACGGTGTCTAATCGATACTGATGCCGAAAATGTAACTTATTTTTTCATGTCTGTCTGTCTGTCTGTATCTCAAACCCACATCTCAACTTTCGCAAAACTTATACTTACGCCAATGTGAGAGTAAATCAATTCATATAAAAATACATAAGTGCCAAAGTATTTCAAACTCAGCTTTTTTTTTATTACGTGAGGGAAAATCCTCATGGATGTTATGTCGGACTCCTACCTACTAAAAAACCTCACGTAACGCCCAACAGCCAACAGCCTATGGTTGTGAGCCCCGGGTAAGCCCTCGGAAGGATGTCCCAGGACTCCCAACAGACCTACAGCCGCCTCTGCAGCCGCGCCCAGGGGGTGGTTCTAAGGGGGGGGGGGGGCGTGAGTTCAAACTCAGCTTGTACCTGATAAAGTTAAGCACATTAAATATCTTGGCATAATGATTGCACAGCCACACTGAACTCTTAATGACACGAGTAATTGACATTTAAATCATTGCGTCACATAACAACAAACGGTCTTTTGCAGCAAATATATATATCACTTGGACAATCAGTACTGACATATTGCTTACCAGCTTGGGGTGGTACCACAAAAACAATATTTCTAGAACTGGAAAGGGCTCAAAGGTCACTGCGTAAGGTTATGTTTTTTAAGCCCGTCAGGTTTCCCAGCAGAAAGCCTCTACGCAAATACGTCCCCTTTGACCGTTAGGAAACTTTATGTGCTCCAAATAATCCTAAAAAACACAAATCCCTCACTTTTGACCCAGAAAAAATCACTGGTAGAAGAAAACATTTTGTAGCCCCTACAGTTATGGCCAAATCAACTTTCGCTCATCGACAATACACCAGACAATCAACGCGTTTGTATAATTTGATCAGCAAAAAAATTGACATTTACTCCCTTACTTTACGAGACTGCAAAGACGCAGTTGTAAACTGGATTAAGTCCAAGAGCTATATAAAACTTGTTACATACAGTCAATGTATTATAATATCCCTCTGATAATTCGACGCTTGCTCATTTCGCAGAATTGACAAATATAAATTTCATTGCTACATTTAATAATTTAATAATATCAGTGAAATCAATGGCTCTGTTTCATATAATCAAAAAAGACACCGCAAATACACAAACCTCGCACATACCCTCACACACCCATAAACTCACAAAACAACACACACACACACACACACACACACACACACACACACACACACACACACACACACACACACACACGCCTGCGCATCCTCTATCCGTCTGTTCTTTCATATTTTATATCCTATTATAAATTATATTTGTTTAAACTTAGCTTAATCTTTTCTGCATAGTATACTGATGATAAAAAAAAAAAAAAAAAAAAAAAAGTGGGTAGTTGTGGCATAAACACTTAAATTCATAGCTTCGATTTTAATAATAAAATAAAATAAATATAATCACAATTCAGAAAGTTTACATGATAGGAATTAACTAATAATTGTCCATACCTGCCAGTGAAGTGTTAATCACATTCTCCACACACTATTTGCTAAGCTGACAGCAACATGAGTGAGTCAACCTCAGTGCAGAAATCTATGCATGATTTGAAAGAGTTCTTCTTGAAACGCATGGCTGATTTCGAGGGAGAGTTGCCGAAGTCTCAAGCCTCAACTTCTGTGGGAGGTCTTACATCAGAGTTTGCTTCATTCAAAACATTTGTCATGGATATGTTGGGCAACATCCAGCACCAAATTGATGTGATCTCGCATACAGTGGATAGCATGGAGATGAGAGCGCGTCGAAAAATGCTGCTGCTGCATGGAATCCCCGAGGAGCGGAAGGAGGAAACATCAGAACTTGTCGCTAAGGTTGTGCAAAACCATCTGGCAATACCAATTTCTAGGGGTGACATCAGACGCTGCCATCGTATGGGACGTCCTTCGGGGGAGCACAAGCCGAGGCCCATCATTATCAAATTTGAAACTGCTGCGATTCGTGATCAGTTGTGGTTCGCAAAAACTAAATTTAAGAGTACGGGTTTAACGGTGACAGAATTTCTGACCAAAGAGCGCCATCAGACCTTCATGACAGCACGACAAGCATTTGGAGTTACAAACTGTTGGACTCGGGAAGGGTTCATCCACATTATCACACCCGATGGACAACGGCACCGAATTGCTTCAAATAAAGAGCTGCTGAAGATTTTATCCAAGAAAGCTGTGAGGCCAACCCCCAGCCCCGTCACAAGACCAGCAGCAAAGGCAAAACGGGTTGCCGGAACTCAGAGAAAATAGGTACCAATTTGTTATCATTATTATAATCCGAGTAACTAATTATTAAAATATGTTTTTGTATTATCATTCTAACTTGCTACCTTTCTAGCTTTGTAATCGTATCACTATGTCACTGTTTTTGTTGTTTCCCTGTACCTGCTTTAGTTTTATTTAAATTTGTCTATTTATAATGTGTATGTGGGTATGTATTTGCTTTGATAACGGGTTGCTTGTCTGAACAATGTTTACAAATCAAGTCACCATTAAAATCTAAAACTAAAAAATCTTACATTTGATGTGACACTGACATTCTGACAAGTGACGTTAGTTGCGATGACAGTTCTCATATGCCCACAGACATAAAAGAAACGTCTGCCGATGGGGTTGTCCGTTTGTCAATGTATAGTTTGGATCTACTTAGTTATGTACTACTATTTATTAACTACGAGTACTGTATTGATTCCTTAGCTGTAATTATAATAGCGGCGTTTTCCCTGAAAGAAAACGCATATTAAAATACTTACCTAATTCGAAGCTTATATAATGAGATAGGCATATCCGTTACCCGTAGGCTTATCTTACTCATGTTTTATGACGTATTTCCGTCGACTCACCAGTGGGGGCGCCACCTGTGAACTTATAAAGAACATGGCGTCCACTTTGTCCTCATTGGCTTTTATTCACCAGGCAGATTTAAAAAGTAAGCTTCGAATTAGGTAAGTATTTTAATATGCGTTTTCTTTCAGGGAAAACGCCGCTATTAAAAGTACTTGATCGTAATTCGAAGCTTAATAATGAGAAATGTTTGTTTTCGCCTGGTGAGTGACGGAAACGCCAATGTGATTCTAATTTATTTTTAGGAAAATAATATTATAGAATGTTGTATGTATGGTATCTAGATTTATAATCTTTACCATCTTGAACAACTTCATATGTAATCTTAAACAGACTAAATAAGGAATCTTATTTAAGGAGTAGTAAGTATTCCTTCTATTGACAGGATTAAATAATTGCGAATTATTATTATATTTGATTGGTAGTAGTAGCTGACATTATTACTCGACGATAAATTTTTTTGAAATCCATCGTCAATTACCTCTTGTTAAGGATTAATTTGATCTTACCACCACCACCAATTCTTAGAAGCTGCTGTTGACCGGGTAGTGCCGGGGCTAGAATAGTTGGAGAACCTCTAACAGTCATAAATAAACTATTAGACTGTGTAGTCTCATATCGGTTACTCTGATATCCTAATTTCTATCTAGAATAAAGGATTCAATTGATTAGTCGTAGGTGTTATCTTTGTTTACAATGTTTTCCAACCAGATTGTTTGAAATGAAAATGATCAGTTTCGGACTCTTAATTCGGGCCTAAAAGTAGTACCTATGACGTGAGTTAATACAATCGAGCAAAGTTAGATCGTGGTTGCGGCGACCTAAGCATAAAATCACTATGACGAGAAACCTGAAAAATGTTCTCTGTGTATCAATACTTAGTAATATTGAACTAAGTCATCAATCCCAATATCAATGAATATGTGACTTATCTTTCTTTACATTTTTTTAAAGAGATCGACCAAGATATGTTTAACCAAAACATGCGAACTATGTAAAGTTGACTAACGGTTTCTATATTATCAAGAACAGCAGTAACAGATTTATGTAACAGAATCGTATTATATAATAACCATGAATAAAATGCAAGTCGGTTAAAACATCTTAAAAGGTAGGTCTCAAGGAGCTCAATAGTAGAAGTTTTTGATTTAATATCTGTTATTTACCTTTTCGCCACCCCCCCCCCCCCACATTTCCACAGATTCTCTATGAGAGGTGGTGGGAGACCTGTCGAGGTGTTTATTAGAAGGAAAGAAATAATTTTTATTAGGTTCTTTTGCAGGTTCTGCAGAACGAATGGAGCTTACAGAGCTCTCGCTTTGAGATCTGCCCTCTATTATTACCTTGTGCCATCGCGGCGCCATAAACACTCCTGTTGACCGATTAAGGTGTGACAGCATCTTGGGTATTAAAAATGGTGGTGGAAGTATTATCCACACATTACAAACAGGCCTATCATGTAGTGTTCTCCATTTCATAATAGGAATATTGTTTGTAGGAAATCTTGCCTTAGTGGTGTTTGAAGCAGGATGCTCACAAAAAATACCCGGAGGAGCTGATACATATGGTATCGGCTCGGAATGCAGTGTATGGTGAAGTCAATTTGATGTCGGACCATTACACGCAAGCTGACGAGTTAAGTTCGTCAAGGCAATTGATTTGGTCTCGTCCCTCTGGGGGGATGGACTACAACTGCTTTGAATGAGTACAGACTGTAACACAGTACCGGTATATGACTTCGAATCATGTGTAAGATTATCAACATCTCTCTTTGATGCAGTGCAATCTTTGTTATTCTAGGCCCTCGAGCCTGTTAGAGAAATGTTTTCTAGCTGGGCTCCCAAGCGAAATCTGACGCGTCCGTGGTAAGAAAGCATCTCGGATAGAAAGCTTGTAAAATTGACGAGAACCGGTAATTGCGGACCCACTATTGGAGTTCCACTTGTACCACTCCGTGCACTACTATTTTCTTCAGTGGGTTATCGGTTAGGGGATTGACCGAATGTGACGCCGAGGTAAAGCTACCTCTAGGCACTGCGAAAGGGGTAAAAAATCAAAAGAACCACCAAGTTTGAATTTTCTTTAAAAGAACTAAGTTTCTTTGATTTGGAATTAAATAAATCTTCCTTTTATGTCTAATATCTTTTCTTTTGGTATTGGACTTTCAAGTAGTTCTATGTCTATCGCATAACGATATGAGAGGTTTCTTTGGGAACCTATTATTGTTTTCTCCCAATTGTCTAACCATCTCTGGGTTTGAAGAGTTTTCAAGGCTATTTGTACGTGTTTGTGAAGAGTAACAGGATTTTGATGCGCAAAATGAGATTTTGTGTAGGTAGACGAGTATTTGAATACTCTTATTCTATAGAAATCGAGGCACCCAGATGGTGAGAAACGAAAATGTTTTGGGTGCGGCTTACCCGAGCGGAAGACAAGAATGTGCTCTGAGAAAGAATAATGTAAACTACATCAGCTTTATCATGAAAATAAGCTTGACTGAGATGTATTTTGCACATCCAATCTCGTGGTTGGAGGAAATCTGGTAAACGGAACATGCTGAAAGATAGAATTATTCTGGCTTCACAAAGGCGTACAATGTCCTAAAACTGAATTCTGGGCGGATGACCCATCGCTATTTGAAGTTAGGAAAAGTGGAGAAATCAAACTTGGTGACAAAGGAACTTGTTTTAGAGTGCCTTGAGCATTCATCTTTTGAACCATTGCACAATGTGGTCATTTCAGTTAAAAAGGAAACTTTTCGTTGTATGGATTCTTAAGTATTTAAAGCAATTAGTATTCCACCTTAGTCAAGTTTTCCATAGCATTTTAACATAAAGTGAAAATTTACAACTTTGTCAGGACGGAACTTGAACAGAGTTCGGTGTAAATTTAAATGTGGGAAGGTTATCAGTTTTGAGCAGGATTCGAACCTGCGTCCTCTCGAATACCGTGCAGGACGGATTGGAGTTTCTGGATAAAGGGAATGCGGTACCCTTTTATAAATTTAAAACTTTTTGGTACTCTCGTTCCTTACCAACGTATTTTGTACAGAGTTAACTGACCGACATAGAATGACAGGGTCATATTATTTAGTGTTTCCTTTGCTGGTGTGGGCAGAGAATGTTAGACCTCTCCTCGTCTCTTTGAGAGCCTCGAGCTCGGAAATTTCGTAATTGAAGGGACATCCTTGCATGGTTACTTAGTATGTTATCGTACGCCTGGTTACTATCGTATACCCAATTATTATAGATACACAATATTGTACATACCCCTCGAGGGTGGTAACTGGTTAGTGTTTCCTTTGCTGGTATGGCCAGGGGATGTTAAACTTCTTAGTCTCTTTGAGAGCATAAAGCTCAGAAATTTCTTAATTGAAGGGACATTTACTGCCGTATGCCCAATTATTATGGATATTGTGCACACCCCTCGAGAGTGGTAACTGTAATACAGGCCTAAAAAGGCTCTTGGTACAATGGAATCTGGACTCCATTCGATGGAGATCTGATCTTGACGCCTGATCCTCTCGAAGGCTGGCGTAATGATTTGGATGAACTTTTTTCGGGGTCATCCTTTTTTGGAGATCGAAGACCAAAATGCATGCCTTCCCGCGTGCCGTTGAAAAGGCTTCAGCCTCGAAAATGTATGTGTTTGAAGGCGATATTTTATCAAGGTTCATTTTTAAGAATTGGGTCTTTGACAATTCTGAGAATAATATATGAAATCAGATCTATGGCCGCAAGGTAATAAATTGATAAAAGATTTATGGAAATCCTATTATTAAAGTAGGTCTTCAATTTTGTCATAAATATTTTCGAAGAAACTTAAGTTTTTCAAAAGATTCTGTTTTAAAATACAAAAGGTTTTGGCAGCAAAAGCCTTTTGGCAGAAAGAACCTTGTCAGCTTTTTCAAAATGTAGCAGGGATTCGAATTGTCGGATCTCCCCGTTTTTGTTTAGGTTGACGAACCCAGGACTATGATTTTACAATAGTGGGTATCAGCATATTATCTTATCAAGGCAATTTGTCGCCAAAACGTGTCTATCAACCTCTTAGGTTATACTGACCGAAATCTCTTTTAATGCTGTCCCTATATAAAATACGAAGCAAGGATGATTGTTTCTATCATCCTCGTAAATTAACCTCTGATCTGTGAAGAAATTTACACTTGGTCAGGACCAGTGTTAGGTAATAAGAAATAACTCACCTATTTCCATCATCCTTATCTGGTTTAGTGGAAGTCGGCTTCTTTTACTCCACTTACGACAATGCACGTGGCGTCGCGATTGCCCTTATTTGAAGTTCGAGCTAAATGATCTGGAACTGTAGCTATTTGACGTACCTAATACAGTAACTGGAGCTCAGAGCGCGCTTATGAAATACTCCACTTGGAATTAGCTCACTTTCTAAGGATGGAGGATTCATTTCTATCAAGAAACCAAACTAAAAGAAATAGTATTATGTTACGTACCTAAAATTTAAGTACTACTTTCATGGTGAACATTTAGTTATTACTTTGACACACTCGTACGTATTCAGAAACTTGGGATGATTACGATTTTACCCATAATAGGCCATATTTTTACATGTATAGGAACATCTAGTAATTAATGTGCCTTTATGTGGGTAGGTATAAAAATATTTTGAAAATATTTTCTATATTCGGCGGTACTTACGCTGTACATACACGAAGCAAATAATATCTAAAAAAAAGTATTAGTACCTATGAATACAATCTATAAAATCAGTTTGATATTAGCTGTAACTAAAATAAGAAAGAAACTGCAACCTCGAAAGGTTTACGTGCTATTTTAAAATAATAGGTTATTACACGTTATGACGTATCACACTCATATGTGATCGTAAAAATATGAAGTAAAAACATACCTGAGACTTAAACGAACGGTTAAACCGTTAAATATGTCTGTAGGTTCACTTACTTCAATCACAAGTCACTTGTTTTAGATTCACTGTATATTCAAACGAACGGCAAAGCCGTTAAATAATTATTTCTGTAAATTCACTTACTTCATCCCAAGTCACTTTTTATAACTTTACTAGGTATATAACTAGTAACTAGAAAAAATAAATGCACTAGCAGGTGTTCCTGCTATAACCTTTTGCTACGGGAATCAAAACGCCAATGAGGACAAAGTGGACGCCATGTTCTTTATAAGTTCACAGGTGGCGCCCCCACTGGTGAGTCGACGGAAATACGTCATAAAACATGAGTAAGATAAGCCTACGGGTAACGGATATGCCTATCTCATTATATAAGCTTCGAATTACGGTCAAGTACTTTTAATAAATTAAATAAAGCTAGTGTTGCTCGGACCTTGTAGACACAGTCTTTGGTACCTATGTGGCTAAATGGTTGCTATTGTGAATGTCCAGCTTGGTGGAGCTTCAGCTTTTAGCAGTGGTGTTAGATGATTTTGTTATATCAGCACAGCTGGCAGGTGGTTATATGTTGGTTGAGTGCTAGTTATAACGATATTATTGTTATTTATTCGTATTATTTATTGCATCAAGTATTATTATTATTTAAAGTAGGTGCTATATATTATTATTATTACTTATTATTATTATTATTTTTTTATTTTTTTATTTTGTGTTTATTTGTATATGATATATTAAGTATAAATATATAATTATATTTAAGTAAATATTTTTATTATTTTTATATTAGAAATAGATATTTTGGATTTTGTTTTCTTTTTTAATGTTTTGCAGTGATACAGAAGATGATAGTGATTCTGAGAGTTTTCATTCAGCAGTCGGCCACAATGATAGCTTTAAAAGTGTTATGTCTCTCGCAGAGTTCATTGATGTTCAGTTTTCTGATGTACCAAGGAATTTCAATGCGGTTCACATCAATGCCCAAAGCATCCCGGGACATCTCCCAGTTATGCTGACAACTTTTGACTGTAAGAATATCCATGCTATTTTGGTTTCAGAGACGTGGTTTAAATCAACCCACTCTTCGACTCTATACTCCCTCCCTGGGTTTCAACTTATCAGAAACGATCGCTGGGAAAGCGGTGATGGACGGGGGGGTGGTGTAGCTATATATTTGCGCACATATATTCCTTTCAAAATTATAAGTATGTCAGCCAACGCTGGCGAGCATTTGTTTCTCGAAGTTGAACTCAATCATACTAAAGTTCTCCTCGGTATTTACTACTGTCACTTGTCAAGTGTACAATTCTTTCCCTCTTTGGAAACCATGTTGGTAAATCTAATGCCTTCTTACAGTCATACGATCATTATGGGTGACTTTAATGCTTGCTTAGTAAAAAATGATTCTCGCACTTCTGCTTTTTACAACCTATCCAACTCCTGTAACCTTTCAATTCTTCCTTCAAATACTACGCATCACTTCCCTAATTGCAATCCTAGCCTAATTGACCTTATATTGGTTTCCTCCAGAAAGCACGTCGTAAAGCATGGGCAATACCCAGCTGACGCGTTTTCTTATCATGATTTGATTTTCCTGTCCTACAAAATCCGAGTTCCTAAAGCTAAGTGTAAAATCCTCATGCAACGCAATTTTGGTGGCATGAACCTGGAAAATCTTCGTCAGGATACCAGTAATATTGACTGGTCTCCACTGACCACCTCGGAGTCTACTGACGAACAGGTTGATATATTTACAAAAAATATTATTAAGCTGTATGACAAGCATGCACCTATCAGACCTGTCAAAATTAAGCATCCCCCCGCACCATGGCTCACCTCTGACATTAAAAATCTTATACACAAAAAAGCAGCGGCTAAATTTAGGTATAAAATTAGACCCAGTGAAAATAATTATAACAGATATGTTTCAATTCGTAATCACTGCAATAAGGCGTGTAGGAAAGCGCAACGCCAGTACATTCATAGTAATGTCCAAAATGGAGACTCAGGTAAGGTATGGAAATTTCTCAAATCTTTAGGGGTTGGAAGGAAGCGTCAAGATGCAATCCCGAAAGACCTTCACGTTGATGATCTAAATCAACATTTCGCAGCCTCGTCTAACTATGACAAGACGACTAAGGCACAAACAATTGATTTTCTTTCATCTCTTCCAGAACCCAACTATCAACCATTTGTCTTTGATCTTTTCACTGCTTGTGATGTTAGGAGGACCATTACATCAATATCATCAAATGCAACGGGTACGGACTGTATCAGCCGTCATATGATCCTTCCCATCCTCGATGAACTCCTTCCCATAATCTGCTACATCTTTAATTATTCCATCACTGCTGGTGTCTTCCCCACTTCATGGAAGAATAGTCAAATTATTCCCATACCTAAAAAATCTAAACCGGTAACTATTACTGATTACCGGCCAATATCCATACTCCCATTCCTGTCCAAGGTACTTGAGCGTCTTGTCCACACACAAATCAGCAGATTCCTCCTCAAAAATAATATCCTCAACCCGTTTCAATCCGGTTTCCGTCCTGGTCATAGCACTGTAACGGCTCTGGTTAATATCACGGATGATATCAGATCCGGTATGGAAGCTGGAAAGCTAACAGTCCTTGCCTTGTTGGATTTCAGTAATGCTTTTAATACTGTTGATTTTGATGTGTTGCTATACGTTATGCGCTCTCTTAACATATCTCCAACGGTGATTGATTGGCTTCAAAGTTACCTGTGTGGACGCCGGCAACGTGTATGTATTGAAAATACATTATCCAATTGGTGTGATACTGTCACTGGCGTACCCCAGGGCGGCGTTCTTTCCCCTTTACTCTTCTCAATTTTCATAAATTCTATTTCAACTAATATTTCTTCTTCTTACCACCTTTATGCAGATGATTTACAAATCTACCACCAGACATCGCCTCAACAAATAACAGAAGCTATCGAATGTATAAATAGAGATCTGAACCACATATGCAACTGGAGTAAGGCCTATGGCCTTAAGGTGAATCCAACGAAAACTCAGGTAGCAATCTTGGGCAGCTCCAGACTTGCATCGAAAATTGATTTAAGTGATGTTCCCCCAGTTACCTTTGACCACACAATAATACCTATCTGTCATAAAGTAAAGAATCTGGGTGTATATATTGACTCTAGTTTGTCTTGGGATCCACAGATAACGGAGGTGAGTCGTAAATTGTTCGCATCTGCGGGCTCTTTAAGGAAGCTCCAAAATCTTTTACCAATGACTACCAAAATTGCGCTTGCGAACGCATTACTGTTATCCATACTTGATTATGCAGATGTCAGCTATGTTGATCTCACCGAAAACCAGTTAGATAAACTTGAGCGTCTTCAAAATGTATGTATAAGGTTCATTTTTGGCTTACGCAAATATGACCATGTCTCACAGTTCAGAACGCAGCTCGGGTGGTTATCAATAAGACTTCGCCGGGATGCTCACGTTCTTTCGCTACTATATAATATATTATTTAGCCCTTCTTCTCCTTCCTATCTTAAGGGACGGTTTGAGTTCCTTCATGACACGCATTCGAAATGTCTAAGGTCGTCAAAAAACCTGAGGTTAAAGATGCCATCACACTCTTCCACCTTCTTTGACAAATCGTTTACGGTCACTGCGGTACGACTGTGGAATAAACTTCCTGTCGAGATACGACGAGCACAAACTTTAGCCAGATTCAAAACTATGGTAAAGGAACACTATTTGTCTATGTAGGATATATATGTATATGTGTTTGTATGTATGTATATAATTATGTATGTATATATGTATGTGTATATAAAGATATGGTTAGGTAATGTGATCAGGCGATCACTGATATTTTTCTATGGTATGTAAGTACCTACCTATATTATGTATTTATGTAGGTACGCCAAACAACTACCACTCAGTACCTTACCAACTTTCTCCATCCAAAGGTTGCCTGGTAGAGATCGCTTTTAGCGATAAGGCCGCCCATTGTATTGCTACCCGTATATAATATATGTCATCTGAAACTATGTATCTGGCGTACAATAAAGTGTATAATAAATAAATAAATAAATAAATAAATAATAAGATAAACTAAACATCTCGTAAATGAAAATCTAAACTCATAAAACTACTGTGGAGGAGAGGAATTCCCAAACACAAGCATTATGTTAGCTTACATGGAAATTCCTACTGAAACATAATTGTAACAAAGATTGTGATATGAAATAAACATTCTTTTTTATCTAAACTGGCGTGTTGGCTTAAGCAGAAGGCTATTGTAAAATAATTCAGTCCGCGCCGAAGGCGTGTGTTGAATTGTTTTAGAAGTCTGTATAAAAAATACCTGCTTTCATACACCTTATGTGGCGTAAACGAAGTTGCGAAGGTCAGCTAGTAAAGAATATGGCACCTGAGTCACTGAATGAATAATGTAAGTTCTATAAATAAGTAAAATATTAATACACAATGCTCGGACTGCTGTTATTTAGTTTTGTGACATGCTGAGCGCCACGGTTTTACTCGTGGTTTATTTCGAATAACACACGATGCTGACCCCTTTTATTGATACGTATGATTACTGCTCCGCTCCCTTGGGTAGTAGCTTAATGATAAGTAATTTTAGTTAGCGTGACAACCGCTAGTTTATTACATACTAGAAGACGAGACTCAGTTTCACCGGCACAGTTACCGTTCCCGTGGGAATACGGGAACAAAATATAGCCTGTGTCATTCGGGGACAGCGTAGCTTCCCAACAATGAAATAATTTTTCAAATCGGTTTTGTAGTTTCGGAGCCTATTCAATACAAACAAACAATCAAATTTTCCTCTTTATAATATTAGTATAGAAGTAGAATTTACAATTCTATAGGTACTGATCGTGACGGATTTTCCTGAGTTAACAATAGTCCCACAACTATGTCAATTAGTGTCTTTAAATTGATAAACATGACTTATTCGATACACTTTGAAGTATGTCATCTATAGTGTTGATAAAATTTCATCATAATATGTGTGTCATCAACATTTGACTTACATGAACTGAAAATTAAGTAGATATTTAATATGACCATAATTAGGTTTTAGTGCTTAATTAATTGTGAAAAATTCAAAAATATAAGCGTTCCGTTTTATTCTCTAAAAGTATGATACCGTAAACAACCTACTTAAAATCCAGCCAATCATGCTATTACAATTTCCGCAGTACCCGGACCACCAGCCGACATCAAAGTCTTGGTGCTATCATCATCATCACTCCTCGTAAGCTGGAAGAGACCTCTCCATCCTAACGGAGAACTGCTCCACTACACCGTGTATGTGAAGCCTACTTCTAGGTAAGTACCTGAATAATGACTTCAACCCCTCGAAAAGTTGTCCTGGGACATCCTTCCGAGGGCTTACCCGGGGCTTCCAACCGTAGGCTGTCGGACGTTACGTAAGGTTTTTTAGTCGGTAGGAGTCCGGCATAGCATCCATGAAGGATTTTCCCTGGCGTTAAAAAAACCCCCTCGAAAAGTAGTAGCTGGTTAAAAAACCTAGTCAGCAAGCAAGCATAACTAGCTTTATCTTGGCTCTCGTGGCCGCGCGGACTTTTATATGAGAGCAATTTCGTGCTTTGGAACGCGCGCTAAGCTTTTGATCCCGGTTGTTTGGCAACAGGACAGTTTGAAAGCCAAATTGAAGGCCAGCAGTGTGTCGTCACAATCTGCGCCTGGATCGACAGCGCGTGTTTAGCGCCTCTGGTATTGCAAACGTCTTTATGCTATAGTAATCAATCATCTAGGAGGTTTTTTGGTTAAATCACATCACATTTGAATGTGAAGATCGAAAGATCCGCTTTGGAAGAAAGTTCCGATTTTTAGGCGCTTTTCTTACGTCTATATCGCGATCCTGGAGAGGAACATTCTATAGGTGAAACCTGATAAAACTCTCTTTAACATCGAATTTTCTATGTCCTTTCTATCTACAGCACTCATTTAATAGGTATTAAATTTCAATCTATGCTTTCAAGGGTGACGATTCTTAATCATTCGGATTCAGAATTGTCACCCTGTAAATATTCGCATGTTGTAAATCGGTTTACGTTTCTCTGGGAGTCCTTGATGCGCAGTCTTTTATGAGTCACTTTATTATTGGTGAGGCATGAATTGGTCATCCTTGAATGTTGAATTTTTGCCCTAAATGGTTTTCAAAAATAATAGGTGAGATCACTAGCAAGGTACTCATTCTAACGTTCTTGAGAGCGCTTGAATCATCTTATTTTATTTTTTGTGCTAAGTTATGACTATTTAAAATTAACTTTGAACGTAGAATACTCAAGTTGACTGTGTGTATTATAACACTCATCGTTTTATGAGTTACTAGCTGACGTCACGCGGTTTCACCCGCGTAGATCCCGTTTCCGTGGGAATACAGGAATAAAATATAGCCTATGTTCTCCGCAAAGAGTGTAGCTTTCCAACAGTGAAAGAATTTTTCAAACCGGTCCAGTAGTTCCGGAGCCTATTCGTTACAAACAAACAAACAAAAAAACAAATCTTTCCTCTTTATAATATAAGTATAGATGACCTCCAGTTATGACCTACGGTACCGAGACGTGAATACTTACAGATAGGCTAGTCCATGCCCTTAAGTTGCGCAGCGCGTAATGGAATGAGCTATGCTTTGTGTGTCTCTGAAGGATAAAATTGGAAACGATGTTATCCGTCAAAGAACTAGAGTGGTCGTCATAGCTCGCAGAGTATCCGTTTTAAGTGACATTAGGCTGGCTACATTTGCAGAAGAACCGATAGCCGATGGAGCAAACGAGTTCTGGGGTGAAGACCGCGACTTGGTGCACGTGAGGCAGAATGACGCCCTACCAGATGGACCAACGATCTGAAGAAGGTCGCAGGCTGGGACTGGATGCGGAAGGCGCAGGACCGTGTATTGTAGCGTAATTAGGGAGAAGCTTACGTCCAGCATTGATTCATGACTTACATATCCTTCTACCGTGATTTTTTTTCAGTGATGTAGTAAACTTTCTTCCGACTACAAAATTGTCCTACTATGTTTTAAAAAATGGAAAGGAAGTAATCAGAACGAATTTATTTTTGTGAATAATTTTATTTTCTCATATCAAGTAACCTCACACAGATGACAGACAATCCACACACACACACATATGATCACACTTTTCTCCCCGAAGGGTCAGGCAGAGGCATATTATATGCCCACATTTCACCTTTTTAGAATTTGTCTCATGTAATAGGTGGTGAGCCGTATTGCCGTGTTGAGATGGACAGGCGCAGGTTGTGACTGCCTGCTGTTGAAATTTTTCAAGCCGCCTAATAAAGTCTTCAACTTGACTTGACGACTGCCATTTTTCTGGCAATCGGGACCAACGGCTTAACGTGCTTTCCGAAACACAGAAACGCTGAAATAAATGTCACAAAGTGGTCACATGGATGGTCACCCATCCAAGGACTTGCCACAGTGAAAGTTGCAGTGATCGTTTACAGAACAATGAGTCCGCGGGGCCACGAGCGCTTCTTACAATCCATATCGTTAAAATATTCGTACCTATATCTACATTGTGGGACCAACTGATCCAAATACTGCGATCTATTATTGTAGAATTACATAATTAAAGTTATTGATCACCAAACCCAATCAACGATCATGATCACCAGTATACCAATTATCACAGCAATGGTCCACCACAGACGTACCGCGTGGACTCTGAGATCAGAACGACCACAGAGATCAAGGAACTGATCACTGGGAGAACTTATGAAGCATGGGTGACTGCCAGTACCAGCGCTGGTGAAGGGAGTTCTACAAGAAGAGTGTCTCATACTCCTACAAATAGAGGTAAGTAAATTAGGTAGCAACTTTTTCACAAAAGATACTACCCGTTCGCTTTAAGTTTGTTGCTCACGTAGAGGCTGGTGTAGGGGTGTAGTATGGGAGTCGAGCCCCAAACTTAGAGCGAACGGGCAGTACCTGCATTTTTGCACAAACGCACCCCACGCCTGACCTTGGACATGGGGTACTTTTACAGAGTGGGTTGGGTACTCTCATACGCTATGGGGTAGATTCATAGGCACAATGTACAGTCGTCGCCATGTATCTTTGCACCTATGAAGTTAGTTAAAAATGCAATGTTGCGCAGGTACAATCGCAAACAAAATTACTGATTATAAAAATACTTTTTACCACCCCTCCCGCCTCAGCTATGTAGTAGTTTCCCCTGGGCGCCGATTCTCGACCACACAACGTGAATGCGTGGGCGCCGATTCTCGACCACACGACGTGAATGAATGCGTAAACGCAAATTTACGGGTGAAACGTCGTCCGTCTCAAGTTCGCCGTTCCTAAATATGAGACAGGCGACGCGTCACCCGCCGATTTCCGTCCACGCATTCATGTCGTGTGAAGCGAGAATCGGTGCCCTGTGATACCTATTATTGCATAATTGCGGCGGGAACGAACGCATTTCATTGACGCAAAGTTACTTGGCGCTAGCTGTATTTATGTATGTAAATTTTAATTAAAGTACAAGAATTATTACAATGATTCCTCAAAATTTAAAAATGTCAACAACTAATAGTAATTACGAAATATTAGTGAAAAATTTACTCCTGGCCAGTGAAAACACATTACACCTTTGCCATGATTAACGCGACACTTTGCTAGCAACATGGCAACCGGTAGTATGTTTATTTACACATGAAAATGCGTTTTATTTGCCTTTTAGTTTCTCTGATGTACTTAAAATGTTTAAATGTGCCCCGCGTACGAATTGTAACCACTGTTCCCTACCTAGGAGATTGACCACGGACACAGTATTTCTAGATTCTTATGTGTACGATTTGTTTATTAAACGATTATTTTCATCGACAGTGGTTGCCGGCGTAGCTTCTCTGGGAGGCACTATCTCAGTAGGAGTGGGTAGCTCATTATTGCTTATATGCCAGTGTGTGGGCGCGCCCCCACCGCGCACCGTGTGGTACCACAAGCACAACATCATCACGCACCACCCGCGCTTCACCAGGAACCACGACGACAGCCTGCTCATCAACAGTAAGTTTTTTTCTTTATACTACTAAGGGTGGGAGACAAGCTTACGGTCCACCAGATGGAATGGTGGGCAACGCAGCCTACGTTTTAGGAAAACCGAGGCAGAGAGATCACTCTACAATCTAAGCGTACGCGGAAGAAAGCCCCTATTGGATCTTATAGCTTAGTCGCAAAGTGTGAAGATGATGTTTGAATTGTAATATTACGGTCTAACTGACAGTTGATGGAGTAGAAATATTATCGACTACCGATCGCACACTGTCTCCCGAATGCGAAGCACAAAACTGAACATCGGGAAAATATTTGAGCGACTCCTACCCAGCAAGTCATTTGACAAAGATGATAATGATGAATGTCCCGGTTGCTTCCAAAACTAATAATTGCACATTTCCATTATTGCATTCCATTTTTGTTAGTCACGGTTATCAAGTATCATGTAGGTAGTCGTTACACGATTAAAGTTATGAAAGTACATAATATTTTAGGCTACAGTATCCAATCCATTTCCTATTTTACACTCTCTTCAGCGTTCTCAGGAGTATAAAAATACTCTGCAATTCTGCATACATCTAATATTATGCTTCTAGATTGTTTCTATTTATTCAGATATAGACCAATCCTTAAGCGGCAACTACACATGCCTTGCCAAAAATCTTTACGGTTCGGACTCTGTGGAGTATGCAGTCATCGTACTACCACTACCAGAGGCGCCTATTCTTCGAGCGACACCTTACAAAGATTCGATACTGGTGGAATGGGAACAACCATACTTTTCGATCAGTAACAGAAGCTCCAGTCAAAAGATTAGTAAGTATTTTTCAGTCTTCTTACTTATGAAAGCGCTCGTCGAGTTGCTTGTTTTCAGTCAGTACGTTACATCAATTTTGAAATGTTAAACTATTTGGTGGCTTTGCCATTAAAAACAGGAAGGCAGCTGAAGCCATTGGCAAAGACGTTGTGCTCAGTTGCCAGTAACATGGTGGTCGTTAAGCCAAGTTGATAGTCTCATCGAGTAAATTTCAAAAGCAAATAACCATTATCTGTAAAATGAATAAACAAACTCTACTTCTTAAATTAAACCAAGATTATTTCTTAATTCTACCCAGGTTATAGCCTCACATGGAAAGAAGCCAACAGTCCCTGGCGAGAAGTGTGGCCCACCAACAAGTTGCCCAACTTGTCGGGAGTCCAGAAACACGCTCTGGCCGGACTCAAGTGCGGAACTAAATACTCTTTGAGGATAACTGCTACGAACAAAGTTGGGACTTCACAACCGGCTTATTTGGATGTCAGTACTTTAGGTGGAGGTACGTGTATAAGCCCTAAAAAGTACGAACGTAATGCAAACCTTATTTTGTGTGTGCGTGTAACTGATTCTGACTGACTGCACTGACTAATGAAAAATTGTAACAGTAAGGCTTCACGTCATGATTTTGGTTGTAAAAATACGTCCGTACTTCTTTACTACCCGTTCGCTCTAAGTTTGCCGCTGGCGTAGAGGCTCTCACAGTCGGCAGTGGTCCTCAACTTGGCGCCCCTATGATGTGCCTCTTCACGCTCCGCTTGAAGAACCCGGGATTGTAAGAGGAGGGAAGCACGTGCGCTGGCACGTCGTTTCATGTTTTTTATGGTTCGACAGAGAAGCGATCTTTTGAATCGTTCAGTTCTTCTTAAAGATATTCTTGACTATGTAAGAGTGGCACCTCTGTCTTGCACGCGATGTTCGAATTCAAAAGGAGAGGGTGGGATTATTATTAAGGAACTCTTGATTCGGTAGAATAGCCGTATAAACTCTATTATTTCTTTTGTACATTTTCAGTACCAATACCACCGTCAACCAACGAATGGCTATGGAGTAATTCGTCACACATTTACGTCCAACTGGCAGGGTGGGATCATGGAGGCTGTGTTCTGAAAGCTCTTGAGGTGGAATATAGACAGCTGGGGTCCAGAGCTTGGATAAGAGCTCACAATAATATGGTACGTACTTACTGCTTCTTATAGCGTAGTATCTATCATGTTACTAGCAGCCAGATTAATAAGAATCCTAGGACATCTTTCAGAGGGCTTACCTGGGGCACCCGACCGTAGACAGCCGATAAGAGTCCGGCATAGCATCAATAACTCTCATTCCAAAGAATATGTTCCTATTCATCGTCATAGTCTTACGAAGAGCTGGTGAAACCTAACTGGATTTGGAGCTAGGAGACCGATTTTATTGACTGCTGGGAGCAGCTATACTTACTCTTGGATTTTTTGAGAGCTACTGTAGTTAAGGCGCCTGCGTCACTGCCTCGTCCTTTGATCAGCAGATGCTTTATAGATCAGACAAATTTTGAACAGCATCAGGGCACTTTCTAGGCTATGCGGGAAACTGACTTACACTATATAAGTAGTAGGGAGTTTCTTGCCAGGTCTTCTCGGGTGGGTCGTGTTGTGAACTCGTCGTAGAATTTTTGTTTTATACTCTGGACGTTTTACAAGTGCATCTGTATTTACCTAAGTGAAATAAATATATTTTTCTTTCTTTTTTCTATACAGGACCGATTGTTTTAAGTTTGATATACTATAACTTTAGCGGCTACCGTGAGGATCCATGATATTATAACTGTTAAAGTGATTCTGGAAGTTACTGCTGCATAGAGTAGTCAGGGCACCCAACTCTAAACCATGTTTGGACCCATTATAAGTCTCAATACCGGGCATATATTTAAGTAAATAACTTTTTCCATTTCAGCCTTACACAGACTTTTCCTGGAACATCCAAACCCTGTACCAGACAAAAATACCAACATACGCCATCGTGGACCTTTCGCCCGGGACCTGGTACCAGGTCAGAGTGACGGCCACCAATGAAGCTGGTAGTGTCACTACCACTTATAATTATGCTACGAAGAATGAAGATCAATGTAAGTATAAATTGTCCCAGTAAAGAATATTAGAAACGAAAAAGTTTGTTTCTCTTTGATGATCTAACAGTTGAACGAATCTGGCTGAAATTTGATACAAGAATAGATTTTAGTCTGTAATAACACAAAATTATTATTCCTGGAATACGGTCCCATGGACTGCGGGCACGGGATTCAAATCCAACCTGAACGGAGCCAAGGGCACTATCTAGTTAATTATGGTGAAAATTTTGTTTCAAATGGGACTAGAACCTTTGCCTAAACCGGAGCAATGCTCTATCTTAACTATTGCGCTACGGAACCGCACCAAAATAAGAAATTGTTTACCATATTGTAATCGCCATTTAAGAGTATGGCACTGAGCCATCTATTTTTTTTTGTTTAACGTGAGGGAAAATCCTCATGGATGTTATGCCGGACTCCTACCGACTAAAAACCTCACGTAACGCCCGACAGCCTATGGTTGGGAGCCCCGGGTAGGCCCTCGGAAGGATGTCCCAGGACTCCCAACAGACCCTCGACTGCCACTGCGGCCTCGCCTGGGGAGTTTCGGGTGTGATCCCGGTTCTAGGAGGGGGGGCTGCGTGACTCCCTCACGTCACGCTGCCGTCATGGGCCTGCTTCTGTAAGGACGGTGAGCCGCCCTCTCACCGTCCTCGCACTGAGCCATCTATTGAGCTACTTAGCAACATTGATTTCAATCAAAATTTATTGCAAACATTTTGTACTTTGATTTGATGTCTTCGACTAAATCTATTTAAAGCAAGGGTTAAGGATTCAAGTCCCGTCTGAACCAAGTCTTCTTTTTTCCCATTATTATAAGGTCTTAACAAAACTGATTTGTACATTTGTTTCAGCCGAAGTTGGTCCACCATCAGAAGCTTTTGATCTTAACATGTTAGTGATCGTTTGCAGTTCAATACTGCTTACCGTGTGTATGGTTAGTTGTGTCTACATACTGGTAAAGCGACAGAGGTGAGTAGCTAAATAAATAACCATTTTCGTTTATGAACCCAAATTAAGTTAATATAAGGTACAGTCAGCCTCATAAGTAGATGAACACTATTGTTACGAACTGGATTCATTAATGAAAAATTTCTCATAGTACTTGTATGTTACAATTTTTCTATAAGTAAACACTCTATGTATAACAGTATTGTTGCAAACAAGTACTGAGTGTATTTTTCCATTGACGAATCTAGTTCGTAAATTTCATTAATGTTTATCTATTTATGAGACTGACTGTACCTACCTACTATGTGATCAATAGAACTGATAAAAATACTTTTGTATTTATATTTATATATTTGATACACTAGTATCATTTGCTTGACAAGGAAGCCCGGGAAATGATCTACTTGCTCTACTGCATTCTCAAACCATTAGTTTGTGATTTTTAGTTTATATTAATGTGCACGATAAGAAAAGCCGACCGAGTTTCTTGCTAGTTCTTCTCAAGTGGGCCGCGTTCTGAACTGGTGGTAATGACTTTGCTTTTTATTCATGGACGTGTCGCAAGTGCCTATGTATTAGGATTATGCGAAATCAATGTTTTTTTTACTTTGGCTTAAGTCAAAACCTGACCAGATTATCTCTACGGCATAATCAAATGTTACAACTCTGTTACAATGCTGTAACGCGAAACCGTTCAGGCTATGTTTAATAAAATAAAAATAGTGGAATATAAGATATACAAGTTTGTCGTTTAGTGACGCATTACATAAAGTTCCACCAAGTGCCATTATTCCAGAATATAAATTGCCTATTACATTTTGAATTATTTTGATCTAATCATTACCATGATTGTTTTTCAGGAGCGGTAATCTAACAGAGTACCGTGATTCAATAACAGTAGACAATAAGTCTGAGAGCGGTAACCTTACCGCTAACACGTCACACACCAATCTAGCCAACGTAAAGGAAAACGCAATAAACGCACAAAACAGAATATACAGCGCACCGATACATATGAGAAATAATAGTAAACATGGTAAGTAATATTATAAAAAAAACTATTTGTGGACATTCCGACACAACATCATCTAGCCCAAATTAAGCTAATATAAGCTTGTGCTATGGGATCTAGACGACTGATAGACATACTAATATTCTTGGGACATCCTTCCGAGGGCTTACCCGGGCCTCCCAACCATAGGCTGTTGGACGTAACGTGAGGTTTTTTAGTCGGTAGGAGTCCGGTACAGCATCCGGATTTTCCCTCACGTTAAAAAAAGACATACTAATACATATATTTGTAAATACATACATAGTGTAGTGTATGCATACCCCCTTCCTTTGAACAGACAGTTTACAGTCTCGGTCGCACCATGTGTCATATGAGAGCCATTAGGCGAGAGTGCACATGTCGGTGTGTCTGTCCGTTAAGTGCGTGACGAGCCTGTGAATTACCCTACCATTGGACAGATCTTACACATAGAAAACACACAAACTCCGAAACAAACATTTTGTGGATCATACAAATATTTGGACCGACCTAGGTTGAACTACCGACTACGCCACAGAGGCAGTCAAAATATATCGTACTTCCTACTATCCTACTACCCCTTCCCACTATCCGACTTCCAATCTATCCCATCTATCCTACATCCAATCTATCCCATCTATCCTACATCCATTTTTGGTTCTTCTGAACCGGTGGGATCCTACTATCCTACTTCCTACTATCCGACTTCCCACTATCCGACTTTTGATCTATCCTATCTATCCTACATCCATTTTTTATTTAAGCATTTGAAAGTCAAAATCTGTTACAGAATTGTACGAGATAAGTCCATACGCGCAATTTGCTGTGGGCTTTAGGACGTTTGGGCATGTCGAAAACCAGGATATCCCCAGTCGGCATACTAAACATAGCAGATATGATACCGGTGGGTATTTTTTTATTATGATGTAGTATTAAAAATTACTCTCTTTCTCTTTCTCTCTTTCCTTAGTGTAGAAACAAGGTGGCGTCCTTGAAATTTTTAATTTATGGCTTTCTGCATAATCGGGCCCGGAGATGTAATATATCATTGTAAAACATGTAATGTTACTATTTTAAGACGGATTTGTACATTAAAATAATACGTGCTATGGTAAGACCTGTCGTCACTCATCCAAAATGAAATTGTGATAGGCTCATGTCCAGCTTTGATAGCAGGTGCCTATCAGCCTATGGCAGTCCACTGCTGGTCGTGAGACTCTCTCCCAGTTCACAACACACGGTCCTGCGCCTTCCGCATCCAGTCCCAGCCTGCGACGTTTTCCAGGTCGCTGGTCCATTTGGCTGGCAGCTGCAGCTGGTGGACGACCTAATGCATAATACAGAGTGATTTTATAACTATTACTGAATTGTGATTTTATAACTAACTAGCTGATGCTCGCAGCTTCGCCCGCGTGAAATTTGTTCCCGTGGGAACTTATTCCCGGGATGAAAAGTAGCCTATGTGTTATTCCAGACTATAATGTATCTCTGTACCAAATTTCAGCCCGATGCGTTTAGAGGTTTGAGCGTGAAAGAGTAACAAACATCCACACTCACAAACTTTCGCATTTATAATACACTCGAGAGCAATGAATCCGGGTCACTTAAAGAATGTTAAAAATCTCGGAAACTAAAAATGA
Source organism: Miltochrista miniata (assembly GCA_933228765.1). Classification (NCBI taxonomy): domain Eukaryota; kingdom Metazoa; phylum Arthropoda; class Insecta; order Lepidoptera; family Erebidae; genus Miltochrista; species Miltochrista miniata. The sequence goes on from OW121773.1 coordinate 19,834,428, forward strand.
TAGGTTAATGCAATAAATTGTATTTAATAGACAATGTAATACTCCTTAAATGAAAGTAAAAAAAAAATGAGTCACCATACATTTTATTAACACAAAATTACATAAAGAAAAAACTGCCGATCTCTCCTTAAAACAAAAATAGGAAACATGAAATTTTTGAACTTTATTACGATTTTCTTGAATTTTAATACTTCGTATTGCCTCCTCGTGCTTCCATTACTGCGTTTACGCGGTTTGGCATGCTGTACACCAAGTTCCTTATACGATTTTGGGGAATATTCTCCCATTCCTCTGTGAGAGCAATTTTGAGCTCACGAAGCGTGATTGGGGGAGGGTTTCGTTGTTTTACGCATCTGCCTAGCTCGTCCCAAGCATGCTCGATCGGGTTGATATCCGGGCTGCGCGCTGGCCACTCCATACGAGTAATGTTCATCTCTTGAAGGTAGTCATTCACAATCCTACCTGTATGAGGTCGGGCATTGTCATGCATAAATATAGCATCCTCACCTAAATTGACCATAAATGGACCAACGTGATCATTGAGGATTTCTTCCACATATCTTACGCTAGTTAAAGAGCCGTTTTCTATGATCACCAGCTCTGTGCGACTTTCAGAAGAAATTCCGGCCCACACAAGTACAGACCCACCACCGTAGGCTACTTTTTCTTCGATGCATGCTTGCTTGAATCTTTCCCCTGGTCTTCGATACACTCTGTGTCTTCCATCGTGCTTGTAGAGCATAAATTTTGATTCGTCGGAGAACATAACTTTTGACCAATCTTCAATACTCCAATTTACGTGGCTCTGGGCATACCTTAGTCTCGAAATACGATGCCCACGCTCCAGTTTAGGGCCGTTTGCAGGTCTAAGGGGTTTTAAGTTAGATTCAGCAAGCCGACGTCTTACTGTCCATGCACTTGGGTTACTTCCTCCGAGGCGTCGAAACTGATTGGTGAGTTCAGTTCCTGTGAGAAAGCGATTTCGAAGCATGGTGTTCACCAAGTATCGGTCTTCTCGTGCTGTGGTACACCTGGTTCTGCCCGTTCCTGGTCTGCGTAGGTTAGAACCAGTTTCTTCGTAACGTCGGAGAACTCTTTGTACTGTTGACAGCGACACACCGACAGTCCTGGCTGTATCGCGCTGACTCCGGCCGGTTTCCAGCATTGTAAGTATTCTGGTGCATTCTTCAGGCGTAAGCGACATAATTTCAGCTTGATTAATGAATATAGAGCACTATCAACATGGTTTATGTACCCACATAAATGACAGATTACAAACAAAAGCAACACCAAATGCTGTAATTTCGTAGTTCCATCTTCGAAAGTGGCCCTTTTTCAAATTTGATTTTTTTATGATATAACTTTACAATAACTAAGAAGTTTTAATACCTTCATTTAAGGAGTATTACATTGTCTATTAAATACAATTTATTGCATTAACCTAGCATTTTTAGTTTCCGAGATTTTTAGGATTCTTTAAGTGACCCGGATTCATTGCTCTCGAGTGTATTAGTAAGATACTTAAAATAGTCCAATTAGTTATAGACTGAACGAAACACTTGATAAAAAAATTGAAAATAAAAATGTTTTTGCAAAACATGAAGTAGGTACCTAATGTTTACTAGGTCATTACCCTTTTATCTCTTGTGGTTGAAGGACTTCCCCTAGCAGTCCTCGTTTAAAAAAGCACTCATAATTACCTTGAATTTGAAACAATGATTCACATAACTATATTATTTATTTACAACTTACCATTATATACACTTTATACAAGTAATTTTAAAAAACATTCCTGCACTACGATAGTCTGATTTATTCGATTAGTGTCATAATACTACACCAAAGAATTAATTGATTGCGATCAACAAGTACCTTTTTTTTATTTTGACGTGAGGGAAAATTCTCATGGATGCTATGCATGCCGGACTCCTACCGACTAAAAAACCTCACGTAACGCCCAACAGCCTATGGTTGGAAGCCCCGGGTAACCCCTGAGAAGGATGTCCCAGGATCAACAAGTACCTTAATAAAAATTATATATTTTGTGTTAGACTGCTAAGAGCAAATGTTTTTTACTTTTTCTACTTTCACACATACCTGCGGTACGACGTCGCCTTGCTGTCGCCAATAAGTGTGCTAGTAACTAATATTGAGTAATTGAATACTCGTTAATAATTATGTGAAATATTACATATTTGCTTATCTAAAAAGCTTGTAAATGGTGTGGTAAATGACGTAATACACACAATAGAACTTGTTAAAAGTAATATGACACATTAACAAATTGATAAACTTTTAAAATATTTCGTAAATGTGTTGCAAAAATATTTGCTTTCAATATTAATAAGTTGGTTTATTTCATTTGCTGTAGTTGCAACCTATTTCAAATCAGTGTATGTTATGTAAAGTAAAAAAAATATGTCTTTTTTACTTATGAATAAAATGTATTACCTTTTTCAGAAACGAGCTTCCAAGTATGTTCAGAATCTGAAGATAGTGATAGCATATCAAAATCTACACTTAAAAGTTTACCTAGAAGTAAGTCAATAACATTACTAATGAACCTTTTCCTAATACAGTTGAGGTCGGCTTTCCAGGCTGACTGCGATGCGGCTTAGCTCCGATATTTTCCGTGTAGCAACTGCCATCAAACCTCCACAATCAATTGACGACATCAAAGTTCTGTTGTTTATGTAGTACCTAGTTACTATGGTTTTTTGTAGTATTATAATACGCCTACAGTATGGAGTTCTTCAAAAGGGTTCTTAGAAGGTTTTTACAGGGTCGGCAGCGCGAGTGTGGCGCCTCTGGTGTTGCAAACGTTCATAGGCTGCGTTGACCACCGGTCCTTCTGGTGGGCCGTATGCTTGTCTGCCACCTTAGTGGTATAAAAAAAGGCTAAAGGGGTGTTGATGTGGCTCTGTTGAAACCCTCGGGCTGCAAGTCAGTCTCTACTGTAAATGGTGCACTTGCTGATTCACGTCTTAAAAATAACACAAAGATCTTTGTATTATTTTTCTTCTCATATTTGAATTTTTATTCTCTCCACTATCGGAGAGAAGAAAACTTCGAAACAAAGCCTCTGTTTACCAAGTGTCAGTCCAGGACGATTCCCTTGTATAATGCAATCATGCGAGGTCTGCACTGTAATCGATTGTATGATTTTATTGATTCTTATCTTGATCGGTTCAGTAGTTTCAGAGCCTATTCGATGCAAACAAACAAACAATCAAATCTTTTCTCTTTATAATATTAGTATAGATTTATTATTCTTTATGAAATCTCCTTCTTTTACTTTTTTTTACGCTCTTTTGTCGATATCGCATACTTTATTATTTTTAAACTTTGAAGTAGTATTTACTTTCCTTCGTTTCCAGAGTTATATTAGTACATTCCTATGTTTCTTTCCAATGATTTTTTTGAAACACTTCTTTATCAGTTAAATTGTGCATCTTGAGAAACGGACAAAATATAACACTAACAATGTTGTTTTCAATTTTACAGAAATGTGCAGAACGCCTCATCGTAGATAACTAAATAAAGAACAACTTTCATTTTAAAGAAACCGTGTTGAAAAAGACATTTGAAAAGCTAAGTGAAATATAAAGTTCGCTAACTTACTATCTTGTAAAAAGTAAAGTCTGGTTGCACTACTGCCACTACCACAATCTTGTGTACTTCTACAGTATATTATGTTTTATGATTAACATAGTACACAAACTTTGTAAATAAATAAAACTGAAATTTCTAAGTGATTTTAGCTTTCTTGTGATTTTATATGTGCCAAACTATTTATATAATTTTATAGCTTGTAATTTAATTAATTTTCATTTATATGAATGTAGGTACTACGTGTTCATCTGTATCCTTATTTATTAGGTACATTTGAGTATCAGTAATTTATTGAATACAAGTATCTTGAAGTTCATTATTTGGGAGATCGGTGATATTCATGTTATGATGAAAACAAAATGTTTTAACAGGTGTTTTACTAAAAAAGAATTGAATTGATAGTTATTTCTATCATAAAATTATTATGTGTAAGCACGTATAATTCGAACTAAGTATCCTTATGCCCGCTTTCCACTGCGAGCGAGTCGGACCCATTACGGACTCCGCTATACTCGTAACGACGATTTTCATACATGTCCTTCCACCAAAGCGGACATGACATGTATCGAAAATCATCGTTACGAGTATATCGGAGTCCGTAATGGGTCCGACTCGCTCGCAGTGGAAAGCGGGCATTAGTATATCAAAATTGTGCAATACGTTACAAACCACAAAACACTATCAGTGACTCATGAACTTTGTAACAAAGAATTTTAGTAACATTAATATTAATAAAACGACGAAATGTATCATCACAGTTTAACGTTTTAAGGGGCTAGTCCGCAAAAAATGCACTTAGGATATTGGTAATATTCAAGAACTCACTTCATTAAATGCCACTAAAATGGAAGCTTAAATTCTTACTAGATGAAACTACAATAACACCGTGCGCTTTTTACAAAATTAATTTACATTAGAAAAAACATCTCTCAAAGTTATTAAAAATTATTGAAATAGCAGAAATAATCAAATTGACAAAGGTAAATTTCGATGGTTTTCAGAGGTTTTTTTGCAAGTAAATAATTATTTTGTAAAAAGCGCACGGGTTTAATGTAGTCTCATCTATTAAGAATTTAAGGTTCCATTTTAGTGTCATTTAATGAAGTGAGTTCTTGAATATTTCCAAAATCCTAGATGTCTTTTTGTGAATTTTGCGGACGCGCCCCTTAAGCTGTTGCATCGAATATTAATTTCTTTTAGGTAGTGTTATTAGTTACTTTGAGGGCTAACTTTTATACCGTTGCATTTCAATACCGTAATCATAATTATGGGGATATAATATTAAACTTTTACCTTGTGGCATTCGAAGTTTCACATCAGAAATCTGTTTCAACAAAACGAATCTATTTCAAAGATTGTATAGATGTAATATTTTGTAAATATCTATTATATAAAAATAAGTCGGGTTTTCCTTCCTGACGCTATAACTCCAGAACGCACGAACCGATTTCCACGGTTTTGCATTCGTTGGAAAGGTCTCGGGCTCCGTGAGGTTTATAGCAAAGAAAATTCAGAAAAAAATTCAACAGAAAAGCGGGAAAATCATTTTTCACATACAGCGCCATCGCGGGCGAAGCTGCGGGCATCAGCTAGTTTGTTATAAAAATGTATCAATCTAGTCACATATTATAATGTAGATGGAACTATATTTTCTGGTGATAAGTGACTGACTAATTATTTCTCATAAGCATGTATTAGCTGAGTGACCAAACTTTGGTCGACATTTCTGGCGAGATAGGCAATATCTACTGGTTTAAAGCAATTGATTGACCATCTACGTGATGACGCTGTAACCAAATATTTATTTAATAATTATAATATAATTTCGGAGAACATACTTAAATAGTAGGGCTAGTAGTTTTTAAGCAAGAAGAAAAGCCACTCCGAAATCTCAGTCTTCTACAAACGATCATTTCTTGTAACAATGAAAACTAAAGTTAATATTGATAAGAATGGTATTTCCTTTTTAAAGTATTTGCATTATTCTTCAGTCTTTAGATGAGTGACCATCCATGTGACCACTTTGTGACATATTTATTTGAGCGTTTCCGTGCTTCGGAAGGCACGTTAAGCCGTTAGTCCCAGGTGCCAGTAAAATGACAGTCGTTAACGAGTTGAAGGCCTTTTTTGGCGGCTTGGAATAGTTTCAACAGCATGCCAGCCTGTCCATCTCAGCCAGTGGCGGATACAGGGTAGGGGCGCGGGGGGCGCGCGCCCCCCCCCCCCCTTGGGTGCCGCAGGCACACGTCGTTCGTGCGCGCCGCGCCAAGACACCCAAAATTTTACTATGCTTCCTCTACATTACTTGCAAAGTTGTACGAATACGACAGTGTAGAAGGGCACTTCGTCGAAATTTTTCTTTGCCTCGGACGACTTCGCTGACCAACTTTGTTCAACTTCGCGAGTAATGTAGAGGAAGCATCCTAAGCGGACGGCGTGAACGACGCGATCGTGGATACAGTGTATGAAATACTACGATTCTACGAATGCGACAAGCGTTGGCGGGCACACACTCGACTTATTGATAAACTGACCATACGTTCCGTTTTAAACGGAACTGTCGCTTTTTTCGGTCACCTGTCCCGGTGTCCCCGAACATAGCGCCGAGACGCTAAATAGTCCCGTTTTCCGAAACATCGAAAATTTATTTAAACAAGGTTCGTGAGACACGCGTGGTCGGGGTGTCCATAGACAGAAGGTATAAAAGTAAAATGTTAGACCTCCGAGATAAGATCATCTGTCTGGCACATCCCCATGTTCTGGAGATGCCTTTAGTGCCTACCCGCTCGGTAGCTTTCTGCCCTTTCTTCAAGCAGAGAAGCGTTTGAGAGCGGTACCATGCTGGCTTGGTTTTTTGTCAGCTCCTTAGAGAGCTCCGGGGATGTCACCCACCTTGCTCCCCGGAGGAGCCACGAACTTGCAGGGCGCTTCCGGCCCAATTGACGCGTGACGTGAATAATCTTTGAAGAGTATTCAGGAGGAAGGAACACCGCGGGGTTTAGTGGGTGGTCCCTATCCGGGACGGGTGCCCCACACGCCGCGCCGCTCCTGCTGCCCTCGTGGCTGTATTGACGGTGCCCAACTGTATTCCCGCGACAACAAAAAATAAAGATATTCTGGTAAAACCTCAGATATCATTGACGATTATTTACATTAAGTTTTGGGGTTTTAGGTAGATAGGCGAGGAGAGAAACTAAGTATAATGTATTAGCAAAGTTACAATCATCTCTGAAAAAACCATTGAACGTTATTGGATGTGGTGCCCATTTGATTCAATCAATTAAATCAGCCTATGGCAGTCTACTGCTGGACTCAGACCTCTCCCAATTAACGCCACAATACACGGTCCTGCGCCTTCCGCATCCAGTCCCAGCCTGCGACCTTTTCCAAATCGTCGGTCCATCTGGCATGGCGGGTCGGCGTTCTACTCTATGTTTGCTGAGTCGCGGTCTTCATTGGCGAACCCGTTTTCTCCATCGGCCGTCAGTCTCCTGCAGACGTGACCAGCCAAAGTTGTCGACAATGCTTATTGTCGACAACTTTGGTTCTCTGCCGGATAACCTCATTTCGGAGTCTATTCCTCAAAGATACTCCAAACATAGCTCGTTTCACAGCTCGCTGCGTCAATTGATTCACAATGTAATAAAATCTGCTACAGATGGTCTGGTCTACCTTTAGATTACGAATGTGTTGTGGTAAAAATATCTTCTTCATTTTATATTTACACGGTTCGAGTTGAAGATCTAAAGGAGTTTAGCGCTGTAGCTGAAATAGAACATTGCTAAATGCTCGGTTATAGTAAAACAAGGTGACTTGTATTTATGCGTGCCTTGGAGAGGTTTGAAAAATGTACCAGTCATTAAAAGACTATTTTTAATCATGGAGGAAAAAAAGGATATCATGGAGATTTGGAAGGTGCGACTTGAGCAACTAAGATGGGAAAACGGCACAACCGGGGCGATCAGACCGTCATGTACGAGTGGCTGGAGCGGAACCACGGCGCTTTCTCCTACCAGTTGTCACAGATAAGTATCGGGCATGGGTGCTTCGGTAAGTATCTGAGGCGAATACACCGGGGGACCACAGCTGAGTGCCAACACTGCAAGGAACGGAGCAAGGGCACAGCGCTCCACACAATTGTGGAGTGCTCAGCGTGGGCGCAACAGCGCCTTGTCCTTCACAGCACAACCGGTCTGGACATAGAAATTTTCGCGCTGGAAACTGTGGTGCGACTCAATTTCACACCGTGCGAGCCATGATCTCCGGCGGGAGTAAGTGCGCCGGTCGCCGCTATCTTTTTCAGCGAGCTGGTAATGCTCGTGAAAGGGGCAGCGAGGAGGGAACGGGAGAGTACTCTCCCACCCGAGTTCCGGAGGCGCCGCAGACTTGTCTTCGCCCAAGACTATCGGCCTCCAAGACCGGGGGCCTCAGGACGGCGCGGCGTGAGGGCTGCTCGCCGTCCTTACAGTACCAGGCCAAAGACGGCAGCGTGATGAGAGTTTGACGCACGCCTCACCCCTCAATAGGCAGGATAAAACCCGAACCAACCCCTGAAGATGCGGGTTAGTACCCGATCTCCTAGAAGAGGACGCGGTGGTAGCCAAAGTCTGTCGGAAATCCTGGGACATCCTTCCGAGGACTTTCCCGGGGCTCCCAATCGTAGGCAGTGGTAGCTGTGGTAGGACACCGTGTGGTTTGTCTGTAAGAGTCCGGCACAGCATCTTTGACGAGTTTCGATCCTTATAATTTGCGTTAAATAACACAATAACAAAATAACATTTTTTTTCTAAATAAAGAATTTCTGTCGATTTTCATTAACCTTATAACTGGGGTATTTATAAAAAACTTATGTCCCGTTTTGGACACCAGCGCTACCAAACAGCCAATGCAGGAAACTCTCCAGCTGTGAGACCGTGAAAGAGTTATTGGCGTTAAAAGTTACAGCGTCATCTAGTACCTAGAGCAGTCAACTCTTACATTATAATGAAACGTAGAAGTAGGAGCAAGGGGAATACCAGCTAAATCTCTATAGGTACTGGGTGTAACAAAATTGACTCTCCAAATTTCATAACCTATTTAAAGACGTATGCTTGTCCAGAGCTTCAGTAAACTCTTCATTAAAACGAATATCCAAAGCGACATTGTTAGGATCTTATCAAATCTGGTTAGGCAGGGAACATTGTGAACGTTTATAGAAAGGTGGCCACCCTAAACCTACTCAAATGGGTCGCAAGTCGCAGACACCCTCACAGTATTTCCCTCTGTACCACGCTATGGACCCGGCGCGGTGCTCGCACGGTGAATCCATGAAATGACGAGTTTTTCGTTAGGTCCCTTAAACTTGAACATTGTATTTTTACTGTATTACCATTATACCATTACAAATAAAATTTTCATAAACTTCACATGTGACTTGATTACTTTTTTATTGCGCTTTTTATTGCGCTAATAGTAAAGGTAGCTTAAAACTCAAAATATATTTTGCGCCCCCCCTTTGAGATTTTTCTGTATCCGCCACTGATCTCAGCACGGCAATACGGCTCACCACCTATTACGTCGGACAAATTCTAATAAGGTGAAATGTGGGCTTATAATATGCTTCTGCCTACCCCTTTGGGGATAAATTTTTATGCATTATTTTTAACAGTTCTTTTGTTATGCCAAATCATCTCTAGGTATTATACAAACTAACAAGGACTCAATAATTATTTTGTATCGCAATTTATAATCTCGTTAGTCATTAACTACAATGTAACAATATATAAAGGTTTTTCCTCAGATATTAGATATTAGTATGTCTAACTATTATTAATTCGTCTTTGACTGTCTTTTGGTGCCAATAACAACATAGTCATCTCTTCAAAACAAACTTAGTGGTTTTCTGACATTTTTTAAAACATTACGTATCATAATAAAGTGTGTCACAGACTTACAAACACCCGTTTTTAACTTCAAGTACCATCTTACTAATAAATATAAATGCGAAAATTTGTGAATGTATATGTCTAGATGCTTGTTACTCATTCACACTCTTAACGGCTGAACGGATCTGTCTGAAATTTAGTACAGAGATAGATAGTCCGTAATAATACAGAGTATTTTTATCTCGTGAATAAAATCTCAAGCGAAGCGGGAGCATCTAGTATGTCATAAATTCACTACTAAGATTAATATAACGCAATTATCAAACAGCTATTAAAAATTGTAAAAATGGTTGATAAACTTAATTAAAAATTTATTTTATGTACTACTAGCGGACGTCACGCGGTTACACCCGCGTAGTTCCCGTTCCCGTGGGAATACGGGAATAAAGTATAGCCTATGTTCACCACAAAGAGTGTAGCTTCCCAACAGTGAAATAATTTTTCAAATCGGTCCAGTAGTTCCGGAGCCTATTCGTTACAAACAAACAAACAAACGAAAAAACAAATCTTTCCTTTTTATAATATTAGTATAGATTAGCACAGGATACTAAAAGAAGGAAAGATGTAGGAGGAAAATTAAAGTATTAATGTATGTAACTTGTAGTAACATGATAAGGTATACAACATGGTGAGTCACAACTTGTTAAGCATCAGTGGCTTTTACTGGATTCTTCTGGATTTAGACCATGTGGGGCCCTTTTCTTTATGCGCTTTAAGGTATTGCTTTTAATTCCTCTTTTTTTATCTGACATGAAACCTGTGAATGAAATCCCTTTAAGTCTCAGATGCTCGTATTAGGAACAAAAAATCAAATTAAATGGGTACTATCATGCAATGAAAAAATCACAATTAACGGCAATGTAATAGAGCAAGTCAAAACTGCTCGGAACCTGGGTCTAGTTGTTGACAAAGGGCAAGAGTACACTGAACACATCAATAGTAAAATAGGTAACGCATTTTTCAGACAAAAAACCCTGTATTAAATAAGAAAATATATAACTGAAGATCTTCGTCTACTCCTAGCAGATTCTCTCGTACTCTCCCTGTTCAATTACTGCAGTCCCGTTTTTAGTCGTAGACTACACGCATACACACACAGGGCCATACAACGTGTACAAAATGCCTGTATTAGGTTCTGCTATAACGTACCTAGAAGAAATCACATCACACCTTACCTTAATAAGAAAGGGATTTTAAATATGAAGGCAAGAATGGAGTTACACTACGCTTGCTTAATTCAAAATATAATTTGGAGTAAAAGGCCTGAGTACCTATTTGAAAAACTTGCTTGGGCAAGAGACGATAGTAGAAGTATTCGTGCATGCATGCTGAATCTTCTAGCGATCCCATCTCACGTAACCTCTCGCTACCGAGGTTGTTTCAAGTTCGCTGCGGCAAATATCTGGAACGACCTTCCACCGCCACTACGACTAAAAGTGAGCGGAGCGTATTTTAAAAGCAAATACAAAAGTGCTCTGCTAAGGAGACAACGTACCGCTGAGAACTTGAAACAACGCTCATGGTCGACGACAAATTAAAATATTATTTTTAAGAAAGACTCAAAATTACACACACACACACACACACACACACACACACACACACACACACACACACACACAAACACACGCGCGCACGCCTTTACTATAAATGTGAGATAATATGTTTCATTTTATTTTTCACTTTCTTATTGTTGTATAATATACAATTTTTATTGTTTTTTATGGAATTACGTCCTAATATGTTTATCTCAGTTTTTTTTTTGATTGGTGTATAGAATATATTTTTGTATTCTAATTTCAATTTTTCTAAACTCTTCTATGGTGCAACTGAAAATCAGCGCTACTTGTTAGCATACTGACAAGAAGCATTCGCTGAGTTGCAACCTTTTGCCATAACCTGTATCTGAATTATTTAGTCCATAAGATGATCTAACAGCTGTTCTGTACGTGGTTTTTTTTGGCAATAAACGATTTTATGATTATGATTATGATTATGACCTAGTATGTTTAGTACCTAGTCTCTTAGAGGAATGCACTGCGAATCAAGGTTATACATCTGTTAGAAAACCAAAGTTATTAATTCAAAGTGGCTGGTCATGTCATTCAAAGATTTGACTGACGAAGAAGGTCTGATTATGTCTATTGTGGGTTTTCACACTGCAAGCGCTGCACAATATAGCTTGATCTCTGTGCCAGTTCTACAAACGTAAACAAGAATAGACTTTATGTCAACGGCATAAAGCTTTTGTGGCTGAAATGCTCAGAGTGAGAACACAGAGGTGAAAACTGTAAATAACAACTATTTATCTTGGAAATAAAATTCAATTTTGTTTACGTTAATATAACGGTCACAGAGATCAAGCTATATTTTACAGAGTATAGGTAGTCTTCAACCGGATTAACCTTTCTCATTCTGTACACCTTTACTAGCAAATGAGTTCATAGTATGCAAAACGGTAGTTTATAAAAAAATAGGTTGGTATTTATTTTGAATATATTTTGTATAGCCCTTCCTTAGTCACTTATCACCAGATCACGTTTTATTTTAAGTAAAATTTTATAATGTTGTAGCTATAATTGCTAAAAAAATATATCTACAAAAAGACTGATTATGTAATTCATTTAAAACGAAATATTGTTTTGTTTCTATACAATTTTGGTCTAGATATTATGAAAAGAATAAATGTTAGACATATAAAACAATAGTTTTATTCTAACCTATCTCATGTCTTTTTCAACCTATTTATTACTTTATTCAATTGTCAAAATGTTAACTATTACAGGTATTGTAATTAAATGACTTCTCTTTCGCTTTTTATTCACGTGAAGTTCCTTTTGGGCAACTTTGCAGTCAGTCTGTTGCCTTTTGGTCTGCGGAACGCCGCGGCAAACGTTCAGCAGTAGGTCAGGTTCTAATTTTTTTTTGAGCGCCCGACAGCGCTTGCTTACGCGATTAGTGCCTTTGTGTCCACCGTTTGTATCTCTTATGACGATAATGAGCGTTAAGAGTTGATGAAGCCATGATATTATCTTGTAAGTATTTGATAACGTTAGTGACGGTAGATTCGATAAAAATGCACATTTTTAAACCGGTGCTTTAGTAAAAGCTGTAATAAGAGAAATAAAATAAATTACTGCTGGTCAGTCGATAAACATAAATAAATATTTCTGAATACACCATATTGTACATAGAAAACACACACTCCACATACAACTCATACCACCATTTGCAGGGCATGCAAAATATTAGTTCCCACCTGAGATATTCGAACTAGACTCCAAATATTACAGGTTTTTATACAGTATGCACTGCACCAGGAAGATAGTGTATGATAATACATATTATAAAATAAATAAATCAAGAAAATAAATCATGCTTTTTATTAGTTCACAAGGTTAGTCTATAATGCTCATAAACAAACAAACAAACCATATTTATCCTGTAAAATTGTAAAAAGAGTCGTACCTCATTCTTATTTTACTGGCACATAAGAATAAAATCTAATGTGTGATACATCGTACATACATACAAATTCAAAAATTAATCAAACATGTTTTACTAGACACTTAATTATTTCAATTTTTTTTGTTTTTAATTATAAAAATAGTTATTTATTTAGACTATCACAAGGCACTTTATTGGCGCCCCATTTAAGATGAGGAAAAAACACATGCGATTGCTCTATTCTTACTTATTTGGACGTGCATAATAATAAAATTAGATAATACCTTGTAGGTATATCATTTAAAACCACTCAGGGCGCCGATTTTCGATTCATGCGACGGAAGTTTAGGACCGGTAAAACATTAGACAGATGTAGTGTATACATCGGCAAAATTTATCGTCCAGATATTCACGTGGCGTGGGCGAGAATCAGCGCCCTAATATGTTAGTGACTTGTGAATGAACTACTAAATAGAAGCTTGATAAGTTATACTTTTTTTTTTCATCACAAATAACAGCATTTTTTTCAGATTTTTTTTTACTTTATGAGATCTTTTTTTCTTCTTATATTCTACCGCGACAATAAAACCGTCACTACTAACTTAAATAAACCTATCTATAATGCTGAAGTATTGTCTATCTGCTTAAATCTGAATCTCGAACTACCCGCATCAAATGTATTTTCAAAAATGTTACCAAAATCGAGGGTAAGAATATAATTGGATAATCTGATAGTCATGATGTCTTTAAATTGAAGATAGTGTCAAAAACAACAGTTTTTTTACTAGCTATAAATGCAATGGATATCTACTATAATAAAATTATTACACTAATTATAAAGCGTACTTTCTTAGGACCATGTTTTTTTATCAATAATATTTTTTAACAAATTATAAAACTAATAAGCTTATAAGTACCGCGAAGTCTAAGTAATTGATAAACACACAAATATTTCTGAAGACATAAACTCCGAAACAAGCATTTACGGATCATACAAATATTTGTTCAGTTCATGTATTCTAAACTTGCCCAAATCCAAATTTTTTGATCTTTGAATTTATAATATCATACCTGTTAGATAATCTCTTTCAGATGTCCATTGACCAATATCTATTTCTTTGAGAAGGTGTGGCAAAATTAATCATCCAATTTTATTCAGGATTTTTTTACTTAACATAACAGATTGTGAGTGATGAAAATCTTTATGTGAACCTTCATACATTTTTCTTTTTATTAGAAAACATGAATTTGTCAAGTGCTTTCAGGGATGAAATTTATTTGAACCCGTTTTGTGGTATTTTCCATGACTCCATAGTCATGGAAAATACCACAAAATGGATTCCAAAACCAATAAAATAAAGAGTTCTTAAACAAATTGGATGTTTAATTTTGCGCCACCTTTATAAGAATGAAAGAGGAAAAGCGAGAGAATGAAAACTGGAAACGAAACCCTGTACTAGCCTGTCTGACCAGAATCCTACTGTAAGACCCATCATCCTCGCAAAACGATTGAGAGTGATGAGAGACCTGCGTCCAGCAGTTAACTTAGATAGGCTAGATTGATAGAACTCTGTCCTGTCAGTATTTACTCTCCCAGCACTGTCAAAATCCATTCTAAATGGTCAGCCACATTTGTATACAATCCTGGAGAATCTTTAGTTCCACATATCACATTCCCCGCACTTGTAACTCCCCACAATTCAATTCTATCACGTATCCATAGTAAAGGACCTCCAGAATCTCCTCTGCAGGTATCTACCCCCTCAACTCCCCCTGCACAGATAACTTGAGTGGGGACTTTATAGCTTCTATATGCAGCCACACAGTCATCTTCCTGCCAAAGAGGGAGGGGGATGATTTTCTTGATGGTACTGTAGTCGCCTAAGCGGGGAATTTCTCCCCAGCCTGAGGCAACGAACGTGATTTCTGGTTGTAACTTTCCCTTTGGTAGGCATACTGGACGGATGAAATCTGTGAAGGAAATTTTGATATTATGGCAACAACAAAAAAACTAAGTCCCAAGACCTTCGGGGCCCAAGTCAACATCCCAAGCAACTAGTAGGCACATCTACTGAATAACGCACGACGCTTTTACGAAGAGAGAACAAAAAATGCCAATCACTCTCCCAATATGACGAAAATTTAAAAAAAAGTCTACAAACTGATATAGATAAGCTGATTTGATTGATGGATTGAAATCCTGTCATGATTAAACAATTCAAAACGCGATTGATAATATTATATGTGTTTGAATTACTAAAACAGACAAGAAATACCCACTAGCGGACGTCATGCGGTTTCACCCGCGTAGCTCCCGTTCCCGTGGGAATCCGTAAATAAAATATAGCCTATGTTCACCGGAGATAGTGTAGCTTCCCAACAGTGAAAGAATTATTCAAATCGGTTCAGTAGTTTCGGAGCCTATTCGATGCAACGATATCAACAATCAAATCTTTCTTCTTTGTATTATTAATATGGGCTACAGTTATGTAATAACAATATCAAAGTAAGCACCAGTATATGTGATGTTCTTCAATACGTGCAGCAGGTTTCAAGTGCCATCAATCAACAGAATCAAACATCTTATACTGTACTATACTATCTTCACGCCAAATCCCTTGCGGGGTAGGCAGAAAGAACCAAGCGCCACACGGCACGGTCCAAACATACTTCACTTGCTTCTTCAACTTTCATTTTTCACCGCCGAAGGCAGTGGCGGGGCAAAACCTAAATTTCACGTCGGTTCCTTCGGCTCTTGACAACATCTTCAGCTAACACACGATTAATTTGGTCGTGGTAGGTGTGTCGTGGCCTTCCCTGACTCCTTCATCCATCCACTTTCGCTTTGTATTTCTGTTTTGCCATTCTTAAACATCTCAGTAACTTATTAGTACAATATTCAATTAACTTACCCGTATAAGGTGCAGGCTTTTCAAGCCTCAAAATCGCAATATCGTGTGCATGGCCGTCATATTCTGGATGGACGGTTTTCTTCACGACTTCCGAACGGACTACAGGTGAGGAACAGGTGCCACCAACACAATCAACTTCTGTAGTTAAATCGTATTCTCCTAGGCGTGCTACTAACCTGTTGAAAAATGCAAAAGATTTGACTTTTAGAACGGAAACTGAAAGAAAGGGAAAATGTAATTCTGCGTGCGTCCAGATTGCATTGAATATATTAAAAACTAGCTGATTCTCGCAAATTCGTTTACGTCACAAAAGGTGTATGAAAGGAGAGGTATTTCTTCATCAGATTCATAAAGCTGCTTGTGAAACTGCCCTGTTTGCTTAATCATAAAAGAGCTAAAAGATTAAGTCTATTCTGAAACCTAAAATAGAAAAAGCGAGATCGGTCCTGCGATACCCGCGTGATTCTATGACCAAGGAATATAATGGTGGTTATAGTAAGATTTTAGAATTAGGTACAACAATATTCAAAGGTAAACAGAAAACCGTATACAGTAAGGAAATTATATTCACCTACACCATTACTGATTAAGATTACAATGAGTCATTTGCATAAATAATTTGATTGAATTTTCAACAGAAATTTTATCGGGCGTTGACTTGCGTAAGTCGCGCCTTTTTCCTCGTAGGAGTAGGCAGGGGCTTCCTAAACGACCATAATGTACCTAATTCTATGTTTTACGTAATAGGTGGAGAGCTTATTGTCATGTTGAAATAAATAGGATATGGCATAATGCCGTGGAATGATTGGCAGCCAAGACCAATGGCTAAGCAAGGAATAGCTGATTGATAAAAATACTACATTTCATCATCATAAGATGCTTATGAAAGAAAAGGGGCGCTAAGAATTCCAAACTAGACTTGGATTTAACCACTGCCTGGATGACCCCGTATAGTACGGTATATCTGACAATACTGACCGATTTCAAATTTTATCTCCAACTTTTATTAATGAAGTAGCATGTGAACTCACATTGCAATGCTTGGAAAAGGCACTCAGTCATAAGTACTGCAACATGCAAATATCTATGTAAACTTAGCAGGCAATAAATGATTTGAATTTGAAAATTTAAGTTTGTTCCGAAAGAAATAATAATTATTTTTCCATATTTAAAAATGATCAGTTAGCATACTAATTGCTTTTAAAAAAAATTCCTAATAAATATTTAATTAGGGTAAAATAAAGGTACTAAATATGTAGTACCTAATCTTTTGCTTGCTACGTAAGTCGTACTAGTTACAAAGTAGGTAGGTACAAATTTTACTATTGTTTGCTAATTAATTTGGGTTTGTCCCTTTTAGTCATTAACAGGAAGTAATAATACTATTTCGTGTGGCAAATCATACTTCTAAATATACATGTAGTGTATTATTGTCTTGACAGGTTACGATATATACGTAATAGGTGTTGAGCATATTGCCGTGTTGAAATGAACAGGCGCTGTGACTCTTGAAATTCTCAAACAGTGTAAGGCCTTCAACTTGGCTTAAGGACTGACATGTCACTGACAACCGGGACCAACGGCTTAACGTGCCATCTGAAGCACGAAATCACAAATAAATGTCACAAAATAATCACTAATCCAAGGACCGGCCATAGTGAAAATTGCGAACTGCAGTGATAGTTTATAGAAAACTGTGTCGGCAGGACCACGAGCGCTTTTTTTATTGCCAAATTGACTTCACCAGCCTGATGGAAAGTCATGGTAATATCTAGCGATTGGTGGGCAATCTCACAGTTCGTAAGACTTCTGACATTGGTACTCAAGTTGGCAGCCCCATGATGTGCCCCATGATGCCCCCTCTTCATGCTCCGCTTGAAGTACCCTGGGTTGTCTATCCAAGCTTTTATAGTTCGACTGAGAAACAACATTTTGAATCGATCTCCACTATATAGAAGTGGCGCCTCTACCCGGCACGCGTTGTTCGGGATCAAAAAGGAGGATTTGCGAAAAATTCATTTAAAACAATTCGTCTAAAACAATTCAACTAAAACAATTCGTCTAAAAAACAATTCGACTATTAGCAATTCGACTAGTACAGATTAATTCATGAGTTAATCGACGAAAGAATCGTTCACTAAATAAGAATTCGTCGACAAAACAAAAAAATATAACCACCTGCCTTCTAACCTAACCTGTCCGGAGTCGGGGTACTCTGAGTCGGGGTGTTTTAGTCAAATTGTTTTAGACGGATTGTTACTAGTCG
Source organism: Miltochrista miniata (assembly GCA_933228765.1). Classification (NCBI taxonomy): domain Eukaryota; kingdom Metazoa; phylum Arthropoda; class Insecta; order Lepidoptera; family Erebidae; genus Miltochrista; species Miltochrista miniata. The sequence continues at coordinate 19,852,589 of OW121773.1, forward strand.
AATTGTTTTTAGTCGAATAGTTTTTTAGACGAATTGTTTTAGTCGAATTGATTTAGACGAATTGTTGCAGTCGAATTTTCGGTAGATGAAAAGTAGGGGGCGGCTACACTTCTAAGTTATACCAAAGTTAATATAATAGTATTACATACAGATAGACAACTCCCTGCCCCCCACTAAGCAAGCTTCCCCACCACAGCTGTAATTGAAGGGTATTTTGAGGAAACCTTTGCTTAATGTTATTCGTCACACACACATTCAAGCTTTGTACAAACATAACGTGTTTTAGCCCCTCTCTATAAAATAGAGTGCAGAGGGGCTTATGTCGAGACTTTTTCTGTAGTCTGTGACTCTGTCGCATTAAACTACGTCACTAGGTCACGTGGGTCATCTGTTCAAAGTTTGAAATAAAACAAAAATGACAACGTCAATCGGATTGATCTTTCACAATAAACGTGTTAGAGAGGGGCAGTTCGGTGAGAACAATCTCACGGCTTTCTTGTTTAGTGTAGGTGATAGAATTGAAAACGAATCATTTGTATGGTGTTTTCGCCCTGTGGTAATACCTACTGCATTTTTTTTATATATATAAGGTTTTTTTTTTATTTAATTATTATTATAAGGTTTTAAATTACCTGGTAAACTTATGTTTCTTTATACAATGGGCAGCGGTGATGACATGCAGGCTGTGGACCAGGGTGGCTGTGCAGCGGAGCTCGCTAAGGTAGTTTCGTCTCCAATATTCCAAGTAGACGACCCATGGGTTGTGATGAATGAGGTTTGAACTGCGTTCTACACCGCAAGGGTTTTCTGTTAACAAAATATTGACATTGATTTAAACTGCCGGTAGATGATGCCTATATATATGTCACTCAAAACATATGAGGTAAAACCCTCCAAAGACGTGGGATAGCACCCAAGCCCCCCCCCCCCCCCTCCCCTAGATGAGGCTGCAGTGGTAGCCGTATGTCTGTTGGGAGTCCTGGGGTATCCTTCTGAGGGCTTACCCGGGGCTTTCAACAATAGGCTGTAGGCAGGATACATGCGGACTCCTACTCCGCATGTATCATCCCTGTAGGATTTGAGACGTATGATGTGAAAAAATTAGGCGATTGAAAGTAGTAACTAGGTGGTACAGTAGGCTAAGTCTTCTGACCTGGTTAGCTAGAAGACTCAAGTTATAGTCCTGCTCGAAACTGATATTTTTCCATATTAAATTTGTGATTTAGTCAGCAAACTAATTACTTTTCAAAATTACAAATACCTTTTCAAATTATATTTAAATTTTAATTTTAAATACCGACTAAAGACCACACGTATCCTACCTAACAGCCTTTTATTTCTCCTTCTCGACTGTTTCTTGTCAGGGAACCTGGTGTGCCCTCGAAAGGAGATCCCAGTTACCCTGACCAGCCCTGGTCGCCAAACTTCGACGACTCCTCGCCTATATTTTTGTAGGGACCACGCCACTTTCTAAGTTGAGGAGGCGCCACCTTGAGCCTATATCTGCTAGGGCGGCAACTAGCCCAGAGTATCGCCTCTAGACTAACGCTTATGGAGGACAAAGATCATTGTGAGATCTCCGGCGCACAGTGCGTCTTCTGCGACACGGGAAAGAACTGTTCCTCTCCCGTTCCCTACCTAACAGCCCCGGTTGCGAGCCCCGGGTAAGCCCTCGGAAGTTTTTTTTTATATTGAGCTCGCCAAATTGACGTCGCCACCAGCCTGATGGAAAGCCGTGGCGCATCTAGCGATTGGGGGCCAAAACCAATAAGGCCAGTAAATGCACATTTCAAAATGGTAACCTATTTAACTGGTGTAATACCTAAAGGATATCTTTAATTCTGTTCTATAAATAGTTTAAAAAAAAACAATTTATTCTTACCTGAGCTAAAATTGAAGGTGCATGCACCAACAATAAATATCCATAAAAACAATAATTGAAACATAGATACAAAACACAGAACAAAAACAAGCGCTCAAAAAAGAACAAGCGCTCAAAAAGAACAAGCACTCAAAAGAGCACAGCACTCAAACACACTTTAACGAACTTCCATGCACTTTTCAACAACAAATATACTGAAATGAGCAAATTAAAAGTTGACCTGGCCTTTTATAGTTTTCACCAACACATACACATTGTTGTTCTAACAGGACACACAGACATACATCCTTAAGGAAACCCATGACGTATTGGCAAGCTTACGTTGATTATCCTGTAGAATAATAGTAATTTGACGCTTTACAATACTTTAGTTTACCGTATTTCCCAAAGTGGTCCAGGACCCCCAGGGGTCCACGGGAGACTCGACGGGGGTCTACGTTGGGCGTAATGAAAAATAGGGGTCCACAATCGTTAGCGGGGGTGCATGAAAATTAATTTGGTTTCGATAGTGAAGAACTAAATGTCCACTTGACTTCTCTTATCAATATAGTCACCCATCTTTTCTTAGGTCTACCTCTACTCTTAATATTAAGAAATTACATTAAGTTGTAATTTCTAAATGTTAAGAGTAGAGGTAGACCAAGTGTCTAATTTTAATTGATTACGACTGTTATTATAATAATAATTAATAGTGTAATCTTTTTATATAAAATGTTCTGTGCGTATGTGTGCGCTTCAAAAACTCAAAATGTATTGAATCGATTAAGCTCAAAATTTGACACGATATATAACAGGTTTCTGAGATGGTTTTATGCTACTTTTATCATTTTTATCATCCCACGACAAGAATAAAACAGCTTTAAAAGTGAATTTACCTATAGAGGGTGTTTTTCGCTTTTTTTAAGTCATATTGTGCCGGCTGCAGAACAAAATATTATAGCAGCCTACCTAATATCAGTTTTATATACAATGTATTTTTAAAAGGAGAACATCGGTATACGACCTCTTTGCATTCCGAGTACCTATGTTAGAGGTAAGGCCATTTTTCTTTTGAAGATATTTTTAATGCGCGCGCACAAAGTTTCATAAACTGAACAAAAACTTGCAGAATAGAATTAATGTGTGAATTAGATTTTATGAAATAAAAAAGTGTGAGGGAAATAGCAGAATGCTTCATTTTGGCTTCGGTTCAGTTTTCATAATTAGACTTTTTTGAAAGGTAAGTAAGTACCTACCTATCCTGTGTTTTTTTACTCATTTACGTAAGTCAGAGCGAAGCGTGGCAGTGAACCGCTGGTAATTTATTAGTATATTTAAATTTTAATAAATAACTTCAACACAAGGAAATATACTATATTTCTTCTAACGACTCCGAATGGGACGTTTTCTAAATAACATTTGTGAGAATTGATTGGTTCTTGTGCTGTGAGTCACTGTAGATTTAAAAAAAGTACAGTTGGATGGAGTCACTTTTTCGATTCGCCAACTTTGCTTTTTTGAAATCCACTCACAGCACAATCAATTAAAATTTAATTGAAAATTTGTTTAGTCAACTTTATTATCAAACTAGCTGTTGCCCGCGACTTCGTACGCGTGTAAATTGTGTTCTAATGCCAATTTGATTGCTCTCTGCTTAGCCCCTAGGATATGTAGCGTGATAATATATAGCCTATTTGAAGACCCTACCCCTAACTAATATTTGAACAAAATTTGAATCAAATCCATTGAATACTTTTCGAGATCCTTCCGAACAAAGCAAAGAAAACAGACAAACAGACAAAAAAAAATCTAACTATATTTTCGGCTTCGGTATCTTATGTTGAATACCCTGCGAGTATTTTTTTTTTAAATATTTCTAATTTACAGTTTTGACTTTTCTATCATTTTATTATATGTATAGATAAATAACCCTATCAAGCAATCAATTCTAACCCATTTTTTGTAAACTGATAATCCGTTGTTTGGGGGTCCACCGGATCCAGCTAAATTTTCAAAGTGGTCTATGAAACAAAATAGTTTGGGTACCACTGCTTTAGAGTGACGGGGATTTAAAATAACATAATTATATAGATTTGTCCCGCTTACGTTACATAAAATAAACCAATTGCTGGAAGTATATTTGCGTACCATAAATACTTGCAATGTTGTAAATGCCAAAGTATGTAAGTCTCGATGTGTGGATGTTTGTTACTCTTTCACGCTGTAACAGCTAAACGGATTTGGCTAAAATTTGGTAGTTAATATTATAAAACCGGCCAACAGCGAGTCCGAATCGCGCACAGAGAGTTCCGAAACGGCAACATCACATATTTTGTATGAGAGATCCCATTATTTATTATTATTTTTAAAGATGTTTTGTTATAGAGGCAAGAGAAATACATAATCTGTGAAAACTTCACCTCTGTACCGGTCATGGTTCCTGAGATACAATCTAATGACGGACAGACAGACAGACATATTATAGTCAGACAGATGGACAGCGAAGTCTCATGAATAGGTTCCAGTTTTTACCCCTTTGGCTACGGAACCCTTCAAAGTGTTGATTTCAAGTTGATACCTCCACGCGTTCACAAAATAAAGGGTCTTGACGGACAGACGGACGGACAAGAAGTTGATAAGGGTTCCGTTTTTTTCCTTTCAAGGTACCGAACCCCCCGGTTCTAATGTTCATAAAAAAGTTAGGAAACAAAATACAACGATAATTGAAAGTAACTTTTAACTAGTATATTAGTCTTAGATCATCTAACCACAGGATGCGCCTTACTTAAGCATTGTTTTCTGCCAAGCTACAAGACCATTTGGTCTTTTGGCTTTATAAAAGCACTGTACATCAGTACATCATTTTATATAATTAAACTAGTACATTTCATTGTAGTTGACTGTACAATACAAATTAACACACAACAGCCATTACCCGTTTGTCGATTAATACATTTTTACATGTAATGAAATTTTATATGTCTTTGTGTTTCCCCCTTCACCCGCTATGAAAACTAGCAGAATATTTTTGTATGCGGTGGTTCGCAAAGGCTGGTCCCGTGATATATGGTCTAAGATATTAGTAGATCTAGACCAGTGGTGGGCAAACTTTCTTGGGGGCCAGAAAAATTAGGAAATTTCTGTCGAGGGCCAAGTTTACGGGAAAAATGTATGTTTCGAATGCAGGTTCCAGCTGTGACACAGTATCTTTCAGAAGCGGGAAAAGGTATTCATCAGTCAATCGGTTTCTTATTGAGATTTTCATCGCCATAATTTTCTGCTAGCTGGCTCCTTCACCTATATTAAGATGAATCTCCATAATACTTCTGGGCCGTCGAATTAAGATTATTGCGGGCCACATACTATTCATGTCGAAGGACCGTCAGCGGGCCGGAGTTGGCCCGCGGGCCGTACTTTGCCCATTACTGATCTAGACTAAAAAAGTACATTACTTGTTAAGATTTTTGCAATATTTCTCATTTTTTGAGAGCGATTTTGATCAAACAAAGTATTCCTAATCGTGTTACGATACGTTAAAAAAGCAAGAGTATCTAATAAATTACAATAATATATTTCTATCAGATCAAATCGAAGAATATTTTCTAGTATAAAGTTCACCCGAACATGAGTCTCTTTTAAACATACAAGCCTTATCCGTGCTCTGATACCCATAACCCAATCAGACTAATCCTAGCTTACTTTGGGATTAGATAGCGTTGTGATAAAATCTCCGTGTATATTTATTTACTAGCTGACCCTCGCAACTTCGTTTACGTCACATAAGGTTTGTGAATGGAGAGGTCCTTCTTCATCAGACTCATCAAGCAGCGTGTGAAACGGCCCTGTTTGCTTAATCATAAAAGAGCTTAAACATTAAGGCTATTCTAAAACAATTCAGTCCCCGCCTTCGGCGCGGACTGAATTGTTTTACAATAGTCTTAATCATTGAGCTCTTTTATGATTAAGCCAACACGCCCGTTTAGAATTACCCTCACATTCAAAGAAACCCTTGAATTCTAAGTTTTGCGAAAGTTGAGATGCCTTTAATTCCTGAACTACAAAACCCTCAACATTAAAACTTGTGTGAAACAATCCTAAAAGTACTCCCTTTATAACACTGAAAAAATTTTTGTAATCGCATCACGCGTTGAGAAATTACAACTGAAAAACCATTTTATCTTTCATCCCCTCTCCCGCAGGAACCGCGCAAAACTTTGGGATCAAAAGTATCCTAGAACCTTCCTCGGACTATAAGCTTCAAGTGTACCAAGTATCATTTAAATCGGTTCAGTAGTTTCGGCGTGATACTTATTCGGGATACAGACAGACAGACATGAAAAGTTTAAATTACATTTTCGGCTTCAGTATCGATTAGAGAACGCCCTCCAATTAAAATTTTCAAAATATCTTCCATGTACAGACTCTCGACCTTCAACAGTTTTATTATAAGTATAGATGAGACGAAAGAAATTAGACCGTGTGTTATCATTTCACCGCGTTCCATATTTTTTCCTCAATAGGTATTTACTTAGTCATATTTTATGTTATTAAAGGCAGTATAATAACAATATGCTATAAACGTAATTCTTCTAAATATTCCCCTTTAATGACGTAAAAATGAATCAAATTTGTAATTCACCTAAAGGTATTCCTATTATCAACCCTGATTGAGAGTATATATATGAATCGTCAATCTTCTCTTCGGCATGACATTGTCCATAGTCATCAGGTGAGTCCTGGTACTATTAGGAGTCCTGGTACTGTTGGGAGTCCTGGGGTATCCTTCCGAGGGCTTACCCAGGGCTGCTAACCGTAGGCTGTTAGGTAGGTAGGAGAAAGAAAAGGTGCACTACTTGCAAGAAGCGACATTAGCTTTATCCCTGGATCCATAGGGCTCATTTGCACCCCAATTTATAATACTGAAGGTCAATTTTCTAAAAATCTTTACTTAGTTGGTGTCTAAGTTAGCTTAGCTTAAAAACTTACAAATCAAATTTCAAGACGCAATGAAGCACTCGTGGCCCCGCGGACTCAGTGTTCTGTAATCGATCACTGCAGTAAGCAACTTTCACTATGGCCAGTCTTTGGACGGGTGACCATCCATGTGACCACTTTGTGACATGTATTTGAGCGTTTCTATGCTTCGGAAGGCACGTTAAGCCGTTGGTCCCAGTTGGCTTGAAATTTCAATGGCAAGGCATTTCAAGGCAATACGGCTCACCACCTACTACGTGGGACAACTTGAAAAGGTGAAATGTAGGCATATCATATGCCTCTGCCTACCCCTTCGGGGATAAAAGACGTGATCATATGTATGTTTTATATGTACATATATCTTACTAATATTATAAATGCGAATGTTTGTGAGTGTGGATGTTTGTGAAATGACTGAACGGATCGAGCTGAAATTTGGTACAGGCATACATTTTAGTCTGGAATAACACATAGGCTACTTTTTATCCCGGGAATAAGTTTCCACGGGAAGCGGGAACGGGAACATATTTTACGCGGGCGAAGCTGCGGGCATCAGCTAATTTATAATAAATACCAAAATTAGGAGAAAATAAATTTAAGGGACAACACCCGTGACATCTTTGTCGTTTTTTGGTAATGTCCGTCTCGCACTTGGCCGGCTTTCTGTATTCATATTGGTTTTGGTACATTCCCGCAGTTCACCGATACTCCTGACGTAACTTATGAATGTATTACATTACACAATCCTGTTTTGTGTAAAGGTTAATGTACCATATACCTACTATATCGTAGCTATATTTAAATAAGGATTTGTTTATTGCACTGCAGTGTAAAGTTCACTAAGTTATTTATGGTGCATAATATGATGCAACACTGGCCTACGTGCCTGTCTGTATATTATTATTATTTTAAAACTTATAGCTGCTCAGGAAATGTTTATTTATATGACTTAATATCAATTATCAAAAGAAATGATCATAGAAAATTACTATAATCTCTCTGGAAAATGGGCGGATTAATGATATTCTAATTCTAATGATATTTGAGATATTTTGATACCTATCTATACTAATATTATAAAGAGGCAAGATTTGTTTTTTTGTTTGTTTGTTTGTTTGTAACGAATAGGCTCCGGAACCACCGGACCGATTTGAAAAATTCTTTCACTGCTGGAAAGCTACACTCTTTGCGATGAACATAGGCTATATTTTATTCCGGTATTCCCACGGGAACGGGAACTACGTGGGTGAAACCGCGTGACGTCCACTAGTCGTACATAATATGAAGCGCTCGTGACCCCGCGGACTCAGTGTTCTGTAAACGATCACTGTAGTAAGCAACGTTTACTATGGCCGGTTATGGATGGGTCACCATCACGTGACCACTTTGTGAAATTCCCGACCAGATCCGTGCTTCGGAAGGCACGTTAAGCCGTTGGTCCCGGTTGCCAGTAAAATGGCAAACGTAAAGCCAAGGCCTTTATGGGCGGCTTTAAAATTTCAACAGCGCGCAGCGGCCAGTCACAACCTGCGCCTGACGGCAATGCGGCTCACCACCTACTACCTGGGACAAAATCTAAAAAGGTGAAAATGTGGGCATATATTATGCCTCTGCCTACCCCTTCGGGGATAAAAGGCGTGATCATAGGTATGTATGTATACATCCAGGGCCTGATTTACCCATAAGCTAACTAAGCTGAAGCTTAGGGCTCCAGGATCAAGGGGGCGCATGGCGTTGGGATCGGCGCTGGGTTGTGACTTACGGTGCTCCCAAAAAGGAGCACACAAAACATCTAGCAATTTTTAACAGATTGTAACAACTCCTAACAACATATTTAAAATTGTTATTTAACATTTTGTAACACCAAAGCACATAATAATTAGTGTCCGACCGAAACTGGTTTTCCGGCCGAAACCGAAACCGAAACCGAACTTTCGGCCCCAGGGTCAGTTTCGGCCGAAACCGAAACCGAAACCGAAACTCACGTGTTCATATTGAAAAAAAAAAAAAAAAAAAACCAGCCAAGTGCGAGTCGAATTCCGCACAGAGGGTTCCGTTACAAAAATGAGGCACAAAATTTTCGTTTGTTGTGTGGATGCTTTTTTCTGATTTTAGTAGGTATTTTTTGTTATCGGCATCAGAACAGGGTGAGGTGGTGGTGGCAGTGTCTCTTGACATCGCGAACGCTTTCAGCACCTTGCCCTGGAACTGCGTTTGGGAGGCGCTTATTTACCATGGAATGCCTCCATACCTCCGTCGAATTTTCGGGGCCTATCTTTCCGAGAGGGCCATAACTTACCCGAGCTGGCTAGGGCTGGGTCCGCGAGATATGTCGTTCGGTGTTCCATAAGGATCGGTCTTAGAACCGCTTCTGTGGAACATGTGTTACGATTGGGTGCTGCGTGGTCCGTTGCTCAGAGGTGTCGGTGTAACGTGTTACGACGACACTTTCATTACAGCGCGAGGAGCAACGCACCGAGACGCAGCCCTGAGCCCACCTGCGGGATCCAGCTTACATATAGGGGGCGTCAGCATCGGCATCGAGCTCTCGATGACGTATCTGGGGCTCGTACTCGATAGCCGGTGGAACTTCAGATACCACTTCTGAAGTTCGGTCCCATAGCTGAGGGAGGGGGCATCAGCCGCACTCTCGCGGTTGTTGCCCAATATCAGGAGACCCAACGCTCCCTGCAGGAGACTGTACCTTGCCCTATACCTAACTATCAGCCTCCACGACCGGGGGCCTGAGACCGGTGACGGGGCTGCTTACCGTCTTTAGAGAAGCAGGCCATTGTCACGTGATAGGTGGGTCAGCCTCAGGTCCAAATATAGTGTGGATTACCAAGGAGATAATTGAGAACAATAATTGGTTGGTACAATATTGCAGCTTATCTGCGTTTATGAAAATAGGTACTAAATACGGATGCACAATTAGTGAGCAAGTAGGGGAGGGTTCCGTAGGTTTCCTAAATGCAGCCACGAGGTGATGATGGAGCGAGGTACATCACCTGTGGATTAGCCGTAGTAGTGAGAGAGAAGGCAGCGACCGCTTGCAGGTCTTTACAAAGCGCATGGAGGGGGACGGCGATGGGCGAAGAGTGTCGCGGTGCGCGCATCGCCCGCCGCACGCGCGGAGCATGGCAGGCCGAAAGCATGACGTGAGAGATTCATCCCCGCTCGCTCAAGAAGCGGGATAACAACTGAACAACCCCCCAAAGACGCGGCCGCAGTATGCATCATTCCGAAGGCATACTCGGGGCTCCCAACCGTAGGCTGTTAGGTAGGATACGCGTGGTTTTTAGTCGGTAGGACTACTGAACAGGGAAAATTTTAGGCCTATATCTGGCACGGTTCCAGCGATACAACCTTTAGACTAACAGACAGACGGACGGCTAGGCCTCATGTCTTGTTAATAGGCTTTAACCCCTCCGAGTGTGAGTTAGACTCGCACTTGGCCGGTTATTTTTTCAATAGGTGCAGCATGTTCCACTAAGTGCCATCAATCAACAGTATCAATCAACGGTATAAATAAATCTTCTCAAGTGTTCATTTTAGAAATATCTCCACCTAAAGATGAGTTTCTTTCTTTTACGTGTGGAATTACTCATAGACGCTATTGCGAACTCCTACCGACTAAAACCACGGTGCCCTGCTACTAGCTCTTGGCTGGTTTTGGTTACATTCTAGAAGTATATAACTAAAATTGGACAACAGTGAGCCGGACTAGCGCGCGCAGGGTTCCGTACAAGAAAAGCAGCAAGAAATCACTTGTTGTTTGGGAGGCCCCCTTATGTATTATTGAAGTGAAACTTCTTTATCGGCGTTGGAAAAAAATTTGCGTCACGTCACGTCACGATTTTTGGTTACGCGCCATCTTTGTTCTGTTCCCCACCACGGTGGATTCGAATTATGAGTACTTTATCCAGGGATAGCATGTCATTTAAGGGTTTTTGGACTTTTGGACTTTCGGGCTTTTGGACTTTTGGATGGGACATTGGTACTTTGGGTCTTTGGGACTTTGGAACTTTGAGACTTTGGGACTTTTGAACTTTTGAACTTTAAAACTTTTGGACTTTTGGATGGAACCTTGGTACTTTGGGTCTTTAGGACTTTGGAACTTTGGAACTTTGGGACTTTGGGACTTTGGGACTTTTGGACTTTTGGATGGGACCTTGGTACTTTGGGTCTTTGGGACTTTGGAACTTTGGGACTTTGGGACTTTGGGACTTTTGGACTTTTGGACTTTTGGACTTTTGGACTTTTGGACTTTTGGACTTTTGGACTTTTGGACTTTTGGACTTTTGGACTTTTGGACTTTTGGACTTTTGGACTTTTGGACTTTTGGACTTTTGGACTTTTGGACTTTTGGACTTTTGGACTTTTGGACTTTTGGACTTTTGGACTTTTGGACTTTTGGACTTTTGGACTTTTGGACTTTTGGACTTTTGGACTTTTGGACTTTTGGACTTTTGGACTTTTGGACTTTTGGACTTTTGGACTTTTGGACTTTTGGACTTTTGGACTTTTGGACTTTTGGACTTTTGGACTTTTGGACTTTTGGACTTTTGGACTTTTGGACTTTTGGACTTTTGGACTTTTGGACTTTTGGACTTTTGGACTTTTGGACTTTTGGACTTTTGGACTTTTGGACTTTTGGACTTTTGGACTTTTGGACTTTTGGATTTTTTTACTTTTGGACTTTTGGACTTTTGGACTTTTGGACTTTTGGACTTTTGGACTTTTGGACTTTTGGACTTTTGGACTTTTGGACTTTTGGACTTTTGGACTTTTTGAATTTTGGACTTTTGGACTTTTGGACTTTTGGACTTTTGGACTTTTGGACTTTTGGACTTTTGGACTTTTGGACTTTTGGACTTTTGGACTTTTGGACTTTTGGACTTTTGGACTTTTGGACTTTTGGACTTTTGGACTTTTGGACTTTTGGACTTTTGGACTTTTGGACTTTTGGACTTTTGGACTTTTGGACTTTTGGACTTTTGGACTTTTGGACTTTTGGACTTTTGGACTTTTGGACTTTTGGACTTTTGGACTTTTTGGACTTTTGGACTTTTGGACTTTTGGACTTTTGGACTTTTGGACTTTTGGACTTTTGGACTTTTGGACTTTTGGACTTTTGGACTTTTGGACTTTTTGGACTTTTAGACTTTTAGAGTTCGGGACTTTTGGACTTTTGGACTTTTGGACTTTTGGACTTTTGGACTTTTGGACTTTTGGACTTTTGGACTTTTGGACTTTTGGACTTTTGGACTTTTGGACTTTTGGACTTTTGGACTTTTGGACTTTTGGACTTTTGGACTTTTGGACTTTTGGACTTTTGGACTTTTGGACTTTTGGACTTTTGGACTTTTGGACTTTTGGACTTTTGGACTTTTGGACTTTTTGGACTTTTAGACTTTTAGAGTTCGGGACTTTTGGACTTTTGGACTTTTGGACTTTTGGACTTTTGGACTTTTGGACTTTTGGACTTTTGGACTTTTGGACTTTTGGACTTTTGGACTTTTGGACTTTTGGACTTTTGGAGTTTTGGACTTTTGGACTTTTGGAGTTTTGGACTTTTGGACTTTTGGACTTTTGGACTTTTGGACTTTTGGACTTTTGGACTTTTGGACTTTTGGACTTTTGGACTTTTGGACTTTTGGACTTTTGGACTTTTGGACTTTTGGACTTTTGGACTTTTGGACTTTTGGACTTTTGGACTTTTGGACTTTTGGACTTTTGGACTTTTGGACTTTTGGACTTTTGGACTTTTGGACTTTTGGACTTTTGGACTTTTGGACTTTTGGACTTTTGGACTTTTGGACTTTTGGACTTTTGGACTTTTGGACTTTTGGACTTTTGGACTTTTGGACTTTTGGACTTTTGGACTTTTGGACTTTTGGACTTTTGGACTTTTGGACTTTTGGACTTTTGGACTTTTGGACTTTTGGACTTTTGGACTTTTGGACTTTTGGACTTTTGGACTTTTGGACTTTTGGACTTTTGGACTTTTGGACTTTTGGACTTTTGGACTTTTGGACTTTTGGACTTTTTGGACTTTTAGACTTTTAGAGTTCGGGACTTTTGGACTTTTGGACTTTTGGACTTTTGGACTTTTGGACTTTTGGACTTTTGGACTTTTGGACTTTTGGACTTTTGGACTTTTGGACTTTTGGACTTTTGGACTTTTGGACTTTTGGACTTTTGGAGTTTTGGACTTTTGGAGTTTTGGAGTTTTGGACTTTTGGACTTTTGGACTTTTGGACTTTTGGACTTTTGGACTTTTGGACTTTTGGACTTTTGGACTTTTGGACTTTTGGACTTTTGGACTTTTGGACTTTTGGACTTTTGGACTTTTGGACTTTTGGACTTTTGTACTTTTGGACTTTTGGACTTTTGGACTTTTGGACTTTTGGACTTTTGTACTTTTGTACTTTTGGACTTTTGGACTTTTGGACTTTTGGACTTTTGGACTTTTGGACTTTTGGACTTTTGGACTTTTGGACTTTTGGACTTTTGGACTTTTGGACTTTTGGACTTTTGGACTTTTGGACTTTTGGACTTTTGGACTTTTGGACTTTTGGACTTTGGGACTTTGGGACTTTGGGACTTTGGGACTTTGGGACTTTGGGACTTTGGGACTTTGGGACTTTGGGACTTTGGGACTTTGGGACTTTGGGACTTTGGGACTTTGGGACTTTGGGACTTTGGGACTTTGGGACTTTGGGACTTTGGGACTTTGGGACTTTGGGACTTTGGGACTTTGGGACTTTGGGACTTTGGGACTTTGGGACTTTGGGACTTTGGGACTTTGGGACTTTGGGACTTTGGGACTTTGGGACTTTGGGACTTTGGGACTTTGGGACTTTGGGACTTTGGGACTTTGGGACTTTGGGACTTTGGGACTTTGGGACTTTGGGACTTTGGGACTTTGGGACTTTGGGACTTTGGGACTTTGGGACTTTGGGACTTTGGGACTTTGGGACTTTGGGACTTTGGGACTTTGGGACTTTGGGACTTTGGGACTTTGGGACTTTGGGACTTTGGGACTTTGGGACTTTGGGACTTTGGGACTTTGGGACTTTGGGACTTTGGGACTTTGGGACTTTGGGACTTTGGGACTTTGGGACTTTGGGACTTTGGGACCTTGAGACCTTGGGACTTTGGGACTTTGGGACTTTTGGACTTTTGGCCTTTTGGACTTTTGGACTTTGGGCCTTTGGTCTTTTGGACTTTTGGACTTTTGGACTTTTGGACTTTTGGACTTTTGGACTTTTGGACTTTTGGACTTTTGGACTTTTGGACTTTTGGACTTTTGGACTTTTGGACTTTTGGACTTTTGGACTTTTGGACTTTTGGACTTTTGGACTTTTAGACTTTTAGACTTCGGGACTTCGGGACTTCGGGACTTCGGGACTTCGGGACTTTGGGACTTTGGGACTTTGGGACTTTGGGACTTTGGGACTTTGGGACTTTGGGACTTTGGGACTTTGGGACTTTGGGACTTTGGGACTTTGGGACTTTGGGACCTTGAGACCTTGGGACTTTGGGACTTTGGGACTTTTGGACTTTTGGCCTTTTGGACTTTTGGACTTTGGGCCTTTGGTCTTTTGGACTTTTGGACTTTTGGACTTTTGGACTTTTGGACTTTTGGACTTTTGGACTTTTGGACTTTTGGACTTTTGGACTTTTGGACTTTTGGACTTTTGGACTTTTGGACTTTTGGACTTTTGGACTTTTGGACTTTTGGACTTTTGGACTTTTGGACTTTTGGACTTTTGGACTTTTGGACTTTTGGACTTTTGGACTTTTGGACTTTTGGACTTTTGGACTTTTGGACTTTTGGACTTTTGGACTTTTGGACTTTTGGACTTTTGGACTTTTGGACTTTTGGACTTTTGGACTTTTGGACTTTTGGACTTTTGGACTTTTGGACTTTTGGACTTTTGGACTTTTGGACTTTTGGACTTTTGGACTTTTGGACTTTTGGACTTTTGGACTTTTGGACTTTTGGACTTTTGGACTTTTTGGACTTTTAGACTTTTAGAGTTCGGGACTTTTGGACTTTTGGACTTTTGGACTTTTGGACTTTTGGACTTTTGGACTTTTGGACTTTTGGACTTTTGGACTTTTGGACTTTTGGACTTTTGGACTTTTGGACTTTTGGACTTTTGGACTTTTGGAGTTTTGGAGTTTTGGACTTTTGGACTTTTGGACTTTTGGACTTTTGGACTTTTGGACTTTTGGACTTTTGGACTTTTGGACTTTTGGACTTTTGGACTTTTGGACTTTTGGACTTTTGGACTTTTGGACTTTTGGACTTTTGTACTTTTGGACTTTTGGACTTTTGGACTTTTGTACTTTTGGACTTTTGGACTTTTGGACTTTTGGACTTTTGGACTTTTGGACTTTTGGACTTTTGGACTTTTGGACTTTTGGACTTTTGGACTTTTGGACTTTTGGACTTTTGGACTTTTGGACTTTTGGACTTTTGGACTTTTGGACTTTTGGACTTTGGGACTTTGGGACTTTGGGACTTTGGGACTTTGGGACTTTGGGACTTTGGGACTTTGGGACTTTGGGACTTTGGGACTTTGGGACTTTGGGACTTTGGGACTTTGGGACTTTGGGACTTTGGGACTTTGGGACTTTGGGACTTTGGGACTTTGGGACTTTGGGACTTTGGGACTTTGGGACTTTGGGACTTTGGGACTTTGGGACTTTGGGACTTTGGGACTTTGGGACTTTGGGACTTTGGGACTTTGGGACTTTGGGACTTTGGGACTTTGGGACTTTGGGACTTTGGGACTTTGGGACTTTGGGACTTTGGGACTTTGGGACTTTGGGACTTTGGGACTTTGGGACTTTGGGACTTTGGGACTTTGGGACTTTGGGACTTTGGGACTTTGGGACTTTGGGACTTTGGGACTTTGGGACTTTGGGACTTTGGGACTTTGGGACTTTGGGACTTTGGGACTTTGGGACTTTGGGACTTTGGGACTTTGGGACTTTGGGACTTTGGGACTTTGGGACTTTGGGACTTTGGGACTTTGGGACTTTGGGACTTTGGGACTTTGGGACTTTGGGACCTTGAGACCTTGGGACTTTGGGACTTTGGGACTTTTGGACTTTTGGCCTTTTGGACTTTTGGACTTTGGGCCTTTGGTCTTTTGGACTTTTGGACTTTTGGACTTTTGGACTTTTGGACTTTTGGTCTTTTGGACTTTTGGACTTTTGGACTTTTGGACTTTTGGACTTTTGGACTTTTGGACTTTTGGACTTTTGGACTTTTGGACTTTTGGACTTTTGGACTTTTAGACTTTTAGACTTCGGGACTTCGGGACTTCGGGACTTCGGGACTTCGGGACTTTGGGACTTTGGGACTTTGGGACTTTGGGACTTTGGGACTTTGGGACTTTGGGACTTTGGGACTTTGGGACTTTGGGACTTTGGGACTTTGGGACTTTGGGACTTTGGGACCTTGAGACCTTGGGACTTTGGGACTTTGGGACTTTTGGACTTTTGGCCTTTTGGACTTTTGGACTTTGGGCCTTTGGTCTTTTGGACTTTTGGACTTTTGGACTTTTGGACTTTTGGACTTTTGGACTTTTGGACTTTTGGACTTTTGGACTTTTGGACTTTTGGACTTTTGGACTTTTGGACTTTTGGACTTTTGGACTTTTAGACTTTTAGACTTCGGGACTTCGGGACTTCGGGACTTCGGGACTTCGGGACTTTGGGACTTTGGGACTTCGGGACTTTGGGACTTTGGGACTTTGGGACTTTGGGACTTTGGGACTTTGGGACTTTGGGACTTTGGGACTTTGGGACTTTGGGACTTTGGGACTTTGGGACTTTGGGACTTTGGGACTTTGGGACTTTGGGACTTTGGGACTTTGGGACTTTGGGACTTTGGGACTTTGGGACTTTGGGACTTTGGGACTTTGGGACTTTGGGACTTTGGGACTTTGGGACTTTGGGACTTTGGGACTTTGGGACTTTGGGACTTTGGGACTTTGGGACTTTGGGACTTTGGGACTTTGGGACTTTGGGACTTTGGGACTTTGGGACTTTGGGACTTTGGGACTTTGGGACTTTGGGACTTTGGGACTTTGGGACTTTGGGACTTTGGGACTTTGGGACTTTGGGACTTTGGGACTTTGGGACTTTGGGACTTTGGGACTTTGGGACTTTGGGACTTTGGGACTTTGGGACTTTGGGACTTTGGGACTTTGGGACTTTGGGACTTTGGGACTTTGGGACTTTGGGACTTTGGGACTTTGGGACTTTGGGACTTTGGGACTTTGGGACTTTGGGACTTTGGGACTTTGGGACTTTGGGACTTTGGGACTTTGGGACTTTGGGACTTTGGGACTTTGGGACTTTGGGACTTTGGGACTTTGGGACTTTGGGACTTTGGGACTTTGGGACTTTGGGACTTTGGGACTTTGGGACTTTGGGACTTTGGGACTTTGGGACTTTGGGACTTTGGGACTTTGGGACTTTGGGACTTTGGGACTTTGGGACTTTGGGACTTTGGGACTTTGGGACTTTGGGACTTTGGGACTTTGGGACTTTGGGACCTTGAGACCTTGGGACTTTGGGACTTTGGGACTTTTGGACTTTTGGCCTTTTGGACTTTTGGACTTTGGGCCTTTGGTCTTTTGGACTTTTGGACTTTTGGACTTTTGGACTTTTGGACTTTTGGACTTTTGGACTTTTGGACTTTTGGACTTTTGGACTTTTGGACTTTTGGACTTTTGGACTTTTGGACTTTTGGACTTTTGGACTTTTGGACTTTTGGACTTTTGGACTTTTGGACTTTTAGACTTTTAGACTTCGGGACTTCGGGACTTCGGGACTTCGGGACTTCGGGACTTCGGGACTTTGGGACTTTGGGACTTTGGGACTTTGGGACTTTGGGACTTTGGGACTTTGGGACTTTGGGACTTTGGGACTTTGGGACTTTGGGACTTTGGGACCTTGAGACCTTGGGACTTTGGGACTTTGGGACTTTTGGACTTTGGGACTTTGGGACTTTTGGACTTTTGGCCTTTTGGACTTTTGGACTTTGGGCCTTTGGTCTTTTGGACTTTTGGACTTTTGGACTTTTGGACTTTTGGACTTTTGGACTTTTGGACTTTTGGACTTTTGGACTTTTGGACTTTTGGACTTTTGGACTTTTGGACTTTTGGACTTTTGGACTTTTGGACTTTTGGACTTTTAGACTTTTAGACTTCGGGACTTCGGGACTTCGGGACTTCGGGACTTCGGGACTTTGGGACTTTGGGACTTCGGGACTTTGGGACTTTGGGACTTTGGGACTTTGGGACTTTGGGACTTTGGGACTTTGGGACTTTGGGACTTTGGGACTTTGGGACTTTGGGACTTTGGGACTTTGGGACTTTGGGACTTTGGGACTTTGGGACTTTGGGACTTTGGGACTTTGGGACTTTGGGACTTTGGGACTTTGGGACTTTGGGACTTTGGGACTTTGGGACTTTGGGACTTTGGGACTTTGGGACTTTGGGACTTTGGGACTTTGGGACTTTGGGACTTTGGGACTTTGGGACTTTGGGACTTTGGGACTTTGGGACTTTGGGACTTTGGGACTTTGGGACTTTGGGACTTTGGGACTTTGGGACTTTGGGACTTTGGGACTTTGGGACTTTGGGACTTTGGGACTTTGGGACTTTGGGACTTTGGGACTTTGGGACTTTGGGACTTTGGGACTTTGGGACTTTGGGACTTTGGGACTTTGGGACTTTGGGACTTTGGGACTTTGGGACTTTGGGACTTTGGGACTTTGGGACTTTGGGACTTTGGGACTTTGGGACTTTGGGACTTTGGGACTTTGGGACTTTGGGACTTTGGGACTTTGGGACTTTGGGACTTTGGGACTTTGGGACTTTGGGACTTTGGGACTTTGGGACTTTGGGACTTTGGGACTTTGGGACTTCGGGACTTTGGGACCTTGAGACCTTGGGACTTTGGGACTTTGGGACTTTTGGACTTTTGGCCTTTTGGACTTTTGGACTTTGGGCCTTTGGTCTTTTGGACTTTTGGACTTTTGGACTTTTGGACTTTTGGACTTTTGGACTTTTGGACTTTTGGACTTTTGGACTTTTGGACTTTTGGACTTTTGGACTTTTGGACTTTTGGACTTTTGGACTTTTGGACTTTTGGACTTTTGGACTTTTGGACTTTTGGACTTTTGGACTTTTGGACTTTTGGACTTTTGGACTTTTGGACTTTTGGACTTTTGGACTTTTGGACTTTTGGACTTAATTTAAGGTGAGGTGAAAATTAAGTTTATGAAGAAGTTTCACTTACGTGTGTACACTAAGTACACGCAATTTTTATTAATTTGTCTATGCAACAGAAATTCATCATCTGTAAAAATTTTAACTGTCTAACTATCACGGTGCATAAGTCTGCTGACAGAGAGACAGACGACCAACGAAGTCAACGGAACCGACAACAAAGGGGTTATGTAATGTCCTAGATCACCTTTTTAGGATTCCGTAAAAATTGTATTATTATAACTATTGATTGGAAGTCCTTTGTAAATCTTCGGTTAGTAACATATTAACTAGTTGGGTTGACCCTAACCACGTCACAAGTAGAGCCAGGCACTCAAAATTTATGAACACGTGAGTTTCGGCCCGGCCGAAAGTTTCGGCCCATTCTGGCCGAAACCGAAACTGCGGCCGCAACTCGATTTTTTGGCCGAAACTGGCCGAAACCGAAACTGAAACCGAAACTTCGGTCGGTCACTAATAATAATATTTGGTAATTTAGTGAAAATACAAATACGTGCGTTAAAATTAAATTCCTGCGCCCACCTCCCTGGCAGCGTGGTAGTAAATACGACAGCTCCACCCGTGTCGCGTTCAAGGCACCCAGGAACCAAAGTGAATGGGTGTCCAGCTTTTTGGCCGGTAGAAGCATCAGGGCCGTCATTGACGGCAGCTGTTCTGAATTCACAATTTCAGGGCACAACTCTCTCCATCTCTGACAGTATAGGTATCCTTGGTGTTGACATCTCCAGTGACGTTCAGTTCCGAAGTGATTTGGAGAATAAGGCCAAGCTGGCGTCCAAGCCGCTCGGTATGCTCAATAGGGCGCGCCGGTACTTTACTGCGGCGCAAACAGTGCTTCTGTTTAAGTAGCAAGTGCGGCCGTATATGGAGTACAGCTGCCACTGCTGGGCGGGGGCACCTGAATATCAGAATGAATTGACTGAAGACTTTCATTCGACTCAGTGCAGAGGCGAGCCATGACAGTGGTCAACATTCCCATGCTTGCAGGTGGTGTGGATCCTCTTCGCGACAGGAGTCTTTGCCTCCTTGTGCGTGACCACCGGTACATCTGGTGGGCCGTATGCTTGTCTGCCACTTTGGTGGTATAAAAAAAAGTGTGAGACGGTACTGTTGACTGTTGAGACGGTGAAACCGGTCATGGAGGAGTGGCTGGAAAGGCACCATCGCAGCCTCACCTACTGAATGTCACAGATACTTACTGGACACGAGTGCATCAGTACGAGTAAGTATCTGCGGCGGAAGTTAACATCCGAGTGTCAGCACTACACGGTGACTGCAGCGAGGATACGCTCAGCATATGCACTGCAACCTCGTTGCGGGCCTGGGCGTAGATGTTCTCACGCTGGAGACCGTGGTGAGAGCCATGGTCTTCAATGGGGCTACCCGCCTCCATCACGGAGGGCCTGAAAACGGCGAGTTGTCATCTTGCCATTCTTACAGAAGCAGATCAGGAAGATGGCGTGACTCTTTACTCCTCAAAGAAATAGAATATCACCAATTTCCCCTCCCCGATACACCCAAATCTCCCCAAGAAATCAGATAAAACCCAACCCAAACCCACGGGAGGAACTGCGATGGCGTACAAAGTCTGTTTCGTAGACTTTGTCCGCCATCGCAGATCCTCCCGTGGATTAGGGTTTTATCTGATTTCTTGGGGGGATTCGGGTTTAGTCCAGTTTAGTCCAAATTGCCGGAAGTGATCAGTAATGTCCCATCATATCGGCGATACACCGCAAGGACAAAGCAGATTTTAGGACTGTTTGTTATTTTTCTTTTATTTCGTGACAGTCAGGAAAGTTTTTTGGAAGAAGAAATAGATGTAATTACCGGAAAAACAACAGATCTCTTGTTTTATGTCGAAATGTCCGGATAGTAATCACCCGGACAAATCGAGCCGTTACATTCAGCTTACACCTAGGATTCAGCTTAGCTCTAGTACCTTATTTGGTACCTTTCGTATTTCGTCTACCTAATTACTGACGATTTAATTAACCTCGCCGAAAAACGAGAAGTGTTATAAGTTTGACCTGTGTATCTGTGTATGTGTGTGCCTGTCAGTGGCGTCGTAGCAGCCCGACAGATGAGCCAATTTTTCGGTTTTCTATGCTCGAAAGTCAATGTGCCGGGGCCATCCCCAGCACACCGGCTTTCGAGCCATTCTTATCTGTAAATTTTGCATATCATCAGCTCCCTTCCTGAGTTATGAAGGGATTTCACAAGATTCACGGGTTCGATTTGTCGGAAACTGGATGCACTGAGGTACTGTTAGGTACTTTGATGGTATTTTTATCACGCTTTTACTGGCTGATACATCAAGTAGTCTGCTGAATACCCAACTCCTCAGTAAACCATGGGTCATAAGTTCAAAAGAAGTCTCAGGATCGGGTTTTATTTTATTTTCAAATTAACAAAGAATAACGATTAGGAACGTAGGAAGTAGGATCAGCTCACGTAAAGTGTCTTTTGTAGGTGGGACTTGTAATTTAATTAGTTGCAGCTGGGGGCGCATATTCATAGCTAGCTTAGGGCGCGCGGAACCCTAAATCAGGCCCTGTATACATCGTACATACAACAAGCCTATTATCCGAATGGCTAGGCGTAGGTCAATGCTGGTTTTACTGGTCCCACATGATAAGGGCCTATTGCCTAAAATCTTCGACTCGCCAATGAACCCTGACTGCCATTTCAGCCTCTCCTGATCGGGATTGAGTTTTATACCACTTCTTCGGGGGTTTCGTGTGTTATCACGCTTATTTTTGGGAGTTGAGTAATATCCCAATACGATAAACGCGAAGAGACACGCCATCGTCTTGGCTCTTTATGAGCGACGAGGAGCCAACTCGCCGGTCTCAGGCCCTCGATCATGAAGACCGGTAGTAGTAAGTGTACTTTATTGCATAAAGTAGAGTAGGTACATTGAGTGATATTTTATTATTTCCTTTACACATGTTAAATACATTTTTAAATACATTTAAAATATTACAAAAAAATCTATTTAAAAATATATAAAATAGTAACCCAACGGCATCGGATACAGGGACCAAGATACCGGTGGTTAGGACTCCAGAGACAGAAACCTCCTCACAATACGTGCCGTATCGAGGAGTACTGCTTTCTGCATCTGGCCCTTGACCCAGCTACCTAACGAAAGCCTCTTAAGATGTTGGTCGAGGCTCTTGGCTATAAGTTCGTTCACCGTAACAACTATCGGAACAATGACTGCCGATTCCACCTCCCACATGTCAACTATCTCGCGAGCTAAGTCCAAATACTTAATCTCTTTATCTTTTTCAGCTTTTACGAGATTGCCATCATGAGGGATTGTGATATCGACAATCATTATTAATGTTTTATTTATTAGTAGGTATATTAATTATGCACACCACTGGCAGCTCAGTGAGCTGTTGCGTGTGTATCTAATGTATAGATCTGTAAACTTTGTCAGACGGTTTTTGAAGGCATTAACCGTGGGTGCCACGACATGCTCATACAGCTTATTCCATTCCATGACCACTCTATTAGGTCCTCCACAGCTTCAACGAGTGTCTACGAAGATGTTTATTCTTATTATAAGTAAACATACTTTATTCCAGGAACATCAGAGTAGTCAGTGAGTATTTTGTATGTCTCTATAAAACTTCCTCGCAGTCTGCAAATCTTCTTCAATACAAGTCAAGTCATACAATGAACATAAAACAATAACAAAAATACACAAATTTGTCACCAAATTTTGGAATGTTCCCTGTAAGCCATTACTAAATTGATTCACTGTCAGCACCTCAAGGAGTTTACAACAGAATGAACAGATTGGAAAGCTGTTTCACAAATTTACCCTCTGTTTTATGTACAGCTTAGCTTACAAAATTTCTGCTGCAAGTACGACATTCTGCTCCTGTCCGTTTTAAAGCGGCAATACGATTAGCTGCGTGAGTACAACACCTTTGGTGGAACAAAAACGTATTGTTGATCGAAGACCAAAAGTCTATGGTAATCGCTTTCGGTAAGCTGGATGGCATGCTTGTCTGCCACCTCAGTCATAAAAAAAATATGGTAAGCAGCAACTCAAAGGTCAGGCCTGAGATGGGTAAGTGTTAGTAGGATTTACATTTACAAGATATTTTTTAACGTGATGGAAAATCCTGCATGGATGGCTATGCCGGACCCTTTCCGAATAAAAAATCTCACGTATTCTGCCCAACAGCCTACGATAGGGTGCCCTGGGTAAGCCCCCGGAAAGATATCCCAGGATATTTACAAGCTATTCTATGCTTCGGAGCTGCTCCGAAGCATACAATAAAAGAGACCGTAAACGGAAATCATGACCGAAGGCCTGATACCAGCGAGTTAGCGCTTAGAGCGCTTTCTAGCCAAGGCTCTGTAAGAACGGCGAGCATCATCCTGATGATGGCGTGTCTTTTCGCACCTCATAGACCGGGATAGTACCCAACTCCCAAAATGAAGCCAGATAATACACGAACTCCGCGATGGCTACCAAAGTGTCGGGACAGCTCTGGACGCTCTTCCTAGTAGGTACCCAGTACTCCTGGTGGTGAGCAGATGGAAGAGCAACATGTGGTTTTAGTCCGTAGGTGGCCTGCACGAGAGCAGCTCACGTTCAAACGTTTGTCCAATACCTAAGTACCTATTCGTTAATCCAAGTTGAAGGCATTACACATAGAAGTAGCAGGATTAGTAGGATAACTGGATTCGAACCTGCGAGCTGCGTCTTCGGACATGCAGGGCCGGACGCTTTATCCAACTTAGCTATCCTCATACATCTTTGATAGACGTGAAGTTCACACATACATATAGTCACGCCTCCGTCCCCAAAGGCGGAAGCAGGGCACAACATACGCTCACATTTCATCTTATAGTTTTATGTCCTATGTAATAGCTGGTGAGCATATTGCCGTATTGAAACGGACAGGCGCAGGCCGAGACGACCCATAGTTGAAATTTTCAAGTCGCCCAGAAGGCCTCCAACTTGGCTTAACGTGTCATTTTACTGACCACTGGGTTTCATTTCGAATTTTCCTTCTTTACCCAATGGATAGTTTTCCAAAATTGGTTCCTTAGCCGCCTTTTAAGACATCCTCGGGATGAATTGTGGTGGAGACATTTTGAACTCTTTCCCGACACCACACGAGGTGAGACGTGAAGTAGATAATGATTAAATTTAAGTCTCTTTTTTGCTTTTCAATCTTTTTACTACTGTCCCTGTTCATTTTAACACTGAAACCACCTGTTACGGAGGCAGTGATATGAGTTTTAGCCCCTCTCTATAAAATAGAGTGCAGACGGGCTTATGGCGAGACTTTGTCTGTAGTCTGTGACTCTGTTGCATTAAACTACGTCACTAGGTCACCTGGATCATCTGCTCAAAGTTTGAAATAAAACAAAAATGACAACGTCAATCGGATTGAACTTTTACTTTCACAATAAACGTGTTAGAGAGGGGCAGTCTGGTGAGAACGATCTCACGGCTTTCTTTTTGTATGACCATTAGGAAAGGAATAAAAAGAAAAGAATTCTTTGGCAGAGTATTTTTTTTATTTATCCTTCGAATATTATTGTATTTTTAGTTCTTTTTTGTATTTGCGAACTATAAGTCACTACTTCACTTATAATTAGTTACAAATACACACTTAATAACAAGTAATTGTGATTTTTTTACTCATTTAACGAGATTTTAATTAAATGTTCTAAAAACTAAATAAAAAAATATTAAAAAGCCTTCTATGGAATGCTAAGCATTTCTCAAAAGAAGTAAAAAAGTTTTAAAAATGTCTTTTAAGTAACATAATTTAGTATTTTTTTTTATATTTCCTTGTATGTTTCCACAGAAAACTTTTACAAATAATAATTAAAAAATGTTTAACAAAAATAACTATGATTGACTAATTAAACATACAGTATTTTTTACTACATTGGCCCCCGTAATGCTCCTTGCGATACACCTCACAATACCTCAACTTTTGCTAACCATTAGAACAGAACTGCTGATAAAAATATTTAAACTTAAAATACGCAAGTATTATAATAGTTTCACTAACTACTTTGGCACAGGTTAAAACTAAGACCATCTATGTCCCAAGTCACGAATTAATATTGTACTATCTAATTACAGCTCATCAATTTTTTATAGAACCAATTAAACAAAATAATTTCATGGAAACAATTAAACAAATTAATCAATATGTCTTACGTACTTTAGTGTTATATAAAACTAATTCAAAATATGATATGAAAAATCAGACTTCTGAGTACATAATAAAACGCTTCTTAAAATAAATGCATCTTTTTGTACACATCTCTCAAAAACAATCATGTTATTTGATTCACACCGTACATATTTTTGTAGCCATGAATCGATACGATTTCAAGATTTGAGTACCGCCTGAATCCATTCAAGATAGTCGGTAACTCTTGTATAAATGCCAGGAGAATTTTTAGTCCCACAATGCGAGTTACCACCACTGGTCACACCCCAAAGTTCAACAGTATCCTGGACCCTAGTTAAGGGACCACCAGAGTCACCTCTGCAAGTATCGATACCTTCCTCTCCACCAGCACAAATTATATTTTGGGGTAGAGTGTTGTGTTTGTATGACGCTTGGCAGTCGGCTCGGTTCCAGAGAGGTAGCGGGACGATTTTCTTCTCGTGGGGGTACGTGTGTTTCATGGGAATTTCACCCCAGCCAGCGGCGAAAAATGTAGTATCGGCTTTAAGTTCTCCGCTAGGTAAACATATTGGGCGAATAAAATCTGAAAAGAATAGAGAATTTCTTTTAATTGTTGTCACATACAACAGTATTTGACTCTCTGTTAAACATATTTAATGGCTCCGTAAGGAACTTCGATTTAATAACATAGAAAGATGTTTGATCCAGATCTGCATGGTTATGTTTACACAATTTACTTGAAAACTTACCGGTGTAAGGAGCATCATGAACCAGTCTTAGAACAGCTATGTCATACTCCTTGCCATCATATTGAGGGTGCACATAAACATCTTCCACATCAATTCTAACTATGGGATCAGTGCATACGCCGTGGACACAATCCCTTTTTGAAAGTAGATCAAATTCACCAAGACGAGCAACCAATCTGTATTATGAAAAGAATTCATTAGCTTCATTCAGAATGAAATTTTACACTACATGAAAATTATTAATACTGGAATATTTTTGTAGATGGAAATTCAATTCTTACCGCTTAAATTTAGGTTTCTTAATACAATGAGCGGCCGTGATTAGGTGTCTGCTATCAATGAGAGTCGCAGCACACCTAACTTCAGTGAGGTCCTTCCGCCAGTATTCGAGGTAGACTAACCACGGGTTGTGATGGACAAGATTTGAACTTGCTTCCACACCACATTTGTTAACGTCTGTAACAAAAATATTTTAAAACATAAATAAACGATAAAAGATATCTAGACAGGCTTCAATATAACATACAATATAATTTAGAAGATATAGAACTATAAGGAAAATAATGTAATCGGTATCGAACTGGTTTGAAAACCTTCAAAGGATTGAATGTTATAGAAAACAAGAGATTGAGGAAAACTCGCGACATTTAAATAAATCTACGTCACTGCGGTCAAGGAAACGATAATAAATGTGGAATAAACTAATTTGTTACTAATGATATCCTGAGAGTTATATATATATGAAGAAGTAATGAAGATTATAAACTAATTACTTTAGTAGTTTAGTAAATAACAACTATAACTTTAGGAATAACCCTGTAAGTTAGGCATATAAAATTGTTAATATCAGGTTAACCGCAAACGGTATTAACAAAACGAAGGCACGCGCGTCAGCCACTTTCCATTGACGCGTGCCAATATATTATTGACGTCAAGTTGGAGGAAGATCAAGCCAATTATATAAAATGTATTTTCCAAAACTTTTATGTGACTTATTCAATCGGAATTGTTGAGATAAAAGAACAATCGATATGGTATTGAAAATTAAAATTCCGGATAATAATATTTTTGGATTGTCTAATATTCTTACAAAACGTCTCAAAATACCTGTTGGGCTTATAACATAGGTATTTATAAGTTTATTGTAGAATATATTTTTCTATTGATAGATATCCAATTTTGTTTTAAGTTGGAAAACTGTGGCAATAAGTTTGATGGCAATTACTGATTAGAAATATGATTTGTTAGCTAATGACATTTTGATCTTAACGATTGCGAATCAAAATAGAAAAATGAAAAACATGATCGTGACAAAAAAAATTAATCGGTACGGTTGGTTTTCTCCCGCCTCTAGAGGCGTGAGTGATGCGTGAAACTCCTCCCTTACGCCATTTTGAACTTCTGTGAGCCTAAGTGCCGTCCTCGGTCCTGGTAAATAATAAAGTTGAAGATCTTTCACCTGCACCTGCCCATTTCAACACAGCAAAAGGCCGTTCACCTATTACGTAGAACCAAAACAAATGAAAAAATGTGATAACCTGATTATCGCTTTGGGGATAAAGGTGTGACCACAAATATCTTAAAATTCAGCCTTATAAAATATCAATTAAATAAATTTTAATGAATTTTTCTTGTGCCTTGCAACATTAATACTAAATTGGTTATATTAAATCTAATTCAAATAATATCGAAATCTAATTTGCAAGGTGTTAATTTTAAAAAACAAGAATATTATATAACATCCATTAGTGTATATTCTTTTTAAGGACCTAGGTGTGATCCCTGAGAGACGCTTTAACTAAATCTCTATCATTAATAACTTTGAGGTTATTCATAATATCTTTTAAATTTATATTTAAAACGACCTAATCCAATGATGTTTAGGGTCTAGAAATACATGTGGTTTTCTGTAAATATACTTATTGTGTAAATATACTTATTTCTAATACCTACCGGTATTAGAAATATTGAAAACTTACCGTTATTCCACCATTTAAACTGGACGCCAGACACTCCACTTAAACACAGAAAAGAAGCGAAGAACACGAGAAAACTCATTTTTAAAACTTCTTTTTTTCTTATAGAGAAAGCTTAGGAACTTATTATCCTGACCTTACAAAGGTTTTAGGATGGGATAGCGGTACAACCGCGAGTGCGAAACTCGCTTATTGACCGAACAATCCGAAACGCGAGCTGCGACTGACTCCCTGCAACATATCATTCATGTTTTAACTAGTTCATCATTTTCCTTATAAAATAATTCATTACGTACATGAGCAAACCCGTATAACAGTTTAATGTGTGCGTTGTTGTATTATAACACTAAATTACCTTTAGTTTCCTGTCCAATGTAAAAGAAAGGATGTCAAACATTGACGCTCTCTTGTCGGGTTATCAACGACTGAATATGGGAATCGAATAACATCTTTATGATTCAGGATTTCGGCTTGAAAGTGGAGGGGATCAGATATGTTCGATACATAGGTTTCATTGGCTCTACTCTGATAACAACGTCAGTACCTAACTGAAACGTTAAACGCAAACCTGGAATGCTACCGAAGTTTGTCTTAAGCTAATCTACTCGTACGAGTGTGTATTATTGTTTTCCTGTAGATACTGTAAATTGAAATAAATCAAATTCTATACAACATGGCGGTGTTCTACCGAGGTTCTCGCATCCCAAGCCAGTCTCATCTTCAGGTAACGGTTCTGCTGACGAGGTCATGACAAAAAGGGGGAAATCTCGAAACATAAAACCTGAATTGCGTGGTACCTACAGTAAAAATTATGACACATTGCGTGTGATGACAAAAATTGGAAGAAGAATAAGCGTAACAATAATATATTCAGCAGCGGAATGCGACAGATTTGATTCAAGTGATGCTGCAGCATTCGCTTGACCAACTGTTCCGGTAACTACCATACTTGACCACATAATCACATTGAGCCTAATTTCCGAAATGATGGCAAGTAGTAGGCATTCCTGTTTAAATTTTCAGATGTCTTCCTTGGCTGGCAGCCAGGAGCGTATCTTACAAAGACTGTGAACTGTCGTTAAGGTTCTCCTCAGCGGTCGGAACGCTTCATCCAACTTAACCTTGAACATTGAAATTTCTGTGTTATGGTGTATCATGTGACTAGGCAGCTGTATTATATTGTTCATCAGTTCATATCACAGAATTATTTGGATTTCTTCATAATTTAAGATCAACTATCATCATCGACCGAGCCTTTTCCCAACTCATTTGGGGTCGGCTTTTCAACTTTGATATTTTCCGTGAAGCAACTGAATTCTGATCTCCATGACCAATTGGCTAGTATAGGTCGTAGTTCTGTACTCGTATTACTAATGTTTACATTTCAGCAATCTTTTTTCATTTAATGAGGTTCTCCTATTGTATTAGTAGCCTTTTCTTGTCTGTAAAAAGTGTTGATGTCAGGCATCGCATCACATCCGTCATGGTAGACTCTTTCTTCCACTTTTCACATAGTAAGCAGATTATTTTTAAATATGACATGAGTAATCTCACGTCAAGTTAATAAAAATAATAATATTTTGTTTAAAATGTCTTATTTACACTCGTGCTGTCAACCCTGTAGAAACCTTCTAAGACCTCTTCTGAAGAACCCCATACTGTAGGCGTTTGGGAAAACCGAGGCACGGAGATCATTCCACAACCTAAGCGTGCGCGGAAGAAAGCTCCTATAGGATATACCATGCTCATGCGCTCCGGACGCAACGTGTAAGAACAACCTGTAGACGTATATAACTTATAGAAATTACCTCGTCGATTCAGGGTAGCGTCTCAATGGTTCAGTGGTTAGGGCGTCTGGCTCGGTTAGCCAGAATTTTACCACGATCACATCATCATCAGCGTCTCTTCTGAGTTGGCAAAAGTGAAACCTCTCATCAAGTCTTTTTGGGGAAAATACAGAAATCACAGGGTGCTAGGTCGGGGCTACGCGCAGGATGGGTGACGAAGTTGTACTTTTTCGGAAGCAAAAAGCAGTGGGTATTCGTTATTAATTTCAACTGTCTGTTTCTCTCTCTTTCACGAAAACGAAGTTTCGTGGGTCAGCTAAAACCTTGTGATTATTATTCAGTCAATTGTGACTTGACACTACCAAATATAGGTGAGTTTTAGACTGATTTGCATGTTTGAATCATAATTTTGGCCTAGGTATAATGAGAACAATAACGGCTAAATTCCATAAGTACTTAGTAATATAGGTAAAGATTGTTCGATTATAATTATTGCTTGAATGGTCGTGGGTTTCCGACAAAGCTAAATATGGAGTTAACCTTATTAGGTTTAGTTACTGTGCGACAGTGAAAACGGGTAACGGAACGAGTTACTTGAAGTGTCTTTGAGGGTTAAAATCCGCATGCAAATGGTTACGTATTTCATCCCCGAAGGGGTAGACAGAGGCATTTTAGTTATATAAATATATAAGTTAATGTCCACATTTCACCTTTTTTAAAAATTTACCCACGTAACAGGTGCCGTAATGCCGTGTTGATATGTAATTGTACAGGCACAGGCTGTGCCTGCCCGCTATTGAAAATTTTCAAGCCGCCTCCATAAAGGCCTTCAACTTGGCTTGGCAGTGTGCGTTTTGAAGTGGTAGTGGGCTGACCGAGTTGCAGGGTGTAGACGCGACTTGGTACACGTGGAGTTGGAGACGAGCCCCCCCCCCCCCCCCAGATAGACTAACCACCCAGAAAAGGACGCATGGAGTCACTGGATCGGCAGAACCGTATTTGTGCAGTAATTAAGAATAGGTGTACGTCCAGCAGTGGACTACGTTACTTTTTGATTGCTTTGCTGACGCATTCGGTACCTAGTCGTGTGACCGACTACCGCACTCAGAACCTGTTTGCGATTCCCGGGTCGGTCCAAATGTTTGTGTGATCAACAAATGTTTGTTTCGAAGTTTAAGTGTTTTCAATGTAAAATATGGATGTATTTTATTGCGAACTGCATTTTCTTTATATACCACTATAGGTGGCAGACGAGCATACGACCCAACAGATGTACAGGTGGTCACCGCTGAAAGACGTTTGCAACACCAGAGGCGCCACACTCGCGCTGCTGGCCCTGTAAAAAAGTTCTAAAACCCCTTTTGAAGAACCCCATACTGTAGGCGTTTGGGAAAACCGAGGCAGGGAGGTCATTCCACAACCTAAGCGTGCGCGGAAGAAACCCCTATCGGATCTAACCGTGCTCGAATGCTGTTGTCTTAGTCTCTATTATTATCCTTCTTCAGGCGCGAATAACGCTTGGCTGAAGTATCACCACGTGTTCATTAACACAAACAAGATATCTTGTACGCATTTCATTCACCTTATTAGCGGTCACGGTTGTTATTTCCTTCTAGCTAAAAGCGTGCACGAC
The DNA here is from genome assembly GCA_933228765.1 of Miltochrista miniata. Classification (NCBI taxonomy): domain Eukaryota; kingdom Metazoa; phylum Arthropoda; class Insecta; order Lepidoptera; family Erebidae; genus Miltochrista; species Miltochrista miniata. The sequence goes on from OW121773.1 coordinate 19,884,071, forward strand.
ATCCTCCATATATTTACTTACTAGATACAGACCTATTTATTGCTTTAGGAATTTCATCATCAATGTAAACAACATTATATGTAGCGTCTCTTCATACAGCTTCTGTTATTATCCCATCCTCCGTGAAACCATCTAAGATTTTATTTTTCCCGTAAAAAAAGTCCTTAAGTGGGTGAAAATTTGAGACAACGTAGAAGAGGCATTGAATTATTTCTAGGAAAGTTGGAATAAATAAATCAATATTTGCGTACATTCTCACACAACATCATCTAGCCCAAATTAAGCTAATAGAAGCTTGTGCTATGGGATCTAGACGACTGATACACCTACTTACGTAATATTTCTAAATGCATACATCCATACTTAATAATATAAATGCGAAAGTAACTCTATCTGTCTGTCTGTCTATCTGTCTGTCTGTTTGTCTGTCTGTCTGTTACGCTTTCGCGCCTAAACCGATGTACCGATTTTGTTGAAATTTGGTATAGAGATAGTTTGAGTCTAAGGGAAGGACATAGGCCACTTTTTAACTGACTGCGCAAAATGAGGATAATGATTTTACGCGATAACGACTTCTACGCGGTCGAAGTCGCGGGGAACAGCTAGTATTATAAGTTTATAAATTACACCCAGACACAGAACAAATCAATGTGCTCATCACACACAGAGTGGGTGGGAATCGAACCCATGACCTCCGAATCCGCAGTCAGGCACACTAACCACTGGACCACGAGGCCAGTCAAAGTGGAATGTTAGTTACATTCTAGAGAGGGATGAAAAAGAAGAAAGGGAGGGGTGAATTAGGTTTAAGGGCTCTTCAGAACACTGCTGCCATAACGGCTTATTAATGATGCGAAGGCACGCATAATTTTTTTTGCACTCCTTAGGTGGCAGACAAGCTTACGGCCCAAAGTTACAGTAGCCTATGGACGTTTGCAACACCAGAAGCGCTACATACGCGCTGCCAACCCGGGCGCAGATTGTGACGAAACAGTTGAAATTGTTCAAGCCGCCCTTAAGACCTTCCAACTTGGCTAAACGACTGTCATTTTACTGACAACCGGGACCTACTTATAACGGGCCTTCCGAAGCACGGAAACGCTCATAAATAAATGTCACAAAGTGGTTACGTAGTGGTCACCATCCATAACCGACCACAGTAAACGTTGCTTACTGCAGTGATCGTTTGCAGAACACTGAGCCCGCGGGCCCACGAGCGCTTCTTAGCTTCGAAACACTTAAAGCAAGTAGGTACTTACCTCGTGGTATCATTCCTACAGGTGAGAACAATTTTGACGCAGGGTCGAATTTGCGTATTTACAGTAGACATATCCGGTCTGCTGTTCTCAATGTATTTTTGTCATTGAAAGTAACGTTTTTACGAAGAATTTTTTTTATTATTTTTTTTTTGAGCCCTAAGGCACCACCCGGGAGCGAGGGGTGGAGGTAGAGAACGCTACATACGTACCACACGGCCGGCCGTGTGATTATGTCAGACTCTTACTGACTAAACTCTACCTTGAGCCTCTAGCCCTTGGGCCTTGGAGACTCATCGGATGCGATCACCCAGGGAAACCCAGGGAAGGGTGACGCAGCGTCACTCAGCTAACACTGGGCATACGCTTGTGAAGTACTTTAACGGCGGGGGCACTAGGTATCCCCGTCGTGGACTGATTTATTACGAAGGATGTGAAGATTCCTATTATAAAGCATTCTGAAGAGGGGGTAGAGGCAAAAGGGGCATTTTCAGATGTTCGGAATTCGGACAGTCGGATTCATACAGTTGGTACTGGTACCGCTACCAACTGTACCAATAAATTGAATCAAAAGTTTGGTTAGCTACATACGAGGAAGTGTTGCAATACTACTATAGGTATAATAGGTATTAAATAGTAGGTATAACATGTTTCATTCATAAATGAACGTGAATGAATACGTATGACGTAGGTAACATGCTAATAAGGAATTCCCCATTCATAAATGTGTTATTATTATTTAACTAGCTGAGCCCGCAACTTCGTTTACGTCACATAAGGTGTATGAAAGGAAAGGTATTTCTTCATCAGAGTCATCAAGCAGCGTCTGAAACTGCCCTGTTTGCTTAATCATAAAAGAGCTTAATGATTAAGTTTATTTTAAAACAATTCAGTCCACGCCTCGGGCGCCTTAATGATTAAAAGCTGACCCTTGCAACTTCGTTTACGTCACATAAGGTATATGAAATAGGAGCGTGGGAAACTGCTCTGTTTACTTAATCATAAACCAGCTTAAATATTAAGTCTATTTTAAAACATGAAAAAGTTTTTTTTTCTAATCTCAAACAGCTTAATGATTAAGAGAGTTGTACCCTTAATCATTAAGCTGTTTTAAGATTAAGCAAACACGCCAGTTCAGAATGACCCTTACATTTAAACTTTTGTAGGAATCTTGGCTTGATATTAGGCTGTGGTACGGTGGAGGGAAGAAAATTGGGCATGAACTTCTGACAAATGTCACAGATTTTCAGATCGGGTTTTTTTTTACATACATATGGTCACGCCTTTATCCCCGAAGGGGTAGGCATATTATACGCCCACATTTCACCTTTTTGTAAAATTTTTCCCACGTAATAGGTGGTGAGCCGTATTGCCGTGGTTAAATGGACAGGCGCAGGTTGTGACTGCCTGCTGTTTGAAATAAAGTCCTCAACTTGACTTAACGACTGCCATTTTACTGGCAACCGGGACCAACGGCTTAACGTGCCTTCCGAAGCACGGAACCGCTCAAATAAATGTCACAAAGTGATCACATGGATGGTCACCCATTCATGGACCATGGCCATAGTGAAAGTTGCTTACTACAATGATCGTTTACCGAACATTGAGTCGGTGGGGCCACGAGCGCTTATGTTTTTGTGAGCGGTTTTTTTTTACGTGAGGAAATTCCTACATGAATGCCGTGGCGGACTCCTACCGATTAAAAGCTACACGTTTCCTACCTAAAGCCTACGGTTGGGAGCCCCGGGTAAGCCCTCGGAAGGATGACCCCAGGATTCCCAACAGACCTTGGTTACCACTGCGGCCTCACTTTGGGGGGTTCCGGTGCTATCCCGTGTCCTTGGGGGGTTGTGCAAGTGTTATTCCGTTTATTGGGGCGTTCGGCGTGCGTAAATCTTTCACGTCACGCTGTCGTCTAAGACCTTCAGATCGGGCTGGTATGGATATGACGTTGTAACTACATACGTTCTTTTCCCCGTCAATAATAACCCTAGTACAAAATAACAAAACCATTTCTCCACTGGCAACCAGCAATCTGACGTAATGATGAGTACGTAATTTGACGATCTTATGCACTTTCTGGGCTGGGCACTTTGCGTCATCAGTGTTGTGGTTACTTGACTTATAATAGCGTTGCATTTTGTACATTTAGCTGGGAATTCCACGCCGAGGACTTTTCTGAGTATGATTTATCTGCAGGCGTTGCCGCTACCAAATGGGTCAAAATTCATTTTGGTATTTAGCTGAGTGTCCATTTTGTTAGACTTGTGAGACTTTGACTACATTAGTGATGCAGTGGCAAATACATTCCTTTTTTTTTATACCACTAAGGTGGCAGACAAGCATACGGCCCACCAGAAGGACCGGTGGTCACCGCAGCCTATGAACGTTTGCAACACCAGAGGCGCCACACTCGCGCTGACGACCCTGTAAAAAACCTTCTAAGACCCCTTTTGAAGAACCCCATACTGTATGCGTTTGGGAAAACCGAGGCAGGGAGATCATTCCACAACCTAAGCGTGCGCGGAAGAAAACCCCTCTCGGATCTAACCGTGCTGGAACGCTCCGGACGCAGAATGTGAGGATGCCTCCCTGTCTGTGGCGAGCGGTGCGGTGATAGAACGTAGCCGTGGGCATCATATCAAACAATTCCTCAGCGCACACACCATTGTACAGTCGGTAGAACACGCATAAGGAGGCAAAGTCTCTCCTGTCGCGAAGAGGTTCCACACCACTTGTAAGTATAGGATCGTTGACAACTCTTACAGCACGTCTTTGCACCGAGTCAAATGGACGAAGCTGATATTCAGGTGCCCCCGCCCAAAGGTGACAGCAGTACTCCATGTGCGGCCGCACTTGCAACTTATACAGAAGCAGTGTTTGCGCAGCAGTGAAGTACCGCCGCGCCCTGTTGAGCACACCTAGCTTCGACGGTCATGTTGATAACACGAATAACATTTCACCAGTAATTTTCCATTTATTCATCCAAGTCGTATATTTTTCCATCATAATCATTACCCAAATCAGTTTCCACATGATTCAGCCCAGGTATTGTGCAAATCGCCTGAGACTCATATTAAAATGTTGCCTCTTTATAGTAATTTCTTTGCGAAAATTTACTTTTTTGAGAATTGACTATTACACACGGTTCATGCATAAAATCATGCCTATACCTCTGATTAGGCCGAAGGAGTACCTACAACAGTTTTTTTTAAGCTATTGCATAGCTTCTATCGCGGGCCTTGCGTGGAGACCGAATCCAGAAATTGTGTCACGAAAACGAATCACACTCTCGGCTACCTTCGGCCACGTTCGTGTATCTCGCTCTTCATAAATTTTTTGTTTACGTCAATTATGAACTCTGCAGTCGTTATATATTATATATTATGTCAAATAATCCAAAAATTGATGCTTGTACCCAGAATCGATCTTGCGCCTTCTGCGTACCGATCCGCGTCTTAACCACTCGACCAAAGTTGAATTATGACTGCGGGTCGAATTTAGAGTTCTTAATGTGAAATGACAATTTCGATGCTGTCAATTACATTAGTTGCTGTCAATTTACTTCGTCTAAATAAAAATTCGACTATAGGATAGGTATTCATCATCTATATGTACAACAGTGAACTGTACTCGTATAATTTGTGTTAAAAGTGTTTTAAATATGAATAAACAAAGTGCATTTATTAATGAAGAAAGTCACGAAAAATAGTGAAAGAAAATGAGTGAGTACTCTATATACATACATTTTATTATTATTATCACCAATGCAGTATTCTTTTTTGTTTTGTTAATTTATATATAATACTGCTATAAAGATAACCAAACCCGGGAGTACGTTACCATGGGAAGCGGGAAGAAAATTTCACGCTGACGTAGCCGCGAGCGCCATCTATCCCATACCTATGTACTTTAAACTTGTCATAAAAGTCACAACAATACCATACATCACCCATACATGCATATTTCAAAGAATGTCTATTATTACCATAAAATTTGTAAAAATAGTTTTTAAGTAGATAAGAAGAAACCTATTTTGTTTTATCTTTTAACTAGCTGACCCTCGCAACTTTGTTTACGTCACACAAGGTCTATGGAATTAGAGGTATTTATTAATCATACTCATCAAGTAGCGTGTGAATCTGCCCTGTTTGCTTAATCAAAATAGAGCTTAATGGTTAAAGCTATTCCTCAGTATAGAATTTTCCTCCGTATAAACAATTTACATACAAACACCGGCGTGTTAGAATTTTATTTCATGTATCAATGTAGTAGACGTAACGTGTATAAAATGTCATCAATCAAATGTCATCAATATTCTGAAAAAGAAATTAAAAATAGAGTTCACAAACTCTTTTGAAAATACATACTGTACCTACCTTAGAGGATCGTTATGAAGCTAACAGGATAGTTTAACAACCATCCATAGAAAATAGATGGTATTTTTTTTTTTTTTTTTTTATATTCAGCTCGCCAATGTTGCCTGTGATGTGCCTCTTCACGCTCCTCTTGAAGAACCCGGGATTGTAAGATGAGGGAAAGACGTGTGCGGGCAGGTCGTTCCATGTTTTTATAGTTCGACAAAGGAACGATCTTTTGAAACGCTCGGTTCTGGCGAAGATTCTCTCCACTTTGTATGAGTGGCATCTCTGCCCGGCACGCGTTGTTCGGGATCGGAAAGGAGATGGTGGGATCAGGTTGAAGAGCTCTTCAGAACATTCGCCGTGATACATTCGATAGAAGGCAGCCAAGGACGCTATGGTTCTTCGCTGCGACAAAGGTTCGAGGCCTCCCGTCACCTCAGGACAACCAATTATTCGGATAGCACGTCTCTGCATAGCGTCAAGCGCGTCTAACAAGTACCTCGCGGAGTCATCCCAAAGGTGAGAACAGTACTCGACGCAGGGACGAATCTGCGTCTTGTACAGTAAACATCTCTGATGTGGCGTGAAATACCGTCTCACCTTATTCAGGATTCCCAGTTTCCGCGAGGCCAGACTAATACAGCTCTCTATGTAGTTTTTGTGATTGAGCTCACGCCGGACGTCTATACCGAGGATCTCCAGGTTGTCCTTTAGTGGAATTGCAATGCTCTGAAGAGAGGGCAGGGGTAGGAATGGGGACTTCTTAGCTGTAAACGCACACGCCTGTGTTTTTCTGGCATTGAACTCGACCAGGTTGTCTGAACCCCATTGGGCAATGCGGCCCAGGTCCAGATCGAGATCCGCCACGAGTTGTCGTCTCTTCTCATCCACGTCGCCTCGCCCCGCCGCTGGACGGCCAGAATAGCTCCCATGAAGAGTACTGTCATCCGCATAACAATGAATGCACCCAAGGGACAGCATGTCATTGATATGCAGAAGAAAGAGAGTTGGGGACAATACCGATCCCTGTGGTACTCCGGCATTTACCTGAAAAAAACAGGAAGCCTGACCATCACAGAGGACCCGAATCCGTCGCCCGTTCAGGAAGCTGGCCAACCAGCGGCACAACTGATGCGATAAACCATATGACGGCAGCTTGGAAAGAGGCGACGCATGCCATACCCTATCAAAGGCTTTTGCGATGTCTAGGCCAATAGCCAGAGATTCGCCGTGCCTCTCCATAGCCTCACCCCATGTAGCATTTATTTTCTATAGATGCAGTATTTAGGATGTGAAAGCAGCCTTATCGAGTTATCTTTTTTTAATCGGTTGTCAGTGGTGACATTTCTGCTGTCAGAATGACAGGATGTGATAAGTTCGGTGACAAAGCGTTTCGCATTTAAAGGAACGGGTTTTTGTTAAGATTTTTCGTGAAAGACAGGACTTTTGACCGAGACCTGCTTTGGGGTAGTTGGAGGTCCTTTGGCTTTTGCTCTGAGACTGTGCCGCGAATCAGTTTTTCGCTCAAGCGCGATTATTTGTTACCTCGCGTGGCCTAACGGGCTGTGATTGGGTTGCTGCATTGCATCTTGCTACATTTTACCCAGAAAACTGGGTTTTTTACTACGGGGCTAGTTGCCGGATGAGATATTTGGTGCCGCACCTATAAGTTAGTGGGCTGCACGTGGTACGACAACGTGGAAGTGCGGACTACACGAGCTTCTCATGTGAGAGGTATCTGCCGTCATCACCTGGCAGTAACAACAGGCAGTCACTCTCACTCAGCTCACTCTGCAGGCCAGTAAATCCACTACTTATGTGTAGCTTAGTAGCATAAGTACCTAAGCACTGACTATACTTCTGTGTACCTGTGATATTTGTGTCTATCAGTGAATAAGCTCTCTGTGTGTCTCTGTGTATCTCTGTGTTATATAAATATATGTGTGTACACCCTATTGTCTGTTTTCGTGAGAGCCCTAGCCTACCCTTGCACACAGACTGGAAACTTAGAAATAAGGCGCCCTGGGATAGAGTTCTCTGCATAGCTACCTCGCGCTAGTTGGTGAGTAACACTGATCATCTTAGTGTTATAAATTGGCTCCCAACGTAGTGGCAAATCTCTGGGTCTACTCTGCGGTAGCCTCAGTCTAGTGTGTGTGCATAGGTGGTTACCTCTGGCGAAACCATCCTGGTGAATCGTCCGAGACGCTCCAGGACGTTAATTGGTGGTGCTAGTAGCTAAGCACAAAACCTTCCCTTTCGTCTTCTTCCAGCTTCCTACATCTTTGGCTGGAAAAGACACAAAATTCTAAATTCAAAAATTTAAAATAGCTGTGATTTTGGAAAAACTTTTTGATTTTATTTGGCATACCCACTTCTTTTCTTATTGTGTTTCTTTTCTTTGTTATGTTCCTTTTTATGGTGCACACATATATTTATTGTAATATTATATTAGCATAGATTAATATATTACATATATTATTCTATAGCTTCACCTCTGTGTTAACTTAGTGAATTTCACTCTGTGTAATTATAAATTTTTTTTGAAGGTATGTTGATACCTTGTAATTTTAATTATTAACCTGAACTGTGTTATCAGAAAATTTAGAAACTTTTCTCTCTTAGTATACCCTTAATCTTTGTTAAATTCTAAAAGTCAATTTGAAACATAATGACCTAACTTAGTACACTTTGTTGTAACTCAATTTACATTTTTACTTTGTAATTGATCCCTATCTGTGCCATTTTATCTTTATAATTGTTGTAAGTAAATTTTTACATAATGGCACAGATGAAAAAATATATTAATTATTTAAGAAAGGATGAACTTGCTAACGAGCTGTCCCACATGGGTATTTCAGTGGAACCGGAAACGACTGTGTCTGGCCTTCGGAGTGAGCTAAGAGCGGCACACCGACTCGTCCGTCGAGGTAGCATCAAAGCGAGTGCTCCGGTACCCGCTGATGCATCGGCTGAGCTCTCGATCTGCCTCCCGAAGGTGTCCGAGCTGGAGGAGGCTATTCAGTCAGGTGACATCTTCATTAATAAGGGTAGTCGTCTTAGGGTGTCCCTCAGGGCCAACTACTTATTGAGTAGGTTAGCTCGTTGTGGTCTGGATTGCCCCGACCTGGTGGATATTCGTGGTAGGCTAGTGAAGATCATCGCTAGGGCTGAACCCAGTAGTGATTCTGAATCCGAAGGTTCGGATGATGATGGTGATGATCCTTCGGGTCGTGACCAGGTGGAATATACTTCACCAGTAGTGAGAGAGGACCGCTCGGTGCGAGCTAGTTCAAGTAGGAATAGTTCTACATGTAACATAGTGTATAAAGAACGTCCCCTTAACTTATGTTCATTTAACTTAAAATATGATGGTTCTACTTGTGTACGTGTGTTTTTAGAGAGATTAGAGGAACTTAGATGTGCTCGGGAGGTTACTAAGCCTAGACTCCTTATGGCTTTCTCCGACCTGTTGGATGGACCGGCTTTGTCTTGGTTCCGTACAAACAAAGCTAACTTCATCTCATATGAGGATCTTATTAGTGAGCTTAGAGATACCTTCGATATTCCTGATTATGATTACCGCCTCAGGAACGAGATAAGACAGCGTACACAAGCCCGCTCTGAGTCCTTGGTTAACTATATATGTACAATGCAAGCCATGTTCTCAAGGTTGTCATGTAAGATGCCCAGTGAGGAACAGCTGGACATTCTCATGCACAACATTAGACCTGACTACATGAAGGAACTGGCCTTGCATGATGTCAACTCTGTAGATGACTTGAGACGTTTGGGTAAGCGCTTGGAGCTTGCGCGTACTAGGGCAGACGCTTTCCATGAGCCTGCTCTTGACAAGTTTGAGATTACATCTGACTTACACCAGCTTAAGAACAAAGGTGTACAAAAGCCCGCTAAGCAGGTGTCTGCAGTGGAGACGCCGGTTACCCCCCACGATCGCAAATGCTTTCGTTGCGGCGGGGGCGGTCACACTGCATACAGCTGCACACAGTCAAGGGAGCTGGTGTGTTTCCGGTGTGGTCTCAAAGGAGTCAAGACCCCAGACTGCTCACACTGTACTAGCAAGTCAAAAAACGCGTAGGCCAGGGCCTTATTAGGAACTCTGTGCATCACTCTGTATCTGAGTCTATTTCTGATAAGGTCCTGTTTCCTAAACGGGATAGTGACATTAGACCGTATCTAGTTGTTAAGGTTTTAAATTTAAATGTCTTAGGCCTTCTAGATTCCGGTGCCTCCTGCTCTATACTAGGTAAGGGAGCGCACCGCATCTTCTTGGAACTGGGTTTTGATCTTGTGAGTATCAATCCTACTTTTCGTATTACAACTGCAGACAGCACTCACTTGCAATGTCTGGGTTGTATCTCTTTGCCAATTGAGTACAATTCGGTTATCCGAGTTGTCAAGTTCTATGTTGTCCCAGGTATAACCACCTCCATGATATTTGGAGTGGATTTCTGGCAACAATTTAAGTTAAGTGATAAGTTAATTTTACAAAATATTAGTCTTGATAGCTTTAGTGATAATAATCCTATAGAGTCTGTGTCCCTTAACGGTGGCCTCGAGGATTACGACAACCTGACAACTAAACAAAGGTGTGTAATCAATGAGGTCATTGAAAAGTTCGACTCGTTGAACACTGATAAGGTGGGTTTAGGTCGGACCTCACTTGTGCACCATGTCATTGACACTGGTGACAGCAAGCCGATCAAGCAGCGTTATTATCCGCTCTCTCCCCTTAAGCAGAAGGCCCTGGAAGCCGAGCTGGACCGAATGCTGGAGATGGGAGTAGTGTCCCCGTCTCAGTCCGCCTGGAACTCTCCAGTGGTCATGGTGGAGAAGGCGAACGGCGACCTCAGATTGTGCTTGGACTCTCGCAAGCTGAACTCTGTGTCTAAGAGTGACGCCTACCCCTTACCCTATATCAATCAAATCTTAGACCATCTTAATAATGCTAAGTATTTAACCTCTGTAGATCTGAGTGCGGCCTACTGGCAGATTCCATTCGACTCACTCCAGTCTGCTGAGAAGACTGCTTTTACGGTTCCCCGGAGAGGATTGTTCCATTACAATTCCATGTGCTTCGGTCTTGTCGGTGCCAGTGCCACGATGCAACGCCTCATGGACCGTCTGTTTGGTCCCGAGTTCGGCAACAAGGTATTTGCGTTTCAGGATGACATAGTCTGTGTGTCCAGCACCTTTGAGGAGCATGTAGAGCTCTTACATAGAGTCTATCAGCAACTCAAGGATGCTGGCCTAACTATTAATATGAAAAAATCCCACTTTTGTCGGAGTGAACTCAAATACCTGGGGTATTATGTGGACAAACATGGCTTACGGACAGACCCGGGTAAAGTTGAGGTTATCCTCAACTATCCCACCCCTTCTAACCCTAAGGAGGTTAAGAGATTTCTGGGAATGGCCGGCTGGTATCGTCGCTTTGTTAACAACTTCTCGAAGATTAGTAAACCTCTGTGCAAACTCACTTCTACGAACCTTAAGTTCGAATGGACCCCTGAGGCTGAACAGTCCTTTAACCTGCTAAAGTCAGCCTTGGTTTCTGCCCCTATATTAAAAATGCCTAACTTTGAGATGCCCTTCCGCATTCTTAGTGACGCGTCAGCTTACTCAGTTGCTGCTGTACTGACACAAACTCACGATGGTGTTGAGCACCCTATCGCCTACTGTAGCCGTTCTCTCAACAAGAACGAGGTGAACTACAGCACAACTGAGCGAGAACTTCTGGCCGTGATTTTCGCTTTGGAACAATTTCGACAGTACGTCGAAGGCCAAAAATGTACGGTCGTCACGGATCATTCATCTCTTCTGTGGTTCCATAAGCTAAAAAATCCCACGGGTCGTCTAGCACGTTGGAGCATGAGGCTCAGTCAATTCGATTTTGACATAGAGCATCGAAAAGGTAAAGACCACGTTGTACCTGATGCTCTGTCTCGTATCAAAATTGATTCCCTCGATGCAGTACCCACTAAAGACCCGTGGTATGACCACACCATGAATAGTGTTCGGAAGAACCCTAGGAAGTCACCAAATTATGACATTCGTGACAACCTTCTATATAGGTTAACTAAAAATAAATATTCTTTGACTTCAGACTTTGACTGGAAGCTGGTGGTACCTCAGGAGGATCGCTTGCCCCTGCTCTCTAAGTACCACGATGACACACTTAGTGCCCATGGTGGCGTTTGGAAGACGCATAAAAGGTTAGCCCTAAATTATTACTGGCCCAAGATGTACGAGGACGTCAAAGAATATGTTGGGAATTGCGAAACATGCAAGCAGTACAAACCCGTAAATACGTCTCGTCCCGGCCTAATGGGTAGCCCGAAGCGGGTTTCGAAGCCATTCGAAGCTATCTCTGTCGATCTGCTTGGTCCCTTTCCCACTTCGAGCAATAGAAACGTACACCTGATCGTGGTCTCCGACTACTTTAGCAAATACGTCATGTTGTGCCCTGTTCGGGTTGCCACAGGCGCTGTAGTCGCGAGGTTCATAGAGAAGAGTGTGTTTCTCGTGCACGGAGTCTGCAAGACTATTTACATGGATAATGGCCCTCAGTTTGTGAGTAAGCCATTTAAGGATCTGTTGGCTAAATACAATGTACCTAATATATATTATAACCCTAGGTATCATGCCCAAACTAATCAGGCGGAACGAGCTATTCGCAATGTGGTTCAAGCGATCTCATGCTATGTGAAGTCACAACACAAGTCTTGGGATCAGTTCTTGGTTGAGATACAGTGTGCTTTAAACACTGCAGTTAACGAAGCAACTCGTTTCACCCCTTACTTTTTGGTACATGGTAGGGAATTTATTGGGGATGGAGTGCTGTACAGGCAGACAGATATCGCGTGCCATCCTACTTCAGTCTCTGTAGACGATCCATCAGCCTTCGGTGTCAAGCTGAGAGAAATACAACGCATTTACGACCAGGTGAGGAAACATTTGAATGTTGCCCACCAGCGTAATGAAAAGTATTACAACCTCAGAAAAAGGCATGTAGAGCTGAAAGTGGGACAGATAGTTTACAAACGCACGTTCTACCTGTCCAACAAGGCCAAGAATTTTACTGCTAAGCTAGCTCCTAAGTTCCTTAAATGTGTGGTGACTGCTAAGCGATCCCCTTTAGTATATAGGCTGTCAGATCTGGACGGTAAGGATCTTGGGGAGTACCATATCAAGGACATCCTGAAGTATCAGGAGGAGCAGTCTCCAATACTTAACGTAACTACATAGCACTGTTTCTCTAGTTTATTAAACCAGTGCTATGTGATCATTATGTAAGACTATTTTAATCTTTTGTTTGTATTTCTATATGTGTACGTGACTTTAAATTGTCACGTTGTAGTTTCTTCTATGCACCGCACCGAGCGTTTTTCTCTCATTCGCTTCTTAGTACTCTACATTATCCTGAGAGCTTGGGTAGTGTTAGGGTATCGGCAGTGAGTAAAGGGAGCATTCGTTTTCTATGAAGGGCATTAGACTCTAGTTACTTAGCCTAACCGGTACACGAGTCAGTGTCTAGTTAGGTACATAGGAGGATCTTTCTTTGGTATTGTAATGGTCGTAGTCAGCTGGTGTTTGAAGGACCTAGCTGGTTGTCTTTGTTTATTAGTCAGTACTTTTCTGTTTTCTTTATTGTGTATTTCCAGCGTGTCATATCCGCAGGAAATACTATTAAAGGGGGGGTGGTTGTAGCATTTATTTTCTATAGATGCAGTATTTAGGATGTGAAAGCAGCCTTATCGAGTTATCTTTTTTTAATCGGTTGTCAGTGGTGACATTTCTGCTGTCAGAATGACAGGATGTGATAAGTTCGGTGACGAAGCGTTTCGCATTTAAAGGAACGGGTTTTTGTTAAGATTTTTCGTGAAAGACAGGACTTTTGACCGAGACCTGCTTTGGGGTAGTTGGAGGTCCTTTGGCTTTTGCTCTGAGACTGTGCCGCGAATCAGTTTTTCGCTCAAGCGCGATTATTTGTTACCTCGCGTGGCCTAACGGGCTGTGATTGGGTTGCTGCATTGCATCTTGCTACATTTTACCCAGAAAACTGGGTTTTTTACTACGGGGCTAGTTGCCGGATGAGATATTTGGTGCCGCACCTATAAGTTAGTGGGCTGCACGTGGTACGACAACGTGGAAGTGCGGACTACACGAGCTTCTCATGTGAGAGGTATCTGCCGTCATCACCTGGCAGTAACAACAGGCAGTCACTCTCACTCAGCTCACTCTGCAGGCCAGTAAATCCACTACTTATGTGTAGCTTAGTAGCATAAGTACCTAAGCACTGACTATACTTCTGTGTACCTGTGATATTTGTGTCTATCAGTGAATAAGCTCTCTGTGTGTCTCTGTGTATCTCTGTGTTATATAAATATATGTGTGTACACCCTATTGTCTGTTTTCGTGAGAGCCCTAGCCTACCCTTGCACACAGACTGGAAACTTAGAAATAAGGCGCCCTGGGATAGAGTTCTCTGCATAGCTACCTCGCGCTAGTTGGTGAGTAACACTGATCATCTTAGTGTTACACCCAGGTGTGCGTTATGTACGTTAGGAGGTCACCCGTTGATCGTTTCGGCCTAAAGCCATATTGGCGATCGTTAATTAACGAGTGATCCTCCAGATAGCGCATGAGCTGTTTGTTGATCATTATGTTATAATGCTGAATACCGCAAAGAACAATCGGCGCGGCATAGAATGGGGCCTATACTGATATCCTGGAGGATTTAAATGATGCCGATGTCCTGTGCCTGCTGAGGCACACACACGCCGTCATGCATGTCTGCAGGACAACGTGCAGGACAACGAGCAGGATGAGGCAGCGAATGGCTGGACTGAAATTAAAATCGACAGACGCAAGAGATGTGGTGGAGGCACTAATTCACGTACCTCGGGAGTGTCGTGTCAGAAACTGATGGGATAGAAGAGTACCCTACATCATTTCGAGTAAGGCCAGAACAACCTTTATACAGCTGCGCCCCGTAGGCAGTTGCGAAAATGGACACGAAGAGTGAAACTCAAAACAAAGTAAACGTTAAAACTGTACTGCTAACTGCTATACGGATGCGAGACATGGAAGGTCACTAAAGACATTTCGCACCAGCTACCAGCTATAAGTATTCGTCAAACGCTGCCTCCACTGCCTCCAATGGATCCTCGGTACATACGGGCCCGAGAACATCACGAACGTAAGACTATTGGAACGCTGCAGTGAGACCCCTATCCACCAACAGATCAAACGTCGGAAGTGTAGCTGCTGCGTTGGATTGGACACACGCTGCAAAGGGACCATGATCACATCATACCAAGGCAAGCAAAATTCAAAATTCAAAAATCATTTATTTACTTAGGCATATACAAATGCACTTGTAAACGTCACTTATATAAACCAAAAAGTTACCACCAGTTCACAACGCGACCCACCTGAGAAGAACTGGCAAGAAACTCAGCGGGCTATTCTTTTAACTCCTCGGTTCCGAACCTGGTGGTAATTACCCCCGCGGGGGTAAAACAGCTATTGTATGGGGGTAACAGAGGTGATGCCCAAAATTGATGAGTAAAAATATGATTGTAATTGTATAAAACAAATACCTAGGTAGGTACGCACGTACGCGGCATCGCGATCTCTCGTGTTCGTAAAATCTCAGTGAACTGTGGAGCGAGAACATTTTGGCGAAAAACAGCTTCAGAATACCCCATCATTGCTAACAAAACTCTGAACATGTTGGTACTGTTTGCTACCACTTTAAGATGCGAGAGTGGCTTCTCAACTCTGGTAACATTGTAAACAAATCCAGAAACCATCTGAACTAGGGAATGCAATCCCGACACGAGATTGCAAATTCAAAATCCCGCAGGATTAGAAATATCAATCCTGCGAGATCCCGGAATTTTCGGGATCTCATCTACCTAATTTGAAAAAAATTCCGATGACTGAAAACGATGAAAACTGCTTGCACAGTTACAGCGCTGCACAGCCCCTCGTCGGGCACTTCACACGCTTGGGGCTAGATCTGGCGGATAACCAGTTTGGTTTCCGTCATGGGTGCTTCGTCGTGGACGCGATCATACGCATTCAAGACCAGACGGAGGAAGCAATATCGCAGAGCGAGGTGGTGATGCCGGTGTCTCTTGACATCGACTTCAACACTTTGGCCTGGAGCTGCGTTAGGAAGGCCCTTACTTATCACGGAGTGCCTCCCTACCTCCGTCGATGGTCGGGGCTTATCTTCCCAAGAGGGCCATAACGTACGAGCTGGCTGGGATTGATTCGGCGAGATTCAGCGGTGTTCCGCAGGGATCGGTCCTAGGACCGCTTCTGTGGACATAGGGTACGATTGGGCGCAGCGCGGCCCGTTGCTTAGAGACAGACACACAGTTATTAAAACTTATAACACCCCTCGTTTTTCGTCGGGGGTTAAAAATAAAAGAAGTGTTAATTTTGAAATTAAAAAGCCCCACCATCCTCAGCCCCCGATCATGGAGGCCGATAGTCTTGGGCGAAGAAAAGTCTGCAGCGTCCTGTCCAAAGACTGCTGAACTCGGGTGGTAGAGTTCTCTCCCGCAGAAAGACG
The DNA here is from genome assembly GCA_933228765.1 of Miltochrista miniata. Taxonomy (NCBI): domain Eukaryota; kingdom Metazoa; phylum Arthropoda; class Insecta; order Lepidoptera; family Erebidae; genus Miltochrista; species Miltochrista miniata. The sequence goes on from OW121773.1 coordinate 19,900,300, forward strand.
CAGCGGTGTCCCACTTACTCCCACTGGAGATCATGGGACCATGGTCTCTACAGAAGATGGTCTCCAGCGAGAGAATGTCCAAGTCCAGACCTGTTACGAGGACCTGGAGCTGTTGCGCCCATTCTGTGCACTACACCAATGTGTGGAGCTCTGTGTCCTCGCTGCGTTCCTCGCAGTGCTGGCACTCAGCCGTGATTTCCCTGTATCCCCCTGAGATCGTGCGATATCCTTATCACCTTGACGGCCTTCTGTAGGCTAAGTAGTACAGCCGCATTGCGGGCTGTCAAGGTCTCCACTCATACAGGGCCCCGTATAGCGATAAAAGTAAAGCACTCCGCATTATCCCAAGGCAGTCTCCTGCAGGGAGTGTTGGGTTCTCTTATGGTGGGCAACAACCGCGAGAGTGCGGCTGTTGCCCCTCAGTTTTGGGACCAAACTTCGGAAGTGGTGTTTGAAGTTTCATCGGCCATCGAGTACGAACCCCAGATACTTCATCGAGGGCTCAGTACCGATGCTGACGCTCCCTACCTTTATGCTGGATCCCGCAGGTGGCCTCTTGCAAGGTCCGTGAAAGCACAGAGCTTCGGATTGGTAAAGGGCGACCTCAAGACCCAGCGGCCGTATTTGACCCACAACTTGAGCAACGCCTTCCGTGGCCTTTAGGGCTGCGTCTCGGTGCGTTGCTCCTCGCGCCGTAACGAGGGTGTCATCGGCGTAACACGTTACGTCGACACTTCTAAGCAACGTGCCGCGCAGCACACAATCGTACCCGATGTTCCACAGAACCGGTCCTAGAACCGATCCCTGCGGAACACCGCTGAATCTCACCGAATCGACCCTAGCCAGCTCAGGTAAGTTATGGCCCTCTCGGAAAGATAAGCCCCGACAATTCGACGGAGGTAGGGAGGCACGCCGTGATAAATAAGGTCTTCCCTAACGCAGCTCCAGGCCAAAGTGTTGAAGGCGATGGCGATGTCAAGAGACACCGGCATCACCACCTCGCTCTGCGATATTGCTTCCTCCATCAGATCTCGAATGCGTATGATCGTGTCCACGACGAAGCACCCCAGGCGGAAACCAAACGGAAATTAAGATAGTTTTCATTGCCTGAATTGCTTTCTTGAATTTTTTTTAATTAGGGGTAAAATCTGTTTCTCTAACATGCCATAGGGGTAACAGCTCTGAAAAGGTTAGGAACCAATGTTTAACTACTCTATTTACAACTTTATTAATGAATCTAAAAACTATGCATTTTAACAGTTTTTTGAGAATCTAGCAAAGCAGGTCATTTCCAGGCTTCCTTATCCATCAAGTAATCACCAACCGTATAGTAGCCCTTGCTGTATAATTTACCTTTAACAAACTTTTTGAATTTATTTAGGGACATACTTTTAATTTCGTTAGGTAACCTGTTGTAAAAGCGTATACAGTTACCCCTGAAAGAATTACTGATTTTATGCAATCTGCTATGATAAACAGCGAGGTTATTTTTATTTCTAGTGTTGTCATTGTGTCTATTACTTAACTTATGGAAACTATGTAAATTTCTGTGTACATACATAAGATTTTCAAAAATGTACTGAGATGCTACTGTAAGAATATTAACCTCTTTGAAGCCTTACTGAAACTACTGGTAGGGTTTCAAAAACTATTCGATAGTAAGTAGGTACATTTATTGATAGTGGCTATAGGCTACCTACCATAATGCTAAGATTAATAGGAGCGGTGCAGCAATGAGGAATGTTTCGAAAACGGAAAGCATTTAATCGTTATAAGAGTATCCGTTGCGCCTCTGCGTAAATGGTTGAAGTTACATAAAAATAATTTATTACAAAATAATTGATTTTCTTAAAAAGTTCTAAAACAAAATACCTATTAAGCTATTGCATAGCTTCTATCGCGGGCCTTGCGTAGAGACCGAATCCAGAAATTGTATCACGAAAATAAATCACACTCTCGGCTACCTTCGGCCACGTTCGTGTATCTCGCACTTCATATACCAACGTGTACACGTGAGCGTTTGCATAACGTGTACACCTCAGCCCACCCCACTTCACCTTACTTCACTTCATATTGAATATGAAGTGAAGTAGGGTGAAGTGGGGTGGGCTGAGGTGTGTAGGGTGGGGTGAAGTGAAGTGGGGTGGGGTGAGGTGAATTGGTGTGAGGTGGGGTGGGGTGAGGTTAGGTGGAGTGGAATTTTGGCCTTTTGGACTTTGGCCTTTGGGACTTTTGGGACTTTTGGGACTTTTGGGACTTTTGGGACTTTTCGGTCTTTGAGGACTTTTGGGTCTTCAAAAGTCCAAAAGTCCAAAAGTCCAAAAGTCCAAAAGTCCAAAAGTCCAATAGTACAAAAGTCCAAAAGGCCAAAAGTCCAAAAGTCCAAAAGGCCAATAGGCCAAAAGTCCAAAAGCCCAAATGTCCACAGTCAAGTAGGTACTTGGTACTTTACTTTTTTGAACATAGGCCTTAGAATCTTACTTCTTACTAATATTATAAATGCGAAAGTTTGTGAGTGTGGATGTTTGTTACTCTTTCACGCTCAAACCGCTGAACGGATCGGGCTGGGCTGGAATAACACATAGGCTACCTTTTATCCCGGGAATAACTTCCCGCGGTAACAAATTTTACGCGGACGAAGCTGCGGGCATCAGCTAGTATTCTTATATAGAAATAATTATACTAGCATAGTTGGTAAAAAATGCTATGTAATAGCTTTACCGCGGCAGTCCCCGAGTGCCACACGTCTTTTTTTTTTGTTTTACGTAATAAAGTTTTCTTTCGTTTTCATACTTCTGATTACCGGGCCCGTACCTACGCATGCAGAAAAACTAATAAGCTAATCTGTAATTCATGCCAAAATTTTAACAGCCAGGACAAAATAAAATCTGCCAATAAAAAAGGCTTGAAAATGATAACATTTTCAACACGGCGATAGGTTCTCCCACCCTTTACGTGGACAAAATAGGCGGACGTATACCTACTATGCCTCTGCCTACCCCTTCGGCGGATAAAAGCGTGCCTATAAGTATGAATGATGTAAAAAGTCCAATAGTTCTTGTTCACCATAAGTCCTTGTATTTAAAAGTATTATGTAGGTACCTATTAAGGTCAGTCTAGAAAATATAACATAGGTAATAAACAAACAAACAAATACCTTTACCGAGTTATTTACGCAAATAGAAATTACATGACGTCTGTTCCGATTTCTATGAAAACAAGTACCTACCTATGTATAACACAACAATTTTATCGATGTTCAATTCAACACGGCAATGATGTCGACAACGCTACCGACCGCAAGTTGGACCTACGATCAGGTGCACCGTATGTTTGTCTTTCGCTTTATCGGTATACATTTAGAATATTCAACAACAATATTGACAGGAAACAGCACAACTAGGTAGGTACTTACTGTTCTAGGTCGAATACTGTTCTCACCTTTAGGATGACTCCGCGAGGTACTTACTAGACGCGCTTGACGCTATGCAGAGACGAGCTATCCGAATTATTGTTTGTCTTGAGGTGACACGAGGCCTCGAGCCGTTGGCACAACAAAGAACCATAGCGTCGTTGGCTGCCTTCTACCGAATTTTTCACGGCGAGTGTTCTGAAGAGCTCTTCAACCAAATTTCACCCTCTCCTCTCAACAACGCGTGCCAGGCAGACATGCCACTCATAGGTACACAGTGGAGAGAATCTTTGCCAGAACTGAGCGTTTCAAAAGATCGTACCTTTGTCGAACTATAAAAAGCTGAAACGACCCGTTCGCACACGTGTTTCACTCATCTTACAATCTTCTTCAAGCGGAGCGTGAAGAGGCACATTACAGGACTGCCAACTTTAGGACCACTGTCAAAAGTCTTACGGACTGTGAGAGTGGCCTCCAATCGCTAGATGAGCCATGGCTTTTCAGCAGGCTGGCGAAGTCAATTTGGCAAGCTAAATATTAAAAAAAATCACTCTCAGTCCCAAGGAGATGGAAAGAAACGCTTTTAAATACATTGTTTTTGAATTTCAACCGCACTACTAATACTCAATACTCGACGGTTTTTCCAACTACGTAACTAGGTATTACAATAACTACCTAGACAAGGAAGGTTCATTATAAACTGTAACTATGTCATTCCTAGTGTAAACAATAATAAATCTCTCTTGCTAGGCGGATGCTAAACCACTTTTTTTCCACATAATATTGTGCTCCTCTTGAAATGCTTATATTATCAGACAACGAAAATTGTTTTGTATCGTCTCAGTGTAAAATTATCCTTAAAACTGTCATAGGTAAGCTTGTGACGTAGCTTTGTGACGTGATGGTCTGTCACGTCCACGTGGAATTGCTATAAGGAAGGAAAGTCATGTGGACGTGACCCGTATCATATTGACCAGACAATTACTTGTACATAATGCAAACAGGGGCAAGTGAAAAGCTGCACAAGTAAGTATTACTCGCGTTCGGAGAACTACGTACTTATCAAAATTCACAAAAAGAAAATCACGTTTGTTATATGGGTGTGGGGGGTTGTTGTAGCGGCAGCAGGAATCTGCAAAAATTGTATTGTGTATTGAAAAACACACATCACTGTAAAAATTGTCTAGCAACTGTCTTACTATTATATGACAAACATACCTACAGACTAAAAAACGGACAACGGAGTCACAGTAAGGTAATAGAGTCTCGATTTTTCCCTTTGGGTACGGAACCCTGTGTCGTCGCTACGCTCCTCACAGTGCTGGCACTCAGCCGTGGTTAGCCGGTGTATTTTCCACAAGTACCTACCGAAGCTTCTGCGCCCCGTAAGCATCTGTGACAACCGGTAGGAGAGAGCGCCGCCGTGGCTCCTCTCCAGCCACTCGTCCATGACCGGTCTGACCGTCGCGATTGTGACGATCCTCCCCCCCCCCCCCCCCCCCCCCTTGGCTACTCAAGTCACACTTTCCAGAACTCCTCGGTTTCCTGGTGGAGCTGGGACGCTGGCTTGTGGCCCCGCTCCAGAAGCGCCTCTTTGCGCTAAATGGCGCAAGGACGAGCTGGGGTGGGAACAGCGACGCAAGGGCCCTCGCTTCCAGGTCCCTGTAGAGATCCCGGCTATAAAACATGCCGGCTCAACTGAGATCGTGCGGTATCCCCTTATCACCCTGAAGGTCATCGCCTTCTGCGGGCTAAGCAATCTAGCCACATTGCTGGCCGTCAGGGTCTCCGCCCATATATTGAGGTACTTACCTATGAATAATAATTTATTGAAATAATCTTTCCCTCTGGTAACATGACGTGGCTCCTACGAAATACGTTTAACATGTGATGTGATTGAATTTACCTACCTGTTATTCAGAATTTACATCGTTGGCGTATAAACTTTAGACTGGACCCATGGTAAACCCTCATTCATACCGATTATAAACGGAAAAGTGTGTGTTGCTTGTAATTCTTTCATGCCTCCTTTCTACGTATTATCCTTTCTACGTGTGTGGTAATGCCTCATGGATGCTTTGCCGGACTCTTACCGAATATAACCACGCCTGTCCTACCCCTGTCTACGGTCGGGAGCCCAGGGTAAGACCTGAGAAGGATGTCCACGAATCCTTCATGTCTCTGTGTACGAATACCGTCACTATAGATTCAAAACTTCGGGATTTTCTCTCTCTCCTGACCATATTCTGCCACAGTGAGTTACTGCTAATCATTAGAGCTTCATTGATATGCTCACATGTGACTGCCATCATGTTGGCAAGGATTGAAAAATCGAGGATGTATTGTGGTTTCCTATCCCTCCCCTAATTTATTATCGTTCTACGATGGTTTTCCGCCATCTAACACCTGATTCCATTACCTGAATGCAAGTGGTTGCTATGCCGACAATGAATATCCCACAATTTTCCTGTAATTACGTATTAATTATTAAATAATTTCATATTTGATAATAATTATTAGGTACGTCCGTAATTAATTATTACGTTCACAATGAGATATTACACTGCAATATGGGAATTCTGTGCCGCATTGTAGCGTAGGCATCTATGTACATCAGAACGAGGATAATGCCTAAATGTCATAATATATGATTAGGAAGACTACTCCTGTACTTCCCGTCCACATTAAACAAGTTGATGCGATGCGATGGAGCCCTACCGGAGATGCTTGGAGCCCGAGACAGTCTTAGAAAATCTCGAAAAAAAATCCTGTACCAAGCCTTATCGTATTCTGCCAGCCAGCCCGCCTATTTTTCTAATTGCCAAAAGACACCGCCTGCTTTGCTATTGAACAGTGACAGTCTACAAGACTTAACAGCGACCCTCAAGTTCGCGACCCAAAGATGTACTCCTTCACAAAATCCGCTTGAAAACCTTGAGGTTGGAAAAGGAGGCAACGCCGTGCAATTCCAAAGCGTTCCAAGTTTCTCCAGTCTTTGTTTACATGTAATTCTTTCGCGTGTCGTAAAGGATCGGTCGATTGACCCGATTGAATAACTTTCGGAAAAAAATGTGGTAAAATTAAAACTCCATTCAGACGGAACGCACGAAGATGCTATAGGCATCCATGAGGGTTTTCTTAGGGACTGCCTAAGGCCAGGAGCCCCGAGGTTAGCTTTGAAAGGATGTCCGAGGCAAAAAAGTAGAAGAAAATAATGGAGGAGCCACTGTGCTGTTCATATGGCAACCCGTTAAAAAGAACCACCAATCAGTAGCCACTTGTCAACAACCGTCAATAAAACCCACCAATCAAATTGTATACCGTCATTGACTGACAGACATATGTGACGTTATTGGCAGCTTTTTGACAATGTAGTCAGTCAGCAAAATATTAGTTCCGTTTCTAGACTTTATTGCCAAGCTCTAAATAGGGATCTAGATGCGGATGTTAGTCAGGAAATAAAACAATCACTTGTGGGGACATAATATTGTTATAATTTTCACCATTTTATATTAATTACATATTCGTTTCTTCTTAACTAACAGTTTTGGAAATCGGAAGATACTAGTGGAGCTTAATTTAGTGGAAATTAATGACGATAACCAACAGCATAATTAGACAGAAAATTTTCAAAAAATGTTAAAATTAATTAAGTAGAAATTTATAATACAAGCGGACGTCACGCGGTTTCAAGTCACCTCGCAGTGAAAGAATTATTCAAATCGGTTCATTAATTCCAGGACATATTCAATGCAAACCAACAGTCAAATTCTTTCTCTTTATAATATTACTAGCTGACCCGCGCAACTTCGTTTGCCTGATAAATCAAGAACCGCTCGACCGATTTTGTGCAAACTTTACATAAACCATCTACTAAATAGTCCAAACAAAGCCTAAACATTTGGTTTAGATAGGTGAGCCCGATCTCGAGTTATAAAATTACAACGAAAAGTGGCATTGATTTTTATATATATAGATTATAGACAATCGATATTTATGGGAAATGTAAATTTACATGTTAGACAAAGTTCGTGTATTAATTTCGTAATCTTTTAATACCCATATAATTTTGAAATTAAAGAATAAACAAGCAAAAACATTAAAGAAACACGTTATTTTGGACTGGATGGAGTGATGAACATTTCAATCCGAAACACGAGAACGTATTTCGGTCTAAATATGTAGAAAAATAATTTATAACGACTTCCATATCATTCCCACAAGTTTAAGAAATCTCAAGATCGGGGGTTTTTAAAGGATTGTTGACCAGGATTCCAGTGCCAGGTTGGATGATGAATGATGATCATCGTGATGATAATGGTGATGATGATGATCATGACGATGACAATGATGTTAATGATGATGATGATCATGATTATGATAATGGTGATGATCATGACGATGACAATGATGTTAATGATGATGATAATGATGATGATGATCATCATGATGATGATAATGGTGATGATTATTATCATGATGATTGATGATCATTATCATCATCGTCATGATGATAATCATCACCATCCAATCTGGCACTGGAATCCTGGCCAACTATCCTTTAAAACCCTCTTGAGACTTTCAACTTGTGAGAATGATACGAAAGCTCTATAAATTATTTTTCTACATATTATTTAGTTGTGTACTTTAGTTAGTACTATCAAACAGATTCTCAAATGGTCTTCAACGCAAACTTCTAATCGTAAATAATATAATTTGACGCGAACAAAGCCAGCGGGACTTTACAAGTGCATCGAAACGCGTCATAAAGTTCAAAAATAGTCCCGTCTCAGAACAGTATGAAAAGTTACCTGTTTTTATTGTAACATAATAGAGCACAATACGTCTATTTACGTTAAATAAAACTATGAATAACGCCCACAGACGTCACTATTCGCACAACACAATAACGCGAAAAATTTTACCAACAAACAAATAGTATGAATAGGTAATAATATTATTTGACATACACGCCTTTATCCTCGAAGGATAAGGGTTGGCAGATGCTATGTGCCCACATTTAACCTTTTTTTAAATTTTTTTGCCCACGCAATAGGTGTTGAGGCGTGTTGAAATGGACAATTGCAGGTTGTAAAAACAAACGTTTACTTCCTTTGTCTAATGGAAGATAGACTACATAACGGCTATTTTGAATTTTCGTTACAAAATAGGCATGAAGTCTTACATATAATGAACAATTTCAAAAATTAACATAAGGTTCCCCTGTATAAAGTGACAAACATAAAAAAATAAATGTAGGTACATTACTTACATACAATATACAGAAGTCACGCTCTTTTCCTCAACGCGTTAATCGGGCGTTATTCAAATTATATTATTAAAGTGGCACATTTAGGCATTTGATTTTGTGACAAGTAATAGTTGGTGAGCCTACATCGCCGTTTTAAAATGGACAAGCGCTGGTTGCGACTACTTGCTGTAAAACTTTGTAAAGGCTTTAGTTTAGCTTAACGGCTGTGATGTTAATGACAATCAAGACGGCTTCCCTCCGAAGCACGGAAATGCTCGCAAAAGGAGCTATAATATTACAGAACTACAGTATTACAGAACACAGAGTCGGCTATAAGCGTTTTAGTATTTCCTTTCTCTAATACGCGGTGAGCCTTATTACCGTGTTGAAACGGACAAAGACAGGTTATGGTATGCATGCAAATGCACTATCAAGTTAAAAAAATCTTCACAATTAATATTCGTTTGTTCACATGTAAAAAATAACGGTTATGGACGTCATATAATTTCCACTAAACTTTAAACATACAAGGAAAGTACATTAATTCGGTGACAACATGGACGTACGTACAGGACTATACAGCGTCCTTTTTAATTTATTAAAAACCTGTTACAAGTCTTTTCATGACATTTACACTGAACAACTTTTGTTCTGCGACTTTTCATTTCCTAGCTTCATTTTCGTCTTACTCACATGCAAATAGTAATTTTGTTTGTTCTAAACGTTATACTACTACGCGGTCCAAAAGTAAATACCAAATAAAACCTATACAAATGTAGTATAAATATCTAAATTTTCTGTAGTCCCGCTTGTTGATCGATATTCTCAATTAAAAGTAATATCGGATAGGTTATAACTTGTATTTATTTCTGGACCGCATAGTAGCATTAAGATTTAGAATAAGAAAAGTAATTATTTGTATTTTTATAAGGTAAAAAAATAAAACCGCAGAACAAAAGGTGCTCAATTTCATGTAAAGAATTGGTCGGTAAAAATTTTAATACATTAAAAATCACGATGTATAGTACAAAGATATGTAAACATCTACCCTACACTCTATAAACACACTTATACTAGTTATACATACATATAATATATTAGCATTCAGTACAGCTCGTCGCAAAAAAAAATAGAAAAAATAAAGTGTTATAAACGAAACGAGCGAATAAATTTATAATAAAATCTATGATTCGATATTTTTTGAAATGAGGTACATCACTACGTTATTGTTTTTCAGTTATTTCACTACACCGAAGTGTAAAATATAGTTAAATATGTTAGAAGTTCAAAATCACACTAACATTCAAAATTATAATCTACTTATATTTAAAACTTATATCAAATCTTTACAGGCTTGTTAGGCATGAAAAATATTTTGTCTACCTAAAAAACTACTATGTTTTTTTATATATAAAATGTTATATATAAATATATAGGTATTATATTATAGATATAAAAGTTTACACACATATATGTTTAAGATGTTTTGGCTTTATAAGTTCCTTAAATGGGACTATATTAGACTATAAGCCTATGAACAAAATGACATCGTGAATTGTCCCAAGTTGAATTACCTACTTCTAGAACATTATTTATAAAAAAAAAATCTAGACAAAACACAGGCATAGGGCAAACTTTATGATTATAAGTAATTGTCTTACAAAACAATTTTCTAATACACATCCAAAGCTCAGTAGGTCCATAAATAAATACATGATAAAAATTTCACCTTCGGGAAAATAGCGTGAAACCAATACGGTAAGCGAAGACCTACTAAACACCCATAATTCATCAGTTTTATTTTTGCCACGTAGTGGTGTTGTCACATAAGAGATGGTGGGCCTAAAATGGGCATTTTGTGGCTCCCTAATTTTTAAGTCGCTATATTAGCTATTTCAGCAGGTCTTACACTCGGCTTAACAGCCACCATATTACCGGCAGCTCATAATAGAAGTAGCCTTCTACAAGTAATTTAAGTTGGAGCATTTCACAAAATAATTTTGTTCGTAAGTTTATGTATGTCCCAAAAATGGAACTGAAAAAATAAAACAAAATAAATATTCCATACTAACTATAATTATTTGCCGCATCCATAGAATCACACTCTACATAATGGAAGTGCCATGTCGAAAGATATGTCATTAGAGTACATTTCTCAAAGAGTTCTTACATTAATATTAATTGTAAGTATACTACAAAATGTTAGAAAACACCAATCTTAGAAAATTTTCTATCAATTGCTATTGACGAGGATTTTCTTTGAAAAAAAAAACAATTCGTTAGTATTTTCCTTCGTCAGTTTTCATCAATCGCAATTGACATCATGACCTCAAAATTTATTATAATTAGTAGAATCAATATAAAATAACACATTTCCAAAGAAAAAAAGATATGAAATGTTAACGATTGATAATATTTCTCTTAATATTAAAAGTTTATATTTTCAAAACTTATAATCAACTTATTTATATTTCGTAATTATATTGCAGTTTTCTTTAACAGTTTTATTGGCAGTTTCTTTTCTCATATACCTATTGTCTTGCCGAATTTGGCAGTAAATGTAGAAGCAATCTTGACATTCATAAGTGTTACTTAGTGACCTTTGAATAAAGGTCAAATCAAATCATCATACATATAAGCCCCACAAGTTGGTACAGCGCTGGAACCTTGTCATAACGACAGCTAAGTGACGTCATCGTGACGTAGAGCGAGCGCGGGCTGGCCTCGCGAAGCTGCGTACGAATTTTTTTTTAGTACTGACGACTCGACGGACATACGTCACCAAGATGGCTGCCAAGCGCAATATCAACGTGCGGGCCTTATTATATTAATTATGCGGAACAGGCTTATTCAATATATATATATATATATATATATATATATATATATATATATATATATATATATATATATATATATATATATATATATATATATATATATATATATATATTATATATATTATATATATTTGAATTGAATTACTAGATCAAAAAATATGGAACACAATCTATTACGACATAGAACGTGGCATTTTATTTTATGTTACATTATTGAAACATGTAAAATAGCATTTTTATTACTTATTAACTTTATGTATAAGCTTTGGACTTTGACGAAAAAGGTAGTTTTACTGAATTACTCAACTGTAGTTTTTATACGCATGAAAAAGACAAAATTCTTAGATACTTTTTTATACTGAATACAGATTTTATAGAAGGAAGGTTATCGAATTTGATAATAAGGTCATCGTAGGTACCTAACTATTTAGGATAAGGTTTTTGACATAATTCGTGCATCCAAAAATGGATGTGTCAAATAATCAGGCAGAATATTTCATAAAATGATGTAACGAGCGACACAGCTAGTAAAACAGCTATTACTTTCCTTTTTTAACTTTTAAAATAAAACTTGCAGAGAAAACTATGAATTAAGCTCAAATTATTACTATGAATTAAGCTCAAATTATTTATTAATTTTGTTATTGAAAAGCGTTTCCTGTTAGTTATTTAACATTATTGTAAACAAAGCTGGAAAATCCGTTATCGATAGGTGTAGGTAAATGTAACACAATTTCAACGTAACAATACGCCAATAGATTTAAAACAATACTATTCTTACAACAAATAAATAATTGTGCAAAACATTTCCTATGAAAAATGGTATTGTTTATAATCGTATATGGAAACCTATGACGTCTAACTCGGCATTATATGGATTTGAAAAGTAATAAGTATGATGTTGTGCTGTTCATATTATTCCGCTAAGGAATTTTATTACCTTTTTTGCTAAGTCGATCTTCCGTTTTTTTAGTCCCTCTCTATAAAATTGAGTGCAGAGGGGATTATGTCGAGACTTTGTCTGTAGTCTGTGACTCTGTCGCATTAAACTACGTCGCTAGGTCACGTGGATCATCTGTTCAAAGTTTGAAATAAAACAAAAATGACAACGTCAATCGGATTGAACTTTCGCAATAAACGTGTTAGAGAGGGGCAGTCGGGTGAGAACGATGTCACGGCTTCTTGTTGTCAATGGCATTTTTTAAGGCACCAAAAAATATGCATGGAGAAATTTAGAGAAAATTTATAACACTGTTGAGACGTTTTCTTCCGCGGCTCTTAAAATCTCGGCGACTCGCTAGTCGATAATATTACTTGTTATCTCAAAATTCCTTTAAATATACGCGCTACGCTGTAAATATTTATTTTAATAAGATAAATAAAATGTATTTTTTTGTCAATCTAGTTGGAATTAGTTCGAAAATTTTTAAGTTTTAGGTAAGAAAATGAAACGTTCTGAAGTGTTTCCGAAACTGAAAGTAGGAGCGCTTCGAACAGTAACATAAATATTTGTTGTACACCGCAAAAGTTCAAAAATACAACATTCTTTTTCCATAGTTCTTGCTTTGTAAAAAGCTCTATTCATAGTTGCAGCAACACTTGTTGCATCATACGTTGCGCGATACTTGAATTGTTTAACATATTTTTATTAATCAAATTTTGCACCTTTGAAAAAGTAATAATAAAAGGATTATTATAGTATATCTTTTTTTTGTTATTAAGACATATTACATTATTCCTTTTTTTTTTCAAATTTCAACACTTTCACGCGTTCGCGAGATAAAGGGTCTTGATAGACAGAGAGATGTACGTCCTTAAATCACTGTTTTTTTTTTTGATGATTTCGTCACGAAAAGTAAAGTTTATAGATGTTTTCCTATATTTGTGGTATAAGAGAATTATAATTTAGTCATATGGAGAGCTCATTACACAAAAAAACATACAACATAGAAACATCGCTACAGTAACATGACTGTGTAACGTTTAGTGTATCTTGGGAGCGCAACGATCGTTGCAATGCTTGTTGCGGCATAACGTTGCACCGCGTTGTGTGTTCCATATCTTTTCATAATTTAAAAATACACCGAAAAGAAATTATGGATTTACGCATCTCCAAAGAAAGTAGGTATCACTTGTTTGATTGCCATAGAAAAAACACTGCCAAGATCCAGATTCCGATATGTGAGTTACCTATCTCAAAAAATTATGTATTTTTCTATCCTATATTTTATTTTTTCATCCCTATACAAAAAGCACAAGTCATATTGAGAGCTAGTTACACAAATTAGACATACAACATAGAACATGATACAGTAACGTGATAGTGTAACGCTTAGCGTATCTTGGGCGCGGAACGATCGTTGCAATGCTTGTTGCGGCGTAACGTTGCACCGCGCTTGATTTGTTCCATTAGGGATGTGTGGCATACTCGGGGGTCCGGCTGTGTGGATAAATGGACAGTAGATTTAAAATTATGTAGAAAAAAATAATATACAGTATGTAGGATAGGCAGGGAGGGTGTAACACATCTAGTGTTGCAAACATTTCTAGGCTATGGTGACCACCTTCGAAAAAATGGGCAGTGTGCTTGTTCACCATATTTTTAGTACAAAAAATAAGACAACTAAGCCGTACGGATAAGCCCAGAATAAATAAAACTAACATTCATATTATTATTGACTACTTGCTCCATCCAAAAACAAATTTAAAAGTTACTTTTTGGAGTCGAAAATTACGAGAATATTCACCATAAATACGTATATGCTCGTGTACCTTACTGACATACATACACACACACACACACACACATACATATAATCACGCCTCTTTCCCAGAAGAGGTAAGCAAAGGCATTGAATTCGCCCACATTTTACCTTATTGTAAAAAATTATCCTTATTACTTCAGCAATAAGGTTCAATTTTTAATGAAGTCACTAAGTTGCGCGAAAATTTTTTCAGTCCACTCGAGGAGAAAAAATAGTAGTTTTCGATACAAGTGTGGGATTTCTGTTATTACAACGAGTTACGACAGGTGTTGACCCGAGCCGAAGGCGAGGGTAGACAGTCGGAACGAGTTTAAATAACAGTCCCACACGTTGTATTGAACAACTATTTTTAATACAGTTGCGAAAAAATTAAGCAATTTTATAAAATAATAAAAACACAACAAACCTGAATATCCAAAATGGCGCCAACCGTAAAAGAATATATACCTTCCTAAGCAGAGACTATGGCAATGCACTTCATACAGCCAACTTTTTTTATATTTATAAATTTAATTTGGCCGATACTTATATTAATTCATGCTTAAATTTTGATCAAAATTACTTTTAATCTGATATTGAAACAAGTTAGTGTCTTTTTTTAGAAATATTTGCATAAATCACAGACATTATTTTGACAATTGGGAAAGAAAACGCACGAGTGCGGGAATGGTAAAGAAAAAGCACGAGTGTGTAATAGCCCACATCCCGAACGCTATACGTCCCTGTAATACGCCACTTTTTGAGCAACTGTATTAAAATAGTAGTTTTCGATACAAGTGTGGGATTTATGTTATTACAACGAGTTACGACAGATGTTGACCCGAGCCGAAGGCGAGGGTAGACAGTCGGAACGAGTTTAAAAACAGTCCCACACGTTGTATTGAACAACTATTTTTAATACAGTTGTTCAAAAAGTGGCGTATTACAGGGACGTATAGCGTTCGGGATGTGGGCTATTACACACTCGTGCTTTTTATTTACCATTCCCGCACTCGTGCGTTTTCTTTCCCAATTGTCAAAATAATGTCTGTGATTCATGCAAATATTTCTAAAAAAAGACACTAACTTGTTTCAATATCAGATTAAAAGTAATTTTAATTAAAATTTAAGCATAAATTAATATAAGTATCGGCCAAATTGAATTTATAAATATAAAAAAAGTTGGCTGTATGAAGTGCACTGCCATAGTCTCTGCTTAGAAAGGTATTATAATCTTTTACGGTTGGCGCCATTTTGGATATTCAGGTTTATTGTGTTTATATTATTTTATTAAATTGCTTAATTTTTTCGCAAATGTATTAAAAATAGTTGTTTAATACAACGTGTGGGACTGTTATTTAAACTCGTTCCGACTGTCTACCCTCGCCTTTGGCTCGGGTCAATACCTGTCGTAACTCGTTGTAATAACAGAGATCCCACACTTGTATCGAAAACTACCATTTCAATTACTTTTAACAAGGCACGGTATGCAAGAAGACGCAGGTTCGAATCCTGCTCGAATCCGATTATATTTCCATATTTAAATTTACTTTTAATAGGTCTTTCTTACCTGAGTATGAGAATGAATAATCTCCCTCACAGATTTAGCTTTAGTAGTGTCGAGTTGTCTCTGCTGTTGTCGAATGGTCGCAGACAGTTTGTCCAAGAATGCCGGTTGCACTGCAGCGGGCATCGAACCTGGGAATATGAGCTTTAGCATGAAGATATAAAGTCGTTTTTAGGTTTGTCACATATTACATGAAAACGTAGTAGGGATGTATTAGATGCGGAAGCCCGAGCAAAGATAATAATTATAATAGTATTACATACAGATCGGCAACTCCCTGCCTCCCTCTGAGTAAGCTTCCCCATCTCCCCACCAAAGTTGATGTGTCTATTGCCGTGTCAGTACTTGAGAGTGTCACTGCGTTGCATTATACTACCTACGTACTTTGTGCTTAGCCGAGGGTAGATTTGAAAAAAAACTACCTACATACATGAGATTGCGTTCTGTTCCTTATTATTTTGTTTCCATAGCTAGTGTCCCTAGTATACTCACACACACATTGAAGCTTGATTCAAGCATTGACATTACGTGTATATTAGCGTGGGTGAAAATTTTTGTATGGAGTTTTCGCCTTGTGGCCCGAGGACAGTGTTATTAGCTTAAATTGGCAGATTAAATCGCAGTATTATAAACCTAGGTTCTTCCAACGGAGTATGAAGAGGCACATCATAAGGTCGCCAACTTGAAGGTCACTGTCTAAAGTATTGCGGACTGTGAGAGTGGTTTTCAATCGCTAGATGTCGCTGTTGCTTTTCATGAGGCTATATTCCAAAGGAAGGATTCGCAAGTACAATGTCTAACGCACTTAAGAAGTTTTTACTAAAAAAACAAGAAGCCGTGAGATCGGTCCCACCAGACTGCCCCTCTCTAACACGACTTTTGTTTTTTTTTAATTTTGTATACACTCTCAAAATGACCAGCTATTATTGTCTGCAAAATTTCAGTAAGTATTGTAAGTCACGTGGTTTTGAAGTTATGAGTTAAATGCAACAGAGTCACAGATTACAGACAAAATAATAATATGGATATAAGCCCCTCTGCACTCTATTTTATAGAGAGGGGCTAAAAGCAACAACTGCAACGCTACACTAAAGCAGTATCGGGTCCGCTATAGAGGTGTGAAATGTGTATTATACACTTACCCTTCCCCTTATGGCTCGAAACGTCGGGAGGTGAGTGCGAGTGTGACGGCGCGGGGACCGGATTCCGTCTTCCCGCTCGAGGAGATAGAGCGGGACCCAGTTTAGCGCTCAGGCTGGCTATTAGACCACCCTCTGTAACAAGCATACATATTACAGACTAGCAGACGTCATTCAGTTTTACCCGCGTAGCTCCCGTTTCCGTTGCCAAGTCGATCTACTTATATTTCAAACTTGAAAGATTTTTGATATTGATTATGGACAATTGGACACAATAAGATGTTGTTGAGTTAGCTTATTACGTAAAATTTAAGACAGAACGTCCCTTATGTAGGTATTGATTGGATTGATTGCCTCTGTGGCGCAGTCGGTAGTGATACCGCCTGCGGCGCTGGAGGTCATGGGTTCGATTCCCACCGGAGACAAATATTTGTGTGACCCATAAATGTTTGTCTCAAGAGTCTGGGTGTTTCTATGTATAATGTGTATGTATTTAAAAGTATATAATATCCGTGGTCTGATACCCATAACACAAGCAGGTTATTCCTAGCTTACTTTGGGATCAGATAGCATTGTGTGAAGTGTCCAATAATATTTATTTATTTATTTATTTATTTATTTACTGTATAAAATAAAAAATAACCGACTTGGTAGTTACATGAATCTCACTACTTTTTACGGTAGAAGAAACGAGTTGCGAGACTTGGTTTTTTTTTTTACAAGTATTGTTTTTGATGGGATCTCATTTCTTTTTGCATTGTCGTTGTGTACATATCAGCGTCAATGAAGGTTTCTTCGCGCCTGTCACAAGTATACAATTGCAACTCATCCCAATCCGCTACCACATACTCAACTATAGCAAGTCTAATATCCCAAAACGACTCAATATTGCTGTACATAGAGTATGACAGAGAATGATATAAGCATGAACCATCACCTGGTCTAGAGACTAACCAGTGTAGGCAAAATCTTTTAGGTTTTAAATTTACAAACATTTGTCTACTGCAGATATAACTTTGTAATTCTCTGAATTTATATGGGATTACAAAGTTGTGTATGCAGTTGGTGAATCCAAAAACTGGACCGAAATTACAGAATTTTTGAATTTTTCCTTGTTTTGTACACTAAACACTACAAAGCATTCTTGGTTCTATGTCCACTAGAAGTACCTTAGAATTTTGATAATCGGTCAGTCAGTGAGTGAGTGACTACGAATTTTTAAGCAACTTTCGACTAGTTATAATTCTTAAACTACCGGTTCAAACTGAACGAAATTTGAAATATACCGTATTTAAGCAGAGTTCACTTAGTAACTAAAAATTCGAACTTCTAGCCTTATCCACACCGAAGTTATAGGGGGTCGAAAATGGCCTGAATGGGTTCAAGAAAAGATAGTACGAGATCGACTTGGTCATGGTCAGGGCACTCCCGTGCCCTCAGATAATTATATTGTTTGAGAATACAGCTGAGCAAGTAGATCATTTCCTTCCTATATAGTCAATCAGAGTTTTACTAAGTGAATGTAGGTGAGTTCTCGAGTGAGTAGGTAAGTGAATGACTTACGGTCAGCAAGCGCCAGATGTTTATGTCGTTCAGCGGAGTGTGACCTGGCGGCTAAGCCCCGCCTTAAAGCCAGAGGGCTAAGCGCGTCGGCTCGGGCTAAGCTGTTGAAGCCGGCGATGATCTCTGAAGGCTGCGCGTAGATCGTGCTTTCCCGGTACTTCTTTTCTTGTTGTAGTTTTAGACCTATTGTAGGAACAATATTTTTCTTAATACCAATCTTATTAATCTTATCTTATTCAATAACATAAATGAGAAAGTTTGTGTAGATGTCTGACTGTGTCGATATTTGTTACTCTTCGCGTGAACGGATCTGGCTGAAATGGATATATTAAGATCCGGAATAACACATAGACTTATCCCAGGAATAGGTTTCCGTGGGAAGCGAGATCGGAAACAAAATAAACGTGTGTTAGTGAGTATGCAAACACTTGAAACTAGAAAATCTCACTGAATCATTATGTTATTTAACACGGTGATGATCAACTAATGAAAGTTATTTTTTTGTGTATCTACATTTCTTACAAAATGACATTCTATTCGACTAATATCTATACTAATATTATAAAGAAGTAAAGTTTGTGTGTTTGTTAAATTGTAAGGGGTAATCTCGGGATCTACTGAACCGATTTTAAAAATTCTTGCACCAATAGAAAGCTACGTTATTGTGGAGTGTCATAGGCTATACAGCATCACGCTACAACGAATAGGAGCGGAGCAGATATAGTAAATGTTTCAAAAACGGCGGAAAAGTTATTCCTTTTGAGAGCTTCGTTGCGTGTACTGCGTAAATATTTATAGTTATGTATTGAATATTAACGAGGAGACGCTACGGGAGTAAACGCAACGCGACGGGAGTAAATGCGACGGGAATAGGTACCTAATACTCTCTCTTATGTATGTGGCGTAAACTAAGTTGCGCGTGTCAGCTAGTAATATTATAAAAATGTGAAACTTTGTCTAGATGTCTGTTACTCAATCATGGTCTAACGGCTGGACGGATCTGGCTGAAATTTATAACAGGGTTAGATTGTAGTCTGGGCATAATAAGTTAATATTGCGACGGAACCTTGTCACAATAACAGCTAAGTGATGTAATCGTGACGTAACGCGAGCGCGGTCTGACCTTATGAAGCTGCAATAGTAGATTGTTAACCGAGGGTGGAAAGAATCAATTCCCCAGCGAGGGCGGCTATAGTCCGAGTCGGAATTGATTCTTTTACCCGAGTTAAACACTCTACTTTTCATTTCAAATACGAGGAAAATAAAACTAATAATAAGATTCAAACCTTACCATAAAAGATTATTACCAATTGTTCTGAATTCTGTTACAGATAAAAAACAACTACATTATGTCGACTTTTTAAATTTTAAATATGGAACTCACCGCGTTGCAGAGATTACTGGCCCCATACACGTACCTACAATATTATTGACTCAATAATATTGCCACAATATTTATTTCCATCCGAATATAGTCTGTTCAAACCTCAATATTACCCATATATACACGTTGAATTTATTGCTATATTGATCAATATTATTGTACGTGTATGGGGCCGGAAGAAATTTTTGCTAAGTTCACACTGGCTGTTTGGAAAGTCGCATGGCCGCAGAATTTTTTTTTACACATATCTCTTCACTATCACAGCTAACCTGTCAGCAGTTCTATTTTTAAAGTTCATTATCATCCTTGGGTGGGAAGTAATTTGTATGAGTTTTTCCCTCCCTAGGGAGGGAAACAGCATTTTCCACCCAATAGTCAGATCAAGAAAACACTATTTTCCGAGTATGAGAAATGAAAACGGTATTTTTAGCTACTGACGACTCGAATTCGCATACGTCACCAAGATGGCCGCCAATCGCAATATCAACGTGGGGGGCTAGCAGATTTTTTACTCTGGGAATATATGTTTCCATGGAAAGCGGAAACGGAATTCGAATTCCATGCAGACGAATCCAGGAGTTTTAGCTAGTCTAATATTATTATAGTGTTTATTAAACATACCAGTCTGTCCATAATGCGATTCATTGGAGACCCTCTGACCAAAACTGGAGAAGGAATTATTGTCTCCGTAGCTCGGGGTGGAGGGGCTGGAGCCGTGGGGGGAACCTCGACCCTCGCTGTACATACCTCCTGTGGAAGGAAGGGATTATGTTATATGCTGTTATGGAATCCTATCAAAAAAGGCAGATGTGAATTGGCTTTGTGAAAAGAGGGTTCCGTACGAATAAATAAGTTTTTCAAATTTTTCAACCCGCCCATTCTACCAATATTAACGCCAACAACTAGTATTTTCGATCCTAGCAAAATATGTCAAGAGGTTACCTGGTAGAAATCTTTTTAGCGATAAGGCCACCCACTGTAGTGATATTTTATATCAAAATTTATATTCTAATACTATATATTAGCTTTCAATAAATTATATCTATACTAATATTATAAAGAGGAAAGGTTTGATTGTATGTTTGTTTGCATCAAATAGGCTCCGAAACTACTAAACTGATTTGAAAAATTCTTTCACTGTTGGGAAGCTACGCTATTCCTGGTGAACATAGGCTATATTTATTCCCATATTCCCACGGAAACAGGAGCTACGCGGGTAAAACCGCGTGACGCCTGCTAGTTATTTTAAAAAGTGAAAAAAGACAACGTCAGACGGGACCACGTCTGAACCAAATATTATGAAAATGTCAGCGTATTGATTGCTTTAAATATTTATTAACATAATTTTATGCATAAAAAAAAACCAACTCACCCGAACTGTCCCTCATCAAATCCGAACTGGAACTATTCAAGCTATTCTTCCTAACATACATAGAATTCTCCACATAAGCCATTATACGATGACCCGTCTGTCCATATATCGGGTTCAAGTTCCCGGTGCTATTTAAACTGGTGTTCGAAGAAAAATTACTTTTCGCTTGGTGGAAAGTACTGAGCGATTGTGTAGGCGATTGTGGGTTAGCATTATTTTGATTTTGATTTTGTAATTGTTGTAGGTTTCTGCGAACGATGCCGGGGGAGGCTGGCATGTGTTTTAGTTCGGTAAGCTGTTTAACTGTTTCTGCTACGTTGATGTGAGCTGGAAAGGAATAATCAAATTTCATGAGTTTGAATTTAAATTATAGATTGGTTTGGAGATGTGCTGTAAAAATAAAACGTTATAATACACGTCCAAAGCACCAGGTAGTTAACACAGTCAAAACCAATCTATTTTAACACAGCAATTAGTCAGCAGAGCGATTGTAATACTATTGGGGATGCAAACGTCAATAGCTACGATTATCACTATTGATCAAGCGGACCGAAAGCTTGCCTACTACCTTAATTGTAAATAAATAAAAAATGTGAGTTCTCACGAGAAGCTTGGCAAATGGCACATTGAAATTATTTTGTAAAAGTCATTAATATGCATACAGATACCTACTTAACGCCGGAGACTAAATTATGGCATATTGAAAATATGACAAATTCCCATTCCCAGTTTCCAATTTTTAAAAGTGAATTATTATTATTTTATAAGTGATAGTCATGATGATAAATACTTATTTCCAAATTCTATTTCCCGATTCTCAATACCAATAGAAATTCAGTTCTTGTAGTGTCGATCTCTACATGCCAAGAATCTGTTACTCGGTTATAGGTTGTTTTAAAACAAAAAAGAAAAACACATAAAGAAAACTCAAAACAACAAAATAAAACCAAAATGGTGTATATACAATCGTTATAATCACCGCCTGTAGCGTCGTCCGGCTGCAGCAGGAAGGCGGGCGGGGGAGGCAGGTCTGCTTCTGAACCCAGCTGGGATGTCTGAGAGTTGCTCTGGAACACATGACGGCTTTAATTAGAACTTGATGATGTTCACTTTAAATTCAGTACCTGTTCCCACTTCCCGTGGGAACGTATTCCTGGGAGCCTATGTGTAATTACAAACTATAAGCTATCTCTGTATCAAATTTCAGCCCAATCCGTTCAGCGGTTAGAGCGTAATTGAGTAACAAACATTCAAACATCTTCACAAACTTATCTATTCTTCTTCTATTCTTATTCTATTATTATTCTATCTTATCTTCATAGACTACAGACAAAGTCTCGCCATAACCCCTCTGCACTCTATTTTATAGAGAGGGGCTAAAATGATCGTTGGATTCACTTCCCAAAACTAGACAGAAATTCTGTATGTATCTTAAAAAAAGAATATCCATTTAAAATAATGATGGTGATATGATGATGAATCAATAGCGTCAGTAATAAGTTCTATTTGTACCATTTGGGTACGGAACCCTAAAAATGAGTAATACCAAGTTACCTGTGAATACGGCGGTCGTTGCGGCCTCGATATAGACGAAGACCTTCGCACTGGCGGCGGTGGCTTGCCCAGGGAACTGGATGAACCGCGCCTGGACCATACTGACGCTGAAATGGAACATTATAGTACTTATTTATAAGGAAATCTATCAAACTAGCCTATCAGATTTGACTAAAGGCCTAAGGACAGTGGGGAGGGGAGGGGGGAGACTGTTCACCATCCTAACAGAAGCAGACCTAAGACGATCAAAACAAACATCCAAAAATAAATTTATTTTACTTAGGTATTATACAGATGCACTTGTAAAACGTCCTGATTTCCTGAATATAAACCAATTCAAACGCGATTGTGACGTGAGAATTTCAAGGCCACGTCACGCCCCAAGAAGCTACCCCCCAACCGCTGAATACACAGGATAGCACCCGAACCCTTAGGTGAGATCGAGTGGTAACTAAAGTGTCGGGAATCCTGGGACATCCTACCGAGGGCTTACCCGGGGCTCCCAGCCGTAGACAGTTGGAAGGCATCGGGTGTTTTTAAGCGGTAGGAGTCCGGCATGGAATCGATGAAGGATTTTCCCTCACGTTAAAAAAAAGTGTGTGCGCGTAACCTTTACACGCGATTGAAGTAAAACTTCTTTGCCATTGACGGTATCAAATGTTATATTAATAGCATTCAATAGTAAGCGTTACTTCAAAAAATCTGAGTTACTACCTAGTCGCGCCTAAAGAAGCTTAACTGCAAAAAAAGACACTGGGACATCCTTCCGAGACTACCAGCCTTAGGCAGATAGAAGGGCATCATGTGGTTTAAGTCGGTAGGATGCGTGGTATTCATGAGAATTTCCATACGTCAAAAATGTCTATCGCGGTCCTCAGGGGATACACGGTACGTCACGGTACATACTGGATTTTTACTTGGCTTTAATTTTGTTCGCCTTTACTAAGTGTGTTAGTCTGAAAGTTCACGCTTTACAGGTGAGGCTGGCTTGGGTCTTAAACTCGGTAGGCTTCATGGCACCATTGATTACGTAAAGCATTATGAATTTACTGCCTGTGGAGTAGTCGGTAGTAATACCGCCAGCCACGCTGGAGTTCCTGGGTTCGATTCCTGGGTTGGTTCAAATATTTGTGTGATCCACAAATGTTTGTTTCGGAGTTTGGGTGTTTACTATGTATAATAAGTATGTTTACCAGTCGTCTAGATCCCATAGCACAAGTTTAAGCTTAATTTGGGCTAGAAGATGTTGTGTGAGAATGTCCACAAATATTATAATATTTATTTTATAAAAAAAAAATCACCTCGCTGTGAGTCATTCTAGCTTACATTTACCAAGTCTGGAATACAAAATGGGAACAAAAAAAAAACAAAATTACACAGCTATCTCACCGGTCATAGACACTGGCCTACGCTTAGGTACAGCAGGTTTCTTCCCAATTGTCGCGAACGCCGGGGTCTCGCTCGCTTCGTCCAAAGACCTCACGGCCTCCTCCAGGCTGCCGAGAGATATAGAGAAACTCTCTCTGGCGGCCGCTACGGAAGCGTCGCTGTCGCGGCGGAGCGTCACGATCTCTGATTCGACTAAGCGGAGCATGCGAAGCGGGGTTATAACAAAAAATTCAACAAAAAAAAATGTAGAAAAATAAATGGGAAAAAAGTATTTTTAGAAAAGTTTAGAACATAGTAAAAAAATCTGGCTGACACTCTGTAAAATATATCATCATTTCTGTGACTGTTAATATGTAATGTATGTAATATGTAAACAAAATTGACTTTTATGTCAAAGGCATAAAGTTGTTATTTACAGTTTGCACCTCTGTGTTCTCACTCTCTGCATTCTAACCAAAAAAGCTTTAATTCCTTTGACATAAAGTCTATTCTTGTTTACATTTGTAGAACTGTCACAGAGATAAAGCTATATTTTACAGAGTATAATCGCAAATTCTTGATCCTCCAATTTTAAAATTTGCTACCAAATTAGGATATTATTTTGTTTATTGGTTATTTTGCTTTATTAATATCACTATGGAGACATCTAGTATACAAATTGTAAAAGGTTTATCGCTCCAGATTTTCGAATTTACTATTCTTTTTACAAAATTTAATAAGGACACTTGGAGAAAGGCAATCAAAAATTTAATGTAACTCAAAAATAATTTAACTCATAGGAATACAGAAAACTAAAAATAGAAACAAATAAAATTAGCAAAACGCATATCTACATACAACTGTCTAACATTGAGCTACAGACACACAAACATACACACTGCTTATCTAATTTAAACTTTAAACACATAGCGATAGAGAACATAATCAAACAAATAATGATATGAACGCATTAGAGTTATTTTGCCTTTTTCAGGGCATTATTTTAGGACTGGTGACTGTAATTATATCTAAGAAAAAATATATTCCCACGGGAAAAACATTTGAACGATAGCCAAATTTAACACGCGCATTCTCCTATATAAATGTGTAAGTCTGTCTGTCTGTTACGCTTTGAAGCCTAAAACCTCTGAACCGATTCAGATGATTCACTTTTTTTTTCATAAGAATGGGCTACTTTTTATACTGGGACCAAGTTATTGTGGGAAACTGGAATGGACGCAGACGGGTGTATGAAACTAGATAACCCTACCAACTTCATTTACGTCACATAAGAGAGAGAGAAAGATAGAAGAGAGAGAGAGAGAGAGAGAGAGAGAGAGAGAGACAGAGAGAGAGAGAGAGAGAGACAGAGAAAAGTGTACTTATACATGATGCTCCAAGGAGTTTGTTCGAAACTGGCGTGTTCGTTTATCATAAAAGAGCTTAAGGAATCCGGGACCTAAGCATTATCGCGGAAATACTCATAAGTTGTTTATAAAACACTGACTCAGTCACACTACGAGCAGTTCACAAAACAGTAACAACATGTCCTTTCAATCAAAACAACAAGAAAACAAAATTAGAACACATTCTACACACTAATGCGTTCATAATATCTATACACACACAACACACATCACAACAACTAATCGAATCAAACTAAAAACAACTTTAAGCACTTGTAAATAAAGTTCAATCTCACCGTCAGCATGCTGTGCTTGGTGCTGGTGGCCGTGGTCTTCAGCGGCGAAGGCGCCTTGACTGCCGTACCCACTCGAGGACTCTAGAGATGACTCGCTCGCACTACTCTCTGAGCATACCTGGAATACCAATACATGGGAGTTTTTGAATAATTTGTTGTGAAGGTCTAATAAGGCTTCACGGAGAATATTGAAGTTTAGCAGACTTGCAGTTAGAGCGGTTTCATTGACATGCGGTTTCTCACATGCGCCTACGGTTGTGGACAGTATACTCTATGGTTCTAAGAGGAGTTTCTGGAGCGTGTTTCTACAAGCACGCGGTACGGAACCACAGATATAGGTGCTGTTCACAAACGAAAGCTGGTGAGAAACGGCATGACAATAAAACCGCCCTTATAGTGGAAAGTCGGCCCCAACTGGTTTGGAAAAAGGTTCAGTGGACGATGGTGAATACTAGAATTTGTACGACAGGTATTGTAGTTTCCAAAAGATGAAAGAATTTTTCAAATCCATTTAGTAGTTTTCGAGTTTATTCATTACAAAGATAGAAAATTTTCCTCTTTATAATTATTGGTGTAGATGTAGATAAGTAACGAAATAGTTACCTTGAAATTACATAGCTGATTAAACCGTAATATAAAGAACTGTACTGATGCTGAGCAAAACAAACCCACAAAAATGCTTCCACTGTACTTAACATAATGTCAGGAAATCTTCGCATCACAGTTCTAATGTGGTAGGTAGCATCCTTAGAAGACTGTTGGCATTGAGATTAGAATTAGAATCGTTTATCCTAATATTCCTATTAATATCATAAATGAGAAAGTTTATGTCGAAGTGTGGTTATTTGGCTATTTAAATGTTTGTTGCTCAATTGGACCTACTCCAGAGATTGTCTCACAGCCCAGATTTCACCTTACCAGAGCTAACGGCGACCCGTGTAAGCCCTATCTCGGGATGCCACTTTGCAGGTCGTAGAAATACCGTGGTGGTTTACTGGGTTTTCGTTGGTTTAACAACGGGCATGCTACTGACAACTGGAACTAACAGCTCCAAATCGAATTGCCACAAAGCGGTCACACGTCTATCAGGAATTCTGGGACCACCTTCCGAGGGCTTACCCAGGCTTCGACCCGTGTAGGCAGTCGTAGGAAACGCTGTTTATTAAGCGTGGAAATCCCGCATAGCATCCATAAGGGATTTTCACGCTTAAAAAACAAGCGGTTATACATTCCAGGACCTTTTTTTTATACCACTAAAGTGGCAGACAAGAATACGGCCCACCAGAAGGACTGGCGGTCACCGCAGCCTATGAACGTTTGCAATATCAGAAGCGCCACACTCGCGCTGCCGACCCTGTAAAAACGTTCTAAGACCCCTTTTGAAGAACCCCATACCACTAAACCCCATACTATGCCCTAAGCTATGACAGGTCGGTTTTCCCAAACGCCTGCGTTTGCGACCTGCCATAGCTTAGGGCAGTGATCGTTTACAGGGAATTATTTAGATATTATGACTAAGAGTGCTTCATTATTTATTATTAATAATGTAAATATTATAACGGCACAATAGTGCTGGAACTTATTGTCAATGGAGGGCGTACCAAAATGTATTCACATTGTTAGTGTAACGTATTTAATCAAAAGGTTTTATGAACGCGAAACAATGGATGAAGGCATGAAGAGTTATAACATACTGCGACGTGGTTTGATACTTACGGAAGTAAAATATTTTATTATTGACCAGGTACTAAGAAGGATCCTTAGGCGTTCATAAAGTACTTAGGGACCCAAGTTATTTTACCAACAGACGCTTAGGATTAGGAAGGACAAGATTTTTTTATCATTAGTAGAAAAATAAACAAATCAATAATAAAAACTCAGCTATTCAAATATAGCCTTTGGATAATTAAAAATTTACTACTAAAACCTGATCAGTGAAAAGACAAGATTGTGCAGAGAAAGAACCAAATTTCTTAGTGTCATTGTGGGAATCAAAGTAACAAGTGATCGAAATACGACTTCTATTAATACTAACGAACATGGAGCTAAACACATAAATCTTCTTATCGAGAACTTTACACAACTACTTTCGAACGCACCCGCACGTGCGGTCACGAGCTGTGCACAATCGTCGTTATTGAGCTGCATTCCACGTACAAAGAAATCATCGCGTTTCGTCAGACAAACACCCGTTCGAAAAAAATATTTTAGAAATATGTAAGGGTAGCTTGCTTTAAAGCCATATTAAAATTGCGAGATAAAGTCAATTAGCGTTCAATATCTGCCAAAACTCAAGTTTCGCGTGAGAAAATTTTGTCGGTCTTGAGCATGATTCGAGCTTGCGTTTTCTGGCATACTGTGCTATTAAGTCACTACTACTACTCTTAACCGACTAATTCTTTCACCTCATAAGTCTTGGGGCGATTGCAATTATCTTTCACACAACCAATCAATCAATCAAATCAGCCTATGGCAGTCCACTGCTGGGCGTAGGCCTCTCCCAATTAACGCCACAACACGGTCCTGCGCCTTTCGCAACCAGTCTCAGCCTGCGACCTTTTCCAGATCTAATACTCTATCTTTCACACGTTCATTCAAAATTATCTGTCAAAACGATCAAAAGTACACGGTCGCGCTACAAACATTATCATCAATGAGTATACAAAGCATTACACTACGCTCAAGCGCAGTATTAGCCCGCATGCGATGCAATAAAACGCATTACAGTCTGACCGCCGAACAACGTGTGTTACCAAAACATTTTCTTGTACAGTTCACGTAACTAGTGCGGTACGACATGCTCGGGAACGCAGTTAACATCATTATTCATATACTGTGAGTATTTGTATCAGTTTTCATTGATAATAGCGCTATATACAAGAATCTTGGTATTTCATAACTGTTACAGATTTACGTCATACGTATTGAGATTATCAATTGTATTATGTAGTGTAGAATTTACTACGGCTATACAAAAAGACTGTAAAAAATCTTTTGACATGAAAAATCAGCTGAATGATCGAATCCGATAAAATTCTCTTGGGTTGAAAGATCGAAACTGATGTCTGCTGATTTTCCTAGCTAGACTAGCCACAATTCCATACGTTCAAGTACAACTGATAAAGTGTGGGCATAAAATATGCATCTCCCTCTTATTAACATCATCATCTTAAGCTATTGAGATTCACTGCCTATATAACCCATGTAAATCTCCACTAAAGATAGCAACAATATTCCGTCCTACACCGCCCAAATTTGATAAGTTCTTGCTATCTCTATGAGGTCATTAATCACATTACAGCAGGTAGACCTTTTACGAAGCAGTCTAACTCCAGATGCTGAAAGATGCGGTGTGGGTCACACGCTGCGTCTTCGGTCGTACAGTCGCAGCTAGGGGACATTTAGAGTGCCTTTCTACTAGCGATGTGGATGCGTTTGAAATGCAACAATCACATTCGTCGGTCGCACAAATTGACAATAAACGGTCATCGTTGCTTGTGGACCGACGAAATATGTGATTGGTGCACATAGCACAGCTCTGGTGAAAAGGCACCCTTATGCCCCATTAGTCCTAGCCAAGCCAGTCTAATGGCAGAGGCAATAAAGCTAGGCGATTCTATGGTCCCTTTATCTCTTTCCAAAGTACAGTCGTCACTAAAGAACAGTTTTGCTCCATTAGTCCTACTGTATGTAATGTGCACTGGTCATGGCCACTGCCATATAAGCTAGGCTATTCTTTGGTCTACTAGGCTGTTACTCCTGTTACTCCTCTATATCCCTCTTCATTATCATCACGATGCCAATAGTATAAGTATTACCATCAAGCTTTTCACTGAAAAATTGTAATCATATTTCTGTTTTACGAGTATTTGATACGTCATCTGGTATTTATCAACTTGATGCTGATAATAATGACAGCAAGTGATTAGTACTGTTTATCAAGCAGAACTATTATCGTGCCAGTGCACATTCCCACTAAAACCGCTCGCAGCGCAGCCTCGATAACTTCCAGTTTTGTAGAATCTGCAGTAAGCAACTTTTACTATTGGATGGGATATGACCACTTTGCGACATTTATTTGCGAGCGTTTCCTTGCTTCGAAATGCACGTTAAGCCAAGCCTAATAAGTGGCTTGAAAATTTTCAACAGTGGACCATCACAAGCAGTGCCTGTGTCGGACGCGCGTGTGTAGCGCCTCTGGTGTTGCAAACGTCCATAGGTTACGTTACCAAGCATCAGGTGGGCCTTAAACTTGTTTGCTGCCTATAGTATAAAAAAATCGCTTATAGACCCCGAATTTCCTCCTGAAAGTTTCTACAACTTGCCCAATAATATTAGCAACGAACTGCTCAGTGGTATCATACCCAGGTCAGCACACAAACAGATTGTACCGAGGCATGTTTATCACAGTAACGGATATTAGTGAGATTGATTTGAGCGTGACTCAGACATTATAGGCTTACCTAGAAATGCTCTTAACCAGTTGTTTCAGTGGAAACGATTGATTTCTCAAGTTCTGCACTATAAAACTAATTGTTTTTAGTTTCTATCATTTATCAGTAAAATCTACAAAGATAGTTCGGCTCTGCTTAAATTGATTGAAATAAATTTGAATTTAATTGAATTTGAATTGAATTGCTTTCGACCTTCAGGTCGCTTTAATTTTGGATTGAGAGTCTTTTAAGACGGTGCAGTATACTCGAAAGAATTGTCAATTAATTCACGCATTTTCAAAAGGGGTCTTAGAAGGCTTTTACAGGGTCGGCAGCGCAATGTCCATAGGCTGCGGTAACTACCAGTACCTCTGGTGGGCCATAATCTTGTATGCCATGGTATAAAAAGTCTAATGTATCCTAGTATTATAAAGAGGAAAGATTTGATTGTTTGTTTTCATCGAATAGGCTCCGAAAATACTGAACCGATTTGAAAAATTCTTTCACAGTTTCCCAACAGTAAAAACAATTTTCACAGCTATACTTTCCCCGGTGAACATAGGCTATATTTATTCGCGTATTCCCAGGAGCTACTCGGGTGAAACAGCGTGACGGCCGCTAGTTCTTAAAATAAAAATCATTTGAAATGTTAAATAGTGTAAAGTGTAACATAATCGTTGTGTTGTTGTTAATACGCGAAATAGACCGGAAAATCATGGCTAGACTGCCGGCGATGGACGATGGCCATCAGGGTGATAAGGGGATACCGCACGCTTCCAGGTCCCATGGTGGGTCCCGGCTGGACCTGGAAGCGAGAGCCCTTGCGTCAAAAGGCCTGCGTCTCGAGAAATCGAGGCCCAGCGGTCCCTGCTCCACTAGGAAACCGTAGAGACGTGGAAGGTACGACTTGAGCAACCGTCAGCCCGGTCATGGACGAGTGGCTAGAGAGGAGACACGGTGCTCTTTCCTACCGGTTGACACAGATGCTTGCCGGGCACGGTAGCTTCGGTAGGTATCTGTGGCGAAAACACCGGGAAACCACGGCCGAGTGTCAGCACTGCGAGGACCGCAGCGATGACACGGCGCTCCACACGCTTGTGGAGTGCACGGCGTGGGCACAACAGCGCCAGGTCCTCGTAGTGGGTCTGGACGTGGACACTCTCTCGCTCGAGACCATGGTGCGAGCCATGCTCTCCAGCGGGAGTAAGTGGGACTGCGCCGCCTCCTTCTGCGAGCAGGTCATGCTCGCGAAGGAGGCGGCGGGGCGGGAACGGGAGAGAACTCTTCCACCCGAGTTCCGCAGTCGGCGGCTTGGGTGCCACCGACGTGGCTTCGCCGAGGACTATCGGCCTCCATGACCGGGGGTCTGAGGCCGGTGAGAGGGTCGCTCACCGTCCTTACAGAAGCAGGTCCATGACGGCAGCGTGACGTGAGGAACTCACGCACGCCCACCCTTAGAAGCGGGATCACACCCGAAACCCCCCAAAAAAGCGGGATAGCACCCGAACCACCCCCTGAGCGAGGCCGCAGTGGCGGCCGTGGGTCTGTTGGGAGTCCTGGGACATCCTTCCGAAGGCTTATCCGGGGCTCCCAACCATAGGCTGTTGGGCGTTACGTGAGGTTTTTAGTCGGTAGGAGTCCGGCATAACATCCATGAGGACTTTCCGTCACGTTAAACAAAAAAAAAGACCGGAAAATCATAATATTAATTGTATAAGTTGTACATTTTCAAATTAGTGTTTCTTCTTTGTTACAGGCTAGCGTTTACTGTACAAATCAGTCAATCATGGTAAGCAACCTGCATCTATTTAACAAGAAGCCGTTAGACGGTCTCACCCGACTGCCCCTATAACGTATATCGTGAAAGTGAAAGTTCAATCCGATTGACGTCGTCATTTTTGTTTTATTTCAAACTTTGAACAGATGATCCACGTGACCTAGTGACGTAGTTTAATGCGACAGAGTCGCAGACTACAGACACAAGTCTCGACATAAGCCCCTTCGCAATCTATTTTATAGAGAGGGGCTAAAAGTACATTTATAACTCGCTGTGATCTATCCAAAAATCCTAGCAATTATGAATGTCAAACCGTCATTCAGATGATCATTCTATTATTATTTATTAATGACACTGAATTAGCATTTAATTTTATATTGCTGACCAAGAAAGTGAGGCCAAGAAAGCAACTACCAACTCCAAAAGTGAATAATGTAACGCGGCAGTGCTAAGCACCGTACACACGTTAAAAAAAATTTACCGTGAATAATGTCATCATATTAGGGCGATATTATCTCCCTCAACGAATAGGTATTGCTATAGGTAATATACTGTCTTATTTAGATTTAGTTTCGTATAGATAGTTATAATTTTATTTCAAACAAATATTTCAGTCCACTAAACGAGAGAGCGGAAATGAAAGCCGCATACAAGTCAGGAGAGATCCAGGACCAATCGGCGCCTCTAACGTTAGAGAAGATCAAGACCAAGTTGAAACAGAGCGAGATCTTCGACTGGCAAGACCCAACTCTTACTGAACGGGAGAAGAAAGAGATGGGAAAGCTGTTTGATGCTGTCGAAATTGTGGTAAGTCAACTATTGATTTGAATACTACTTTATTGTAAGATATGTAAAATGTATTTTGAACGTTGAGGTTGAAGCCTACGGGAGTACTTTTACTGAGCCCTGTAGAATAAAGCTATGTCTACCAAAGGGACTTTGGAATATTTTTTATCAGGTTACCTTTACCTACATTAAGTACATAGATATGAGTAGTAAGGATTAAAGCTCGGCATAGTAAATCTTCTGTTAATATTATTAGTATTATAATGGTACAATGAATTTATATGTTAATTTGCCTTAGTGGCCCAGTGATGAATATGTGCCAGTACTGTGCTACGGTATCGGGTTTGAATCCCAAATCGGAACAAATATTTCTGTAATCCCTTAACGCGAACCCTTACCTTCTCATAATATACGTGCATTTACATTATTATTTATTAGTTGCCTAGATCTATCATCTAATATGCCTCTGCCTACCCCTTCGGGGATAAAGGCGTGACCATATGTATGTATGTATGCCTAGATCTCATAGCACAACAAAATTAATATTACAGGCCACTTCAAGAAACCGGCAACCGAACAACGCCCAAGCTACTTTCTCTTCTCTGAGGCTGGTCGAGAGAGTCGTCAAGAAGCAACTCAAAGAGGGACAAATTTCCGAAACGCTTGCAGCCAAGTTTAACTGGGATAAAATGTAAGAATAATTGTAATATCTGTAGATACTCGTCAGGTGAACCACGTTTATAAGTCGCATAGACAAACTTCGCCTGCTGAGAAGAGAGTAAGCTAACGCCGATAGTAACTATTACCAACGCTGTTGAAACACCGACTTTATTGCGTTACATTAAGATTGAAAATGCAACAAATCCAAAGAGTAGTGCTATCTCGCTCATTGTTTCATTTCATTTCATTGCGCGCAGGCGGCAACCAATGGTAGGTGTAACTTATAAACGTGGTACTACTGTACTACGTCAAGATTTTGACTCTCTCGGTGGCGTATTCGGTAGTGCAACCGCCTGCCGCTCTGAGGTCCTCGATTCCAGGATCGGTCCAAATATTTGTCTGATCCACAAATCTTTTTTCGGAGTTTGGAATTTTTTCTATGTATAATACGTATGTACTTAGAAATATATACGTATGTCTATCAGTCGTCTAGATCCCATAACACAAAATTAATATTAACTTAATTTGGGCTAGATTGATGTTGTGTTTATTTATTAAGTTAATATTTATTGTTGCTTCTACGTTTACCAGATTCACAATTTCTTTATTCGGTTGCTCCCTGAGATCTTTTCAAGGTCTTCAATCAAATCAATTCAAATAAATCAAAAAGACATTTTAGCGATAAGACCGCCCTTTGTACAATATTGTGTTTAATTTTTTGTAAATAGTTTTAACGAGGTGTACAAATAAAGTTGTATTCTATTCTATTCAATCCATCAGGTTAGGGTACGTGGTGATACATTACATTTAGAATAGAACAATTTCGCAATACGATCCATTGCGTAGAGAAGGAAAACTCCGGAACTACTGAACAGATTTGAATACTATCTATCCCCGGATGAAATAGACTATATTAGCCCCTCTCTATAAAATAGATTGCCGAGGGGCTTATGGCGAGACTTTGTCTATAGTCTATGACTCTGTTGCATTATATTCCGGCACTAGGTCACGTGGATCATCTGTTCAAAGTTTGAAATAAAACAAAAATGACAACGTCAATCGAATAGAACTTTCTTTTTCACAGAGGGGCAGTTGGGTGAGACCGTCTCCCGACTTCTTGTCTTTATTCCCGCATTCCCACGGCAACGGATTTTACGAGGGTGAAACGGTTTCA
Organism: Miltochrista miniata; assembly: GCA_933228765.1. NCBI lineage: Eukaryota > Metazoa > Arthropoda > Insecta > Lepidoptera > Erebidae > Miltochrista > Miltochrista miniata. The sequence continues at coordinate 19,935,026 of OW121773.1, forward strand.
ATCTTCACCCTCGTAAAATCCGTTTACCTATATGGTTTCAGTGAAACCACGTGAGGTCAAAGACTTCTATATAAACTGAGGTAGACATGCCCTACGCACCGATTTTTGAAACCTATAAACTGAGCTAATTAGCAGCGTTGCTCGCACTGCTGCACTGTAGTGAGTCAAAACTTCGAGAGTACTCGGCTTGCAATCGGAGTCCATGCGTCTTCTCTTTTACTTTTGTTCTTTTCGTATATTGCTATTGTGGTGACAATTACGTAAATATTATTTATAAGTGAGTGTAGTCTTAGCAATGTGTGTGTTTGAGGATTGCTTTTGAAATCTCGTTTGTTAGAGTACGGCGCGTCTACCTCAGTTTATATAGAAGTCTTTGCGTGAGGTCCGTTATTCTACTAATAATACAATTTAGTGTTCATTTTATTTTCAGATCGACCAGAACACGACGAGACAAACCAAACTACGTCTTCGACAAAACTACGAATATGAGAAATTTTATTCTATAATGTTTATAATAATATACTTAGAAAATAAAAATATACCTACGTGGTAAAGAAATAAGGTGCTAATTTGTATATTTGGAATTATACATTAATACATTCGTAGACATGTCATTTCTTCTTCAATTTAATATAAATCTGTAATTCCGTGCTTCAGAAGGCACGTTAAGCCGTTGATCCCGGTTGCCAGTAAAATGGCAGTCGTTAAGCCAAGTTAGCCTTTATGGGCGGCTTGAAAAATTTCAGCAGCAGGCAGTCACAACCTGCGCCTGTCCATATCAACACGGCAATACGGCTCACCACCTATTACGTGGGACAAAATTTGAAATGTGGGCATATAATATGCCTCTGCCTACCCTTTCGGGGATGTATTAATTATTGGTAGAGTCGGGTAATATAAGTAAAATCTAGTGTGTACATACCTTTTCTTGCTGAGGATGTTCATTATTGTGTTGCTGTGCGCGTGAAGCCGCTAATGTCGCCAGTTCCGACATGTTCACGTAAAGGGCTTGTGGCATCTCTGTGTGACGAATTGTACAAATATGTTAATCACTTCAAATTATAATAGTCGACTTCAGTTTTGAAATATTTTGGAAGGCCCGTTAATTGCTTTTTAACCGACTTTAAAAAAGAAGAGGTTATCAATTCGATTCGTATTTTTATAACGTGTAAAAATACTTATATACATCAAGCCAGGCTGAAGTCGACTAAAACCACACGGTCTATGGCTGGGCGCCTCAAGTAAGTTCTCGAAAAAAAATCCCCGGAATTTCTTCTCGGGATTTTTTTTTTGGGGGATTCTGCTCGAAGATATTTAAAATCAGATTTTAACTTACGACGGAAGTACCATCATGAAAATTAAATTAATTCATCACTTTCGAGTTTAGGGAAGTAGCTTAGCGGTCAACCCTCGGGGGTTCTACGGGGCACCCCTTGCCGAGTCGGCGTTGTAATGAATCCTTCATATCCTTCGGCCCGGCTATAGGGTGAGTAGGAACACCGCGGGGTTTAGTGGGTATTACGGTCCCACTTCCAGGACCGGTGAGCCCCACACACCGTCCCAGCTACCGATGTATAAGCCCCGCAAGTTGATATTGCGCTTGGCGGCCATCTTGGTTACCACTTGGTGACGTATGTCCGTCGAGCAGTCAGTACTAAAAAAAATACCAAACGCAGCTTCGCGAGGCCAGCGCGCACTCGCGCTACGTCACGATGACGTCACTTAGCTGTCATTGTGACAAGGTTCCAGCGCATTACCAACTTGCGGGGCTTATAGCTGGGATGACGGTGCCCAAACGCATTCCGAGCTTCAAAAAAAAACTGCGGTCAAAGTCAAAGAAGGCAGGAAGGAAGAAGGTTCTTGGCGGCAAAGAAGAAGACATGAATTCTGCTGGAACATGAAGTTTTTCAGTCCACACAGGTACTTACACCACTTTTAAATGAGCTGAGTTTAGGTTGGCCTGGGGGGGGGAGGTGTTGTTATACCTCTTAATTTTACGTGTGAAACTCCTCACGGATACCATCCCGGACTCAAACCGGCTGACTGATTACGGCTGAGAATTCCGGGTAAGCCCTCGGGGAGGATTGTCCAGGATCCTCAACACATTTTGGCTACCACTGCGTATATTGGGTGTAACAAAATTGACTCTCCAAATTTCGTCACGTGACGTGGCATCTGTCAAGAAACATTACAAAAATGAAGAAAAAAAAATCACATGAATACTTTAACCGTAAATCCCTTTTAAAGGTCCTATAAATTTTCATTTTCACCCTTTCTATCGCTACTGAGCGGCAGTAGAAAGCGACAACGACAGCTAGACGGGTGCTCCGTGTTTGTTTTGCCACGGCGACCATGTTACCTCGAATTGCCGCGGTAAAAAACGAATTCTTAATGTGCGCCAAAATTTTTTTTAAAAAATTAAAAAATTAACCCCCTTTTTTATTAAATATTTGTATTTGATATCCGATGCCAAGTCATCTCATGAAATTTGGAGAGGTAATTTTGTTACACCCAGTAGAGGCTCGGGCATTATCCCTACATTTGGGAGTTAGTTCGGGTGCTATCCTACTTCTTGGGGGGTGGAGGTGTGCGGTAGCGTAACTCCGTGACTTACCTTTGGTGAGGTGTGGCGGCAGTGAGGAAGGCTTGGAAGGCTTGAACTCGTGCGCGCACGTGTTCGCGTTGCCGGACTTGCTGGGGACTGATGGCCGCTCTAGGGATGAGCAACGCTGCACACATGGTTCATTTTAGTTTATATCTTTAGTATATTTTGTTCACTATACTCTGTGAAATATAGCTTGATCTCTATGACAGTTCTACAAACGTTAACAATATTAGACTTTATGTCAACGGCATAAAGCTTCTGTGGTTGAAATGCTCAGAGTGAGAACATAGAGGTGCAAACTGTAAATAACAACTTTATGGCTTTGAAATAAAAGTAAATTTTGTTTACGTTAATATAACGGTCACAGAGATCAAGCTATATTTTACAGAGTGTATCATTTTTTTTAAATATGGAAAAAAGAATCGGTTTTAAGCAGGATTCGAAACTGCGTCTTCTCGTATACCGTGCGGACGCTTTAACCACCGATTTAGCCGCCGTTAAAGTGTGATTGAAAAAACAAACACCCAAACATCTTCACAAATTATCATATTTCTAATATTAGTAGAATATAGCAGGATAAACGCATTATAAACCAAATTCAAAGGCTTTATGGGCTTGAAAATTGCAACAGACAGAAACCGCAATCTGCGCCTGTCTGTTACAACACGGCAATAGGCTCACCTCACAAAAACTATAAGGTGTATGTTTATACTCTGCCTAACCTTTAAGGGTATAAAGGCATGACTATAATTATGCATGTATGTATGTATGTAAGCTAATATAAGATTGTTTTGCGCTTCCCATGACATGAGAACATAATTCTCATCATAAAAGTAATACATACATACATACAATCATGCCTTTATCCCCGAAGGGGTAAGCAGAGGCATAGTATATGCCCACATTTCACCTTATAGTTTTATGTCCCACATAATAGGTGGTGAGCCTATTGCCGTGTTGAAATGGACAGGCGCAGGTCTTCGCGACCCGCAGTTGAAATTTTTCAAACCGCCCATAAGGCCTTTAACTTGGCTTAACGATTGTCATTTTACTGTCAACCGGGTTTCATTTTGAGTTTTCCTTCTCTATGCAATGGATCTTTTTGCGAAAGTGTCTCCTTAGACGTCTCTTACGACACCCTCGTAAAATGTGATAGATGTAATATTTTATGTTATTTCAGACCGTACTCATCCACGTACCAAATTTCAGCCATACCAAAGTTGTTTACTGCAGTGATCGTTTACAGATCGGTTACAAACCAAAATTTCTTTATAATATGGGTAACATATAAGAGGTATTTCCGTCCGAGTATATGTCTGTTCAAACCTCAATATTACAATTTTAATTTTTTTTTCATCATAAATCGAATGAATATAGATGCAATTCTATACATTCGTGCCGTGTAACTTTCTAATAAGTGTAGGTGCCGCAAGACGTATAATAAGGTGGAAAATTTGGTTGGTTCCGAGTAGGTTTCGATGGCGGCATGGTTAACGCGTCGGCACGGATCGCCGAAGACGCAGGTTCGAATCCTGCTCGAAACCAATTCTTTTTCCATATTTAAAATTTATGATCAGTTAGCATACTAATTGCTTTTCAATAATAACGGTCAATTTAGTGAACAATCATCTTTATTGATCAATATTATTGTACGTGTATGGGACCTCTAAGTAAATAAAATAACAAAATCTATGTATCCGACAATGAAACTACCAATTGTGACAATTTTCGGGGAACACTGATTCCCAAGACACAGGCTTATAGCCTAGTTTGGGAGCCAGGGATCCAAAACCAACATTTGATACTTATTTTCTGTGTGTAACAATAAATTTAAAAAATATAAAACAAAATTACTTACAGTAGGTAGCGGCGGTCGTGCATAGATAGCCTCTCTGTGAGACGTATCCAGGTCTGCGTGCGAGAACGTGTGCACGCTGAGGGCAGCCCTTGGATGGCCGCGCTCGTACGCTGAAGGAAGAAAGTGTACACCATCACTACATTGATTTACTAAAATTCAAGATACACAATCAGCGTCTCAAAAACTTCCACCACATAAAACGTAATATGCTTATAAACTCAAACGGCCTTATTACAAAACATAGTTTAACTATAGTACTTAACTAAATAATATGTAGAAAAAGTATTCTTTATATATAAAAAGTATTCCAACTTTCACTATGGCCGGTCCTTGGATGGGTGACCATCACATGACCACTTTTTGACATTTATTTGAGCGTTTCTGTGCTTCGGAGGGCACGTAGTAAAAGTTGCCAGTAAAATGTCAGTTTTTAAGCCAAGTTGAAGGCCTTTTTAGGCGGCTTGAAAAACAGTAGGCAGTCACAACCTGCGCCTGTCCACCTCAATACGGCAAAACAACTCACCACCTATTATGTGGGACAAATTCTAAAAAGGTGAAATGTGGGCATATAATATGCATCTGCCTACCCCTTCGGGGATAAAGGCATGACAATGTATGCATGTACGTAATGTACCTACGTATCTTTCTCACAAGTTTAAAAAGTCTCAAGATCGGGGGTTTTTAAGGATTGTTGACCAGGATTCCAATGCTAGATTGGATGATGATGATATTATAGTAGTTTTCGATACAAGTGTGGGATTTCTGTTATTACGACGAGTTTCGACAGATGTTGACCCGAGCCGAAGGCGAGGGTGGACAGTCGGAACGAGTTTAAATAACAATCCCACACGTTGTATTGAACAACAATTTTTAATACAGTTGCGAAAAAATTAAGCAATTTAATAAAATAATAAAAACACAATAAACCTGAATTGTCCAAAATGGCGGCAACCGTAAAAGAATATATACCTACCTAAGCAGAGACTATGGCAGTGCACTTCATACAGCCAACTTTTTTTATATTTGTAAATTTAATTTGGCCGATACTTATATTAATTTATGTTTAAATTTTAATTAAAATTACTTTTAATCTGATATTGAAACAAGTTAGTATCTTTTCTTGAAATATTTGCATGAATTACAGACATTATTTTGACAGTTGGGAAAGGAAACGTGTTCTAGTGCGGGAATGGTAAAGAAAAAGCACGAGTGCGTAATAGCCCACATCCCGAACGCTAAACGTCCCTGTAATACGCCACTTTTTGAGCAACTGTATTAAAATAGTAGTTTTCGATACAAGTGTGGGATTTCTGTTATTACAACGAGTTACGACAGGTGTTGACCCGAGCCGAAGGCGAGGGTAGACAGTCGGAACGAGTTTAAATAACAGTCCCACACGTTGTATTGAACTACTATTTTTAATACAGTTGCGAAAAAATGATCCAATTTTACAAAATAATAAAATCACAATTAACCTGAATATCCAAAATGGCGCCAACCGCAAAAGAATATATACCTTCCTAAGCAGAGACTATGGCAGTGCACTTCATACAGCCAACTTTTTTTATATTTATAAATTTAATTTGGCCGATACTTTTATTAATTTATGCTTAAATTTTAATTAAAATTACTTTTAATCTGATATTGAAACAAGTTAGTATCTTTTTTTAGGAATATTTGCATGAATCACAGATATTATTTTGAAAATTGGGAAAGAAAACGCACGAGTGCGGGAATGGTAAAGAAAAAACACGAGTGTGTAATAGCCCACATCCCGAACGCTATACGTCCCTGTAATACGCCACTTTTTGAGCAACTGTATTAAAATAGTAGTTTTCGATACAAGTGTGGGATTTCTGTTATTACAACGAGTTACGACAGGTGTTGACCCGAGCCGAAGGCGAGGGTAGACAGTCGGAACGAGTTTAAATAACAGTCCCACACGTTGTATTGAACAACTATTTTTAATACAGTTGCGAAAAAAATAAGCAATTTTATAAAATAATAAAAACACAATAAACCTGAATATCCAAAATGGCGCCAACCGTATCTTACTAATATTATAAATGCGAAAGTTTGTGAGTGTGGATGTTTGTTACTCTTTCACGCTCAAACCGCTGAACGGATCGGGCTGAAATTTGGTACAGACATACATTATAGTCTGGAATAACACATAGGCTACCTTTTATCCCGGGAATAACTTCCCGCGGTAATAAATTTTACGCGGGCGAAGCTGCGGGCATCAGCTAGTAAGAATATATACCTTTCTAAGCAGAGACTATGGCAGTGCACCTTATACAGCCAAATTTTTTTATATGTATAAATTTAATTTGGCCGATACTAATATTAATTTATGCTTAAATTTCAGTTAAAATTACTTTTAATCTGATATTGAAATAAGTTAGTATATTTTTTTAGAAATATTAGCATGAATCACAGACATTATTTTGACAATTGGGAAAGAAAATGCACGAGTGCGGGAATGGTAAAGAAAAAGCACGGGTGCGTATAGCCCACATCCCCAACGCTAAACGTCCCTGTAATACGCCACTTTTTGAGCAACTGTATTAAAAAAGACTTTTTAAATTTGTGAGTATGATACTGAACTCTATAGATTCTTTTTCTACATATTTAGTCGAGCACTATTGTGAAACCATATTTTGTATTAAGGCCGAAGAAGTCTAATACGAATAGTTTTAATAGATTATTTAGTCATCTCGCCTGCTGACCGCAGCCTATAGGTATGGCTAATACTTTCTTTGATTTTTTTTGTACATAATTGAACACATACTAGCATTGAAAATAAAATGAAGACAAAAACGGGCGTTCAACATAAAACTACTTATGAAAGTAAAAGCAAAAAGGAAACTTAATTATTATACTTAAACGTAATATGAGTGAAAACTACTTTTACGTAATGACATGTGTACGCTATTTTTTTTTTTAACGTGAAAGAAAATCCTCATGGATGTTATGCCGGACTCCTACCGACTAAAAAACCTCACGTAACGCCCAACAGCCTATGGTTGGGCGTCCCGGGTAAGCCCTCGGAAGGATGTCCCAGGACTCCCAACAGACCAGTGTACGATAGTACCTACGTATTGTGTCTGTTCACTAGGAATAAGTTGCTAAGCTCTTAGCAACTAGGTAGGCACTTGGTATGGCCATAGCCTTTGCAGTTAAACATTACAATAGGTTCTTTTTCTAATCCCACTAAGGCCGGATTCGACCAAAATCGGGGTAAGACTAAACTAGGGAATAACTTTTATTTATTCTAAAAGTAAAGTGATTTTTTTCATTTTACCAACAACTGCACAATGTAACTATTAATGGTAATCCTTCGATCAACAATAAACTAGATAACGGGTCACGTCACGAACAAAAGCGAAGCAAAAAACCGTCCCGCGGTACTTATGCCTGTATTTGGTTATTAGCAATGCTGATAAAATTGGCCAAACTGTATCAAATTACAACGTAAAATATACCTTACCATAGAAAAAATAAAGCATAAAATATCATAGCGCTGATATATCAGTAATGTTGTTTTGTTCTTTATACGTTGGCGCTAACAATTGGTTAGGAAATTATTGACGCCAACGTTTTGATTCAACATTTGTACCCTAACTTCAGAATTCGTAATTTTATTCAAATATTGAGTTTATTTATTTATTTAACGATTAAATTATAACATAATATTTATTTAATTATTGAAAGTAAGACATTTCATCCAAAACTTTGTGCTTTCGATAGTTATTTTAGCATGTTTTAAATGCACATTGCGGCTTTACATTGGCAGTGCTTGGACCGAACTAATCTATAGAAACCGGCCCACTCGCTTTTTGTCATCGACACGATATCTAGCATATTGTTGATCGAAGTGGTAATCATACTGAAGTAGACTACTTTAGTACAAATTATTCTCCAGTATAGTCTGACTCCGATTTTGGTCGAAGCCAGCCTAAATAACAATAAAAGCACACAAAAAATAATAAAAAGCACACAAAAAGCTAAGTTACCAGCAGATATAGTGTGTGGCCTACCGCCCATTATAGCGGAGGCTGCTCGCTCGAACTGCGCCGTGTCTTTCAGGTCTGGCCACGTCGCGGAGGCTGGGAAATACATAGAATAGTTGACGAAAATTGGACATTAAAGACATTTTTTATTTGACATTTTTCAAGTAAAAACCCGAAAAAACACTTTGCCGGTTTTAGCCCCTCTCTATAAAATAGATTGCAGAGGGGCTTGGAGTCTGTGACTCCGCTGCATTAAACTCATAACTTCAAAACCACGTGACTTACAATAATGAAATTATGCAGACAGTAATAGCTGGTCATTTTGGGAGAGTATACAATATTTTTAAAAAAATCAAAAGACGTATTAGAGAGGGGCAGTCTGGTGAGACCGATCTCACAGCTTCTTGTTTTATTTCGGACTAGCGTACGAAGGTTCCATTCCAAAAACGGCAAAGTATGACCCCCCGGTCCCCCTCTCTAAATATCTGCTATGTTCGGTTTTCAGTATTTGTTGTTTAGCGGCAACAGAAAACATACGGACAGAAATACAGACGGCAGCAGAGCTCAGTAATAAAGTCCCGTTTTTAAACCCCCTTTAAAAAACGAGGGGTGTCTAATTTTTAAAGATCATCAGTTCACTTCCTGAATAAAGAAGGAATTTTACTAAAAATTCACAGGTACGATTCATCGAAAATGTGGTATCTATACTAATATTATAAAGAGGAAAGATTTGTTTTTTTGTTTGTAACGAATAGGCTCCAGAACTACTGGACCGATTTGAAAAATTCTTTCACTGTTGGGAAGCTACACTCCTTGCGGTGAACATAGGCTATATTTTATTCCCACAATCCCACGGGAACGGGAACTACGCGGGTAAAACCGCCAGAAGTCCGCTAGTATAATATATACCTACTGTCAGAGATAATTTTGAAAAGCAATTAGTATGCTGCTACTACACCGATAAAAAAAATTATTTCACTGTTGGGTAGCTACACTATCCTCGAGTGACTTAGGTTATATTTTATTCCCGTATTCCCACGGGAACGAGAACTACGCGGGTGAAATCGGCTAGTAGTACATAATTACCTGCATTGCCAATAACATCGGGACTGTCGTCCGTGTGGTCGTCTTCGATATTACTCTTCGCTTGGATCATACATTCGCTGCTAACGCTCTGGTTATCTGAACCCTGGAATATACATTCAATGATACATTTTCATAGTTTAATTTTAATTTGAAGCTCGGACTCAGAGTTCTGTATACAATCATTGCAGTAAGTAACTTTGGGAATAGCCGGTTCTTAGATGGGTGACCACCAGTGTTGGGCATTAATCAATTAATTTTTTAATTGTAGGAGCTAAAAATTGAAAATTTAATCGCAATTAAATTAGTTGCAACTAATTCAATCCAATTGATTGTTTAATTGTGAGAGACAATTAAAATCAATCGCGATTAATTCCATCAATTGTGGTTTACAGTTGATTTAATCACAATTAATATTTTAGTTGACTAATATAATCGTCAATTGTTTTTAATATGTAATTAATACTACACTTAGAAAAATTTAAGGCTAGTGAGTGTTGTGTGGTAAGTTCCTGCCATGATAACAGAACCTACAATTGTATAAATATTGGAATGTAGGTATGTGGCGTAGGTATTGTAACGGGTGTTTTTTTTAGAGGTATAGAACTTTAAGTCGGCATAACTGTTTTAACTGGCGGTATTTTTGTCAGCTGAAAAGTGATTTATGTTAAGTTTGGTTTGGCATTTCAACATGAATAGATTGACGCCTGAACAATGCTTCCAAATTGTGCAAATTTATTTTGAAAATCATGGTTCTGTCCGAAATACGTATCGTGATTTTCATAAGCGAATTTTGTTTAGCGGTGCAACTCACTTTTGGTTGAATGGATACGTCAATAAACAAAACTGCCATATTTGGGGTGATGATAATCCTCAAGTGTATGTTGAGACACCGTTACATCCAGAAAAACTGAATGTGTGGTGTGTTTTATGGGCTGGTGGAATAATTTGTCCGTACTTCTTTAGAAACGATGCTGACCAGAACGTTACAGTCAATCGTGACTGCTATAGAGCTATGATTACTGACTTTTTCGTTCATCAATTGAACAACCATGATGTGCAGGAGTAGTGGTTGCAACAAGACGGCGCAACATGTCACATAGCTCGTGCCACAATTGATTTATTGAAGGAAACGTTTGGTTACCGCATAGTTTCACGTTTTGGACCGGTAGGTTGGCCTCCAGAGTCGTGCGATTTTACGCCACTTGACTATTTTCTGTGGAGATATGTGAAGTCGCTCGTCTACGCCGATAAGCCCGAAACGATTGACCACTTGGAGGACAACATTCGGCGCGTTATTGCCGATATACGGCCACAAATGTTGGCAAAGTCATCGAAAATTGGACCTCTAGATTAGACTACGTCCGAGCCAGCCGTGGCGGTTATATGCCAGAAATCATATTTAAACTATAATGCCAGAAGATTTTCTTTCGAATAAAGTCATTTTCATATCAATAAAAACAATCACCTTCGTTTTATTCCATTTCAAAGTTCTATACCTCTAAAAAAAACACCCTTTATATGGAAGTTAAAAAGTAGGTATAATGATACCTATAAAACTGGTTTTAATTTAACCCCAGAGCACAGTTTTCTGGTCCGTTGCGTTTGGTGGTGGGTTCGCTGTAAATGAGATCACATCATCATCATTTAAGCGTTAGTCCCGACACTACTCCTCGCACCTACTGCAATCTTTACAGTAAATTTTCTCCTCACGTTGCATTTGGTGGGCCCCAAAGTAATTATTATGAGGTAACATCATCATCATTTTCATTAAGTGCTAGTCCCGGCATACAATACAGTCTCGCCTTTATCCTCGAAGGCGTAAGCAGAGGCATAGTATACGCCCATATGTATGTATGTTATACGAATATCAGCGATAACCTGGTTATAAATTTTCCCCAAAATTAGGGAAATTACAAATTTTAATATTTTTGTCAGAATAATGTTACAATCATATTTTAGATTACAACGTATCAAATGATCTATTATTTTTCAATTTACCCTAAAAATAGGGAGAAATTTTATTACAATACTGTTTATATATATTGTATTATTAATATTTACAAGAAATAATAAAAAAGACTCGCTATTTTTGGGAAAAAATATTTTCCCCAAATTTAGGGAAATAACAAATTAAATATTTTTCCTAAAATTAGGGTAATTACAAATTTTAATAATTTACAAAAATATTAAAATTTGTAATTACCCTAATTTTAGTAAAAAATATTTTCCCCAAATTTAGGATGGAAATGATGAAATGATATATCATTTCATACGTTGTAATCTAAAATATAATTGATATCGACCCCTCCGTGCAATAACTCGGTAAAATGCTGTTATGCGGTTTATGCTGTTATTTCAGATTCGGCATCTGCACACTGGAATACACCTTGTCAATTTTTTGCAGATTTTTCCTATTGATATTTAAAAAGATATAACTAAAAACAATTTTATTGGTGTTAATTTAGAAACAAAAAATATGTAGGCAATATACTTGCAATAGGTGTATACAAAAAATATAAAATAAACGTTTTTCAGTAAGTCGCACTTACCGAGTTATTGGCGTAAATAAATTTCTCGAGTATTTTGTATAAGTAAGTGCTGAGTTTTTGCTGGGCCAGCTTAAATATTCTTATTCCTTAATATAATCTAACAAGGTTGTTGAAGTATAGATTTTTTTCATAAATGTACGCAACAGTTTACTTAATCGATCAAAATGTTCTAAATAACAATACACCTAGCTCTGTACTGGATATTATCGATCTTTGTCTTGCCGCGCAAAGATTGCAGTATGCACTTGTTTCTTTCTTTTCCTTATTGTTAGACAGTAATAAACATAATTATATGCCGCTCCCCAAGCACATGTAGGTATTAGTCTATCAGCCCAGTTTACATTTTATTCAAATATTTAGCTCGCCAAATTGGAGTCGCCACCAGCCTGATGGAAAGCCGTGGCGCATTTAGCGATTGGGGGCCACTCTCGCAGTCCGTAACACTTCTGACAGTGGTCCTCAAGATGGCGGCACTGTGATGTGCCTCTTCACGATCCTCTTGAATAACCCGGGATTGTAAGATGAGGGCAACACGTCTGCGGGCAGGTCGTTCCAGATGTTTATAGTTCGACAGAGGAACGATCTTTTAAAAACGCTCAGTTCTGGCGAAGATTCATATATGGCAAATACCACCCTTTCTGAAACCATGACCCATTCTGAAACCATGAATGAAATTATTTCTGAAGATTAATAAATAAAATTAAACTGAACTAAATAATAACTCAAGATTTGATTCTATTAGATTATTTGGAAAACAACACAATGTCATGTAAGTTTTAAATTGAAACGTCAAATTTGATTCTGTTTTCAATAAAATATTACATAAATATTTTTTTTATATACCACTAAGGTGGAAAACAAGCATACAGCTCACCAGAAGGATCGGTGGTCACCGCAGCCTATGAACGTTTGCAACATCAGAGGCGCCACTCTCCCGCCGCCGACCCTGTAAAAACCTTCTAAGACCCCTTTTGAAGAACTCCATACTGTAGGCGTTTGGGAAAACCGAGACATGGAGATCATTCCTCAACTTAAGCGTGCGCGGAAGAAAACCCTTATCGGTCTAACCGTGCTGGAACGCTTCGGACGTAGAGTGTGAGGATGAACTCCCTGTCTGTGGCGAGCAGTGCGATGATACAACGTAGCCGTGGGCATCATATCAAACTATTCCTCAGAGCATACCATTGTACAGGCGGTAGAGTACACATAAGGAGGCAAAGTCTCTCCTGTCGCGAAGAGGTTCCCCACCACCTGCAAGCATAGGATCGTTGACAACTCTCACAGCTCGTCTTTGCACCGAGTCAAATGGACGAAGCTGATATTATGTTGCCTGCGCCCAGAGGTGACAGCAGTACTCCATGTGCCGACGCACTTGCGACTTATACAGAAGCAGTGTTAGCGCTGCAGTAAAGTACCGCCTGAGCACACCGAGCTTCATGGACGCCAGCTTAGCCTTGTCCTCCAAATGACTCCGGAATTGAACTCTCTGGAGATGTCAACGCCAAGGATCACAATGCTTTCAGAGATAGTGAGAGATGTTCCCTGGAATTGTGGCGCTGCAGTAAATGGGGTTTTCTTAGCAGTGAATATACACGCTTGTGAAGGGTTAAACTGGACAAGATTTTGTCCACCCCAATCGGGCACTCTAGTAAGAGTAGCCTCGATTTCGTACACAAGCTATTCACGACTTTCTTCCACTGTGGCCCGAGAGATACCGGGGCGGCCCGTGTAACAAGTGTCCCCCGTACCGTCGTCTGCATAACAATGAATGCCGTCAGTAGACAACATGTCATTGATATGCAGCAGAAACAGAGTACACGGGGACAACACTGAGCCTTGCGGTACTCCAGCGTTGATGGCCATGCAGTCAGAACAGCTGCCGTCGATGACGGCCCTGATGCTTCTACCGGCTAGAAAGCTGGACACCCATCCGCATAACCTCTCGGGTAGTCCATAGGATGGCAATTTCGTAAGAAGACCACGGTGCCAGATCCGGTCAAAGGCTTTAGAGATGTCGAGGCTTACTGCTAGAGCCTCGCCCTTACTCTCGATAGCCGCCGCCCATAAATGTTTCTCTTTTTTCTGCATTCCTTCTGTTACAGTTACAGTTAGTGTTATTCAAAACTTTCTTGTTGTAAATGCACGCGCCTGTGTCTCTCTGGCACTAAAATTGACCAAGATTTCTGCTCGACGGATGTAAATACAACTCAGGCCCTTTTCAAGAGGACTGAGTCGTATTTTCCGGTGGGTTAGCTTCTTTTCCTCCACATCGGTCCTCTCGGCTGTAGTACGGGCAGAGTAACTGACGTGCAGAGTACTTTTGTTTGAATAAAACTGAATTCTTTCGCGGGATTGCATTTCATTTTTAAGCAGAAAGAAAAGAGTTGGGTACTAGAGCCCCCCGGCAATATTCTGCAATATACTGGGTGTCTGACCATCACAGAGAACCCGTATACATCGTCTGTGCAGAAAATTGAATATCCAGCTGTACAATTGAGGTGGTAGACCATGTGCCAAGGCTCGGAAGCTATTTCTGAAGAAAAATTGCTAAATTTAAGTTTATTAAGCTCAAAGTTGATTTCAGCATTTGATTTATTACTTTATTGTTATTAATACATATTCTCAATATATTTGAGCACCAAATTTCAATCTATGCCTCATAAAATACTTTAAAACAATAAAGATATTACAACTTTTCTGCGTTTCTACCTTCGAATACGCAACTTAAATGCTGAATAAAAAAAGCAGCACTGAGCGGTAACAACATACTGTTATTAAAACTTTTAAGTGCAATAACAATGTTACTTATCAATACCATTTATAAAAATGTATTGATAGTACCACAATAAGTCCGTAAAGATATGTTACGTATCATTCCTGCGATAGAAAATTATGCTATAAAGGTCCATTATAATATGTTACGAAAAATTATATTTGATAAATTTACTGCAATAACCCCGTAAGTAATGTAGTGTAATATTTGATTTTGAAAATTTTTGGTAACATTTGTTTTAGTAAATTACTAGGTTTTGAACACAAGAAAGTTCCCATTAAAGGTACAGCTACAATAAACAAAAAAATAGCTTTCATTTGATACCTCAATGACTTGAATAGTCCCTCTCACTAAAAAGTTATTTAATAAAATCAGTAAATCTTTTCTCCTGAACAATTTTGATTTTACGATTACCGAGTTATTGTACGGAGGGGTCGATATATTTATTCAGCAAAAATATTTAAATTTGTTATTTGGGTGAATATACGCTATTTGAATTTCAGTGGCCCATAGAGAAATTTTATGTTAACCCCATTATACTATAGTTTCCGTATGCTTAAACAATAAAGAAAATATTATTTTATTTGGACCACATAGTTCATTTATAATAATTTGTTTTATTTTAGCATTAATAGTCTAAAATAGTCATAAATGTATACTCCTCTGGCTTTACCGCTTACCAGTTTATGGTAAATAAATGGTCAGATACTTTAAATCTGTATGCCATTATGATCTGTTTTAAGATGATCAAATGCTTTAATAAATTTCGAAACATATTTTAATAAAATACACTGTAAAAACATTTATTAATATTAAAAAAATAACTTATCTGTTTTTGCCCCTTACAAAAATGTCACCTTCATCTGGCGAAACCCAAAGAACTAAAATTTTACTTAAATGCGCAAAGATATGTTTTTGACTTTAATGTATGCGCGGGTCACAGTGTAAAGTAAGAAGTACGCTAAAATCCTTGAGAAAAGCTTCAATAATTTTGCGTCAGTTTGCGATTGACTGCAGGAAAGCGGGTTTGTGCCAGTCGTTGGAATATATCCTCTGGTAAGTATATATTTTTCTATTTTAAAGTTACGAAATTGTATATTTGAGCAATGCAATGTTTATTGTGTGTAGATGTCATGTATTAAGTTCAAGCGTAGTCAGAAATGCGAGTGATGCTATTTTTATAGATAATGTGCGATTTTGTCACTTCTCTGGCGTCATTACTCTGGCATATTGCATGCCAGAGAAAAAACATACGCGCCAGGAAAGTGACAAAAATTAAATAATGTACTGCTCATTCGCTCTAACTTTGCCGTTCGGCTTCATACTAAAGTCGAATTTTTAATTAGACGAAGTAAATGACAGCAACTAATGTCACTTCTTCATACAATGTTGCTTATTTTCTATGATGAAGTGACATAAGCTACTGTCAATTTACTTCGTGTAATTAAAAATTCGGGTATACGCCTCTACGCCAGCGGCAAAGTTAGAGCGAACGGGTAGTAGTAACTTTCGTTATTACTTAAGTCTTAATGTATTAAGAGGTCGATTCATTTGTTCTAGCTACTCCAGCATAATCAGACATAATGGCAAGCGATAATGACCACAGAGCCCCATTAACTGGCCACTACACGGAAGACATACTGGATATAGACCAGGGCGAGGTTAGGGTGGTTTTCGAGCGACTTAAACATAACAAATCCCCGTAAAAGACGGAATTATACTGAGCTCCTTAAAGCAGGCGGAACTTCAGTCCTTAGAGAATTAACGAGCATCTTTAATTCCACTCTCCAGCAGAGCCAGACATCCAAAGCGTGATGTGTAAGTGCGGTGGCTCTGTTTTTTAAAAAAAGGTGACTAGATCTTACTAAAGAACTAATGTGACGGCCCCATTTGACTCCTAATTCATATTTACAAGTTGTCCTCTAGATTGTCACAAATAGTTTCACCGGAAAACGTGACGAGTTTCAGCCAATTGAGCAAGCCGGATTTCAAAAGGGCTTTAGTACCATGGAACACATCCATACTGTTCGGTGGATTGTACAGCAGACAGAGGAGTACAATCAGCCACTGCGTAAGTATGGCTTTCGTGGACTACGAGAAAGCCTTCGACTCTATCCAAACCTGGACAGCCCTGGACGCTTTGTAGCGATGTCGTATTGATTGATGATGTATCAAGGTGTTGAGATGCTTAACATACCACTACCATGACTATTCAGTTGGAGGATTAAAAGTAAAATCCTATAGCACGGCGCAGAGGTGTGTATAGGGAGATGTAATATCCCCTAAACTCTTCGCTAATGCGCCTGAGGACTTCTGTTAGTCACAGGTCTGAGATGGGGCGAGAATACAAACGGTGAAACGATTTGCCGATGACATGGAGAAACCGAATTTCGAGATACGTCGTGCTATTATGACGAGGTATCGTCATGGTAGAGGAAATGCTGGAACAGTTGAGGAGTGTGCTGTAAAGTCTTAATGGAAAGGCTCGACGTGTTGGCTTCAGCATTAACTTGGATGAAACCAAGGTAATTTCAGTGAGCGTGTCATGCCGATACCAATCTACGTCAAAGGATCGAGCGAGACTTGAGGTTGTCCAGGAATATACCTACCTTGGTCAGGTAATCATACTAAGAAAGAATAATCTGGATTAGGAAATAGTCAGAAGGATCCGCTTGGGCTGGGCATCATTCAGCAAACTGCGTCATGTTTTCTATTTGCATATACCGCAATGCCTGAAGCCGAAAGTCTATCACCACTGTGTTCTACCAATTATGACCTACAGTGCCGAGACCTGGACACTCACAGTGAGTCTAGTCCTTGAAGTGGCACAGTAAGCAATGGAATGAGCTATGCTTGGGGTGTATACAAAGGGAAAAATCTGAAACAATTAGATCACATTTATCAGTGAATCATAGTGGTCGTCATAGCCCGCAGAGTATCGGTTTTGAAGTGGCAGTGGGCTGAAGACATCAGTAGAAGAACCGATGGCCGATGGAGTAAATGAGTTTTGGAACTTTAACTTGGTAAAGGTGGGGTAGGACAACTCACCGCCAGATGGAACGACGACCTAAAAACGTCACAGGGATTGACTGGGTGCGGAAGGCGCAGGACCGTGTACATATGGGCAAGCCATTATCTCCGAAGGGGTGGGCAGAGTGTATTGTGGCATAATTTGGAAGAGGCCTACGTCCAGCAGTAGACTATCATAGGCTGATTTCATGATTGATTGATGAAACGAAACATAAGCATTAACAAACCATAAATATTAAAAATAATTATGCGTTTAGAAACTGTGGAGACTGAATTTCTCTCGTATACAAAAAATATTCGAAACCTATACTGTATATTAAATGTTTTATTTAATATTTCTCCCTTTTCTTAGCTAATAATCAAAGACATGTCACTACTCTGCTTTAATTTGTCACTATTGTGCCATAGTGTCACTCGTCTGATAACATATTTTCCTCTGGCGCTTATAAAATTCAAAAAATTAGAAAAAATCTTCTGGCCATCATTATTAGGACTTTGCAAATATTGTAAAATATACAAATTATCGATATTGAATGGAACAGATAACATTTTCTTGTGGGACACAAAAAAATCAAATACCGTAAATTCACCCATTTCCCTAAATTTGGGGAAAATATTTTTTTCCCAAAATTAGGGTAATTACAAATTTTAATATATGTATTTGTTAAATAAATTATACGAATATAAGAGATACTAGGTAATAAATTTTCCCCAAAATACGGGAAATTAGAAATTTTAATTTTTTTGTTAAAATAACATTACAATCATATTTTAGATTACAACGTATCAAATTATCTATTATTTTCCAATTTATTACCCCAAAAATAGGGAGATTTTTTTATTACAATACTTTTTTATGTTTTAATATTAATATTTAATGAAATTTTAAAAAAATCAATCTCTATTTTTGGGGTAAATTTGGAATATAATGTCATTTGATACGTTGTCATCTAAAATAATATAATTGTTACATTTAAAATATTACAAAAAATTTAAATTTGTTATTTCCCAAAATTTGGGGAAAATTTATTACCTGGTAATCTCTGATATTAGTAGAATTTATTTAACAAAAATATCAAAATTTGTTATTTCCCTAATTTTGGGGAAAATTTTTACCTGGTAATCTCTGATGTTTGTTGTTGATAATCTCCACACTTGCCGATATACATTATTAAAAAAAATACCTATACAAAAAAAAAAGTTGTTTTAGTGTTTCATGAGACAGTACCCCACCTTGTCCTTTCATCTATTCTAAACCTTTAAAAATGCCGTGAGGCGAAACAGGACAGGTTATGAATAATAAAAATATTGTGGAACAATAGAATGATACAAGTGTCGTTTTCAATATAATTATGATGATAATGATCATCATCATCATCGTTATCATGATGATCATTATCATGCCAGGACTAGCACTAATGATGATGATGTGATAGCTCGGCCCCCGCGGCTCGATATGGAGCTTAAGAGTACGGAAACCTCGCCGCATCGCTATCGAGGAATAGCAGCTGATCGGGAGGGCACTAGAAGCACCTCTGGAATACGGAAAGGTATCTTCCGCCATTTAATCCTCGCCCACCGGTTTTTCAAAAGTCAAAACCCAAAGGCGTCTCGACCGTGGAGGGCGCGAATAAACACTGCGCCGCCTCTTCTGTAGTTGGGTGAAGCTGTCTAACCCCCAGTTTCCGAAAGGTAACAGAAAATTAATTAGTAATTGTCAATCGTAAATATGCTTCAGACGATTGACAATTACTAATTGTAATCATAAGAATATACAAGCAACAACTAATTAGTTGTAATTGTAAGAACTCGCAATTACGATTGATTATTTTAGTTGTTAGTTGCAATTAAATTAGAAAATTTAATTGTTAGTTGTCAATCGTTTCCACGATTGATTTTTGCCCAACACTGGTGACCACTTTGTGACATTTATTTGCGAGCTTCAGAAGGCACGTAAAGCTGTTGGTCCCGGTTGTCAGTAAAATGACAGTCGTTAAGCTAAAGTTGAAAGTTTCAAAAAGTTCAACTGTCCATTTTCAAAACGGCAATCCAGTTCACCTTTTTCTTTTCTGATTTTAGTAGGTATTTCTTGTTATAGCGGCAAATTTTAGCTTCCAGGCTATCGCAGACAGACAGACAGACAGACGGACAGCGAAGTCACAGTAATAGGATAAGTAGGCACCGTTTTTAACTTTAGAATCCTAGAAAGAAGGCAGACGGACAGCGAAGTCTGAGTAAAAGGTCCAGTTTTTGCCTTTGGTAATGGAAACCTGAACCTAAAAAGCAAAATAAACAAAATTAAAATGAAGATAAAAAATCAAAATAAAATAAAGATTACATTGTCAACGTAGAGCTCTCGGCGTTGTAGCGCGTCCTGGGAACGGAACCCGGAGTCCGCGCTGCACACGCTCGATAGCCGGGGCACTGACTACACGCGGGAAAATAAATAAAAGAAGCAAAAAAATAATAAAAAACAAGTTTATTTTAATAAATAATAAAAGAAAAAAAGAACCTTAATAATAAAAAAAACAGTAAAAAATTTAAACCACAAATGTTAGGTACTAATAAAATTAAAAATGAATGGTTGTGAGGATGTATGGATGTTTGTTACCCTTTCACGCTCTAACGGCTGAATGGATCTGGCTGAAATTTAGTACAGGGATAGATTATAGTCTGGAATAACTCAGAGGCTGCCTTACCCTGAATTACGCACAAACGCTGGATGGACTAGGGCTAGGCGGAAAAAAATAAACGAAACGAAAATAAACTAAAAAAAAAGTGTGTGCGTGTAACCTTTACGCGCGATTAAAGTAAAACTTCTTTGCCATTGACGGCATCAAATGTATTAATATCATTACAGAAACTACGTTTCCGCTATTCAAAATTCAAGTAGTAAGCGTTACTTCCGTCAGAAAAAAAATCTGAGTTACTGCCTAGTCGCGCTTAAAGAAGTTTAACTTCAATAAAAAATCTTGAATAATAAATAAAATATTCAAGTAGGATGGAAGATCTGAGATATACGGTGGTAGAATTAGGATACATTACTAAAATCGTCAAAGTAAACAACTTAATAGTAGTAGTAGTAGTGATCCCAGCGAACCTTGTATTACTTACATAGGATCTGATAAATTTTTCTGTTAATTCTGCTATTCATGACGAAGACAAATTCATTAAAATTAAAAAGCGAGGTTTCAGTTGTAGGATCCCATTTTTATCTTTTGGGTAGGGAACCCTAAAAGGCCTTTTTTTTAACGTGAGGGAATAGTAGTTTTCGATACAAGTGTGGGATTTCTGTTATTACAACGAGTTACGACAGGTGTTGACCCGAGCCGAAGGCGAGGGTAGACAGTCGGAACGAGTTTAAATAACAGTCCCACACGTTGTATTGAACAACTATTTTTAATACAGTTGCGAAAAAATTAAGCAATTTTATAAAATAATCAAAACACAATAAACCTGAATATCCAAAATGGCGCCAACCGTAAAAGAATATTATACCTTCCTAAGCAGAGACTATGGCAGTGCACTTCATACAGCCAACTTTTTTATATTTATAAATTTAATTTGGCCGATACTTATATTAATTTATGCTTAAATTTTAATTAAAATTACTTTTAATCTGATATTGAAACAAGTTAGTATCTTTATTTAGAAATATTTGCATGAATCACAGACATTATTTTGACAATTGGGACAGAAAACGCACGAGTGCGGGAATGGTAAAGAAAAAGCACGAGTGTGTAATAGCCCACATCCCGAACGCTAAACGTCCCTGTAATACGCCACTTTTTGAGCAACTGTATTAAAAAATCCATTTGCCGGACTCCTACCGACTAAAGAACCTCACGTAACGCCCAGCAGCCTATGGTTGGGTGCCCCGGTTAAGCCCTTTGAAGGATGTCCCAGGACTCCCAACAGCCACGATAAATAGCCATGACATACCTGTGTGAGACAGTGCTGCGAATCGCCAGAAGGATGAGGAATGGTGCCGGCGGATGACGCGCTGGATATGGGCGTACTGCAGCTCACCGTCGAACCTGATACTCCTGGAATGGTATTTGTAAAGTCTTTTATAGGTCGCCGAATAAGTGCTAATTGTAAGGAAGGGTAGGAAAAATATTCTTATTAAACCAGTAATGAACATTACTACGTTTTTTTTTAGATCTTTGTCCTTTAGCCTTCGGGTATCCTTGACTGATGTGCGTTAGACAGTCCTAATTTAGGACTGCCTTGCTGTCAAAGACTGTTGTGCTTTAGGACTCTTAAAGCACAACAGTCAATGATAACCACAAGGACCGAGGATTATTATTTTCGAGCGAAATATATCGCTCGCCAAATTGATGCCGCCTGATAGAAAGCCATTGTGATATTTAGCGATTGGGGGCCACTCTTATGGTCCATAGAATTTCTCACGTGGTCCTCAATTTGGCAGCCCTGTGATGTGCCTCTTCATGCTCCGCTTGAAGAACCCGAGGTATTCATTTTTTTTTTTTATTCATAATAATTTGAGATTGTAGGTTTACATTGTTGCATTAATATAATAAAAATAATGGCCGAGATCCTTCTTCTACAATAAGATGGTTGGAGTACTGCTCTCCTAGATAGGCTACAAGTAGCCTGTGTTAAGGAGGACCAGTGACACTCCCTAGTATGGTTGGCGTAAGATATTTGAGTTGATCTATTTAACAAACAATTACAAAGCAGCAACTCAACAAAGTTGTATAAGTACTAATAAAATAAATTTTAAAATTAAAATTAATGAATATAAATTAAAATCATAATCAAAATTAAAAACAAATAAAATAAATTTCAAAATTAAAATTAATGAATATAAATTAAAATCATAATCAAAAATAAAAACAAATAATATAAATTTCAAAATTAAAATCAATGAATATAAATTAAAATCATACTCAAGATTAAAATTAAGTACTTACAAATTTAATAATAATAATAAATAAATAAAAAACAAGTATAAAAATTAGATGTCTTGTATAGATGGTATAAGAGGGGCGTACCAAGCGCGGGCAGGTCGTTCTACGTTATGAGTCTTGGGTTGCTCTCCCTCCCTTTCTTTTATTGAAGTCTTGAAGTCTGATTCCATTCTGCCAAGTATCGCCTGTTCTGGTATGGAATGGCTGCAATGCGTGTATAGTTACCGAGCTGGTGGTCGGAGCACTGGCTGTTGAGCGACGAGATAGAAGTCAGCGAGGACTTGCGCGAGCCGAGGCGTGATGACGCAGAGGGGGAGTGCGGCGCTGAGCCACTCTCGGCCCAGCCGCTGTAGCATGACTTGATGTCGCAGATCACCTGTAAAGCAACGATATTTGCTGATACAATTCGCTTCAATTTTGAAAAAACATAACCCAGACCTATCACTCTTCATTCAACGTGTGGCTAACGTGGGGTGGACTCGGTAAAACACACTCTCGCCGAATGTGCAGCGTTATCACGGACACTACAGGAAGGGACTGATCTGTCACTGCCAGCTATGGTTGACAGAAAATTGTAAAGGGCTGGTGACGAGGTGATTGGCTCCCCTAAAGAGAAGCACTGTGGGAGCGGGAACGCACCGGTCCTATATCGGCAGACACCTCCCTGAGGTCCATAGGTACCTCGAAGGCCCGCCTGCATAGAGATTCGTGCTCTCTCTTCAGCTATTAGAATCTGAATACACACAGAGCCGCCCACCTGGTTCCATTAGAGATAGTCCCGACATCACGGGCCGAAAGGGTTAAGTCGAGGAGGAATATGTAGGGTTTATTGGGTAGGGCGGTTCCTCCCTATATCGTCAGAAGTCACACACAAACTATCCAGTAGCCCTCATAGTAGGGCCGCAATGTGCGTAAACATTAATTCATCACGTCAACAAAAAGTACTGGACGTTATCGAGATATCTTTCCGACCTGAAACCTCGAAGGGAAAAATCTCAAAAGGAAAAAACGAAAACCTATAATTTTAGTTCCTTTTGAGGTACGAAACCCTAAAAAGTGATAGCGGAAAACGCCGGCGCTCGGGTGTGATGCGGTGCGGGCACTTCAGCCCCCTGTTCGTGGGTCGGCCATGTTACCTCCCACTGAAAGACAATCGCAAGGCGTCCCGGTGTAAAAAACCTAATGTAATTAACTTTATAGCTGTGTAATAGAACATTAATTGTAATTGTAATTGTATTCTTTATTGCATTTCCACAATGTAAATCAGGTATTATAATACAAAATTAAAGTATCAATTGTGGACCCAGTTCGGGCACAGCAACATTTACACACACAGTAGTATGATACATGTACACTACACGGGCATGCTGTTAAATTTTTTTTCACAAAAAAGCACTTACATTACACAATATCTATTAAGTATTCATTAATTTTAGTTACAAAATGTCAATTCCTATTTAATTGGATGTCAATGTAATTCACAATTTCATCAATAATTATATAATACTAGATACGATCAAAACATTACCATATCAAATTAAATCATGTCAATATGTTCGAATATTCCGCTCGTCAATCCACGTCAAGAACAATATAATAAAATAAAATAAATTTCACTCATAGGTTGAAATAAATTACCGTAATAATTATTGCCATGTTTTTTTAAAGTACTCGTCTAGGCTATAATAGATCTTGGATGTTAGATATTTTTGAAGTTCATTTTTAAATTTAATTTCGCTGTCAATTGTTTTTATATCATTAGGTAAGTTATTGTATATTTTTATGCACATGACAAAAGGTCCTGAATGAAATTTAGCCAATTTGCAACTTGGCAAGGCTAATTTGTTGTTGTACCTTAAGTTACGCTTTTGGGGTCGTTGTTCGCTAACCAATGGAAACATAGTGGGGTGTTTTCTAACAAATTTGCAGATCTCTAGTATATATATACTGGTAAGAGTTAGAGCTTTGAATTTAGAGAAGAATGGCTTTGTACTCTCCATACTGTCAATGTTGGCCAAAATTCTGATACACTTCTTTTGTAATATAAATAGCTTTTCCGCGTTCGTGCTATTCCCCCATAATATAATGCCGTAACTTAGCCATGAGTAAGCATAAGCATAATATGCTGTCATTGCAGTTTGTAGGTCAGTAGCCTTTTTCAATTCGTATAGCGCGTATGTAAACCTTGACAGTCTGCTTGAAACACTTTGTATGTGAGCCTTCCAGTCAATATGTGTGTCCACTGTTAAGCCCAATAGTGGGAATTCATCCACACACTGAATTTTACAGTTATTAAACGCATAGTTTATATTTAATTCTGTTTTTTGATATGGTCTGTACTGCATGATTTTTGTTTTATTAAAGTTAAGTTCCAGGTTATGGTCAGTCATCCAACTTATTGTTTTTGAAAGGCTTTGGTCCAAAATTATATTTAAATTAGCAGTGTCTTTACAAGGAAATATTATGGATATGTCATCGGCAAATAAAATAGTTTGTGCGTCAATTTCTTTTGGTAAGTCGTTTATATACAATAGGAATAAGATACACCCTAATACACTACTCTGAGGTATGGACATGTGGACTTCTACTTGTTTTGATCTGACTTGAGTGATTTGGCCACAGTGTGAGTGGTGATCTATTTCTACGCACTGAGTGCGGCCCTTTAAATAGGAAGTGAACCATTCATGTGCTTTACCTCTTACACCTAACGAATATAACTTGTCCAATAGTATTTTGTATGGCACGCGGTCGTAAGCTTTGCTCATGTCTAGTAGAATTCCTATTGCGTATTCTTTTTTGTTTAGTATATTTAATGCTTCTTGTATGTATCTGTATACTGCCAAAGTTGTTGACCTGTTTTTTCTAAATCCACACTGACTGTCGTCGAATATTTCATATTTCTCACAGTACCTATATCGAGGCGAAAAGTGGACTTGGGATAGCCACTTTGCTACGTTAAATGTAAGAGGAGGTATGATAGACAAAATTGAGGAAGTATGCAAGATGATGAAAGAGAGACGACTCGATATTCTGTGCGTGAATGAGACAAAGAGGAAAGGATGTGACACCACCACACATGGACCCTACGCTGCCTACTGGTCGGGTGTGCCTAAAACCAGTAAAGCGTGTCAGGACGTTGGTGTAGTACTGTCTGCGAGAATGAATGAATGTGTCACAGAATATGAATGTGTAAGCCCAAGACTCCTTTGGTTGAGGCTGAAGGTTGGACTTACCCGCATCTTTGTTTTAGGAGTATATGCTCCACAAGATGCGCGGTGGTGCCGATCTTTACGAGACCAAAGTGAGAGGCAGGCATTTTGGGAGAGCATGAGTGATGTTTTGAGTAAGTGCAAACAAAATGAGAGGATAGTAATGTTAGGCGATTTTAATGGGTGGGTTGGAGTCAAGCGTGATGGGTATGAAAGAGTATTGGGAAAGTTTGGTGATGAGCGAGTGAATAAAAATGGAGAAAGTTTGCTTGAAGTATGTTTGGAGAAGAATCTTGTGGTGACTAACACCATGTTTCACCACAAAGATATCCACTTGATTACGAGACAAGAAGGAAGTAAGAGGAGCATGATTGACTTTGTGATTGTTGACGCAAGGATGAGAAAGAAAGTACTAGACACTCGAGCCTACCGCGGTGCTGGGATTGACACAGACCACTTCTTGGTTGTCAGCCGAGTAAGAGGTCTGTTTCAGCGGTGGAGGCACCGTGTGCGTGAACCTGTTAGTGTACTAGAACGCATAAAAGTTGAGAATTTGCAAGAGATAGGTATAAAAGAGGAATTTGTGAGCAAACTAAGCAAAAAGTTTGATAATTTAGATGAAGTATGTGAGATTGAAGAATTATGGAAGCCGATTAAGGAAGGACTCGTGGAAGTTGCGATTGAAGTGTGTGGTGTGAGCAAGAGAAGCCAAGGATGTAAGTTAAAAAGAATGACCGCGGAAGTTCTGAAAGCGTTGTCTGAGAAGAAGAAAGCATGGTTGGACTGGCTGGCCACAAAGGCCAATCAAAGAATGCAGAAGGCAACGGATGAGGATGTACGAATGGCCAACGATGAGTATAAAAGGTATAAGCGTGTGGCAAAAGAGGTGTTAGTAAGAAAGAAGGAGAATGATAGAGATGAATTTGATAAAAGGTTATCTGGTGACTTCCAACAGAATATAAAATTCTTTTGGAAGTCCATAAAAGCGGTGAGGAGTCCACAGACCACATCACCGCTTAATAAGATCAGAAACCAGGATGGAAGTTTTGTGGGAGGAGAAGAGTGTGTGCTAAAAATATGGAAGGAGTATTTTGAAAGTCTATTTGATAAAGAGGATACGCAAGTGCAAACTCATTTTTGTGAAATGAATGAAATTGGCAATGAAAACGACATTAGTATGGAAGAAATAATGGAAGCATTAAATAGTATGAAACTAGGCAAGGCTGCTGGGATTGATAGGGTTTCCGTTGAGATGCTGAAAGCAGGACGTGGCGTGGTGATTGACCAGCTGTACCGCCTTTTTAATCTGTGCTGGAGGAGTGGCAGCGTACCAAAAGAATGGTCCAAAGCCGTCATTGTGCCGCTGTACAAAGGAAAAGGGTCGCAGCAAGAGTGCAAAAATTACCGCGGCATAAGCCTGCTCAGCATCGTCGGTAAACTGTATGCGAAAGTGTTGATAAAAAGAGTGATGAATGAAAGTGAAGGAAAAATGTGGGATGTTCAAGCAGGATTTATGAAAGGAAGGGGATGCACGGATCAGGTCTTCTCCTTACGACGCATAGCAGAAAAAGTTTTGGCGAAAAGCCAAAAGGTATATTGCGTATTCGTAGATCTGGAGAAGGCCTATGACAAAGTGGTGAGGAATGAACTATGGTCAACATTGTCTTTGTACGGGGTGAGCAGCAGCTTGATACGAGCACTGAAATCTCTTTATGAGGGCTCGAGTGCTTGTGTCAGGATCAACGGAGCTTGCACGGACTTCTTTAACATAGAAAGGGGTGTGAGACAAGGTTGTGTAACGTCACCGTGGCTGTTTAACCTGTACATGGACAGTTGTTTGAAAGAATTGCAAGAGAGTGCGTGTGGTATAAAACTGAACGAGCTGTCCATCAAATGCCTCCTATATGCTGACGATCAGGTGATCTTAGCTGCATCGGCGGAGGAGTTGCAGTTGATGGTTAATATTATGCATGAGGCGCTGAAAGGTAGAGGAATGAAAGTGAATGTAAGTAAGACTAAAGTAATGGTTTTTGAAAGAGAGAAATGTATGACGAATTGCCCTATTATTATCGAAGGGCAAAGAGTGGAACAGGTGAAAGAATTTGTATACCTGGGTTCAAAATTTACGAGGGATGGAAAGTGTGACCAGGATATTGAGAGAAGAGTTTTGGCAGGAAATCAAGTGAATGGGGCGATGCATACCTTTATGAGCAGTCAAAACGTGTCTAAGAAGGCAAGAGTGGCTGTGCATAGGGGTGTGCTTATCCCCACACTTATGTATGGTAGTGAAAGTTGGATGTGGCAGAAGAAGCATGAAAGTAAAATTAATGCAGTGGAAATGAGAAGTCTGCGAAGTATAGCTGGAGTGAAATTGATGGACAAAGTAAGAAATAGCGTGATTAGAAAACAATGTGGTATAACTGAAGATGTAGTGACAAAGATAGAAAAAGGGATGCTTAGATGGTTTGGACATGTTGAGAGGATGGATGAAAATAGACTGACTAAACAGATCTATAAGGCGAGAATGAATGGGCAAGCTGGTAGGGGTCATCCTCGGCGTACGCATGGTAACCAAATTGATGACCTGCTGGAAAAAGGCCAGGTCAAGAGCACCCTTAACCGGCGAGCGTGTATGAAAGCACTTATGAAAGTAGAAGAAGCGAAAGTGGTATGCCAGGATCGTAGCAAGTGGAAAGCCATAGTCTCTGCCTACCCCGATGGGAAACAGGCGTGATGATATGTATGTATGTATGTACCTATATAGACGTCTGGAAACTACTGTTTCAAATATTTTTGAAATCGTTGGTAGCAGAGATATAGGCCTATAGTTGCCAACGTCATACTTATCTCCTTTCTTAAAAATCGGCTTTATAATTGAAGTCTTCAATAGGTCGGGCACCGTGCCTTCGTCCAAAGATTGGTTGATAAGCATTGTTAACGGAATTTTTAATTCGTCCGAACATGCTTTAACCAGAAACGGAGGGATCTCGTCTTGACCATAGCTATACTTATTTTTCATAACTCGCAATATGTGCTTACTTCACTGGGGTCAGTGGGTCTAAAATAAATACTATTTAGACTAGGGTTTGCCACTGGGCGTCCAGGAGGGCACGAGCCACCTGTAGATCCTACTGATACAAAATAGTTGTTAAATGTGTCCGCGACCTCATTGGCATCGTCCGTCAACCTGTCCCCAATGCTTAGGGTAATGTTACTTGTTTGCTTTTTTGATAATTTATTTGTACGTTCTTTTATAACCTGCCACATTGCTTTAGTTTTATTATGGGACTTTGACATTTTTCTGATGTACTGTAGCTTTTTTGAAGTAATAATAGTTTTTTTGAGTATCTTTTCGTACATCTTATAATGAGCATATAGTACAGGATTGTTACTGGTATTAGTCAATGCTCTCAAAAGTCGCTTATGGTTACAAGATCGTCGTATTCCTTTTGTTAACCACGTCTTAGAAACTGTAGGTACTATCCTTATTTTTGTTTTTGAAATGCATATATCTAGTAGTACCTGTAGAGTATTGTGAAATGAGGCATAATTTTCGTTGATGGTTTTATCCAAGTGAATGATTTTTTCCCAACTCAATTTACCTAATTTAGATTTAAACTGTTTGATTTGGCGCTCGTTGTATTTCCTTTTGAATGTATACCAGTTATTTTTACTTTTCTCTACAGTGTTTCCTATGGGTAATGTGCTCAGAACTCCCTTGTGGTCCGATATACCAAGTTCAACAACTTGTACGTTTGCTTTGTAGGGAATATTGGAGAAAACCAAATCTATACATTTAGAAGAGGTGGCGGTTATCCTAGTGGGTTCATTTACCATTTGGCGGAAATTATAGCTGGCCATTGTATTCAGTAGGGTGAGTGATGTAGAGTATTTCCGTAGGACATTAACGTTAAAATCTCCGCCTATCAGGATATCCCTGGACGAGTCCTTTACTATTATAAGTTTTAATAATTTTTCCAAAGTCTCATAGAAAATTTCTGTTTCTCTTTCTTCTTCCGGCCAGTATATGACTACTACCAAAAGATTTAATGTTTTTATTTCTATAGCGCATGTTTCCAGTATATACTCCACGCTAATATCTGAAATGTCCTCTCGTTCTGAATATTCTATATTCTGTTTTACAAATAATGCTACTCCGCCCCGGTCATATTTTTTGCGGTAAAAAGCCCCCGCCAAATTATACCCTTCCAATTTTAGTAAGTCTCTTTTTGAGTCCGTTGCCCACGTTTCAGTCAAGCCAAGTACATGCAACGATTGATCCTTTGTCAGTGCCTCTATCAAGTCTCGCTTGTTATTAAAACCTTGAGTATTCTGAAAGAGTATCTCAAAATCAAAATTATGCACGAAAGGGACGATTCTTTGGTAAATTGTATTTTTTGAGATTTGGTTGGTTCGTTAGATTCTCTGCTTGTATTGTAGGGTTACCATTACATGTAATTGGCTTAAAATAATGCGATATGGTTGTCTGTTGATACCTTTTGAGAATTGCTTTTGTTTGGGTATATACCCGTTTTTTGTTGATAAGGAGACTGGTTTTGTATTGTAGGTACTCTATTTCTACATTCATTTTGATACAAAATGCGTTTATGTAATTAATATGAGTTCTAGTAGTAAATTTTCCGTTGTAATTATCAAAAATATCTATAAATTCACAATTATGATAGCTTTTTAATAACAATTTTATATTTTGGTTCAACATGTGTTCATTTAAATAAGGGTTATGATGTATCTTCATTATATATACTTGTTTACACAATTTTAATTTGTCTAAGGCTATACTGAGCACTGAAAATAAATTATAAGGGGATTTATCATTTGAACCAACAGATAAAATAACAATGTCAGAGCAAGTCAGCGTAGAAACAAAGCCGTCAATGCTGTTCAATACCTGGAAACTCTTTGCTTGAGGCTTAGTTATCGCCGATATCTTGTAGTTGTCTATTTTTCTGCTTTTGATGAAGCGTGTTGAGAGACCTCGCAGATATTCGTCTCCCAGCAGCATTATTTGTGGTTTCGGCGGTGTTGCTGTCATTACAGTAGGCTGGTTTTCAGATGCTTTGTTTGAAAAAATTCTGGCATCTTTGGTTATATTTTGAATCGATAGTTGGAGATCCGATTTTGTTTTTATCGAGGGTGTAGTGTTATTTACAAACTTCAAAGTCTTTTTGCATACCATGATCCCTCTCTCACCAGGTATCCCTCTTTTACCCATTATCATATCTGTATGTGGTAGACTTCGGGTTTGTCCTGCTTGTGTGAGACTGGTGGCGCCATCTATTAGTGGTTGTTGGAGTTGAGTACGGGATATAGTTTTTGCGTAGACTGGAGTTTTTATAGTTCCGCTTAATGTATCCATTTGGCATTTATTTTTATGCGTAGATTTTGTATCAACAGTCTTCAGTGAACCCTGGCATATTTCTCTGAGGTAGAATATCTGTTTCTGTTGAATAATAGTCTTTTGTTTTAGTTCGTTATTTTCGAACAGTAGATTTTCGATTTCTATGTGTGCGCTCTCCAGTTCCTTTCGCAGTTGTTGGTTCTGTTCTTTGATCAACACTGCGTCCACTGAGTCTGAGTGATCTAACAGACTTCTGTATTGTAATTTTTGTGGAGGTGAAGGTGATGCGAAAGTCAAATCCACTGAATCAATTGACACATTAAGTCTTTTCTGGCGAAACGTTATATTATTTGGATTGGAATTTTCTTCTGAATTATTCATTCTTGACCGTTTTTAGGGTTCCGTACCCAAAGGGTAAAGAACGGGACCCTATTCATGAGACTTCGCTGTCCGTCTGTCTGTCTGTCTGTCTGTCTGTCTGTCTGTCTGTCTGTCTGTCTGTCCGTCAGGAGGCTGTATCTCATGAACGGTGATAGCTAGAGAGTTGAAATTTTCACGGATTATGTGTTTTTGTTGCCGAAAACAAAAAAATAATAATATTTAAGGGGGGCTTCCATACAACAAACGTGTTTTTTAGCGATTTTGTCTTCTATATTCGGTAATAAAGTATCCTTCTCAATTTAAATACGTTAGCTAATTTGAACATTTCATCAAGATCATTCATTCCCTTTACACCATGCAAATTAAATGAATACTTTAGGAGGTATAGCACAATCAAATATTACTCAATGAAATTAATTTCGTGTCGCCATGATTGAACATTATACGGGTCACATACTATCTTATTTTTCGACTTTCATCGTAAATTTTTTTTTTTAACAAGTGGACAACGCTTTCAGCAGATTACTTTAGGTAGGTGTAATATTTCAAAGATAGCAATTTCATAGGAAATAGTAAACAAATAGTCCATATTTTAGATTTTTCTCCAGTATAAACAATTTACGTACAAACACGCAATTTATGTTGTAGACGTAGATATCGTGTTTATAATGTCATCATTCACATGTCATCAATATTCTGAAAAAGAAATTAAACATAGAGTTCACAAACTCTTTTTGAAATATATACTGTACCTACCGTAGAGGATCTATACAAGGATAGTTAACACTATAGAGCAACGCGAACTGTCTAAAGACGCGCGTTGTATAGCACTATAGAGCAACACGAACTGTCTAAGGGGCGCGTTCCTCTGTGTTAATAGGTAATGAGGGCAACCAGTAGACGCTTGAAATACTCACAGAATATCGAGCAGTGTATTTTCATAAAAAAATAATAATTAAAACAAAATGGACCTTTACTGGGACATCCTTTCGAGAGCTTACCCGGGGCTCCCAACCGTAGGCTGTTGGCCGTTACGTGGGGTTTTTTAGTCGGTAGGAGTCCGGCATATCATCCATTAAGGATTTTCCATCTCGTTAAATAAAAAGAAAAAAGGGGGGCTCCCATGCAACAAATAGGTACGACTTTTTGTTGTTTTTTGGTACGGAACCCTCCGTGCGGGAGTCCGACTCGCACTTGGCCGGTTATTGATTTTTTTAAGTTGTTTTCAGTTTAATTTAATGTAAAAAATCCTATGGATCCAATTTTGTATGAACAAATTCTAGTTTGTTGAAAGTGACATCTAGCGAGCAGTAGCAACACCGATACAGTTACTGTATCCTAGATAGTTTGACAGATCTTGAGGTTCCACTTTCGACCGCTAGGTGTCCAGATATCCCTAAAATGCATTTGAGTACTTATTTGAATTTTTCAACTGTCTATCCGAGAAAAAACTTTCTGCGTTATAGATACACTTCTTGAATTCGTTTCTCGAATTAAGTTGGTACTCACTGTGGTATTGTGGTATGGCTGGTTAATCGATTGGTAAGCCTTGCATGGGGTAATATTGCGTATTCTTGAATTTCTGGTGGCTTTCACCATCCCATAAACTTCTCCGAATATGTTTTCAAAAAGTGCAGTAATGTTTTAAATAACGTTTTCACTAACATATCACTGTATTACGAATAGATTTTTATTTTTGACTGTCTCTGTGGCGCAGTCGGTAGTGATACCGCCTGCGGCGCTGGAGGTCGTGGGTTCGATTCCCACCGGAGACAAATATTTGTGTGACCCATAAATGTTTGTCTCAAGAGTCTGGGTGTTTCTATGTATAATATGTATGTATTTAAAAGTATATAAGTATTAATATCCGTGGTCTGATACCCATAACACAAGCAGGTTATTCCTAGCTTACTTTGGGATCAGATAGCGTTGTGTGAGATGTCCGTGAATATAAAAAAAAAAAAATTGTTTTGAGAAATTTTACTGGTTTCTAATATTTTTACGAAAGTAAATTCGCGGAGCAACACAGAGCCTATGTTTACTAGTCAGGCGCAGCCCTACAAAGAAAACATCTTCAATCTTATCTATTTGTATGCTATGTATAACTGGCAAAACAGTGATTCGTATCATTAATATTGTAACATCTTGTACATCTATGTTTACGAATAACAAAGAATTTAAATTTGTACTGGATTTATAAAACAAAGGTAATTTCCCAGCATCATTACATATTCCAAGTAAATGCCGATTTACTGCGAATTGTGGTCTGACAGTTTTATTTATTTGAAGGAAAACCGCATTAGGGTACATTACCTGTAGACTGGCAGCTGGCAA
Source organism: Miltochrista miniata (assembly GCA_933228765.1). Taxonomy (NCBI): domain Eukaryota; kingdom Metazoa; phylum Arthropoda; class Insecta; order Lepidoptera; family Erebidae; genus Miltochrista; species Miltochrista miniata. Next base: position 19,969,157 of record OW121773.1, read on the forward strand.
GGTCCTGGGTTCCGCGGTGTGTCTGATGAGTTGTTCACTGCCCTCTTGTAAGTGTCCGACCTCAGCTAGCATTGCTACTTCGGATTCCTGGAAGATGAAAATAAGCTAAGTGGTAAAAAAAAAATGTAGTGCACACTTTATCGCTAACTGTCGCTGCCCCGTGTGGCGACGGGTTCCTCTTGCGACGGGTAAGAGTACAAAATATCGCCACCCCAATACATCCCGAGGGTGCCGTAAGAGGCGACTAAGGTAACACTTTCGCAAAAATTACCAGTGCATAGAGAAGAAAAACTCGAAATGAAACCCGGTTGTCAGTAAATTGACAATCGTTAAGCCAAGTTAAAGGCATTTTGGGCAGCTTGAAAGATTTTTGCGACTGCGGGTCGTGGCGACCTGCGCCTGTCCATTTCAACACCGCAATAGGCTCCCTACCTATTACGTGGGACATGAAACTATAAGGTTAAACGTGGGCGTGTGTGCAGAGGCATACTATGCCTCTGCCTACCACTTCGGGGATAATGGTGTGGCTATATGTATGTATCTAATGTTTATCGCTAACAGCAAATTCGTGCAGGCAATCTTTATATTTATTTTCTCTCCATTTCATATGGTCACACGCTAGGACTAGCACGAACTAAAGTCACAAAGTACAATTTAAACTATATTTCCTGAAGAGTTCATTATCCCGCCGATTACTTAATGCACCAGCAAGTACCATGTAGAGGAAATGTCAAAGTAATAGTAGGCATTCAAGCTTTTAGATCAATCTTAAATTAATCTCTCTCGCTTGCACACTGGGTTCAGAAGGAACGTGACAATGAGTCAAGCTTTTTCGCGTGTAGCTGGCGTTCATCGATTCATAAGACGTTCATCACGTCAAAAGGGGCGCTTAGCTTACTAAAAACAATATAATTATCTCACCACAACAGGATTCAGCAGTGAAACGAAGTGACAGAAGCGACTGCGCTCTTCTATCAGAGCCGCTTTCACCGCTTTTTCTTCCATTTCCTCGAGCTGCTGCTTACGCTCTTGTATGTCCTGGAACAGATTGAAGTTTCGATTAATTTGACTGCTTCGGTGGCGCATACTCTATTGTCTGCTTCATGTGGGGGAATATTTTGTAGCCATATGGCAGCGTGTCGTGAGAGTTACACGCACGCTTTATCAGAGAATTATCAAGAAGCGGTATTGTACCCGAACAACTCCCCATAGAGGCAGGAACAGTACCCAAATCCATTACCCGGGCTTACCCGGAGCTCCTCGAAGTGGCCTTCTTACAAAAAAAGTCACATTTGTTGTATGGAAGCCCTATCCAAGACGTACTTATTCATAGACGCAATATTCACAACAACTCCAAGCTTGGCTCGATAGCTTAGCGATAATAGTGGTTCCTCTGGACTGTTAATAGACAAGATTTTGAATTCCGCACCCTAGGCGCACACTGGGCGACAGTCTCGGCGACATGTCGCAGTGTCTGGTCGCCCAGTGTGCACCTTTTCTCCCAAGTGTTTCCACATTAAATGCTTACCTGCATGCACACTTCATTCCTCCTCTTAGCGTCAGGGGGCGCCCTCCTCGCCTTCCTCGCGTGTCGTTGTGCTTCAGTGACCCTGCGACGCAACTCTGCGCGTGCGCGTTTACATTCGCGCGCATGCTCGCGGCTAAGGGCGCCCGGCGCGCACGCACCGCGTCGCCATTCGTCCGCACGCTCTGATAGGGGTGTTACCAGGGTGTCCATGAGGACGCTGGAATAAATTGTTATAGTCACATCTGTAGAAGAACCGAAAGGCGATGGAGCAAACGATTTCTGGAGTGTAGACCGCGAATTGGTACACGTGGGGTATTACCGGCGATGCCCCGCCAGATGGACCGACCACCTGAAGAAGGTCGCAGGGAGTGACTGGATGAGTAAGGCGCAGGACCATGTATTACGGCGAGATTTGGAAGAGGCCTATACGTCCAACAGTGCCATACGTGCATACGTAAAAAATATCTCAAGAGGAGAGTACAGTCAGTCAGAAAAAACCCACATTAATCATGCTAGGAAGTGAACCTAACCAGTTGTACAGGGAATTCCGTCCAAGGTCCTCGTAATCAGTCCCAAAATACCATACATCATTGTAAATAGAAGAATTCTATTAAAAATTTACACTCTGTACAGGACACCGCCGCCCCGTGGTAATGTGAAAGTACAAAAGACGATAATAGTGTTGGTCTTTTTTTTATTATCTTTGACTTTGAAGTCTTTTAGGAAGTAAATTTAGTAGCATCTTTAGGTAGCCAACGTGAACACTATTGTTGAGTTTTGCCGATGTTCTCTACTTTAGACAGAAATAGGCTCACCAGCTATTACGTGCGATGAAAACTATAAGGTAAAATGTGGGCGTAAGCTTATTATACGATACGCCTACAGCTAGAGGGATATTATAGGCGAAACTCTTATGTATGTACTTTAGAAGGTCATCATAGCTCTTTCTGACGACCTGGTAAGGTTGAGTCGCCCTGCGGTGTTGTGACAGATGACAGATCCCAGAACACTCCCAAAGGGGCAGATCGGTGTCAAGGAGTACATTACATCTATGAGAACAGACAGACAGGCAGAGCTACTTTCGCATTTTTAATATTAGTAGGGATTGTAAAACAACAGACAGATATCAAATAAACACTCACCCTATAAACGTTTTCATTCTCGTCTCAATCGCGCGATGACGTAAGCAAACGCGCGTCAGAGCCGTGCCAATCTCCTTCGTAGCTCCTGTAACAAGGAAACACACACATAACTACCCATTTATCAACGGAAATGACAGCAGTTTCAACAACAATATTAAAGTTTTACAGTGTCGCACTCAGCGAGTCTAATTTCTAATGATAACGTATTCCACAAATGAACTGCTGTAACACTACAGGAACGACTAAAATAATTTGTGGAATGCGGTGGCTGTTTTAATTTTAAGTTCTCTGATAATTTCAAACATCTATCTTACTCATAATGAAGGAACTTAAAACGTTCTTTTAAATAGGAAGGTGTAGATGGGTTAAACAAAATCTTTACTAATGATATAAAGCTGTCCTAGGACATCCTTCCGAGGGCTTACCGGAGGCTCCCAACCACATGTAATGCCCAACAGCCTATGGTTGAGAGCCCCGGGGAAGCCCTCAGAAGGATGACCCAGGACTCCCAACAGACCTACGGCCGCCACTGCGGCCTCGTCCAGGGCATGGTTTGGGTGCTATCCCGCGTCTTTGGGGGGTTTCGGGTGTGATCCCGCTTCTAAGGGGGGGCGTGCGTGAGCTGCTCACGTCACGCTGCCGTCATGGGCCTGCTTCTGTAAGGACGGTGAGCGACCCTCTCACCGTCCTCAGACCCCCGCTCATGGAGGCCTATTGATATGGAGGATCGATATTAGCCTAGGTTGGGCACAGAAAAGTTTGAGGTATGGCTAAACTGACCATACGTCCCGTTTTGAACGGGACTGTCCCGTTTTTCGGTCCCTTGTCCCGTTGTCCCCAAACATAGCTTCGGGACGCTAAATTGTCCCGTTTTCCGAAACATTGCGACTTTTTTTAAATTTTGTTGCTCTTGGGACATCAGCAGTTGGGGAATTTAGAGCCAGTCCGTGTTTTCACTACCTACACTATTGTTTTGGTTTGTGTAAAATTCGTGAAGTAGTTTAGTGGTAAACTGAAAACTAAATGGAAGTTTTTTTTACTTTGGAATTTTACGAATGCCGAAACTCAAGTGTTCATTTAATGTCAACATACAAGCAAAGTAACCTTTTTTTTACGTGAGGGAAAATCCTCATCGATGTTATGCCGGACTCCTACCGACTAGAAAACTTCACGTAACGCCCAGCAGCCTATGGTTGTGAGCCCCGGGTAAGCCCTCGAAAGGATGTCCCAGGACTCCCAACAGACCTGCGGCCGCCGCTGCGGCCTCGCCCAAGGGGTGGTTCGGGTGCTGTCCTGCGTCTTTGGGGGGGTTTAGGGTGTGATCCCGCTTCTAGCAAAGGAACCATTTATTGAGCAAACGACCAATTATTACCTATGGTGCCGAGCTGTGGAAACTTACAGTGGGGCTAGTCCATATCCTTAAAATTGTGCAGCGAGCAACCGTCTCCATCAGAGAACCAGAGTGGTCGACATAGTTTGCAGAATCTGCGTTTTGAAGTGGTAGTGGGCTTGGCTACATTACAACCGATGGCCGAACGAGGAAACGAGTTCTTGAGCTCGCAGCTTGGTAAACGTGGGGTAGGACGACGGACGACTCCTCCGCCTGATGGGCCGATGATGTAGAAAAGGCCGCTGACTGGGACTGAATGCGGGAGGCGCAGGACCGTGTGTTGTAGCGTAGATTGAGAGAAGCCTACGTCCAGGAGTGGACTGCCATAGGCTGATTTGATGCTATAAAAAAAATAGGTACTAAAATCAGACAAAAAGGAGATATAGGAAAATACTTCGAGGAGGATCGAAAGAAAAAAAACGCACGTGCTCTGCACGCTGAGTACTCGACATCTCTAAGACCTTTGACCGGATCTGGCACCGTGGTCTTCTTGCGAAATTGCCCTCCTATGGACTGCCCGAGAGTAGTATAGGTATCCTAGGTGTTGACATCTCCAGTGACGTTAAGCTCCGAAGTCATTTGGATAGCAAGGCCAGGCTGGCATCCAGGAAGCTCGGTGTGCTCAACAGCTCAATTTTACTGCGGCGCAAACACAGCTACTCTCTAAGTCGCAAGTGCGGCCGCACAAGGAGTACTGCTGTCACCTTTGGACGGGTGCACCTGTATATCAGTTTGACCGGTCGACTCGGTGCAAAAGCAACCATGAGAGTTGTCAAGGATCCCATGCTTGTAGGTGGTGAGGAACCTCTTCGCGACAGGAGAAACGGCTTAACTTTAGATTAGTTGCCATCGAGTTTGAGGTTCATATTTTTTATACACAAAGCTAATATTATTAGAAGCCTACACGCGAAGTTTTAACTTGCGGAGATTAATGGTTAACGAGAAAAAAAATAATGAAAATCGTAAAAAAACACCAATAATTTGTCACTTTTCACCACAGAACACAAACACTTCCAATGTTTTTGACATTCGGCTCGTCCAATACGTTTTGTTTTACGTAACATTAACGCACAACAATGTTTTACTTCATTTAAAAATTTAATTAATAATTATATTTAGTTATTAAGTTAAATTTTATGCATATTTTATTATATTACGTATATTTATATAAATGAACGCTATTAAATATTATAATAATTTAATGACGGTTGCCGATATGTGAAACTAAACGTAAAACGTCGTACGCATTCTATGGGTTGGTCAAGGTCAACACTTTCAAATGACACCCTATTTGTGAATTTGTGTCTTGTATAGGAGACGCGTAGTTTTTTTTTTCAACCCCAGGTCGGCATTTGAATTACGCATCCCTAATTCAACCATAATTAGTACTTAATGGTTAACACCCCGACTCGGATAGGTTAGGTTAGAAGGCTAAGGCGGGAGCGAAGCGGAGCGGAGCTCCCGCCTTAGCCTTCGTGGTTATTTTTTTTTTGGCTTGTCGACGAGTTCTTATTTGGAGAACGATTACTTATGTTGTCGATTTTATTGAACATAACCTCAAAAAATAAAAATCTAAATTCAAGGTAACTATTGATTTCCTAACTTTGGGGAGGGGTCAGGGGGATTCCCCCCTCCCCCTCCATTTTCCATCTTCCAATTTCGACCTTGAAATCGATTTCAAAACAAGAAAATGCGAAAGTTAGGTTAGAATTTTAAAAAAATCATAACTCAAAAAGGGGGGGCGTCCGCAACTTTTCCGTCAGGGGGGGGGTTCCCCACCCCCCCCCTCCCCCCTCCCCCCCACTCCCACCCCTTAAATCGTTGGATAGTAATCCGAAGTCCTACCCACGGCTACTTTGTATAATCGCACCGCTCGCCATAGACGTAGTGTTCGTTTCGTCCTCACACTTAGCTTGTCACCTTAGTGCTATAAAAAGGGGGAGGGAAATGGGGACGGGGGGGGGGCTTCCATAGAACAGTTTTTTTATGTTTTTGGTACGGAATCCATTGTGCGCAAATCCGACTCGCACTTGGCCGGTTTTTTCTATATCATTTTCATTATATTATGTTTATTTTAATTGTTAACCTTCCAACTGGGGTATAAAAACTTATGTCCCGTTTTGAGATCAAAAATAAATGGTCAGTTTAGGTATGGCGCTTCTTTTTTAACGTGAGGAAAATCCTTCGTGGATGTTATGCCGGAGTCCTACCGGTTAAAACGCACACGTATCCCACCTAATAGCCTACAGTTGGGAGCCCCGGGTAAGCCCTCGAAAGGATACCTCAGGACTCAGGTATGGGGAGCTTGACTTGAGGCAGAGTAGGTAGGTAGTGTAGGTACCTATTATTATTAACTATCTTTCGTGTTATCAAACACGTGTATAGAACTAAAGTTATCAACATCAACTATGTAACAGCTACAGAATTAGCAAATTGAACTTGTGACATATTTTATCATCTAAGCGACATTTTGCCCTTGATAACAAATCAACGTGGCTCGTTGTAAAATGCATCTGCGCATTACGGATATTATTATAATCTCTAATTATCTCTCCATAAGAAAATAGACTTTTTCGCAGGATTATCTTTATAGCAAAATGTCTAATACACTCGAGAGCAATGAATCCGGGTCACTTAAAGAATGTTAAAAATCTCGGAAACTAAAAATGATAGGTTAATGCAATAAATTGTATTTAATAGACAATGTAATACTCCTTAAATGAAAGTAAAAAAAATATGAGTCACCATACATTTTATTAACACAAAATTACATAAAGAAAAAACTGCCGATCTCTCCTTAAAACAAAAATAGGAAACATGAAATTTTTGAACTTTATTACGATTTTCTTGAATTTTAATACTTCGTATTGCCTCCTCGTGCTTCCATTACTGCGTTTACGCGGTTTGGCATGCTGTACACCAAGTTCCTTATACGATTTTGGGGAATATTCTCCCATTCCTCTGTGAGAGCAATTTTGAGCTCACGAAGCGTGATTGGGGGAGGGTTTCGTTGTTTTACGCATCTGCCTAGCTCGTCCCAAGCATGCTCGATCGGGTTGATATCCGGGCTGCGCGCTGGCCACTCCGTACGAGTAATGTTCATCTCTTGAAGGTAGTCATTCACAATCCTACCTGTATGAGGTCGGGCATTGTCATGCATAAATATAGCATCCTCACCTAAATTGACCATAAATGGACCAACGTGATCATTGAGGATTTCTTCCACATATCTTACGCTAGTTAAAGAGCCGTTTTCTATGATCACCAGCTCTGTGCGACTTTCAGAAGAAATTCCGGCCCACACAAGTACAGACCCACCACCGTAGGCTACTTTTTCTTCGATGCATGCTTGCTTGAATCTTTCCCCTGGTCTTCGATACACTCTGTGTCTTCCATCGTGCTTGTAGAGCATAAATTTTGATTCGTCGGAGAACATAACTTTTGACCAATCTTCAATACTCCAATTTACGTGGCTCTGGGCATACCTTAGTCTCGAAATACGATGCCCACGCTCCAGTTTAGGGCCGTTTGCAGGTCTAAGGGGTTTTAAGTTAGATTCAGCAAGCCGACGTCTTACTGTCCATGCACTTGGGTTACTTCCTCCGAGGCGTCGAAACTGATTGGTGAGTTCAGTTCCTGTGAGAAAGCGATTTCGAAGCATGGTGTTCACCAAGTATCGGTCTTCTCGTGCTGTGGTACACCTGGTTCTGCCCGTTCCTGGTCTGCGTAGGTTAGAACCAGTTTCTTCGTAACGTCGGAGAACTCTTTGTACTGTTGACAGCGACACACCGACAGTCCTGGCTGTATCGCGCTGACTCCGGCCGGTTTCCAGCATTGTAAGTATTCTGGTGCATTCTTCAGGCGTAAGCGACATAATTTCAGCTTGATTAATGAATATAGAGCACTATCAACATGGTTTATGTACCCACATAAATGACAGATTACAAACAAAAGCAACACCAAATGCTGTAATTTCGTAGTTCCATCTTCGAAAGTGGCCCTTTTTCAAATTTGATTTTTTTATGATATAACTTTACAATAACTAAGAAGTTTTAATACCTTCATTTAAGGAGTATTACATTGTCTATTAAATACAATTTATTGCATTAACCTAGCATTTTTAGTTTCCGAGATTTTTAGGATTCTTTAAGTGACCCGGATTCATTGCTCTCGAGTGTAGTTCGAAAATGTCTCTATCGCTGATTTTCGCTTTCACTGAATGCCTCTTTCGCTGATTTTCGCTTACACTGGATGTCTCTTTCGCTGATTGTCTCTGATGATCACAGCATACAGTTATAGTTTAAGTTACTGTAGCTACTTTTAGCGAAAGAGTCGACACAATCAGTTAGAGAGACAATCTGTGAAAGACGCATTAGTGAAAGAGACAATTATCGAAAAAGACTTTAGCGAAATCGACAAAAGGTGAAAGAGACATTTTGCGATAAAGGCAATCTGCGAAGGCAAAAAAAAAATGTTTATAAATACATTATGTTAAGTAAGTCCGAGGCAAGGTCTGGCAGTTTTCTCGCTCAGCGAAAAGGTATTGCTGTTCAAAGGGGGAATGCTGCTAGTCTTTTGGGCACAATGCACAGGGGCCTTATTTGGATTGAGTTTAGATAGTAATAATGTAAATATATATGTAAATATGTAATAATTATGTTTCTGCATAGAAAAAAAAAGTAAGACCGTGACCCAAGTTAAACTTCCATATCGCACTCGTTGTTTGTGGAACTACAATGTTTACATAGTTTACAGCATTCTACAGACCTTCAGCTATTTCCAAAGTCAAGTTATGTCATTGCAGTTTCCTATTTAATATTAGTATTGATTTGAACGTGACTTATGAGACGCATTTACGACATTTTTATCCATTCCATTATAGCCCATGAACATTCGCATGGAACACCGGAGGTGTTACACCCGCGCTGTCTAACCTATCGGATTGGAACGCAAGACCGAACCGACGAAGGTTTTCCATTTCAAATACGATAATGATTTATTTACCTTCTGTACAAAAAAACCGGTTGTCTGTAAAGTCGGTTTACTGACGATAGTTGAACGTGACAGACAACGCCATAAGAAAATACTGATGTAATGGTTTCTCCTCGCACGGAACACCCAAATGGAACGCCTCAGAGCGAGGTAACGCCCATGAAAAATAAAAATAAAAACCAATATAAAAACACATCAATTGATTATAGCGCCATCTGTTGAAAACATTACTAAAATAAATGGAACGCCTCAGAGCGGGGCAGAGCGAGGTAACGCGAAGAAGGTAACGACGAATTGCATCATCTTTTTTCGTTCGTGCAGCCGGCTCCATCGATTATAAGACGTTCTCACGTCAAAAAATCATAAAAGTATAACCTATAGTAGTCGTAGGTCTGTTGGGAGTCCTGGGGTATCCTTCCGAGGGCTTACCCGGGGCTCCCAACTGAAGGCTGTTAGCAGGACACGTGTGGTTTTTTTTAGTACCAAGGATATCAACCGAACCCCTAGGTGAGGCTGCAGTGGTAGCCAAAGTCTGCCGTGAATTCTGGGACATACTTCCAAGACTTACGCAGGACAGCCTCAGTGTGATAGGGCATGGTGTGGTTCTACCCGATAGGAGTCCGACATAGCATGCATGAGGATTTCCACACGTAAAAAAAGTTTTCATAAATCAAAAAGACGTATCTCAATTACAATAATTAAAATTGCAAACGGACCACAAAAATTGGATATTCCAAGTGCCTGTGTGAAGTCACTTGTAATACCGGTCAGACTTCAATATTATCATACGAAAAATTAGCCATACGATTATGTATTTTATGCCTATATCAATAAAGTTTATAATATCTGTTATATCGTAATGTTGACTATCACAGTCATTACATGAACAAGATATTTGCTATTTAATTTATAACACAACCGACTTTTGAGCGGTAAAGACGTATTTAATGTTAAGTTTAGTGTTAAATGTTTAGTTCTGTGATAATATTATATATTCAAAATGAATAGTGTTAAGATACTGCCGATTGTTTTAGTGTTTTGCTGTTTGGTGAATGGATGTAAGTGGTTTTTAAATTACCTTGAAATCCTGTGTGATATGAGTATATCGTTTAATTATATTGCATTGACAGGTGATGACATATTCGAAGTTTACTATCAGTAACTAATAAAAAAAAACTCGTTTGCCTTCAGAATTCGACAGCAGGGTTTAAAGTTACTTCATGCACTTCTTTCTCAATATAAACTTAAACTCCACTTTTGACTGTGCCATCAAAAACGTCTATCTGTTCGCGAATTTTTTTTTTAAATGGGTATAAACAAAGTTATCGCTTCATGTATTACATCTATACTCTGTATCTGTACTAATATTATAAAGAGGAAAGATTTGATTGTTTGTATGTTTGTTTGTTGCTTGCATCGAATAGGCTCCGGAACTACTGGACCGATTTAAAAAATTCTTTTACTGTTGGCAAGCTACGCTCGCCCCGCTGAACTAAGGCTATATTTTATTCCCGTATTCCCACGGGAACGGGAGCTACGCGGATGAAACCGCGCGACGTCCTCTAGTATTAGTTTCGACTCGTCAAAGAGATTTTTCTACTAAAGCTAAGATTAATCGTGCTACATCATCCACCAGGACAATAACTTGCTTGAATATTTTTGAAAACTGTTTCCAACCAAAACAGACTTCGCGTGAAAGATTCCTCGTGAAGATCTCAAGGACCCCTAGGCCATCCTAGGCTCTATCTTACTTTACCTGGAAATAGGGCCGGACGAGAGGGTACGGCGTAGGTACAGTCAAGCGGCAGACGTTTCCTAAATAATCAAAAACATGATCCAAATACAGAATGCTCCTAGCAGCCAATAAAAGCGGGAGCTAGGCTCCAAGGTTGATATGACGGAAGCAAATGGCACTTTACACTCAGATGATCTAGAAGACGAACGAAAAGAAACCGTGGGTGCCCCCCAATGCCTTCCACCAATGCAAGAAGATCAAGGGCGGTTGACACCCTTCAGTATTCCTGGAATGACTCCTAGGTTTACCCCTCAGCTTGCAGAGGTGTCGCCGGTAACGCCGTAAAAAAAAATCTATTTCTCTTATTTAAGCTTGGGGAGAGGGGGACAACCTAAAACCTCTTGGCTTAGAGTGACACATCCTCCAATTGTCACATTAGAGGTCCCTGAAGTCCAGGCTAGGGGCGTCCCCTATGCCGAGTCAGAGTCACTTAGCCTCTGGTCTATCCTGTCAGTCGGTCGAAACGTATATAGCACCAGTTCAGTAGGTACTCATACCTCACAGAAAATGTTCGATTGCCCTCGAAGAAAAGTGGCTAAAAGCCATTTCACCATTTGCAAAATATAATCACTTTCATTTTTAAAGGATGTCCTAGGTTCCCACTAAAGTTTTCAAGTCAACTTCAACTGTAAACGGTATACTTGCAGAAAAGCAGACCAACGGACGATGCCTTGGGCACAGGCGTTCTTATCAATTTAAGAAGTCAGACAGCGGTCACACACAAGGGACTAGCCTTTGCGAACCACCGCATACAAAAATATTCTGCCAGTTTTCATACAAGTGAAGGGGGAAACACAAAGACATATAAAATTTCATTGCATTTAAAAATGTATTAATCGACAAACGCGTAATGGCTGTTGTGTGTTAATTGTTATTGTACAGTCAACTACAATGCAATCTACTAGTTTAATCATATAAAATGATGTACTGATGTACAGGCTTTTTATAAAGCCAAAAGACCAAATGGTCATGTGCAATGGCAGAAAACAATGCTTAAGTAAGGCGCATCCTGTGGTTAGATGATCTAAGCACACAACTCACAAAAAACAATGTCGACAATGTATAAGCCAAATCATTTCTAGTTCTACTAAAATTATTGTTAAATTGAAGATAGTAACTCCATCTGTTACGCTTTCACCTGCTTTCACGGTGATACGAGATAGAATAGAGCTTAGGAAAGAACATACTTAGGCTACTTTTTATAATGGAAACCGATCCCTATATGAAACGGGTACGAGAAAACCCGCAGGCCTTAGCAATATACGGCATACATTACTTAAAGACTGAAGTGAGATTTTGCTTGTTTTTTATTTAAAAAGTGATAAGTTATAAGTGCGTGTCGAATAAACAGATCACTTATTCGTTTATACCTATTATTACAGTAAGTAACTCGAGAGTTGTTCGGTTATTTCCCCCTGTACAGGTCAACGTGCGTAATGTTTGTTAAGGAAAATTTAACATTACTTGACAAACGTGTCACTGTGGTCACCAGCTTTGTTATTTTAATTTTTAATTTTTGTGGGTCAAAAGCTTATCATTGTAGGAACTTAAAAATTTTCACTGTGAATGGAACCAGTTGGTACCAAAACACAGAGACCACACTTTCTTACACAGCTACCGGCTTCTTAGGAGAAAAAAGTAACGAGCCAAAATAAGTTACGGGCGTTTCACCCTATTACTAGTAGGCAAAAAAATATTAATTTGTGGTCCTACTAGAAGAAGAAAAGAAGAAGAAGAAAAAGCTTTTTATTCTACTTTTGAAACACACAGTAATAGTACAATTAAAGGTATACCTAACACAGAAAGTAGAATAACGGCCACCTCTCAGCGTAATGCTGATCACCTGTGCTAACGGGCAGACAGCGCTGATTTTTAGAGGCGGCCGGACCCCACTTGACAGAGGCATCCATATTTTATAATAATTATCCATAGGTAGATAATTGAGAAAAAAAAAACTATTTTTGATATCATAATATCAAAAACAATCTTCTCCCCTCCTCTCTATCACGCGAACACATGACAACCCCTGTAAACTATTTTTCATATCAGCGTTTTAACAAAAATAACAAAAATTTAAAAACAAACAAACAACACATGACAAATAAAAAAAGAAAAAAAAATTAAAAAAATATATATAATGGGCACACCGGACACGACCATGCCTTGCAATCGTCAATCACGCCAAATATGAATGGAAGTTGCTTCAGTGTGCATCGACGCATATGTACACACATTTAACGTGTTCGACATTCGCCAATTGATCGTGTCTGGACCCCTTAAAACATATCCATACAAAATTATATTTGAGCTGGCAACATTAATTAATTCCGTCTCCGATCCGAGAGACGCCAAGCCATTCCTTTTTTTTCCTTCTTGACATAAAAACAAATCACAGATCACAGATATATTTACATTACATATTTAATTATTTATTAAATCGTGAATTGCAAAAAATAAACAGAAATGCAAAAATACTAGTTTAGTTTTTTCAATATTCTCATTTTCACCTGACTGTTGAGACTAATGCTAATATTATAAAGAGGATAGATTTGATTGTTTGTTTGCATCGAATAGGCTCCAAAAATACTGATCTGATTTGAAAAATTCTTACCCTGTTGGAAAGGGACACTATCCCCGGTGAACATAGCTATTTTTTTTTTTTTTTTTTTATTTATACCACTAAGGTGGCAGACAAGCATACGGCCCACCAGAAGGACCGGTGGTCACCGCAGCCTATGAACGTTTGCAACACCAGAGGTGCCACACTCGCGCTGCCGACCCTGTAGAAACCTTCTAAGACCCCCTTTGAAGAACCCCATACTGTAGGCGTTTGGGAAAACCGAGGCAGGGAGGTCATTCCACAACCTAAGCGTGCGCGGAAGAAAACACCTATCGGATCTAACCGTGCTGGAACGCACCGGACGCAGAGTGTGAGGATGAACTCCCTGTCTGTGGCGAGCGGTGCGATGATAGAACGTAGCCGTGGGCATCATATCAAACAATTCCTCAGAGCACATACCATTGTACAGGCGGTAGAACATGCATAAGGAGGCAAAGTCTCTCCTGTCGCGAAGAGGTTCTACACCAGCTGTAAGTACAGGATCGTTGACAATTCTTACAGCTCGCCTTTGCACCGAGTCAAATGGACGAAGCTGATATTATTATTTCCGTATTCTCACGGGAACGTGAACTACGCGGGTGAATCCGCGTGACGTCCGCTCATTTCACATATACCTTGAGGCCCAATCAATATATGTAGATAGGACTGGATGCGTAAGGTAGAGGCCAAACACTATCTAGTGTGGCGGAAATTAGAAGAGACCCTTATCCATGTTATATTATATTACTAGCGGTACCCTGCCACGCTTCGCTGTGACTTTTTTATGGTGGTTTTATGTACCTATGAGAAATGAGTAACAAACTAAATGATGGGTACATTTAAAAAAAAATGTGTGCGTGTACTATTGTACACACGTAAGAAGTGAAACTTCTTCATGACCTTATTTTTCGAAAGAAATATCATAAAATATACATAGGAGTTAGTAGTCCAAAAGTTCAAAAGTCCAAAGTCAAAAAGTCCAAAAGTCCAATAGTCCAAAAGTCCAATAGTCCAAAAGTCCAAAAGTTCAAAGTCCAAAGTCCAAAGTCCAAAAGTCCAAAACTACAAAGTCTTAAAGTCTAAAATTCTAAAAGTCCAAAACTCCAAAACTCCAAAACTCCAAAACTCCAAAACTCCAAAACTCCAAAACTCCAAAACTCCAAAACTCCAAAACTCCAAAACTCCAAAACTCCAAAACTCCAAAACTCCAAAACTCCAAAACTCCAAAACTCCAAAACTCCAAAACTCCAAAACTCCAAAACTCCAAAACTCCAAAACTCCAAAACTCCAAAACTCCAAAACTCCAAAACTCCAAAACTCCAAAACTCCAAAACTCCAAAACTCCAAAACTCCAAAACTCCAAAACTCCAAAACTCCAAAACTCCAAAACTCCAAAACTCCAAAACTCCAAAACTCCAAAACTCCAAAACTCCAAAACTCCAAAACTCTAAAACTCTAAAACTCCAAAACTCCAAAACTCTGAAACTCTAAAACTCTAAAACTCTAAATCTCTAAAACTCTAAACCTCTAAACCTCTAAACCTCTAAAACTCTAAAACTCCAAAACTCAAAAACTCCAAAACTCAAAAACTCCAAAACTCCAAAACTCCAAAATTCCAAAAGTCTAAAGTCCAAAACTCCAAAATTCCGAATGTCCAAAAAGTTCAAAAATAACATGCAAAGGTATACCGTCACAATACCAGAAATCATAATGCCTTTACTTAAAATGCCCGAGCCCAAAATACCCGAAATCAAAATATCAATATTCAAAAGGCAAATATTTATAATATAAATAATTTAAAATGCCTTACGATCGAATAACCGAAACCCAAAAAATAAATTTATCAAATACCTAATCCTAAAATGTTCAAACACAAAATACCTTTTTTTTAACATGATTTAAATCCTACATGGATGCTATATATCTGTGAATGGTTAACACCCCGACTCAGAGTATCCCGACTCGGATAGGTTAGGTTAGAAGACTAAGGCGGGAGCGGAGCGCAGCGGAGCTCCCGCCTTAGCCTTCGTGGTTATTTTTTTTTTTGATTTTTCGTTAGCCCACTGTAGTACTTTTGTAACTCTGAATCAAAGTGTTTTAACATGAGGTAAATCCTACATGGATACTATGCCGGACTCCTACCGACTAAAAACCACACGTATCCTACATAACAGCCTACAGTTGGGAGCCCCGGGTGAGCCCTCAGAAGATACCCAAGGACCAACAGACCTACGGCTACAACTGCTGCTTCACTTGGGTGGGGGGGGGGGTGTAAATAAGTTAAATCCAAATAACAAAACGTGTGAGTATAGCGATAAACTGGGTAGGTTATGGTTTTTTTTTATTCCAAGCACAAGATTGTATAATTGTTCCTTAAAATTTGGTGAATGAAATTATTATGGAAAAGACAATAAGTATATAAATATGTGTTACATTCCACGCTGTTATGACAGTGACACATAGTATTCTATTTTCGGTATTTTAAATTAAGGATATTTGAAAATTTGTATTTTGAATTCTGGTATAATGATTATTTGTATTTTAAATTTAGACATTTTACGGTAAGGTGTTCTGAAATAAGGTATTTTGAATGTTAAGGTATTTCGAATTCGGGTATTTTGGTCTAATGCATTTTAAGTAAAGGCATTTTGATTTCTGGTATTTTAATATATAACCCATGCAAAACATATCTGACCTCTTTATTAGGTGCGTACTCTCTTTTATTATTCTGAATGCAAGGAGGCCGCAATCAAACTTCTCTTAAAAAACATCAATCTGGTAGGTACAGTCCCACCAACTTATCTGTGAAATGGCAAAAGTAGGAACTACGGCCTCCATGTTGAAATGTCATTCGATTGTCAGTATCTACTACATTCAGGTTCTCTGTGATTTCTGCTGCTAAATTGCTATATTTACAACGTTAATTATGCCGAAAGCGATTAAAAGTGATGCTCGAAGCATTATGCTAAAGGTGGAATCCTTTTTTGAAGAAGAAGCTCGGGCGGAGGCTCCGATTAGACCATGAAATCAAATATACAAACGAATTTCGGCAGCTACAGGTTAGTGTTCCCAACTTTCTTTTTGTAAATTTCCCGATATTTATGAATTTGATTGATGTAAGAGTCAACTAACCCGCAACAAGAAATAGGTACATATCTACTGATATTTACTTTTAATATTGCCACTATTCATTCGTATATACTTACATATAGCAAACATTGTGTGTTACGTTAAGGGGTTGATGATGATAATGTGTTATTTATTTCAGGTGTGAGTCAAGGGCTCAATCTAAAATAGTAAAAGAAGGGCATGTAGCAGAAGAGACTGAAATTCGGACCCCAGGCAAGGAGAGGCAGCTTAAAACGGGATCTATACATGTTGATGATTTTGACATGGGAGTTATTCGAAGAAAAGTACTTGAGTTTTATTCCAATAAACAGGAGCTACCAAACTATCAAGAAGCTTCTAGAGGTCTTAAAGACAGAAATTAATTACACAGGACAAAGAGAAAGTCTTCGAAAACTGCTTTACAAGATGGGTTTTCGTTTTAAAAAGTCTCAGAGTAACAGTAAGTTACTAATGGAGCGTAATGAAGTATCAGCTTGGAGAGCAAAGTACTTGCATGCAGTGGAAAAAAATAATAAAGATACACAACCTCAGCCGCTAATTTATTTAGACGAGACATATATTCACTCATGGCATACATCAGGCAAATGTTGGCAAGGAGACGGTATAGACCGAGTATTAGAGCCTGTATCAAAAGGACAAAGGTATATTATTATACACGCAGGAGGGGACACTGGATTTCTTAATAATGCACTTCTCGTTTTCAAGTCTAATACTAAAAGTGGTGATTATCACGATGAAATGAACTGTACTAACTTTAAAAAGTGGGTTATTGAAAAACTGGTGCCTAACTTACAGCAGCCATCAATAATTGTAATGGATAATGCTCACTATCGCCGTGTTTGCATAAATAAGGCTCCAAATACGAATTCTTTAAAAAGAGATATGCAACTATGGTTGATACAAAATAATGTTGACTTTGGAGAAGAGTTCACAAAACCTCAGCTGTTAGAAATAATAAAAAGAAACAAGCCCGAACCTGAATATGAAATTGAAAAAATATTAGAACAAAATGGACATAAATGCTTGTACTTACCTCCCTATCACTGTGATCTTAACCCCCTTGAATTCATTTGGAGCACAATAAAATGAAAAGCAGCTGAAGTAAATATTGACCATAAAAATGCTGAGATTCCCCGCCTGGTTCAAGAAGCCTTTGAAACCATTACAGTTAAAGAGTGCGCACAGCATTGCAAACATGTTCACAAGTTAGAAGAAGAATATTTGAAACAAGATTCGTATTTGGATAAGCCTTTTATAATAGAAGTAAGAAGTGACACAGAAACAGAAAGTGTTAGTGATGATGATGATGGTTGCATGGAAATAGGAGGTATATTTCCTTACAGCCTGGATGAAGTTGGGCGTGCAGGTTGTTCAAAAGACCATAATTATTGTAAACCTGGTTTCAATAAATGAATTATTCTAAAACTCATGTTTTATTATATCCAATTGCTAGGTCAGCTCCTGTATCCACATTGGTAGAATGTATAAGGAACCTAAAGAATTGTTTCAACACCAAATTGTAACTACCTACATTCTTTACAAATAAATAAATATTATTATTATTATTATATTATCTATCCTGTAGATATGAAACTAGCCGACCGCCAGCGACCTCGTCCACTGACAACTTTGTCTGCCCTATCCCGTCGCTCCTACCTCGCAGCGTGATGTTACATAGCCTAAAGCCCTCCTCTAAAAATGGACTGTCCAAGAGCAGCTAACATGAATTTTAGGTTACAGTTACAGGTTATCTACCCCTAATTAATTCATCTTTGCCATTTTTTCGAATATTTTTTACACACTTAATGAATGTATTAATGTATAGACATAGATAATAAAGTACTAATTATATAGATTACCTTAATAACGTATCTAATTTATTACTACGCTAAATACTACGCAAACATACCCAATTCTGGGAAATCTATATTAACTTGCAACACTATGTCGATGGTGTCGCCGCCACTCAGTTCACAGATAAGTTGGTGGGACTGTACCTTCTAAATAGGTTGTTTATAATAATTTTGTTCTGAAGCTGGCAGAATATAATTAAAAAAACAACGACCAACGCCATCTATTGGTAATATCACTTTTTAAAGCGATTTTATTCTTATTGCTGTTATGATAAAAGTGTATAAAGTAGCCTAAAACCATCTCTGAATCCTATTGTATATCGTGTCCAATTTTGAGCTCAATCGATTCAGTAAATTTTGAGTTTTTAATAGATACACAAACGCACACAACATTTTTATATATATAGATAAAGCTGAAGAGTTTGTTTGTTTGTTTGTTTGAACGCTAGGATCTCTAGGATCTCTCTAGGAGAACTACTGGTTGGATTTCAAAAATTCTTTTACAGTTTGTTAGTTCATTTATCGAGGATGGCTATAGACTATATAACATCACGCTGAGATGAATAGGAGCGGAGCAGCAATCAAGAATGTTTTGAAAACGGGGAATATTTTTTACCGTCTGAGAGCTTCCGAGACGTACGCTGCGTAAATGGTTAAAGTTAGGTAAAAATTGTATATTACAAAATTGTTTCTCTTAAAAAGTTCTACAAAAAAGTCCGCAACAGCATATGTCTATCTTTTAAGGTTCGCTCACAATAACCTAATTTGTCTATCTCTTAAAGTTCGCTCACGATATAATGAAACTGAAAAGTTTGTTTGTGCTAGGATCTCAGAAACTACTGGTTGCATTTCAACAATTATTTTACAGTTTAATAGTCCATTTATTGAGGCTGGCTAATGGCGATATAACATCACGCTAAAACGAATAGGAGCAGAGCAGCCATGAATAATGTTTCGAGAACGGGGATTATTTCTTTCTTTTGAGAGCTCCCATTGCGGACGCTGCATAAATAGTTAAAGTTACGTTAAAATTGTGTATTACGAAATTGTTTCTCTTAAAAAGTTATATAAATAAGTCCTTAACAGCATATGTCTATCTTTTAAGGTTCACTTACAATAACCCTCTTATTAAGTTTTAAAATATGAGCTACGCGACGGGAGTAAACTTGGTCTACAGTGGCAGCCAGTCAACTGAACGATAAAAACCGGCCAAGTGCGAGTTGGACTCGCACACGATGAGTTCCATACCGAAAAACGGATGGGTGGAAGTAAAAGCGACGGGAAACATTATATCACTTGAACACCTCTTACCTTCTCACTCTCATGTGACGCAAACGAAGATATGCGGTTCAGCTCTGATGAATTCAAGCGACGCGACGCGACGGGGGTAAAGGCAACGGGAAACATTATAATACTCAAAATATTAATACCATACCTCTCTCTTTCTCACTCTCATGTGACGCAAACGAAGTTGCGCGGGTCAGCTAGTAACTAGATATAACCAATCCAAGTGTACTGTGATAGACTGATTTAACAGATTGACCGGCTAACTGATTTTGACATAACATACATTCATACATATAGTCACGCCTTTATCCCCGAAGGGATAGGCAGAGGCATATTTATTATATGCCCACATTTCACCTTTTAAGAATTTGTCCCACGTAATAGGTGGTAAGCCGTATTGCCGTGTTGAGATTGACAGGCGCAGGTTGTGACTGCCCGCTGTTGAAATTTTTCAAAAAAGGCCTCCAACTTGGCTTAACGACTGCCAGTTTACTAGCAACAGGTACCAACGGCTTAACGTACCTTCCGAAGCACGGAATCGGTCAAATAAATGTCAAAAAATGGTCACATGGATGGTCACCCATTCAAGGACTGGCCATAGTGGAGGTTGCTTACTGCAGTGATCATTTACAGAACACTAAGTGCGCGGGGCCACGAGCGCTTCATTTTGACATAAATAGAACATTTATTGCATAAGTCTGTAACAGTTACTAGATTGACCACATCAACCACATGACACGAAGACTCGGATAATGTTAGTAAATCCAACCATAAACCCATTAATCACTATAATTCAAACTTAATTAAGGTAAGGTAAGAACATCAAAGATCAATCTTTTAATCGGCGATTTTATAATGATTATTGCGGTATTATAATAAAACCACCATATCCACGTAACGAGCTAACCGGATAGTTACTATCTGCTATTTTCTGACATTTCGACATTTATTAGGCGCTTTGTAAACGATGGGGCGGGCCGGGCCAGTAAATATCACCACGAACGCTAGCGCTAAAGGAATCCTATACTACCAATACCAACGCACATGAAGGCCAAATAGACCGCGTCGCCGGACACACATTTTCGGTGAGGGCAGACGCGGTCTTTATGACGTCGCGGACGAAAAGACCGGCCCGCCCCGTCGTCTGCTAAGCACCTTATGCTACGCCGCTAATTCTCATAGGTAGATGCTACGTCTAACTCCCGCTGACTAAAACCACATGGCGCCTAGAAGTGCTTACGACCGGGTCTTCCTTGCCGGACTCCTACCGACTAAAAAACCTCACGTAACGCCCAATAGCCTATGGTTGTGAGCTCCGGGTATGCCCTCGGAAGGATGTCCCAGGACTCAATGGATCTAGGCCTTCAACGTGGCTTAACGATTGTCATTTTACTGACAACCGGGTTTCATTTCGAGTTTTCCTTCTCTAAGAAATGGATCTTTTTGCGAAAGTGTTCCCTTAGTCGCCTCTTACGGAATGTATTGGGGTGGCGACATTTTGTACTCTTACCCGTCGCAACACGAGACGTCGCAACACAAACCCCGTCGCCACACGGGGCAATTATAAACATGATATTAATCGAAATAAGCCCAAAACTTACTTTCTGTAAGTTTACTAGCACTAAATTAAGCCGTGAAAATGTCCATAAGTACGTGTATGTGTGACCCATAGCTAATTAACCAGTAATTATTAGTTTCAAAATATTTAGTGTGACACCAAAAAAAAACATACTAATAACCATAATAATATGTACATAAAAAAACTCTACTTTGGAGCCAGGGTTCCACCCAAAACGCCTTAAGCAGGCAGCTGCGTCAGAATATTACCAGCAACGACTGTACAAAAAAATTAATTAGGGAACTCAACAAGATACAATTCAAAACCGGCTTGCTCTTGAATAATTTAAAAAACCGGCCAAGTGCGAATTGGACTCACCCATGAAGGGTTCCGTAGCAGCAAGTAACAACTTGGCTTAACGACTGCCAGTTTACTAGCAACAGGTACCAACGGCTTAACATACCTTCCGAAGCACGGAAACGGTCAAATAAATGTGAAAAAAATGGTCACATGGATGGGCACCCATTCAAGGACTGGCCATAGTGGAGGTTGCTTACTGCAGTGACCACTTACAGAACACTGAGTGCGCGGGGCCACGAGCGCTTCATTTTGACATAAATAGAACATTTATTGCATAAGTCATTAACAGTGACAAGATTGACCACATCAACCACATGCCACGAAGACTCGGATAATGTTAGTAAATCCAACCATAAACCTATTAATCACTATAGTTCAAACTTAATTAAGGTAAGGTAAGAACATCAAAGATCAATCTTTTAATCGGCGATTTTATAATGATTATTGCGGTATTATAATAAAACCACATATCCACGTAACGAGCTAACCGGATAGTTACTATCTGCTATTTTCTGACATTTCGACATTTTTTTTTTTTTTTTTTTTTTTTTTTATACTACTTAGGTGGCAGACAAGCTTACGGCCCACCGGAAGGTTGGTAACCGTAGCCTATAGACGTTTGCAACACCAGAGGCGCTACACACGCGCTGCCGACCCGGGTGCAGGCTGTGACGACCCACAGTTGAAATTTTTCAAGCCGCCCGTAAGGCCTTCAACTTGGCTTATCGACTGTCATTTTACTGACAACCGGGACCAACGGCTTATCGTGCCTTCCGAAGCACGGAAACGCTCGTAAATAAATGTCACAAAGTGGTCCACGTGGTGGTCACCCATCCATATCCGGCCATAGTAAATGTTGCTTACTGCAGTGATCGTTTACAGAACACTGAGTCCGCGGGGCCACGAGCGCTTCATATTCTTATTAGGCGCTTTGTAAACGATGGGGCGGGCCGGGCCAGTCAATATCACCACGAACGCTAGCGCTAAAAGAATCCTATACTACCAATACCAACGCACATGAAGGCCAAATAGACCGCTTCGCTGGTGCCCGCCGGACACACATTTTCGGTGAGGGCAGTCGCGGGCATCGACGGGCAGACGCCGTCTTTATGACGTCGTGGACGAAAAGCCCGGCCCGCCCCGTCGTTTACTAAGCACCTTATGCTACGCCGCTAATCCTCATAAGTAGATGCTACGTCTAACTCCCGCTGACTATAACCACATGGTGCTTAGAAGTGCTTACGAACGGGTCTTTCAGGTAAGAACAGGGAAAGATGTACCATAATTCCCGGAAGACTTTGACCGCCGCGGTCTCTCCTAGGGGTTCAGGAGCCATCCTGCGTCTTTACGAGTAATATCCCAATCCCGCTTCTTAGAGCGTGAGGCGTCCGTA
Organism: Miltochrista miniata; assembly: GCA_933228765.1. Lineage (NCBI taxonomy): Eukaryota > Metazoa > Arthropoda > Insecta > Lepidoptera > Erebidae > Miltochrista > Miltochrista miniata. The sequence continues at coordinate 19,992,183 of OW121773.1, forward strand.
AAACTCTCACGTCAGGTCGGCGTCTTGAGCATGCTTCTGTAAGGATGGCGAGCAGACCTCTCACCGTCCTCAAGCCCCCAGTCAAAGACTGCCACAATCCTTCTATAATATTAATATACATATATGGCCCTTGCAGTCGGCCATGACCTCTAATTAATGTATTATACGGTATTACTTTACAGTGGGTAGACGTTCGTCTGGATAATCCTGGTACGCCTGGTAAGATGGTGAGCCCATTGCCGTGTTGAAATGGACAGGCACAGGTCACCACGACCTGAGGTTGAATTTTTAAAAGCCGCCCATAATGCCTTCAACTTGGCTTCACGATTGTCACTGTACTGACAACCGGGTTTTATTTCGAGTTTTCCTTCTCTACGCAATGGATCTAGGCTTTCCTTTTTTTTACGTGAGGGAAAATCCTCATGAATGTTATGCCGGACCCTACCGTCTAAAAAACCTCACTAACGCCCAACAGCCTATGGTTGTGAGCCCCGGGTAAGCCCTCGGAAGGATGTCCCTCAATGGATCTAGGCCTTCAACTTGGCTTAACGATTGTCATTTTACTGACAACCGGGTTTCATTTCGAGTTTTCCTTTTCTAAGAAATGGATCTTTTTGCTAAAGTGTTCCCTTAGTCGCCACTTACGACACCCTCGGGATGTATTGGGGTGGCGACATTTTGTACTCTTACCCGTCGCAACACGGACCCCGTCGCCACACGGCACACGGGGCAATTATAAACATGATATTAATCGAAATAAGCACAAAACTCACTTTCTGTAAGTTTACTAGCACTAAATTAAGCCGTGGAAATGTCCATAAGTACTCGTATGTGTGACCCATAGTTAACCAGTAATTATTAGTTTCAAAATATTTAGTGTGACACCAAAAAAACCATACTAATAACCATAATAATATGTACATAAAAAAACTCTACTTTGGAGCCAGGGTTCCACCCAAAACGCCTTAAGCAGGCAGCTGCGTCAGAACAGAATATTACCAGCAACGAGTGTACAAAAAATTTATTAGGGAACTCAACAAGATACAATTCAAAACCGGCTTGCTCTTGAATAATTAAAAAAACCGGCCAAGTGCGAGTTGGACACCCATGAAGGGCTCCGTAGCAGCAAGTAACATAATATAAAAGTAGTATGTATATATATGTAGTTCGTTGTAACTTTCATTGATGTTTTAACACGTTCGCAGTGGTAGCGATTTTTCTAGGCGAAAATTGCGGTTTATGACGTATTAAAAAAAAACTACTAACTGGATCTCGTTCATACAAATTTTCGTTGGTAGATTTTATGGCAATGTACATCATATATTTTTTTAGATTTATCATTCTCTTAGTTTCGGAGAAAAATGGCTGTGACATACGGACGGACAGACAGACATGACGAATCCGTGTTTGCCATTTGGCTACGGAACCCTAAAAACCACATACTTTATAACAATGAAAATTCGCACGTTCATTGTAAAACCCAACTACCTACTCAAACTTAAATTATTTTAAATCTAATTTATGATGTAGTGAAAAATACACGTGAGGTCAAATTTTACTACAGAAAATAACATATAAGCTTGAAACAGAGTGAATGAGCAAAATTAATTATACAACTAGAACTGTATGAATCGCTTTACTCGTATAAAGCATATCAGTGGTTCCCAAAGTTGACTGGGCCTTGACCCCTCTAAGAAATATTTCCAATGTTAAGATCTGCATAAAATGCTGGGTAAATGGGTAAAATTACGTAAAAATCGTATATGACAAAATTGTTCCTCATAAAAAGTTTTAAATAAACATCTACGACAGCATATAAATATGTCATCTTTTATGATGCGCTTAAAATAACCGTTGTAATGGAAATCAAGTTTGATTCAAAAATATGTAATGCTATATTATCGAAGGGTATCTTATACGGGAAAATTGAATATCGCGGGCGGAGCCGAGAGCATTAGCTAATAATGGTAACACAAATTAGAGATAGACCAGATGGAAATCTCATGTATGTACTTTTTTTTCACACCTACCCTCTGCTACGCACACTCGCGCACAAATCAGTATCGAAAACTTTCCTCAACCTCGCCTGACCTCGTGTCTGTGAACTCAGTGAGCAGGTGTGTGTTAGTATGTAGTTTTCCATCTGTACTCTCTCTAATTTGTGATTGTAGTCTATATTATAAGTGCTACAAGCGATAACTTTGTACCTTCCGTTCCAAACACGTTCTTTCGTTCGCACATTTTCTTATAAACGGGTTTTTAAGAAAATTGTGCAAGCGGAAGAACGTGTTTGACGAAGTTAAGAAAAGAAGTGCATGAAACTACTTATTTCATAAAGTACTGTTGTCGTTTACACAATATTTGTGAAAGAAAGAATACAGGTCAACACTGATACCTTATATTAACAAATAAACAAGACTTTATCAATTTCTTGACCCCGCCAGTTACCGGTTCACGGAATATCGTACCTACTTAAACTCATAATAGATTCATACTTTTTACTTTATCTCCGCATATCGTTGCTCAATCACACTAACCTCTACACCAAGTGCCGGGTGGCAGCAATATGCTTGACATGCCTCCTATTTCCTATTATGTGGGACATTAATTCTACGAACAAAAAATGTGTGGATGTCATTGACATATATTCTACGTGGATGTGTACCTAATTCACCTCTGTCTGTCCTGACTTAAGGTAATATCCGATAGTGGCGTTCTTCCGCGCACGTTTATATGCTTCACATCGGCCATATGCTTCTCTGCGACCTTAGCGGTGTAAAAGTAGTTGTCTCGTTGTAGGCAATTACCCAGCTACGTGGGAAATAACTGTCTTGCTAAGCACCTGTCAAAAAGACGGTAACTTGACATAGCAGAAGTCACATTTTATAAGTTGTTGAATGAAATTAGTTTTATAAATTATCAGTGCTTTGTAAAATATTATGCTCATGTCCTTCATAATTGTACGAGTATGTAATAGCTTCCGTATTAATAACGGGTTTATACAGATATTAATGTATAACTAGAAAATCTAGTCAACACGCCTTGTCTGGTCGTCTGGGTCTGGGCTTTTGACGTCACCGGAATACCTATTGTCTACAGCGCTAGGTCACGCTAGGTTCTATCTAGCTGAGGAGTTTTTAAGTAGGTAAAATTAATAAACAAGGTCAGGGCCTGGGACCATAAGGACACCGGAATACCTGTTGTGTACAGCGCTAGGTTCTAGCAAAGATAATATAATAGTATTACATATAGATAGGCAACTTCCTGCCCCTCCACTGACCAAGCTTCCTCATCCCCGCCAGTCCCGCCACAACTGTCATTATAGTTGGCGGGTGTTTTGAGAGAACATTTACTTAGCCTTATTGGTAACACACTCTGTACGAACATAGCCTATTTTTAGTGTAGAAGACAGAATTGAAAATGAATCATTTCCAGCCTGTGGTTCTCTAGCTGAGGAGATTTTTATTAGGGAAAACTAACAGACGTATTCAGTCCAGACGCAAAATGTGCCGATGTCGATGACGATGAACATGTCTATAGAATTTCCTCTCTGCATATCTGAATATATTATATTCATAACGATCTCAATAGTAGTTCAATGCTTAATAACACGTTAGCCAACAATTTCCTTATCTTAAAACATAGTATAAAAGGCATATTATGACCTGACTAAGTCAATCACTATCTTCCGTATATAGGGGTCACAGCACAGTGCAATTTGTGCTATGAAATGTAAACAAGATTACAATAATAATGAAGATTTCACTTAACTTGACTGACTACATTACGACGACGGCGACGGAAGACTTAAATTTAGACATGAGACGTACTTTACCTTTTTAAATCTCTCTGAAGTAGACGGTAAACTGTTCAATCCATAAGAATAAAAACAAAAAGCGCCAATACCTATGCGATTGAGCACGCAAGCCGAAATAAAACGAGTAATATCAGTATAAAAACGTTAACTTGTACACCTATGTATTTAAGTCTGTCAGAAAAACGATACATGTTTGCTGATGATTCATAAAAATAGAATTAGAAATCACATATTCTCTTTAATATGCGGGCAATTACTATAGAACACTTAGTCAGAATCAGAACTAAAGTAATTATTTATAAGTAAGTATTATCTAGACAGAATACTTCTTATGAGTTACTTACAACAATCATTTACTGATAGTATTTATTTTAGTCATACATGTCATGTCATAGTATAAACAATGTTCACAAAACTGACGGCCGTGTGGCTAATTTAGGAAGTTTGCCTTTAGAAGCCATACTACCTATTCATTTTGTACATTTTTCACAGTAGCAACCAAGAATACGAGAGACTTCATCTCTATGACAGCAGACCGTTTACCTTGCTGATCAGATCTGAGTACCCAGAAGTCTCTGGATTATATCCCAACCTCAAACCCTATTACTATGTCATATTTATGATCTATTTTTATTCAAATTCCAGTAAATGCCTGCACAACACCAAGTGGGGGTCAGGGAAAATGCGTATCTGTGTACGACTGCAAACCACTTCTGGACCTTGTCAACAAACCGAATAGGACGCCACAGGAGACGGATCTGCTGAGACAATCTGCATGCGGATTCAATGGAAATATACCTAAAGTAAGATGCAACAAGTCTTCTTCATCGTACTATAGAGCCTTGAAACTCTTATAACCTTAAGTTTTAAAGCATTTCTGACGATGCTACTTCCAGTAAAAATCAGACCTCAGAACTCAGCTCTGGCTTTCCATCAGACAAATGGCGTCCTTGGTCGGCGGGTGCGAGAATCTTAGCGATCCATCCAGCGTGATCTGCAAGTGGTACACGGTGACTAACGAGTTCATGACAAAGAAAACACTTTAAACAAAACCCTCTTCCAACCCGTCATACCAGCCTAACCTAAAATGATTGGGAGAGGCTTATATTCAAGAGTGGATTGTGATTAGCTGATTTGATTGACTTCTGTCGATCCTCATCTATCATGATTCGAAGACAATTGGCGAGTGTAGTCATACTGAACAGACGTTCACTTCTGTCCTTTTTCCATTTGTACATCACTGAAAAACTACATTTCATAATCAATTACACAGGTGTGCTGCCCTCAAGAAAATGAGCGAACGTCAAATAACGAATGTTATACACCAGAAGGCAAGCCGGGACAGTGCATCGGTCTGTACAGTTGCCCAGGCCTCTCCAACTTGCTCGCACCACCTGTTCCTGCTGATAAACTCCAATTTGTTCAAGCGTCAAGGTCAGTAAATACAACAGACAGTTTTTTGGTGAAGTACTTTTCACCTCACTGCAGCGAGTAATATATTTTTTACATTTTTACGTTCAAGTTGATCGTAAAAATGTAAAAAAACTACTTTGCAACTTACTAAAACAGTAAAAATAACTAAAGGTTTGAATTGGAAGCAACAATTTTGAATTCAATAACATGTAACACCTTGAAATGTCTAAAGTTAAATTTTATGGATATTTCAAAATCAATGTCAGGTTATTCTGCATTCTGCAATACAATAATTATGTAAATGATATCTAACGATGTCGTTTGAGACTGAATGGAACAAGTTATTGCATGGTCATTTTCGTTTGACTTTGCACACAATGACGTCCAGCACGCGTTAAGCTAATATGAGCTTGGGAGCCTGGGACAGTTGATATACATACATGATATACAAAACTCTGAAATAAACATTTTGTGTATCAAACAAATCTCCGACCTGGGTCTCGAGACCAACGAGGCTTGGTTATGGCTTGATTGATGATTATGTCTTGGCTCAAAATACACAGATGGTAAAAAAATCTAAATCGTTTCAGGTGCAACGGTACAGAGCAGTACAGCGTATGCTGCGGTCCAGTGCCAAATTTCGAGAATGTCGAGATAGGCAACTGCAAAAACAGAGTGACTGCGTTCCCACCAGATCCCAGAACTGAATGTTGCGGCCTCGATAGTTCTGCCGGGAACAAAATTGTCGGTTAGTATAACAATGACTCCATTTTCATCCTTCTCAGGAGTTACCGATGCGCCTGGGGCTGGACTGAACGTAAAATGTCGTGTGATTTTAGTCGGTTCGAGTCAGGCATGGTATCTATGGGGATGTCCAAACGTAAAAAACTTCAAGCATTTAAGGCTCTGCTTATTTAAAAAAATATGGAAACCCTCATGGATTTCACTCTGTCAGAACTGTAGACGCGGTATTTCGTACTCGTACCTTGTGTCACGGGGCCCGGGTGTGCCCTAGAAAGTATGTCCCCAGGAGATGTCCCACTGCTACGCAAAGGCATTCCCCATTGATTGCTATTCTATCTTATAAGATACGCGAACAGTTTAATTGTTATAACTTACGCAAAGGTATTCCCTCCTCAATAGAAAGGAAGAAGAAAGAAAGAAAAAAACTTTTTATTCCACATTCACAATAAACAAAAAAAAACCTTTTCACATTAATACAAAATAAATGAAAAATGTATGATAAACAAAAATAATATGAAATTATTTACTGCCTCATTTTTGTGGAATAATGGCCGCCTCACCTCACAGCGTAATGCTGTCCGCCAGTGGTCCAGGCAGACAGCGCTGATTTTCAGAGACGACGGCCGGCCAGAGTGACATAAACAATATGATAAACATAAAAAAAAAATTAAAAATCCACTACCGCCAATTTTGCCTATCACTTAGTTTGAGAACCATTGGAAATGATAACGTAAGCGTAAAACTTGTAAATGGCTGAATAAAGATTATTATTATTATCATTACATTGGATAAAATTGAAACACTGTAAACTCCAGTTTGCTCGAAATAGGCAAGACTTTGAGTCAGCGCAGTAGTCGCTCCGATTAGCAGGCACGTCTCCCATATTCACTCACGGGCATGCCATATCATATCAAAGTCGCTCCAGATTTTTTGTTTCGTGTCACCTAAATAGATTCTTTAAATATTTTTTAATGAGCTTTTCAATGTATTCTTCAGGTGGAGAAGCGACTGGTATAGACGAATACCCGTGGTTGGTGCTCATTGAATACGTGGACGATGTTGGTACTATCAAGACATTGTGCGGTGGAGGTCTCATCAGTGGCAAATATGTTCTCACTGCTGGACACTGCGTAATCGGAAAAGTGTTGAACCTAGGAAAACCGTGAGTAACTTTCCTAATTATAAAAGTTGAAAGAAAATAATAATGATATACGAGAATATGTACACAGAGAGCCTAAATACATGCTTGATGTTGAGGTCATCTATTGTAGAGCGCTATGTTTTACGTTTTGACGTGACAACGTCTTATAATTCGATGGAGCCGGCTGCACGAACGAAAAAAGATGACGCAATATGTCGTTACATCCCTCGCGTTACCTCGCTCTGCCTCGCTCTGAGGCGTTCCATTTATTTCAGTAATGTTTTCAACAGATGGCACTATAATCATTTGATGTGTTTTTATATTTCTTTTTATTTTGTAATTTTTTTTTTTTTTTTATGACGTTGTCACGTTCAACCATCGTCAGTAAACTGACTTTACAGACAACCGATTTTTTACGTGTTACGTGGGACTATCGTTATACATGTGCTGTATGGAATAAAATGTTGCTGTTATTTCAGTAAAACCGTCCGTCTTGGAGAATACGACTCAGGACACGAAGGCCCGGACTGTGTGCCCGTTCTCCCTAACGGTCAAGACTGCACAAACGGCGCCGTCAGGATAGCGATAGAGAAGACGATACCACACCCCGATTACAACCCCACTAGCGTTTTGAGGCGAAATGATATCGCCTTGCTAAGGCTGGCTGAGATGGCACCATTCACAGGTTTGGATGTGAATTTTATTAAAGCATCTGCAATATATAACGTGTCCCAAAACTACCTGTTCAAATTTCGTCACGTGACGTGGCATCAGTCAAGAAACATTACAAACTTGAAGAAAAAAAATCACATGAATACTTTAACTGTAAATCCGTTTTGTAGGTCCTATAAATGTTCATTATCACCCTTTCTATCGCTACTGAGCGGCATCCAGGAGCCAGGAGAATTTGGAGAGTCAATTTTGGGACACCAATATAATCATCAATTCAGTCAGGTCAAAGACTAGGGTTAAAATGCGTTTAGCTGTCTGTAATTTTGAAGTCGTTGTGATATTGGAGGAGTCCTCATTCGACCCCCAAACTTTCACAAAATGTGACACACCTTTTTTAGGGTTTCGTAGCCAAATGGCAAAAAACGGAACCCTTATAGATTCGTCATGTCTGTCTGTCTGTCCGTCCGTGTGTCACAGCCACTTTTCTCCGAAACTATACGGCCTATGCTATTGAAACTTGGTAGCTAGATGTATTCTGTGAACCGCATTAAGATTCTTATATAACACTAGAAAAAAAGCAGTAAATTTTGGGGGTCCCCATACTCAGTACTGAAACTCAAAATTTTTTTTTTCATCAAACCCATACCTGTGGGGTATCTATAGATAGGTCTTTCAAAATGCTGTTGAGGTTTCTAACATCATTTTTTTCTAAAGTGAATAGTTTCCGCAAGAGGGACTTCCAAAGTCGAAAAATGAGTGTCCCCCCCCCCCCCTCTAACTTCTAAACTAAGAAAGTGATAAATCTAAAAAAAATATATGATGTACATTGCCATAAAAACTACCAACGAAAATTGGTTTGAACGAGATAGAGCTATTAGGTTTTTTTTATACGTCATAAACCGCAATTTTCGGTTAGAAAAATCACTACCACTGCGAACGTGTTAAAACATCAATCAAAGTTACAACGAACTATAAGAACTAGTAATATTATGTTACTAGCTGCTACGAAACTCTTCATGGGCGAGTCCAACTCGCACTTGGCCGGTTTTTTTGTAAAGAACGGGATTTCGACGGGAAAGACGTTTAAATCGGGTGACAGCTATCGTGGTCCTGATGTGACTGAGGCATGTAGGCTGGAGATGCCGCTATGCATCGGAAATTTTCGATATTATTTCTTAGTTACTCTAGTAGATAACATTATGATAAAGGATAGTAGAAATTTGTAGGCGAATAATATGTATATTATGTATGATATTTACAGATTTCATACGACCAATTTGCCTCCCAACGAGGGACATAACACAAGGAACGGATCCTTTCAACGCGACTGTTGCCGGTTGGGGTGCAGTCAGCACCAAACAGTCCAGCAGTAGCATAAAACTGTATGTCAACGTGCCGTTCGTACCTCGAAGCGTAAGTTTACAGTTTATTTAAAGATTAAAGTAAGAACAGGTGATGATGTGCAGAAAGATTTGGCTATTGAACACAAATATTTGTCTCCAGTGGGAATCGAACCCACGACCTCCAGCGCCGCAGGCGGTATCACTACCGACTGCGCCACAGAGGCAGTCAAAATCATTGTGCTAAGCATCTTGATCTATAGGGAAATCTGTTCTCAATCTCGCTGTTTTGCTGAAAAAACATCACTGGTTATTGTTGTTATAAGCTCTCATAAGTGTTTTTTTATCTACAGGTCTGCCAACCAGTATTCGCAGTACCCGGGCGTAATATACCATTCTGGAATGGCCAGTTTTGCGCTGGTGGTCAGAAAGGCAAGGACTCTTGCAAAGGTGATTCTGGAGGTCCTCTAATGTATGAAAACGGCAGGTCATACGAAGCTATTGGAGTAGTCAGTTTTGGTGTTATACCGTGTGGCGTGGAGAATATACCCGGTGTTTATACAAATGTATATGAATATAGTACTTGGATTAGAAGTAATATTGTACCTTAGATTATAGATATAATTGGTTTGGATCATGAAGAATGTTTTCACTAGATATAATTTGAGGTTTAAGTTTCAAGTCAGATATAATACGTACAGATTCAGATTGCGTTAAATAAAAGTAACCAATATTGGGGTAGTCAAAAAAAATAAAAGATATCTTCCTAGTTTCCTCTTGATTCAGTCCAGGTCTCATCTTATGGCTGTGACATATGAACAGTGAACGAAAGTATCATGTACAGATTTTGTATTCAACTTAAAAAAAAGAATCATCAAAATCGGTTAACTCGTTCAAGCGATTTGCCGGTAACAAACATAAAAAAAACAGACGAATTGATAACCTCCTCCTTTTTTGGAAGTCGGTTGAAAAACAAGAAGGAGATTTTAACTCTTCAGTATATGTTAATTTTATTTGTTAACTGCGACACTTACTGCGAATGAATTTAGAAAATTCTTTTCTTTATTTTTTATGCTATCACTTTAAGGATTTTTCAGTTTTCGTCAAACAAAAAACCTGTGCGTCTTTTTTTTATTGGATAAAAATAACAACATCACAATAATGATTTCTTGAAGCGGTTGAAAACTTCTTCTTTCTTCTTTGTGGAAATCCTCATTGATGCTATTGCCGGACCCCTATCGACTGTATTCTGAAGAGCTTTTCAACCTAATCCAACCCTCCCTTTTGGCCCCTCTCTATAAAATAGAGTGCATAGGAGTTTATGTCCAGATTTTGTCTGTAGTCTGTGTGTCTGTTGCATTAAACTCATAACTTCAAAACCACGTGACTTACAATACTGAAATTTTGCAGACAGTAATAGCTGGTCATTTTGAGAGAGTATACAAAATTTTAAAACAATAAGTCACGTGGCGTTTTAGAAGACGTGTTTGAGAGAGGCAGTCTGGTGAGAGCGATCTCACGGCTTCTTGTTTCGGTCGCAAAAAGAGGTCCCTCCTTTTACAAATCCCGGGTTCTTTAAGCGGAGCATGAAGAGGCACATTACAGGATCGCTAATTTGAGGACTACTGTCAGAAGTCGTACAGACTGTGAGAGTGTCCCCCAACCAGTAGATGCCGCCGTGGCTTTGCATCAGGCAATTTTGCTAGCTATCTATTGGGTGTAACAAAATTGACTCTCCAAATTTCGTCACGTGACGTGGCATAAGTCAAGAAACATTACAAAAATGAAGAAAAAAAAATCGCATGAATACTTTAACCGTAAATCCGTTTTAAAGGTCCTATAAATTTTCATTTTCACCCTTTCTATCGCTACTGAGCAGCTCTAGAAAGCGACAACGACAGCCAGACGGGTGCTCCGTGTTTGTTTTGCCACGGCGACCATGTTACCTCAAATTGCCGCGGTAAAAAACGATTTCTAAAAGTGCGACAAAAAAATTAAAAAAAAAATTAAAAATTTACCCCCCTTTTTTATTCAATATTTGTATTTGATTTCCGATGCCAAGTCATCTCATGAAATTTGGAGAGGTAATTTTGTTACACCCAGTATTATCTATCTCTCTTGGGGTAGGCAGAAAGAACCGAGCGCCACACGGCACGGTCCATACACATCTCACTTGCTTCTTGAACTTTCATTTTTCTTTTGATGCATGCACTGGGTTCCTTCGGCTCTTGACACCACCTTCAACTAACACACGATTAATTTGGTCGTGGTAGGTGTGTCGTGGCCTTCCCCGACTTCTACATCCATCCACTTTCGCGTTGTATATCTGTTTTGTCATTCTTTCATCTCCCATTCGCTCCATATGCCCGAACCATCTTAGCATGCCCTTCCTCACTTTAACAAACAATTTTGCTAGCCTTATTTAAAAAAATATTTAAATTAGGTATTTATAAGCATTCTAAAGGTCATTTAGTTATTTTGCACCTAGTTTATAAGCTTTATTTATGAGAAAGGATCATAGTCAACAAGTTATTTTTGACTTAGTTCGTAGGGTATTTGATAGTAATAAAATAAATTTTTGGAATGACCTCACTGCTATTAGGTTAAATATTAACTGTAAATAAAATAGTGACCTTGTCTTGTATAACTAGTGAACTTTTTAATAAATACTCAATATTATGAGCTTTTGTTTTATTTATTGTTATAGATGGGAATTTTATCCCAGCTGATATTCATTACAAATACCTACGTGAATGAATAATAATCACCAAAGTAGGAGAACTACCTATTAGTGATTATTATTCATTCACTAGGGTTCCGTATTCAAAAGGTAAAAGCGGGACCCTATTCATGACATCGCTGTCCATCTGTCTGTCTGTCTCTCTGTCTGTGTGTCAGTCAGTCTGTCTGTCTCTCTGTCTGTGTGTCAGTCAGTCCGTCTGTCCGGCATGAGGCTGTATCTCAGGAACATACAACAAACGTAATTTTTTGCCGTTCTTTGGTACGAATCACTCTGTGCGCAAGTCCGACTTGCACTTGTCCGGTTTTTTTATACTACTAAGGTGGCAAACAAGCTTACGACCGACCTGATGGTTGTTTACCATAGCCTATCGATGTTTTCCACACCAGAGACCCTAAACACGCGTCGCCGATCCAGGTGCAGGTTGTGAATAGTTATGATGACCCTCTTTACAAATTTTACATGATACATTTCGCCTCGACCATGCCTTACGGGCCCCGCCTCGACCCTAGCCAGCGCGAGTAAGTGGCTATCGCGAACTAGGGCTTGAGCTACGGAATTCCGGAATTGGCTTAATTCCGGAATTCCAATAGAATCTAATATCGTTTTCAATTCCGGAATTGACGAGGATATCGATATTTCGATATTGAAAAAATAATTAGTTTTCGTTTATTTGCTAACTTCATTACAAACAAAAATGTAGATTACAAATCATCAATAATTGCTGTCGTCTGTTAAGTTTCTTATGGAATTTAACTTCGTCGAGAGAAAAGTCTTTATAAGAGTATTTTTTCTTTTTACAAAAAGTATACCCAAATTCGCCTACACCAAGATGGTTGATGTAAATTGCGAGCGTTAAAAGGTTGACCACATCTTACATTACCGTGTGATCGAACAGACAAGGCCCGACAATCCGACGGAGTTAGGAGGCACTCCAAGATACATGAACTCCAGGTCAGGGTTTTGAAAGAATTTGCGATGTTATGAGACCAGGATTTTTTTACGTGAGGTAAATTCTACAGCGATGCTTTCTACCGACTAAAACCGACACATTTCCTACATAATGTCTACGGTTGGGAGTTCAGGGTAAGCCCTCGGTAGGATGACCCCAGGACTCATGAAACTAGGATATATATAATGAACTAGCTGACCCGCGCAACTTCGTTTGCGCGATAAATGAAGAACCGCTCGACCGATTTTGTGCAAACTTCACATAAACCATCAACTAAATAGTCCTTAGATCATCTAATCACAGGATGCGCCTTACTTAAGCATTGTTTTCTGCCAAGCCAATAGACCATTTGGTCTTTTGGCTTTATAAAAAGCACTGTACATCAGTACATCATTTTATATGATTAAACTAGTACATTTCATTGTAGTTGACTATACAATAAAAATTAACACACAACAGCCATTACGCGTTTGTCGATTAATACATTTTTAAATGTAATGAAATTTTATATGTCTTTGTGTTTCCCCCTTCACCCGCTATGAAAACTGGCAGAATATTTTTGTATGCGGTGGTTCGCAAAGGCTAGTCCCGTGATATATGGTCTAAGAAATAGTCCGAACAAAGCCTAAACATTTGGTTTGGATAGGTGAGCCCGTTCTTGAGTTATAAAATTACAACGAAAAGTGGCATTGATTTTTATATTATGTACTAGCTGATGTCCGCAGCTTTGCCCGCGTAAAATTTGTTCACATTCCCGCTTCCCCTGGGAACTTATTCCCGGGATAAAAAGTGAGACCAGACCATAATCTATCCCTGTACTAAATTTTAGCTAGATCCGTTTAGCCGTTAGAGCGTGAAAGAGTAACAAACATCCACGCTCACAAACTTTCGCCTTTATAATATTAAGTAAGATATATATAGATTGTAACTAGAACTGCTGATATGGGAAAGTTGTATTCTGTCTGGGTTGTATCTATACCCGCGATAGATCAACCCGCAAACGGGTAAAAAATGTAGCTACTACCCGTTCGCTCTAACTTTGCCGCTGGCGTAGAGGCGTATACCCGAATTGTTAATTGGACGAAGTAAATTGACAGTAGCTAATGTCACTTCGTCATAGAAAATACGCAACATTGTATGAAGAAGTGACATTAGTTGCTGTCAATTTACTTCGTCTAATTAAAAATTCGACTTTAGTATGGAGCCGAACGGCAAAGTTAGAGCGAACGAGCAGTATATGTAATACCTACCTGTCTATAACACTTTTACCAAGTCGCGTGCCATATGATGACGATGCTGATGACCTGCAGATGTATAGCCAGGTTAGGGTTGATGACACCGCGGAGGCTATTGACAGTTGAACAAATATTTAAAGCTACGGGTGGCTGGTGTGACCGGTTTAAACCTGGATAAATAACACTGCATAATTAGTCCAGCGGCCAGAATGGGGCCCGCAGGCCGTATGTTGGACAGGCCTGGTCCAGAACTAGTTTTGTTTATACAAAACTAGCTCTGGACCAGGCCTGTGGGAAAGTGTTATCACTAAAGTGGCAGACAAGTATACGGTGCCCACCTAATAGAATGGTGTCACCGTAGCCTATGGAACCTGTAAAAACCTTCTTAGACCCTTTTGAAGAACTCCATACTGTAGGCCGAGGAAAAACCAAGGCAGGGAGATCATTCCACAATATAAGTAAGCTTAAAGCCATCTAGGTTCTTTTTGGCGAGTATAAAAGCTAGCGAGTGATTAACAATCGGATAGTAAAAAGCACATTGTAAACAAGATTAGCGAAAGACAATAACCTTCTTGGTAGTCGGGGAAAAGCACGATGACACGAAGCAAGTTAACAAGCTGCTCGCGAACTTGCTGGCTTGTCTATACTTCTATACTAATATTATAAAGAGGAAAAATTTGATTGTTTGTTTGTGTGTTTAAATCGAATAGGTTCCGAAACTACTGAGCTGATTTGAAAAATTATTTCACTGTTGTGAAGCTTCACTATCCCCTGTGAACATAGGATGTATTTTAGTTCCATATTCCCACGGGAACCGGTGAAGCGCGTGACGTCCTCTAGTAGCTTATAAACTCGTTCCGTATCATCATCATCATCACACGAACACCAGGAGCGAGTTTAACGAGCTTAACGAAAATATCTTTAAGATGCAATCACCTTACAAAAGTTGTCGGATCGACCTGCCTCGTTAAATTCGGATTTTCCAAACTCCATGCAAATTTTTGATTTAATAAAAAAGCAACACGGATTTGTTAGGTATATAAATATAATAATTGATGTACGGTTTCCTTGAGTGTGCTACTAGTCGTCGACAAGATAAGACGTGTTACAGAAACAGATAAAAATAAGGAAGAAAATAATTTTGTGTTCAGTGATTTAAGTCTAGTAATAAAGTTATAGTTTAAAAAAATGGACAAGAAAAAATGTTTATGTGTTGTATTTATGGTTGGCTGCATAATAAATGAACGTGAGTATTACGTATCTTATATTATCTACAATTATAATTTGTAATGAGGTAAATATGAACAGGTAACCAACATAATAAGTTTCATTTGGGAAAATCCTAAGTTTGTACCTAGTTTTCTATGGCTCGAGATAATAATTATACCAGTATTCTCAAAGTAAACCAGTAAATATCATTCGTCATTCGAAAGGCCTTGAAGACCCTGTAGAAGTGGTTTGGGAAATTATTATGTAGGTCGATATAGGCATGTTTTATTATCTGTTTCAAAGTAATGACCGCGGTAGTAACCTAAGTCTGTCGGACATCCTGGGAGATCCTTTCGATTCGAGGACTTACGCGGGGCTCTAGGTCACACATAGGCAGTGGTAGGGAACATTGAGGTTTTAGTCGGTACGAGTCCGGCATAGCATCCATGACGAATTTTCACAAGTTAAAAAAAGCCGTAGTAACGGAATATATTCCACAACTTTTGACACGTTTCAACGTATCTTACTAATATTATAAATTCGAAAGTTTGTGAGTGTGGATGTCTGCTACTCTTTCACGCTCGAACGGCTGAACGGATCTGGCTGAAACTTGGCACCGGGATAGATTATAGTCTGGAATAACACATAGGCCCCTTTTTATCCCGGGAATAAGTTCCCACGGGAAGCGGGAACGGAAACAAATTGTACGCGGGCGAAGCTGCGGGCATCAGCTAGTAGTTAAATAAAGCAAAAATCAAAATATTTACATCTTTTGTAATGCTCTTTGTGCAAAATTTTGAGTAGCCAAGGATGAAAAACTTCGGACGCATAATATTAATCTACTAGCTGACCCGCGCAACTTCGTTTGCGTCACATGGGAGTGAGAAAGAGAGAAGTGTAGTATAAATATTTCGTGATATAATATTTTCCGTCGCATTTACTCCGTTACTTATGTTCATTAGAGCTGACCCACACAACTTCGCTTGCGTCACATGAGTGTGAGAAGGAGAGAGGCGTGGTATTAATATGTAAAGTGATATGATGTTTCCCGTCGCATCTACTTCCGCCCGTCCTTTTATGGTACGGATCCGACTCGCACTTGACCGGTTTTCATCGATCACTTGACTGGCTACCACTGCAGACCACGATTACTGCCGTCGTCGCTTCGCTCATATTTTAAAACTTACTAAGAGGGTTATTGTAAGCGAACCGTAAAAGATAGGCATTTGCAGAAAAGGACTTCTTTTTTAACTTTTTAAGAGGAACAATTTTATTACACACTATTTTTACGTAACTTTAACCATTTCCACAGTTTACGCAATGGAAGCTCCGAAAAGAAAGAAATTTTCCCCGTTCTCAAAACATTATTCATGGCTGCTCCGCCCCTATTCGTCTTAGCGTGATGTTATACTGTCATTAACCATCCTCAATAAATTGACTATGAAACTGTGAAATAATTTTTGAAATGCAACCAGTAGTTTCTGAGATCGTAGCACAAACAAACTCTTCGGTTTTAAAATATTGTGAGCGGACCTTAAGAGATGGACAAATTAGGTTATTGTGGGCGAACCTTAAAAGATAGACATATGCTGCCGCGGACTTTTTTTTAGAACTTTTTAAGAGAAACAATTTTGTAGTACGCATTTTTTACGTAACTTTAACCATTTACGCAGCGTACGCTTCGGAAGCTCTCAGACGGTAAAAAATATTCCCCGTTTTCGAAACATTCTTGTTTGCTGCTCCGCTCCTATTTACCTTAGCGTGATGTTATATAGCCTATAGCCATCCTCAATAGATGGACTATCAAACTGTAAAAGAATTTCCGAAATCCAACCAGTAGTTCCTGAGATCCTAGCGTTCAAACAAACAAACAAACAAACAAACAAACAAACAAACAAACAAACAAACTCTTCAGCTTTATAATATTATAGTATATAGTATATATAGTATAGTATATAGTATATAGTATATAGTATGGATTATATAAAAATAAGTCGGGTTTTCCTTCCTGACGCTATAACTTTAGAACGCACGAACCGATTTCCACGGTTTTGCATTCGTTGGAAAGGTCTCGGGCTCCGTGAGGTTTATAGCAAAGAAAATTCAGCAAAATTTCACATACAGCGCCATCGCGGGCGAAGCTGCGGGCATCAGCTAGTAATTATATAATATTTGTTTTGTAAATTTTACGATTTAGCAACTAAAAATCTGTCAGGAACCTGGGACATATCCTCCCGAGGGCTTACCCGGAGCTCCCGACCGTAGGCAGTGGTAGGGCACGTGAGGTTTTAGTCGGTAGGATTCCGGAATAGCATCCATGAGTACTACACGAAAAAAAAGCAACTAAGAAAAAGAATACCAGAGACTACATCTTAGAGACTACAGACCGCTTTTTTTTTACGTGAGGGAAAATCCTCATGGATGTTATGCCGGACTCCTACCGACTAAAAAACCTCACGTAACGCCCAACAGCCTATGGTTGTGAGCCCCGGGTAAGCCCTCGAAAGGATGTCCCAGGACTCCCAACAGACCTACGGCCGCCACTGCGGCCTCGCCCAGGGGGTGGTTCGGGTGCTATCCCGCGTCTTTGGGGGATGTCGGGCGTGATCCCGCTTCTAAGGCGGGGCGTGCGTGAGTTCCTCACGTCACACTTTCGTCATGAGCCTGTTACTGTAAGGACGGTGAGCGACCCTCTCACCGTCCTCAGACCCCCGGCCATGGAGGCCGATAGCCCTCGGCGAAGACACGTCGGCGGCGCCCAGGCCGCCGACTGCGGAACAATACAGACCGTAGCTGTCTCACCAGAAAAAGAAAATTTTGGCACATGTCATTTCTGTATGTCAACAAACAAGAATCATTAGGTATAAATAATCAAGACAGAAAGGGATAGGAAATCTATCATAATTAACTTCTTAAAAGCAGTCATAATATGCCATATAAATTTTCTTTAAATAGTATATTTTTTCCTTTTCCAAAATCCAGTGAATGGCTGCCCTTTACCAAGTGGCGGTGACGGAAAATGCCAACCCCTGAAGGAGTGCAAACCTCTTTTGGAGCTTGCCAGAAAGCCGAACAGGACGCCACAGGACCTGGATCTACTGAGACGACATACGTGCGGTTTTAATGGAAATATGCCTGATGTAAGATGCAAAAAGTTTTCTTTGCGTATAATGGAACCTTGGAACTCTTTAGTTTTATAATCCCAAGTTTTTAGAGGGGTTTCCACCAATGCAGGTTGAGTGCCACTGTAAAATGATCCCTCACCCTCAATCTCAGGATATCGCCCTGGTTTTACGTCAGACGGAGGGCGTCCTTGGTCGGCGGGTGCAATGGGGCCTAAGACCTGTAGATTAACGGACGAGGTCGTAGCGTAGAAACGCAAAACTCTTGATAAAACAAATCTTCCAACCCGCCTTATCATCCTATCACCCAAACTGATTGGGACTAGTTTTATTGGCTGATTTGATTGACATTTACCGATTTGCAATGATGTATGACTACGACTGGTATACATCAGTGAACCACATTTAACTATCTATTATTACACAGGTGTGCTGCCCTCCAGAGAACGAGCGAACGTCAAATAACGAATGCAGCACCCCTGAAGGCAAACCGGGACAGTGCATCGGTCTGTCCAGTTGCCCAGGCCTTTCAAATCTGCTCATACAGCCTGTTCCTGCTGATAAACTTCAATTTGTTCAAGCTTCACTGTAAGTAATTACCTACGCGGTACAGTAAGTCAATCATCTTCAAAAATGAAATTGGGGGATGCCTGCGTCCAGCAATGGATGTGATGGGCTGATGTAGTCTGTATCTCATGATATCCTTTGAATAGAACAAGTTATGACATTATCATGACTCCAAATAATGCAAAGATCCTAAAGAGTTTAAAACGTCGTTTCAGGTGCAAAGGTACAGAACCGGACAGCGTGTGCTGCGGCCCAGTTCCAAAATTTGAGAAAGTCGAGATAGGAAACTGTAAAAACAGAGTGACTGCGTTCCCACCAGATCCCAGATCTAAATGTTGCGGCCTCGATAGCTTCGCCGGGAACAAAATTACCGGTTGGTATAAGTTTGATCAACCCATATGGATTTGTCCTACATCTTTTTCTTTGATAATAGTAATAGATTTATTTAAGGGGTGGGTATTACCGACTAGTACCATGGGTTACGGCGTTTTATCCACTTACCACATGACTATGATTTGGCAGACTTTTCTTTTTTCGGATTACATAGTTCATGTCACGGAATCCTTATAGTTTCGTAATTTCCGTCCGTCCGTCCGTCCTCAGGTTACGGCTATGGACGATAGTAGTAGACAGATTAGCAAGAATTTCTGCTTTCTTTTGAGCCTTGGATCCGTCGACAATGCGTTACTCGCAAAGCAGCGTTGACTCCACGGGGCAGCCGGGCAGCCGCTGTGTAATCTCGGGATTCTTCTTTATTTTATTTTATTCAACCACTCCTCATTTGTTTAAGTAGATTTTTATGCTGCAATTTTAGATGTTAATTTCCTTTTCTTGGTCAGGTGGAGAGGCGACTGGCATAGGAGAATACCCTTGGTTGGTGCTAATTGAATACGCCACTAGATCTGGCACTATTAAAACATTGTGCGGTGGAGGCCTCATCAGTGGCAAATATGTTATCACTGCTGGACATTGTGTAGTCGGAAAAGTGTTGAATCAAGGAACACCGTGAGTATCATTCGCGTTTCAATAAGTTTATATAAAAAGCGTTTACCAAAGCACAGGCGCATAAAAACATGTAATTGCCACCTAAGACCCAATATCTGGTGAAAAAGGGCCGACGGTATTCACTTATTTCTTTGCAGAACTTTAGCATTAACGTTCACAATTTTACTCTTATTTTAGTAAAAACGTCCGTCTTGGAGAATATGACTCAAGAAACGAAGGTCCCGACTGCGTTTTCGCTCCACCTAACGGTCAAGAATGCACAAAAGGCGCCATCAGGATAGCTATAGAGAAGGTGATAACACATCCTGAGTACAACCCGGATAGCACTTTATTGAGAGACGATATCGCTTTGCTGAGACTGGCTGAGATGGCACGATACACAGGTTTGTATATAAATCTGTTACAATTTCGTCATTCAATACAATTGCTGAAATTATTTCAAGAAGTCAGTTTGAATTTTGATTCTGTATAGTCGTTGTGATGTTAAAGTAACCCCTCCGTCTATCACGTTTTTGACGTATATTTGCCGTATATATTAAAAGCTCGACCAGGCCATAACTTAAAACATTTGCTTTCTTAGTCAATAAATAACATTCCTATGCGACAGAAAGGAATAAAATAGTGTATGATGTTTTGCAGATTTCATCCGACCAATTTGCCTCCCAACGAGGGACATAACACAGGGATCGAATGCTTTCAACGCGACTGTTGCCGGTTGGGGGCAAGTCGGCACGGCAGGGTCCAGCAGGATCAAACTGGAAGTCACCGTGCCGTTCGTGCCTCGAAGTGTAAGTTTATTGTTCATTAGCTGTAGTCCGCGACTGCGTACGCTGCATTATCTTTAGATTGATATAACTTTTTTATTTATGAACGATTGACATGAAACAATCACTAAATGTTAAGTGGAGCAAACCGCAACGCAAAAAACCACATTACAATCGGTTTAGCGGTTGCTGAGATTAGCGTGCACAAACGTACAGACAAACAGACAAATTTCTAAAGACCATTGTTTTGGGTTCTATTGCGTCCATAAAGCGCCCCTATAAACTGTTTTCTTATTTATCTTCAATGTACAGCCAGCGACCAGTTACGATTGTATTATATGAATTGATTGATTGATTCATTGATGATTTGGTGCCTCCACACAGAGCGAGCAGCCTCTACACAAAACGGCATATAATAACAAATCACTTTACTTTCTGTTGTTTGAATACCGTATCGGCACATTTCTAACATTCATATCAAAATTTGCCCAATCAATGATTGGTGAGATGATACTTGGCAGGCTTTTCTAGGTTCGTCCAAAGATGGTTTTTAGCCACTTCCGATTTCCAAATTTAAACTGGAACAGGGTGAACAAACAGGCAACACCTTAGGGTACTATACCATTTCGCTACTGCGAGCAATTCGGGAATGTTGTGGAATTCGATCTGAGTTTATTTGAAGACTAAAATTGGAAAAGTCGGTAATTGACGACATGTAGCAGTATTTTACTAATTTGACACATTGTCATTTTAGGATTAAGAATGGAAGTGTGTTGCGCAAGAGTGTGTAGTATATTTCTGATAACTGAATACGGTAACGATTTTTTTTTCACTACAGGTCTGCCAACCAGTATTCTCAGTACCCGGGCGTAATGTACAATTCTGGAAGGGCCAGCTTTGCGCTGGTGGTCAGAAAGGCAAGGACTCTTGCAGAGGTGATTCTGGAGGTCCGCTAATGTACCAAAACGGCTTGACATGGGAAGCTATCGGATTGGTCAGTTTTGGTGTTTTACCGTGTGGAGTGGAGAATATACCTGGAGTCTACACAAATGTATACCAATATATTACTTGGATTAAAAGTAATATTGTACCTTAGACAAAAGATTTTATCATTGTTTTGGATTTCTAAGAATGTTTTTCATGAGATTAAGTTTTGAAGTACAAAAAGATCCGAACGCAAGAAATTTAAGGAGGCTCTCATTGCCGCACTTGGCCGGTATTTTCTTTTTCCTGGTCGAGTAGGGTATCTATCTGACAGTGATTAAATGGATGACCTCTATAAATAGTCAGTTTGTCTAGTGTAGTAATATTATTGAACATTTAAATAAATACTCAATTATACGAGCTTGGGTTTTAATTTATTCTTAAATTCCGGTACCTGCCTATACATTACTTGTTTTTTTTTACCTTGGGAAATTCTCAAAGATGCTATGCGGGACTCGTACCGACCACAACCATAAGGTGCCCGTCCATCAGCCTACGTTCAGGATAACTCCAGGGAAGGCCCGACACAGACTTTGTTAGCCATCGTGGCCTCTCCTTAGGGGTTCGTGTGTTATCCCGATTCTTTTTGGGATTTGGCGAGCGGCAGAGATTACACCGTATCCCAGTAGTTCCATTGCGTAGTTCCATGATGGAACTACTGGTTTTTTTTTGTCCCAGTAGTTCCATGGAACTACTGCGATTTTTATACAAGAGAAAATTAATCCCAATAGTTCCGGTACAGTTACAATCACAATAACATTTGCCACCTTACAAGGGGCGACTGACACGCCGCGAGCAGTCAACTCGTTCTCAAGCCAAGAAATCTGGAATCACCTTGAAGAAAAAGTTGTCGAATCGATCTGATTTAATAACCTGATTTAACAATATCTATGATAGCTATTAATTTCAAACTAAAGTGAGGGCTGGTGGCTAGTACATACTTAACAAGCCGAAGGCACGCGGTAGTTCTCGTTCCCGGGGAAATATGGGAATAAATTAGGGATATTTTTAAATGCACCTCTGTTTAATTTTTCTGCACACTATGTAACTCCACTAATTTACTGAACGCAAACCAGAAAATCAAATGCTGTGCAAAAAAACCAATTGATAAACTAAACATGTCCTACTTAAAAAACTAAAATTTTACACAAAGCGAGATGACCTTTTTTAACGAATTTAAACCAAAAATTTGGTTCGTGCACCGGATATAAGATTTGCTAAACAAAAATACGAATTGCTTATCAAAAATACTAACTTGCACTCAAAATTTTACAATCTTATAACGGAATAGGTTAGGTTAGGTTAGTTTTTTATTATTTTGATTAATAAAATTTAATTTTGTAAAGATTACTGATTAAATTGGGTTTTTATTAGAATAAAAGATGTTCATAAAAGTAAATTAGGTGATGATATTCTTAAAAAAAGTTTTAATAAGTTTGTTGAGCTAAGGAATTTTTAGATATACGATTTTGATAATAGTGATCTGTTCAGTAAAATAGTTCTGCAAACACCTTTAAACAGTATATTGAATTTGATTTATTTAGTGTGCATAATTAGTGTGCAAGTCAGTATTTTTGGTTTAGCTTTGTAATATTTTGTTCGAAAAAAGGGAATAAACTGATATCGATTTAAATACATGCCAATAAATTATAGCCTCTATCTCCCGGGGATAGTGCAGCTTCTGATCATTAAAGGAATTTTCAAATCGGTTCAGGAACTTCGGAGCCTATATTCAATGCATACAAACAAATCCAAATCTATCCTCTTTATAATGTCCATTAGCTGTTGCCCGCGACTTCGTACGCGTGAAAATTGTGTTATAATGCCAATTTGATTGCTCTCTGCGTAGCCCCTAGAATATGTAGCGTGATAATATACAGCCTATTTGAAGAGCCTACCCTTAGTTAATATTTGCGCTAAATTTGAATCAAATCTATTGAATACTTTACGAGATCCTTCCGGACAAAGCAAAGCAAACAGACAGACGAAAAATTTTCTTACTATATTTTCGGCTTCGGTATCTTATTTTGAACACACAGCGAAATTTTTTTTTAAATTTTTCCAATGTACAGTTTTGACTTTTCTATAAATTTATTTTATGTATATGTTATAGGCAATGTGTATAATGCAGGCATTCTATACAATACCTAGGCATTGTATAGAATGCCGGTCGAAGCATAGGTAATGTGTGTAATCTATTTTTCTTCTCTATGCTTTAGTACTAATCTTTTGAGAGCTACTCCTAATTTCAACTTCCAACAGCAGACAGGGCCGATAAGACATGTGTTCTATTGGTTGGTATGCCTTAGAATGTTTCTTACATAGCAGTCCTTTCTAACACCCCGACTCGGATGAGTTAGGTTAGAAGGCTAAGGCGGGAGCCTTCATGGTTTTTTTTTTTTTGTTTTGTCGACTAGTTCTTATTTGGTTAACGATTCTGTCGTCGAATCTGTCCATTCATAATACACATTTCCTAATGCGCTTTGGGCATTTCATACAATACCTAGTCAATGTAGGAAATAAATCGTATTATACACATTGCCTGAACGTTTTAGGCAATGTATATAATGCCTAGGCATTGTATACAATGCCGGATTATACACATTGCCTATAACATATACATATACATTATACATGTTTAGGACACCGAGACAAGAATAGCTGGATATTTTTCTTACCGCTACGCCGCCGCGCCGCTACTGTGTGTGCTACTTTTCGTTGACTAGAACATACATACATACATAACATCACGCCTGTTTCCCAACGGGGTAGGCAGAGACTATGGCTTTCCACTTGCTACGATCCTGGCAAACAACTTTCGCTTCTTCAACTTTCATAAGTGTCTTCATACATGCTCTTCGGTTAAGGGTACTCTTGACCTGGCCTTTTCTCAGAAGATTGTCGATTTTATCGACTTGAGTATGCCGAGGTCGACCTCTACCAGTTTGCCCATTCACTCTCGCCTCATAAATCTGTTTCGTCAGCCTATTTCCATCCATTCTCTCCACATGTCCAAACCATCAACGTTGACTAGAAATACAAACATAATTTAGTGTCCAGTTCAACTACTAAACTTATTAAAACAAAATGGATAAGAAAATTAAAAATTATGGTTGGCTGCTAAATAAATGAACGTAAGTATGTATTACTATCTTCTCTTTTGTAATTAGTCCAGTCATTTGGTCGGAAAAATAGAGGTTACCTGGAAAGTTTTCCGGGAGTTTTGAAAATTGGCAATTTTATCGATTTTGATATGCTCTTTCTAAATTTCAACTTTGCCACCTCGTATGTTTTCCGCTCGCGCCACCATATTGAAAAAATGGAAAAGCAGTTTTTTGATAATAACTCCTTTACGGCGCATTTTATAGGAAAAACATTCTATACAAAATAAAAGTAGAGAAATTTTCCTACAATTTATGTCTAACCTTTTCTTTCCTAAAATCAATAGTTTCGGTGTACGAGCGCCGTAAACCATTATACATCCACACCAACGTGTAATATTTACTTTAAACTGCTCATATTGTGATTTGTAAATTATAAAAATTATACGAAGGTTAAATATTGTTCCATAGAATAAAAACCTAGCTAACTATAGTCTGTCATGTCTCCGCAGGTATAAAGGAATACGTCCCTTCTGTCTCAGGCCCCTTCTTTCCCTTCAAAGAAACATCTGGCCACAGCTGAGCTCAATAGAAATATTTAGGCTGAGTCATCAGTATACGTTTATCATTTCACAGTGTCGTTTAAATTTACAGAGCCATGGCTTCTAATGAAGTAAACTGCTTAATTTGTGGTGATATACTGCAAGAAAGTGAAGTTATTGAAGTGAAGGAAAAGGATTGGAATTACACTTTACGGCGCTCCTACGCCGAAACTGTTAATTTTAGGGAAAAAAAGATTATGACAAATTGTAGGAAATTTCCTCTACTTTTATTGTGTAGATATGTTTTTCCTGTAAAATTCGGCGGAAAGGAGTTATTATCAAAAAACTGCTTTTGGGCGCCATTTTGCGAGCGGCAAACATACGAGGTGGCAAAGTTGAAATTTGGAAAAAGCATATCAAAATCTATAAAATTACCAATTTTCAAAACTCCCGGAAAACTTTCCAAGTAAAAATAGTAAATGACTGTACTAAATGAGGTAAATATGAATAGGTAACAACCATAAAAAATAAGTAACATTTCGGAAAATCCTAAGCTGGTACCTAGTTTTCCATGGCACGAGATAACAGGTAAGATATTTATAGATATGAGTATGCTGATGGTATAAATAGCTAGAATACTGTAGTACAACATACTTTTTTTAAAAGGAAAAATCACTCTATTGGCCGGGCGTTGAACCCCAAGTAGGTGTGGGTTTGGAAAATAATTAACTATAAATCATAATGTATGTTTTACTGTCTTTTTTAAAATGAATGGGCGTAGGTAGTACAGAATTCACAACTTGTGATACGCTTGAGCGTGCTTCTGTAAGGCAAAATTTGACGTATCACTCTGTTGATTGTTGATGATATAAATTTTATGTACATAAATTTTGGGTGACTTACGACAAAAAAACAAAATTTGTTGCAACTTTTTCACCAGGCAAGTATTCGGAGATTCATATAAGAGATTTTGATAGATCCAGGTCATATTTTAGCTTATATGCTATTTGCGGGCTACTTTTTTTTAAATTATAGCTTGCCAGAATAACGCCGCCTTCCTTTTTTTATTTTTTGAGGGATAATCCTCATGGATGTTATGCCGGACTCCTACAGACTTAAAAAACCTCACGTAACGCCCAACAGCCTATGGTTGTGAGCCCCTGGTAAGCCCTCGGAAGGATGTCCCAGGACCCCTCCTTAGGAAAAGTCTTGGCGACGCCGACACACGTACAGCGAGTTGAGGTTCACAGTTGTTCACAAAACGATTGACAGCAAAAGTTGGTTCTTCAAGCTCCGCTCGGGGGATCCAGGGGTATGAGGTAAACATGAACTTAGGCCGAGTCTTCCAAGTTTATATGGTCTATCAGAGAAATGATCATTAAAATTGTCCAGCTCTGTCGACGATCCTCTCTACGGTGTGTGTGTGTTTAGTGTGGCATCTTTGCCGTCTTGCCTGTGATGTGACATTTTTGCCGGACAAGCGTTGTTCAGGATTTGAAAGGAGTATGTGGGATTAAGTAGACTGGGGTTAAAAAGCACATATACAGGAAAGCGAAGCGGGGGCGGATTGCTTGTAGATATAACAAACCAAATAAGAATTGTAATATTCATTGAAAAGTTCTACCACCTTTAGTCCCAAGCACAGATATAGCTATATTATGAGCTCCAAGACAAGAGAAAATTATTGCTATAGGTCCCTATGAAGCGATACTGTAGGTATTTTAAAAGTAGATAAGTGTACAGTTGTAATATATGCTCCAAATTCCTCCTGGGGTCATCCTTACGAGGGCTTACCCGGGGCTCCCAACCGTAGGCATTAGGTAGGACACGTGTGGTTTTTAGTCGGTAGGAGTCCGGCATAGCATCCCTCGCAAAACGGAATTTCGTTTTTTTGCGTGTGGATCGTACACGCAAAAAACGAAATTCCGTTTTGCGTACAAGTTGGATACTTACATGTGAAATGAATATCAACATGTTAAAACACAGCGACTAAATGTAGAACAGGTAACACCTACATTTCAAAAACCATATTTGCTTATGGGATATTCCGTTAAGCAATATCAAAAGATATCGACGTTTTGAAAAATCCCAAAGCGCAAATCGCTACTTCACAATTCATTGTCCGAAGAATATCCTTGCATCGACTCGACTATGTACCTATATGTTTATAAGTATAATTTTATACATAATGTATGCCGAACGGCCGAACCGGTCCTTTTAGTGTGTGACTGAGCGTCCAACTGTGAAGACATACGTCATTTATGTTAGTGTAGTGAATCACGTTGTAAACTTATAAAAAAAAATGGATAAGTTAAAAATATTGTGCGTCGTCTTCGTAGTGGGATGTATGATAAAAGAACGTAAGTAGATCTTTTCTGATTAATTAGTTTAATAGAACGAGGTAACATAACATATCATTATCAAGATGTTTTTTTGGAAAATCCAAAGTTGATAACTTTTTATGTCTCAAGAGAATGTGTTTAGACTTTATACATATATTGCTTCAATCAAAGTTGAAAGTTGAATAACTTAAGCATTAGAAAATACCTAATTCATTATCAAAGTAAGTTTTGAACTAAATTTAAACTTCGTAAACAAAGGAGTCATGAGTATGAGCCATCTTCGTTGTTTTCAAGTAGGTGAACGTCTCTTATATAAAAAATCAAAAGCGAAGACTTGGGTATAAATTAATACATATGGTCACGCCTTTATCCCCGAAGGAGTAGGCAGAGGCATATTATGTGCCCACATTTCACCTTTGAATAATTTGTCTGACGTAATAGGTGGTGAGCCGAGTTGAAATAGACATCTCAGGTTGTGACTGCCTGCTTCTGAAAATTTTCAAGCCGCTCATAAGGTCTTCAACTTGTATACTTAAATTGTTCTTAGTTTAAATTAGAGGTTAATTACATGGTCTGAATGCAACCCATTCGCAAACTGGTATGAACAAAAAATTACGCGAAGTACCTACCTAGCATCAAAGCTGAGCTAGAGATCATTCATCATCTCAAAAACCTCTGAATATCATCGAAATTTACCTGTGTCAATTTGATTATTTCTGCTATTTCGATGATTTTAATAACTTTGAGAGGTGTTTTTATTTTTTAATGTAATTAATTACTTTGTAAAAAAGCGCACGGTGTTATTGTAGTTTCATCTATTAAGAATTTAAGGTTCCATTTTAGTGTCATTTAATGAAGTGAGTTCTCGAATATTTTCTAAATCCTAAGTGCATTTTTTGCGGACTAGCCCCTTAAAGTAAATATTGTACTCTGAGGCTCAAAACCAGATAAAGTTTGGAAGGAACTTCCTAGCTCAGACCTTTCCTCTACTCCAGGGATGCCTGGGTTATTTGCTGTTGTCAATTGATGTGCACCAGCTGTTAAAGTTGATTAGAACCTGAAGGTTATCGTGACCATAGTATATGCAAATAGGCTTCGTTGTTTATTTAGTACTAGCGGACGTCACGCGGTTTCACCCGCGTAGTGTCCGTTCCCGTGGGAAGACGGGAACAAATTATAGCCTATGTTCACCGCAAAGAGTGTAGCTTCCTAACAGTGAAAGAATTTTTCAAATCGGTCCAGTAGTTCCGGAGCCTATTCGTTACAAACAAACAAACAAAAAAACAAATCTTTCCTCTTTAAAATATTAGAATAGAAGAATAGACTAGCTGTTGCCCGCGACTTAGTACGCGTGCAAATTATGTTATAACACCAATTTGATTGCTCTCTGCTTAGCCCCTAGGATATGTAGCGTAATAATATATAGCCCATTTGAAGACCCCCTAGTTAATATTTGTGCAAAATTTGAATCAAATCTATTGAGTACTTTCGAGATCCTTCTGGACAAAGCAAAGCAAACAGACAAAAAAATTTCCTAACTATATTTTCGGCTTCGGTATCTTATGTTAAATTAAACACCCACCGAGTTTTTTTAAACATATCCAATGTACTGTTTTGACTATTCTATCATTTTATTATAAATACTGGGTGTAACAAAACTACCTCTCCAAATTTCATGAGATGACTTGGCATCGGAAATCAAATACAAATATTTGATAAAAAGGGGGGTTAATTTTATTATTTAAAAAAAAAATTGTCGTACATTAAGAATCCATTTTTTACCGCGGCAATTCGAGGTAACACGGTCGCCGTGGCAAAACAAACACGGAGCACCCGTCTGGCTGTCGCTGTCGCTTTCTACTGCCGCTCAGTAGCGATAGAAAGGGTGATAATGATAATTTATAGGACCTTTAAAACGTATTTACGGTTAAAGTATTCATGTGATTTTTGCTTCTTCATTTTTGTAATGTTTCATGACTGATGCCACGTCACATGACGAAATTTGAACAGGTAGTTTTGTTACACCCAATATATGTATAGATAGATATAAATGTCTCACCGAAAGTATAATTTTAAATAGTAGATGGCGCCACGTGAAATTTTGCTCCCGTTCCCGCTTCCCATGGGAACTTATTCCCGAGATAAAATGTTTTTTTTATTGTTCAAAACATTACAAGTACATGCATATGTAATACATTAAACCTCCCGCTTAAACCACTATGGTATGGTATGTTAGCATAATGTGTTATACCAGATTCAGACTATCCCTGTGCCACGTGGAACTCGCAACGGGCAACTCTCCCGCGATTCGGTCAGTACGCCCCGTGGGCAGAAATGAGCATGGCACGTGGAACCAAATTTCAGCACTGAATGGTGCTGAACACCAAATTGAAGCGCTCGTGGCCCCGCGGACTCAGTGTTCTGTAAACGATCACTGCAGTAAGCAACTTTCACTATGGCCGGTCCATGGATGGGTGACCATCCATGTGATCGCTTTGTGACATTTATATGAGCGTTTCCGTGCTTCGGAAGGCACGTTAAGCCGTTGGTCCCGGTTGCCAGTAAAATGGCAGTCGTTAAGCTAAGTTGAAGGCTTTATTTCAACAGCAGGCAGTCACAACCTGCGCCTGTCCATTTAAACACGGCAATACGGCTCACCTACTACGTGGGACAAATTATACAAAGGTGAAATGTGGGCATATAATATGCCTCTGAACGTAGGCCTTGAACTGGACGAGAGCTGTTCCAATATTTTACCTAAAGAGATCACCGTATTTTATGGTGAATGGACCAACAGGCGTAAGATTTTGGATTATTATTTTGATTATAGCTTTTTAGAGTACAGGAGCCCCACAGTATCGTATTCGTAGCTCAATGGCTAATTAATGTTATTATTTTTAAATTAAATAATCTTATCAACTACCTAATCAAAAGACCGGCCCCTGACCTTTATCCCCGAAGCCTTTACCCCCGAAGGGGTAGCCTTTCGGGGATAAAGGCGTGACCATATGTATGTATGTATGTAAATTTCAGCACAATTCGTTGAGCCGTTAGAGTATAAAACATACAGACATCTAGGCATCCACACTCACAAACTTTCGCATTTATAATGTTAGTTTGTGACGAGTAGTTATTTTGTATTCGTTTGGGTTCGGTAGACTTTGTCCATTTCCTAACTTGACCACTTCCAAACTTGTCCACTTCCTAAATTGTCCACTCCTAAGTCTACAATATTTTTATGATTTCTTTACACTACTATTTTACTATTCTCAAATCAATTATAAAAAAATTCATTTAAAATAAGAAGAAAAATAAATTTAAAATATACAAACTATGAAATATATGGACAGCAAAAAAATATATGGCCTCAAATCTAATTGTGATTAAAAAACTGGTTCTGTAACCGTATTATGAATACAATCTTGATTTGAAAACGGAAATATTATTATAGTACTTGTTTGTAAACCAGTTAATGTTACAAAATCCGTAAGTCAAACTGTCAAACAAAAAACCAAACAAAAAGTCATAATAAGTCCGGAATCATTTACGTGTCTGAGAAGAATCATCCGGCCGTAGGTCCGTTGGGAGTCCTGGGACATCCTTCCGAGGGCTTACCCGGGGCTCCCAACCATAGGCGGTAGGAGTCCGGCATAACATCCATGAGGATTTTCCCTCACGTAAACAAAAAAAAAACGTGAAATTTTGTAAGGTGTCTGGATGTTTCTTACTCATTCTCTCTCTAACAGGTGATCGGATCTCGCTGAAGTTGGGTACACGGGTAGAGTCTGGAATTGCACATAGGCTTTTTATCCCGGGAATAAGTTTAGATGCGAAGCGGGAACGGGAACAAACGTCCGCGCGGGCTGTGTTAGGATTGTTGGATCGAGGGTGTTTTTCGGTTCCTCGCCAACTTCACTTTTGAAGTAAAGCTTCTTTAGGCGCAACTAGGGAGTAACTCAGATTTTTTCTGACGGAAGTAACGCTTACTATTTGAATTTTGAATAGCGGAAACATAGTTTCCGCTATTTAAAATTGGAATGAATGATATTAATATAACATTTGATGCCGTCATGGCAAAGGTTTTCTTCAATCGCGCGTAAAGGTTACACGCACACACTTTTTTTTATTATCGTTCAAATCTTAAACCTTTTTCAGGCAACTGGGCATTATCGGATGATGATGATTAATTTGAAGTAAAATAATTGATTAATGGGTGGAAAATGTTCATATACGACAAGGATATGATTCACAGTATCCGTGGTGCTGTAAATCGATTAATCATTTAAAGATCAATGTGCACCTATTATTTTTGTTTTGATATTTATGATTTGCATTATTAAATATTTTCCTGCATTGGAATGGGTTATCTTGGAGGATAACGTTACACACTAATGACTTTGTCAATCTCAAATTCCCAAATAAAATGATGATATAATCTATATAACAAAAATGAATCGCTAAATGTAACCAAGTCAGCCTCACGTGTAGTCCACACGTAGTCCAAGTCAGCCTCGACTACAAGCGGAATCAGATTGCCTTAATTTACAAAAGAGTAAAATTAAACGATACAATACTCATACTGAATCTGGCAGCCAGTGCTTGTCGTTTATTTTTAGGGTTCCGTACCCGAAACTTATTACTAAAAAGTCCGCTAGCTGTCTATCTGTCTGTCTGTTAGGCGGCAGGATCTCAGAAAACGTGATAGTTAGAAAGCTGAAATTTTAGACTATGTTTTTCTGTT
Organism: Miltochrista miniata; assembly: GCA_933228765.1. Classification (NCBI taxonomy): domain Eukaryota; kingdom Metazoa; phylum Arthropoda; class Insecta; order Lepidoptera; family Erebidae; genus Miltochrista; species Miltochrista miniata. Next base: position 20,024,614 of record OW121773.1, read on the forward strand.
ACCGCTATCAAATCAGCCTATATCGATCCACTGCTGGACGTAGGCTTCTCCTAATTGACGCCACAGTACGCTGTCCTGCGCCTTTCGCATCCAGTCCCAGCCTGCGACCTTTACCAGGTCGTCGGGTCTATCTGGCGGGTGGACGTCCTACCCTACGTTTACCGAGTCGCGGTCTCCACTCTAAAACTCGTTTGCTCCATCGGCCGTCGGTTCTTCTACAGATGTGGCCAGCCCATTGTCACTTTAATGTGCTTATTCTGTGAGTTATGTCGACCACTCTGGTCCTCTGCCGAATAACCTCATTTCGGAGTCTATCCCTCAGAGACACTCCAAGCATGGCTCGTCCCACAGCTCGCTGTGCTACTTTTAGGGCTTGGACTAGCTGCACCGTAAATGTCCACGTTTTGGCTCCGTATGTCATAACTGGATGGACGCACTGGTTGTGGACTTTGGTCTTCAGGCACTGCGTTATAGGCGAATTTAAAACTCGACGTAGCTTGCTGAACGCTGCCCAGCCCAAACGGATCCTTCTTGCGATTTCCTTGTCCAGGTCGCCCTTGTCTAACGTGATAACATGCCCAAGATAGGTATACTCCTGGACAACCTCAAGCCTCGATCTTTCGACGTAGATTGGTCCCGGCGTGACGTGTTCATTGAACATCACCTTGGTTTTCTCCAAGTTCGTGCCGAGACCAACACGTCGAGACCGCTATTACACTAAAATAAGAAAAAAAAATTAATAGGAGGGCTACCATACAACAAATGTTTACTATTATTACTATTTAATAATGTAGGTACGTGATTTTTAGCAGTTAGGTATTTGGTAAATCCTCCTTGCGCAAGGTCATCTCTTTCCTGGTCGGTCAATTTCATTATATTTTATTATTAAATCGAAAATTATAATCACTATATTCACCTATGGTTCTATCTGTACCACAGTGCAGGGTCAGTGCACGACGCCGTCCGGCGCGCAGGGTCAATGCAAGTCGATCAACACCTGTGAGCCGCTATTCCCGATAGTCAACAAGCCGAACAGGACCCCGCAAGAAATAGACCTTCTGAGACGGTCGCACTGTGGCTTTATTGGAAATTCTCCAGCCGTAAGTATAGAAATATATTCATTTTAATTATATTGTGGAACATTATCTTTACCCAACGCGTTCTAGACAATACTAAGTTACTTATGGCTTGTTTTCATATTCGAGACAAAAGAGATACATACTTTATGCATAGAAAACATCAAAATTTTGAACGAATCTTTGCGGATCACACAAATATATGGTCCGACCCAAGATTCGAACCCGATTCCGACCGAGTCTATCATTTGTTTATCTCACAAACATACACAAGACGGTAAGTTGCTTTTCCTTTCCACGTTATTGAAGACTGAGCCTTTCAATGTCATCTGGAAGTCAGCAGGGACAGCAGGTGATAGTGTTTGAGCCCCGTCTGCCCCAAGAACCTTTTCTAAAAACCCTTTATAAAAACGTGGGGTCAAACAGCGCTATACATGATCAATCTATTTGCTGCATTATAATAACGTAATGACTGAATTTTAACGTGACCTTAGAGCGCTTTAAAAACTCTGTCCCACGTAATAGGTGGTGAGCCTATTACCGTGTTGGAATAGACAAAAGCATGTTGTGAAGACCCACTGTTGAAAATTTTCAAGCCACCCATAAGCTACTTGGCTTACTACTAACCCTTCAACTTGGCTTAACTACTGTCAAGTTACTGACAACCGGGACCAACCAAAGACTTCTATATAAACTGAGGTAGACATGCCCTACGCACCGATTTTTGAAACCTATAAACTGAGCTAATTAGCAGCGTTGCTCGCACTGTTGTGAGTCAAAACTTCGAGAGTAGGTGCTCGACTTGCAATCGGAGTCCATACGCCTTCTCTTTTACTCTTTTTCTATTCGTATATTGCTATTGTGCGTGGTGACAATTACGTAAAAAATATTTATAAGTGAGTGTAGTCTTATTAATGTGTGTATTTGAGGATTGCTTTTGAAATCTCGTTTGTTAGAGTACGGCGCGTCTACCTCAGTTTATATAGAAGTCTTTGGGACCAACGGCTTATTGTGTCTTCGCAAGCACGGAAACGCTCGTAAATAAATGCCACAAAGTGGTCAAATGGTGGTCACCCATAGTGAAAGTTGGTTAATGCAGTAAGGACCTGCCAACGTGAAAGTTGCTTACTGCAGTGATCGTTTACAGAATACGGAGTCCGCGGAGCCATGAGCGCTTCAATTAAACTAACAAACAATGAAACGAAAAAATCATAAGGTTATTCACTCTCTACCTATTTCCCACTGTTGTGGCTCCCAACCGTAAGGGCGCCTTCAAATTAGAGGCATGAAGAAGCGCTGCAGTGATGCCACAGTGGTGCGTTAGACGCGCCACCACTCGTTTTCATACAATATTTAGAAGCGCCGTTGCAGCGCCACTGACGCGCCACACGACGTGCCAAACGCGCTTCTAAAAATTGTATGAAAACGAGTGGCATAGCATCCTTGACGGATTTTCCACAAGTAAGCCAAGAAATTAATTATTAAGAATAGACTGGAAAGTAAAAATACAACTGAAAAGGTAACAACGTTTTGTCGCCAAAAATCCGCCATTTATTTATTTATTTATTTATTTATTATTATTCATTGCGAAACATACAGTTACAGGCATAAAAGATGTTATATAATGCATAGTCATTATGTTTCTACCAAAAGGCATGCACAATACAATAAAACTAACATAACAAAATCAATAAAATTATACCTCAATAAACAAAAGATCAAAAGAATTACTATGATTATGTCACTTATACAATAATACAACTCTGAAATTGTCACCAGTCAGTCAGATTTACAAAGTATTATTCAATATTTTTGTCTGACAAGTAGTCATTTACAGCATAATAGGCCCTTTCTATCAGTAGATTTTTTATTTGAGTTTGAAAAGAACTGGAATTATTGCCTTCCAGTAGGGACTTAGGTAACTTGTTGTATACCTTTGGGGCCATACCTAGGAGACCCTTGTTAAAAATAGCTTTTTTGTGTTTGGTAAACCGTATTTTGTGTTTATTTCGCGAGCTTTTTAGTGTTTCAAATAAATAAAAATTCTTTCTCACAAACATGATCACTTCATAAATGTATAAGCTTGGCAGGGTCATTATGCGAAGACTTTTAAAAAACGGTTTACAGCTATCAGGAGGTCGTATGCCACAAATTGACCGGACGCACTTTTTTTGGGCTTTAAAAACTGTATCTACATTTGTGGAGTTACCCCAGTATATAAGGCCATACCGTAAGGTTGACGTAACATATGCATGATAAGCTGTTACCAATGTTGTCCGACTTGTTACCTTTGACAAATTGTACAGTGCATATGAAAACTGACTGAGACGCTTACATACGCTACTTGTGTGCGTTAGCCAAGCCATGTCTTGGTCTAGTTCTAGCCCTAAAAATTTAATAGACTTGCATTCCGTAATTATATTATCATTATAGTGTATGTCAAGTTTAATAGGAACAGTCCGTTGCTGAAATGTCATAAGTTTAGTTTTGTCAAAATTAATTCTCAAGTTATTTGCATTTGACCAATTTATTAATAGCTCAAGGCAGTCATTTATTTCTTTTTCTAATGTCAAGTTATCAATGGATTCAAATATTACCGTGCTGTCATCAGCGAATAGGATCATAGGATTTCGTATTATTTTGGGCATGTCATTTATATAGATTATGAATAGTAGAGGTCCCAATAAACTCCCTTGAGGAACACCATAATAGGTGATTCTTTGACTAGAAGTATATGATTTCTCAATCCTTGATACCTCACAAAGTCGATTAATGTGTGTCAATTGTGTTCTACCCGATAAATATGATTTGAGAAGGTTAAGAGCATTACCTCGGATACCATACTTTTCAAGCTTATTGATGAGTAAATTGCGGTCTACGTAATCGAAGGCTTTACTCATATCAAGAAATAGCGCCGCTACATGACTTCTAGAATCAATACTTGTAATAACTGTTTTATATAATTTATAAATGGCCAGATTAATATTTTTATTTTTTCGGAAGCCATATTGTTCCTCGCTGAAAAGATTTTTGTGTTCAAGAAAAGAGTACAAAAGATTATAAATCACTTTTTCTATCAACTTTGAAAAGATTGAAAGCAGGGCAATAGGTCTATAGTTACCTGGTTCTTGTTTGTTGCCTTTTTTAAAAAGGGGTTTAATTACCGATAACTTTAGTCTATCAGGGAAAATACCTGATTCTAAACACAAGTTTATTATGTGGCTAAGCACTGGCGCAATGATAGGCGCCACTGATTTAATAACATTTGTCGAGATGTCATCATAACCGCAACTATTAGTATTTTTTAATGAATTAATTAATTTAACAATGTCATTTGGAACAGTAGGCGTCAAGAAAATTGAGTCATTACATATAGGGTCAAACTTAATAATGTGACGCTCAGTTTTATTTTTAGGTTTGATTTCGTCTATAAAATAATTATTAAAAGATTCAGCTATATCATTAGGATCATAAATAGTTTTATTATTTGCTATAATTTTTTGTATACCCTCCGATGGATTGTTGCTTTTAGCTTTATTGATGACCCGCCACGTAGCTTTGCTCTTATTGGCAGCATTATTAATAAAGCAATTATTTTGAGCCTTTTGGGTAAGTCGTATAATGTTTTTCAGTGTTTGTGAGTAAGTTTTGTATAGCATTTTATTACAGTTATTTGGTGCTCTACGGAATTGCCATAGCATTTGTCGTTTACGCTTGCAGCACTGCTTTATACCCTTACTTATCCACCTTGGCCATTTGTGTTTTCTAGAAATTGTATTATTCCTGGTGTCACACACACAACCACTACGAATCAAATGACACCTCGCATGTCAAAATCCGTCAAGCCGTTCAGGCTGTAGGACGTGACAAAGAAATGGACATACATACATAGTTTCATAAAACATTACCCTCCTTTCTTCGGCAGTCGGTTAAAAAAGGCATATCATTTTTACTCTCCATTTCCTTAACACTGGCTGTTAAACTTTTCAGGTGTGTTGTCCAGAGAACAGGCCGCCAGCACCACCACCAACACCATCAGTTAACTGGTGCACCACTCCAGACCGCCAGCAGGGCCAGTGCATAGGCCTCTACTCCTGTGCACATATCACTCAGATGCTGCTGGCTAAACCTGTTCCGGATAAAACTGTCCAATTCGTGCAGAATTCCAGGTACCGTTTTATCTTTGAATACTAATATTATAAAGAGGAAAGATTTGATTGTATGTTTGCATTGAATAGACTACGAAACTACTGAACCGATTTGAAAAATTCTTTTACTGTTGGTAAGCTACACTGGGTCCTGGGTGACATAGACTAATTTCTGTGTATTTCCACTGGGACGGGAACTACGTGGTGAACCTGCGTCCGCTATTTTTCTATAAAAACTTTGGGGTTTTATTATAATTTCAATGGATGCCATGCAGGACTCCCGCCGCCTTAACTCACATGGCGCCCAACAATCAACGTCAAAGCCACAGATATCAGAAAAGAGTGTTTTCTGATTTCTATGGTCCGAAACGGAGTCTTAGTATAGAGTCCCGTTTTAACTCTTAGGATACGGAAGCGTAAAAGGAGTGTGACCAATCTGAATAATCATGCATTCAATGCGCTATATACTTAAAAAGTTCAATTATGTCTGAAAATAGACCAAGCGATGTGACGAAAAATCTCTATATTCGATAGGTATTTTTTTGACCTGAACAAAATTTACGAAAACGGATACATGAGCTCGGTTTGCATCCTTGCGGACGGTACTAAAGCTATTCCGGTAATGAAGGTAGGGTGCAGGCGCGGTTAGAATACTTAGAACCATTCAACGCGTTGGTAAAGAACGCTTCGTCGAGTAGTACATTGATCATGTGCAAAATCTAGTATTATCTGTTGACGAGTTAGAATTGGATTTCTGGGGCACATTTTAACTTAGAACGTTTATGCTAATTTTTGATGTCAACACAACAAGCGGATACGCTGGATTATTCCTATTTTTAAGTTTGACCAATACTTATAAATTATCAGTGTTTCTATGCGTATTTATTTTTAAAGTCTTTAAAATTGCTTCAATTGCATTGCAAAGAAAAAGAGAAAAATGCGAGTCGGACTCTCATACGAAGGGCTGTGCCTAAAAATGGCCGAAAACATTTACATATATTGTACGTAGTTCAATCGTTAGAAGGTTAAATAGTAGCAAGAAGTAAGATAAGATATACTGGGTGTAACAAAATTACCTCTCCAAATTTCATGAGATGACTTGGCATCGGAAATCAAATATAAATATTTAATAAAAAAGGGGGGTAAATTTTTTAATTTTTTTTAAATTTTTTTGTCGCACATTAAGAATTCATTTTTTACCGCGGCAATTCGAGGTAATATGGTCGCCGTGGCAAAACAAACACAGAGCCCTGGCTGTCGTTGTCGCTTTCTACTGCCGCTCAGTAGCGATAGAAAGGGTGAAAATGAAAATTTATAGGACCTTTAAAACGGCTTTACGGTTAAAGTATTGCTATGATGCTATTCTGGGTGGAGATTCAACAAAACAAAAATTTTAAACAATTAGTTCACCTGTGTTCTTTAGTTACATGTGTTGGTACAAACCCGACTTTATTTATATACTTACTTAGTAGATAGAAATAGATTGTTTAATAATACGCTATCAAGAACTTATTACGAAAATAGGAGTACAGTTTCTGTCCTAGCAAATACTTTCCGAGTACAATCGCGGATATCAGTTGGGGATAATATTTGTACTACCTCTTATATTATGTATGTTCAAGAATATTTTATGATGACAACGTTGTGGATAAAATAGTTCAACGACCTAAACTCAATGAACGGAAAAATAAAGTCCGACTAATCTACCATCACTATGTAACCTCATTTACAGCAAACAAATATTTTGTATTTGTATTTGAAATTAAATAACAAAATAGCAACAATAATATAACAACAAAACTAAATAATATGTTATTATCATCAGTTATTTATTATATTAATATAATGACAACTATGAGGAAAATGTAAATAAACATGACATAAATATTCACGGACATTTCACACAACGCTATCTGATCCCAAAGTAAGCTAGGAATAACCTGCTTGTGTTATGGGTATCAGACCACGGATATTAATACTTATATACTTTTTAAATACATACATATTATACATAGAAACACCCAGACTCTTGAAACAAATATTTATGGGTCACACAAATATTTGTCTCCGGTGGGAATCGAACCCACGACCTTCAGCGCCGCAGGCGGTATCAATACCGACTGCGCCACAGAGGCAGTCAAACATGTACTGTTTATTTATTAAATCATCTTAACCCACAAAGAATGCAAAGCCTTTGACACATTTAAAATTCATAATAGTTTTATACGTAAACTAGATGGTGCTCGGCTACTCGCATCCCATGGAAATATTATATTCCGGAAATAAGAAGTAGCCATCCCTTTAATTATCAAATTTCAGTCAGATCCGTTCAGTCATTTGAGCATTGAAGAGTAACACACGTCAACTATAAAAAGCCTTGTGGATGTTATGCCGGCGGACCCCCAGCGGCTAAAGTCACACGGTTACCTACAAATTGGCTATGGCTTCCCGTGTAAGCCCTCGGAAGGATGGTCCAGGCATTCACTTAGGTCACAAAGTGGCACTAAGGCTGATTTTAGTGTCGCGCTGACCGTCGGCGCTGACAGCCAAAATTTATGACGCTGACCGTCAGCGCTGACGAACGTACGCGCTGATAGCTACGCGTTATTCTAAAACGCTTCCTACAAGTTCATACATTTTGGCTGTCAGCGCCGACGGCGACCGACGGTCAGCGTGCGGTCAGCGCGACACTAAAACCAGCCTTATAAACGTCAAGATTTTTGATTTTAAATTTTACATTTACTGTCAGATTCGCTTAGCAATAGGTAGAGCGTGTGAGAAAGAACCTGGCAAGAAAATTCACGGCCACTCTTTTCAAACAGTCTATATAGCTACAGTGTTTTGTAATGAAAAAAAATGAACAGTTTAATTTACACAAGCGACGTATAAAATCGCGCCTAGTTAATTTAAGTGAGGAGCAAACAACTCGTTTCTATTTCCCTGTATAGTATTATCAATTAGTAAAGCTTGAACATAATCACCGGTCGATCTTTGCAAAGTTTGTTATATAACAGTATCGCTGTTTACTATGGTATATTCACTTTATTTACAAAGATGTTACAAGGCCAGAGCCACTAGAATGAACATATATATTTTTTTTATCACGTTATGAGTTGATGAGCAAGCATTTGCTATGACACACTTGAGGAAAATCGGCTTCATTACCTATTAACATTGTATAATGTTACTTAGATTAATGAGTGTATCGTAATAGGTACCTACATATTTCATCGATTTATAAAAAACAATCTACCGTTACTTTAATCTGTATATATACTATAAAGATTTTATGTTGTTATCTCAATATTTTTCCTTTATAAATAACATTCAAAACATCATCGGTGGGTCGCCTGCTTGTCAGGCAACTTAATAGTATAAAAAACACATAAAATTCAAAATTCTACTCATATTATAAAGAGGAAACATTTGATTGTTTATTTGCATTTCTATAAGGGCTTATTTGAACATAGTCCATTGAAATGTTACAATTTAAGGACCGAATATTGCATTTCTTAGAGGACGCAATTTTATTTTTGGGACATAAACATTTTTTCCGAAATATTGCGAAAAAAGTGTTTTTCCCCCCTCTTTTCAAGATGGCGGCCGGGGGACAAGGGTGGCGACCCCACAAACTTGAGGTTAAGCTTCTATTGACCCCTCACACATTTCCCGAAAATAAAATTGCGTCCTCTAATAAATGCAAAGCTCATGTAACATTTCAATGGACTAACAGTAGTATCTAGTATTGGTGTATTTTAATTCTGCAATGAGCACTTGTTACAGATGCAATGGTCCAGAACAATACAGCGTGTGCTGTGGTCCAGCCCCAGTGGTCGCCCCAGACCCAAAACCCTCTCCGGTTCCCACCCCAGTTCCCGGCCCGTTGCAGTTTGGTAGTAAGGAGTGCGCACGAACATTTTCTGCTTTACCACCTGATCCGAGTTCTCCCTGCTGTGGTTTGGATGCCAGCTTTTCTGATAAGATTGTTGGTAAGAATATTTTGTTGCTTGCTTAAAGCTTAATGTGTGCTAGGGCATACGTGTAACAGTGTAACAGATGAAATAAACAGCAATGCAATGATGTGATGAGACAGAGAATTTACCAGTTCTTTTTGTTTAAAGTTCACGTAAACGTGCCCTGTAAAGCACAGGCTTTACAGGGCACGTTTATTCGTTGGCCGCAGTTGCCTCTAACATGATAGTCGTTAAGTCAGTTGGAGACTTGTTAGAAATTCAACAGCAGATAGCAAAAACCTGCAATTGTCAACACGGCAATAATCCAACGCCTATTGTGGACAAAATATAAATGGCAACATGTGATTGGGCGTATTGTATGCCTGTCACATAACACAAAGCAGATAGATGGCTTCGAAGTATGTGAAATTCAGATCATTTTAGATCATCCTTTCTGTGTATAATTTCCAGGCGGCACAGAAGCAGCAATAGATCAGTTCCCATGGATGGCGCTCATAGAATACGAGAAGAGAAATGGGCAGATAAGACTGCTGTGTGGAGGCAGTCTCATCAGTGCAAGATATGTTCTGACTGCGGCACATTGCGTTAAAGGCAAGATCCTCGATACAGTCAGACCGTAAGCATTTACTATGAATTATTGTACTACTTCCTTTCTTCGTCATTGGCATATTCTTAATTTGCTTGCAAATCCTATCTGAGTTTAGACCAATTTTGGCGACATAGTTAGGGGTCGTTGCCGTCTGACCTATCAACCTGCCGCAAGCCAAAAGGCTGTGACTTTGCATCGACCGTTGGCCAGCAAGTGCACCGCTAGTAGATGTGGTCGCTTGGTCCTCACAGATACTGGTCACGCCATTTGAACCCATCACATATTTCGTTATGGCAAAATATTTATACTCCTACGGCAACATAATCGGTGTCATCGAGGTAGTGAAGCCAATTTCACCATCTTCCGAGACTTTTCCCAACCCAGTTGGGGTCGGCTTTCCATTTTAACTACAATGCGTCTGAACTGCGCTATTTTCCATAAAATAACAGTGATGTGACCAAAGCCAACTGGCAATATCGAAGTTCTGTAGTTAGACAGACTATTTTAGCCAATACAATGCATTGACAACCGGCATCAGTGTGCAATACGGCATATTTTTATCCTGTAACAAGAGGGCCGCTTGGGTAGCCTAGGCGGCTTGCACCATCACATTCTTCGTACTAAGCGCTTCCTTCCTGTAGTCTTTGTTTGGTTGAAATATTTTGTTTTCGATACTCATTAATAAGTGTTATGTTTTGCAGTAAGAGTGTGCGGCTCGGCGAACACAACACCACAAACACAGGTCCCGACTGCTACGTAGCCGACTGCAACAAAGGCGCTCTGAGTATACCGATTGAGACGATAACTCCTCACGCGGATTACAGAGCTAAATGGAATGATATCGCTTTGATCAGAATTGTTGATCCAGCTCCTTTTAATGGTAAGTAAAAATTAGCTATAGTACCTACTGAATATTATGAAGTAAATTCTGAAGGATAGCAGATGAATGAACCTGTTAACACGAGGGGTCGGTCGTCGGTTGTCTATTAGTTGTCTACTAGATCTTATAGCACACGCTTATATTTAGCTTAATTTGGGCTAGATGACATTGTTTTTGGCATCAATGCGATTCAAAAATTTGATGCAGGTTTTTTGGTCCACATGCCCATGTATATCACCTCTGTCCAAATATCATCAGCTCTTTCCAGGGTGATCCAGAGATTTTACTAAAATCCAAAGATCCGATTCTTCGGAAGTTTAGTATTACTATCACTTGGGTGGTGTTTCCACGACTTGATAACCTGGAACTGGCTGACGCATCAAATAGCATGTACCCTATAATAGCGGGATACCCAATTTTCAAATACTTGTAACATTAACATTAATATACGGGTAGATAGAATTAAATGTTAATATAGAATGATGATGATATTTTCAGACTTCATACGGCCCATCTGCCTTCCAACTGGGGACATAACGTTAACACACTCCTTCTACAACCTGACTGTGGCGGGGTGGGGGGCTGTCAGTGAGAGGGAGCGTCGCAGCGATGTGAAGCTGTATGTGGACCTGCCGTACGTCGAACGAGACGTAAGTTACTAACCTAATATATTGTTTTTCTCTTTAGATTTAAGGCACTAGGGAATTCCACGGCCGAGTGTCAACATTGCGAGGACCGCAGCGATGACACAGCGCTTCACACGCTGGTGGAGTGCACGGCGTGGGCGCAAAAGCGCCAGGTCCTCGTGGTGGGTCTGGACGTGGACACTTTCTCGCTCGAAACCATGGTGCGAGCCATAGTCTCCAGCGGGAGTAAGTGGGACTGCGCCGCCTCTTTCTGCGAGCAGGTCATGCTCGTGAAAGAGGTGGGAGCGGGAGAGAACTCTCCCACCCGAGTTCCGCAGTCGGCGGACTAGGCGCCGCCGACGTGGCTTCGCCGAAGACTATTGGCCTCCATGACCAGGAACTTAGTGGGCTCGAGTTAGGCATGGCATCAGTGGTATAAAAATCAATATAAATAAAAACCTGGCTCACATTTACGAACACACTTCTTTTACAACCTGACTGAGGCGGGATGTACGTTGTGTTTGAGCAATAACTGACCGGACTGTAAGGCAAATGCTGCAATAGAATATTTTTGTCGTCTATAATCGTAATAATGTCTTAACTAGATGACTGTGTGAACATCTAAACATCCGGCATTCGAATCCGAATCCCATACACTTCCTACTGCGCCTCCGAGGCAGCCAATATCACCCTATTTCGGCCACATGACGCAGGATGAAAATGTCGATATTACAGTAACCTATATATATTTCCAGAGATGCCAACAAGCCTACGGTTCAGCAGCCACCTTACGCACCACTCAGCTCTGCGCCGGCGGCGTCCAAGGCAAAGACTCCTGCAAAGGCGACTCGGGAGGACCTCTCATGCTAGAAACCAAAAGGCGTAATACAGTAGTCGGAGTCGTCAGCTTTGGTCACATCGAGTGTGGCTTACAAAACTATCCAGCTGTTTACACAAATGTATATCAGTACCTCGATTGGATTAGGAGTAATATTAGACAGTAATCTTCGGAATTAGTGGGAATGTTTAGTGATAGTGCAATTTTGTAGTGACATCAAGTGATAAGTGATCAAATCAATCAGTTGGTTTGCATTTTGCTTCAGTTTCCATGCGCTTGATCATAGCTTGCTTAGTAGAATATGACTGCTTAGTATTTAATTAATAAATCTAACCAATAATTTCATGAGTTGATCAGCAGTGACAGTGATCAAATAATGTCATTAAAATCAGGTGGATGCTTAGTATAATATTTAATTAATAATTATCGAAAACTTAATATCATGAGTTCATCGTTAGTGACAGTGATCAAATTAAGTAATTTAAATCACATGCGTGCAGTGTTGTGTTTAATTAATAAATTCAATACTTAACAATGAATTTGATCACTTTCACTAGTGACCGTGGTCAAGAAATGTTAATTTAAACTAATATTTCATTAATAAATGTGTCCAAGAGGGTTCAAGTAATGTAACGAAAAAACACAAAACATTATTATTACAATTTAATACAGCATTATTTTTTGAAAAATTTACCTTAAATTACATTCTAGATACCTTTTAAATACATATTCATTTTGATAAAGTGCAAATCGAATAGTTTCATTGTTACTTTACATATTTTTTTTTTTTTCATAAAATGTGTAAGTATGAAGATGGAAAACACGATCTGTCCTCCACCAAGGCGACACAAGTACACAACAGTTCGGGCGGGATAACTGTCGTCTAAAATGAGTAGGATAAGGGCGCTGATTTTCGATCTTGATACTTGAAAGCGTAAACCAAAGATTTCTGGTGCAATGTCTCTTGTCTCATATTTAGCTGTTTTGAAATAAAAGACAAATGACTTCCATCACCGCATTCAAGTCGTAGATATGGTCTAGAATCCCCGCCCAAGGTCCCCTTTACACTGAGTCACGGGGTTTGGTGGCCACGCCACGTCTCGAAAGGGCTCCAGGGATTTTTCCAGGTCACACACAGCCGACACTGACTTAGACGTTCAGTTCGATTAAGGTCTGCTTATTCTTTTATTCTGAGGGTCTACCACAGTGATGGGCAAAGTAGGTACCTACGGTCCGCGGGCCAACTTCGGCCCGCAAAAGCTATTAATTCAGCCCGCCAATGGTCCATAATTTGACTGTTCAGAAGTATTATGTAGATTCTACTTAATAGAACAATAGATGCATAGGTGAAAGAGCTAGCTAACAGAAAATTATGGCGATGTTTGCGTCGTCGTATGTGTGTGTACAGACTTTTTCGGCCATGAAAATAAGGAAAATCACTATCAAATTTGGCCCGCCATTGAAATTTCTTAATTTTTCTGGCCCCCCATAAAGAAAGTTTGGCCATCACTGGTCTACCATATCACGGTTATTGCCGAAACTGATCTGATTATTTCGAAGTTTCCAAAATCGATACCTAGTATAGTTTGGCAAAAAAGAGTAGAAATAATGGAGCCGCCACTGTGCTGTTCATAGTAGCCCGTTATAAAGAAACACCAATCATGTGATACGTCATTAACTGACAGATATGTCACGTTATTGACAGCATTTTGACATCGTATCCAGCATGCAAAATATGTGTTTCGTTTCTTGACTTTTTGCCAAGCTGTAATAAAAGGCCTTTGCATACGTAACTAGAAAATACCTCGGACGAGACGTGAACGAGGGCACGTGCCTGCCTCGTTCACAACAGGAACGTGGTGTTACTGCATACGAACCTGGGCAGTGACGGTGATCTAACGTGCTGGTGTTGTAACCAAGAAAAGATGGATTTTTCATTTCAAGAATTGACTTTAATTGCTATTACTCTAGCTAGCCAATAAAGAAGCTACGGCCGTGAAAAAGAAAAGGAGATTTTCTGTACATCATACATGGAAAAACAGAACAAGGAGAATACCACACTACAAACAACTTCTGTATGATGAGACAATTTTATCAGTATTTTCGTATGTCAAAAGAATGTTTTGCTTTACTGGAAAATAAGCTTGAGTTTGATAAATTTTATATTGCTGGATGTTGCCCTACACATTCGATAAGTTGTTTCGTCATCCATTTTTCGACAACACTTCTTCTTTCTCCGGATCCGAACAGAGTGACTGTGCATTCGTCGCATGATCACGCAATTAAATGTACAGTGATTAAATGGATTTGTCGAATGACCTCTATACATGGTCAGTTTGTCTTGTGTAGTAATATTATTGAACATTTAAATAAATACTCAATTATATGAGCTTGGGTTTAAATTTATTCTTAAAATTCCGGTCCCTGCCTATAAATACTGGGTGTAACAAAATTACCTCTCCAAATTTCATGAGATGACTTGGCATCGGATATCAAATACAAATATTTAATAAATAATAAAAAAGGGGGGTTAATTTTTTTATTAAAAAAAACAAATTTGTCGCACTTAAGAATTCGTTTTTTACCGCGGCAATTCGAGGTAACAAGGTCGCCGTGGCAAAACAAACACGGAGCAGCCGTCTGGCTGTCGTTGTCGCTTTCTACTGCCGCTCAGTAGCGATAGAAAGGGTGAAAATGAAAATGTATAGGACCTAACGGATTTACGGTTAAAGTATTCATGTGATTTTTTTTTCTTCATTTTTGTAATGTTTCCTGACAGATGTCACGTCACGTGACGAAATTTGGAGAGTCAATTTTGCTACACCCAATATATTACTTCGTTTTTTTTACCTTGGAAAATCCTCATAGATGCGGGAATCGTACCGACCACAACCATAAGGTGCCCTTCCATCTGCCTACGACATGATAACTCCATGGCAGGGTCTGACACAGACTTAGTTTACCATCACGGCCTATCCCTAGGCGTTCGTGTGTTATCCCGATTCTTTTTGGGAGTTGGGTCTTATCCCACTACTATGAGAGGCGAAAAGACACCCCACCGCACCGTCTTGGTCGGCTTCTGCAAGTACGGCGAGCAGCTAACTCGTGCTCAGGCCAACAAATCTTTTAGATGCAATCACCTTAGAAAAATTCTTGGATCGACCTGATTTGATAAATTTGGTTTTTCCAATATCTAAATTATTAATTTTAAACCGCTGTAAAGTGAGGGCTGGTGGTAAATATACGTAACTAGCCGTAATTCCCGTTCTCGTAAAATATAGCTATCTCCCGGGGCAGTTTCCAACAGTGATAGATATTTTTAAATCAGTTCAGTCGTTTCAGAGCTTATTCTATGCATACCAACAGTCAATCAAATCTTTCGTCATTTTAAAAATTTATTTTACAATGTATGTACACATAATGTATTATACAGAGATGTAGTTAGGAAAAATGAGTACAAGGGAACTGCTTATTTCTACAAGAAATCTCCTCCAGCAGGCCGGCGAGAGGAGAGCAAGACCACGATATAATTGAAATAAACCGGCCAAGTGCGAGTTGGACTCGCCCATGAAGGGTTTCATAGCAGCAAGTAACATAATATAAAAGTTCTTATAGTTCGTTGTAACTTTGATTGATGTTTTAACACGTTCGCAGTGGTAGTAATTTTTCTAACCGAAAATTGCGGTTTATGACGTATTAAAAAAAAACTACCAGCTCTCTCTCGTTCAAACTAATTTTCGTTGGTAGTTTTTATGGCAATGTACATCATATTTTTTTTTTAGATCTATCATTCTCTTAGTTTAGAAGTTAGAGGGGGGGGGGGGGACACATTTTTCCTTAGATTCCATTACATTGTTAGTTACATACACGACGACCTAATAAAAGCGCATTAAAAACAAGTGATTATACTTACTTTAAAAACAAATATTTACATAGACGTAATCTGTATGTAATTGTATGTGTATACAATTACATACAGATTACGTCTTTATAATATTACCTAGTATTGATAAGAATTGCTGGACATTTTCCTGTCTAATATTTTGTGTGTTAGTTCTACTACTATTCGTCGACCAGTTACGAGAAACTATATAGACAAAATAAAATCTAACTAATGTTATAAATGTGAAAGTTTGTGAGTGTGGATGTTTGTTACTCTTTCACGCTCTAACGGCTGAACAGATCTTTCTGAAATTTAGTACAGGGATACATTATAGTCTGGAATAACACATAGGCTACTTTTTATCCCGGGAATCGGGTTTTCGCTCTCCTGATGCTCCCTGTCGCTCTAATCTACGCTCAATTCTCAAAACTCCGAATCATAAAACCGATTTCTACTCATATTCCTTCTCAGTGCATGCAGTCAGATTGTGGAACTCTCTTCCGCCTGCTGTCAGAGACAACAGAACTATAACTACTTTTAAAAGGAAAGTCCGTGATTACTATTTGTCTACACTTTAAACTTATTTATTCATGTAAGCATATTTATGTATCTAAGTATATTTATCTGTATATATTTATTTTATTATAATAATATATTCCTTTTATATATATAATTAATATATTTAGAATTTACCTCCCCTTTGTATATGTGTGTTAATTGAATCCTATCCTGTTGTTTTAATTACACACTTTTACTTTTATTTTTCTTATTTTTCACGCTCTCCTCTCGCCGGTCTGCTGGTAGATATTTCTTTTAGAAATAAGCAGTACCATTGTACTTAACATATACAATATGTTTCCTCCTTCTGTTTGTTTTTGTTTTTTGTATTGTAGTGTGTACATAAATAAATAAATAAATAAGTTCCCACGAGAAGTCCAAGTTTTTCGCGGGCGAAGCTGCGGGCATCAGCTAGTACAAACATAATTTAATGTTCAGGGATTATGTCAAGTACTAAACTCAATTAAACAACGTAACTATGGTAACCATACTGAAGTAGACTGCTTCATTATAGAATGCCTTCTACCCATGACCACCAAAATTGCACTTCCGAACGCGTTACTGTTACCTATATTAGATTATGCAGACGTCAGCTATCCTGATCTTGCCGAAAACCAGCTAGACCAACTTGAGCGTTTCCAGAATCTCTGCATCAGGTTTATTTTTGGCCTACGCAAATTTGACCACGTCTCACATTTCAAAACGCAGCTTGCATGGTTACTAGGGAATTCAATCCCGCAACAAGATTGTAATCCCGGTATTTGCGGGACTGAGCAATCTCAGTCCCGCGGGATCTCGGTATTTGCGGGATCCCGCATATTTCTGAAAGTCATTGAGAAAAGAATAGAATTCTGTATCATACATCCATCTAGAACTGAAAAATAGTCACCCCTTAATCCCCGAAGGGGTAGGCAGGACGAGGCATATGGTCTCATCTCATACCTAATGTCCTTTCCTCAAAATGTCCCATTCTCAAAATATGCGCACTACAGGAACAGGATAAACCCCGCTCAATCCGACTTCGATAGGTTAGGTTAGAAGGCTAAGGCCGGAGCAGAGCGCAGCGAAGCTTCCGCATTAGCCTTCGTGGTTTTTTTTTTTTAAACCTAACCTAACCTATCAAATCGGATTGAGCGGGGTTAATCCTGTAGTGCACATATTTGGAGAAAGAGACATTTTGAGAAAAGGACATTTCGCGAAAAGCACATTTTGAGAAAAAGACATTTCGAGAAAAGGACATTTTGGGAAACGGACATTTTGGGAAAAGGACATTTTAGGGAAAGGACATTTTGAGAAAGGACATTTCGAGAAAAGGACATAATGAGAAAGGACATTTCGAAAAAAGGACATTATGAGATGAGACGAGCCGGGCCTTCAACTTGACTTAGCTGCCATTTTGACTTTGACTTTGAACTTGACTTTGCCGGCAAACGGGACCAACGGTTTAACGTGCCATCCGAAGCACGGCAACGCTCAAATAAATGAAAGTGGTCACCCATCTAAGGACCGGCCATAGTAAATGTGACTTACTGCAGTGATCTTTTACAGAACACTGAGACCGCGGGGCACAAGGAAAAATAAATTATTTAATATTACTTTTGTATTGAGATTATTAAACGGATATACATATAAGTAATAACATAGCTACTGCAAATTATTAGAAGCGCAGAAAAACATAGCATGTCAAAATTCTTGTCTGCCAAACGACTCCTAATTTTACATGTCAGATAGCCAGCAAGCAATGTACGAGATAATTGAATACTTTTATAGTACAAGAAAAGTCAAATCTCCCTGATTAAATCACTAAAATCAAATAAGTACGTTATTAGGTTATACAGGGTTACAGGAAAAGTCGTGCTAGATCCGTTAAGGGCGTGGAGTACCCATTATTTCTGACTAATTTGACTATGAAACACCCTACCCTAAACTTATCCCTGTTCGAGATATTCGACTTTTAATATTTTTATTGAAAATTGCCGATTTTTAGGTTACAAAATTTTTATTTTTATTTTGGGCGCCTTATTTATTATTTTTGTTGCATTTTGACATGTGTAATAAGATGCTCCAAAACGTCAATCATTGAAATAGTGCATAACACAAGTGAAAGTTAAGAAAATAAAAAAAAATAGTAACAAGTTTATTTTTCTCTAAGGGATATGTAAAAAAAATATTACGGCAGTCGTTCGGCAGATGTTTTTTAAAATATCTACATTTCATCAGCTATCTAACGACGTATAGCAATGTAGGGTTGTATTTAAATTCATTGAAAAAAACTTAGTTTCAAAAGCGACAGTGGAGAAGAAAATTAATACTTAGCCCTAAAAAGTAAAATAAAACAATAGGAAAAGATGAAATGTCATTTATTAAACAAGGTTTTTACACAACTTTTTCATACTCTACAGTTCATGTTCAACATGGCCGCCTCGGTTATGAATACATTTTCGCATCCTTCTACTACGGAGCCAAGTCTTTACTACTCCAGTGGTCAATGTTGTCCTCATTTGATTGGCTGCGTCCACAATCCTTTCTCTTAATTCTTCCACAGACGAAACTGGATTTGGCTCGCTGTACACAAGACTTTTCATAACCCCCCACACATGAAAATCCATGGGGGTTAAGTCCGGACTTCTTGCTGGCCATGGCAACGGCCCACCTCGTCCTACCCATTTATTTGGGTAAGTTGTGTCCAGCCAGTCTCGGACACTTCTTCTGAAATGGGCAGGGCAGCCATCATGCTGGAATCACATGTCCCTGATTAAGTTTAGTGGCAGATCATTTAAGTCTCCTCTTAAAAAGTTTTCGTATGTTTCCCTATTTAAAGTGTCCGGGAGAAAGTAAGGTCCAATTAAATAATTGGAGATAATGCCCATCCACACATTCACGCTGAATCGACGCTGGGACCCCGTCACTCTTTTCTTATTGGGATTCTTCAGTGCTTTTGGGGCCCAGTAATGTGCGTTGTGATAATTTGTTATTCCATCTTTATCAAATTTGGATTCATCTGTCCACAAGATGTTTTTTAAAAAAATTGGGTCTTCTATGTCAGCATTCAGCATAAATCTGCAGAAATCTATCCTCCTCGCCGGGTCTCCCTCTTCAACAACGTGTACCGGAGTGTAATGGTACGGGTATAGGCCAGCAGTATGCACTGTAAACCACACTCTCCATTGCGAAAGTCCCAGATCACGGGCAACAATATTAGTGGAAGTAGTTGGATCCGTTCGAAAGCGTTGCACTATCTCATTGTCCTGTTCTTCGTCGCTATTAATTCGTGGTATTCCCAAATCCGTACTTCGTCTCGAAATAGAGCCAGTTTCTCGAAGTCTTCGATAAACTCTGTCAAAAACGGCCACATCTGGCACTCGACGACCGGGGTAGCGAATTATGTATTCGTTGCGAGCTTGCGCAGACACACAATCACAGTATCCGTAACAAATAAGCATATCCGCATATTCCTCAGGTGTATAGGACGTCATCTTCAACACTTCCGTATCACAAGTACAAATCAGAGTCCGGTTAACAAGCACAGTAGTCACAAATAAGAAGAAATGGTCCAGAATCACAGCCAAGTCGAGAAAAAGAGCAAAACGATATCACATCTACTATGTATACGAAGCACAAAAGCAGACTAACAACCAAAACAATATCACGTACAACACGAGATTCCCAACCCCAACCGGTCACTATGTTCTTTCATTCACACTTGCATAAATTGTCACTTGTCTCGCTCGCACGGTGCGTCTTAACTTGAAGGACAATAGGCGCGGGACCATTAGAACTGCTACCTGAAGCGTCCCAACTACTTTTTTTTCTACGAATTGTAATACAAACCCTTTTTCTTTTTCTAAGCGTGTGAAAAATCCTACATGGATGCTATGTCGGACTCCTACCGACTAAAAAACACACGCGTGACACTAAAACCGCCAAATCCAGTTTCGTCTGTGGAAGAATTAAGAGAAAGGATTGTGGACGCAGCCAATCAAATGAGGACAACATTGACCACTGGAGTAGTAAAGACTGGTCTCCGTAGAAGGATGCGAAAATGTATTCATAACCGAGGCGGCCATGTTGAACATGAACTGTAGAGTATGAAAAAGTTGTGTAAAAACCTTGTTTAATAAATGACATTTCATCTTTTCCTATTGTTTTATTTTACTTTTTAGGGCTAAGTATTAATTTTCTTCTCCACTGTCGCTTTTGAAACTAAGTTTTTTTCAATGAATTTAAATACAACCCTACATTGCTATACGTCGTTAGATAGCTGATGAAATGTAGATATTTTAAAAAACATCTGCCGAACGACTGCCGTAATATTTTTTTTACATATCCCTTAGAGAAAAATAAACTTGTTACTATTTTTTTATTTTCTTAACTTTCACTTGTCTTCTACGACATGTTCAATTAATTTATGCACTATTTCAATGAGTGACGTTTTGGAGCATTTTATTGCTCATGTCAAAATGCAACAAAAATAATAAATAATAAAATAATAATAATAAAATTCTTTATTTCAGACTAATTTGTCCATAACTAAAACAATTTCACATATTACATAAAAAACATTGACAATGAACACAGAAACACAATTAGTTAAATTAGATTAATAAATATAAAGCAACAAACTTAATTTCATTAATAATGTCAGTATTATATACATATTATCACCATTACATTTTATAACCTAAGAATTATATTATCAGTTGAAATATTAAAATCCAAAATATAATAATTAAAATAATATAAAATAAATAAAACATTACAAAATTAACTTCATTAAAATGTCAATACATAAATAAGGCGCCCAAAATAAAAATAAAAAATTTTGTAACCTAAAAATTGGCAATTTTCAATAAAAATATTAAAAGTCGAATATCTCGAACTGGGTTAAGTTTAGGGTAGGGTGTTTCATAGTGAAATTAGTCAGAAATAATGGGTACTCCACGCCCTTAACGGATCTAGCACGACTTTTCCTGTAATCCTGTATATACTAGCTGACCCGCGCAACTTCGTTTGCGCCACATAAGAGAGAGTATTACCTGTTCCCGTCGCATTTACTCCCGTCGCGTTGTGTTTACTCCCATAGCGTCTCGTCGTTAATATTCAATACTACGTGAGAGAGAGTGAGAGAGAGAGAGAGAGAGAGAAAGGTTTCTCGTCGCGTGTATTGCCGTCGCATTTTTTTTAAGAACAATTTCGTTTATGAAAGAGGTATCCCGTGGCATTATTGTAGAAAAAAATTGATTACCATTAAAATGGTTATTTTGCACCAACCCAATGATAGACATATGCTATCGCGCAATTTTTTTAAAACTTTTTTAAGAGAAACAATTTTGTAGTACATATTTTTTACATAACTATAAATATTTACGCAGCACACGCAACGAAGCTCTCAAAAGGAATGATTTTTCCCCCGTTTTTGAAACATTTACTATTACTGCTCCGCTCCTATTCGTTGTAGCGTGATGCTATATAGCCTATGACACTCCACAATAACGTAGCTTTCTATTGGTGAAAGAATTTTTAAAATCGGTTCAGTAGATCCCGAGATTACCCCTTACAATTTAACAAATATACAAACACACAAACTTTACTTCTTTATAATATTAGTATAGATATATTGGGTGTAACAAAATTACCTCTCCAAATTTCATGAGATGACTTGGCATCGGAAATGAAATACAAATATTTAATAAAAAAGGGGGGTAAATTTTTTCATTTTTTTTTGTCGCACATTAAGAATTCATTTTTTACCGCAGCAATTCGAGGTAACATGGTCGCCGTGGCAAAACAAACACAGAGCACCCGTCTGGCTGTCGCCGTCGCTTTTTACTGCCGCTCAGTAGTGATAGAAAGTGTGAAAATGAAAATTTATAGGACCTTTAAAACGGCTTTACGGTTAAAGTATTCATGTGATTTTTTTTTCTTTATTTTTGTAATGTTTCTTGACTGATGCCACGTCACGTGACGAAATTTGGAGAGGTAATTTTGTTACACCCAGTATCCCTACTCCCTACTAATATTATAAATGCGAAAGTAACTCTGTCTGTCTGTCTGTCTGTCTATCTGTCTGTCTGTTACGCTTTCACGCCTAAACGGCTGGAGAGATTGAGATGAAATTTGGTGTAGGGATAGTTCGAGGCCCTGGGAAGGACATAGGCTACTTTTTACTGACTGCGCAAAAGGAGGGTTATGATTTTACGCGATAACGACTTCTACGCGGTCGAAGCCGCGGGGAACAGCTAGTATATAATATAGAATACTTTTATGAACCTTATTATCGAAACAGTAGAAGTCGGTTTAAAAGTACGTCCGAAGTTACCCCCTGATGACATTTTTTGCACCACTGCCATAATAAAAGAGTATATCTTGTTTTTACTAGCGTTTCTCACGGAACCTATTAAGTTAAGGCTGCAATGTTCGACCTTGACAAATTTTAAGGCAATTCGAATGATTCCAGCGTACGCTTTTGCCGGATTTCATTCGATTCAAATACATTATATTATTATTACTGTTATAAAATCTGAGGGGTTTTAAGAAAAAATCTAGCCGTAAAATATTGTTCTAAATACCTATATCTATTGTATGACTGTTTTTATGAGGATTAAACTCATTAATTTAGATAAAAAAAGAAAATTACTTGTTAAGATATTTGCAATATTTCTCATTTTTCGAGAGCGATTTCGATCGAACAAAGTATTCCTAATCGTGTTTTGATACGTTCTTAATAAATTACAATACATACATACATACATATCATCACGCCTGTTTCCCATCGGGGTAGGCAGAGACTATGGCTTTCCACTTGCTACGATCCTGGCATACCACTTTCGCTTCTTCTACTTTCATAAGTGCTTTCATACACGCTCGCCGGTTAAGGGTACTCTTGACCTGGCCTTTTTCCAGCAGGTCATCAATTTGGTTACCATGCGTACGCCGAGGATGACCCCTACTAGCTTGCCCATTCATTCTCGCCTTATAGATCTGTTTAGTCAGTCTATTTTCATCCATCCTCTCAACATGTCCAAACCATCTAAGCATCCCTTTTTCTATCTTTGTCACTACATCTTCAGTTATACCACATTGTTTTCTAATCACGCTATTCCTTTTTTTGTCCATCAATTTCACTCCAGCTATACTTCGCAGACTTCTCATTTCCACTGCATTAATTTTACTTTCATGCTTCTTCTGCCACACCCAACTTTCACTACCATACATAAGTGTGGGGATAAGCACACCCCTATGCACAGCCACTCTTGCCTTCTTAGACACGTTTTGACTGCTCATAAAGGTATGCATCGCCCCATTCACTTGATTTCCTGCCAAAACCCTTCTCTCAATATCCTGGTCACACTTTCCATCCCTCGTAAATTTTGAACCCAGGTATACAAATTCTTTCACCTGTTCCACTCTTTGCCCTTCGATAATAATAGGGCAATTCGTCATGCATTTCTCTCTTTCAAAGACCATTACTTTAGTCTTACTTACATTCACTTTCATTCCTCTACCTTTCAGCGCCTCATGCATAATATTAACCATCAACTGCAACTCCTCCGCCGATGCAGCTAAGATCACCTGATCGTCAGCATATAGGAGGCATTTGATGGTCAGCTCGTTCAGTTTTATACCACACGCACTCTCTTGCAATTCTTTCAAACAACTGTCCATGTACAGGTTAAACAGCCACGGTGACGCTACACAACCCTGTCTCACACCCCTTTCTATGTTAAAGAAGTCCGTGCAAGCTCCGTTGATCCTGACACAAGCACTCGAGCCCTCATAAAGAGATTTCAGTGCTCGTATCAAGCTGCTGCTCACCCCGTACAAAGACAATGTTGACCATAGTTCATTCCTCACCACTTTGTCATAGGCCTTCTCCAGATCTACGAATACGCAATATACCTTTTGGCTTTTAGCCAAAACTTTTTCTGCTATGCGTCGTAAGGAGAAGACCTGATCCGTGCACCCCCTTCCTTTCATAAATCCTGCTTGAACATCCCACATTTTTCCTTCACTTTCATTCATCACTCTTTTTATTAACACTTTCGCATACAGTTTACCGACGATAATGAGCAGGCTTATGCCGCGGTAATTTTTGCACTCTTGCTGCGACCCTTTTCCTTTGTACAGCGGCACAATGACGGCTTTGGACCATTCTTTTGGTACGCTGCCACTCCTCCAGCACAGATTAAAAAGGCGGTACAGCTGGTCCATTACCACGCCACGTCCTGCTTTCAGCATCTCAACGGAAACCCTGTCAATCCCAGCAGCCTTGCCTAGTTTCATACTATTTAATGCTTCCACTATTTCTTCCATACTAATGTCGTTTTCATTGCCAATTTCATTCATTTCACAAAAATGAGTTTGCACTTGCGTATCCTCTTTATCAAATAGACTTTCAAAATACTCCTTCCATATTTTTAGCACACACTCTTCTCCTCCCACAAAACTTCCATCCTGGTTTCTGATCTTATTAAGCGGTGATGTGGTCTGTGGACTCCTCACCGCTTTTATGGACTTCCAAAAGAATTTTATATTCTGTTGGAAGTCACCAGATAACCTTTTATCAAATTCATCTCTATCATTCTCCTTCTTTCTTACTAACACCTCTTTTGCCACACGCTTATACCTTTTATACTCATCGTTGGCCATTCGTACATCCTCATTCGTTGCCTTCTGCATTCTTTGATTGGCCTTTGTGGCCAGCCAGTCCAACCATGCTTTCTTCTTCTCAGACAACGCTTTCAGAACTTCCGTGGTCATTCTTTTTAACTTACTTCCTTGGCTTCTCTTGCTCACACCACACACTTCAATCGCAACTTCCACGAGTCCTTCCTTAATCGGCTTCCATAATTCTTCAATCTCACATACTTCATCTAATCTTCATCTTCACCTTAAATTACAATAATATAGTTTTATCAGCAAGAGTATCTAATAAATTACAATAATATAGTTTTATCAGCAAGAGTATCTAATAAATTACAATAATATAGTTTTATCAGATCAAATCGAAGAATATTTCCTAGTATAAAGTTCACCCCAAGATGAGTCTCTTTCGAACATACAAGCCTTAACTAGAACAAATGAAATGAACAGTTAAGTAACATGTTAACAGTTTGATGAAGCAATACTTGCACCGTATTTTAGTTATTTATCTTAAACAGGTGCTGAGAAAATTAGATTTTTGTTAAAGCATTTTAATTGGTCTAGAATTCGTGCGCTCTTACCCCAACATACCTTACTGCTTTTTCAACAAGTTTTTTTTTACCTGGCGTGCAATAAAGTGTATAATAAATGAATATAATTTTATACATAATGTCTATTCTATTCTAATAATGTCCCGGTCCTTTAGTGTGTGACTGACAGTCCAACTGTGAAGACATACGTCATTTATGTTAGTGTAGTGATTCGCGTTGTAAACTTATAAAAAAATGGAGAAGTTAAAAATAATGTGCGTTTTCTTCTTAGTGGGGTGTATGATAAAACAACGTAAGTAGATCTTTTCTGATTAATTAGTTTATTAGAACGAGGTCGCAATTCCTCACTTTTCCTTACAGAATACTTCATGTTCAAAAAACTAAATTAACACAGAACTTTAACAGCCCAATTAAAACATAATTGCCATAGCCATAATTCAAGTTCTAATTTTAATTCAATTACACCTTTCTCACATAACAATGTTGTTAACCAATATAAGTACATCGAAAATACAGTAAGGGAAGGTGACATAAGGGGAGCGTCGAGGTTGCTCTTTAGTAGTGATGTGGTGGCGTCTAATTCTGCAGACACGCTCGCGAGTTTGCAGAGTAAACATCTACCACCATCGGATGACCTCACTTTTCCTGAGCCACCCAATGATGACATTGAGTGTCTCAGTGTCACTACCAATGACCGTTCTTGCGGCCGTTTGCTCCTTCCGCAGTGGATCTGCTGGCGGTCTTGACGGTCTGACACCACAACACCTTAAAGACTTGTTGTGTCAGAACACAGGTGAAGCTGGCGACGCTCTGCTGAAGGCGCTAATAAATTTATGCTCACTTTGCGACGCTTAGTAGCAAAACTTTGTTGCAAATATTATGCAATGTTGCAGAGCGTGCGCGTTTGTTAGATGTGGGAGAGTGGGAGTCGGGCTTATGGGTTCAAGCGCTTCCATCGCCCAACATAGTTACTATGTTGGATGATACTACTTTTCGCCTTGCCACTTGTCTCCGTTTGGGTGCGCCGTGTGTTTCTCCGCATCATTGCCACTGTGGAGAAGTAGTCGACAGCCTTGGACGCCATGGCCTCTCGTGCAGCAGAAGCGCAGGCCGTATATCTTGTCACGCCAACCTTAGCGACATAATCCGTCGCGCTCTTGTCACCGCTGGCATACCAGCCGTACGAGAACCTAACGGGCTGGTGCGTGACGATGGCAAGAGACCTGACGGTATGTCGTTGCTGCCTTGGAAGATGGGTCGGCCTTTGGTGTGGGACGCCACATGCGTCGACACCCTTGCGCCATCACATCTTCCAAGCACAGCGGGTTGTGCGGGGGCCGCTGCCGCTTCTACAGAAAACCTCTAACGGCGAAAATATAGTAAGCCAAGCGGCTAGTCGACACTTCGCGGGACCAGAAGGCTGGCTATTTCCTTGCACAAAGGATTAGCATTGCCATTCAACGTGGCAATGGTGCCAGCCTTCTGGGAACGTTTCCAGTTGGCGATGATTCGGAGGAATTCTACGCCGCATGTATGTAATTATGTATGTATTATATGTTATGATTAGTTTTTTTGCTCTTATTTTTAATTTATGGTAAGATAAGTTCAATTTTTATTTATGATTGTGGATTTAGAAATATATTATGATATTTATGTATTATTATGTCAGAACTTCTCCTTTGATAATAAAAATATCTATACTAATATTATAGAACGATACGAACATAACATAAATGATTATAAATATTTTTTTTTAAATCCTAAGTTAATAACTTGTTATGTCTCAAGAGAATGTGTTTAGACTTTATAGATATCTTCATTCAAAGTTGAATAACTTAAGCATTAAAAAAATAAAAAATAAAACTAGAACCGACTTCATACAAATTCTTAAAAATTAAATTTACTTAGCACAAAGTTATACGTATCATCTACGGCAGTGCGCAGGCCAAGTTCCAGCAACAGGTCGAGCGCATGTCGTACACTATTTACACGAACCATTTCGAGCCACTTTTGACCCCCCTGTAGCTCAGTGCCTATTGCAAATACAGAAATAAAATTGTACGTACGTAGTCACATACTAGTACTAAGGCAGTGAATATAATGTACTAAATTTCATAGATGTAGCTTCAGTAGATCCTGAAATATGACCCGGTGAATATAGCTAATTTTGGCACTGACTGACTCACTCGCTGACCGGTTATGAAAACCTCTAGGTCACTTCCAATTGTCCTAGCGTTATGAAATTTGGCACACAGATCGATTCTTTTTATTTTCACACATGTCATGTTTAAACAGTCAATCTGATTTGAAAAAGATGTTGTCAATGTTTTGATTTATGTCAATCAAAAACTCTATACATACAAATTATAGAAAAGTCAAAACTGGACATTGAATATTTTTATTAATATTTGCGAAATATTTAGATCAAATCCGTCCAGTAGTTTAGAGATCAGCAAACATTCTAAAGGATGACTCACGCTAGACCGTGCCGGGTCCCAGCCGAGTGTCAGCCGTAGCACGGTCACCGAACCGGTTGCGTTCACGTCTGCTCAGGCGAAGCTCGGCGGCACTGTATTCATGCAACGGGCCGTGGCCGAGCCGAGGCGGGACTGAGTTGTTTCCGAGGATTTTCAGTAGTTCGATCGTCACTCAGTTGCCGCCCGGTTTAACGTCCTCCGTGTGTGTCCTTTAACGTGTGTTCATACAAAATATATCAATACATATAATAAAATCGTAACAGGTCGCTGTCTGTACATGGAAGATAAATAAGAAAACATATTATAGGGGGGCTTTATGAACGCAATAGAACCCAAAACAATGATTTTTAGAATTTTTGTCTGTTTGTCTGTATGTCTGTATGTCTGTATGTCTGTATATCTGTTTGTCTGTACGGTTGTGCACGCTAATCTCAGTAACCGCTCAACCGATTGCAATGCGGTTTTTTTTATTGTGTTGAGGTTTGCTCCAGTTAACATTTAACGTTTGTTTTATGTAAATCGGTTTAGAAATAAAAGAGTTATAACACTTTTAAGAATCAGATATTTTGAAAATTTTAATTGTAGGGGTTTCTTTGAAAGTGAGTGAACCTAAACTGGCGTAAACAATTCAGTCCGCGCCGAAGGCGTGGACTGAATTGTTTTAAAATAGACTTAATCATTAAGCTCTTTTATGATTAAGCAAACAGGGCAGTTTCAGACGCTGCTTGATGACTCTGATGAAGAAATACCTTTCCTTTCATACACCTTATGTGACGTAAACGAAGTTGCGGGCTCAGCTAGTATATAATATTAGTTGACCTTGCTACGACCGACACTCGGCTCGGACCCGGCACGGTGTAGCGTGAGTCCAAAGACTTCTATATAAACTGAGGTAGACGCGCCGTACTCTAACAAACGAGATTTCAAAAGCAATCCTCAAATACACACATTAATAAGACTACACTCACTTATAAATATTTTTTACGTTATTGTCACCACGCACAATAGCAATATACGAATAGAAAAAGAGTAAAAGAGAAGGCGTATGGACTCCGATTGCAAGTCGAGCACCTACTTTCGAAGTTTTGACTCACAACAGTGCGAGCAACGCTGCTAATTAGCTCAGTTTATAGGTTTCAAAAATCGGTGCGTAGGGCATGTCTACCTCAGTTTATATAGAAGTCTTTGCGTGAGTCGTCCTTTTATTCTAAACATAAGCTACATAATAATGTAATGACATTAATATACATATACATATCATCACACTAAATAACCTTGGGGGTAAGCAGAAGGCTAATAAACTATGTAAATTGGGGATTAACACAAAACCTATTAGATTGATTAAACTGAAAATTTTGCACGCATATTAAGAAGTATGTAAGCTTTAAACGTGGAGTTCATATTATAACGCTTGTGTTGGCTTAATCGAAAATGGAATTTCTTATAAAAATACTTATGAATCAGTGACACAATGAGAATACGATGAGGAGGGGAGGAGGAGGGGGGGGGGGGGTATAAAATATTGTCGTGTCTACATAATGCACACTTTAAAGCTTATTAAAGAAAAAAAGGTACGGTTTCTTGAAAAAAAAAATTGAAATCCAATCCAATGCCAAGTTTAGATGCACTTTAAAATCGATCATAATCATCTTCAGCCTGATCCACTGGTGAACATTTGCCATTCCCAAGACTCCAAGTCCTCCGCCTTACAAATACAGCCACTACCCGCCACCGTATTCATGTCGACGGTCAATCTGGCCGAAATTCACTGTACCATACACCCAACTTAAAATATGTATAGTTGTGAAGTACTTGGTTAAAAATATCTTAAATTATGATACTCCAAAATTTGAACTTGGCAGGTTAATTTAATTATATACAGGATGGAATTTAAAGACGGTAGTTGGAGGTAAAGTACCCTTAATATTGATAATGGCAAGTTTTGCTGAAAGAAAACATTCCTTTATTTTCAAAAGTAAGAAAAACTGCATTCAAAGATTTTTGAAAAATCACCTGCCTGAGCCGGGAATCGAACCTAGGAGATGTGAAAAAAAAAACATCCTGTATTTTATGATACCAACCGAAAGAGTCTTTAATAAAGAACAATTTCTTTTAAGTAAGATAGTATCTTAAATTAAAGGAAGACCAAGTAAAATATGTTTTTATTGTAAAGCTTACTGAAGAAAAAAAACAGTCATATTGAGATTCTTCTCTCTTTTTTTGAAGTTGGTTAAAAAAATGTTCTACTTTCTGTGAATGAGAATATTCGTCATGGTTAAGTGACCAACCAACTTCAAAAATAATAATAATAATAAATCTTTATTTTCAGGTTACCCATAGATAAAAAAAGTAGGAGGTTCTCAATTAGACTGTTTTTGTCTTCTTCAGATAATTCTTCAGGTAATCTTTACAATAAAAACATATTTTACTTAATCTTCCTTTAATTTAGGATACAATGTTCTTTAAAAGAAATTGGTACTTATTAAAAACTGTTTCGGTTGGTATCATAAAATACAGAATGTTTTTTTTTTTCACATCTCCCAGGTTCGAATGCCGGCTCAAGCAGGTGATTTTTCAAAAATCTTTAAATGCAGGTTTTCTTACTTTTAAAAATAAAGGCATGTTTCCTTTCAGCAAAACTTGCCATTATCAATATTAAGGGTACTTTCCCTCCAACTACTGTCTTTAAATTCCATCCAGTATATAATAAATTTAATCATACAATTAATCAAGTGTTAAGTACTGCACGCAAACCTGCCAAGTTCTTATCTCTGCTAAGTCTGGTGGCAGTCGCTGCCAACGATGACAAAAATAAAAAGTCATTCGTTTTCTACTCCTAGCAGCCGATAGAACCGGCCTCCGGGCTACGAAACCGGGTTTGATTTGAAAAAAGTTTTAACTTCCTAAGCAGCTATCGTCTGACCTTCCGTCTACTTCAGGGTTGCCTAGTTTTCTTTCCTGCTGGTTAATGTATGTGCACCAGCCTAGCTGCTAAGGTTGATTTAGAACCTGAAAATATTCGTGGCCTTTTTTTTAACGAGAAGGAAAATTCTTCATGGATGCTATGCCGGACTCCTACCGACAATAAAAAAAACCTTACGTAACGCCCAACAGCCTACGGTTGGGAGCCCGGGTAAGCCCTCGGTAGGATGTCCCAGGACTCCCAACAGACCTACGGCTACCACTGCTGCCTCGCCTGGCATGGGGAGGGGAGGATTTTAGAGGCATCATTGTTTGTTTACTATGTCTCATGGAAAGTATAATTTTAACTAGATGTCGCCCGCGTGAAATTTTTTCCCGTTCCCGCTTCCCGTGGAAACTTATTCCCGAGATAAATAGTAGCAATGTGTTATTCCAGACTACAATTTATCCCTGTTCCAAATTCCAGATCCGTTTAGCCGTTAGAGTTACAAACATTCAGACATTCAGACATCTAGACGTCCTAACTTTCGTATTTATTACTAGCGGACGTCACACAGTTTCACCCGCGTAGTTCCCGTTCCCGTGGGAATACGGAAATAAAATATAGCCTATGTTCACCGCAAAGAGTGTAGCTTTCCAACAGTGAAAGAATTTTTCAAATCGGTCCAGTAGTTCCGGAGCCTATTCGTTACAAACAAACAAACAAAACAACAAAAAAGCAAATCTTTCCTCTTTATAATATTAGTATAGATAATTAGTTTGATACAAGTTAGTTTTATTCGCTTTGGTGCATTTTGGCTTTGTAAAACTTAACTAAAATATTTTTACGATTTTCTTACACTACTTCTCTTACATACCTATAATACAAAATTTCGAAATAAATATTGAGGTAAATTAAAATTATATTAAAAATATAAAAACTATGAAATATATAGCCAGCAAAAAAATGTATGACCTCATATAAAATTGTGATTAAAAAACTAGTTCTTTAACCGTATTATGAATACAATCTGGATTTGAAAAATGTAATATTATTATAGTACTTGTTTGTAAACCAGTTATTGTTTCAAAATCCGCAAGTCGAAATGTCAAACAAAAAACAAAACAAAAAGCTATCCAGTTAACAATAAAAGTATGTAGTGAATCCTGCTGCATAAAATAAATAATTTACTTAACAAACATAACCTGTTTTTTTTTTAACGTGAGGGAAAATCCTCATGGATGCTATACCGAACTCCTACCGACTAAACAACCTCACGTAACGCCCAACAGCCTACGGTTGGGAGCCCCGGGTAAGCCCTCGGAAGGATGTCCCAGGACTTACAACAGAACCACGGCCTCGCCTAGTGGGTGGTTCGGGTGCTATACCGCGTCTTTGGAGGGTTTCGGGTGTGATCCCGCTTCTAAGGGGGGGCGTGCGTGAATCCCTCACGTCACGCTGCCGTCATGGGCCTGCTTCCGTAAGGACGGTGAGCAACCCTCTCACAGTCCTCAGGCCCCTGATCGTGGAGGCCGATAGTCTTCGGCGAAGACACGACTGCGGAACTCGGGCGGGAGAGATGTCTCCCGTTCCCGCCCCACCGTCTCTTTCACGAGAATGACCTGCTCGCAGAAAGAGGCGGCGCAGTCCCACTTACTCCCGCTGGAGACCATGGCTCGCACCATGGTTTCGAGCGAGAAAGTGTCCACGTCCAGACCCACCACGAGGACCTGGCGCTGTTGCGCCCACGCCGTGCAGTCCACCAGCGTGTGAAGCGCGGTGGAGTGCACGGTCTTCGCCACAGATACCAACCGAAGCTACCGTGCCCGGTAAGTATCTGTGACAACCGGTAGGAGAGAGCACCGTGTCTCCTCTCCAGCCACTCGTCCATGACTGGTCTGACAGCTGCGATTATGGCGAATCCCCCCTTTGGTTGCTCAAGTCGCACCTTCCATGTCTAAACATAACCTGTTTAATACAAAATCCAGAGATCAGACATCTGGAACCCATAGTCAGATTTTATTAAATTTACGCCTGCATTATGGGTTTCTACAAAAGGGGTCTAGAAGGTTTTTACAGGGTCTGCAACACGAGTGTAACGCCCCTGGTGTTGCAAAAGTCCATAGGTTACGGTGCCCACTAGTACAACTGGTGGGCCGTATGCTTTTTTGCCACCTTAGCGGTATAAACAAAAAATATTTGGTTGTTATACCCGGAGACTTTTGCTATAAATGTCCGATATGTCTTTCCGTGGCAACTATTGACTGTTGTATGCTAGGAATTAGGAACGACGATTGGGTGGGTTACTCCCCACCCCACTTTTATTATGAAATACAATGTACATTGTTTGAGAAAAAAAAATGTCGTTCAAAAATGAAACCTTGGGCTCCGAAGCAGGGTTTTTCAGGCAACAACAACGGGCATAATCGGATGATAATAATAATTATTTTTATGTGTAATAAATAATTCTATTAATGGGCGGAAAATTATCAAGGATATTCACAATATCCGTGATGCTGTAAATCATTAGTGTCCGACCGAAACTGGTTTTTCGGCCGAAACCGAAACGTAAACCGAACTTTCGGCCTCAGGATCAGTTTCGGCCGAAACCGAAACCGAACTTCCGGCCTCAGAGTCAGTTTCGGCCGAAACCGAAACCGAAACTTACGTGTTCACATTAAAAAAAAACCAGCCAAGTGCGAGTCGGAATTGCGCACAGAGGGTTCCGTTACAGAAATTACGTGTATGTGGATTATTTATACATACATACATACACAAAGGGGTAGGCAGAGGCATATTATATGCTCACGTTTCACCTTTTTTAGAATTTGTCCCACATAATAGGTGGTGAGCCGTATTGCCGTGTTGAGATGGACAGGCGCAGGTTGTGACTGCCTACTGTTGAAATTTTTCAAGCTGCCTAAAAAGGCCTTCAACTTGGCTTACCTACTGTCATTTTACTGGCAACCGGAACCAATGACTTAAAGTGCCTTCCGAAGCACGGAAACGCTCAAATAAATGTCACAAAGTTTTCACGTTGATGGTCACCCATCCAAGGACTGGCCATAGTGAAAGTTGCTTACTGCAGTGATCCTCCGCGGGGCCACGAGCGCTTCCGATTTTAGTAGATATTTTTTTGTTATGGTGGCAACAGAACCCACGTCATCAACACCTTGCCCTGGAGCAGCGTTAGGGAGGCGCTTATTTACCATGGAATGCATTCCTGGCTCCGCCGAACTGTCCGGGCCTATCTTGCTGAGAGGGCTAACTTGCCCAAGCTGGCTAGGGCCGGGTCGGCGAGATGTGTCGTTCGGTATTCCACAGGGCTCGGTCTTATACATATAGGACCGTTTCTGTGAAACATCGGTTACGATTGAGTGCTGCGTGGTCCTTTGCTCAGAAGTGTGAGCGTAACGTGTTTCTCTCGATGTTGAGGCTCGAGGCTCGTTTTTTTACTCCTTCTGCACATTAATAGCTATAACTTTTTATTCCGATTAGATAAAATCGTGTACTATACCAATATATAAACTGTATTAAGCGCGCATATTTTTTAAATAGTTGGCCACTTTGGTTTGCATACTTTTTTTTTTCAGGGAAGCCTCTAAAACTATCTCTTAACACTTATTTGTATCAAATTTACAGCTAAAAAATTAAGTTGACATTGTTTTTAAGAAAAGTACAAGTGGTACTCGTATTATTTACTGTGTTTCTATTGGTGTAGTTTGTGATGAATATTAAAACACAAACAAAAGTAAAAAAAAGCGTGTTTTTGTAGCTGTAGTGTAAATTAACGTACAGTAAAGTAAAAAAATTGTCATATTTTTTAAAAAATGGCCTATTTTTCATACTGCAAGAGATTTTTTTTTGGTATTTTTTTTGTACGCCTGATAGCTGTACAATCAGGTACTCCAGGATTATCCATTCTTTACGGGACACCCTGTATATTTCTGTTGCCCTATATCAATAAAACATCCTGTATATTTCTGTTGCCCTATATCAATAAAACAGCCTGTATATTTCTGTTGCCCTATATCAATAAACACTAAAATCAGAAGAAAAAAATAGGGGTTCTCCCATACAACAAACATGATTTATTGCAGTTATTTGAAACAGAAACCACTGTGCGCGAGTCCGATTCATACCTGGCCTATTTTATAATACGTATTTTATTATTAAATCAAAGATTTTAAATAATTATCACTTTATTCACCTACCATTCTATCTGTACCACAGTGCAGGGTCAGTGCACGACGCCGTCCGGCGCGCAGGGTCAATGCAAGTCGATCAACACCTGTGAGCCGCTATTCCCGATAGTCAACAAGCCACACAGGACCCCGCAAGACATAGACTTTCTGAGGAGGTCGCACTGTGGTTTTGTGGGAAATTCTCCAGCCGTAAGTATAGAAATATATATGGTGGAACATAAATTTACACGAACGCCGCCGAAAAACCTTTTGAGTCGGAAGAGCCAAAAAGTTGTAATTTCAAATTTCTAGATTTTTAAAGAGCCACAAAATAATTTCGTTCGGTTAAGGTAACTTAGCATTTGTACCTCTTCGGGTATATAGGCTTGTTTGCCTTTTTTATTTATTCAGGGAAATCTTGTATCGATACTACACCGTACATGAGCAGAGTGATTATGTGGGACTACCCAAAATTAGCATACCTACAAAAATACTGAAATTTTCCTTCTTGACGCTATTGTTGGGTCAGAGGAAACACAAGCGTTCTACTTACGCAACCCAACTAGCGCAGCCGGCAACTGGTTCAACTTTGGGGGATCTAAAAATTACCCCCAAAACTTCACGGACTGCGAACCCGAAACATTAGGAGTGCGCCTTAGTCAGTCGCACGCGCACGGCTGGCATAAAACTGCCGGAGCTTCGTCGACCACGCGTGCAAGGTTGGCGAGGTGGAAGTATGAGATCACCCCACTCTCACACTCGCAGCGCTTTTCTCTTTGCCGTCATGAATGCCCCGGCTAAGGAGACGACGGCGAACCAAGTTTCTACGCTGTCTAAAATAGCGGAGACTATGGTAGCGTCAGCGAAGCGACTGGGCCAATTAGGGTATCTAGAGTGACGCGTTCACCACTTCACTCCGTATAAAAGGCGAGCGTGTCCAGGACTTTATGCACGGCGCTGTTCCCACAGTGACGGTACGTCATCTCAGGCTCAATGTCTACTACCTCACTCAGATATTTACCAAGAGATCCGTGCCACGTAAGCAGCTTCGTCAAGCAAGTGGTATGTCGGAGCACCGTACCGCCTTTCTACCTCGGAATAGGCTGGATAGCTGAGTCGAGCTCAATAGCTCAATACTGACCGGCCGGGCTATATAGCCTCATAAATGTCGCACATTTATGACAGAAATTAAAATGCGCCTTAGCACGCCAGTTCTCGATCTCTTCCGAAGATGGTTAAATATCTGCCGGAACTTCAGCCTCGAGGTTCCACGGCAGACTGCCAGCATTTAGACGCGCCGCCTCATATGCTACGGTGCGATTACGCTCGAGCCATTCTCTGAGTGATGGCTGGCTGTGGAAGTTACAGTAGAATCCTATTGGGAAGACTGAGGGCGTCTGCCCTAACTGGTGCAAAAAAAAATGCGAGTGCAGCATACCTACCGCCAATAGGCGTGGTTGTTTGTTTACTGCTAATAAGGCCTTTGTGGTGTTTTTGAAATGCGGAGAAACATAATATAAAAAAGGATGACGTGGTTTCTTTTCTTTTTTTTTGAATCGCTAGTGTAGACTATGAACTGGCAACATCAGTCCCATCAAAAACATACATACGATGGTTTTGCAAGATTTTAGAATTATAGACGACATCTAAATAATGTTATTACTTGGGTAATCAAGTAAAAATAATTGCACAGCTTTAACGTGGTATGGAATTTAGCTGAGGCGCTCGAGTGCCGAAACTATTAATTTTACGAAAAATGTAGAGAAATTAACTGTACGGATTTTCTCTAATTTCATATCAAGAAACTACTCTAAGACACCATTAGACAATATAGCAGTGCGAGCAGAAAAAAAGTTGAAATTCGAAAAGACCTTATCAGAATCAATAAAAATGTTTATTTTAAAAGCTTTCGGTAAACTTTGTATGTAGTTCGACCTGGAAATTTTACCAGAAGTTTTGTAAATGTGATCCTAGTAAGTACAGTCATTTGGTAGTTTTACCGGACGACTGTACTAGGATTCCTGGTCTAAGGATTACTATCAATCAAGTTAACTTTTCCAATAAGTTGTCAGTTTGATGAGACGCCCAATATTTCTCCTACAAAATTTTTTGATTGTGGTAGCCAACATGGGCAGAAGTAGACATAAAATATTTTGATTTGCTCTTGATTACTAAAATAGTAGAACAATATTGTAGTCTTTTACAGCTAGGTTATCAGAGTAACAGTAAAAAATCTGCTAATCAATAATTTTAGATGTCCTCGTTATCGATTTATGTTAAATGAACGACTTCTTAGATCACATTTCCATTGTTCATTGTTTTTCAATTCAGAATAAAATAAACGTTTATTTTTTTTAAACATTAGGAATAATTGTGTCAGGAACTAAAGAGCCGCAGCTTCAGACCCAAAGAGCCGCAAGTGGCTCGCGAACCGCGGGTTGCCGAACCCCACATTTTAGTGTTTTACGTGAAGGAAAATCCTCATGGATGTTATGCCGGACTGGGCTCTGTTTAATAAAGCTGACAAGTCGAAATATTTGTCAAAAACTGACTTAATTGTAGAATTGTCGCGCATAAACTGTTTAATAAAGGTGACAAATATGTAAAAAATCGACATGCAATCTTTGACATATTTGTCGTTTAAAAACGCGTTTAATAAAACTCGACATATTTATGTCAAATAACCACAGTCAAATTATTGCCAACATAATTGTCACGACAATCCGACAATTGTCAACCAACAATTGTCGGATTGTCGTGACAATTATGTCAACTTGTGACATATTTGCTGATATTTTGTTTTATAAAGATAAATGAGGGTAAAAAAAGAAAAAAATCAACAAAGTAATAGAATTAATCAACCACTAGTACAACTTCCAATCTTTGTTTTTATCGCGTGTAAAATGGAAATGCACAAAAAACTTACTATTTTGGGCCTTTTTTTTTTTTTTTGTTTAACGTGAGGGAAAATCCTCATAGGATGTTATGCCGGACTCTTACCGACTAAAAAACCTCACGCCACGCCTAACAGCCTATGGTTGAGAGCCCCGGGTAAGCCCTCAGGAAGGATGTCCCGTGACTATTTTGGGCCTTATTTATGACAATAGATATTCACTGTTTGGCAAGTTTAGTGAACAATTGACCCATGACATTATAATTAATAAATGGATGGAAATAGCCGAACAAATTACAGCACTGGGATTTTTCACTAAAGATTGGAAATATCTTCGAGACACTACATGGCAAAATTGGCGCAAAAGAACCATGGTAAGGTTTAACTTCAACTAATTTATCAGTCACTAGCGGACGTCACGCGGTTTCACCCGCGTAGTTCCCGTTCCCGTGGGAATACGGGAATAAAATATAGCCTATGTTCACCGCAAAGAGTGTAGCTTTCCAACAGTGAAAGAATTTTTCAAATCGGTCCAGTAGTTCGGGAGCCTATTCGTTATAAACAAACAAACAAACAAACAAAAAAACAAATCTTTCCTCTTTATAATATTAGTATAGATCAATTAGCTTTAATGGTTCCGTACCCAAAGGGTAAAATACGGATCCATATTCATGAGACTTCGCTGTCCGTCTGTCTGTCTGTCACGAGGCTGTATCTCATGAACGGTAATAGCTAGAGAGCTGAAATTTTCATAGATTATGTGTTTCTGTTGCCGCTCTAACAAAAAAAAATTAAAAACAGAATTAATATTTAAGGGGGCTCCCCCCATACAACAAACGTGATTTGTTTACTATTTTATTTTTTATATTATTAACGGCAACAAGCAGACGCTTGAAATGCTCACAGAACATAGAACTGCATATATACATGAAATATAAATAATTTTATTAAAATAAAATGGACATTTAAGGGGATTCTCATACAACAAACGTGATTTTTTGTGGTTTTTTGCTACGGAACCATCCCAGTGCGAGGCCGATTTGCACTTAGCCGGTTTTGTATTTATTAATTTGGACCGATGAATGATTTCTCAATGTTGTGATGAAAATTTGACAATTTTTGTGAAATATTCATTTTGTTTCAAACGATTTTTTTTATATTTTTTATTGTTATGGATCTTTTAGGAAAAGAGAGATAATTGTCTGCAGACTGGTTCTGGGGGAGGAAAAAACAGCAAATGTGACGATTCTGATGAAATGATACTAAAAATCATAGGAAAGGATTCTCCAGCAATTAATCACCAATAACGTGGTACTCCGAACCACAATACAAGGCGCATAAAATTTGTTGATCGGGTGTCAGTTTTAGGTTTCTGCTAATAGCGTGTTCAAGCCGATTAACATCTTTATTCTACGGTAGTTTTACACACCCGAAATTTTTCTTTAAATCCGAAATCAGGAATTGTGAAAGAGAAATTGATTCTGCTTTTTAATGACCGTCGGCGTCGTCTACTCGTTTGTATTTGCTCCGAGTATTCATCATCACTACTCTCACTGCTCGAGGTAAGTACCATTCTTTGTATTAAACATTTTATAAAAACTTTCTTACACCTTCAATATTCAAAATATGAATCGCGACAGAGGGTAAGGCTCCTGTCAGAATCGTCGGACAATTCTACAAATATGTCATGACAATTTTCTGTTTACTAAAAGAGAATTGACTGGTTTTTCACGACAAATTGTCGCCTGTCACCTGTCGCTCAAAAAGTTTTATAAAACAGAAATATGTTGGATTGTCGTGACAACTCGACATATTTGCCAATTTTCCACCATGACAATTTTGTCGCCTGTAAGTTTTATTAAACAGAAATATTGTCGAATTGTAACTTTTTGACATATGTCGGATTGTCGAATTGTCAGTTTTATTAAACAGGCCACTGGTCTAGTCCATACTAAGTTACTATTGACTTGTATTCATCTTCCAGACAAAATAAAAACATACTTTACACATTGTTTTATATATATGAGGTATTTTGTCATCATCAAAGCTTTGAAACACATATTTGTGGATGACACAAATATTTGGTCCAACCCAGGCATAGAGCAACACGATCTATGACGTTCACCGGGAGGGGAGGCGCCATACTCAGAGATTCCCTTCTGTTAAAGTGTTCGCATATACACACATACATATATAAGAAATATATACAGTATATATACAGAAATATATACAGAAATAAATTAATGCAGTGGAAATGAGAAGTTTGCGAAGCATAGCTGGAGTGACATTGATGGATAAACAAAGAAATTGTGTGATTAGGGAACATTGCGGCTTGACAGAAGATGTAGTGACTAAGATAGAAAAAGGGATGCTCAGATGGTTCGGACATGTGGAGAGAATGAATGAAAACGGACTGACAAAAGAGATTTATAAGGCGAGAGTGAATGGACAATCTAGTAGGGGCCGACCGCGTCGCACTTATGTCGACCAAATTGGACACCTTTTGAAAAAAGGCCAGGTCAAGAGTACCCTTAATCGGAGAGCATGTATGAAGACACTTATGAAAGTAGAAGAAGCGAAAGTGATATGTCAGGATCGTGGCAAGTGGAAAACCATAGTCTCTGCCTACCCCGTTGGGAAACAGGCGTGATGTTATGTATGTATGTATGTATGTATATACAGTGGTGGTCAACTAATTAGGGACAGATGATAGTTCTACTCGTATGTCAAAGTTGAAAGTTTACAGACGACCTAGTAAAATACATTTTACTGTTAATAGTATTATATTTACGGTGTCTTTAAAAATATAAAAGTGTCCGAAAGACACCAGAAAACTAGTCCAATATGGAGGAGGCAACATAGAAATACGGGGTTGCTTCTCTAAACATGGGCTGGGTCCTGAAAAAAAATGGCTCTCTTGATCAACTCCAATACAGAGAAATATCACGTAAAACGATGCTGCCGTAGGCTGAAGAAACCCTTCTTGATACATGGACAATTCAAAACGACTATGATCTAAAACATACTGCACTATCAGTCAGATCATTTTTCGGCGAGGAACTTGTATCAGTTTTAAATTGACCTGCCAATAGCAGAGTCCTGAATCCTTTGAAACATCCGTGGTACGATGTGAGTAAAAAGGTCACCACTAAACAAACAGGCAATATAAAACACCTGTTTAATACTTTCAAAGACCTCTGCCTGGATCAACATCCTTATAGAAACTGTGACCATTTAATAGCGTCGATACTACACCAAAGGCAAATGGTTATGACAACAATGAGAATACCACTGGATATTGAATTTGTGTAGAAAACATTCCATTTAGTTTAATTTAATAATAAATACAAATTTTTAACGTTTAAACAGAAATTAGGGTACGTAAATCTAATATATAAAATTCTCGTGTCACAGTTTTCGTTGCCGTACTCCTCCGTAACGGCTTGACCGATTCTCATGAAATTTTGTGAGCATATTGAGTAGGTCTGAGAATCGACCCACATCTATTTTTCATACCCCTGTGACCGGGAATAACATTCCACGCGGGCGGAGCCGCGGGCATCAGCTAGTAGAAAATAAATGTTACTGCTATTTTACCACTGTCCCTAATTAGTTGACCACCATTGTACGTACTTGTATGAAATTATGACTGTATTGGGTTAATTGTTTTGGGTAAGTTCCATAATTGCTGTTGTAGTGGTGTACATTATATAAATATGATTTCCCCCCGCAAAATATGACCGACAGATGTGTATAGGGCAAACATGCTATGTCTACTCCCCTTGTACTGGTCGCGTTGCTCTGTGAACCCAGGATTCGAACACCAACTTCCGACCGAGACAATGGTGTTTGTCTCTTATCTCTATCTCACACACATATTATACGCACAAGATAGTGAATTTGCTTTTCATACCACGTTATTGAAGGCTACTGCCATTTGATATCCTGACTTTTTCAATGTCATATGTAGGTCAGCAAGGACTTCAGGTGATAGTGTTTGAGCCCGTCAGCCCTTTTTGTGGCCTGCCTCTATATAAACGTGGGGTCAAACAGCGCTATACATACATGATCAAGCTATTTGCTGCACATGATAACCTGTATGTGACTAAATCTTTGAACTGGCTTCCAAACATTTCAGGTGTGTTGTCCAGAGGACAGGCCGACGGCATCGGCACCACGAACACCATCAGTTAACCGGTGCACCACTCCAGACCGCCACCAGGGCCAGTGCATAGACGTCTACTCCTGCGCACATATCCTTCAGATGCTGCTGGCTAAACCTATTTCGGAGAAGACCGTGCAGTTTGTGCAGAATTCAAGGTAAAGTTTTATCTTTACTAGGTAATATTAATATGCCCTGCCGGACTCCAGCTGATTACACTCACATGGTGTCCTACAATCAACGTCGAAACGGAGTCTCAGTAACAGTCCTGTTTTTACCCAAACCTGAACTGCTGAAGAAAGAAGGGTATAATTATTTGACTGCAATAGACGCAAAAATACAAAACCGATTTTGATGCGGTATATTTGT
Source organism: Miltochrista miniata (assembly GCA_933228765.1). NCBI lineage: Eukaryota > Metazoa > Arthropoda > Insecta > Lepidoptera > Erebidae > Miltochrista > Miltochrista miniata. The sequence goes on from OW121773.1 coordinate 20,067,367, forward strand.
TTATAAGGTCTTGGTCAGACTTAAAATCTTACATTTGTTTGATTGCAATCGGTTGAGTAGAACCGGAAATATGACCAAAAATATAATAAATTAAGGTTGAATTTCGGTGATGTCCCTTCACTACACGAAAATTAATACCTTCACTACTAACTTAACTAAAACGTTTTAAATAAACTTAATTATTAAGAATACAAAAAACCCGACTGCAAAGTAAAAATACAACTGAAAAGCAAAAAAACAAGCTGTACATTTCTTTTGTGATTTATTTAGCTACTTACTGTTTTACTTTGTCGGCAACATTTGCAGGCGGGAACAAGCTATGGGAACCTTTACCTATTTTGTAAATCACCGCTTGACACAGCTCGCGTTTCAAAAGATCATTCCTCTGTCGAACTATGAAAACATGGAACGAGCTGCCCGCACACGTGTTTCCCTCATCTTACAATCCCGGGTTCTTCACCGGAGCGTGAAGAGGCACATCACAGGGCCGTCAACGTGAGGACCACTGTCAGAAGTCTTACGGGCTGCGAGAGTAGCCCCCGATCGCTTGATGCGCCACGGCTTTCCATCAGTGGCATCGTTAATTTAGCGAGGTTAATCTATATATATAAAAATGTTGTGTGCGTTTGTGTATCTATTAAAAACTCAAAATTTACTGAATCGATTGAGCTCAAAATTGGACACGATATACAATAGGATTCAGAGATGGTTTTAGGCTACTTTATACACTTTTATCATAACAGCAATAAGAATAAAATAGCTTTAAAAAGTGATTTCACCAATAGATGGCGTTGGTCGTTTTTTTAAATTATATTCTGCCAGCTTCAGAACAAAATATTATAAACAACCTATTTAGAAGGTACCTACCAGATTGATGTTTTTTAAGAGAAGTTTGATTGCGGTCTTCTTGCATTCAGAATAATAAAAGAGAGTACTTACCTGATAAAGAGGTCAGATATGTTTTGCATGTTATTTTTGAACTTTTTGGACATTCGGAATTTTGGAGTTTTGGAGTTTTGGAGTTATGGAGTTTTGGATTTTTGGAGTTTTGGAGTTTTGGAGTTTTGGAGTTTTAGAGTTTTATAGTTTTGGAGTTTTGGAGTTTTGGAGTTTTGGAGTTTTGGAGTTTTGGAGTTTTGGAGTTTTGGAGTTTTGGAGTTTTGGAGTTTTGGAGTTTTGGAGTTTTGGAGTTTTGGAGTTTTGGAGTTTTGGAGTTTTGGAGTTTTGGAGTTTTGGAGTTTTGGAGTTTTGGAGTTTTGGAGTTTTGGAGTTTTGGAGTTTTGGAGTTTTGGAGTTTTGGAGTTTTGGAGTTTTGGAGTTTTGGAGTTTTGGAGTTTTGGAGTTTTGGAGTTTTGGAGTTTTGGAGTTTTGGAGTTTTGGAGTTTTGGAGTTTTGGAGTTTTGGAGTTTTGGAGTTTTGGAGTTTTGGAGTTTTGGAGTTTTGGAGTTTTGGAGTTTTGGAGTTTTGGAGTTTTGGAGTTTTGGAGTTTTGGAGTTTTGGAGTTTTGGAGTTTTGGAGTTTTGGAGTTTTGGAGTTTTGGAGTTTTGGAGTTTTGGAGTTTTGGAGTTTTGGAGTTTTGGAGTTTTGGAGTTTTGGAGTTTTGGAGTTTTGGAGTTTTGGAGTTTTGGAGTTTTGGAGTTTTGGAGTTTTGGAGTTTTGGAGTTTTGGAGTTTTGGAGTTTTGGAGTTTTGGAGTTTTGGAGTTTTGGAGTTTTGGAGTTTTGGAGTTTTGGAGTTTTGGAGTTTTGGAGTTTTGGAGTTTTGGAGTTTTGGAGTTTTTGAGTTTTGGAGTTTTGGAGTTTTGGAGTTTTAGAGTTTTATAGTTTTGGAGTTTTGGAGTTTTGGAGTTTTGTAGTTTTGGAGTTTTGGAGTTTTGGAGTTTTGGAGTTTTGGAGTTTTGGAGTTTTAGAGTTTTATAGTTTTATAGTTTTGGAGTTTTGGAGTTTTGGAGTTTCGGAGTTTCGGAGTTTTGGAGTTTTGGAGATTTGGAGTTTTGGAGTTTTGGAGTTTTGGAGTTTTGGAGTTTTGGAGTTTTGGAGTTTTGGAGTTTTGGAGTTTTAGAGTTTTATAGTTTTGGAGTTCTGGAGTTTTGGAGTTTTGTAGTTTTGGAGTTTTGGAGTTTTGGAGTTTTGGAGTTTCGGAGTTTCGGAGTTTTGGACTTTGGACTTTGGACTTTGGAATTTTGAACTATTGTACATTGGACTTTTGAACTTTTATACTTTTGGAGTTTCGGAGTTTTGGAATTTTGGAGTTTTGGACTTTTGGACTTTTGGAATTTTGGAGTTTTGGAGTTTTGGACTTTTAGAATTTTAGACTATTGAACTTTTGGACTATTGGACTTTTGGACTTTGGACTTTTGAACTTTTGGACTACTACTAACTCCTATGATATTTCTTTCGAAAAATAAGGTCATAAAGAAGTTTCACTTCTTACGTGTGTACAGTAGTTCACGCACACATTTTTTTTTTAAATGTACCCATCATTTAGTTTGTTACTCATTTCTCATAGGCACATAAAACCACCATAAAAAAGTCACAGCGAAGCGTGGCAGGGTACCGCTAGTTTATTTATAATTATATCTATTGTGATGCTACCCTTATTATATTATTATATTATAGCTATCTAGCCCTGCTTGCTCAGCAGTCCTAAGATAGAAGACCGTTTGTAGCGTAACAAAATTTTACCTATTCATTAAACAAAAGTGAAGGTCTTATGGGCGGTTTGGAAATTTTCAACACGGAAATATATGGTCACTTTCTATTACGTGGGAAGAAGTGCTACTGGTAAAATGAGGGAATATAGTGGGTCTCTGCCTACATCTTCGGAGAAAAGGTGTGTAACTATGTTATCTATTATATAAAAATAAGTCGGGTTTTCCTTCCTGACGATATAACTCCAGAACGCACGAACCGATTTCCACGGTTTTGCATTCGTTGGAAAGGTCTCGGGCTCCGTGAGGTTTATAGCAAAGAAAATTCAGCAAAATTTCACATACAGCGCCATCGCGGGCGAAGCTGCGGGCATCAGCTAGTATTATATAAAAAATAATCTACGAGTAAGTCTTAGTTCCTAGAATATTTAATAATAAATGAGTTTCGTCGTTTAGCATTACGATAAGAGTTGGATTTTCAGTAAAATTTCAAATTCAAGGTACGGCAAAAATGCAATAGACGATGCCATAAATTGCCTGTTAGAAGTAAATTTATTAAATAAAGCATTTTTAACCCCCGACGGAAACCCGTACGGGGTGTTATAAGTTTGACGTGTGTGTGGGTGTGTGTGTGTGTGTGTGTGTTTGTAAATCTGTCTGTGGCATCATAGCTCCCAAACGGATGAACCGATTTTGATTCTGTTTCTTTTGTTTGAAAGATGGGTTAGGGGAGAGTGTTCTTAGTTATGTTTTATAAAAATCGGTTAGCTATTATTATTTACGTATTCATATTTTTAACTAACAGTTGGTCTCGTCGGGGGGACCGCTCTATACCTACAACAGAGACAGACGTACGATTAGGTTAGGATTAGGTGAGCGTCCCGACGAGACAAACTGTTAGTAAAAAAATATGAATACGTAAATAATATAGCTACGTATAATAATAATAAAGGTTCAATAGTTAGGGTCGATAGGTCATAATATAATAGTTATTTTTAGTGTCCGACCGAAACTGGTTTTCCAGCCGAAACCGAAACCGAAACCGAACTTTCGGCCCCAGGGTCAGTTTCGGCCGAAACCGAAACCGAAACCGAAACTCACGTGTTCATATTGAAAAAAAAAACCAGCCAAGTGCGAGTCGGTTTCCCGCACAAAAATAATGTTTGTTGTATGTGGATGTTCTTTTCTGATTTTACAGGTATTTTTTGTTATAGCGGCAACAGAACAGGGTGAGGTGGTGGCTGGCAGTGTCTTGACATCGCCAACGCCTTCAACACCTTGCCCTGGAGCTGCGTTATGGGAGGCGCTTATTCACCATGGTATGCCTTCCTACCTCCGTCGAATTGTTTGGGCCTATCTTTGCGAGAGGGCCATAACTTAGCCGAGCTGGCTAGGGCCGGATTGGCGATATGTGTCGTTTGGTGTTCCACAGGGATCGGTCTTAGGACCGCTTCTGTGGAACATCGGTTACGATTGGCGTTGTGTGGTTCGTTGCACAGATTTTTCGGCGTAACGTGATACGCCGACGACACCCTCGTTACAGAGCGAGGAGAAAAACATCGCGATGCAGTCCTGTGGTGGGTCTAATACGGTGTCTGGGTCATGAGGTCACCCTTCACTAATCCGAGGCTCTGTGCTTTGGAACCTTGGAAGGGGTCACCTGTCGAATCCAGCTTACATGTAGGGGGCGTCAGCATCGGCATTGAACCCTCGATGACGTATCTGGGGTTCGTTCTTGATATTCGGTGGATTTTTGGATACCAGTTCCGAAGTTTGGTCCCAAAACTGAGGTAGGGCATCAGTCGCATTCTTGCGGTTCTTGCCCAACATCAGGAGAGGACCCTGTTTAATAAACGTTACAATTCAACAATTTTGTAAATAAGTTACATATTTTGTAAAGTTGTATGACAAGTGTTGTTTAATAAACCTTACAATATGTAAAAAAGTTACAAGTAAAAATGTGACGAATATTGCGAGTATAAATTTACAATTTGTAACTTTTATTAAACAGGGCCCAGGAGACCCAACGCTTGAGTCTCCTGCAGGGAGCGTCTGACATCTGAGCGGAGACTGTACCTTTGGGATAGTGCGGTGCAGGGCCCTATACGGGGCCCCCGTATTGGCGGAGATCCCGAGAGTCGGCAATGTGGCTAGATTGCTTAGCAAGCAGAAGTCGATGGCCGTCAGGGTGATAAGGGGATACCTTACGATCTCTGTAGAGGCGGTATGTCTACTACCCCACCATGGGACCTGAAAGTGAGGTCGGGAGGAGGGAGTCGAGTCTCGGCGGTCCGAGCTCCACAGAAAACCAAGGGGACCTGGAAGGTGCGACTCGAGCAACCAAGAGATTGAATCGCCACAATTGAGGCGGTCAGACCGGCTATGGACGAGTGGTTGGAGTAGAGCCACGGCGCCCTCTCCAGTCCTCTCCTCTTTGTTAATTATCTGTGTCGAATACACTGGGAAACCACGGCTGAGTGCCAGCACTGCGAGGAGCGAAGCGGGAGCACAGCGCTCCACACATTTGTGGAGTGCACAGCGAGCGTGGGCGCACATTTTCTCGCTGAAAACTATGGTGCGAGCCATGATCTCTAGTCGGAGTAAGTGGGAGTACGCTGCCTCTTCCTGTGAGTAGGTGCTAGACGACAGTGTGACGTGAGATTCACGAACGCTCCCCCAAGAAGCGGGATAACTCTTGAACAACGATAGGGATAGTACCCGAACCTCCCGCCACACAGGTGAGGCACAGTGATAGCCATAGGTCAGTTGGGAATTCTCTGGACATTCTTGCGAGGGCATACCCAGGGCTCCCAACCATAGCCGGTTAGATAGGATCCTTGTAGGATTTTCCTCACGTTAAAAAAACGGCAACAGAAATACATCATCTCTGAAAATTTTGGCCTCTATCTGTCACAATTCCAGCGATAAAACCTCGTGACTAATAGCAGACGGACGGCTATGTCTCATGTCTCGTTCATGAGGTCCCGTTTTTACCCCTCCGTGCGTGAGTCCGACTCGCACTTGGCTGTTTTTTTTTCTTCAATAGGTGCAGCAAGTTCCACCAAGTGCTATCAATCAACAGTATAACTATCAATCTACAGTACAACAGTATAATAATCTTCGGAAGTGTTCTTTTTAGAAATATCTCCACCTACAGACCCAATTCTTTTTATTAGATGTGGAATTACTCATAGATGCTATCGCGCAAGTAGGGTTCCATACTGCTATTATTTGTTGCTATTGCAGCAACAGAAATACATCATCTGTGAAAATTTTGACTGTTTTACTATCACGGTGCATGAGTTACAGCTTGCTGATAGACAGACAGACGACCAACGAAGTATTAGGAATGGAGCCCTGTTTTTACACTTTTTGTAAGGTCGTCACAAGCAGAGCCATGCACTCAAAATTCATGAACACGTGAGTTTCGGCCCGGCCGAAAGTTTCGGCCCATTTTGGCCGAAACCGAAACTGCGGCCGACACTCGATTTTTTGGCCGAAACTGGCCGAAACCGAAACCGAAACCGAAACTTCGGTCGGTCACTAGTTATTTTATACTTTTTACAAGTTTTGTGATTCGGGGGTTTTTTAAATTTTTAATTAATTTTTTTATTTCATGTTTTTTATAGGGATTTTATAGGGTTTTTTAATATCAACATACGTATAGTCTATCAACAATTATTCAGATTTAATGCGAATTGCGCGGAGTGTGGTTACAGAATTAGAAATACATTCCACTCCTCATATCTTTCGAATGGCAAAACCGATTTTCATAAATCTTGCGGTATCGTGATGTATAAGTTATGACCTTTCATGATACCCAACACGGGTATATTTGAACACATTCATCAATTTATTAATATTATAGGTAGCTATATAATTTACGTATTCATATTTTTAACTAACAGTTTGTCTCGTGGCAAGTCTGGATGTGTACATTCTAAATCTATGGTTGAAACTACTTACTATATCTGAAATCTGTCGAGTTCCCATTCTATTATCTAGCCACCTAACGTGTATTCTAGTAACACATCCCCCTAACGTCGGTCACCGCTTGCCTATAAGTACCAACTAATAGGAAGGTAAAAAGCTCAAAAACTGCTGTAAATCAAAACTACATTATAACTTTCAATTGTTTTTATTCAAATTGTCAGGATGTGTCTAAAAAGGCAAGGATGGCTTACACTTATGTATGGAAGTGAAAGTGAGACGCATGAAAGTAAAATTAATGCAGTGGAAATGAGAATTTTGCGAAGCATAGCTGGGCACCGATTCTCGCTTCACACGACATGAATGCGTGGACGGAAATCGGCGGGTGACGCGTCGCCTGTCTCATATTTAGGAGCGGCGAACATGAGACGGAGGACGTTTCACCCGTAAATTAGCGTCCACGCATTCACGTCGTGTGGTCGAGAATCGGCGCCCTGGAGTGACATTGATGGATAAACAAAGAAATTGTGTGATTAGGGAACATTGCGGCTTGACAGAAGATGTAGTGACTAAGATAGAAAAAGGGATGCTCAGATGGTTCGGACATGTGGAGAGAATGAATGAAAACAGACTGACAAAAGAGATTTATAAGGCGAGAGTGAATGGACAATCTGGTAGGGGCCGACCGCGTCGCACTTATGTCGACCAAATTGGACACCTTTTGGAAAAAGGCCAGGTCAAGAGTACCCTTAATCGGAGAGCATGTATGAAGAGACTTATGAAAGTAGAAGAAGCGAAAGTGATATGTCAGGATCGTGGCAAGTGGAAAACCATAGTCTCTGCCTACCTCGTTGGGAAACAGGCGTGATGTTATGTATGTATGTATGTACTCAAATTAACACTTTTACTTTTTACTATCGTTATTAAAAGTTGATTTTAACAAATTTTAAGTTTTTTAATTAAGATGAGATCTCAAACTGGAGAGGGAGGGGAAAAAGTACACAGGTCACAGAGTCACAGGCTTGCGGCACGCGTAGTAACGGAAATATTTGAAAAAATATATCGAATGGAGTCACTGTGACCGACGCTAGGTGGTTAAGGGTTAAACTTGTGTTCCCCTACGAGTCCACCAGTTTAGGATTCAGGAGGGAAACTGCGTATCACCTCAAAATCAGTTTTTTTTCTGCTATTCTGGGTAGAGAAAAATATAACAAAATAAAAATGTTGAAAATTGGTCCACCTGTTACATTACGGTTCAGTGAATACTGAACGGTGCGCGTTACTCGATAGATTAATGCTGATGTGTGGACGAAAGCCCATGCCATGGGTTAATCGCTTAGACCATATATCACGGGACTAGCCTTTGCGAACCACCGCACACAAAAATATTCTGCTAGTTTTCATAGCGGGTGAAGGGGGAAACACAAAGCACAGACGTACAATAAGTAGCAGACGAAACATTAATTATGTTTGTGTGCGTTGGTCTTTCCATTCCGCTCGCTCTAAGGGGTTAGTGAATGCTGCTATCTCGTTTCTACACGTATAGCAACACTATACATGACATTTAAAAAAAAATGACGTCCGCCTGGTTTTTGAAAGGTTTAAGCTGCCGATGCTGCAGTTTGACGTATTAGATACGTCTCATTAATGTAGGGGCCAAACTCAGGCACTTCTTTTCAAGATTAAATTTAATGCTAACATAAAAATAAGTGTGGCAAACTGTGATTCAGCATTTAATTAGTTCAGAATTGCATTTTAATATAATGCCTGTAATCTTCGATGATATTGAGTATACAATATATAAAAATGAAGCCCGATTTCCGTGGTCACGGCATCACGCGTGAAATGCTGGACCGATTTCGCTAATTCTTTTTTGTTGTGTTTGTTTCTGTCAGGAGAAGGTTTTAAAAAAATTGATGCAAAACTATTAGCAGAAATGGTTTTTATTGCGATTTTGAATCGGATCATAGAACTGGAAACTCCGAAATGGAAACCGGGAACAGAAAGACTAAGAGATAATTTTGCAATCCAATATAGCCGCCGCGTCGAAATCACAAAATTTCATGATGGGTATCATTAAGGGGGATTTTGGTACGCTGAGTACGAATCACATGATAATTTTGCAATCCAATATGGCCGCCGCGGCGAAATCACAAAATTTCATGATGGGTATTGCTTAAGGGGTTTCTTGGTATGCTGAGTACGAATCACATGATAATTTTGCAATCCAATATGGGCGCCGCGCCGAAATCACAAAATTTTCGTGATGGGTATCGTTTAAGGGGTTTTTTGGTATGGTGAGTACGAATCACATGATAATTTTGCAATCCAATATGGCAGCCGCACCGAAATCACAAAATTTCATGATGGGTGTCGTCTAAGGGGTTTTTTTGTATGCTGAGTACGAATCACATCATAATTTTGCAATCAAATATGGCCGCCGCGCCGAAATCACAAAATTTCATGATGGGTATTGTTTAAGGGGGATTTTGGTACGCTGAGTACGAATCACATGATAATTTTGCAATCCAATATGGCCGCCGCGGCGAAATCACAAAATTTCATGATGGGTATCGTTTAAGGGTTTTTTTGGTATGCTGAGTACGAATCACATGATAATTTTGTAATCCAATATGGCCGCCGCGCCGAAATCACAAAATTTCATGATGGGTATCATTTAAGGGGTTTTTTGGTATGCTGAGTACGAATCACTTTGATAATTCTGCAATCCAATATGGCCGCTGCGCCGTAATCACAAAATATCATGATGGGTATCGTTTAAGGGGGATTTTGGTACGCTGAGTACGAATCTCATGATAATTTTGCAATCCAATATGGCCGCCGCGCCGAAATCACAAAATTTCATGATGGGTATCGTTTAAGGGTTTTTTTGGTATGCTGAGTACGAATCACATGATAATTTTGCAATCCAATATGGCCGCCGCGCCGAAATCACAAAATTTCATGATGGGTATCGTCTAAGGGGTTTTTTGGTATGCTGAGTACGAATCACATGATAATTTTGTAATCCAATATGGCCGCCGCGCCGAAATCACAAAATTTCATGATGGGTATCATTTAAGGGGTTTTTTGGTATGCTGAGTACGAATCACATGATAATTCTGCAATCCAATATGGCCGCTGCGCCGTAATCACAAAATATCATGATGGGTATCGTTTAAGGGGGATTTTGGTACGTAGAGTACGAATCTCATGATAATTTTGCAATCCAATATGGCCACCGCGCCACCGTTGTTAAATTTCATGTTGGATATTGTTTATGGGGTTTTTCGGTATGCTGAGTGAGAATTTCAGGTTAATTTTGCAATCCAATATGGCCACCGCGCCACTGTTGCGAGATTTCTGTCAGTATGCTGAGATACCAAAAAACCCCTTTCACGATATCCAAAATGAAATTTTACAACGGTGGTTCGGCGGCCATCTTGGATTGCAAAATTGACATAAAATTCGTACTCAGCATACCAAAAAACCCCTTAAACGATACCCATCACGAAAATTTTGTGATTTCGGCGCGGCGGCCATATTGTATTGCAAAATTATCATGAGATTCGTACTCAGCATACCAAAAAACCCCTTAGACGATACCCATCATGAAATTTTGTGATTTCGGCGCGGCGGCCATATTGGATTGCAAAATTATCATGAGATTCGTACTCAGCGTACCAAAATCCTCCTTAAACGATACCCATCATGAAATTTTGTGAATTCGGCGCGGGCGGCGGCATATTGGATTGCAAAATTAACCCAAAATTCGTACTCAGCATACCAAAAAACCCCTTATATGATATGCAACATGAAATTTTACAACGGTGGCGCGGTGGCCATATTGGATTGCAAAATTAACCTGAAATTCGTACTCAGCATACCAAAAAACCCCATAAATGATATCCAACATGAAATTTTACAATGGTGGCGCGGCGGCCATATTGGATTGCAAAATTAACCTGAAATTCGTACTCGTACTACTATTTTTTTCCCAAAAGCGTTTGACATCTTAGATCGTATGTATAATACGGACCAGTGTGCGGCCGGCCAGCCGCAACAAAAAAAGCGCATTGATGTTACGAGTTGGATCAAAACGTTACACATTGTATCATTACAAGGCGCGCATTGCAATGCTCGGATCACCTGCTTCACTGCTGTAACCTCGTCTTGTTGTCCAGAAAAGTCCAGGTAATGGTGAAATGAAAACTGCGATGATCAAGTGAATTCAGTACTTTATGTAATGACTTGTTACAATGATGGTTTCAAAGTGAGCCTTTTACTTAGAACTAAAACCCCTATACATAGTTATGGAGCATCCTAATTACTAAACTCGACTTGCTATAATAATTTTAGTAGGCATTTCGCAACATGCCCCCGGGCTTTGGAAGCTCGTCTTTCAAAAAAAAACAATAATTAAATAATGCAAGAACAAAAATAATAAAAAGAATAACAGTCAATCATGGTGCGACTTCAGGCAGTGGACAGATCTTGCTAAATGCTCTTCGGATTAATCCGTTACTTGTCTTGATGTCTGCAACTCGACTGATCCCATCACAGTACCAGGATGGACGGCGACGAAACGACCCAAACGCCACTTCAATGGTGGAAGATTGTCCTCTTTTGACAACAACCAGACTGTTTAATTTTAGTGGATCATTGGTCAATCTCCATTTCGTTCGCTGTTGCAGTTCAGACACATATTCTTTGCTCCAACGAAGCCAAAAATGCTGACGAAGTTGCTCAATTCGTTGGAAGCGTGACAGCAAGTTATATGAGCATTTTGCGTGGTCCGGTTCAGGTAGCGCGACGAGTGAGCGGCCGCGTGTGTGAAATCCTCAGGATCTGAAGAAATTGGCGTGAGAGGTCGAGAATTTAGAAGAGCCTTGATTTGAGTTAAAGTGGTATTTAGCTCCTCGTACGTAAGGCGACAATTTCCCAACACTCTGACTAAATGACATTTCAAAGATTTGACACTTGCTTCCCAGAGCAGATGTGGTGAATATCCGGGAATAAAGTGGAATTGTATTCCTTCATTGGCCAAACTTTCACCCAATGAGTCAGAATTACCCTTTAAAAACTTTGATAGCTCATTATACGCACCTACGAAAGATGTACCATTATCAGAATAAATATCCTGCGGCCTACCTCGACGTGCAATAAAACGTCGTAACGCTAAAATATAATATTGTGACTCGTCAAATCACCCACTAATTCCAAATGCACAGCTTTGGTGGCGAAACAAATAAAACTAGCCACATAAACCTTGATAACACGAGAACCACGTCCCTGCCTGCTAATAGCTGCTAGAGGTCCAGCATAATCAACACCCACACAATTAAATGGGTAACCAAAAAATTACGACCACCTATGGGCCAATACCTTTCCTTAATGGACGCTAATAGTAGTTGTGGACTTGCATGCATTAATGTTTTATGTTCTTGTATAAATAACAATTTGGTAAATCGATGAGCGGACTGTATTTTAATGGGATGTTTTTTATCATAAGAATAATCTGAATTTTCTACTCGCATAATATTGTGTTCATCTAAATATACGCTAAATTTAAGTAATGGGCTCTTTTTTGGTAAACTTTGTTTATTTAATAATAATTTGTACACGGGAAATGATTCAGATTGAGAAATTTTAATAATTAAATTTAATGCATTTTGTAGCTCGTTGTGTGTTAAATAAATTTCAGCTATAGGAAAACGTTTACATGTATTTATGAATCGTAAAGCATATGCCATAGCACGGTTCAATCTAAAAAAGTTTGAAAAACGTTCAAATTCTATTAACCCTACAGACTGTGTATCACAAACGTTAACCTTTAAAACAATTTTTCGTGTTTCAGGTGAGTTTTGGTTACTAATAACGCTGCTGGTAGGCCAATGAGACGGATCTAATTTCAAAAACTGGGACCCTGACCACCAAATATCAAGGGATTGAATTGATTCGAAATCAACCCCGCGCGTTATGTAATCGGCTGGATTAATATCAGTCGTAATATGTCGCCAAGTATGATTACTTGTTTTTTCCAAAATTTCTGCGATTCGATTACGAACGAATGGTTGTAATTTACTCGGAAGCATTTTCAACCAACCCAAAACAATTGTTGAATCTGTCCAAAAAGTAACACTTTCAATTTTTAACCTTAGCGAACTAATAGCCTTTTCATAAAGACGTACTCCTACCAATGCACCGCACAATTCCAATCTCGGCACAGTAGTTGGTTTCACAGGAGCTACGCGACTTTTGGCAAAAAGTAACCTAACCAAACAATCGCCAGAATAACTGACACTTCGCAAATAAAGACATGCACCGTAAGCTCGCTCTGACGCGTCTGTAAAAACGTGCATTTCTACAGATTTAAAGTTATGGCATATAACGTGCCTAGGGATGCGAACATTGTTTAAAACTGGCAAACTGTTGACGATATCAGACCATCGTTTACTAACTTCAGGTGACAATTTATCGTCCCATGATATTTTTTCAAGCCATAATTTTTGTAAAATTTATTTCATGCGTATTACACACGGCGCTAAAAGAGCTAGCGGGTCAAAAATCTGTGCAATAGCAGAAAGTATACCGCGTTTAGAATAACAGTTGGAAATCGTACTCATTGAAAAATACAAATAATCAGGTTCGGTTAACCAACCGAGGCCTAAAGTTTTACTTAGCTCGGTAGTACCGATATTTAAGTCTAATGATGAGTCTTTCACATTAGATAATCGAGTATCATTCGACTTCCATTTTCTAAGTGGCATACACGCTGATGCCAGAACGCTAGTAACTTTTTCTCTCATATCTAAAACTTGTTGTATGTCAGACCCACCTGTTACAAGGTCATCGACATAAAAATCATGTAAAATAATTTCAGCGATTTTAGGATCCTCACAATCTAAACCTAATTGCTTAAGGCATCTAGTGGCTAAAAAAGGAGCGCTCGCCATTCCATATGTCACACTATTTAGAGTGTAACTTTTTAATGTCTCCGTTGAATTAAATCGCCACAAAATCTGCTGCAAGTATCGGTCATCTGGGTGTACCATGACCTGTCGGTACATTTTTTCAACATCCGCCACTAAAACATACCTATGTTGCCTAAATCTTATGAGAATAGATAAAAGGTCATCTTGTACCTGCGGACCCACCATCTGAATATCATTCAGTGAAACTCCTGAGGAGGTCGGACTGCTGGCATTAAAAACAGCCCGTAACTTAGTGGTGGTGCTGGTTTCCCTCAAGACACCATGGTGAGGTATGTAATGTGAATCAGGACTATAGCATAAGGATTCTGACATATGGCCTAATAATATGTATTGTGACATAAACTCAGAATACATTTTACCTAAAGAAGGTTGAGCCTTATTTCTGCGTTCCAAAGAGTGAAAACAATGCTTGGCTCTTAAATATGAATTTCCTAACAATTTAGGATCTTTCTTAATAGGTATTCTAACACAAAAACGACCATCAGAAAACCTAACAGTGTTTTTAATAAAATGTTCTTCACACAAACGTTCCTCCTCTGAGTAAGGGTATTTAGGGCAAACTTCTTCTAGTTGCCAAAACCGCGATAACTGATTTTGTAAATCACAAATGACAGAATTCGTCTGTTCATGAAAATTATTTTTCGCGAAGTTACATTTAACTAAATTCTGAGATTGTGTAATAAAACTACCATTTACCGGACCAGAAACTAACCACCCGAATTTGCTCTCGTATAAAATAGGTTTACCTTTACCTAAATATATTTTTTGAGAACCCAATATGTCCCAAAAAATATCTGCGCCTAAAATTAAATCTACGTCAACAGGTGTATAAAAGCTGGGATCAGCCAAAATAATGTCCGACGGTATGTTCATCTCAGATAGGTTTAAAATACCGCTAGGAACGTTGTCAGTAATAGACGGGAGAACAAAACAACAAATATTTGTTGAATAACCTTTGTCGAATGACTTAATACGTAAATCACACATTTTTTGAATATTTGTAACTACATTATTTATACCTAACACAGATCTATTTATATTCTTAAACGGTACATTCAATTTCGTAAACATCTTCTCAGCAATTAAACAAGATGTACTTCCACTGTCGAGTACAGCGCGCGCGGTATGTTCACGTTGATTCGAGTCGATAATCGTTATCAATGCAGTAGATAACAAAACCTCTCGGGCGCACTGTCTCGACTGAGGTACATTCGCAGCTAACGTCATCGTACTACGTGCCGGTGCATCGGCCGCCGGTACAATACTATCAGCTGTTTGTAATGGTACATTATTCATTGTAGATTTCTGTGTAGATGAAAAATCGTTAATGTGAATTATTTTATGGTGTTTACGCTTACAAATGGCACAGCCTTGTCGCTTGCAACGATTAGCAAAGTGTCCACTGCTAAAACAGTTGAAACAAACCTTAAAAGTTGGTAATAATTGCAAACGTGATTTGGTATCAAGTGCTAAAAACTGTGAACAAGTGTTTAGGTTATGTTCGTGACTTTTACACATTGGACAAGACTTTGTTGTAATAAGTGTACTTGTATTGTGATCATTATTAACATTTTGTATAGAAACCATTGATTTGTGTTTTATTTGATTCTTGATGGGTAATTTGATGTGACCATGATTTGAACTACGTTTTAACTCCAATTTCTCAATCAAATCAGCTCGGCCACGTAGAAAACAGTTAAAAGATTCTAATGTGATGACTTCATTTTTGTCTAACTGACTGTTATACTCTTCCCACTTACGAAATGAGGTCTGGTCCAACTTATTGGTGACTATGTGGATAAGCAGAGTATCCCAGTGCTTGACAGGCTCGCCAAGTGATTCTAGTGCTCGCAAATTCTTATTTAAAGAATCAATTAAACCCTTAATGTTGCTGGAGGATTCTTTTGCGATCGGTTCGATATTTAACAATGCTGAAACATGGTTATGAATCAACAATCGCTTGTTATCGAAACGCTCACAAAGAAGATCCCATGCAATTTTATAGTTTTTAGCACAGAATTCAACTGAATTTATAACTACCAAAGCTGTACCTTCTAGTGAGTTCCTCAGGTAGTGAAATTTGTTTACATCATCGATTTCACTGTCGGAATGGATTAAACTAGAAAACGTATCACGAAATTCCAACCAGTGCTCACAGGAACCACTAAATTTAGGCAATTGGATAGTAGGCAACTTGACGAGTTTGTGTTTGCTATAACTACTTGCTGCACTTGAGTGATTCTTCTCCACAGAATAATTATTCAGAATGTCCTGACCCCTCGCAAGGAGTTTGTAATAAGACGACTCAAAATCATTCCTTTCAGTAAACTGTATATCTGTATTTTCGACTATACACTCAAGTTTGGTTTGAATTTCGTCGTAGCTATCATACAAAGACTGTATCTTACCCATGCGTAATTCCAACTCATTGATGTCAGTAGGGCTCAAAGAAGCAATATTTAAAGAATTTAAATAACTAGAAAAGGATGTTAAACGACCTTTGTAACTGCCTCTTTTCTTTATTAATTCTTTTTCTTCAGACATTCTGGGAAGCAAGTGCTTTGTGAACCTGTAATGTTATATAATGCAAGTAATTAATAGCTATGAAAGGATTAATCTCTTATGTAATTAACTATCTAACTGTATTAACTATTTTCAAGTTTACTACCCTTTGTAACAACACAAATGAAATCAATAAATATTACAAATTATTTACTGTACCTATAATAGTTCTTTGCTTTTGTTAATATAATTATAATTTTACTTTAATTACACTTTTTCTTTTATTTAACTACCTAGCAAACTATGTGTAAGTATGTCAGCAATTCTACCCTGACAGAAAAATAACTGATTTTAACGAGTCTATTTAGTTATTTAAGTAGCTTACAGCTTATATTAATGATTATAATAACTAAATGGGGAATAATAATCTCGTAAAATCAAAAAAGTAAGTATATGCTACCCATACAACGAACATAAGTACAAAGTCACAGGTTCAGTGTTCACACAAAGAAACTATTAAAATATACAATATTTTGAGTACTGACCTTAATTATTACACAGCTTTTTTCCTAAATTTACCTGAACTAGAGTGATGGGTGGAAATAATGATTAATAGACCGAAATGATTGAGCTTTAACACCACTTGACCTTTCGACCTTCACGCAACTTGCGATGATTCTTTATTTTCCACAATTTTAATAAATCCTCTTCTTCTGGTTCAAAATTATCATCCGGATCGATCCAGGACCATGTCCAGAAAAGTCCAGGTAATGGTGAAATAAAAACTGCGATGATCAAGTGAATTCAGTACTTTATGTAATGACTTGTTACAATGATGGTTTCAAAGTGAGCCTTTTACTTAGAACTAAAACCCCTATACATAGTTATGGAGCATCCTAATTACTAAACTCGACTTGCTATAATAATTTTAGTAGGCATTTCGCAACACTTGTATCATTACAAGGTGCGCATTGCAATGCTCGGTTCACCTCCCACGCTGGCTGTAATTCTCGACTCGTAACATTACATTACGCGCGAATGCTCCCGGCGAGGGAGCACCTTTAGAAAAAAATGATGTTTTGTAACATCATTTTTTTCTAAAGGTGCTTAAGCCTCAATAGCATTTTTGAAGACCTATCTATGGATACCCCACACGTATGGGTTTGATGAAAAAAAATCTTTTCGTTTCAGTTCTGAGTATGGGGACCCCCAAAATTTACTGCTTTTTTTAGTCATATTTAAAAATCTTAATGCGGTTCACAGAATACATCTACTTACCAAGTTTCAAGTGCATAGGTCTTATAGTTTCGGAGAAAAGTGGTTGTGACATTCGGACGGACAGACAGACAGACATGACGAATCTATAAGGGTTCCGTTTTTTGCCATTTGGCTACGGAACCCTAAAAGAGGTATTTTAAGATACTCTTATTTCATTAAAATAAATCTTATTGAACTAGGCGGCTAACTCCTTCCCTGTAGTTGCGTTAGTGTGTGTGGTTTTTATATGTGTTAGTTTTGGCGTACTTTTCAATCTCTAATGCTTTGTCTGCTACTTATAGTAAGTCTGTGACACAAAGACATATAAAATTTCATTATATTTAAAAATGTATTAATCGACAAACGCTGTTGTGTGTTAATTTTTATTGTACAGTCAACTACAATGAAATGTACTAGTTTAATCATATAAAATGATGTACTGATGTACAGTGCATTTTATAAAGCCAAAAGACCAAAATATGGTCTATTGGCTTGGCAGAAAACAATGCTTAAGTAAGGCGCATCCTGTGGTTAGATGATCTAAGGTTAATCGACATGATAGCTCGATCGAGTAAACCTGTATGTAAGTACGGAGCTTCAGTATCGGTGTATTTTAATTTTGAAATTAAATTTATTACAGATGCAATGGTCCAGAACCGCACAGCGTGTGCTGTGGTCCAGCCCCAGTGATCGCCCCAGAACGAAAACCCGTTCCGGTCACCACCCCAGTTCCCGGTAGTCAGAAGTTCTGCGCACAAACAGCATCTGCTTTACCACCTGACCCGAGTTCTGGCTGCTGTGGTTTGGATGTCAGCTCTGAGAATAAGATTACTGGTAAGAATATTTTGTTGCTTGCTTAAAGCTTAATGTGTGCTAGGCTTAGATCAAGAATAACATAGATTACGGGTCGCGAACAAAATGAAAGTTAAAAAGTGTCCCAAGTCGATACTAGACATGCGCAAAACGTTACACTAAAAAGTAATGTCATATGGCATTACATTTTGTACCGCGTCACATTACTTTGTACTATGACTTTTATCATGACAATCTCATGCGGCGGCACAAAGTTCTAAAATATTAATCGCGCGCTGCGTGCGCGCCAAATCCAGCATTCGTTCGCATCGCATTACAGTCACAGGACGAAGTGTCGTACGTTGTCCTAACTGAACGTGACTTGGCTAATGCGAATGTACGCACGCACGTTAAGGTGTAAACAAAGTAACGTATGATGTGGTTTGTGTGTAATTGTATGCAGTAAAGTAAATTTAATAGTGTTCGAATAGATATTATATATAATAATAGATCTAATAAACTTAATTGAAAATTGTTAGTAGTTGGTTTTAGTTTGGTGTGAATGTGTGCAAGTTAATGAAGTAAAAAATACGTTATATAGATGTAAAAACAGTTGATCTTCCTTCATACTTTATGTACCTACCTACTGAAAGTAATCTTGTTTTGTTGTAAAAATCAGATAATAAATTGAATTGAATATGAATTAACCTAAATTAGTAAAATAATCTAGATACATGATAAAACTAAAACATGTGACTAGTAGTAGGTAGGTATGTACTCCAGGCTTAGGACTGGCAATATCCATGAATTATTAATATTAAATGTATTATTATTACCAACGAATACTATTAAAAATAATATTAATGTATTTAAAAATCAACTTTATTTACAATGATCATGCTTTTTTTTTTACTTTTTTTAGAATAGAATGCGCGGTTCTTCATTATTAAACGCTAACTAAACAAACTGCAAAGTATCACAGAGTCAAACATAGGTAGGTACGTAACGTAATGAATACGAACGAAGCAGCATTGAAAAAATATACCTTATTGCGTCAACGTAAAGTTAAAATAAACTTGTCGCCTGCTGGACGTGCCCATGGAGCAAATATAAGAGGGTCGTGCCGCCCGAGTCGAGTAACGCGTGGCGGCTAGTACTAAACAAATGACGCTTTTTCGCTCACACACGTGCGGAACGGCAACGTGTGACGAGTGACGATTGCATGGAAAGCGCGCGAAGTAATATCGACATTCAACACCACAGACGGCACGTTTGTCCCGACTGTACTATATTTTGTCATGATACATTTCGTCCAGTATCGTACACTGTCATGGTACTCGAGCGAGTCACATGACAAGTAATGCATTACTACCCGTTCGCTCTAACTTTGCCGCTGGCGTAGAGGCGTATACGCGAATTGTTAATTAGACGAAGTAAATTGACAGTAGCTAAGGTCACTTCGTCATAGAAAATAAGCAACATTGTATGAAGAAGTGACATTAGTTGCTGTCAATTTACTTCGTCTAATTAAAAATTCGACTTTAGTATGGAGCCGAGCGGCAAAGTTAGAGCGAACGAGCAGTACGTACGTTACTTACACATGCCTAGTCGATACGTAGTTACACCTATATTCTACTAGCTGACCCGCGCAACTTCGTTTGCGTAATAAATGAAGAACCGCTCGACCGATTTTGTGCAAACTTCACATAAACCACCTACTAAATAGTCTGAACAAAGCCTAAACATTTGGTTTGGATAGGTGGGCCCGTTCTTGAGTTATAAAATTACAACCAAAAGTGGCATTGATTTTTATATATATAGATTTATTAGCAATCGTAAATAAATAATTCAAGACTGTATCACATTTAACGTAAAATGTACCTTAAAGTTATTAAACGTAAGCATAAAATACCATGCCACTGATATATCAGTTAAGTCGTTTTGTTCCATACGTTTGAGTTATTCTTGATCTAAGGTGCTAGGGCATAATATGCCTTATATATATTACTAGCGGACGTCACGCGGTTTCACCCGCGTTGTTCCCGTTCCCGTGGGAATACGGGAATAAAATTGGCGCTATGTTCACCGCAAAGTGTGTAGCTTTCCAACAGTGAAAGAATTTTTCAAATCGGGCCAGTAGTTCCGGAGCCTATTCGTTACAAACAAACAAACAAAAAAACAAATCTTTCCTCTTTATAATATTAGTATAGATTACATTTGTTACACTGTTACACCATTGTTACACAATACATATTATGTATTGTGTAACAATGGTGTAACAGTGTAACAAATGAAATAAACAGCAATGCAAATGTGATTACACCGATCTACAAATTTTTATTTTACTTAGGGGTTACGCTTTTATCGATATTTTACCATTTATTTTAGTCCAAAGTTCCCGCGCTTTGGATGGCGCGTTTATTCGTTGGCCGCGGTTGCCACACACGGTATTTGTTACTTATTAGAACTTCAACAGCAGTTAATCAAACCCTGCACTTTAATGTCAACACGGCAAGTCGGCAAGCTACCACCTATTGAGGACAAAATACAAATGGTAACATGTGTGTGGGCGTATAGAATGCCTGTTACATATCACAAAGCTGATAGATGGCTTCGAAGTTGCTATTTTTTTAATACCACTAAGGTGACAGACAAGCATACGGCCCACCAGAAGGACTGGTGGTCACCGCGGCCTTTGAACGTTTGCAACACCAGAGGCGCCAACTCGTGTGCTGCCGACCCAGTAAAAATCTTCTAAGACCCCTTTTGAAGAACACCTGCTAAGTGAAATTCAGATCATTTTTGACCAAGCTCTCTTTACCTTTGTATATTAATTTCCAGGCGGCACAGCAGCAGAACTAGATCAGTTTCCATGGATGGCGCTCATAGAATACGTGAAGAGAGATGGGCAGATAGGACTGTGGTGTGGAGGCGGTCTCATCAGTGCAAGATATGTTCTGACTGCGGCACATTGCGTTGTTGGCATGGTCCCCGAAAAAGCCCCACCGTAAGCATTTACTCTGAATTATTGTACTACTTCCTTTCTTCGTCATTGGTATATTCTCAATTGCTTGCAAATCCTAACTGAGTTTGAACCAATTTTGGAGACATAGGAGTGAATGCCGTCTGACCTATCAACCTGCCGCAAGCCAAAGGGCTCTCTCTGACTTTGCCTCGGCCATTGGCCAGCAAGTGCACCGCTAGTAGATGTGGTCGCTTGCTCCTCACAGATACTGGTCACGCCATTTGAACCCATCACATATTTCGTTATGGCAAAATATTTATAGCGATCTGACCAGAGCCAATTGGCGATATCGAAGTTCTGTTTTTTTATACCACTAAATTGGCAGACGAGCATACGGCCCCACCAGATGTACCGGTGGTCACCGCAGCCTATGGACGTTTGCAACATCAAAGCCTCCACAATCGCGCAGCCAACCCTGTAAATACCTTCTAAGACCTCTCTTGAAGAACCCCATGCTGTAGGCGTTTGGGAAATCCGAGGCAGGGAGATCATTCCACAATCTATGCGTACGCGGACGAAAGTCTCTATCGGATCTTACCGTGTTCGAGCGCTCAGGACACAACGTGTGAGGATGAACACCCTGTCTGTGGCGAGCGGTGCAATGACAGGATGTAGCCGTAGGCATCATATCAAACAATTCCTCAGAGCACAAACCGTTGTACAGGTGGTAGACACGGAGAGGCAAAGTCTCTCCTGCCACTAAGAGGTTCCACACCACCTGCAAGTATGGGATCGTTGACAATTCTCATAGCTCGCCTTTGCACCGAGTCAAATGGACGAAGCTGACATTCAGGTGCCCCCACCCAGAGGCGACAGCAGTAATCCATATGCGGCCGCACTTGCGATTTATACAGAAGCAGTGCTTGCGCCGCCGCAATAAAGTACCTCTGTCCTCTATCTGTAGTTAGACTGACTGTTCTTGTCTAAATTGACGTCAAGCATCGCTATGCAGACGGCATATCCCTATCCTGTAACAAAGCGGGTTTCTTGGGAAGCCTACACGCCTCCCACCATCACATTCTTCGTGCTTTGCTCCTTTATTATATTTACAACTCCTCTAGTCAAGTCAATTTGATTGGTTGAAATATTTTCAGTTTCAATATAAAAATACGCATTATATTTTGCAGTAAAAGTGTGCGTCTCGGCGAACACAACACCACAAACACAGGCCCCGACTGTATCCTAGAAGATTGTAACGAAGGCGCTCTGAGTATACCGATTGAGACGATAACTCCTCACGCGTATTACACTACCAATGCTAAATGGAATGATATCGCTTTGATCAGGATTGTTGATCCAGCTCCTTTTAATGGTAAGTAAAAATAGATATAGTACTGAATATATTATGAACTAGCTGTTGCCCGCGGCGTCGCCCGCGTGAAATTTAAAACCCCGGGGTAACATACATAAGTACTTTATTGATAAAAAGTAGAATTTGTGTTATTCCAGACTATGATCTATCCCAGTACCATATTTCAGCCAAGTTTGTTCAACCGCATAGGTGACAACGTCCAATCACGGCAATACGAAATTAATTTTGTTGCGCGTTATTTTGATTTTGCCATATCTAAGTACCTCAATTTGCATGGTGAAAAGAAAAATAAACCGGCCAAGTGCGAGTTGGACTCGCCCATGAAGGGTTTCGTAGCAGCAAGTAACATAATATAAAAGTTCTTATAGTTCGTTGTAACTTTGACTGATGTTTTAACACGTTCGCAGTGGTAGTGATTTCACTAACCGGAAATTGCGGTTTATGACGTATTAAAAAAAAACTACCAGCTCTATCTCGTTCAAACTAATTTTCGTTGGTAGTTTTTATGGCAATGTACATCATATATTTTTTTTAGATTTATCATTCTCTTAGTTTAGAAGTTAGAGGGGGGGGGGGGGGACACACATTTTTCCACTTTGGAAGTGTCTCTTGCGCAAACTATTCACTTTAGAAAAAGATGATGTTAGAAACCTCAATAGCAATTTGAAGACCTATCTATAGATACCCCACACGTATGGGTTTGATGAAAAAAAAAATTTAGAGTTTTAGTTCTGAGTATGGGGACCCCCAAAATTCACAGCTTTTTTTCTAGTTTTATATAAGAATCTTAATGCGGTTCACAGAATACATCTAGCTACCAAGTTTCAATAGCATAGATCTCATAGTTTCGGAGAAAAGTGGCTGTGACACACGGACGGACAGACAGACGGACAGACAGACAGACATGACGAATCTATAAGGGTTCCGTTTTTGCCATTTGGCTACGAAACCCTAAAAATCATGTAATGCTCCAGCCAACTAACGTATTTTTAGGTAATGTGTTACGTAAGGTGTTTATCCTCACACCTTGCAACCGGGTAAGACCCGATAAGGGCTTTCTTCCGAACACACTTAGATTGTGGAACTACCCATCTCTCTGTCTCGGTTTTTACAAACGCCTGTAGTATGGGGTTCTTCAAACGACTTTTGCACAAAGACTTCTATACAACGTGAACTTTTGTATAGCGCAAACCTCAGACACCCCAACTAGAGTTTCGCTTCAAAATACCGTATAAAAATTTTTAAATTAAACTAACGAAAACTGACCAAGTTAGTTTATTTTTTCCGCGAACAGCGTAGGTGTAGGTATTATACGACGCAAGGCAGTTAGTCACTATTCGTGTGGTATTGATAATATCATTAACAAACCATTTTCATGAGTGGTAATTATGGAACTGTGTTTAAGAGAGAAACCGGCCAAGTGCGAGTCGGACTCGCGCATGTAGGGTTCTGTACCAAAATACGGCAAAAATCACGTTTATTGTATGCGAGCCCACTTAAATGTTATTTTGATCTGTTTTTAGGGTTCTGTACCCAAAGGGTAAAAACAGGACCCTGTTCATAAGACTTCGTTATCCGTCTATCTGTCCGTAACACTCTATCGGAACCGCGATAGTTAAAGCTAGTTACAGATACTAAAATCAGATAAAAGGGGGCGAGTAAACGGGATTCCCATACGACACACGCGATTTTTTAGTACGGAACCGTCTGTGCGTGAATCCGTTTCGCATTTGGCCGGTATTTATTATTATAGCGGCAACAGAAATACACTGTTTGTGAAATTTTCAACTGTCTAGCTATAATAATGGTTAGTGAGATACAGTTGGGTGACAGAGGGACAGTGGAGTCTTAGTAATAAGGTCCCATTTTTACTCTCTCCGATGGTAAGGTTCACTAGTATTAGAGTCTTAGTAAAAGGATCAAGCTTTAAAGCCTATGAAAGTAGGTACCTATGTGTTCAAGGGCTGAATAAAAAATCTTTCTTTCTAGCTGTTACCAATTGATTACGGAACCCTAGAACTCCAAGTATGTACATACTGGTATTTACGAATAATAGTCAATACAATTACGTGACTATTCATAATGCCTGCACACACAATAATGGACAAGCGGTGTCTGAAGGAGTTTTGACGGGGTAAATAAGGATTAGTATGGCGCCAATAGGCTGCGTAATCAGTATCATGTAATCCTCTACGGGTAAAAGTACAAAAAACACTTACACTGTTATTTTTTTAGCCACCACTCGCTAAAGTTCACCCGTTGCACTTTGTCACCTTCGGTAATTCCTTCTACCTTTCGATATTGGTATCGCAGCCCGTGTGTCGTGCCTCTGGTGTTCCAAACGTCCATAGGCTAAGGTTAGCAACGATCAAGTATGCTGTAAGCTTTTCTGTCACCTTAGTAGTATAATAAAAGACATGTTGTTACACGATCGCGTATTTTGCACAGCGACACGGGATGCGGAACGGCGACACTTATGACGTCGCGCTCGTGTTATCGGTCACTGACTAGACTGGTGGCCAGCCCGGGTGGCGCGGGCGCAGGGGCGCGGCCGGGGGTGGCTGGTCGAGGACACGGGATCGGCTGGTGGCGGATCGCTTTTGATAACGCGTAGTGATGTTATTTTATGATACATACTTTACGTTATTAGAGTGTTCAATGCGTTAATTTTTTTTGTGAAGTTTTGAAAAAAATTAACATAGGTTGAAATCGGGTCCATTGGATAATGTTACTGATTCTGATCAAAGTGTTTTCAGGTTTGCGCTATACAAAATTTCATGTTGTATAAACTGAGGTAGACGCGTCGTACTCTAACAAACGTGATTTCAAAAGCAATCCTCTAACACACACATTGCTAAGACTACACTCCACTTATAAATAATATTTACGTAATTGTCACCACACACAATAGCAATATACGAATAGAAAAAGAGTAAAAGAGAAGGCGTATGGACTCCGATTGCAGGTCGAGTACCTACTCTCGAAGTTTTGACTCACTACAGTGCGAGCAACGCTGCTAATTAGCTCAGTTTATAGGTTTCAAAAATCGGTGCGTAGGGCATGTCTACGTCAGTTTATATAGAAGTCTTTGGTTTATCCTCACACCTTGCAACCGGGTAAGACCCGATAAGGGCTTTCTTCTGGACACACTTAGATTGTGGAACTACCTATCTCCCTGTCTCGGTTTTCACAAACGCCTGTAGTATGGGGTTCTTCAAACGACTTTTGCAGGGTCGGCAGCGCGAGTGTAGTCTCTGGTGTTGCAGACGCTCAGAGGCTACGGTATAAATAAAGGAATAGCTATCCAATTACTGATATATAATCACGCATTTTTTTCAAAATATTACAATCGATATTTTTAAAAATGGGCAATACTATTATTTAAGAACAATATTGAAAACATGCGTAACATAGGTTAGGTTCCACCTATGTACAATTAAGCCCTCGCTATACTGCAGAACATTATTTTCTTAGAGTATATATTAGCACTTTGTAAAACGTGTAACCTGCTTTTAAATAAATAAATAAATCAGGTATTATTTTAATCTATCTCATAGGGTGCAGCCGGCGTCTGTAACGAATGTATTTACAAATGACATCACATTTTAAGCTTGAAATAATTATTATCTTTGAAAATGAAGAATTTCCCATAAAAACTTATAACCCCAATTTTACGTCTTTTGCACCTACGTCTTTTATGAAATAAAAGAACACGTGTATCAGCGTTTTTCAAAATTTTACTAATAAGAGGGTAAAGTAGGTGACAAAAGTATAAATGGAATATTCGTTACTTTCAAAGTTAGAAGCATGAAATTTCCTGTACGTGCATCGTTTTAGAATTAAATGATATACACATACTACCCTTTCGCTCTAACTTTGCCGCTGGCGTAGAGGCGTATACCCGATTTTTTAATTAGACGAAGTAAATTGACAGTAGCTAATGTGACTTCGTCATAGAAAATAAGCAACATTGTATCAAGAAGTGACATTAGTTGCTGTCAATTTACTTTGTCTAATTAAAAATTCGACTTTAGTATGGAGCCGAGCGGCAAAGTTAGAGCGAACGAGCAGTATGTATCAGCGCTTTTTATTTTATCGAAGTACATCCAGGGCGAAGCGGGGCGCACAGCTAGTATTTGTATAGATACATACTACGCACGAATTCAACATTCTGGGATTCCACTAACTGAGAATTCAACATTATGGGATTTCAACATTTTGAAAATTCAACCTAATGGTCCGAAATGTACGCACGGAATAAAATTTAAGTATAGAAAGTATTTCATTTCAGACTTCATACGGCCCATCTGCCTACCAACTGGAGACATAACGTTAACACACTCCTTCTACAACCTGACTGTGGCGCGGTGGGGGACTGTCAGTGAGAAAGTGCGTCACAGCGATGTGATGATGTATGTGGACCTGCCGTACGTCGAACGAGATGTAAGTGGTCTAATATAATGTAATTCGTTCTAGATTTATACATTAGAGAACTTTTACGATATGGCAATCACTTAACAGTGCGGCCCGTCTATATCTCATTTGGTCATTGTGTGGCCCTTGCTTGTAAGAAGGTTGCCAACTTCTGCTCTTCTATCGGCCTCCATGACCGGGGGCCTGAAAACGGAAAACGGAATCTTCCGATACTTTAGTAGGAACCGCGATGGCAGTCGAAGTCTGCCGGGCATTCTAGGATATCTTTCTGATGACTAGACAGCAGGGATAGACAGTAGAGTCCGGCATGGCATTCGTCGTTTAAAAAATCGGCCAAGTGCGAGTTGGACTCGCCCATGAAGGGTTCCGTTGCAGCAAGTAACATAATATAAAAGTTCTTATGGTTCGTTGTAACTTTGATTGATGTTTTAACACGTTCGCAGTGGTAGTGATTTTTCTAACCGAAAATGCGGTTTATGACGTATTAAAAAAAACTAGGTATACATACTCTATCTCGTTCAAACCAATTTTCGTTGGTAGTTTTTATGGCAATGTACTTACATCATATATTTTTTTTAGATTTATCATTCTCTTAGTTTAGAAGTTAGAGGGGGGGCACACATTTTTTCACTTTGGAAGTGTCTCTTGCGCAAAGTATTCACTTTAGAAAAAAATGATATTAGTAACCTCAATAGCATTTTTGAAGACCTATCTATAGATACCCCACACGTATAGGTTTGATGAAAAAGAAAATTTTGAGTTTCAGTTCTGAGTATGGGGACCCCAAAATTTACTGCTTTTTTTCTAGTTTCATATAGGCATGTGTAAGTAACGTAAGTAATGCATTACTTGTCATGTGACTCGCTCGAGTACCATGACAGTGTACGTTACTCGACGAAATGTATCATGACAAAATATAGTACAATCGGACAAACGTGCCGTCTGCGGTGGGTGTTGAATGTCGATATTTACTTCGCGCGCTTTCCATGCAATCATCACTCGTCACACGTTGCCGTTCCACACGCGTGTGAGCGAAAAAGCGTCATTTGTTTAGTACTAGCCGCTACGCGTTACTCGACTCGGGCAGCACGACCGGCAGGCGACAAGTTTATTTTACCTTTACGTTGACGCAATAAGGTCTATTTTTTCTATGTTTGACTCTGTGATACTTTGCAGTTTGTTTAGTTAGCGTTTAATAATGAAGAACCGCGCATTCTCATTACGGAAGATCCACTTCTTTGGTGGAAGGAAAAAAAAGCGCTATATCTATGCTTGTATAAATATATGTTAAGACGCCTAAATATTACAGCTACATCGGTACCATGTGAGCGTGTTTTTTCTAGAGCAGGCTTAATATTAAATGAAGGCGCACCCGTCTTAAGACAAAGAAGGTATTACAGTTGCTATTCATAAGCTGTAATTCAAACGTATAAATTAACATAAAAATATTAAAAAAATAAAAAAAAGCATGATCATTGTAAATAAAGTTGATTTTTAAATACATTAATATTATTATTAATAGTATTCATGGGTAATAATAATAGATTTATTATTAATTATTCATGGATATTGCCAGTCCTAAACCTGGAGTACATACCTACTTACTACTGGTCACATGTTTTAGTTTTATCATGTATCTAGATTATTTAACAAATTTAGGTTAATTCATAATAATTCAATTTATTATCTGATTTCTACAACAAAACAAGATTACTTTCAGTAGGTAGGTACATAAAGTATGAAGGAAGATCAACTGTTTTTACATACCTATATAACGTATTTTATACTTCATTAACTTGCACACATTCACACCAGACTAAAACTAACTACTAACAATTTTCAATTAAGTTTATTAGATCTATTATATATAATATCTATTCGAACACTATTAAATTTACTTGACTGCATACAGTTACACAAAAACCACATCATACGTTACTTTATTTACACCTTACACCACCAGCCAAGTCACGTTCAGTTAGGACAACGTACGACACTTCGTCCTGTGACTATAATGCGACGCGAACGAATGCTGGATTTGGCGCGCATGCAGCGCGCGATTAATATTTTATAACTTTGTGCCGCCGCATGAGATTGTCATGATAAAAGTCATAGTACAAAGTAATGTGACGCGGTACGAAATGTAATGCCATATGACATTACTTTTTAGTGTAACGTTTTGCGCAGGCCTAGCTTTCATATAAAAATTTAAATGCGGTTTACACAATACATCTACTTACCAAGTTTCAATAGCATAGACCTTATAGTTTCGGAGAAAAGTGGATGTGACATACGGACGACAGACAGACAGACAGACATGACGGATCTATAAGGGTTCCGTTTTTGCCATTTGGCTACGGAACCCTAAAAAGGATAAATAAAAACCTGCTTTCCAGCTAAGGATACACTCTCCTTTCATAACCTGATGGTGGCGGGATGAATGATCGATTTATGCAGTAACCAAACAGATTCTAAGGGAAATACTTCAAAAGAATATTTCTGTCCTCTATAATCGTAATAATATCTAAACTGGCTGTGTGAACATCTGAACATCAAGAATTCGAATCCGAATCGCATACTATTACTACTGCACCACAGAGGCAGTCGATATTACCCTATTTATACTACATGGCGCTGAATGAAAATGTCGATATTACAATCTATCTATATACTAGCTGACCCGCACAACTTCGTTTGCGTGATAAATGAAGAACCACTCGACAAGTTTTGTGCAAAATTCACATAAACCATCTACTACATAGTCACAAAATATAGGCACAAAATCGGTCGAGCGGTTCTTCATTTATCGCGCTAACGAAGTTGCGCGGGTCAGCTAGTAATTTATATGTATTTCCAGAGATGCCAACAACTCCAACAAGCCCACGGTCCAACACCCACCATAAGAACCACTCAGCTATGCGCCGGCGGAGTCCAAGGCAAAGATTCCTGCAAAGGCGACTCGGGAGGACCTCTAATGCTAGAAGCCGAAGGGCGTAATTCAGTAATCGGACTCGTCAGCTATGGTCACAAAATGTGTGGTATGCAAAACTATCCAGGTGTTTACACAAATGTATTCCAGTACCTCGATTGGATTAGGAGTAATATTAGACAGTAATCTTCGGAATTAGTGGGAATTTTTAGTGATAGTGCAATTTTGTAGTGACATCAAGTGATAAGTGATCTAATCAATCAGTTGGTTTGCATTTTGCTTCAGTTTCCTTTTATATAATAAAAAGATTAGTGCTTACCATGCGCTTGATCATAGTTTTGCTTAGTAGAATATGACTGCTTAGTATTTAATTAATAAATCTAATAAATAATATTATGAGTTGATCATCAGTGTCAAGTGATCAAATAATGAAATTTAAATTAGATGAATGCTTAGAATTTCATAATCGAATTCTTAATTAATAACATAAACTGATCATTAGTGAAACTGATCAAATAAAAATCATGTAATTTTTAACCGACTTCAAAAAAAAGGAGGAGGTTCTCAATTCGTCTGTATGTTTTTTTTTATGTATGTTAAGCGATATTTCCGTCAATTATTGACGGATTTCAAAAATTATTTTTTCGCTGGATAGTGTTCACTTCTGAGGTGGTCCCATTTTCACCGGGTCAGGATCTGATGATGGGATCCAGGAGAAATCGAGGGCAACCACTGAAAATTGTAGGGACAACTAGTGCGTTTGTTAACTTTTTGACTAAGTGCTCTAAAGTGCTACAATTCAATGAAGGTCTGGAGCTGATTTGATGATGGAGTCGAAAGACAGTCGAGGGAATTCCTTAACGATTTACAGTAGTTACCTTGTGTTTGGGCTTGATTGATTTATATTTATGAGGACTTTACACCTGGATAGATAGATTTTTCAGCTCACTTGAAACTCAAAATAATGAAAAAAAAAATTTAACAAAAATAGAACCGACTTCAAACAAAAACTTGAAAATAAAATTTACTAAGCAGAAAGTAATATGTCTTTTGATTTATCAGATTTTCAGATTTTATTAAATACTAGCGGACGTCACGCGGTTTCACCCGCGTAGTTCCCGTTCCCGTGGGAATACGGGAATAAAATATAGCCTATGTTCACCGCAAAGAGTGTAGCTTTCCAACAGTCAAAGAATTTTTCCAATCGGTCCAGTAGTTCCGGAGCCTATTCGTTACAAACAAACAAACAAAAAAACAAATCTTTCCTCTTTATAATTTTAGTATAGATAGTATAGATAATAATGAAGTTGCACAGTGGGACGATAGTGTTTACCACGGCATAAATCATATCTTTTAAAATATGGTTACCATCAACGATTTTGTTTTCAGAACAGTATTGTTGTATGATTTACTATTAAAAGTGGCGCGTCAGTGTAACGAAATCGCCCGGGATAATCCAGCCTTCGATATCTTTGTACCTAAATTAAATTTGTTTGTTAGAGCGGTAAAACAACTTCTAAATCAACTGTAGTTTTGAAGTCCATCCTGCCTAATGTGTCAAAAATTGTAAACTATTTTTATATGTGTTATTGTGAGAAACTCCTTCATTTTAATTCATTTGTACACGCGTTCTTGTGGAATGCAACCTAGGCTCTAATCCTACTGCTTTGTATTATTATATTTTTTATTGGTTGTAATCTGTTACGTGTGATAAATAAATAAAATTAAAAAATAAAATAAAAGAAATGATTATAACATAAACAATAAATACATAGTTAAGTAAAAAGACTTTTTCACATAGTTCATTAATTTCAATATTATTTATTGACTATCAGATCCTTCAGATTCAGAGCTAGAGATTACTCAGTGTTGGTAGATCAAAAGAACATGAGGAATCTGTTCTTTCTGTCATTTGTATATATTCCATAATATCTGAAAGGTCATTAAAAGATTTATTTGGTCTGATTTTCCCGAGGCTAAATACAATTTTTTTTCTGGTCTACCTCTGCTAGTGCTCGGAATGCACGGCTGTATTAATTCGTTTAAATAGTATTGTATACTATTTGGAAGGGATAAGGCCCAACCAAGCCAAATTAGTTTTTTTTTGAAACACGCAAATTTCCTCGAGATTTCTTTCCACTTGATGCTGGCTTTTAAACAAAAGAAATCTGTTTTTTTTTTATAATAACTCTTGAAGATTCTATAGTGGTTGAATTATATTTACCACTAGCGGACGTCACGCGGTTTCACCCGCGTAGTTCCCGGTCCCGTGGGTAGACGGGAATAAAATATAGCCTATGTTCACCGCAAAGAGTGTAGCTTTCCAACAGTGAAAGATTTTTTTAAATCGGTCTTGTAGTTCCGAAACCTATTCGTTACAAACAAACAAACATAAAACAAAAAAACAAAAAAACAAATCTTTCCTCTTTATAATATTAGTATAGATGAGACCAGTTGTTCTTGTTTCGGAGTAGTTACCCATACCAAATGTCTCAATTTTTAATTGATTGACTTGATCCTGAAAAGTCATCTTTGAAGTTGTTTCGCAAGGAGGCGCAAATCCAAAAATAACATAAGAGGATATTCGACATATCACTTATCAGGTAACATAAAACAATGTTAATTAGAAAGGTGATTTTTGGTGCATTTTTGAAAAGTCTTGACAAAGTTGTAGACTATGATTTTTTTTCGTGTCAATATTACTAGTACTATAAATGGTCATAGACTTATTCTAAAGAAAAAGTCAAAATTATTTACGATCACATACGCTTTCCATAATGTAAATAAACTATAACTAAAACTAAAATATAACTACGAACTTCGTATTAAATTAACAACAAGGAGCTATTACTGCAGTACAAATAACGCAATATTTACTTGTTCGATTTCACCGTGTCATTACTCAGTAATTAGGAGGTTATGATCCATAACTTTTTGTTAGTAATAGAGGGTATCTATTTATGTCAACTTACCTATACTTGAAAACTACCTGCATTCTATTTGGTTTTATGATTTTTGGGTATGGGTCGAGACACTGTGAATCGGTGCCATTAATAGCACCTACCTAAACATATGGGTTTACTTGGCGCCGACTTCAATGTGATATTTAATAGAATCCGAAGAAAAAAAATCCTTTTTTTTTATTGTTGACTATAAGAATACGAACGGGGAAAATTATAATAATAATAATAAATAAATATTCACGAACATTTCACACAACGCTATCTGATCCCAAAGTAAGCTAGGAATAACCTGCTTGTGTTATGGGTATCAGACCACGGATAATAATACTTATATACTTTTAAATACATACATATTATACATAGAAACACCCAGACTCTTGAGACAAACATTTATGGGTCACACAAATATTTGTCTCCGGTGGGAATCGAACCCACGACCTCCAGCGCCGCAGGCGGTATCACTACCGACTGCGCCACAGAGGCAGTCAAAAAATATAATTATATCGTAAAGATAATGCTATCGAAATGGTTACTGTAATACTCTTGCACTCTTCTAATCTGGAACGAAATTGGTGATGTCACGCTTACATATAGCCAAAACAATGCTGCCATTTCAGCCCTGACTGAGCCTAGCGGCCCAAAAAACGACTTTTGGTCTGCGCTGAGGGCGTAAATATTTTCGTCTCGGATTCTTCTCTGCCCAGTATAGACAGTTCTGGTTATTTACATGACCATTCAGACGAAATTTGGCTTTCTCACTGAACAGTACGTTTTCAAAGTTGCAACGAATCGCTGCAACATTTCATTCGCAAAATTCAATTGGTTTACGTTTACGTGGTCTGTCTGTATCCGTTAATTCCTGAACTAGTTGAATTTTTAGACTTTACAAATGCAATTAATTCTTTAAAATCAAGTGCAAAGACGATTTTATAATGTTTAATGTTTGATTTCGTTTTTGGATAGACAAAAACGGATTTTGGCAAACTAACGCCCTTACTTCGCGAAGCGAAGCTTTCGTGGCCCCGCGGACTCAGTGTTCTGTAAACGATCACTGCAGTAAGCAACTTTCACTATGGCCGATCCATGAATGGGTGACCATCCATGTGATCACTTTGTGACATTTATTTGAGCGTTTCCGTGCTTCGGAAGGCACGTTAAGCCGTTGGTCCCGGTTGCCAGTAAAATGGCAGTCGTTAAGCTAAGTTGAAGGCTTTATTTCAACAGCAGGCAGTCACAACCTGCGCCTGTCCATTTAAACACGGCAATACGGCTCATCACCTATTACGTGGGACAGATTATACAAAGGTGAAATGTGGGCATATAATATGCCTCTGCCTACCCCTTCGGGGATAAAGGCGTGATCAAATGTATGTATGTATGTAACGCCCTTACTTCATCGATTGTTTCCTGGTCACCGACAGAACAAGGGCGACCAAACTTTTGAATTTTTACAGTGGCAACTGTATTTCCGAACATCAAGATCCATTTTCTAAAGCTTTTTACTCGCTGTAGATTCACAGTTAGGGTTATAATACCCCCGCATTCCCGGGTACTGTTCCATTGTGACTAAAACTTAAAACTCCTCAAAACGGTGGAAGCTACGAGGTCTACTCCGCGGGTCTACCCCGCTCCGAAACAATTTTAGCGGGAAAACAAATACCCAATACTCTTTTTGGACACCCTGTATTATGTTCAAAATCCT
The DNA here is from genome assembly GCA_933228765.1 of Miltochrista miniata. NCBI lineage: Eukaryota > Metazoa > Arthropoda > Insecta > Lepidoptera > Erebidae > Miltochrista > Miltochrista miniata. The sequence continues at coordinate 20,101,857 of OW121773.1, forward strand.
TTTAACATTTTATATTTAATGAAGTGCAAATCGAATAGTATCATTGTTACTTTACATTTCTTTTCATAAAATGTGTAAGTATGGAGATGAAAAGAACGGTCTGTCCTCCACCAAGGCGACACGAATGTTCAGGATAATTGTCGTCTAAAATAAGTAGGTAGGATACATGCTTCCGAGGGCTTACCCGGGACTCCCGGTCGTAGACGACGAATCGAATCCTTACAACTGGTAAGGATTCGTGTTAATCCATGTAGGATTTCCACATTTAAAAAAAAAGAGCGCTGATTTTCGACCTTGATATGATGAGTATTTCGAAGTTTGCAAAACCGATACTTAGTATATAGTTTGACTAAATAGAGTAGTCCATGTCACCACTTTGTGACATTTATTTGAGCGTTTCCGTGCTTCGGAAGGCACGTAAGCCGTTGGTCCCGGTTGCCAGTAAAATGGCAGTCGTTAAGCAAAGTTGAAGGCCTTATTAGGCGTCTTGAAAAATTTCAACAGCAGGCAGTCACAACCTGCGCCTGTCCATCTCAACACGGCAATACGGCTCACCGCCTATTACGTGGGACTAATTCGAAAAAGGTGAAATGTGGGCATATAATAATATGCCTCTGCTTAACCCTTCGGGGATAAAGGCGTGACCTTTATCCCCAGAGTATGTATGTAAATAGAGTAGAAATAATGCGCTGTTCATAGCAACCCGTTATAAAGAACCACTGATCAGTATCCTGTTGCCAATAAATGTCAATAAAAACTACTATATAATAAACTTGTAGAACTTCATTTATAGATACTCGTATGTTCACGCCTTTTATCCCTAAAGAGGTAGGTAGATTCATATATGCCCACGTTTCGCCTTTTTAGATTTTATCCCGCGTAATAGATGGTTGCCGTGTTGATACGGACAGGCGCAGGTTGTAACTGCCCGTTGTTAAAATTTTGCAAGCCGGCCATAAAGGACTTTAACTTGGCCAAATGGCAGCATTTTCTGGCAACCGGGACCAACGCAACGGCTTAGCGTGCCTTCCGAAACACGAAAACGCTCGCAAATAAATGTCACAAAGTGGTCACCCACCCATTCAAGGACCGGCCATTCCGCGGGGCCACTTGACAGACATAATTATATGAATTTGACCTTATTGTCAGCATTTTCACAACGTAGCCAGTATGCAAAGTATAAGTTACATTTCTAGACTTTTTTGCAAAGCTATATAGGTATATGAAGTAAGTTCACTTCAATTAAACCTTGCAAGGAACAAGAAACTTACCTCTGGCGTTAGTCGCAGCATCTGCGATCTTCTGAAATGCATCCAGAAAAGCAGCGATGGCGACCAGTGCTGATCTGTGAACAAAGCAAGTTTACAATAAGTATTTATGCATAATAATAAGTATTTTTACAACTAGAAACCCTGCGCCTTCGCCTGTGACATACTATGACCCCCGCAAAACCCTTTAATCTCTTCGTGTTTTCTATACTAATATTATAAAGAGGAAAGATTTGTTTTTCGTTTTTTGTTTTCTTGTGTGTTTGTTTGTAACGAATAGGCTCCGGAACTACTGGACCGATTTGAAAATTTTTTTCACTGTTGGAAAGCTACACTCTTTGCGGTGAACATAGGCTATATTTTATTCCCGTATTCCCACGGGAACGGGCACTACCCGGGTGATACCGCGTGACGTCCGCTAGTATACAATAATGTTTGCTTCTTTTTTGGCTTCTGTTCTTTTATCTTTTTATTTAGTGTACACAGATAATACGAGAAGCTATAATTTTGACCCTTTTTTTTACGTAAGGGAAAACCCTCATTGATGCTATGCCGGACTCCTACCGACTAAAAAACCTCACGTATCCTGCCTAACAGCCTATGGTTGGGAGCCCCGGGTAAGCGGAAGGATATCCCAGGACTCCCAACAGACCTACGGCTACCACTGCGGCCTCGCCCACGGGGGTTCGGGTGGTGTTATCCCGCTTCTTAGGGGGGGCGTGCGTGAATCCCTCACGTCACGCTGTCGTCGTAGTCTAGAGCCTGCCTCTGTAAGGACGGTGGGCAAGCTCCACCCCGTGCTCAGGCCTCTTTTGGCCCTTTTTAAGAAATTTGCGTAATGAATGAACTTGAAATTGGACGCAGTGTGTGTTTATATGGAGAAAGAAGCGTTTGTGCAATTTTTTTTATAAGGAATTCGACGTCTTCTTGCGACGGCCAATGGGTAAGAATTGCAGCAGTTATTATAAACTAGCGGTACCCTGCCACGCTTCGCTGTGACTTTTATATGGTGGTTTTATACCTACCTATGAGAAATGAGTAACAAACCAAAGGATGGGTACATTACAAAAAAAAATATAACCAAAATTATAAATCTTTCTGAATATCCATTTAACATACAAATCAATAGAAGCTTCACTTGAAAAAAAAAATCTATTCTGTGATCAATGTTCAGTTTTTAAAACATCGTGCGCACGCTTCAAAAAAATAAATTAACTCTATACTATGATTTTTAATTTCAGTCAGTAAAATGACATTTCTTGAATGAAAATTCAGTACTAAATTCAGGTGACAGTTGCACTTGTCATTTTACTGACTGAGATTAAGTGCGAGTCCGCATTTGCGTTTTTTCTCGGCGGTTTCTAACCTCAAAAATTTAAAACCTATGAAACCCTGTACAAGCGGCCGCACTTGCGGTTTTTAACCGCGACTGATTTCTAAACCGCTTACCACAGAGTACTTAAACCAACTTAAGCTGCGTCTGCTGCATATAGTACGTCTGCGACAACGTGTTTTTTAGTTTCTACCAAATATTTAGAATAGAATAGAAAACACACTATATTAATGATTATACTTAATTTTTGTAATGGCTTAGTTTAGTACGTATATTATTTTGGAGTCCCATAACTAAGTTAGCCGCTGGTTGGCCAGCTTCCTGCACGGGCGACGTATACGGGTGGCACGAGAGGGGTGGATCAGCCACCTATCTCGATCCAAGTATAGGTATATTTATATGATTATGATTATGATTATATTTACCAAGGAGATTAATATGAACAATAGGGTTGAAGTAATACTGCAGTTATCTGCGTTTATTCTCATATAGCGAATCGATATATTACAAGTAGGGTAGGGTGGGGCTTAAAGGTCCGCGGGTAAAAAGGTCCACCATGTCTATCTCAGACATTATAAATGCGCGAACGAAACAAATGGCAGGCGTATGTAGGGGGTGCGGGAGGGGTACCCGCGTGGCCTCTCGCTGTGAGCTCGCGAGCGCCGACTAGTGGTTTGCACCGGAGCGGAATCTTGAGCTCCGGTGAAATTCACCGGTACTTTTGCAAGCTCCGGTTTTTCTCCGGTGAAAACCGGAGCATCGCGTTTGTGTACATAGATTTGATGCCTTAAAATATTGTCTTCTAATTTGCAATTCTTGATTTAAATAAACATGTACAATCAGAGAATTTGTATGTAGGTGATCCAGTAGAGTTTTATGAGGACCTATATTTTAAAAAGTACTTATCTAATAGTTTAATATAAAATCTATAAATAATATAAAGCGAGATTTTGACTGACTGACTCATCAACGTAGAGAAAAACCCCAGAACCTAGAATGATGAAATTTGGACAGTAGGTACCTTTTATTAACTAGGTAAGTTATAAGAAAGGATTTTGGGAAATTTCACCATTAAGGTGGTAAATAAGGTATAAACAGTTGTATGGAAATTCGTCACTAAAGTTAGCATCATGAAATTATGTATAGCTGTTTTTGGTTATAAAAAAAATAGACATACATATCTTTGATTTGTTAAATTATATCAATAAGGGGGTAAACGAGGGGTTGTAAGTTTGTATGGGAATTTCTTCATTTCTTCAATGGAAACTGCTTCACAATTTGTATAGGTACCTGCATCTAATTAAAAATAAATGAACACGTTTCAGGATTTTTTAAAGTTGTAACTCCTAAGTATGTAAATCATAAAACCATCAACATCCAGCCCAAAACCTTAGACATTATTACGGCCTGACCGAAATCTACTGGCCCAATTCTTTGGTGTGACAAAATGTCAAATAACCGTCTTCGAAAGAGATTAAGAGCTGGCATATTAGGGCGCGCGATGATCTCATTCATTAACTGCGCACCAGGCTAGAGCCCATGGTAAGCATTGAGCTCCGATCGGCCATCTTGTCTATTCTGAGGTTTATCGTTTATATGTATAAGCCGATGCATTAAAGAAAGGAATCTTAAATGGCGACTTGTACTTGCGTTAACGGAAAGTAAATCAAATTTTAAGTCTTATTTTTTTTCAAATTAAAAATAATAAAAACAAGACCGGGTCGTATTAATTTCTGAGTAGCTTCTACCAGCGGCTTCGCCCGCGTGATGGTTAAAATTAGAAAGACACATGGCGGCATCTAATTATCGTTTTCATCGGAAACAGTACCTACCTACCTACGTTTTCGGGATGAAAGGACACTATGACCATTTGTACGGAAACGGAAAAAGTACCTGGCAACAATATTACATGGCGATCATGATGTTGGTTTAAATAAAGAACGCGCACAAATCTGGAACATATTCAATGTATGGACGTTCCTGTCTATCGGTAGAATATATGTCAACAGTAATATGTTTTTGAAAATGTACTATGATAATTGCTTAGGGAACTAAAGAGCCGCAAGTGGCTCGCGAGCCGCCGCGAGGTTGCCGACCCCTGAGCCCAAGATAAGTATCATTTAAGAACTAACAGATAAAGATACATTTGTGTTTGTAAATACGTATTTATTACTAGATGTTGCCTGCGACTTCGTACGCTGCATTTTATATTTAATTCTTTAGATTGACATAACTTTTCTATTTATGGACCGATTGACATGAAGCAAACACTGAATGTTACGTGGAGCAGACTACAACGCATTATAGAAAACCGCATTTCAATTGATTGAGCGGTTGCTGAGATTAGCGTGCACAAACGTACAGACAAACACACACTTACGATTTTATTATATGTATTGATATTGATTGATTGATTGATGATACAATAGAAACACTCACAACAAGACAAATAAACATGTTCTTGCACACAAATATTTGTCTTGCGCGGGAATCGAAACCGCGACTCTTGATTAATAGACAGTATCTTTGCCTCCCCACCAAACAGGTCGTCTAATATAGGTATAATATTATTTAAATAATATTGAATACATAACACATGTTAGAATATTTCAGCGAGGATTAATCAATCGAATACTTTAACCGGTACCTACATACCTACACAGTGTAACAATAATGAACCGGAGAGTAATCAATTGAACTCCGGTACTTGTAATCGAGTACTTTTACCGGTACTTCACCGGAGCTTCTCCGGTACTCACTGCTCCGGTGCAAACCTCTAGCGCCGACGAGAGTGTACGCGATGCCGGTGCAAAAAAATCACGTAAGTAAATTTTTTCACGTCACTAATATTTAGTCTGACTTTTGTGCTTATAACATTACAGACCTGAACTTTTATTAAAGGTGCAGTAAAACATATACAGTTTAACGTAAAGCCATTGTTTATTGAATTTTCCTTGTAGATTTTTTTCTATCACCTTGAACTTCAATCAAAATACAGTTGGGTATAAAGGTCCACTCTGGACCTTTATGCCCCACGGTGGACCTTTTAACCCTATACAAAATATATCATTTTATGATATTCTTTTCAGTATGCGGAATTACCAGAGAACCACCGAAAGAGGTAAAAAGATTGTCCAGATCATGCAACGTGCGGTTAAAGCTAGTTACAAACGAAAATAAATCCATACGTCAAGTTTGTCGTGACTACAAAATTAGTAAACTTCTCAAATAAGATTTATTGCATGCCTCAAAGAAAATTCAGAATCACCACGATTTGGTTTGTATGTATTAATTGCGATTCAGATGACGAGTAAAAAGCTCAACTAATTAAGACGGAAATAATGTGCCAGCGAAGATAAGTAATGTTGTTTAGTTTTTTTTTATTAAAATAAAGACTGATTGATTTAAAATAGTTTCCATAGTGCCATAAGCTAAGAAATGTTGTTTAGTTTTTGTAATTAAAATAAAGACTGATTGATTTAAAATAGTTTCCATTTATTTACTTGCTGTTATTACCTTAAAAAACTATTTAAATATACTGGTCCTTTATACCCCAGTACTGGTCCTTTTTACCCCACCCGTGGGGCAAAAGGGACCATACGACTCGACTTAAAAAAATGCAAATATCTAGGTTATAGATAGACATTACCTTGTTCACTTGTTCTTTCTTGTAAATGAAGGATAGCGGTATCCATTGCTAGAAAACTTATTTTAATGAACCTTATACATAAATAGTTACAAGGCAATTTACGTAAAATGGACCTTTTAGCCCCACCCTACCCTACAACATATAACGAGCACGAGAGGGTTCTTCAAGTCCTAGACCACCAGACCCAGTGATGTCGCGCAGATGGTGTATGGTACATCACCTGAAGGGCAGCAGGCAGCGAGAGAGGCAGACACCGCGCGTGCAGCCGTTTTTATAATGGATTCTCTGTGATGTCTGTCTATTCCCACCAGTTCTGTTGACTAGTTCGGTTGTCATTAGTTTATATATTCTGTATACACATTAATTGGTACTACCAATGGTACTACTGGTAGTACCAAAAGCTTAGTAAAAAAATTACCCGTGGTACTACCAAGTGGTCCCAGTAGTACCACGGGTAATTCAATTTTACCCGTGGTACTACTGGATCAAAAATAAATGAAGATCGGTTAAAACAAATGAAGATCTGTGAAAAGAAATGAAGATCGGTAAAACAAATGAATGTCTGTAAAAACAAGTGAAGATGGGTGAAAACAAATGAAGGAGGGTGAAAACAAATGAAGGTCGGAAAAAACAAGTGAAGATAGGTACAAGCAAAAATTAAAATTGTTAAAAAAGATCTACTTTTTCAAGGGCATTTATGCTAGAAAATTGCAATCAATCAGTAGGTTCTATTTAAATAGTCGCCAGATTTTTTTATATCTTGTCTTTTTTTTATATCTTACTGGATCTTCACCCAGGAAATACAAAAAAGGAACTAAGTTCATGTATCTTTACTTATTGGTACTTTATTTTAAAATCTGCAGAGAGCCTTAGCATTTCATTATATTTATGTTTAGATGTTGTTTTTGTTTATGACTATTCTACTTCCTAACCAACTTTAAAAAAGGACGAGGTCCTTTATTTAACTGTTTATTACCTCCATAACTTTTTGTGCACAAATTCAATCTTTATACAAACTTGTTTATTATCTAGATTGCATCATAAAAGTGTAGGTCTTTGATATTAAAATGATCATTTTTTCTTTACATCGAGCGCCATGATCTACCACGTTTAGGTTTGAATCGTGCATCTATGTATAGTTCATTTGTAATTGACAACGCTTTATTTGTAAACATACATCAAAGACAATCTTAGACAACAACAACAACACCAACAACAACAACAACAACAACAACAACTCAAAATACAATCTTTGACTACGCTTTCGTGAAATCCGCTAGGAAAACAGATGAGGCTGATTAGTTACTATTGGCTCCTTCAAGGCCACTACCTGACATTTACAGTTGTATGCTAATATGTATAGGACATACTAATTGCAATTGCGCAAATCACACGTTTTACAAAATATCATCATTCGTTTGCACCGATCTTTATTTGTTTTATCGATCTTCGTTTAGTTTTACCGATCTTCATTTGTTTTTCACGATCTTTACTTGTTTTTCAAGACTTTCATTTGTTTACATTCATCTTCATCTGGTTTTTTCGATCTTTATTTGAATTCACCGATCTTTACTTGTTCTCACCAATCTTCATTTGTATTCGCGATCTTCGCTTGTTTTATTGCCGTTCATTTGTTTTACCGATCTTCATTTGTTTTCACCGATCTTCATTTATTTTTATCGATCTTCACTTGTTTTCACCAAGCTTCATTTGTTTTATCGATCTTCATTTGTTTTTATCGATCTTCATTTGTTTTTATCGATCTTCATTTATTTTTATCCAGTGAAGTTGACGAAGTGGTTCCAGTAGTACCACTGGTAATTCAATTTTACCCGTGGTACTACTGGGACCACTTGGTAGTACCACGGGTAATTTTTTTACTCGTGGTACTACCAGTAGTACAACTGGTTGTACCACGCGCAAGAAAGGCAAAAATATCCGAAAAAGAAAATCCAAGTAGTCCGATCGTTAGTATCAAATCAAATCAGAAAAAAATACGGCAACGAGAAAGTCGGTTTCTAGTGGTGTATCTTGATCGGTCAGTTGGTCCGGCCCAGCCGTCCAGGTGTTCGGATTTGGTGCAGAGCAGACCACATTCAATGTGCAAACAAGCAGACCACGACGGTCTTCTGTTACATAATACTAATGATCACCGCTGGATTGCTCTACAGACTGTTTCATATGGTCCGGAACCACTGCACCTGCACTGAACTGAATCCATGGTCCACTCATACTAAATCAGTGGATGCGTTTCAGGTTTAAGATAACAGACAAGCTTACGGCCCTACCTGATGAATTGTGGTCACCGTAGTCATATTTACCTATATTCGTTAAAGTCAATAAAATTACCAGAAAAGTATTAAAATACTTAATTCGGTCACACTGTCATTACGTTAGTACTATTAGTTATCTGTGCTGTCGAGCGGAGTCAACCGTAGTGCGGCCTCATCAGCGGTTCTGCGGTTGTCAGCCACAACCGCAACCGCAGATGCGGCCTCGCCCTAATAATCGTACTTTCATAATATTTCCCTAACGCGCCAAAACTCTAACTTCAAAAATAACATGCAAAACATATCTGACCTCTTTTTTAGGTAGGTACATACTCTCTTTTATTATTCTGAATGCAAGGAGGCCGCAATCAAACTTCTCTTAAAAAACAGCAATCTGGTAGGTACCTTCTAAATAGGTTGTTTATAATATTTTGTACTGAAGCTGGCAGTATATAATTTAAAAAAAAAACGACCAGCGCCATCTATTGGTAAAATCACTTTTTAAAGCTGTTTTATTCTTATTGCTGTTATGATAAAAGTGTATAAAGTAGCCTAAAACCATCTCTGAATCCTATTGTATATTGTGGCCAATTCTGAGCTCAGTCGATTCAGTAAATTTTTAGTTTTTAATAAGTACTTAAACGCACACAACATTTTTTATATTATATAGATATGTCAATAAGGAATATATGGACTTAGTAAACGTAGGACCCCTCGCCAGATGGACCTACGACCTGCAAAAGGTCGCAGAGAAGTACTGGATGCGTTTGGCGCAAGATTGTGCGTTGTGGCGTAAATTTGGAGATGCCTACGACCACCAGTGGATTGCCATAGGCTGTCAATGATATGGTACGAGTATTCAGCAATAGATCTGCTGATGACCTTACAATGTTAGCTGCAAAATCAGTACATCAAGTAGGGACTCAGAAATAGATATAAACGCGTCATTTTGCAAATCTGTTCAATTCTTAGACCATATATCACGGGACTAGCCTTTGCGAACCACCGCATACAAAAATATTCTGCCAGTGTTCATACAAGTGAAGGAGGAAACACAAAGACATATAAAATTTCATTGCATTTAAAAATGTATTAATCGACAAACGCGTAATGGCTGTTGTGTGTTAATTTTTATTGTACAGTCAACTACAATGAAATGTACTAGTTTAATCATATAAAATGATGTACTGATGTACAGTGCTTTTTATAAAGCCAAAAGACCAAATGGTCATGTGCAATGGCAGAAAACAATGCTTAAGTAAGGCGCATCCTGTGGTTAGATGATCTAAGGTTCAATTGGATCTAAACGAGAGCACCCAGTCCATAACTGGGTTACAATTGTTGCGAGATTGCAAGGCATTCGAAGAATTGAAATAATCACGACAATCAATCTCAGGATCGTGGCTGGTAGATAGTTCTTTTAACACGCTTTTATTAGCTTCACTTGTAACTATGTATGTAAGAAAATCTTGGAATGTTAATTTGACCCACTTCTCGTCCTTCGATCAGGCTGAAATTTCGCACACGCTCTGAGTTCTAATGACAATACATGACTAGCTAAAAAACGTCATTACAAATCCAATATGGCGGCCTCCCCAAAATGGCGGACTGGCTGTTTGAAATCCACCCCATGATATGGGTATGGGTATCGAATGAAAGGGTTTGCTGTAAGGAATACGAAAAAAAATGTCACGTGACTTAAATCCAACATGGCGAACATCCAAGATGGCGGATTGGCTATTTGAAATGCACCCCCATGAAATGGGTATTAAATAAAAGGGTTTGAAGCGTGTTTTTTAGTTTTTTAAACTATTTTACAATTATTTAACACGCTTTTATTAGCTTCACTTGTAACTATGTATGTAAGAAAATCTTGGAATGTTAATTTGACCCACTTCCCGTCCTTCGATCAGGCTAAAATTTTGCACACGCTCTGAGCTGTGATGACAATACATGACTAGCTAAAAAACGTCATTACAAACCCAATATGGCGGCCTCCCCAAAATGGCGGACTGGCTGTTTGAAATCTACCCCCATGATATGGGTATCGAATGAAAGGGTTTGCTGTCAGAAATACGAAAAAAATAGTCACATGACTTAAATCCAACATGGCGGACATCCAAGATGGCGGATTGGCTATTTGAAATGCACCCCCATGATATGGGTATTCAATGAAAGGGTTTGCTGAATGGGATACGAAAAAATATTAACGTGACCTAAATCCAAGCGTGTTTTTTAGTTTTTTAAACTATTATAATTATTATACTACGAAGGTTCTTTGCATCTACATTATACATATAGTCAAGCCTTTAACCCCGAAGGGGTGGGCGGAGGCAAAGTCTACGCCAGAATCCAGATATAAGACTTTTTTCAGTTTCTTGTCCCATGTAATTTTTGCACTAGCTTTTGCCCGCGACTTCGTTCGCCAGGTGATTTTAACCAATCGACTTTGACCTCTCCAACACATAGGGCGATTTTGATGAAACAAAAAGCGTTGTTAGTTAGTTAAATATATAAAATTTTGATCAGGCTACTGGATTTTGGAACAATACATAATGAAATTTTAATGACATTTTTGACGGTTTACATACCCTAACAAATAAACAAACAAACAGACACGAAGGAAAAAAAATCATGGATTTGGACTCAGAAGTCCTAAATTAGTCGATTGCACTTATTTTTTTCAAATTATCTCGAATGTACCGTCACAGCTATTTTTACAATTTTAGCCCCTCTCTATAAAATAGAGTGCAGAGGGACTTATGTCCAGATTTTGTCTGTAGTCTGTGTGTCTGTTGCATTAAACTCATAACTTCAAAACCACGTGACTTACAATACTGAAATTTTGCAGACAGTAATATATAATACTTAGCTGGTCATTTTGAGAGAGTATCTATACAAAATTTTAAAACAATAGATCACGTGGTTTTTTAAGACGTGTTAGAGGAGCAGTCTGGTGAGACCGATCTCACGGCTTCTTTTATAATAGTATTTATTAAATATAATATAATTGATTCAATCCCAATTGAAAAGGAAAATGAATTGAATAAAACTTCTAGTTTCAAAGTGTTTCGTTTCAAATTGTATTTTTTTTATGTATTTAATTTACTTACAGCTTTTTACCGCTTATTTTGTTACTAACAAAGTCTTTTTACACGCCTTCAAAGACAGCATTCAATGAGTGTTACCAAAAAATACAGTCATTCATTATTATCACTAATTAATCTGATACAAATGAATAAAATTGGAGTGTCTGTTTGTAATATTAAAATAACCGCTTTCTACTACATGCATATGAATGTATAATTATAAGGTACACATACCAAAATATATATGTTTAAAATTTTTGACTGTCTGTCTGTTTGTTCCGGCTAATCTCTGAAACGGCTGGACCGATTTGGACGGGACTTTCACTGGCAGATAGCTTATGTAATAAGGAGTAACTTAGGCTACTTTTATTTTAGAAAAAAAAAAAAAGAAATAAATATCTACGGACATTTCACACAACGCTATCTGATCCCAAAGTCAGCTAGGAATAACCTGCTTGTGTTATGGGTATCAGACCACGGATATTAATACTTATACATACATATACTTTTTAAATACATACATATTATACATAGAAACACCCAGACTCTAGAGACAAACATTTATGGGTCACACAAATATTTTTCTCCGGTGGGAATCGAACCCACGACCTCCAGCGCCGCAGGCGGTATCACTACCGACTGTGCCACAGAGGCAAAAATTATTTTATTTTAGAAAAAATGCCAAAAACAAAAAAAAACTAAATAAACTAATTTTTTTTATTACATTCCACGCGGACGAAGTCGCGGGCACAGCTAGTTTGTTATAAAATTTATGATAATGAAAAATAGTTAAGGTCACTTCAAATCCTGTTATAAATATAATATAGGTACAACCAGTGACTGGCCCAGAAAGTATGCATCTATTTGTAAAGTCACAAAAAGTTGATTGATTGGTATATTACAGTCCAATACCGCTCGATCTGACAATAATGTAAACATGTCATGTTTTGACAATCGTTGTCTAAGACAGATGAGTAGAAAAATACCTATAGTATGACAAATAAAAAAAAACCTACTACTACTACCTATTAGTAGGTATTTTAAATGAAAAAGAACTGTCGTAAAGTAGTTATTTGGTGTCGAAATGATTGTAAGAACACTGTGTGACTCCTGGATACTGGAATATAATCAGGGTGAATATTCAATTGCAAGTAACTATGGATATAAAGGATCAAACGTGTTTGTTTACATTTTTGCGCAAAGCTATTGAAATACAGTATAGTTTAGATGGCAAAGCATTCTCTCCAAAAATCATGTATATGAGAAATTCAACATAACAATCGCCAACGTCCATACCATGTTGAATACACCGGTTCTCGTCCGATCACCGAAGTTAAGCAACATCGGGCGTGGTTAGTACTTGGATGGGTGACCGCCTGGGAATACCACGTGATGTTGGCTTTTTGCATGTTTTTTATTTTATATAGGTATTCTATCCATATCGAATTTCTTTTTACTTTGTTATTTTTATAAATGTTGCCGCTTTTTTTATTATTATTTTTTTGATATTTAATTTCTTTAAACTTTCTGTTACAGATGGAAAATGCAATTATCCTGAGGAATCATGGTTTTCCTTTATTTTGGGTTTGTCTTCGAGGGTTTTGGGTTTATTTTTTCTATTTTTGTCCCTCTTTTTTTTCATAATTTTTACACTCAACGCTTTATATGGTATATCGCGGTTATAAGTTAATAATATTCATTAGCCGGTCGGTAGATTCGGCGGCGAGGTCGTCGCAGGCTACTATACGCCCAAGACTACCGACCTCCATGACCGGGGGCCTGAGAACGGTGGGCTGGCTGCTCGCCATTCTTACAGAAGCAGGCCAAGACGATGGCGAATATCTCTTTGCCCCTCATAGTGGTGAGACAGTACCCAACTCCCCCCCCCCCCCTTCCCCAAGTAGCGGGTTAACACCCGAACCGAATCTCCAGACGCGGGATAGCACCTGAACCCCATAGGCGAGGTTGAAGTGTTCGCCAAAGTCAGCCGAGAGCCCTGGGACATCCTTCCGAGGGCTTACCCGGGACTCCCGGCCGTAGACAGTTGTAGAGCATCGTGTGGTTTTAGTCGGTAGGAGTCCGGCATAGCATCCATGTAGGATTTCTACACGTAAAAAAAAAAGGCCGGTCGGTAGATATTATTTAAAATTAGTTCTCAGATCTAGACAACAATAAACACTTACTTCAATGCAGAGTGAAGTTTCGTCGCCTTCGAGATGAACTCCTCCCACATCGGTGCGCTGTTCTGTAACCAAAAGGAAAAATATTACAATTATGGCAAATCAGATGGAGTGTGGAATTTTGTTCCTATTCCCATGGAAACTTATTCCCGGCAAAAAAAAAGTAGCCAATCGTTATAGGTACTACTTACTATACTATAATCCGTGTATCAAACAGCTGACTGCTGAACAGATCTGGCTGAAATTTGTTACAGGGATAGGTAGATTTTATAATCTAGAAATAACTTCCCGTGGGAAGCGGGAACGGTTACTAAAATCTATTAGAACATAGACGTGAATGTACTACGATATAATGCCATTATAATATCTATCGAAAAGCGTTGAGAGTACTTGAGACCAACACGCTACGCCTGCGAAAATTATATTAGCAATGCGTCGTTCAACAGAAAACTTTTCAAGGCTCAACAATTCATTATTAGCATTATGTAGTTTGAATTATTATATACTAGCTGATGCCCGCAGCTTCGCCCGAGTAAAATTTGTTCCCGCGGGAAGTTATTCCCGGGATAAAAGGTAGCCTATGTGTTATTCCAGACTATAATGTATCTCTGTACCAAATTTCAGCCCGATCCGTTCAGCGGTTTGAGCGTGAAAGAGTAACAAACATCCACACTCACAAACTTTCGCATTTTCTTATAGTCCATTGAAATGTTACATGAGCTTTGCATTTATTAGAGGACGCAATTTTATTTTCGGGACATGTGTGGGGGGTCAATAGAAGCTTAACCTCAAGTTTGTGGGGTCGCCACCCTTGGCCCCCGGCCGCCATCTTGAAAAGAGGGGGGAAAAAACACTTTTTTCGCAATATTTCGGAAACTATGAGTCTTACAAAAAAAATGTAGAGGCGTAATTTGTAGCATTTTGTTTTGCCTACAAATGTGTATATAACTTAACAAAAAAATTTACAAAATTTTTAGAATTTTTTTATAAAAATTTTCTTTTTGCTCTATAACTTTTTTTTATACATTTTACAAAAAAAATACCTCAGACTAATCTTGTAGATGATCTTTTAAGAGAAATTAAAAAAAAAACGACACAGCAAAAAAGAAAACTTTTATAATTTTATTTTCAATTTTTTGTTTATAACTTCTCTAATTTTTTATTTAGGGCAAAAATTTGTTAAACATATTTGTAGGCAAAACAATTTGCTACAAATTATGACTTTACAATATTTTTGTAAGACTCATAGTTTCCGAGATATTGGGAAAAAAGTCTTTTCACCCCTTTTTAAGATTGCGGCCGGGGGACAAGGGTGGCGACCCCACAAACTTGAGGTTAAGCTTCTATTGACCCCCCACACATGTCCCAAAAATAAAATTGCGTCCTCTAAGAAATGCAATATTCGGTCCTTAAATTGTAACATTTCAATGGACTATTACTAATATTATAAATGCGAAAGTTTGTGTGTGTGGATGTTTGTTACTCTTTCACGCTCTAACGGCTGAACAGATCTGGCTGAAATTCGGTACCGGTGTGGAATAACACATAATATGTTCATGAAATATTCGTGTATTATCTATTATATAAAAATAAGTCGGGTTTTCCTTCCTGACGCTATAACTTTAGAATGCACGAACCGATTTCCACGGTTTTGCATTCGTTGGAAAGGTCTCGGGCTCCGTGAGGTTTATAGCAAAGAAAATTCAGCATAATTTCACATACAGAGCCATCGCGGGCGAAGCTGCGGGCATCAGCTAGTTTAAAATAGAAATGGAGGTAAGGTATGTAAAATAAGCATTGTTTGTTACTTTAACAATATCCGTATTGGTAAAATAGTTCTATTGAATTTGTTATTAATAAAACCATTGTTTTCATGTTGACAAATATGAAAATATTTTTTTCTCTTGCGCACTATAAGAGTAGAATTCTTTTTACCACCTCTAATGACAGCATATCGGGTGCTTCAAACATATTGTACAGCGGGCCTAAAAAGGCAACATTGTATGTTTCATTATATGAATCATACAATTCAAATATTTTGAAAAACAGAACATACAAAGCATACCAAACATTTTACGTTTCATAACATGAAACATACAATGTTGCCTTTTAAGGCCCTCAGAAGCCCTAGGCCGCTGTAATAGCTTTTGGTGCTATTATGATAAGTCTCTTCAATCGCTCGGGAGCCCAGCGGACTTGGGCCCCAGCCTGGGCACCCTGGGGCCCCCAGGGTGCCGAACATTGACATAGCGATTTCGATACGATCATTATCGTAGCCCAATATAAATACATAATGAAGTGCAACGGTACAATTTGAGTATTCGCAGCTTTTTCGGGACGGTTTACAAGTGCATCTGTATATTGGGTGTAACAAAATTGACTCTCCAAATTTCGTCACGTGACGTGGCATCAGTCAAGAAACATTACAAAAATGAAGAAAAAAGAATCACATGAATACTTTAACCATAAATCCGTTTTAAAGGTCCTATAAATTTTCATTTTCACCCTTTCTATCGCTACTGAGCAGCTTGTCCAGTAGAAAGCGACAACGACAGCCAGACGGGTGCTCCGTGTTTGTTTTGTCACGGCGACCATGTTACCTTGAATTGCCGCGGTAAAAAATGAATTCTAAAAGTGCGATAAAAAAATTAAAAAAATCAAAATTTACCCCCCTTTTTATTAAATATTTGTATTTGATTTCCGGTGCCAAGTCATCTCATGGAATTTGGAGAGGTAATTTTGTTACACCCAGTATTTATACTGTTGTCAAACATACAAACTACGGGGTACGGGAAGTGATAGAGTGGGTTCATCTAGATCTAGACCTTGGAAAATGCCGTGAGGCGAAACCGGTCATGTTTATAATAATACTAGCTGATGCCCGCAGCTTCGCCCGCGTAATATTTGTTCCCGTTCCCGCTTCCAGTGGGAATTTATTTCACGGGAAAAAAGTAGCCTATGTGTTATTCCAGAGGATGTTTCCCTTTACCAAATTACAGCCAGATCCGTTCAGCCGTTC
This sequence comes from Miltochrista miniata, assembly GCA_933228765.1. Taxonomy (NCBI): domain Eukaryota; kingdom Metazoa; phylum Arthropoda; class Insecta; order Lepidoptera; family Erebidae; genus Miltochrista; species Miltochrista miniata. Next base: position 20,118,665 of record OW121773.1, read on the forward strand.
GAGCGTGAAAGAGTAACAAACATCCACACTCACAAACATTCGCATTTATAATATTAGTAAGATAAACATTGTGGAGCAGTACTAGTGTCGTTTTTGATATGTGCATCTGCATAAATATTTTTTTGTTTGTTTTTTAACGATTACGGATAGTTAGGTACCGTCTAATGCCGAGCTATAAACTTTGAAAATGTCAATGTCATTATGAAAATGTTAATGACATCAGATTGAGATAAATCTTTAGAATATCCACGTAATCAATATGACCTATTATATCATCTTTATTAACTAGTGTTGCTAAAATTATAGCTGACGCAACGAACAAATACCTAATTCATTCGTTAAATAATATTGTTTGTGCAGAATCACGCAGGCTGGTCAAGTTGTTGTGGTGACATTTCAAAAATATATACTCTGAAACTGACATTAGTATCTGTTATATAGGCTTGACACAGGGCTCACAACTTTGACCATACGCGACACGCGTCCTTCATACAACTGGGAATAAAAAAGTCACACTGGTTCCGCCATGGAACTACTGGGAATAAAAATGTATCACTAGTTCCGTGACTGAACTACTGCCGCGGAACTACTGGGAATAAAGGAAAGAAGGAATGTAAGTCCAGTATTTTAGAGCTTATTTTAGTAGTAATTAGTAAAAAGTAATACTTATTCAAAATCCAAGAAACCAAATTATCGCTGTATGTTTTCCTCACAGATTGATAATAATAATAATATTAAATATTTGTGTACAGTCGACTACAATGAAATGTACTAGTTTAATCTTACAAAATGATGTATCCCTGCGAGTTCCATAATGAACTACCTAACCAACGATCAATCTTTGGTTGGTTCATTCGCAGGGATACGTCATTTTGTAAGGTTAAACTAGTACATTTTATTGTAGGCGACTGTACTTAAGAAAGAAAGAGAAAGAAAAAGCTTTTTATTACGCCAAAAAAATATTAACTAATATTAATGGTAGCAGGTAGGTAATACAGAAAGCAGAATAACGGCCACCTCTCACCTCTCTCTTAAGGCGAAGTGCAATTGTGTCTCAAGCGATTCGGAGGGGGTGAAGCAGACGCAAGATGTTCGGGACGCTCCGTGCGTCGGAAACGTTTTCGCGCGTTAACCCGTTCACTACGCAATTGAAATCATTGACAGAAGTACAAGTTTACATAACAATTTTTTTCGCCCTGTTTAGATAAACCTCTTTAGATCTTCTACTCGTGAGCAACTACGTAATTGATTTTGATGCATTTTTTATCACTAACATGTAATGAAATTCATTTTCATAATAAGAATAGAACATAATATATTTTAGAAGTACTTCAATTTATTTTTTTCCTGTGACGATTTTTGCCAGGTTTATTGAAAAAGTAAGAATCTGCTGCCCCTATCCTTTGTTTATATTTTTTGGTACTTCCTGAAAAGGAAAAAGGAGGGTTCTGTACAAAAAAAGACTGAAAAATATACCTGTATGGGAGCCCTCCTTAATTTTTTTTTCTGTTCTTAGGATTCGTAAATTTCAAATGCCTAGCTATTGCAGTGGTGCATAAGATGACAGATAGATAGTCTCAGTAATAGGGTCGCGTTATTACAGATTATTTATACTATTGGCACTTGGTGGAACCTGCAGCGCATATTGAATAACCACCACTTGTACTGTTTTACAACATTTATTTACTCTACACCTGACCGCTTTTGCCTCTTAGCATTTTCAAAAGGCAATACTTTCTCCTCGTTCCATTTTTACCCTTTGGATACGGAACTGTAAAAACGGCCGAGGTTCAAGTTGGACTGGCACACTGATGAGGATTTCGTAACAAAAAAAAACGCCAGAACATTACGTTGTATGGGAGTAACCTTATTTTTTTCTTTATCTAGTGTTATTATAGTCGTTACAGCGGTAGCAGAAACATATCTTTGAAATGTATTACTGCCTAGTTCATGAGATACAGATGAACAAACGGACTACAAAGTCTCAGTAATAGGGTCCCGTTTGGCTAAGAAAACGAAGAATATACAAAAACGAATATTGCTATTTGCATATATGCAAAGGTGTAAAGGAATAAATTTCGATCCTAGTTATTTAAACTAGACTAGACTTTAGTCCTGTCCAAATGATTACCATTTCCTAAATTAAACATTCTACGTTTCACTTCGCATAGCTATTGCCCGCAGCTTCAGCTGTGTAGAATTCTGTTCGCGTTCCCTACTACCATTGGGTCATATCCATAAAATAGCCTTTATGCTATTTTCAAAATTATCTTACTTCTTACTTAATATTATAAATGCGAAAGTTTGTGAGTGAAGATGTTTGTTACTCTTTCACGCTCTAACGGCTAAACGGATCTAGCTGAAATTTAGTACAGGGGTAGATATAGGCCTGGAATAACACATAGGCCACTTTTTATCCCGGCAATCCGTTCCCACGGAAAGCGGAAACGGGAACAAAACTAGACGCGGGCAGAGCTGCGGGCGTCAGCTAGTGTATAATATGTCCAGGAATACATTGCAGTCTGGAAAAGCATAAAATAATTATAATAGGCCACCAATTACAGCCAGATCTGCTCAACCGTTGGAACGTGATATTGTCACGAACATCTTCACAGACTTTCATATATCATCTATCTATACATATAATAAAATGATAGAAAAGTCAAAACTGTACATTGGAAATATTTAAAAAAAAAATACTCGCTGGGTGTTCAACATAAGATACCGAAGCCGAAAATATAGTTAGATTTTTTTTTGTCTGTTTGTCGGTTTGTCTGTTTGTCTGTTTGCTTTGCTTTGTCCGGAAGGATCTCGAAAAGTACTCAATGGATTTGATTCAAATTTTGTACAAATATTAGCTAGGGGTAGGGTCTTAAAATAGGCTATATATTATCACGCTACATATCCTAGGGGCTAAGCAGAGAGCAATTAAATTGGCATTATAACATAATTTTCACGCGTACGAAGTCGCGGGCAACAGCTAGTAATTAAATAATTCGTAAGTCATATTAAATCATCAGGCCTTTTCAGTAACATATATTCACAAAATCATCTTCTAGTAGACTGTATCGGGTTGTATGTAAGCTGTTTATTTTCAGTTCACTGTTGGTTAAAATTCTAACTGAGGTGACGGGAGGCCTCGAACCGTTTTGGCGCCGCGAAGAACCATAGCGTCCTTGGCTGCCTTCTATCGAATGTATCACGGCGAATGTTCTGAAGAGCTCTTCAACCTGATCCCACCCTCTTCTTTCCGATCCCGAACAACACGTGCCGGGCAAAGATGACACTCACACACAGTAGAGAGAATCTTCGCCAGAACTTAACGTTTCAAAAGATCGTTCCTCTGTCGAACTATAAAAACATGGAACGACCTGCCCGCACACGTGTTTCCCTCATCTTACAATCCCAGGTTCTTCAAGAGGAGCGTGAAGAGGCACATCACAGGGCCGCCAACTTGAGGACCACTGTCAGAAGTGGCCCCCAATCGCTAGATGCGCCACGGCTTTTCATCAGGCTGGTGGCGACGTCAATTTGGCGAGCTAAATATAAAAAAAAGAAACTCATACTTACAACTTCAAATTCAATACCTACCTACATCAACTAGTAAAGTAAGACTACGAGAATATCAACAATACGCAATACGTGCCTTGTAAGCTGTAATTTTGGATAGAAGTTTAATTTATTAAATACTCAATTAAGGTTTATTCCTGCTGTTATATTGTAAATTTAGGAGAATTGGCCCACTGATTTATCAGTCATTAGTATTATACTCGTTATGACATTGATTTTACTTAAATATAAATTTAAATAATGTACATGTAATACGCTCGGTCAGGGCGTCACATACATGAGCGCATTTATAGGTGAATCTTCTGGACTTATCTATTATGTGGCAACTTTGTATTGGAAAGTATGAAAACGTTACTATAACTTATATAATACACCAAAGAAACTTCCCCAAACAGATGCGATATTTTTACGCTCTTGAGCTTATGCCTTGAATACTTTCTTTTTTGTTTTTTTTTATTACCTATTTTCGTTACTACGGCAGCGAATTACGTCAGCGGGCGTGACAAAGTTGTATACGGGTGTCCTCAACGAAGCCTGTCGGCTGACTGAGCGGTAGAGGTTTGCACCGGAGCAGTGAGTACCGGAGAAGCTCCGGTGAAGTACCGGTAAAAGTACTCGATTACAAGTACCGGAGTTCAATTGATTACTCTCCGGTTCATTATTGTTACACTGTGTAGGTATGTAGGTACCGGTTAAAGTATTCGATTGATTAATCCTCGCTGAAATATTCTAACATGTGTTATGTATTCAATATTATTTAAATAATATTATACCTATATTAGACGACCTGTTTGGTGGGGAGGCAAAGATACTGTCTATTAATCAAGAGTCGCGGTTTCGATTCCCGCGCAAGACAAATATTTGTGTGCAAGAACATGTTTATTTGTCTTGTTGTGAGTGTTTCTATTGTATCATCAATCAATCAATCAATATCAATACATATAATAAAATCGTAAGTGTGTGTTTGTCTGTACGTTTGTGCACGCTAATCTCAGCAACCGCTCAATCAATTGAAATGCGGTTTTCTATAATGCGTTGTAGTCTGCTCCACGTAACATTCAGTGTTTGCTTCATGTCAATCGGTCCATAAATAGAAAAGTTATGTCAATCTAAAGAATTAAATATAAAATGCAGCGTACGAAGTCGCAGGCAACATCTAGTAATAAATACGTATTTACAAACACAAATGTATCTTTATCTGTTAGTTCTTAAATGATACTTATCTTGGGCTCAGGGGTCGGCAACCTCGCGGCGGCTCGCGAGCCACTTGCGGCTCTTTAGTTCCCTAAGCAATTATCATAGTACATTTTCAAAAACATATTACTGTTGACATATATTCTACCGATAGACAGGAACGTCCATACATTGAATATGTTCCAGATTTGTGCGCGTTCTTTATTTAAACCAACATCATGATCGCCATGTAATATTGTTGCCAGGTACTTTTTCCGTTTCCGTACAAATGGTCATAGTGTCCTTTCATCCCGAAAACGTAGGTAGGTAGGTACTGTTTCCGATGAAAACGATAATTAGATGCCGCCATGTGTCTTTCTAATTTTAACCATCACGCGGGCGAAGCCGCTGGTAGAAGCTACTCAGAAATTAATACGACCCGGTCTTGTTTTTATTATTTTTAATTTGAAAAAAAATAAGACTTAAAATTTGATTTACTTTCCGTTAACGCAAGTACAAGTCGCCATTTAAGATTCCTTTCTTTAATGCATCGGCTTATACATATAAACGATAAACCTCAGAATAGACAAGATGGCCGATCGGAGCTCAATGCTTACCATGGGCTCTAGCCTGGTGCGCAGTTAATGAATGAGATCATCGCGCGCCCTAATATGCCAGCTCTTAATCTCTTTCGAAGACGGTTATTTGACATTTTGTCACACCAAAGAATTGGGCCAGTAGATTTCGGTCAGGCCGTAATAATGTCTAAGGTTTTGGGCTGGATGTTGATGGTTTTATGATTTACATACTTAGGAGTTACAACTTTAAAAAATCCTGAAACGTGTTCATTTATTTTTAATTAGATGCAGGTACCTATACAAATTGTGAAGCAGTTTCCATTGAAGAAATGAAGAAATTCCCATACAAACTTACAACCCCTCGTTTACCCCCTTATTGATATAATTTAACAAATCAAAGATATGTATGTCTATTTTTTTTATAACCAAAAACAGCTATACATAATTTCATGATGCTAACTTTAGTGACGAATTTCCATACAACTGTTTATACCTTATTTACCACCTTAATGGTGAAATTTCCCAAAATCCTTTCTTATAACTTACCTAGTTAATAAAAGGTACCTACTGTCCAAATTTCATCATTCTAGGTTCTGGGGTTTTTCTCTACGTTGATGAGTCAGTCAGTCAAAATCTCGCTTTATATTATTTATAGATTTTATATTAAACTATTAGATAAGTACTTTTTAAAATATAGGGCCTCATAAAACTCTACTGGATCACCTACATACAAATTCTCTGATTGTACATGTTTATTTAAATCAAGAATTGCAAATTAGAAGACAATATTTTAAGGCATCAAATCTATGTACACAAACGCGATGCTCCGGTTTTCACCGGAGAAAAACCGGAGCTTGCAAAAGTACCGGTGAATTTCACCGGAGCTCAAGATTCCGCTCCGGTGCAAACCACTACTGAGCGGGCTCTGTGAGGTGGCTGATAGCGGCAAAATGCACTCCCGCTCAACTAAACGTTTTTTTTTTATTAAAGCAATATGTTTTTAATTAATAAATAACTGCATAGGACCTCGAGGTAACTTATTAGGGACATGGAAATAAAAAAATAGTGTGGTACATTATATAACTACTGAATGAAATTGATTATAGTCAAGGCGGTCACAGGTAAATTTACAGATTCGAGGGAACTTTGGGATTATTTTCTATCGAGCCGAATTTACTCAATCGTGTTTTGGAGAGCTGACATCCCTGGTCAATATACTTAATAATAATTATCCATTTAAAAAATTGTGAAATCTTTGTTAACACCGTTGCAAAATTGGTTCGAAATATGTCAAAATTATGTATTTTGAGTCCCACTTCACCTTAATCATTTCGAAAATTTAAAGTCATAAAATGCATCTAAAATTCTAAACAATTTGGGCTAGATTCCATGATATTTTGTACATTATGTAGAATCTGTACCTACAATTTTAAAAAAATTGACAAAAATCTTGTAGATTAAAAATTTATGTTTTAGGCTGTTTCAGCTATCGTTTTTGTTTACTTTAACCCAATAAAAATTGATTTGATTTGACAGGGGCCATAAGGTTAACTGGATATTTACCATGTGTTATTCCTATTCCGATATTCCGTTCGAGTATTAACGATATCATAATGGTTACGGAGTCAATCACCGCATAAAATCTACCCTCAATCAATAACCCATATATTACGTTTGATCCCTATTGATGGCATTTGTTTAGGACCCGTGACGTCACGATGTGAGCGTGACACAAGGTTATTAGGTAACTGATTAGCTATAAATAGATCGTTATGAGAAGGCTTTGGGACATAATTACCTACGCAAAATAATAGTAGTCTTTTTTTTTTGTTTTTTTTTTTTTGTTTGTTTGTTTGTAACGAATAGGCTCCGGAACTACTGGACTGATTTGAAAAATTCTTTCACTGTTCGGAAGCTACACTCTTTGCGGTGAACATACATACATATACTCACGCCTTTATCCCCGAAGGGGTAGGCAGAGGCCTATACCGGCCCACATTTCACCGTGTACAATTCGGTCCCACGTGACAGGTGGTGAGCCCATCGCCGTGTTGAAATGGACCGCCGCCGCGCCGTCAGAGCCTCGTCCGTTGTTCAGCAGGTGCACGAGCTTGCACGTGAGGTTGACTTGAACATAGACTATATTTTATTCCCGTATTTCCACGGGAACGGGAACTATGCGGGTGAAATCGCGTGACGTCCTCTAGTACAAAATAATAAGGTACAGAACGCAGTCTCATGTATGTACTTTTTTTCACACCCACCCCGCACCCTCTGCTACACATACTCGCGCAAAAATCTGTATCGAAAACTACTATGACAATCTTTGACCTCATGTCTATGAACTCTGTGAGCGGTGTCTATGTGTGCATAGCCTCAGCAAATTTAGTATAGGCACAGGGCGGAAAATCCAGCTGTAAAGTGTGCGTGTGATCAATAAAATGTAAGCAAATTGTCAGCTGTGGCGCGACAGGGAGTTGCCGATCTGTATGTAATACTATTATATTATCTTTGGTATAGGTTTCCATCACTAGAGATACTAGTTATTGTGCTGGTAGGGTGTAATCTCACGCATGCGCACTCTCCTTATTCTTAGATAGGATTAATCACAAGACATCTATAAGATTTTAAGCTCTCTCCACACTAAGCGCCAATGAAACCACGCCCTGAGCAATGACGGGCTCCTTTTGAACAATCTCATACAGAAAGCTGGAAGTAAAACCTGGATTAATGTCCCCTCGTGAAGCGTAACCTTCTCTATGGATGGGTTATTTATGTAAACAGCCAACACCGCTATGCACTTTTTACATTAAGCTCTCAAAATTGACACATCGCCTGATGGAAAACTATGATGATGATTTGACTGGCCTCGTGGTCTAGTGGTTAGCGTACCTGACTACGGATTCGGAGGTCGTGGGTTCGATTCCCACCCAGGACAAATCTCTTCGTGTGATGAGCACATTGATTTGTTCTGTGTCTGGGTGTAATTTGTCTATAATATGTACTAGCAGACGTCACGCGATTTCACCCGCGTAGTTCCCGTTCCCGTGGGAATACGGGAATAAAATACCGCCTATGTTCACCGCAAAGAGTGTAGCTTCCCAACAGTGAAAGAATTTTTCAAATCGGTCCAGTAGTTCCGGAGCCTATTCGTTACAAACAAACAAACAAAAAAAAACAAAAAACTAATCTTTCCTCTTTATAATATTAGTATAGATGTATGTATTTTCGAAATATAAAGTATGTCTATCAGTCGTCTAGATCCTATAGCACAAGCTTATAGCTTAGTTTGGGCTAGACGATGTTGTGTGGGAATGTCCGACAATATTTATGGCTACATCTAGAGATTCGGGTTAACTCTCGCAGTCCTTAAGACTTCTGACAGTGTTCTTCAAGTTGACGGCCCAACGACGTGCCTCTTCACGCTCCGCTTGAAGAATCCAGGGCTTCAAGAGGAAGGAAATACAATTTAGACATAATTATTACAATATACATATATAATAGAAGCGCTCATGGCCCCGCGGACTCTGCGTTCTGTAAACGTGACCATTCATGTGATCACTTTGTGACATTTATTTGAGCGTTTCCGTGCTTCGGAAGGCACGTTAAGCCGTTAGTCCCGGTTGCCAGTAAAATGGCAGTCGTTAAGCCAAGTTGAAGGTCTTTATAGGCGGCTTGAAAAATGTCAACAGCAGGCAGTCACAACCTGCGCCTGTCCATCTCAACACGGCAATACGGCTCACCACCGATTACGTGGGAATAATTCTAAAAACAAATTTGTGGGCATATAATATGCCTCTGCTACCCCTTCGGGTATAAAGGCGTGACCATATGTATGTACATATCAGAGTTACTTATAAGTGTTCATTACGTTTAATGATTATGGAAACGCATTGTGTGGGGTACGAAAAACCATCATGGACAAACCATCACAAAAAATAAAAACCCTCGCATCAGCACAACTGTGAAATAAAATTCTATTTTGGGAACAAACAATTAACCCTCTGGACGGAAGGGTTGGACTTAACCCTTCCGCATTCGACCCAATCGGCCGGTACGAATTGTCAGTACGACCGTAAAATGTCTGAGTGACACACTACAATTTTAAAAGGCCGATACGTGAACGATACGATTTCAATTCAAAGATTTAAAATATTAACTAAGAATATACATAAAATTAAAATACCGACGACGCACGGTCTAAGCCTAGTTAGGAAGGATTGACGAATCGGTATATGTGGTGGGTTTCACTCACTCATTTATTATATTATATTATCGGTGTATGATGGATTTCGCCGTGTAACGCCTAATTCCATTAGTTATCCAGTTGTTGACACTGACTTTGCAGGCTGATACCACCAAACGGGAAATACTCTGGCAGAACTATCATCTGAGCACATCGATCTATATGTACTACGTAGGTAGAATATATGTCAATGTCTGAGCACTATTAAATGCCAATTGCATTCGAAGTCGAGAAGCAATCGGCTAAGGAAACCTTTTATCAACTTAAAAATCAAATAAATTAAAATTCGTTAAAAGAACAGATATGCAACGCAATCAATACGCACATTCCCATCATGCTGTCTCTCTACTAAAAAACCGGCCAAGTGCGAGTTGGACTCGCCCATGAAGGGTTTCGTAGCAGCAAGTAACATATTACAAAGTTCTTACAGTTCGTTGTAACTTTGATTGATGTTTTAACACGTTAGCAGTGGTAGTGATTTTTCTAACCGAAAATTGCGGTTTATGACGAATTAAAAAAAATCTACCAGCTCTATCTCGTTTGAACCAATTTTCGTTGGTAGTTTTTATGGCAATATACTTCATATATTATTTTTAGATTTATCATCCTCTTAGTTTAGAAGTTAGAGGGGGGGGGACACACATTTTTCCACTTTGGAAGTGTCTCTTGCGCAAACTATTCAGTTTAGAAAAAAATGATGTCAGAAACCTCAATAGCATTTTTGAAGACCTATCTATAGATACCCCACACGTATGGTTTTGATGAAAAAAAAAAAATTGAGTTTCAGTTCTGAGTATGGGGACCCCTAAAATTTACTGCTTTATTTCCAATTTTATATAAGAATCTTAATGCGGTTCACAGAATACATCTAGTTACCAAGTTTCAATATCATAGGCCTTATAGTTTCGGAGAAAAATGGCTGTGACACACGGACGGACAGACAGACAGACAGACAGACAGACAGACAGACAGACAGACAGACATGACGAATCTATAAGGGTTCCGTTTTTGCCATTTGGCTACGAAACCCTAAAAATGTGTCATTTACAAGAACATTCGGTAAAAATCTTACAAGCTGTATGAATTTTCACAAAGATCTCTCGCACTTAGTAACCATAAAGACCATTTCTATCATAATATTCATTGGTATTGAATACACTGTTAATCATGTTACTCCAAATAAAAATGCCTAATAGTGATCCTTGCTGGCTGCAATATCTATATGTTTGTATAGCACATAAAATGTGCACAATATATAAAATCGTTGTGATGTACAAGACCCTTACATGATCGACCCACAGACCGAAAACGTCCGCACTTACGTGATCTTCGTTGATTGTCCGTGACAGGGCATCGTCTGATTTATATGTTACGACGACGACACGATCAACGAAAGAAGGATAGCAAAATGTTGGTTATAATCACGTTATGTTTGCCTTTAGTGTTAAGGCTTTGTCTATGTTTAGTAATTTGATGAAGGAGAGACAATTGTTTAATGAAGTTCCCATTCATACCGACGAAGACCACATGGTTCCAATCTAATTGTACTTCGCCGAGTGCACCTGAGCGGTAGGACCCGCCAGATGGATCGACGACCTAGAAAAGTTCCCAGGCCACAGACTGCGAAAGGCACAGAACCGTATGTTGTGGCGTGGGTTGGGAGAGGCCTACGTCCAACACAGGACTGCTATAGGCTGAATTGACTGATTGAGTGCATTCGGTAGGAATGGATAGGCGCCAGGACATCTCAGGGTTCTTGACAAATTTTGGCCTTGGCAGTAATTCCGCTTCTTTCGGGGTTGTAATGTAACTACAAGTGTTATTCTGTTACTTGAAGCATGAGGCGTAAAACTCTCACGACACTGCCGTTCTGGGCCTGCTTCTGTAAGAACAGTTCACCCGCAGTGCTCTGGCCACAAAATATTTTTCTTACTGAAAATCGCACACAATAAAGTATCACATTACATAGTCTTAGTGCTCGTTTAAGGAGACGCGGCGCTTCGAGCGGCGCGGCCCGCCAGGCGGGCCGCCAGAAACACAAACGTATGGAAATGTTCAGAGCGTTCAAGGAGAAGCGTTTTTGCAAGCGTTTGTTTGAGTTGTAGCTGCCACAGCGGCGAGTGTCGTCGCGTCGGAAGCGGCAATTGAAGCGACGGGTGATGCCGCGGAGGACGCGGCGGGTAAACCAGCGAGTCTCGCAATGGAGGAACGCGGCGGATGAAGCTGCGGGTGACGCCGCGAAGGACGCTTCAAGGAAGGGGTGGGAGATGTGCGGGGTATGCGTTAGGTAGGAATGTCGGGCAATATCGTTCATAGAAAATATCGATATTAAAATAAAAATATTTATCAAAATAAAATATCTATATTTTATTTTGAAAATGTAATCGATGTTTATAACCCTCTGGAGCAGAACGTCATGAAAGCAAAATATCACGTACGCAAAATAAACGATACATCGATACTTATGAAAGATTGGCGTTCAATTCCATACGTCGAACTCGAACATTTCCATACGTTTCAGGGTGGCGTTCTATCTCCTCTTTTATTCTGTATCTTCATCAACTCGGCTACGAGTCTTATTTCCAGTAACTTCCATCTCTACGCTGACGACTTGCAGCTGTACCGACGTTTTTCGGCCACTGACGCCCCATTTGGCATATCGTGCATTAACCGCGACTTAGACGAAGCGACTGGGCTAATTCGGTCGGACTGCGCATCAACCCTCTGAAGTCGCAAGCCATCGTCATTAGCAGTAAGTATCAAACTGACAATATGCCGGTGTCTGAACTGGATCCAGTTCTTTTGGCCGGTATTCAGATACCCTACGCAGACACTGTGAAGAACCTGGGAGTGATCATGGACACCACGCTATCCTGGAGTGCCCATATTAGTGACGTCAGCAAGAAAGTGCACTTCTCCTTTCATTCGTTGAAGTGCCTCCAGAGCCTCTTACCCTTGAGGACGAAAATTAGTCTTGCTCTAACTATTATTCAGCCCATTATTGACTACGCCGACGCCTGCTATTTAGACGCCACTGAGGAGCTTCTGGATAAACTTGAGAGGTTGCAAAATTTGTGTATACGCTTTATATTCAATCTTAGAAAGTTCGATCATGTTTCTCACTTTCGCAAAGAACTCAAGTGACTCCCAATCCGCCTTCGCCGTAACACTCGAATCCTCTGCCTCCTTTACAATATCCTTTATAATCCATCTTCACCTCCCTATCTAAAGGAAAGGTTCTCTTTTGTTCGTTCTCCTGATGCTCTCTGCAGATCTCACCTACGCTCAAATCTTAAATTTCCTTCTCACAAAACCGGTTTTTATTCATCCTCTTTCACCGTGCATGCAGTCAGACTATGGAACTCACTTCCGCCTGGTATCAGGGACAGTAAAACTATCACCACTTTTAAAAAGCAAGTCCGTGGACACTATTTTTTTTTTTATTTTTTTTTTCTGTTACCTACGGATTTTTAGTTTTTGAATAATTTAATTTACTTTTTATTTATTTGAATATTTTGTTGATTCAATGTGAAAAACATTTAAATTTCAACCTTATTGTTTTACAACTTTAATTTGTGTTGATTATTAAGAACTTACTATTGTTTATTTTAATATTTTGAACCTGTTATAATTTGATTGTTCTAAAACTTTAATTTGTGTTGATTATGTAAGTACTTACTATTTCTGTTGTTTATTAATAATGAATAAAACTTGACATGGTATTTATTTTATAAAAAAATAAATGTCAAATTAGGAAAAAATCGATTAATTTTAAAAAATCGATTATTTTCTTGAGAAAAATCGATATCTTACTAATCGATTTTTCATGCTAAAGAAAAAATCGATTAACTAAAAATCGTTTTTTTATGTACAATGTCACACCCCTATGTCGCACTGAACGACGCCGTATATGAAGCTGCGTGCAACGCGGCGGATGCAGCGCCGAGTGAAGCTGCGTGCCACGCGGCGGACGCAGCGCCGAGAGAAGCCACGCCACGCGCGTCGCTCGACGTCCCCGCGTGTCCTTAAACGAGCTCCTACATTTCTATATGTTTGATTTTGCGCGTGACGCTACGCGGGCCGCTTCACGCGCCGCCTGACTATAAACGGTCAAATCGCTTTACGCGCCGCTGCAAGCCACGCCGTACGCGACGCTTGACGCCCCGCGTCTCCTTAAACGAGCCCTTAGAGTATTAGCTCCAACCCTGCCCGCAGCATCCAGGCCATTTACCACAATTGCATCGCATTACTCCAACGTACCGTATAAATGGGTCTATAAAAGTCAATGACCTCGCATCTTGTTAGGAAAATTGTCCAAAAACTGGGACTCATAACGAGAAAATTAGACTTTTCTGTAGAAGTAGTAGAACTTTTGCGTAATAAGATGTTAGATATTATGACGGTTCTACTTTGAAGCTCGTATATTCTTTTTAAAATGTTCATCTGACATTCGGATTCAACTTTGACAGGTGTACCCAAGTGTTCAACTTGATTGGCTTTTTCTGTTTCATTTTCCTGTGATGTTACTTACATTATTGGAAATTTGGGTAGGTCTCCCAGCCCTGAAAAGTAGCCAAACTGTCCACTGAAACATCGCGAATTCGTGATGTTTGACCTTGCCAGGATTATAAAAAAATTACGATTGCAAATGGGTGGGATACCCTGACGGGTCGACGTAACAATCATGCGAGTTTACCAGAAATGTTACAGTATCATTTTTTTTATTTTAACGCCATCGTTATTACGAGCATAGGTACTACAATTATTTTGAATCAAATCAATAATATTTAAATCACATTGATTATCAAATCCCAACCCTACACAAGCCAGCCAGTCCTGGGGTATCCTTCCGAGGGCTTACCCGGGGCTCCCAACCGTTAGGCTGTAAGGTAGGATACGTGTGGTTTTTAGTCGGTAAGAGTCCAAGCATGGGTCATGACATTCATGTAGCATTTTCCTCACGTTTAAAAAAAACAAAATTAGAAGCGCTCGTGGCCCCGCGGAGACAGTGTTCTGTAAACGATCACTGCAGTAAAGCAACATTTACTGTGGCCGGATATGGATGGGTGACCACCACGTAGACCACTTTGTGACATTTATTTACGAGCGTTTCCGTGCTTCGGAAGGCACGATAAGCCGTTGGTCCCGGTTGTCAGTAAAATGACAGTCGTTAAGCCAAGTTGAAGGCCTTATGGGCGGCTTGAAAAATTTCAACTGTGGGTCGTCACAACCTGCGCCCGGGTCGGCAGCGCGTGTGTAGCACCTCTGGTGTTGCAAACGTCTATAGGCTACGGTTACCAACCTTCCGGTGGGCCGTAAGCTTGTCTGCCACCTAAGTAGTATAAAAAAAAAAAAAAAACCACCAGGTAGTAATTTTGTAACTGCTGTTTATAAACATGACTTGTGCATTTAACGTTAGATGTACGAAATTGTCTACTCGTGACCATGGCTATTGTAATGTTCTGGGGTATAGGGTATCCTTATGAGGGCTTACCCGGGGCTCCCAACCGTAGGCTGTTAGGTAGGATACGCGTGGTTTTAGTCGGTAGGAATCCGGCATAGCATCATCCCTGTAGGTTTTATCTCACGTCAAAACCAAAAAAAAAAGGTTATTGAATGAAATACATGCCAAAACGTCGTGACGTGAGTAAAGTTAGAAAAATGTTTATAAACAGTAAAACAGACTCGAAAACCATCAAGAGATGATTGTCTTATACAAAGGCGTAAAGCGATATCTTCAAATTAGTCAAAACGAAACAATTTGGATCGAACAACTTGGTTGCACCGTAGGATTCGATGGTGACTCGCTTTCTCGTAGTCTTGTATTCTGGAGAAAAAATTTTTGAACCTCTACTGTACAGGTTTTTTCAAAAGGGGTCTTGGAAGGTTTTCGGCAGAGCGTGAGTTTGGTGGCAAGCTGGAAAACGGTGACCACTTTCGTTAGGTATGCTTTTCTGGCAACTATGTGATTTAAAGAATCCTCCGTAATCCTAGGCGCACGTAGACAGTCGCAACGATATTTCGCACAGTGTGCGCCTTTTTTTTTGTTTTACGTGAGGGAAAATCCTCATGAATGTTATGTCGGACTCCTACCGACTAAAAAACCACACGTGTCCTACCTAACAGCCTACGGTTGGGAGCCCCGGGTAAGCCCTCAGAAAGGGCAAAAGTTGAGTGCTATCTATGAATCTTAGACCATATCTCCATTCCTCATGCTACACATGAAACAGAAGAAACGAGTTTTTCACCAGCATAAAAGCGAAGACATACATAGCACAATTTTCCCACTGTCGTACAATCAATGTGTATTTCGGGCTTTTAGTTACATTTTGGACTATCAAAAACCGACCTATTTTCACCAACATTAACAAAATATAACACCGTGTAATAAATTATCAAAAGCATACATCACAGTCGGTTTTATGACTTTTATAGCTCAGAGGCGGCGTGTGTCCATTCAACCGGGTGGTCGTGACAAAAATACGTGCTACATACGAAATAGTTTTATGTAAACGAATTTTAGGGTTGGCTCTTTTGGGAATACCTATTGTAAAAATACACAAATTCGCATAATTTATTATTTTGTCATAGATGTTCAGCAATTTTTTTGAAGTAAAACTTCTTTAGGCGCGATTAAGACATAACTCAGATTTTTATTCCGACGGAAGTAACGCTTACTATTTGAATTTCGAATGAATGATATTAATATAACATTTGATGCCGTCAATAGCAAAGAAGTTTTACTTCAATCGCGCGTAAAGTTTACACGCACACACTTTTTTCAAATTCACACCTTTCCAAGGTATATGATATAGATAGAGCTACCTTTTCGTGCAGCCCACGTTAACTGAATTCTATCAATCGTATATTAAAATAAAGCTATCGGTAATTCGGTACGATAAAAGGTTATTTTACGGCGGGAGTCAAAAACATAAGTTTGACAAGACTCCCACCCGCCCAGATGGACCAACGACCTGAAAAAGTTGCAGGATGGGACTGGATGCGGACTGCGCAGGACTGTGTTGTAAATTGGTAGAGGCCTTTTTTTTTAATAACGTGACGGAACATCCTTCATGGATGCTGTGCCGGACTCCTACCGACTAAAAAACCTCACGTAACGCCCAACAGCCTACGGTTGGGAGCCCCGGGTAAGCCCTCGGAAGGATGTCCCGGGATATTGAGAGAGGCCTACGTCAAGCAGTGGACTGCTATATTACGGTGATTTGATACATTGAACGGGCGTCAATAGGCTGTGGTGGTGTAGATTACAATACTAAAATATAATTTAAATAAAGAAATAAATCCACAAACATTGATCAATCCCAGCACATACATAAACCACAGATCTGGCACACGCTGTCGTTATAAAAACACGCGCACATAGATGCAAGATAGATCTGCGCACGCGTTGTTTATGTTACTGAAGGTATATATTTGAGACTAGCTGACCCCGCAACTTTGTTTACGTCACATAATATGTATGAAAGGAGAGGTATTTCTTCATCAGACTCATCAAGCAGAGTGTGAAACTGCCCTGTTTGCTTAATCATAAAAGAGCTTAAAGATTAAGTCTATTCTAAAACAATTCAGTCCGCGCCGAAGGCGTGGACTGAATTGTTGAAAGTCAACACGCCAGTTTAGATATACCCATTTTTAGATTCATGTCTATGTACGATTCTTTAAAGTGATAAAATAACTTTTTTATTTACAAACCGATTGACATGAACCAAACACATGTTAAGTGGAGCGAACCGCAACGCAATAAAGAAAACCGCATCGCAATCAGTTGAGCGGTTGCTGAGATTAGCGTGCACAAACGTACAGACAAACAGACAAAAATTCTGAAAACCATTGTTTTGGGTTCTATTGCGTCCATAAAGCCCCCGCTATAAACTTTTTTCTTATATATCTTTAATGTACCTGTTACGATTTTATTATATGTATTGATATTGATTGATTGATTGTGGTGGTTAACATCATCTGTGAAAATTTCAGCTCATAAGCTATCAGGGTTCAGTAGATTTCACAGCTTCGTGACGAACAGACTGACAGACAGACGGGCGGACAGCAGAGTCTCTAACAGCATAGTTTTTAATAGTTTTTATCTTCTTCTATCTCAGGCCTACTGGAAGAGACTGGACTGAGTTTCTTGAGGTGTTCTTCTCAGTCTGTAGCAATTCCGAATCCCCAGTAGTCATAAAAATTTTGACAACCCTATATATTTTTTTTTTAAATTTCAAAGGGAATATTTTTTTTTTTGAGATTTCTATTGAAATAAGTAGTGCCTTGGTACTTCACTATCTTTGTTATCTCCATTTCATGTTACTTGTGTGTATGCACATCTATACTAATATTATAAAGAAGTAAAGTTTGTGTGTTTGTTAAATTGTAAGGGGTAATCTCGGGATCTACTGAACCGATTTTAAAAATTCTTTCACCAATAGAAAGCTACGTTATTGTGGAGTGTCATAGGCTATATAGCATCACGCTACAACGAATAGGAGCGGAGCAGTAATAGTAAATGTTTCAAAAACGGGGGATATGTTATTCCTTTTGAGAGCTTCGTTGCGTGTGCTGCGTAAATATTTATAGTTATGTAAAAAATATGTACTACAAAACTGTTTCTCTTAAAAAAGTTCTAAAAAAATTGCGCGATAGTATGTGTCTATCTTTGGGTTGGTACACAGTAACCATTTTAATGGCAATCAATTTTTTTCTACAATAATGCCACGGGATACCTCTTTCATAAACGAAATTGTTCTTAAAAATAATGCAACGGGAATACACGCGACGAGAAACCTTTCTCTCTCTCTCTCTTACGTAGTATTGAATATTAACGACGAGACGCTACGGGAGTAAACGCACCGCGACGGGAGTAAATGCGACGGGAACAGGTAATACTCTCTCTTATGTGGCGCAAACGAAGTTGCGCGGGTCAGCTAGTAGATAAATAAATAAATAAATAGCGTCCCGTTTTTAGCTTTTGGTTACGGAACCCTAAAAACACACGCACACATACAAAAAGATACGTTCACATAGATGCAAGATAGATCTGCGCACGTGCTGTTTATGTTACCGGTTTAGATGCACAAAATCGCTTCAATCGTGTTTATTGATCTAAATCGTATGCAGTTCAAAATTCTTTTAAAAGCCGGCCAAGTGCGAATCGAACTCTCACATGGAGGGTTCCGTACCAATAGCGGCAATAAATCACGTTTGTTGTATGAGAGCCCTCTTTGATTTCTTTTTCTGATTTAAGTACCTATCTATTTGTTGCTATAGCGGCAACAGGAATATATCATCTGTAAAAATTTCAGCTCTCTAGCTATTAAGGTTTTGGGAGTCCAGGGCTGGGGTATCCTTCCGAGGTCTTACCAGGGGCTCCCAATCGTAGGCTGTTAAGTAGGATACGTGTGGTTTTTAGTCAGAAGGAGCCCAGCACAGCATCCCTGAAGGATTTTCCTCACGTAAAAGAAAAGCTTTTTAGGTTCCTGAAATACAGCCTCGTGACGGAGAGACAGACAGACAGACGGACAGTCTCATGAATAGGGTTCCATTTTTACCCCTTGGGTACGGAACCCTAAAAAATGAATAATTATTATGTTTTACGTCAAAGAAAAGTGTGGTGAACGCTTTATATCTAGCTCTTTACAGCCGATGAAAGATTCATAACATGACTTTGAAATAGAGAAAATCCAGATGCTACTTGAAGTTATGTTTGTAAAATGTATGTGTAAGTAATCAATTTCGACTACCTTGCTATTGAAAAATGCTGAATAGATAGATAGGCAGGATAATATATGTTTAGAGTTCCCGTAACCTCTCACTAGCTCAGTGTAATCTATATATATAAAAATCAATGCCACTTTTCGTTGTAATTTTATAACTCAAGAACGGGCTCACCTATCCAAACCAAATTTTAAGGTTTCATTCGGACTATTTAGTAGATGGTTTATGTGAAGTTTGCTCAAAATCGGTCGAGCGGTTCTTCATTTATCACGCAAACGAAGTTGCGCGGGTCAGCTAGTATATTATGAATTTATGATCACTTTGTTGACTGATGACTGATGACTGCCTCTGTGGCGCGGTCGGTAGTGATACCGCCTGCGGCGCTGGAGGTCGTGGGTTTGATTCCCACCGGAGACAAATATTTGTGTGTCCATAAATGTTTGTCTCTAGGGTCTGGGTGTTTCTATGTATAGTATGTATGTATTTAAAAGTATTTAAGTATTAATATCCGTGGTCTGATACCCATAACACAAGCAGGTATATTCCTAGCTTACTTTGGGATCAGATAGCGTTGTGTGAAAAGTCCGTGAATATTTATTTATTTATTTGTTAAGCATCTTACGCTACAGTTAGTCTTAAGATGGGTGATCTTCCCAACCATAGGTTGTTAGCGGGACACGTGAGGTTTTTTAGTCGGTAGGAATTCGGCATAACATCCATCAGGATTTTCCCTCACGTAATAAAAAAAAAAGATGGGTAATCCTTTGTGGAATCTCTATTTACAAGGGTTTCCGTACCTCGAAAGGCACGCTCATCCGTTTTTATTATGACTAAGTATGCAAATTCAATTGAATTTTAATTTCAAAATTCCCAAGTTCAATAGCATATCAACAATATCAAGTGAAAATATCCATACTCAAAACGAAACAAACATCACAGCAATCTTATAAATAAGCATATTGAAAACTTCACTTGTACTGTTCCACAACATTTATTATTGTAAAACCTAACCGGTTTCGCATTTCAACATTCTCAAAGGCTATTTCCTTATTATGATCATAATTACACTTTGAACACATCTTTATATATAAAAATCAATGCCACTTTTCGTTGTAATTTTATAACTCAAGAACGGGCTCACCTATCCAAACCAAGTCTTTAGGCTTTGTTCGGACTATTTAGTAGATGGTTTATGTGAAGTTTGCACAAAATCGGTCGAGCGGTTTTTCATTTATCACGCAAACGAAGTTGCGCGGGTCAGCTAGTAAATTATAAATAAGCCTTTCAGAATTAGACTTGAACAATAAGAACTTAGGAGCAACCCTAACAATTTTACAACATGCATTCCACGAGTAAGGGTGTTTTTCCACCAGAGATGTGCCAGGCTATGCTATGTTGCTATGGATGCGTTTGAAATCGACAATTTCCACCAATCATAATGTCGGTCACACAATTTGACAGTATGCACTATCAAGCCCGTGTGACGACGGGAAAGAGTCAGAATATCGTCACCCCAATTCGTCCCAATTGTAAGGGCCCAAGGGCAAGAGGCGACTAAGGGAAAACTTTCGCTAAACAATCCAATGGGTAGAAAAAAAAACTAGAAATGAATTCCGTGAAGGCCTTCCAGGCGGCTTGAAGATTTTCAACTGTGGGTCGTTACAGTCACAGCCTGCGCCTGTTCATTGCAACACGGCAATAAGCTCACCAACTACGTGAGACATAAAATTATAAGGTAGGATGTGGGCGTATACTGTGCCTCTGACTACCCCTTAGGGGATAAAGGTGTGACTATATGTACTTAGGTATGTATGTAAACTATCAATGTTAATCGTTATGTATAGTCAATTACACAGGTTCATATTATCAAACCCATCCATAGCAACCGTAGTGGAAAATCACCCGAATAAACTTTATACCTCGTATTATTTGAATTTAAAACATAAACTATTCCCCAGGGATGCGTGACGTGTCGCAATTAAGCCTGGCCCACATTACACAGGTGCAGTAGGTAGTACCACAAAATAATAATGTACAGAAGGAAATCTACATTCAAAATGCGCTCGGGCTACGCACACAGCACCGTTCTCCGGATTTCACGAACACGAGGTCAAAGAATTTTCATAGTAAATACGATGCTGGTTTGTACGCGAGTGTGCGTAGCCGATGGTAAGTTTGAAAAAAAATGGCATGTATTTAAATCGATATCTGTTTATTCCCTTTTTCCTAACAAAATATTTCAAAGTTAAACCAAAAATACTGACTTGCACACTAAATAAACCAAATTCATTATACTGTTTAATGGTATTTGCAGAACTGTTTTACTATAGTATTTCTAAAAATTCCATTGTTCAACAAAATTATTGAAACTTTTTTGAAGAAATCTATCGCTTAATTTACTTTTACGTAACATCGTGCATCGTTTATTCTAAGTAGAACCTCAATTTAATCAGTAGCCTCTACAAAAAAATAAAAGTCTAACCTAACCTAACCTATTCCGTTGTAAGATAGTACTATTTCGGCCCGTCCTTCGGCCTTGGGTAGAGAGGGCGCACGGAGCGCCGACGTACCACCTCACCCAGCTCCTCACAGGTCATGGCTGCTTCGCGAAATACCTGTGGGAGGTGGCAGGGGTGGAGTCTAACCCCGTGTGTCACCACTGCCCAAGTGGCGCCGTGGTCTCGGCGGAACACACACTCGCCGAGTGTGCGGCGTGGGACGGGCCGCGGGTCGCCCTCACGGGCCAAATTGGTGTGGATCTGTCGCTGCCGGCCGTGGTGCGAGCCATGGTCGGCAGCCAAGAGTGTTGGGCCGCCGTCACCTCGTTTGCCTGCGAGGTGATGGCGGCCAAAAGAGAGGAGTTGCGGGTGCGGGAGCGTGCTGGTGAGACGCTCCCGCCCCGCCGTCCGGTCCGAGGGCGCCGCATGGCGGCTTTTATGCGCGCCCCGGACTAATTGTCGTACCGGTGGACAGAGGTCGGGGGACCCCGTCCACCGATGATCGTTTGGCTGAAGGCACCTCCCCGTGTTCCGGAGGTGCCTTCAGAGCCGCCCGCTCGGCTGCTCTCCACTTGAGAGCAGTGCGATGCGGGCTTGATTTCTTCAGCACCTTAGGGAGCTCCGGGGGAGTCGTGCATCTGGCTCCCCCGAGGAGAGCCTCAAATTTTACGGGGCAACCCTGCCGGGCCGACGTGAGTACTATTACATAACCTTCGGTCCGGCAAAAGGGTGAGTCGGAACACCGCGGGGTTTAGTGGGTAGGACGGTCCCTGTTTCCGGGACCGGTGAGTCCCACACACCGTCCCAGCTACCCCCGTAGCTGGGATGACGGTGCCTAAATGCATTCCCCGCGTCAACAAAAAAAAAAAAAAAAAAAAGATAGTACTATTTAGAGATTTAGAGTGCAAGTTAGTATTTTTGATATGCAATTTGTATTTCTGTTTCACAAATCATATATTCGATGTACGAACCACATTTTTGATGTGAATTCGATTAAAAAGGTCATCTCGTTCTGAGTAATATTTCAGTTTTTTAAGTAGGACATGTGTAGTTAATCAATTGGTTTTTTTGCACAGCATTTAATTTTCTGGTTTGCATTCAGTAAATTAGTAGAGTCACCTAGTGTGCAGAAAAAATTAACAGAGGTGCATTTAAAAATATTCCCAAAAAAATGTACATAGGTACATACATGAGATTGCGTTCTGTACCTTATTATTTTGTGGTGGTACATTGTAATACTCGTAATTTGTAATTATGATAGGAGGGGAGAGTTACAAATAGGGCGCGCACCTGAATATAGGGAAAAGGAGAATGACCTCCTATCCAGCTGGCATGGGGTTCAGGGATTTCCTTTTGAGGGTATGAAAAATACTATCTAACCTAGGTGAATTGTAAATTGAGCTTGTAATAATCTTGTGATATGGAATCTAGTCAGCTGGTGAACAAACCTATGCCTATTGGCATCCCTCTCGATATCATTTCCAAATTCTTAGGGAATAGTGCTCATATTATAATGATTACACACTGAAACGTGTTGTTTTCTTACGTGTGGAAATCTTCATGGATGTCGGTCTCCTACCGACTAACAGTAGGCGCACACTGGGCGACAGTCACGGCGACTTGTCGCCCAGTGTGCGCCTTCATCGGGCGACTTGTCACCGCGACATGTCGCCGGCGTCGGCCACAAGTCGTGGCGACAGACGTAGTGCAAAGTGCTGGCTTTCGGCGACTGTCACCGTGTCTCCCCTAGCTTATCGCGGCGGCATGTCGCTCAGTGTGCAGAGCTTACAACAAAATGTATGTATTTTGGCGGCCGCAGCCTGCCGCCGCGATATGTCGCTCAGTGTGCGCCTGCTGTTAAACCACAAGGCGCACTCGCACTTCCATCTGTCTGCGGTTGGGAGTCTCGGGTACGGCCTCTAAAGGATTACCCCCAGAGCTCGTGATACACGCTGAAATGTGTACTGCTTCCGATCTTAATTTAAACTTACGACAGAGACACATGCGTGAAATGTAAAAATTGTAACGGAAGAAGTTTTTCTAAGTTTATCTATTGAAGTAGCCGAGAACTATTCAAAACACATAATTAGTCGGGCCGCTGCACAATCATTAGAGCAAGCAAAGATGTACCGAAATAACACAAGGAAAGGGGAGAGAAAGGAAATATTAACACTTCACAAAATGAAAAGAAACTTGTATTTTTTAAAGGCGTGCACTTAATTTAATGAATGAGGAGAGTTGATGTAATAGGAATCAGGGCGTACATGGGACTCCCGACCGTAAGCCAATGGTACGGCATCCTCTGGTTTTAGACAGCAGAAGTGTGGCATAGCATATATTGGGATTTGGGTGTAACAAAATTGACTCTCCAAATTTCGTCACGTGACGTGGCATCAGTCAAGAAACATTACAAAAAATAAAGAAAAAAATTACATGAATACTTTAACCGTAAATCCGTTTTAAAGGTCCTATAAATTTTCATTTTCACCCTTTCTATCGCTACTGAGCGGCAGTAGAAAGCGACAACGACATCCAGACGGGTGCTCCGTGTTTGTTTTGCCACGGCGACCATGTTACCTCGAATTGCCGCGGTAAAAAACGAATTCTTAATGTGCGACAAAAAAAAAATTAAAAAAAATGAAAAAATTAACCCCCCTTTTTTATTAAATATTTGTATTTGATTTCCGATGCCAAGTCATCTCATGAAATTTGGAGAGGTAATTTTGATACACCCAGTATACTTCCGATAGCATTTTATGGGTGTGGTAGCGATTTTTTTATAGGTGGCAGACAGGCATACGACCCATTTGGTGCAAAATTGCACACATGTTTAGCATAACGACAGCCAAATACAGAAAATGATAGTGTTTTGTGATTTTTTATCGGAAATAACAAATAGTCCAGATTATTAGCGGCACAGAAGCTAGAATGGCACATGTAAAACAGTCCAATTTAACTGCGATCCGACATTTCACTACCAATGTAAACTCACTCCTAATCCTGACATCATTTCTTTTCAATCTTGATGTTTTGATATTTTACTTAGTAATTTCAAAAATTTCTTTTTAGAAAAGCTTATAAACGTGAATTCAGCCTTACTCTCCATAGTAAATTGGTTTCAGTACATACTTCAGCGTTTCCTCTCCAGGGTATGTCATAAAGTTTCTCTTTGGCCTCAATGCTGTTTGTGACTTTGTATTTCATCGTACCGTGCGAATTGTAAAGCGCCGCAGGGGAAAGTGCTGGTTTTAATTAATAAGTGGTCTCCTTTTGCCGCATTTACTTTTTTTGTGAGCGTTAGTTGGAAGCATTTCTATGGTTCTACGGAGACTAATTTATATTATTAGTAGCGGTACTCGGGATTCAATACTTTTATTCTAACGATGACCATATTCGTTGGAGTATTGGGGTCCATTACGATGTTTGCGCCCCTATCGGAAAGTTTTGTCTTTGTGTTTATTTTAACGTGGCAGACCAGCATAAGGCCCAACTGATGGAAAGTGTTTAGTAGAAAGCCTATAGGCGTTTGCAACACCAGAGCAGCTACAAACGCCCTGCCAACCCAGGCACAGGTTGTTATCGTCAATTGTTACTTGGGTTACGTTGGTCTAGACAGTCAGTAACAGGAAATCGGCTATACCTACATATATAAATGTAGGTTCGACTTTAGAACCTACATTTATACATTGTATAGCCGATTTCCAAGCCATTGTTTAGACAAAACATGGATGCAATTTGGAGATAATCTCATATCTGTGTAGGCGATTCATCATTCGTTCTGGTGATAAGGTGTGAAATCTGTGTCGGTTGCATACTTGATTAAGATAAGATTGAAGATCGCATAATACATTTGAAATGGCTAGCCCCATTAACAGTACTGAGAGAGATATTCTGGGATCTCTTCTCGTTTTTTTTCTTGCTTTACGTGTGGTAATCCTCATGGATGTTATGCCGGACTTCTACCGACTAAAACCACACGATGCACTACCATCTACCTATGGCCTGGAGCACCGGGTATGCCCTCGGAGAAGGAGAAGTCCAGGGCTCCCGGCATTTTCTATAACATATTTCCAATGTGCTTTTAGTTATAATATTTGATTAGAAAAGCGTGGGGCGCTGGAACAGGAAAGACTTTCCTGGCGGAAGCTGCATGATGTCTTGTCAGATAAAGGATAAGGTCACATTTATAAAAGCGTGTTTTTCTCGTGTTTTTAAACTATTAATTTACACTGTCACGCTTTTATATATCTATTGTGACATTTACTATTATTAATATCATTTTAAATTTTGGAAATGTATTAACGATGATAGGCTTTAATTAAAATACATAACATACTTCCTTGAAAAGTAAAGTCGTTAATCACGCCTATGCATTTTCAACACCCACTTTTGCCAGTTTTTCGTGACGCCCGCGTAATAGGAGCAAACCCATTACCGTTTTTTAAACCATTTATTTATTTTATACTTTTTAGTCACAACATTTATACCTTAACTAGATGTGCCCTGCGGCTTCATCCGCGTAGAAGTCGTTATCGCATAAAATCATTACTCTACTTTCGCGCAGTCAGTCAAAAAGCATGTCCTTCTCTTAAACTCAAACTATCTTTATAACAAATTTTATCAAAATCGGTTTAGTGGTTTAGGCATGAAAACATAACAGACAGACAGACAGAGTTACTTTCGCATTTATAATATTAGTAGGGATTTCTGTATTACATGGTGTTTAGTCTGAGTTTGACTAATGTGAAAATATTTCATTATTACGCTAATACATATACATTTTCTGCAGGTACCTATGTCAATATTTACACTCAATAATTACACTTAATATTAGCTTCAATATATAACAGGTTTGTTATAACCTTAAACCCTAATCGTGGTCTAAGCTCATTACACGACTTTTTTAACAAATCCAAACACAACTATGATACGATATTTAATCATGAAGTTACAGTTCATATCTTACGACTTCATCATCAGATCAGTTTGACAGCACCATATTATTGTATTGTTATCAGAACTACAAACATCTGCCAATTTTCATGACGCTACGATCCTCGGAAGATGCTTAAATTAGTTACCTGAGATTCCATTGCATAGTTTTACGAGTCAATTAAAAAAAGGTTTGTTATAACCTTGAAACCTAAGCCTGGTCAAAGTTCATTACAAGACTTTTCTGACGAATCCAAAAACAGATATAATACGATATTCCATCACGAAGTTCCAGTGCATATCTTCCGGCTCCATCATCAGATCAGTTCGACAGTACCAATTTATTGTATTGTCGTCAGAACTACATACAGCTGCCAATTTTCATGACGCTACGATCCTTGGAAGCTTGTTAAATTAGCTACCTTAGATTCCACTTTTTCCATCTAAGTTTCAGTGCCTATCTTCTAGCTCCATCATCATATCAGTTTGACAGTACCATATTATTGTATTGTCGTCAGAACTCCATACAGCTGCCAATTTTCATGACCCTACAATCCTTGAAAGCTGGTTAAATTAGCTACCTTAGATTCCACTTGTTTTCTGTGCATATCTTCCGGCTCCATCATCATATCAGTTTGACAGTACCATATTATTGTATTGTCATCAGAACTACATACATCTGCCAATTTTCATGACGCTACAATCCTTGGAAGATGGTTAAATTAGTATCCTTAGATTCCACTTTTTCCATCGAAGTTTCAGTGCCTATCTTTCGGCTCCATCATCATATCAGTATGACAGTACCATATTATTGTATTGTCATCAGAACTACATACATCTGCCAATTTTCATGACCCTACGATCCTTGGAAGCTGGTTAAATTAGCTACCTTAGATTCCACTTGTTTTCTGTGCCTATCGTTCGGCTCCATCACCATATCAGTTTGACAGTACCATATTATTGTATTGTCATCAGAACTACATACATCTGCCAATTATCATGACGCTACGATCCTTGGAAGATGGTTAAATTAGTATCCTTAGATTCCATTACATTGTTAGTTACATACACGACGACCTAATAAAAGCTTATTAAAAATGAAGAAGCGCTCGTGGCCCCGCGGACTCAGTGTTCTGTAAACGATCACTGCAGTAAGCAACTTTCACTATGGCCGGTCCATGGATGGGTGACCATCCATGTTCCCGTGCTTCGGAATGCACGTTAAGCCGTTGGTCCCGGTTGCCAGTAAAATGGCAGTCGTTAAGCTAAGTTGAAGGCTTTATTTCAACAACAGGCAGTCACAACCTGCGCCTGTCCATTTAAACACGGCAATATGGCTCACCACACCACCTATTACGTGGGACAAATTATACAAAGATGAAATGTGGGCATATGGTATGTCTCTGCTTGCCCCTTCGGGGATAAAGGTGTGACCATATGTATGTATAAATAAAATATCAATGGGATGTGGGCTCAGTTGACCATGAAGGGGAAAAATGTGACCAGATGACAAAAGAAAATTTGGACATCTGAAAATGGCACTACGTTCGGTCGGTCATTGATCAGATAAGTCATATCAATTTATTAGACACAATACACTCAACAACTGTTCCATCACTTAGCTATCAACAATGTGTAATATTTTTTCAATAAAAATAAACATGTCTGCCAATTAAGAGAATAATTTTGATCGCTGATCTCATAGAGTACGTTGATAGAGATTCATTATTGACCTTCATTTGCTGAGATGACTTTACAGCATCTAGTATTTACGACTGCCGTTTGACCTATCAACCCTAGTCAGGCGCCACAAGCTCGTCCAGATCCAACAAACCTATCTAATTGGATGAATAAAAAAATGCAAATAAACATAAACGTAAGAGCAGTGATAAATGTCTTGGTGTCCAGTTTTTCATGATTTCATCACCTCTCTCTCGCAATGAACAGGGTGTTCACACTCGTACTTTGTACTGGGACATCCTTCCGAAGGATTACACTGGGCTCCCTGGCCATAGAAGTGACATAAGGGATTCAAACGTTACAAAATTTCCGATGACGGGCTTTCTTTCGCGTATGCATGGATTGTGGAATGAACTCTCAACCTCGATTTTCCCGATCGTCTATGCCTCTATGGTATCGGCTTCTCCAAAAGGGTTTTAGAAGGTTTTTGCAGGATTGTCAGCGTAAGTGCCAGCACCACTGGTGTTGGAAACTGTGTGAGTCTGTGTAACCACTGTAATCATGTGGGCCGTCTCTACCTATATGACACTTTAGTGGTATACAAAAAATAAGATTAAAGATAAAATGAGGGATTCCAGATAGTTCCAAAAGTCATCTGATATACTATAACTATAACCTTCTGCAACGAATCGTGTGAACGTCGGGATTGCGTCTCACGAGCTCTGAGATAATAATTGAGCTATAAAGTTCATTTTGCAAGACGGAGGGGACAGACAGTGTTCCCTAAATAGATTATAGACAATTTCGTTGAGGAAACAGTGGCATTGTGTGAGGGTAAAGTGCCTTGGGGCATGCAAATGTACAATATTTTTTCCGTAACGTGTTATGACGGAATAAAAATGACAAAAAAAGAGGAATTTTGAGATAGATTTATATGAAGGGCGATTTAAAAGGTTGTTTTTTCGTCGAACCATGGAATCATGGAACGCTCTGCCGGGTTTACGCTCTCACCGACGACGTTAAATACCGAGACTACCATCACAAATTAGTTAGGTAGTACAGATGGAAACCTACATACTAAATTCGCTAAGGCTACGTAGTAACTGAGCATTTTCACTAAAATGTATACTCCCCTGTTTTTCAGCTGTCCCCCGAAATTAAGGTGTAATGGTCACACAACTGAGGTCACATGTGGGTATCTTATGGTATGAAAATCAAGTTATAAAAATAATTACGATACTTATTCATCTAAATGAATGGGTAACGTAAAAATAATAACATTATCAAATTAATTTAATAAAAACTACGGCTTAAATAGTCAGAAACAAGCTAAAATAAGGTCACATACCTGAGATGAAAAATTTTTCACTGATATTGCCGGTACAAACACGAACTTTCGCGAACACTTTTTTGAACACCACTGACAATTCCCGCTTTCTTGTGAAATGTCAACCTAATGGTGTTGCCAATACAGCAAAAAAAATCTACTGTTTCCATATAATTTTATAGAAATATCGGGTCACAAAACTGAATGTTCCGGGAAGTTTAATATTTTAGACTCAAAATCATTTACATTTTATTTCAAAATTTACTATGGTGTGTTATAGTTTCTGTTTACGTCCTTATGCATAATTAATTCTACCATGATAAAAATAAAAAAAAAAACATACCGTTCTCTATGAAAATATAAAATAATGTAAATTTTTGTGCGGGAGATTAGGGAAGGGACAGTTAAAAATTACTCTTTTCTCAATAATAAAAAGTGTTAAATTTAAATCTCACAGTATTTATTAATAAGCTTTTATTAGGACGTCGTGTATGTAACTAACAATGTAATGGAATCTAAGGATACTAATTTAACCATCTTCCAAGGATCGTAGCGTCATGAAAATTGGCAAGTGTATGTAGTTCTGATGACAATATAATAATATGGTACTGTCAAACTGATATGATGATGGAGTCGGAAGATAGGCACAGAAAACAAGTGGAATCTAAGGTAGCTAATTTAACCAGCTTCCAAGGATCGTAGGGTCATGAAAATTGGCAGTTGTATGTAGTTCTGATGACAATACAATAATATGGTACTGTCTAACTGATATGATGATGGAGCCGGAAGATAGGCACTGAAACTTCGATGGAAAAAGTGGAATCTAAGGATACTAATTTAACCATCTTCCAAGGATTGTAGTGTCATGAAAATTGGCATATGTATGTAGTTCTGATGACAATACAATAATATGGTACTGTCAAACTGATATGATGATGGAGCCGGAAGATAGGCACAGAAAACAAGTGGAATCTAAGGTAGCTAATTTAACCAGCTTCCAAGGATCGTAGGGTCATGAAAATTGGCAGCTTTATGTAGTTCTGATGACAATACAATAATATAGTACGGTCAAACTGTTAAGATGATGGAGCCGGAAGATAGGCACTGAAACTTCGATGGAAAAAGTGGAATCTAAGGTAGCTAATTTAACAAGCTTTCAAGGATCGTAACGTCATGAAAATTGGCAGCTGTATGTAGTTCTGATGACAATACAATAATATGGTACTGTCGAACTGATCTGATGATGGAGCCGGAAGATATGCACTGGAACTTCATGATGGAATATCGTATTATATCTGTTTTTGGATTCGTCAGAAAAGTCTTGTAATGAACTTTGACCAGGCTTAGGTTTCAAGGTTATAACAAACCTTTTTTTAATTGACTTGTAAAACTATGCAATGGAATCTCAGGTAACTAATTTAAGCATCTTCCAAGGATCGTAGCGTCATGAAAATTGGCAGATGTTTGTAGTTCTGATAACAATACAATAATATGGTGCTGTCAAACTGATCTGATGATGGAGTCGTAAGATATGAACTGTAACTTCATGATTGAACATCGTATCATAGCTGTGTTTGGATTTGTTAGAAAAATCGTGTAATGAGCTTAGACCACGATTAGGGTTTAAGGTTATAACAAACCTGTTATATATTGAAGTTAATATTGAGTGTAAATATTGACGTAGGTACCTGCAGAAAATGTATAGGTATGTATTAGAGTAATAATGAAATATTTTCACATTAGTCGAACTCAGACAAGACACCATGTAATACAGAAATCCCTACTAATATTATAAATGCGAAAGTAACTCTGTCTGTCTGTCTGTTACGTTTTCATGCCTAAACACTAAACCAATTTTGATGAAATTTGTTATAAAGATAGTTTGAGTTTAAGAGAAGGACATAGGTTACTTTTTAACTGACTGCGGAAAGGAGGGTAATGATTTTATGCGATAACGACTTCTACGCGGATGAAGCCGCAGGGAACAGCTAGTTAAGGTATAAATGTTGTGACTAAAAAGTATAAAATAAATAAATGGTTTAAAAACCCTAGAAAAATACGCTTTTATAATGCACGAAAAAACCCAAAAATAAATTATGGATCGTTCAAGTTGCCTCTATTTCTGGGCTGAAGTGTAAACTATGTGCTTTTAGTTATAATATTTGATTGTAAAAGCGTGGGGCGCTTGAACAAGAAAGACTTTTTTGTAAGTAAATTCCTATTAATACTAATCCTTTAATAGTAAAAATCCTGGCGAAAGCTGCATGAGGTCGCACAAGAGCATAACGTACAGGCAATTAAGTAGATACATGAGGGGAATACGTTAACAGTGGCAAAATGTAGAGTTCTTGTTCGAGAACGAGATATCTTTGGGTACCTTTGATAACCCGCTTGGGGACATATGCGTTTGTATTCTTATTACATGATTACTACATATTGTACTCAATATCTCGGAATGCCGAAACTTTAAAGACCTACCTATGAATTATCTAATAGAGATCCGTAACGGTAATAGGTTTGCTCCTATTACGCGGGCGTCACGAAAAACTGGCAAAAGTGGGTGTTTAAAATGCGTAGACGTGATTAACTACTTTACTTTTCAAGTAAGTATGTTATGTATTTCAATTAAAGCCTATCATCGTTAATACATTTCCGAAATTTAAAATGATATTAATAATAGTAAAAGTCACAATAGATATATTAAAGCGTGACCGTGTAAATTAATAGTTTAAAAACACGAGAAAAACACGCTTTTATAAATGTGACCTTATCCTTAATCTGACAAGACTTCATGCAGCTTCCGCCAGGAAAGTCTTTCCTGTTCCAGCGCCCCACGCTTTTACAATCAAATATTATAACTAAAAGCACATAGTTTACACTTCAGCCCAGAAATAGAGGCAACTTGAACGATCCATAATTTATTTTTGGGTTTTTTCGTGCATTATAAAAGCGTATTTCTCTAGGGTTTTTTAAACCATTTATTTTATTAAATATTGTTCTCTCAACATGATAAATAATGAACAAGTAATTCACTCAGCAGTTAAAAGTAAATAATTAGATATAACCATGTCTTAAATTTTAACCTTAATTTCGGGGGACAGCTGAAAAACAGGAGAGTATACATTTTTGTGAAAATGCTCAACTATTTAGTAATCTGTGCTGAGGCTAAGCACACATAGACACCGCTCACAGAGTTCACAGACACGACGTCAAGAGTATCTTCCAATCTAATTTTTTTTTCATAGTATATTTCGATACTGATTTGTGCTCGAGTTTGCGTAGCAGAGGGTAGGTGTGAAAAAAACCGGCCAAGTGCGAGTTGGACTCGCCCATGAAGGGTTTCGGAGCAGCAAGTAACATAATATAAAAGTTCTTATAGTTCGTTGTAACTTTGATTGATGTTTTAACACGTTCGCAGTGGTAGTGATTTTTCTAACCGAAAATTGCGGTTTACGATGTATTAAAAAAAACTACCAGCTCTATCTCGTTCAAACCAATTTTCGTTGGTAGTTTTTATGACAATGTACATCATATATTCTTTTTAGATTTATCATTCCCTTAGGTTAGAAGTTAGAGGGGGGGGGGACACATTTTTCCACTTTAGAAGTGTGTCTCGCGCAAACTATTCACTTTAGAAAAAAATGACGTTAGAAACCTCAATAGTATTTTGAAGACCTATCTATAAATAACACACGTATGGGTTTGATGAAAAAAAAAATAGTTACCAAGTTTCAATAGCATAGGCCTTATAGTTTCGGAGAAAAATGGCTGTGACACACGGACGGACGGACAGACGAGACAGACAGACAGACATGACGAATTTATAAGGGTTCCGTTTTTGCCATTTGGCTACGAAACCCTAAAAAAGGGCATACATGAGGTTTCCATCTGTACTATCTCTTATTTGTGCTACCATACCAGCTGGCCCGTCTCTTTATTCACATAATCTATATCACGTTTTGTCATCGAATGAAGCGTAATATTAACGTCATGCGACTGTTATTGTCAGGGTGTAATCTTTAAGGAGCCAATTGTATCTAGACAGTCCCTCCCCGCACCCTACCAATATTTAGTAATTACGTTCTCATCATGAGTTCTCATAGCGGAGTTTACGAAAGCGTAAAGGTTGTATTGTCTTTGGCCAGTGCACATGTTTCCCTCCTCTTACCAACCCAGCGTGACGCCTCAAGGCTCGTTAACTTGAAGACCACTATTCTGAAGTGAATGAGTGGCCCCCAATAGAACTGGGAATAACGCTTGGGTAATGATGCTAAGATCTGTTAGCGAAGTAACAAAAGAAAGACGGCAATAATAAAGAATAACGATGTCTATTGTTCGCATAACATAAAGATATTAAAATAATGTCCTTTTAGAAGCTTTGAAATTCTTAACATTTTTGCCATAAAATTAAATCGTTGAACTTTGTTAATGGATATCGGAAAGGTCAATTAAGGAAGCTTTTTTGGGATCAGCGTTTTCAAGTTACGAACTTCTAAATTAACTTCTATTTAGTTTCATCAAAACATTTCGAAATTCGATGTTCCGTTCACATAACAGTGATGTAATTGTACTAGTAAGTAATGAGATACTTAGTTTGTATGTTTTCCTATAAAGAGGACTTTTCTTTAGTGAAAATTCACTATGTGGACCGCATTGCATCGCGATCTGGGGTCCTAAGCGGATTTGCAACACAAAGCAGTTCTTGCATTTGAGCATGGTCAGCAGTAAAATCCGTAGAGTCAGATTTTCTCAGTCCTAAGATGGGCGATATCATTCCGCTGCGTAATGACCGGCAATGTTAAGAGTGTTTACGAGTAATGAGTTTGAGTTAATCAGCCCCGTGACTACTTATTAGGTGGGTTCAGCACTTCCTCGATACTCTATACTGCAAATCTTGGATTCTTCTTCAACATCAGTTTACAATATACCATTGAATTGATAACCTTTATGATACTCCTGCAGATATTTTTACGTGCAAAATCCTCTGTAAAAGCCTCGGCCTCGGGTAACTCATTGGAAGAAATTCCTAGGATTTCCGGCCTACTTTGGCTACCACTGCGGCCTCCTCTAGGAGTTCTTGTGTTATCGCGTTTCTTTATGAGTTGGCTCTGTTATTTCGCTTTTCGCAGGCATGAAACTAGGTTGGTAAATTTCGCATTGCAAATCAAAATATTATAAGTAGACTATTAAATTCACCCACTAATATTTAGCGCGCCATTATTCGTGGAATCGCAAATGGAACACTCCGTTCACAACAGGCGTTCACCTACGTGCAGTTCTGGCTTTTCACTGCGATTATAAATCCGCCTACGTCGCGGTTATAGCAATTTCCTGCCCTGATTGTTCGCTCAAACAGTTTATTGTGAAAGCATATGTAATGACGTTTATGGTTTCCGATGCAGTGATAGTATGTAAATTTGTGTAGTTTATGTCAAATTGTTATACTAAGTTGTATTTTACTTTAATATACATAATAGCTTTCCACCCACCGCTTTCCTTTTCCACATAGCTTGTGAGTTCCAGCCTTGCAGCTAAAACCTAATAAATTCTAAATGGTTGCTACTTGCCAAACATATAGGCTATACCTATTTATGAAAATACGGTAAATGGTTCCAAAGTTTATTAGAATTATGTAAACGATCATTGCATTCTCATACTACAGCCGATCAAAGAGATGGGTGGTCGTTTGCTCTTCGAAAGGCGCGCAAAACCATGCAGCAACGGTTGCCAGTCGTTGCCGTCAAGCAGTATTACAAATCTATGAGCGGCTTAAAAAGCATTAAGGAGCAGGTTGACAAAGTCTTCAGTGTCAGTAATTGGACAGCAAAGCAGCAAACCGCAATTCAACTTTGTTTTCGGCGTCGTGATCTACCCTTTTTTATCGTGAGGAAAATCTTACATGGATGCTATGCCGGACTCTTGCCGACTAAAACCACACGTATCCTACCTAACAGCCTACGGTTGGGAGCCCCGGGTAAGATCTCGGAAGGATACCCCAGTACTCCGAACAGACCGACAGCTACCACTGCGACCTCGCGTTAGATTACACCCTAGGGAGAGACCGATGTTGGTCAAAGTCTGTGTCGGGAGCCCTAAGGTTATCCTTCAGAGGGCGTACCCGGTACGGGTACGCCCTCGGAAGGATTTAGGACCCAGCCATTGGCAGATGAAGGGGCACCGGGTGGTTTTAGTCGGTAGGAGTCCGGCATAGCATCTATGTGGATTTCCACACGTTAAAAATCTGTTTGTCAGCACGATCAGCATGAATTTGAGGGATTTGAACTTTGATCGTGTGCCTTTACGCAATTTCACTATCGCTACCGTATATTTCTCAAGACTTACTAGACAAGACCTAGACCACACATCATGTAGGTAACTATGTATTTCACTTTCTCAACTGATTATAAATCCATTACAGTACATTTCCTACGTGATCCGAATCGAAATGAAATACTCAGCGATGTAAACCAAACCGTCTGGAATCTGATTGCTCAAAACTCACTTTTGCACCTAAATAAATAAAGTCTAAATTCAATATTCTTGTCAGCAGTCACAGTAATGTCGGCATCGTAGTGATGCGAACGTGATTCGAATGTTGATTTCGATAATTTGATGTTCCATGTTGATGACATGACACGTACAATGTCAAGAGTACAATGTGTTGTATAAATACCTCCTAAATTTGGCACAATACGGTAATTTACTATTTATATATCTGTGGTATGTAAATACGAAGACGTTATTTTGATTGGGTGGGGTTTTTGCTTAGAGAAAGTGATATATTATTTCTAAAATTCGAGTGTTAAAAGTTAAAATGATGGAGATTCAATACAAATATTTATTTTTTAATAAGCTTTATGTGTCCCATGAGTGCCCATGTCTAAATTACAGTACTCACAATGTCCTCAACTGCATTTTAATGAAAATCGACGTCTTCCCAACGGCTTTCTAATATTTAACTCTTACCGTACTGATAAATTGTTATTTTTACCTGTAACAAAAAGTTTATTATCAGTAGGTACATAATGCAAACAAATGCAAATTATATAACATAGCCACTATTAAGGCTGTAGAAAATTCTGTCTTTAGGAAGGCTGTTAGGAAAGGCGAAAAACTTTGTGCAAACCAAACCATATCCGAGATAATGTAGAGGACATGTCTCTTTTTTTTAGGCACTTGTCCTTTCAATATCTATGGCATAAGGTTTCTATTTTTATTTCTTTTTGATACGTGGTTGAATGCATTTAAACACATAAATAATGTTTTATTTTTGGTTCTTAATTTAAAAAGTTATACTTTCTCGATACCTAAGATGTAACAAGCACACCACTATCGTTCCATAAGGGCGTAGGTCGTTCATTGTGAAATCCGGCTTATATCACAGGCACGACCGGGTCTTTATTAAGATACCTTTGAAAAATGCTAAATATTTATTCTATGGTATTCATAAAAGACCTTATAAAGGGGTCGGATTGAAAAGGATTGACATGTCTGACGAGGTCCCTGTTTATGATAAACTAGCAGATGCGCGCGGCTTCGTCCGCGTGTAATTTGTTTCCCGTTCCCGCTTCCCGTGGGAACATTTTCCCGGGATAAAAAGTAGCCTATATGTTATTCCAGACTATACTCTATCCTTGTACCAAATTTCAGTCAGATCCGTTCAGCCGTTAGAGCGTGTTGAGTAACAAACATCCAAACATCCAAACATCTTCACAAACTTTCACATTTATAATATTAGTAGGATTGAGATTGAGAATTAGAGGGCGACTTTGATCATGACGTTTTATGCGCATATTGGTCATGAACTTGTCAACCACTTATTGGAATAAATAATATTATCTAAGTATCTATACTAAAACATTGGTTTTACATCAAAGTCTTGTGTCGAGGTTGCAAAAGGTGACCTGATTGTTGTATTATAAAATAATCAGGTTATATTCTGAAACATAGTGGTAGTACTTATATCACTTCTCTACACGAAGCAGAAGGCCTGCATAGAAAAACATGGCTCTCTAGTTAACTCGTTCTGAGCTCTTCTGATATACCTACAGAGATAAAGAGACTTACAGTACAATGAATTGAGCAGCTGTTTATCCTGGCTGCCAGAAAGAAAGAAAGAAATTTGGCTTCACGTAGTTCACGTGGTAGACCACGTGAAGCCAAATTAAAGATCATTATGGGCGGCCTGAAAATTTTCAACCATAGGGTCCTAAGGTATCCGCAATCTGCCCTTATCCATTTCAACAAGGCATTAGGCATATAAGCCCCGCAAGTTGATTTTGCGCTTCTCGGCCATCTTGGTGACCACTTGGTGACGTATGTCCGTCGAGCAGTCAGTACTATAAAAAGTACTGTACGTAGCTTCGCGAGGCTAGCGCGCTTGCGCTACGTCACGATGACGTCACTCAGCTGTCATTATGACAAGGTTCCAGCGCATTACCAACTTGCGGGGCTTATACCACCGATTACGTGGGACCAATTACAATGACTGCCTCTGTGGCGCGGTCGGTAGTGATACCCCCTGCGGCGCTGGTGGTCTTGGGTTTGATTCCCACCGGAGACAAATATTTGTGTGACCCATAAATGTTTGTCTCAAGAGTCTGCGTGTTTCTATGTTTAATATGTATGTATTTAAAAAAGTATATAATAAGTATTAATATCCATGGTCTGATACCCATAACACAAGCAAGTTATTCCTAGCTTACTTTGGGATCATATAGCGTTGTGTGAAATGTCCGTGAATAAAAAATAATAAAAAAGTACGACGTGTGAAATGTAGGCTTATAGTATGCCTACCTTTTCAGGGAAAAAAAAGCATGCTAATAATGGCGATATGCACCCACTCGTTCCACAAAATGAGATTACTCTGGTGACGAGCAAAACGCCTACGATGAAATGTCTAAATATAATATTGTACAGGCGTTGTTGAGTATAATTGGGTAAATTGGACACCTACGCGGAATGCTGCGACATATGAAGCAAAACTTGAAAACGTCAACTATATTGGTAAGGTTTTCTTACTATACCTAAGCTTGATTTAACTATGACATTGTCAGATACAAGTAGTTCTGTTCTGACACTTGATTTTATACTCTTTTAATCCTCGAAATAAAAAACAGGGTTTGACTTATATTCCCAAAAACGTTGATGCTGAATTATTAGTCCGAAAGCGAATCCAAACTCCTGAACCAATTAGGCTAAACTAAAAGAGCTAAAAGAGTATTAAGTTATTTGCAATTTACCAAGGGGTTCCATCCCATTAGCATCCATATTGATTGATTTGAAACGTCCGTTGAGCGTTGTAACTTTCAATTCAATAACCGTATTTTTTTTTGTACGACTGCCTCTGTGGCGCAGTCGGTAGTGATACCGCCTGCGGCGCTGGAGGTCGTGGGTTCGATTCCCACCGGAAGACAAATATTTGTGTGACCCATAAATGTTTGTCTCAACGAGTCTGGGTGTTTCTATGTATAATATGTATGTATATAAAAAGTATATAATTATTAATATCCGTGGTCTGATACCCATAATACAAGCAGGTTATTCCTAGTTTACTTTGGGATCAGATAGCGTTGTGTGAGATGTCCATGAATATTTATATCTATTTATTTACCTTACTATTTGTTTAAACCAACACGAATGTCGTGTATCCTAATAACATTTGTCATGATATATCTGCATAATCGAAACAGTAAGAGTATTTCAATAACATTATGAAAGTACAGTGGGCCCAAACGACCCACTTTCGATTTCTCACCCGCACGCGTCAGATGTGACCTTGACTCGCCCGACGCCCACGGTTCGACTAACTTGATCGTATTATCTTTATTGATCGCTTTGACATTACACGATTGGCGTTTATGTTGCTATTGTTTCGCTCTGCTATGGCAATAAAGTCAATAAACAATCTGAAGTTCTGAAGTGGGTTTGAATTGCCGTGTCTGTTTGGATTTCGGGATGTTAAGGCAATCGTGAAGGAGTATCGTGCGGTTTCGTTAACTTCATTGGAGGAGTGAGGCTGTCGGAGCTGCCACACGTATAAAAAATTGGGGGAAAAGAAATGCTTGAAAATAGTTTTTTCGACTAGGTAGATTAGATACCACAGATACATTCAATATCTTCAAGAAATGTTCAGTCCTTAATGCTTTTCAACAGTAACCTTAATTTTCTCGACCTTTCGCAAGTTCTTCGATTCCCAGTTTAGAACGGCTCGGATGTAGTCACTTTGAAGAGTTAGGTACTAATGAAAAGACAAAATTATTTTAAACCAGTAGCGCGAGAAAAGCTATAACGGTATGCTCCATTTGAATTTATGTAACAACACACCTTATTAAGTTACATCGTTAAATGACAAATTGAACAATGATAGAGCTCATTAGTATCCAAGAAAGTATTACACACTCTCAAGGAAGGATGATAATGAATAAATAAACGTTAGTAAGAGTACTACAAATCAATGTTACTTTCGTTCCCTTTTCGGTACGTTTTATTTACCTTCTTCGCCTTTTCTACTTCAATTAATCCATATTCTACAAAATTGACTGGACATTTCTCACTAGTGACTCTCACTGATAAACGCTTAGAACACATTACCACAGTATATATATGTTACTAGCTGACCCGCGCAACTTCGTTTGCGTGATAAATGAAGAACCGCTCGACCGATTTCGTGCAAACTTCACTTAAACCATCTACTAAATAGTTCGAACAAACCCTCAACATTTGGTTTGGATAGGTGAGCCCGTTCTTGAGTTATAAAATTACAACGAAAAGTGGCATTGATTTTTATATACTACTAGCTGACCCGCGCAACGTCGTTTGCGTAAATGAAGAACAGCTCCACCGATTTTGTGCTAACTTCACATAAACCATCTACGAAATAGTCCGAACAAAGCCCAAACATTTGGTTTGTATAGGTGAGCCCGTTCTTGAGTTATAAAATTACAACGAAAAGTGGCATTGATTTTTATAAATATAGACTAGCTGACCCGCGCAACTTCGTTTGCGTGATAAATGAAGAACCGCTCGACCGATTTTGTGCAAACTTCACATAAACCATCTACTAAATAGTCCGAACAAAGCCTAAACATTTGGTTTGGATAGGTGAGCCCGTTCTTGAGTTATAAAATTACAACGAAAAGTGGCATTGATTTTTATTAATAAGCTTTTATTAGGTCGTCGTGTATGTAACTAACAATGTAATG
This sequence comes from Miltochrista miniata, assembly GCA_933228765.1. Classification (NCBI taxonomy): domain Eukaryota; kingdom Metazoa; phylum Arthropoda; class Insecta; order Lepidoptera; family Erebidae; genus Miltochrista; species Miltochrista miniata. Next base: position 20,159,602 of record OW121773.1, read on the forward strand.
GAATCTAAGGATACTAATTTAACCATCTTCCAAGGATCGTAGCGTCATGAAAATTGGCAGATGTATGTAGTTCTGATGACAAAACAATAATATGGTACTGTCAAACTGATATGATGATGGAGCCGGAAGATAGGCACAGAAAACCAGTGGAATCTAAGGTAGCTAATTTAACCAGCTTCCAAGGATCGTAAAGTTAAGCTAAGTTGAAGGCTTTATTTCAACAACAGGCAGTCACAACCTGCGCCTGTCCATTTAAACACGGCAATACGGCTCACCACCTATTACGTGGGACAAATTATACGAAGGTGAAATGTGGGCATATAATATGCCTCTGCCTACCCCTTCGGGGATAAAGGCGTGACCATATGTATGCAAGGATCGTAGGGTCATGAAAATTGGCAGTTGTATGTAGTTCTGATGACAATACAATTATATGGTACTATCAAACTGATATGATGATGGAGCCGAAAGATAGGCACTGAAACTTCGAAGGAAAAAGTGGAATCTAAGGATACTAATTTAACCATCTTCCAAGGATTGTAGCGTCATGAAAATTGGCAGATGTATGTAGTTCTGATGACAATACAATAATATGGTACTGTCAAACTGATATGATGATGGAGCCGGAAGATATGCACAGAAAACCAGTGGAATCTAAGGTAGCTAATTTAACCAGCTTCCAAGGATCGTAGGGTCATGAAAATTGGCAGCTGTATGTAGTTTTGAGGACAATACAATAATATGGTACTGTCAAACTGATATGATGATGGAGCCGGAAGATAGGCACTGAAACTTCGATGGAAAAAGTGGAATCTAAGGGAGCTAATTTAACAAGCTTCCAAGGATCGTAGCGTCATGAAAATTGGCAGCTGTATGTAGTTCTGATGACAATACAATAATATTTTACTGTCGAACTGATCTGATGATGGAGCCGAAAGATATGCACTGGAACTTCATGATGGAATATCGTATTATATCTGTTTTTGGATTCGTCAGAAAAGTCTTGTAATGGACTTTGACCAGGCTTAGGTTTCAAGGTTATAACAAACCTTTTTTTAATTGACTTGTAAAACTATGCAATGGAATCTCAGGTAACAAATTTAAGCATCTTCCAAGGATCGTAGCGTCATGAAAATTGGCAGATGCTTGTAGTTCTGATAACAATACAATAATATGGTGCTGTCAAACTGATCTGATGATGGAGCCGTAAGATATGAACTGTAATTTCATGATTGAACATCATATCATAGCTGTGTTTGGATTTGTTAGAAAAGTCGTGTAATGAGCTTAGACCACGATTAGGGTTTAAGGTTATAACAAACGCGACCTCATGCAGCTTTCGTCAGGATTTTTATTATATAAGGATTAGTATTCATAGGAATAGGCTTACAAAAAAGTCTTTCTTGTTCTAGCGCCCCACGCTTTTATAATCAAATATTATAACTAAAAGCACATAGTTTACACTTCAGCCCAGAAATAGAGGCAACTTGAACGATCTATAATTTATTTTTGGGGTTTTTCGTGCATTATAAAAGCGTATTTTTCTAGGGTTTTTTAAACCATTTATTTATATATATAGATATAGATTTATATATAGATTACATACAAACCTTTACTGGGTCTTATGCCTTTCGAACTTACAACTTTTGCTCACACATGCCAAATGTTACTTCTTCGGTGGAGGAATTAATTTCATAGAAACATATTATTATGTTTTAAATACCTCAATAAAAACATACGCGACTATATAACACGCTTACATCACTAACGCAACGGTGTCATTCGCCTCCCTACGTCTATCATATTAGGTCAAGTATCCAAATTTATTCATTAGCCGGAGACCTTGTATTAAAAACTTTTGGCGCCAATCCAAAACTACTAACTAGTTTTGCTTTAAACCAAATTTATATTTAGAAAGTTTCACAATAATTAAAAAGCGATATAGGTACTTTTGTCGCAAGCCACAGAACTAAGTCCTGGGACTTCCTTCCGAGGGCTTACCCGGGGCTCCTTACCATAGGCTGTTGGGCGTTACGTGAGGTTCTTTAGTCGGTAGGAGTACGGCATAGCATTTAAGAAGGATTTTCCCTCACGTTAAAAAAAAATTACAGAACTAATTCATATACGATTTGTATGCGCACGTGTTTCCTTCCTCTATCATCCCTGGGTTCTTCAAGCGGAAAGTGAAGAGGCACATTATAGGGCTGCCAATTTGAAGAGCACTGTCAAAAGTTTTGTAGACTGATAGTGGCGCTAATCGCTAGAAATCGCCATGGCCTTCCATCAAGCGAACGGCGGCGGCGTTACTTGGCAAGGTTAATTAATATATAAAAAAAGAATTGTATTTTAATCGGTAGGAATCCAATTTAACCAGTTCATCAGCCTCTGTGGGAACAAAGAAACAATAAAATTGTTATGATAATATAGTTTTAATATACCTAGTTTTTATGTTATCTAAATTCTAGGGAGGTAGCGCAGGTGGATTTCCTCTCCTAAGCACTTAACTAGCTTACTGTGACCACTTTTCAGCACACCGATCGTTTAATTTGTATTGAAAAACTCTCTCGAGAAGCGCTCGTGGCCCCGCGGACTCAGTGCTCTGTAAACAATCACTGCAGTACGCAATTTTTACTATGGTCAGTCCTTGGATGGGTCACCGTCCATGTGACCACTTTGTAACATTTATTTGAGCGTTTCCGTGCTTTGGTAGGCACGCTAAGCCGTTTGGTCCCGGTTTCCAGTAAAATGGCAGTCGTTAAGCCAAGTTGAAGGCCTTTTTAGGCAACTTGAAAAATTTCAACAGTAGGCAGTCACAACCTGCGCCTGTCCATCTCAACACGGCAATACGGCTCACCACCTATTACATGAGAGAAATTCTAAATAAGGTGAAATGTGGGCATTTAATATGCCTCAGCCTACCCTTTCGGGGATAAAAACGTGACCATATGTATGTGTGAAAAAAATTAAAAACTCTCGATAATACAATAAAGTGTAAAATAAATAAATAAATAAATAATTGATAGCTATTATACGCGTAATCATTTCATAAGTAATAAATAAAATAAATATTCTTCTCTATTGCTATGTATAATAAATATTTCTAAGAGTTAATATATGGTTTCAATTCAAGGTTCAATTTAATACGATATCTAAGCTTCTATTTACTAAGACAAAGTCTGAGTACACACTGGAGCACGCTTTTATAAGCTTTCACGAAATGCAAACTGAATATTTAAGTGTTCATTTCAGTATTCGTGAAGAGTTGCTTCTGAATTCGTTTTACGAGTGTGCAAATATTAGGTGCTTACACATCAAATTGGCGTTTTTCGTACTGGCCACTTTAATTACGATTTTCTCCTCTTTGGTAAGGAATTCCAAATTAAAATTTTCCCAGCTCATGTATTTATCCTTCGATGACCGTCATTCATTTGTTTTTTTCTTCTGTTTTTTTTCTGTTTGCGTCACTCATTTTACAAAATGGAAAACTTAAAATATCGCATTATTTACGAGTACGAGTTCCGCCGTGGCACTAGTGCTGCGGAAACGACTAGAAGGGTGAATGATGTGTATGGCGGTCATGTTGCAAAAGAAAACACAGTTCGTTTTGGTTCCAACGTTTTCGTTCAGGAAATGTCGACCTGCAGAACAAGCCCCGTGGACGGCCTGAGACTCAAGTTGATAGTGAAGTATTGAAGGCTATTGTGGAAGCGGATCCATCGCAAACCACGTCCGAGTTAGCTGCAGGCTGCGGTGTTAGTGATAAAACTGTTTTAATTCACTTGAAGCAAATTGGGAAGATTAAAAAGCTTGAAAGGTGGGTACCTCACGAATTGACTGAAGCAAACCGGCAAAAGCGCGTCGACTGCTGCGTTACATTACTGAACCGGCACAATAATGAAGGTATTTTAAACCGAATCATTACCTGTGACGAAAAATGGATTCTTTACGATAATCGAAAGCGCTCAGCGCAATGGTTGGATCCTGGCCAGCCAGCCAAATCCTGCCCCAAGCGAAAATTAACCCCAAAAAAGTTACAGATTTCTCAAATCTGGCCAGACTATTACGGCTGATGTCTATTGTCAGCAATTGCAAACCATGATGGAAAAGCTAGCGGCTAAACAACCTAGGCTGGTCAATCGCTCCACGCCACTGCTGCTTCACGACAACGCTAGACCACACACTGCACAACAGACGGCTACCAAATTAGAAGAGCTTCAATTGGAATGTCTAAAACATCCTCCGTACTCCCCGGATCTTGCTCCAACAGATTACCATTTTTTTCGAAATTTGGACAACTTCTTGCAAGGGAAAAAATTCAACTCTGATGGGGCAGTCCAAATCGCCTTCACAGATTTTATTGATTCCCGTCCGACTGGTTTTTTTAGTAAAGGGATCAATGAACTACCTATGAGATGGCAAAAATGCATAGAAAACAATGGTTCATACTTTGATTAATTAAATATATTATATTTAAAAATATTCGACTTTTTGTTCCTCCTATACAAAACGCCAATTTCATATGTAAGCACCTAATATTTTTCGAAAACCACAATTTTTTTTATATCAAGCTCGCCAAATTGACGTCGCCACCAGCCTGATAGTAAGCCGTGGCGCATCTAGCGAATGGGGGTCAGTCTCCGTAAGACTTTTGACAGTGGTCCTCAAGTTGGCAGCCCTGTGATGTGCCTCTTCACGCTCCTCATGAAGAACCCGGGATTGTAAGATAAGGGGAAATACGTGTGCGGGCAGGTCGTTCCATGTTTTTATAGTTCGACAAAGAAACGATCTTTTGAAACGCTCAGATCTGGCGAAGATTCTCTCCACTGTGTACGAGTGGCATCTCTGCCCGGCACGCGTTGTTCGGGATCGGAAAGGAGGAGGTGGGATCAGGTTGAAGAGCTCTTCAGAACATTCACCGTGATACATTCGGTAGAAGGCAGCCAAGGATGCTAAGGTTCTTCGCTGCGCTAACGGTTCTAGGCCTCCCGTCACCTCAGGACAACCAATTATTCGGATAGCACGTCTCTGCATAGCTTCAAGCGCGTCTAGCAAGTACCCCGCGGAGTCATCCCAAAGGTGAGAATAGTATTCGACGCAGGGGCGAATCTGCGTCTTGTACAATTAACATCTCAGATATGGCGTGAAATACCGCCTCACCTTATCTAGGATTCCTAGTTCGCACGAGGCCCCTGTGATTTGGCTAGTTTTTTTATCATTATCTGTCATTTAACTTCTAATTCCCGTAGCGTCCCTAACGCATATACCCGTAAGTCGATAGCTATTTTTCACAGATATCAGTAAAGAGCAATTATCTATACATTACCAATCAAGATGTCGTTCGATTAAATATCGAAAAATTTCGAATCAAATTATTACTTGTATCATATCAACGACCTTCACAATGGCCGGTGTTATTAACAAAATTATTATTATCGTATACAAATAGTCATACATCATCATTTTGTTCAATTACTGGTAACTAGATTGTACATTTTTTTCAATTTGGATACCACCTTGAAAATATTCGGCTCGCCTTCATTGTCATAGCGTTCCACATTAGTTACGGTTGTGATGACTTTTAAATGTAGCTTTTGTTCATACTGAACGTGGAATTATTTACTTTTTGAAGTCTATACAACTGCCTAATTGAACGAGAAAATGAAGAATAATTGGGAACGAAACGAGAACAACTGTGATTGAGAATAGAATAATTTTTGTTCTGACAGAATAGAAACAGAAAGCGAAGTTAATCTTTTTGTGCAAGTTTATAAGTCGACTAGACAGATTCGACCAAAATTGAATTAAGACTTCCTATTTTGTACTTATTCTACAATTAAAGTGATCCATTTTACCAACAACTAATAGCATAGTTACGTTGTGCTTATTAAATGCTGGTAAAACGGAAAACCACTTTACTTTTAGAAAGAGAGTTATTCTCTAGTACAGTCCTACTCCGATTTTAGTCGAATCCTAAGAAACATATCATCACATAATATCACATCTACGAGGAGTAACTGCACACCTCACCAGTAGGTACCTTATGCACGATCCAGATTCTCTAGGAGGGGAGGCGAGCGCGAGACCGGAGGTCAGTCACGCCAAGGGTTACCATTTCTGAAGAAATGTATGCCTGATTTACGAAGAATGCCTGATTTTCTTGAAAAATGCCGCATAATAAAAGATTTATTTAACAATAAAAGTAAAACGCATTGCTTGAATGATTTTTCAATTTGAAAACATCCATTTTCAGACACATTGGGATAGGTAATAAGAAAATTAGCCAAATATATTATGATTTGTTTTTTAATAAAGGAAAAAGGAATTCCACTGTACGTTTTCTTACTTCTAATGATAATTATATCTGATGATGCTATTTGTAACAAGTCTTTTTGAGTTAAAATATATGCAAAAAACGCTTTACAATTAGTCATTTCGCCTGACATAGAAAAATGCCGGCCGGGCGCCTGATCGAGTGCTAAAATGCCTGACAAATCAGACGAAAGCCTGGTTATATGGTAACCCTAAGTCACGCCCATTTTGTAGTAGACAGAGCGGGCAACTGAAGGTATAAACCGAGAGTGTCGAGAACCTTCAGGAGGCGCCTCGCGGGAGTGTGGGTGGCAGCACTCCTGTCGCCTCCGCTCGCCTAAACTCTGTCGAGAGCCTCCAGAAGGCGGTAGAGAGGTGCTAGAGGACAGCAAGGCTTTACCTATATTTGCAAAATATCCTCATCAAAGCAATATTCCCATATCTGTAACATTAGACAAAGTTAAAACTGGCTAAAACCATTCAAGCGCATTGCGTAAATTAATGATATGGGTCTAGCCAAACTTTCCAATCCCCCTAAAGTTCGTAACATTTTCTGACAACGTATCGTAGGTAACCTCCATCTAAAATCATTGTAACTTCATCAACAGCATTGCCAACTTCTGTTTGTTCTAGGGATTTTGCTTGTTCAATAAATAGAACTTGAATAGATAGACAATTTGTGTATTCCTTTACTTTTGGAATAATATGTATTGGTGAAGCATGCCAAGCATCTTGATTACAGAGCTGTTTTTTTGTTACCGTACAAAGGCTGTGTTTATACAACTGTTCTTGAAACAGGGTACTCCAAAAATTCTGCCAGTATCATCGATATACAAAACGTAAATCAATGGTTATCAGTATCTAAACAATATAATATAAAAGAAAAGTACTGAATCTAAAGATAAGGTAACGAAATCTGTAAAAACTTTCACCACATGGACTGTCGCGGATATAATCTTTAATTACAAACTAGCGGACGTCACGCGGTTTCACCCGCATAGCTCCCGTTCCCGTGGGAATAGGGAATAAAATACAGCCTATGTTAATCAGGGTGAATGTTCCAATGGTGAAAGAATTTTGAAATCAGCACAGCAGTTTTTGAGTTAATTCATTACAAACATAACACACACGTACACAAAAATACTATTTTTTTCTCATTATAATAAGGTGCTTACATATGAAATTGGCGTTTTGTATAGGAGGAACAAAAAGTCGAATATTTTTAAATATAATATATTTAATTAATCAAAGTATGAACCATTGTTTTCTATGCATTTTTGCCATCTCATAGGTAGTTCATTGATCCCTTTACTAAAAAAACCAGTCGGACGCGGACGGGAATCAATAAAATCTGTGAAGGCGATTTGGACTGCCCCATCAGAGTTGAATTTTTTCCCATGCAAGAAGTTGTCCAAATTTCGATAAAAATGGTAATCTGTTGGAGCAAGATCCGGGGAGTACGGAGGATGTTTTAGACATTCCAATTGAAGCTCTTCTAATTTGGTAGCCGTCTGTTGTGCAGTGTGTGGTCTAGCGTTGTCGTGAAGCAGCAGTGGCGTGGAGCGATTGACCAGCCTAGGTTGTTTAGCCGCTAGCTTTTCCATCATGGTTTGCAATTGCTGACAATAGACATCAGCCGTAATAGTCTGGCCAGATTTGAGAAATCTGTAACTTTTTTGGGGTTAATTTTCGCTTGGGGCAGGATTTGGCTGGCTGGCCAGGATCCAACCATTGCGCTGAGCGCTTTCGATTATCGTAAAGAATCCATTTTTCGTCACAGGTAATGATTCGGTTTAAAATACCTTCATTATTGTGCCGGTTCAGTAATGTAACGCAGCAGTCGACGCGCTTTTGCCGGTTTGCTTCAGTCAATTCGTGAGGTACCCACCTTTCAAGCTTTTTAATCTTCCCAATTTGCTTCAAGTGAATTAAAACAGTTTTATCACTAACACCGCAGCCTGCAGCTAACTCGGACGTGGTTTGCGATGGATCCGCTTCCACAATAGCCTTCAATACTTCACTATCAACTTGAGTCTCAGGCCGTCCACGGGGCTTGTTCTGCAGGTCGACATTTCCTGAACGAAAACGTTGGAACCAAAAACGAACTGTGTTTTCTTTTGCAACATGACCGCCATACACATCATTCACCCTTCTAGTCGTTTCCGCAGCACTAGTGCCACGGCGGAACTCGTACTCGTAAATAATGCGATATTTTAAGTTTTCCATTTTGTAAAATGAGTGACGCAAACAGAAAAAAACAGAAGAAAAAACAAATGAATGACGGTCATCGAAGGATAAATACATGAGTAAATAGCTGGGAAAATTTGAATTTGGAATTCCTTACCAAAGAGGAGAAAATCGTAATTAAAGTGGCCAGTACGAAAAACGCCAATTTGATGTGTAAGCACCTAATATTAGTATAGATGTGTAAAGAAGCTACCCAAAATCCTTCTAAGGTACCCCTATGTATCTTAGAAGCTCGCCAATCACGGAGAAACAACCCCTAAAATTTGCAGAACAAGTGCTAAGTACTCTACTTTGACAACATTTGGTTGAGGACTTACTTAAAACCTTTTTTGGCAAAGACAGACATTAGACATTCTTCATAATACTAAACATCTTTTAGTAAGTAGGTACGCAGAAAACTCGAAAAACCACTCTCAAAATCTCAAGTGGCCCACTCCACGTAGAAGTGTTGGAGCACAAAAGGTTAAAAAACCGACCAATTGCGAGTAGGAGTCGCACATATAGGGTTCCGTACCAAAAACGACAGAAACACACCATCTGAAAATTTCTGCTCTCTAGCTCTGACTGTTCCTGAGATACAGCCTCATGACGGACAGACAGACAGACAGACAGACAGACGGACGGTGAATTCTCATGAATAGGGTCAGTCTATTTACCCTTTGAATACGGAACTCCAAAAAAATGTAGACAAAACAAAAAGCACTACCAAGCCTTTGAATATGCAATGAGATGCCACGTTGTATTATTTATCTAAAGCTCTTCGTATAGAATTTTAAAAGAAATAGTACCTACATTAGCGGCTGTTCTTCGAACGCCATCAGGATCTTTAGGGATCAAGCCATCTTTATCAGCAAATGTTGCACAATCATGCTTACTAATAAATAAATAAATAAATGAATATTCACGGACATCTCACACAACGCTATCTGATCCCAAAGTAAGCTAGGAATAACCTGCTTGTGTTATGGGTATCAGACCACGGATAATAATACCTATATACTTTTAAATACATACATATTATACATAGAAACACCCAGACTCTTGAGACAGACCTTTATGGGTCACACAAATATTTGTCTCCGGTGGGAATCGAGCAAGCTTTATTCTATCTCTGTATATAATTTCATCAAAATTGGTTAAGTGCAGGGCCTAATTTACCCATAAGCTAACTAGGCTGAAGCCTAGGGCGCCAGGACCAAGGGGGCGCCTGGCGTTGGGCTCGGCGCTGAGCTGAGACTTACAGTGCTCCCATTAAGTGGTTCAGGCGTAAAAGCGTTAAAGACAGAGCTACGTTCGTATTCATAAAGTTTAGTAGGGATAAAGTCTATTGCCTTAAAACTTTATTACTGTAAAAGGCGGCGTGAAGATAGCACTAGAGCGTTTGTAGAAGTAAGAAAAATAACTTCAATCAAAAAATACCGCAACAGCTGTTCAACTGAATAATGAATTAAATATAGTACCTAGGTACGTAACAATAGCAGATAACTGAGGTTGAGTTCCAGCACTTGTGTCAATACACCGATAGAATGTTGAGGTGTACAAATATGTGGTAATTCTTGATGGTACGAGTATATTCTTTTTGATCAAAAGTCTTTTTAGATTTCCGTATCCATAGAGTGAAAACGGGACCCTATTCATGAGACTTCGTTGGCCGTCTGTCTGTCTGTCCGTCACGAGGTCTCAGTAACCGTGATAGCTAGAGAGCTGAAATTATCACAGATGATATATTTCTGTTTTCTCTGTTACCGTTATAACAACAAATATTCTAAAAAAAGTGGGGATTAAGAGGGCTGCCATACAACAAACGTGATTTTAGCCTTTTTTAGGTACGGAGCCCTCCGTACGCGAGTCCGCTCGGCACTTGGCAGGTTTTCATGATTTCTTCTACTTCTGAACCGTGTTTTAAGGCACAACCAGCAACACCGTGCCGTGTGGGTTTCGGCACACATTAAAATTATTTTATCACAACTACAAATATCAAAAAGCAGAGCAAACTGAACAATTGGCGTAATCAGCCACGAACTACTTGAAAACAGAATTGATTCTCATGGACTTCTTCAAACTCATCCCTCCAGTTACCATACTGCTGGTAATCACAGCCGGTCACCACCATTCCTTGACCTGACTGCTGGATCAAATCGCATGAGCTGCGTTACTTCCTGAAGGTTATCCTTAAGCGTGGCTAATCCCAGGAATAAAAACAAATAACATAAAGATAAGAAATATCTAAAGAATTGATGTAGGTAATCAGCAACAAACAAACAAAATTCTTTGAAAAGAGAATTTGATACTCATTGATTACTTCAAACTCGACTCTCAGTAATTCAACTGCTGGGTAACACACCTAGTCACCACCATTCCTTAACCTGACAGCTGCTGGAGCAAATCGCACGAGCTTTGCAACTTTCTTTTTTTATTTTTTTATAACACTAAGGTGGCAAACAAGCATACGGCCCACCAGAAGGACTGGTGGTCACCGCAGCCTATGAACGTTTGTAACACCAGAGGCGCTACACTAGCGCTGCCGACCCTGTAAAAACCTTCTTAGAACCTTTGAAGAACCTAAGGTTAACCTTGAGAGATTCAAAGACGCAAAAGTTGATTCAATATTAGATCTAGATTAGAGAACTTTGTTCGTTCCAATTTAACTTTCAGATATGAAATTTAGATAAAAGTATGAAAGATATTAACGAAAATGTTTGCCATTTTGATACTGAAGATTAAAAAACCAATGTTTCATAATAGACCAGTGCAGATAGCTCTGAAAATGATGAAAAATGTAAAAAATTAGTAGTAGAATGAAACCTATTGCAAAAGGAAGAGAATGTGACAAAAATAACTGGAAAAATAATTTACGGGCGATCTGAGGTCGGGAAGTGAAAAAAATGGGGGTTTTAAGGGGGGAAAAGGGGTTTTCTCGATTTCCGACAAAACTACAAGTCCTATAGAAAAATATTTAATGGCAAAGTTGTAGGAAATAAAAAAATCTACAACTTTTGAATTTACAATTTTGTGACATAACCTCAAAAAGTATGTCAAAAACTCAAAAAACCCAGATTTTGAGTTTTTGATTTTTTTCTTTTACAAAAGTGTTCGTTTTATCATGAAATTTGGCAGAAACCTTTCTTTTTATGTTCCTAATGCACTGTAGTTTTTTTGATCCAAAATGTTTATTTTTTCTCTTTTAATCTTTGCGATATTAACTTAATATCGCAAAAGCATTTAAATTTTCTATCGAAAAATCACCTGTCAAAATATCAGATATTTTTTAAAAATTGGTGGGCTTATTGTTACTTAAAATCTCTTCTTTTTGATGATGTAAAAATATATATATATATACATCACAATGGTAAATTTTCTCAGAAAATGCAAAAGAACTCCAATCATATTTTTCTATTTTAATCATTTATGTACAATTTTGAGCTATTTATTAATATTTACTTTTAAATAATTCGAATAACGTAAGATTTAATGGTACGTTGATAAATAAAATAAAAAAATCGACAATTTTTTGTGTAAATACTAATAAATAGCTTAAAATTGTACATGAATAATTAAAATAGAAAAATATGATTGGAGTTCTTTCGCATTTTCTGAGAAAATTTACCATTGTGATATATATATAATATTTTTACATCATCAAAAAGAAGAGATTTTAAGTAACAATAAGCCCACCAATTTTTAAAAAATATCTGATATTTTGACAGGTGATTTTTCGATTGAAAATTTCAATGCCTTTGCGATATTAAGTCAATAAAAGGAGAATAAATAACATTTTGGATAAAAAAAAAATACAGTGTATTAGGAACATCAAAAGAAAGGTTTCTGCCAAATTTCATGACAAAACAAACATTTTTGTAAAAGAAAAAAATCAAAAACTCAAATTCTGGGTTTTTTTGAGTTTTTGACATACTTTTTGAGGTTAGGTCATAAAAGTGTAAATGCAAAAGTTATAGATTTTTTTATGTCCTACAACTTTGCGATTAAAAATTTTTCCATAGGACTTGTGGTTTTGTCGTAAATCGAGAAAACCCCTTTTGCCCCCTTAAAACCCCCATTTTTTTCACTTCCCGAACTCAGATCGCCCGTAAATTATTTTTCCTGTTATTTTTGTCACATTCTCTTCCTTTTGCAAAAGGTTTCATTCTACTACATTTTTTTTTATATTTTAAAAGCTATCTGCACTGGTCTATAAAGATAAAACTCGCACATTTATTTTGGAAACTTTTTATCAAAATTCGCCAATAAAGCACAAACATCTTAAGCTGCTTAGTTGCGGAGAGGTTCTCTCACAAATATCCAGAATCCTATTGTTAGAGATATGAGATAACGAACGTACAGCCAACTACAATGAAATGTACTAGTTTGATCTTCAAAATGAGGTATCCCTGCGAGTGCCATAATGAACTAACCAAAGATAGAGACAAACATCACTATCTTTGGTTTTTCATTATGGCACTAGCAGGGATACATCATTTTGTAAGATTAAACTACTACATGTCATTGCAGTCGACTGTACAAAAAGCTTGAGACTTGAGCCACTGTTCTTTTCATGTAAATCAGACCCAATGATTACAAAATTCACAGCTGTTTACAGGATATGTAGCATGTTATTATTGTTTCATCGTGTTTCCGATATTTCGGCAACATTACAAGCTTATCACCGCAAACATACTGAAGAGCTGCAAGTACCTAATGTATTAGTAGAAAGAAGGTTGAAGTCTTACAATTACAAAATCCGTAGTCATTAATTCCAAATTCGCCAGTTGCTCGTGCCAATCTTAACAATAGTATTGGGACACAGCAACAAGCAACAACCCACATAATAAAACAATACATACTCTCAAACATCATATAGGCGCGTGTCGTAATGTTTCGTACAGAGTGGGCAGTGCGGTGTAACGAAACGGAAGAACGGACACGACGGTGATCGTGGTCCAGTTATGTTTTTCGAACTAGCCATTTTGTGAGGTTGGTAGGAAATTCGATTAACATTTATTTCACACTAGATGATGTCCGCAGATTAACCCACGTAGAATTCGGAGCATCTCCAGCTTCCCATAGATACATATTCCCGGGGTAAAAAGTGGGCCTATCCCTGTACCAAGTAAGTAACCGTTAGAGCGTGATTGAGTAACAAACATCTTTAAAAAGTTTCGCATTTTTAATAAGCTTTTATTAGGTCGTCGTGTATGTAACTAACAATGTAATGGAATCTAAGGATACTAATTTAACCATCTTTCAAGGATCGTAGCGTCATGAAAATTGGCAGATGTATGTAGTTCTGATGACAATACAATAATATGGTACTGTCAAACTGATATGATGATGGAGCCGGAAGATAAACACAAAAAACCAGTGGAATCTAAGGTAGCTAATTTAACCAGCTTCCAAGGATCGTAGGGTCATGAAAATTGGCAGTTGTATGTAGTTCTGATGACAGTACAATAATATGGTACTGTCAAACCGATATGATGATGGAGCCGGAAGATAGGCACTGAAACTTCGACGGAAAAAGTGGAATCTGAGGATACTAATTTAACCATCTTCCAAGGATTGTAGCGTCATGAAAATTGGCAGATGTATGTAGTTCTGATGACAATACAATAATATGGTACTGTCAAACTGATATGATGATGGAGCCGGAAGATATGCACTGGAACTTCATGATGCAATATCGTATTATATCTGTTTTTGGATTCGTCAGAAAAGTCTTGTAATGAACTTTGACCAGGCTTAAGTTTAAGGGTTATAACAAACCTTTTTTTAAATAGTCATTTAGGTAGATACATTACAAGTCTGTAAAACTATGCAATGGAATCTCAGGTAACTAATTTAACCATCTTCCAAGGATCGTAGCGTCATGAAAATTGGCAGATGTTTGTAGTTCTGATAACAATACAATAATATGGTGCTGTCAAACTGATCTGATGATGGAGTCGTAAGATATGAACTGTAACTTCATGATTGAACATCGTATCATAGCTGTGTTTGAATTTGTTAGAAAAGTCGTGTAATGAACTTCGACCACGATTAGGGTTTAAGGTTATAACAAACCTGTTATATATTGAAGTTAATATTGAGTGTAAATTTTGACATAGGTACCTGCAGAAAATGTATTATGTATTAGAGTATAATTAATAATGAAATATTTTCACATTAGTCGAACTCAGACAAAACACCATGTAATACAGAAATCCCTACTAATATTATAAATGCGAAAGTAACTCTGTTTGTCTGTCTGTTACGTTTCCATGCCTAAACCGCTGAACCGATTTTGATGAAATTTTTTATAAAGATAGTTTGAGTTTAAGAGAAGGACATAGGTTACTTTTTAACTGACTGCGCAAAAGGAGGGTAATGATTTTATGCGATAACGACTTCTACGCGAATGAAGCCGCAGGGAACAGCTAGTTAAGGTATAAATGTTGTGACTAAAAAGTATTAAATAAATAAATGGTTTAAAAAACCCTAGAAAAATACGCTTTTATAATGCACGAAAAACCCCAAAAATAAATTATGGATCGTTCAAGTTGCCTTTATTTCTGGGCTGAAGTGTAAACTATGTGCTTTTAGTTATAATATTTGATTTTAAAAGCGTGGGGCGCTAGAACAAGAAAGACTTTTTTGTAAGCATATTCCTATTAATACTAATCCTTATATAATAAAAATCCTGGCGAAAGCTGCATGAGGTCGCATAAGAGCATAACGTTTATGCTGCCAGAGGTAACGCCTCTTCTTTCAGGCAATAAAGTAGATACATGAGGGGAATACGTTAACAGTGGCAAAATGTAGAGTTCTTGTTCGAGAACGAGATATCTTTGGTTACCGTTAAAAACCCGCTTGGGGATATATGCTTTTGTATTCCTATTACGTGATTACTACATATTGTAGATACTAAATATCTCGGAATGCCGAAACTTTAAGGACCTACCAATGAATTATCTAATAGAGACCCGTAACGGTAATAGGTTTGCTCCTATTACGCGGGCGTCACGAAAAACTGGCAAAAGTGGGTGTTGAAAATGCGTAGGCGTGATTAACTACTTTACTTTTCAAGTAAGTATGTTATGTATTTCAATTAAAGCTATCATCGTTAATACATTTCCGAAATTTAAAATGATATTAATAATAATAAAAGTCACAATAGATATATAAAAGCGCGACAGTGTAAATTAATAGTTTAAAAACACGAGAAAAACACGCTTTTATAAATGTGACCTTATCCTTAATCGGACAAGACATCATGCAGCTTCCGCCAGGAAAGTCTTTCCTGTTCCAGCGCCCCACGCTTTTGCAATCAAATGTTATAACTAAAAGCACATAGTTTACACTTCAGCCCAGAAATAAAGGCAACTTGAACGATCCATAATTTATTTTTGGGGTTTTTCGTGCATTATAAAAGCGTATTTTTCTAGGGTTTTTTAAACCATTTATTTATTAATATTAGTAGAATTAACCAAAACCATGGACACTTGTTAAACGACAAGATTGTATAAGACAAATAAATAGTGAAACTAGTTCACAATGTGGCCCCGTCCTAAGAAGAAACGGCAAGACACTTCGCGGATCTAAAGGTTCTTACCAAGACTCAACTGCCAACTGGAGCACGCGGTGATAAAAGAATGGATGAGACTGTTGGAGATTTTGGCAGAGAGTGTGTGTGTGCCTAACGCAACGCCTACCTCTACGGAATTAGGGGAATAGGATATTATAACGTAAAGACAGGAATATTTCACCGAAGACGAATTGGAAAGCACCTGAGCGTGACGGTATTGAGATACAATGCCCTGATCATATTTACGTAAGCCGAAAATTATGCAGAAATTTTGAAAGCGCTCAAGCTTATCGAGTTGCTCCCCAGCAATCATTATTGGGTCAGCATAATACTAGCAATTTTGACGAATATATGTGTAATAACTGCACCAATTATGAGCAAATCGATGTTATCCTGTGTGACGAAACTACCGTATTACAAGAAGGAAGCCCGCCTTAGCTGAGGGAAACACATGCATTTCGTAGTCACGGTACATCGATCACTAAAAAACTGAAGGATTAATGTAACTTTTAATAAGTAGCTATCCGATTTATTACTACTAATATTATAAATGTGAAAGTTTGTGAAGATCACCCTTATCTAGAAGCGTGATCGCTTCCGATGAGTCTACAAGGCCTGAAGAAGGCTCAAAAAGGTAGAGTCTAAGGTAGAGTTTAGTCAGTAAGAGTCTGACATGACACACGGCTGGCCGTATGGCATTACGCATGTAGCGTTCTCTTTATTTAAAAATATTATTTAAAATTGATTGAGATCACTCTGGATTCCGAGGCATAAAACATTCGGCACGCAATTGCTTCACAAAAAGTGAAAATTATTTTATGCAAACCGTGTCCCTATGTCCCTAAATGTCAGGATGGAATCACAATGATCTGGTAATCCAGAGTCTAGACATAGTTACACAAAACATCAGTATCGATAGAATAACATATGAAGGACAAAACTTTCAAGTATATTTGGTCGCAACAGTCCCTATTAAAAATGCAAAGCAGTGTAAGGTCATATATTTTACTGTTTGGAGTGACGCAGACGAGTCAGGTAATCCATAATTTATGACTCAATCAATCAAACCAGTCTATCGAAATTAGTAATCCACTACTGGACGTAAGCTATTACTAATGGAAGGTGACTGGCCTCCTAACTGTAGCGGTTGTGGCAAGTTGACCAGACGGGTTGGTTTGGTAATCTATACTAATACTATAAAGAGGAAAGATTTGTTTTTTTGTTTGTTTGTAACGAATAGGCTCCGGAACTACTGTACCTATTTGAAAAATTCTTTCACTGTTGGAAAGCTACACTCTTTGCGGTGAACATAGGCTATATTTTATTCCCGTATTCTTACGGGAACGGGAGCTACGCGGGTGAAACCGCGTGACGTTCGCTAGTAAATAATAAATATTTGCGGACATTCTCACACAACATCATCTAGCGCAAATTAAGCTAATACTCGTATAAGCTTGTGCTATGGGATCTAGTGCTTTGCTCTAGTCTCTATCTAGATTATTCTAGATCTTTGCTGGTGCCTTTGCATTTGAAGTGCCGCAGACGTGGCAGATAATCCATAACTCATGACTCAATCAATCTTCTTCTTCTTTCGTGTCAATGATTCACTCTTTATTGACTTTCAGATAGTTTGGGCATAAAATTCTGCCATCTTAATCGCACTGCCAGTAGCTTCGTTAAGGTCCTTTTTAGTGCAGGAGATTGGACACAGGGGACATGAAAGCAAGTGCGACATGGATTGAACTGGGGCTCCGCAGTCACATGCGGTTAAGCCAGGGTCTCGCATTCCCCACCTGCATAAATTTTGTCTCGACCGACCTACCAGAGTGCGTAAGCGATTGAGAGACCTCCATACCGGCCATTGGAGATCATGTCCTGGAGGTAGTTTCTCCTGCGGCTGTAGAAAACCAGTCGGTGGTGAGAATTTCTCTTTCCAAAGTGAGGTTCTCATCGCTAAAGGGTGTTCAATCAATCAAAACAGTCTATCGTAAATTAGTAATACGCTACTGGACGTAGGCCTTTAATAATCATTTTGGGTGGATCATTGGCCTCGAACTAATAGCGGTTGTACCAAGTTTACCAGACGGGTTGGTTTGGTACAAGATACCGTTTCTAGATTTTCTTACCACGTCCTCGTCAGTTCATCAGCAGGAACTGCAGGAGAATAGCATGAGTATGGCATGGTTTTAGTTTCCAACGAGCTGTACTAGTAAAGTACTTGGTGTTTTGGTTCAAGACCCTTACTAACTGAATTGGTTCAAGGGATTTGAGCAGAAGCAGCCAATACGTGGCTAAGGAATGCTCTATTACTGCCCGTTCGCTCTAACTTTGCCGTTTGGCTCCATACTAAAGTCGATTTTTTTATTAGACGAAGTAAATTGACAGCAACTTATGTCACTTCTTCATACAATGTTGCTTATTTTCTATGACGAAGTGACATTAGCTACTGTCAATTTACTTCGTCTAATTAACAATTTGGGTATACGCCTCTACGCCAACGGCAAAGTTAGAGCGAACGGGTAGTACATGGGGTGGGCCTTGTAATGCAAGTCAACTGTTGAATAGTCATTGTTTAAAGACAGCATAACCTGCATAATACCCGAAATATTATGGCGACGTATTATGAATAAATTATATCATTGGTTCTGTGCTATTATAATATCTTGTCACATGCTTCCACGCAATTATGCTAATCAATTTTATGACATGAATGGTCGAAAAACAAATATTTTCTGGTTTATATTGTGATAAGCGGTTGAAATTTACGACAAACATCTAAATATGCTAACACAAAACTCGAAATGGCCACAATTACGTCAGAGAGATGCGAGTCATAAGAGCTGGCGTGTATTTTAGAGACCAACAATAAGCACATATTTAAGGAGTAATAAGCGTTATGTTTACCTTCTCTTATTTTCAAAATAAAATTTTCGATAGTACTTAGTATGGTAATTCTTATAAACTTCTCCAGTCAGAAACTTTCGACGGGGAAGGTTGTCTGACCAGGGCTGACTAACACTACATAGCGCGCAGTGCTTCTATGCTTTTTATCAGGGATCCCATATGCAAGATCTTTCCTGCCACTTGGGCATAGTGGATTTACGTTGCCTTATTTGCAAAATAAGATTTATTTTCGATAGCAGTATGGAAATTTTCATAAACTTTTCCCAGTCAGAAACTGTTGACGGGAAAGGTATGTCTGATCAGGGCTGACTAAGACTACACAGCACGCAGTGCTTATCAGGGATCCCGTGTGCAAGATTTTTTGTACCACTTGGGTATAGTGAAGAAAATATCTAGCTTCTCTGTCGTATGAATTATAGATTAGAAAGCTCGTATTTCCTACTGACTACAACCCAGCGTCTTAAAACAGAGTCCGAAGAGTGGGCCGTCAAGTTGAACTATATCCACTGTCAATAGTCTTGAGGACTACGAGTAAGTGAGTGATCATCGGCCCGGCTCCAGGAGGAACCCGGGTTCCGGCAGTGTGGCACGGCAATTATCATCAGTTCGGCAAGCTAAATACAAAAAGAAAGGTTATCTGTAAGGGAAGATGAAATTTACCGCTATACCGCTTTCGCCTATGTTTTACGCCACATACAGAAGGGTCACAGAACCGCTACGCTAGCCGGGCCGGCGCCCGCCGCAGCGATAACTGTACCGTTAAGTAATGCCATTATTGTGCGATCAGTCGGGACAATAGTATCACTGTATCACCAGTTTGAAACGAATGAGAAGTTGATAATAAAACATTTGATGTGCCGACATTTGTAGAAATCTCGGAGAGGTCCATTAATGGTATTGAACTTTATTCAAATCAGCCTTTAGCAGTCCACTACTGGACCAATATACACAACACAGTATCAGACTATGCTGCGCCTTCTGCATAGAGTCCTTTCCTACGACCCTTTTCAGGTTGAGGTTCGTAGGTTGTTATTGCATTTACTATTATTTATTACTGCATCATACTTACCACCGCACCACCAGACCAGAAGTCTAATTAGAAAGATGTTACTACTTCGAGTAGACTTTCCCTCCTAGGGTATCCTTCCGAGGGCTTAAATGTTACTACTTCGAATATACTTTCCCCAAAGGAGCAGAATAGCACTTGAACCCCTAGGCGAGGCCCCGGTGGTAGTCAAAGTCTGCGGGAATCCTGAGACATCTTTCCAAGGGCTTACCTGGTTGTAGGCAGTTGTATAGCACTGTGTGATTTTAGCCGGTAAGCGGCCGACATATCATCCATGAGGATTTCCATACGTAAAAAGTTAACTATCTTTATTTCTCGTAGGTAATGGAAGTTGGCAAGCTACTCTATCAAAAACATGCTATATTAATATTCTTGTGAAATTATTCATTAATTACAATAATTCAACACGCGATTGCTATATCAATATTGGAACAATAACTACCTATAATATCCATTCATAAATAATAATAACTATTCATAAAATAGATAAAGAACCATTGAATGGGTTATTCTATTTAATGAATTGATCAATAAGAAATTATTAAGAAAGCCATTTTCCTCAAGAATTTACATAAATAAATATTGTGGGAAACTTAAGTTCCACAGCGTCATTCAGCCTCATCTCCGGCAGTACTGCAAGAAATATGTATACTTGGTCTGCTAATAGCATCTAATAAATACGGTAACCAGGGTCCAAAATTCCAGATTCAGGTAAGGTTTGGAAGCAGCTGAGAAGATGCTGAGGAGACGATGACTACACTTGTTTTTTCTCATTAAATATTTAATCATAAGCTCTTAAATTCATGCCAGCTACGTATAAAATATCGACTTGGGTGTCACGGGTGCGAATAAAATGCCTGCTAATGGGACCCTTTACCTTTATCAATTCAAGACATATTCATACGTAGGTACTAATTTGGCTATTAATTTGTGTCAAAAACTACTACGTATATTTGAATGGAAGTGCGAAGTGAATAAGTACCTAATACAGGAAATATAAAACATACAAAAACAAAGGTCAGCTAGCTTACCCTTTGCGGAATAAATATTTTAATATTACGAAATAAACTAAACAAATTATTGGCGCGACAGTAACATAAATTGTTCCAGCACCCGCTAGTTGTAGTTTTCGTCGGCCAATAGGAGCTGACACCAAATGGTACGATCAATACAAATTTATAGCATACTGATTGAATTGAACTGTTTGAGATGCAAGGTTAAATAGTTTTAGTAAATAGCGGGGTGAATGCTCTCTCATTTAGCGTAAAAAGCCGAAGTTGCATTGGCTTGAAAGTGACTTTTCAGGAATGTTGGAAGCGAATTGAGAGGACCTCTTTATAAACTGCCTGCACAACTTCTGTGGCATGCACGTGAGCTAAATCCCCTGAAATATTACCGAAGTCCCTACATATCGAATTGAATTGAATACACGAGAACAATGTATTTAACTAATCAAGAAAATATTCAACCGAACCCTCCTGCAGTACCACGCACCTCTGCTGACGCGGACGTGGGGATTTTTTTCTAATCATTTTTGTAAAATTTTTGAAACGACTTAGGTCAGACGTTTAGAAAAATATCAAACAATTAAGCGCGAGTCCCGCAAGTACCGGGAGTTCCGTACCAACTTCTAGATGTCAATGGTTTATCCATTACACGAATTAAATTGCGTGACGTTTATTTGTCCAAACAATCTCCACAAGGGGAGAATTTTTCATACTATAATGCGTGCTGAATGCCTGCTTTACGAATACTGCATAAATATATCAGATCTGTGCTCTAATTCAGATCGTAACGAAACCGTATAGTGGCACAAAAAAGTATATCAGTGCGCTCTTACATAGTACTTTGTAAACTTTTCTTGTTTGGCCTTGCTATTGTAAAAAGCTAAAAAACTTAGGATTGCGTTAATTTAAGAGTTTTACATTGGAGTTGCAAAACTTAATTTCAAGTTGCTATCGCCACACGATCTTGAGAAAAAGGGATGGTGATCCTTTAAGAATTTTATTTTCATAAGTCTTTTATTTTTCTTTTTTACGTGTGGAAATTATACATGGATGCTACGCAAGACTCAAAAAATAAAACAGTCAGACAGTATTTTGTTCATGTGTTAATGATCATGACAATTTCACTAAACCCTTTCGACGAAAAGTATGCAAGACATTTGGCAGTTAGCAAAAACACACTCGGTAAGGACACGGCATTCCGTTACAACTGTCAGGAGCCGTATATGGGTATCAAATGTGGGTTGCAATTAAACGCATTGGATCACACGCTGGTCTCTCTTGGGTACAGTAAAGGTACCAATGCTCGACACTTTATGTAAGACACAAACTAAAAATTAATAAAAGACGATCTTATTACATAATCCAATAGTCATGGAGACTCCCGAAAAAAAGTATTATATTGTTTTTATTCCAAGTGTCCACTATTGGAGTCCTGTCGGGTATTGGTGCCTTTACCTTAATGCAACAAGACGGTGGAATGTTAACAGTTTATTGGCGAAGAGAAACATGATTGTTGGAAAAAATATATAACTAGGGTTTGGCATTCGCATCAATTTGAAAATGTGTGTCAAAAGAGGGAGAATGTATGAGAATTGCTGATGGAAAGCGTGTTCAGGCGAACCATCGAGTCGTACCGGCTCAGACCAAAACTGGATAAGAAATAATTTGTATTTTCGTGACTTTTCAATGGAAAATACAAGTTATCAAAATCGTTTATTTAACTGTTCTTCATGGGGCATTAAGCGGCGTAGAGCTCTAAAAAAAGGAATAAACGAGGTCAATCCGATTGCTAAAATGATGAAAGACGCCATAAGTATAAAATAAAGGCCCGGTTGCTTTAGAGAGTAACGGAAGTAATTAGCTTTTTAAACCTGAATCCATACAAGTAAATTATGTCAAGCGGATTAAAAAATTAAAATATTATTTACGTGAACGTTGCTTGTTACGTTTATTTGGCACAGGTCAGAGTTCAGAGGTGGAAAACTGACCCAATTCAAAGAAGCTACTTCCGTGTTGTCTATTACTGGGAACCAAGAGACAAACAAAATAAAGATACTTTCTTATTATCTGCTGTCTGGGCTCATAGATCTATCAGCCCAGATATTCGTTTCCACATCTGGTGACTCACTCAGGTGTTTTTTTATTGATTTTGATTGATATCAAGTTGTAGGTAATACTCTTTTCTCATTGGTGTAAAGCAGGGCTTCCTAAACTTTAAAGACAACGGAACCCTAGCCAAATACCTTTTATTTTATGGAACCCCGCCGAGCGACATCCTCTCAACCCCCCCCCCCCCCCCCGAGGCCGTTATACTTAGGAGAACTCAGGTGGGACAATAAAACCGCCAGCTATGAACGAGTGCCTACAGAGAATATGACAATTTCTACTGTCGGTTGTCACAGATAAAATATACCGGGGTTCGGGTGCTTCGGTAAGTATCTGTGATGAATACACTGGGAGATCACGGCCGAGGGCCAAAACTGCGAAAATCACAGCGTGAAGATAACACTGCCCAAAATCAGCGCCCCTGGCTGTTCTTTTTATAATACTTACATGAATTGTGTACCCTTTACACTCATTGTTATTTTCAGGATAGTAATCGGACATAGATTTTAGATCTACCAAATGTTCAGTTGTAATAGATTTCCTTTTATTCATAGCTCTAACGCGTTTTCTTAGAAGTTATGCATAGTTTACATCTCTACGAAAATAGATGGTGATTATCCGTACTATAATAGTAGTTTAAGATTTAATTATATTAATGGAGTTTTTCTCATCACATATTTAACGTGTTTCAACATAATTTTGGCGGAACCCTGATGCCTACTCCACGGAACCCAGTTTGGGAATCGAGGGTGTAAAGAATCCTATTTATTTTTCAGTTTTTTGCCATGCTGGCATATTAGTTAAAAAACCTACTTCGTCACGATCAGGTCCGCGTTAATCCATCACATAAATATCCATCCGAATGGCTCCGAAAATCCATTAAAACCTGCGGGTACATACAAATAATAAGTACTTACGTTGATCTAAAGCAAAATTGCGAACCCACATTTTTGAACTCAGTAATCCTCCATTTGGACTAACATTTCCCAACATTTCGCACAAACTGTAAGCCGCTTAATTGCCTCATTACTGTCGCTACGTTTCGAAAGCCGATGGTAAGGTCACGGATTCGAACTCGGTATCGGATGAAATTATCTCGGATTATTTAGCTTGTATTTCTTGAACGTAATAATATCGGAACTGAATTTAAAGGTCCTGTTTTGGGTCGTCAGACAGATTAATACCGCCAGCCTGATTGAAAAATGGAGACGTCATAGGAATAAAGGCCAGCATCGCAGCCGAGAAGGCAGCAGCGTTTAAACCTTCGGCTCACTCTATCAGTTCAGAATCTGAACTGAAACAGGATGGAACTTGAAAAGATATCTGAACTTCAGATGTCCTTTCAAGTTCTATTCCAAGAAAGAAGCTTGTTAGAAAAGTAGGAACCGTATCTCAACAGTTTCGCAATTTTTGACACGCACTGAAGACACGTAAAGGAAACGATGGCCGATGGTGCAAACAAGTTCTGGAGTGGGCACCGTGACTTGGTAAACGAGGGGCAGGACGACCCACCCCAGATAATCCGACGACCTGAAAATGGTTGCAGGGAGTGGCTGCTGGATGCGCGAATTGTGGCATAATTTGGGAAGGGTCTACACCCAGTAGTGGACTGACAAGGCTGATTTGGTTGATTGAACACACGTAAAAATGCACGCGAATGAGTGCGCGATTATTAGAAAGAGAAAGGATATTCGATTTGTAAACATAGGTACGTAACCTGCCAATATTATTTTGTACTAGCTGATGCCCGCAGCTTCGCCCGCTATAATTTTGGGATAAAAAGTAGCCTATGTGCTATTCCAGACTATATTGTATCTCTGTACCAAATTTCAGCTCGATCCGTTCAGCCGTTTGAGCGTGAAAGAGTAACAAACATCCACACTCACAAACTTTCGCATTTATAATATTAGTAAGATCAATATAATAATTTAATCTATCATACGTGAAATGCAATCATTTCAAAAAATTTGACATGCTGCTTTCTCTAACCATTTCACGCTCAGACTCATTATTGTGTTCATGAATAGTTTAGATTCTAAAATGCTTGTTTGTGTAAAGTAATATGCAAAGGTGTTGGAATGGTTGTGTGTATTGAAATTATGTATTACTAGCTGACCCGCGCAACTTCGTTTGCGTGATTAATGAAGAACCACTCCACCGATTTTGTGCAAACTTTACATAAACCATCTACTAAATAGTCTGAACAAAGCCTAAACATTTCGTTTAGATAGGTGAGCCCGTTCTTGAGTTATAAAATTACAACGAAAAGTGGCATTGATTTTTATATATATAGATGTGGATGTGCAGTTATACAAGTTTAAGTAGGACAGGAAGCCGTGAGACGGTCTCACCCGACCCGACTGGCCCTCTAACGTTTATTGTGAAAGTGAAAGTTCAATCCGATTGACGTTGTCATTTTTGTTTTATTTCAATCTTTGAACAGATGATCCACGTGACCTAGTGTCGTAATTTAATGCAACAGAGTCACAGACTACAGCAGACACAAGTCTCGCCATAAGCCCCTCTGCAATCTATTTTATAGAGAGGACTAAAAGGTTGGCAATTTTAATATTTCTGCCTGACACGTGCAAAAAGTGTGCGAACGAAGGTCAAAGTTCACATTTTCCAACCTACACTTTCCCGTTAAATATGATAATTTCTAGCTCAGCTTACCTGTTATCAAAACTCGCCGCGTAAAAGATAACATTTACATGGTACAATGACGCGGACTAGTTTCTTTCTGGGCTATTCACCAGCCAATTTGGTTTAGCGAGATGGGCGTACAAAAGGTTACCGCCATGACACGTGCTACGTATCAAAATCCCGATTGTTTTGTTTGATTAAATCACGCACAAAAAAACATAGGTACTACCCGTTCGCTCTAACTTTGCCGCTGGCGTAGAGTCGTATACCCGAATTGTTAATTAGACGAAGTAAATTGACAGTAGCTAATGTCACTTCGTCATAGAAAATAGGCAACATTGTATGAAGATGTGACATTAGTTGCTGTAAATTTACTTCGTCTAATTAAAAATTCGACTTTAGTATGGAGCCGAGCGGCAAAGTTAGAGCGAACGAGCAGTACTGCTCGTTCGCTAGTTAGTTCGGCAAAGTTAGAGCGAACGGGTAGTAGTAGGCATTTGCTTTATAAATTGTAAGAATTAACACGTGAAGCAAAAGCTTTATACTTACTATTAACTAAGAAAATTGCACTAGTTTAAGAACGTAAAATTTGACACATTTAAAGTTTATATCCAGTACGAATATAATACACTAGCTGACCCGCGCAACTTCGTTTGCGTTACATTACATGAGAGTGAGAAAGAGAGAGGTGTTAAATTGATATAAAGTTTCCCGTCGCTTTTACTTCCACCCATCCGTTTTTTGGTATGGAATTCATCGTGTGCGAGTCCGACTCGCACTTGGACGGTTTTTATCGTTCAGTTGACTGGCTGCCACTGCAGACCAAGTTTACTTCCGTCACGTCGCTCATACTTTAAAACTTAATAAGAGGGTTGTAAGTGAACCTTAAAAGATAGGCATTTGCTGTTGAGGACATTTTTTTATAACTTTTTAAGAGGAATAAATTTGTAATACACTATTTTTACGTAACTTTAACCATTTATGCAGCGTACGCAATGGAACCTCTCAAAAGAAAGAGATTTTTCCCGTTCTCGAAATATTATTCATGGCTGCTCCGCTCCTATTCGTCTTAGCGTGATGTTAAATCGCTATTGGCCATCCTAAATAAATGGACTATTAAACTGTATAACAATTTTTGAAATGCAACCAGTAGTTTCTGAGATCCTAGCACAAACAAACTCTTCAGTTTTATAATATCGTGAGCGAACCTTAAGAGATAGACAAATTAAGTTATTGTGAGCGAACCTTAAAAGATAGACATATGCTGTCCCGGACTTTTTTTTAGAACTTTTTAAAAGAAACAATTTAGTAATACACAATTTCTACGTACCTCAAACCATTTACGCAGCGTACGCCTCGGAAGCTCTCAGAAGGTAAAAAATATTCCCCGTTTTCAAAACATTATTGATTGCTGATCCGCTCCTATTCGTCTTAGCGGGATGTTATAATAATATAGCCTATAGCCATCCTCGATAAATGGACTATGAAACTGTAAAAGAATTATCGAAATCCAGCCAGTAGTTCCTGAGATCCTAGCGTTCAAACAAACAAACAAACTCTTCAGCTTTATAATATTAGTATGGATAGGTAGTGACAAAAATTCACGAATAGAAAAAAAAATCAAAAAAAAAATCACTTTCTACGCGGATATCATACAATTTGCAGGTACGGCTCAATAGGCAAACATAAAAATCTGTTTTTGAAATGGAGTAAAACTCTTTTCTACACCGAAAAAGCTAGTGTACAAAATGTATAATTCTGGATTTTGACAGGCATTCCACTATAAAACATTCATGTCACGTAGACATTTAGCGTGCCGGGGAAGAGCAAGGCATATGGTTATTGTTCTCGTATGAAGTAGGTACAACATTTACGGACATTTCACACAACGCTATCTGATCCCAAAGTAAGCTAGGAATAACCTGTTTGTGTTATGGGTATCACACCACGGATATTAATACTTTTAAACACATACATATTATACATAGAAACACCCAGACTCTTGAGACAAACATTTATGGGTCACACAAATACACTCGAGAGCAATGAATCCGGGTCACTTAAAGAATCCTAAAAATCTCGGAAACTAAAAATGCTAGGTTAATGCAATAAATTGTATTTAATAGACAATGTAATACTCCTTAAATGAAGATATTAAAACTTCTTAGTTATTGTAAAGTTATATCATAAAAAAATCAAATTTGAAAAAGGGCCACTTTCGAAGATGGAACTACGAAATTACAGCATTTGGTGTTGCTTTTGTTTGTAATCTGTCATTTATGTGGGTACATAAACCATGTTGATAGTGCTCTATATTCATTAATCAAGCTGAAATTATGTCGCTTACGCCTGAAGAATGCACCAGAATACTTACAATGCTGGAAACCGGCCGGAGTTAGCGCGATACAGCCAGGACTGTCAGTGTGTCGCTGTCAACAGTACAAAGAGTTCTCCGACGTTACGAAGAAACTGGTTCTAACCTACGCAGACCAGGAACGGGCAGAACCAGGTGTACCACAGCACGAGAAGACCGATACTTGGTGAACACCATGCTTCGAAATCGCTTTCTCACAGGAACTGAACTCACCAATCAGTTTCGACGCCTCGGAGGAAGTAACCCAAGTGCATGGACAGTAAGACGTCGGCTTGCTGAATCTAACTTAAAACCCCTTAGACCTGCAAACGGCCCTAAACTGGAGCGTGGGCATCGTATTTCGAGACTAAGGTATGCCCAGAGCCACGTAAATTGGAGTATTGAAGATTGGTCAAAAGTTATGTTCTCCGACGAATCAAAATTTATGCTCTACAAGCACGATGGAAGACACAGAGTGTATCGAAGACCAGGGGAAAGATTCAAGCAAGCATGCATCGAAGAAAAAGTAGCCTACGGTGGTGGGTCTGTACTTGTGTGGGCCGGAATTTCTTCTGAAAGTCGCACAGAGCTGGTGATCATAGAAAACGGCTCTTTAACTAGCGTAAGATATGTGGAAGAAATCCTCAATGATCACGTTGGTCCATTTATGGTCAATTTAGGTGAGGATGCTATATTTATGCATGACAATGCCCGATCTCATACAGGTAGGATTGTGAATGACTACCTTCAAGAGATGAACATTACTCGTATGGAGTGGCCAGCGCGCAGCCCGGATATCAACCCGATCGAGCATGCTTGGGACGAGCTAGGCAGATGCGTAAAACAACGAAACCCTCCCCCAATCACGCTTCGTGAGCTCAAAATTGCTCTCACAGAGGAATGGGAGAATATTCCCCAAAATCGTATAAGGAACTTGGTGTACAGCATGCCAAACCGCGTAAACGCAGTAATGGAAGCACGAGGAGGCAATACGAAGTATTAAAATTCAAGAAAATCGTAATAAAGTTCAAAAATTTCATGTTTCCTATTTTTGTTTTAAGGAGAGATCGGCAGTTTTTTCTTTATGTAATTTTGTGTTAATAAAATGTATGGTGACTCATATTTTTTTTACTTTCATTTAAGGAGTATTACATTGTCTATTAAATACAATTTATTGCATTAACCTATCATTTTTAGTTTCCGAGATTTTTAACATTCTTAAAGTGACCCGGATTCATTGCTCTCGAGTGTATTTGTCTCCGGTGGGAATCGAATCCACGACATTCAGCGCCGCAGGCAGTATCACTACCGACTGCGCCACAGAGGCAGTCAATGGTGGACTGACTAGTCGTACGTAGTGAGGCGATCACAAGAAATAGACTGCGAGAGTGGGCCCTAATCGCCGGATGTTGCAATGGCTTTCCATTAGGCGGGCGGTCATCATTTTGACGAGTTAATTTTTTTTTAAATCATATCAGACTATGGCAGTATACCCAAGTCCGTCCAAGTGTAGACAGTAGGATTTCTAAACTATCGTTTAGAAATCCTACTGTATAAGTTTGTCAGTTTGTTTGTTACTAAATACACAATATGTTCTGCTATTTTGCCTGAAATTGGGTATATCGATAGCTTTAACTTGGAGGAGAAGATACGGGATCTTCACACCTTTAAAACTAAGTTTCAAAATAATAACTTTAGTTATAAACATTCTACCGCGCTCGATGTGACTATATGAAGCGCTCGTGGCCCCGCGGACTCAGTGTTCTGTAAACGATCACTGCAGTAAGCAACTTTCACTATGGCCGGTCCATGGATGGGTGACCATCCATGTGATCACTTTGTGTCATTTATTTGAGCGGTTCCGTGCTTCGGAAGGCACGTTAAGCCGTTGGTCCCGGTTGCCAGTAAAATGGCAGTCGTTAAGCTAAGTTGAAGGCTTTATTTCAACAGCAGGCAGTCACAACCTGCGCCTGTCCATTTAAACACGGCAATACGGCTCACCACCTATTACGTGGGACAAATTATACAAAGGTGAAATGTGGGCATATAATATGCCTCTGCCTACCCCTTCGGGGATAAAGGCGTGACCATATGTATGTATGTAAAGGGTGTTTTTTTTCGAGGTATAGAACTTTGAAATGGAATAAAACGAAAGTGATTGTTTTTATTGATATGGAAATGACTTTATTCGAAAGGAAATCTTCTGGCATTATAATTTAAATATGATTTCTGGCATATAACCGCCATGGCTGGCTCGGACGTAGTCTAATCTAGAGGTCCAATTTTCGATGACTTTCCCAACATTTGTGGCCGTATAGCGACAATATCGCGCCGAATGTTATCCTCCAAGTGGTCAATCGTTTCGGGCTTATCGGCGTAGACGAGCGACTTCACATACCTCCACAGAAAATAGTCAAGTGGCGTAAAATCGCACGACTCTGGAGGCCAATCCACGTGTCCAAAACGTGAAACTATGCGGTAACCAAACGTTTCCTTCAATAAATCAATTGTGGCACGAGCTATGTAACATGTTGCGCCGTCTTGTTGAAACCACTACTCCTGCACATCATGGTTGTTCAATTGATGAACGAAAAAGTCAGTAATCTTCGCTCTATAGCAGTCACGATTGACTGTAACATTCTGGTCAGCATCGTTTCTAAAGAAGTACGGACCAATTATTCCACCAGCCTATAAAGCACACCACACAGTCAGTTTTACTGGATGTAACGGTGTCTCAACATACACTTGAGGATCATCATCACCCCAAATATGGCAGTTTTGTTTATTGATGTATCCATTCAACCAAAAGTGAGCTGCACCGCTAAAGAAAATTCGCTTATGAAAATCACGATACGCATTTCGGACAGAACCATGATTTTCAGAATAAATTTGCACAATTTGGAAGCATTGTTCAGGCTTCAGTCTATTTATGTTAAAATGCCAAACCATACTAAACATAAATCACTTTACAGCTGACAAAAATACCGCCGGTTAAAACAGCTAGGCCAACTTAAAGTTCTATACCTCTAAAAAAACACCCGTTATAAACATTCTAAAAAATGTAAGATACATTTTTTTTTGTCAACAGAAAAGAAATCCCATACAATTTTTGGGAGCTCTCAAGTAAAAGCAGGAGTGCCATTACTTTACTCAAAATACAGAGCATCGCGCGCCTTTACAGAGGGAGAGGCCAAAGCTGGCAAACCCCCTCTGGCAATAATTTGACATTTTGACGACTAAAAGTGCCCACTTACATAAAAACTGTTTTTTGAAGTTTCTTTCACTAGACTAAGTCTAGTTGACAGCGTGAGCGGTTGAATTGTCATTTTATAAAAATGATGAAATAATTAGATATTAATACAAAAAGAAATGTCATTAAAGAAATCTGAGGAAAAATGGCATTATCTTGTGTAAGTAAGTAATTTTATAACAAGTTATTATTATTTACACCTATTTAAACGTATAGATAATATTCAGATTTGTTTAGCAACTTTACCGGACGTCACATCAATACATGGATTGGTTGAGCGACTTGGGGTGATATGACACAGAATGTATCATGTGTGTGTAAAATTTATGAGTGTATTGTTTAAAGTGTATATATAGGCTTCGTATTGACAGTCGATTGCTATTGTAGTGCGAGTCTAAGAAAGTGTGGGTGAGGAAGATTTCCCCCCGTCACCCGCAAAATATGACAGACAAATTTGTACCGAGCAATCGTTCTATGCCGTCTCCCCTTAGACAGTTCGCGTTGCTCTATGACTCAAAACAATGTTCTACCCGGAAATAGTTGCACTAAAATCTATGGGCGCGTCCCTATACAAAACGTGTGTTCGATGGGGGAACACAAAAAGAGGGATGCATGAATGTTACCTTTGTGTACATCCACTGGCCTGTGTACCTTTGTTTAGACAAAAAAAAAGAAAAATGTATCGAAAATATATGCTGATGGGAGATTCATGGGATATGGTGTGTGTGTGGGTGGGTTATAGTTTTCTTGGTATGTATATATACGTCGCTAGCTAAATTGTAGTTGTGTTGTATGGTTCTGAGGGTTAATATACACGCACTGTGGATAACTATAACTGTGGACTTGGGGGTGAGAAGGGCGTGTGCACTCATATATCACTAAGATAATGGAAGACTTTCCTCCAAGTAACTCAATAACCTTTTTTTTTCGTAACTATTCCGCTGTCAAAAATTATATTGGTAAGAAGATACAAAAATATCACATCGCAAGAATACGGAACTCTTACGCCCTTCCTCAAATTATTTATACTGTTGATTGATAGCACTTGCTGGAACTTTATGCACATATTGAAAACGACACTTGTACCGTTCCACAATATTTATTACCCTAAAAAGATCCAATCCGATTTCAAGAAACCCATACAGAAAACATTCAGATTAACATTCAAATAAAGTAGCTAACGGTTGATCTTAAGTGGGACTGATGGCAGTCTTTGGGTGGAATAAATGACATCTGAAGTGTCACAAAGGCACCTTTTTTCGAAGATTAGTTTGGACGCAAATCAATTACTGTCAGTTAGTATGCCCTCTATCTAAACGCAATGGCTGAACACGTAATACAGTTTATAAAAAACGCCTTCATCTTAAAAACGGTATCCTTGACCTCAAAGGTCTACCCAGGATCAACAAGTATACCACTCGAATCAATTCATACCTCGACCTTAAATTAACCTAAATTGATGCGCCCGTTCATTAACGCGTATCTGCCTATTCCAATTTGGTATGACATAATTCTTGACATACAAGGCCTTGGTTCTACTATTTTGTGCTAACTAAGGCCGTTAGGGCTGCTTGAATGGTTTCAACAGCTAGCAGTCACAACCTCAATAAAATCAAAAAATAAAATTAAAATGTATTCCCTTTCTTAAAAAAAATATTCAAGTTTGTCAAAATTTTTGTGACTCGACCGGGGGTTCGGAAATGCTACAGACTGAGAAGAACACCCCAAGAAACTCAGTTAGGTCCCTACCAAAATTCATCTTAGAATCTAATCCAGATTTTTTTTAATGTAGAATGGAGCCATTCGTGACAGTCAATGACAGTCCACTGCTGGACGTAGTAGGACTCTCCCAGTTTTACGCCACAACAAATTCCCCTGCACCTTCCGCAACCAGTCCCAACCTGCTACCTTTTCCAGGTCGTCGGTCCTGTTGGCTGGTGGACTTCCTAACTAATGATGCCGAATCACAACCTACGCCTGTCAAATCCCGCAATGTCCAATCGCGACGTGTCTTCCAAAGCACGAATTTTTAAATTCCATAGTCACTCTAAAGATGGCAATAAGGGATTTTGAGGAATGCCGATGAATGCTCAAAGCAACGATCGTTTACAGAACACTATTTGTTATATTTACTTCAAATATCGACATATACACGTGAGTCTCGTGACATTACTACACAAAGGTCGTCGCCACGGCACAAGCGCTTCCGACAAACCCAGCATCCGCGGCTCACGATCACGACTTACTATTATTATGACCATCATTAGCCCGGCCATCCTGCTGCGGCCATTCACTCACTATTACGACCGTCTCTAGGTGTTGAAATCACAAAGCGTAACTGAATGGAGTTCTTTTTACTGACAGTAGGTAGGTATAATAATTTAAATCTTTTGTGCATTTCAAGGAGAGATTAACTTTACTTTTTCTTTCATGATTATTGAATGCCTCAGTGGAGTAGCGTATACATAAAAAAAATTACAGAAGGAAATATAGTAAAAGACTGCATGCACAATTGCGCGTCCTTGTGGATGACTGCTTGCCAATGCAGCGAATGTGGCTGCCGTTACAGTGATTTCTTGTTTGAATCCTCAGTCGATATTTAAAAGACGTGCAAATGTTTGTTTCGGAGTTTGCATAATCGGAGTTTCCGAGGATTAAAAACCGTCTATGATATTTCCCAAGCTACCAAATTTCAGCAGCAGAATCGGTTCAGTGGTTCGGATTATTTGAAAGCGTAACATACTTTCTCAGGCATTAATATTTTAGTAGGGAGTAGGGACTAGCACCAGTGATTTATGATCTGCAAGCAATACTTCCTCAGTCGTGTTGTAGTTCGCTCATGAAAAAATGATAAAACCAGCAGTTAATAACTGGTGAAGATATAAAAGTTACTTGCGTTTGCGGCGACCAACCGGTTACATGGGCAAAATAAGGATATTTAATAATTCGGTTATGTTTGAAACCTTTTTGTTTTTGATCAGGTTGTACCAGCCGTGGTCTCAGGACAGTTAGTCTCAATAAAAATAAATGTACTTATAATATGGGAAAATGTGTCTGCCAATAGGCGCTTGCACACTGCACGATATCGTTCAACGATATCGTCGCGATATCGTCACGATATAGTCACGATATCGTTCAACGATACAGCCGAACGAAATTGACACAACATAACCCACAGCTTGTTATTCGGTTAGTAGCTTTGCTCCAGGAAAGGGAGCAGGAACGGGAGAGAACTCTCCCACCCGAGTACCGCAGTCGGTGGCCTGGGCGCCGCCCGAACCAACCCCCTAAGCGAGGCCGCAGTGGTGGTCGTTGGTCTGTTGGAAGTCCTGGGACATCCTTCCGAGGGCTTATCCAAGGCTCCCAACCATCGCCTGTTGGGCGATATGTGAGGTTTTTTAGTCGGTAGGAGTCCGGCATAGCATACATGATGGATTTTCCCTCACGTTAAAAAAAACGCGATATAGTCCTAGCATATTTAAAAAGATAAGAGAAGCCTATTCTTATAATTTTAAGAATAGGCGCAACAGTTTAAAATACGCAAAAAACTTTACCACTTCCACAACCGCGACTGAACTGAGCTACCAGTCATGCTCCAGGAATGTCGCGGGTCAGTAAATGTGCACGTCTGTGTGAGTGAGCCGTTTCGCACGTTTCTATGAAGTTACTTTACTGTTGTATCTGTATATTGTGACCCCGCTCTGTATCGTCACCCGATATCGTCACGACAGTAATCAATCGGCAATGATATCGTGACGATATCGTAGCAGTATGAAAGCGTGTAGTAGTAATTGTATCAAAACACCACTCCTACGTTATGTGACGATATCGTGTCGTTACCGTTATCGTGCAATGTGCAAGCGCCCAATGTCTACCTCACCGTGCGCAAACAAGAACGCAAGCATAGAGTCATAGTAAAATCAGAATCTACTCTGGTAAGACAACTCAAAATTGGGATACCGGCTAAAACTCTGAAGCTTTTTTTTAAATTCCTTCTTGTCGATTTCTTGATGACAGGAAAGGTCAGTGTTTAACTTCTGGAACCCAACCAACCCAATACCCAACAAAGAGTAGTCAGTGACTGACTCCCTAGGAGTCGAGCCAGTCACTGGCTTCAATTAACTGGGCTGGAAAAAAAACTGGGTCTCATAGTTTCATTTATCATCCCCGAAACTCTTCTAAGATTCAAAATTTTTTTGGGTCCTCAGGTTCCGAGTTCCCAGATACTAATATTTCTGCTTTTTTTAAAATATTTAACTTGTTTCAGTGCGGTTTAGACGGCACAGTTTTATGCCAAAACTGTTAAAAAAAGTCTAAGAATAATTTGACAGAAGTATGTACTTACCTAGTTATTTCTTTTTTTACTTATACCTTCGAGCAACAATAATGATCATCATGGATAAGGTAATAAGTTAATAACAAAGAACTAGTATTATTATTATTGCTATATCCAGGTAAGTATGTCAAAGATGCTATAAATATAATAAAATATTAGAAAACTCAAAACTGTACAGGTTCAACATAAAATACCGAAGCCGAAAATATAGTTACAAAAGGTCCGGAAGGATCTTAGAAAGTACTCAATAGATTTGATTCAAATTTTGCACAAATATTATAAGGGTAGGGTCTTCAAATAGGCTATATATTATCACGCTACATATTCTAGGGGCTAAGCAGAAAGCAATCAAATTGGCATTATCACTGTACTTTTGCACTATTGTAAATTTTATATTGTTAGTACAATAAAGCATATTTATCTTATCTTATCTTATTATCACGCGTACGAAGTCGCGGGCAACAGCTAGTATAAATATAACTGAACTTAGCAGAGTGCTTTATGAATGGGCTTAAATAGTAGTTGCCTTTCCGTGACCGTCAATTGAGATCGTTTACATCGTTATTATCTTTTAAGGTCAAATCTACAATTGCAAATAAATCTTTACTATCTAGGCTGTTGTACAAAGACTTTGAAAAACATGGATCTCGTGCGGATCTTTCTTAAGAAAAGAATTGGAAATGGCTAGTAAATTATTCTCGTTAATCTCTTAAGTAATCTCTTACCTATGTATAGAAATTAATTGCTGTTCATTTAATTCGCTAACATGCAAGATTGGACCGAATTGACTGATTTTAGCTTTGCCATTATTTGTAGAAGTCCAGGGAATGCTTAAACAGTGAGACAGAGTGGCGATCCTTATTTTCGTATGATAAATTTATATTCTTAAGTGCCGAGTACTCAATAAGACTTATTCCCCCTACCCCAAAGTATGGAAATATCTGTTATATCGCTTTGGTTCTTGGTCTTAAGAAGATCGCTGGGATCGTGCAAACATAGTTTCTTTTTTCTTTTTTTTTTTCAAATCTAGCAAAAAAGATCATCCCACAGATTGACGTGTTGGAAGATGATATGTAGGAAAGGTATTATCGTTGGTCTCACTTTTTTATTTTTTAACATGAGGAAAATCCTACATGGATGCTACGCCGGACTCCTACCGACTAAAAACCACACGTATCCTACCTAACAGCCTACGGTTGGGAGTCCTGGGTAAGCATTCGGAAGGATACCTCCCAGGATTTCGTTGGTCTCAACTTTTAGGGATGCAGAAGATAGTGCCAATTTTAGGAACAAGAATAGGAAACTTGTAGTTTCGGATGTAGCTAGGACTAGCGCAGTGATGATGATAGATGACCACACTACGGTACAACTGGCGGTAAAAATTGATTTAACAATTTGAGGTCATTGGAAAATCTTATAATTACATTTTTATTGTATCATTATTCTGTGTACAGTTTAATTGAATTGTGATGTTTAATAGTTGGAGAGTAATTACTTAGTGAAAGTGACTTCGATAGTCTGTAGAAATAAATTTATATAACTTTTTTAATACTACGTCAAACGTTCACGTACTATTCAGTATCATTGCTTTTCTTATCTACACTAATGTTATGAAGATTTAATTGTTTGTTTGCATCAAATAGGCTCCGAAAATACTGGACCGATTTGAAAAATTCTTTCGCAGTTGGGAAGCTACACTCTTCCCGGTGAACATAAATTATATTTTATTTCCGTATTCCCACAAAAACGAGAGGTACGCAGGTAAAACCGCGTGACGTCCTCTAGTTATTACTACAACGATTCATCACCTT
This sequence comes from Miltochrista miniata, assembly GCA_933228765.1. Lineage (NCBI taxonomy): Eukaryota > Metazoa > Arthropoda > Insecta > Lepidoptera > Erebidae > Miltochrista > Miltochrista miniata. Next base: position 20,197,192 of record OW121773.1, read on the forward strand.
TGCCTCTAAATCTCACGCACGAGAAAAAGCCAGCAGGATAAGACTGGCAGCTTTTCCTTTCGACTACTTACTGCCTCTGCGTGGCAGGGATTTGTAGTATTCCTCTCTACGGGATGACGTACTTCGCTTAGGACTCTGGTTTCTTATCCATACCCACTTTTCTTCTTTATTCCGCATCTCAGATAAAGTGCCACCATTGGCAAGCAAGTTATATTCTATGACATTAATTCTTGACATTCTATCTCTGGTCTATAGCCATCCGATTTTATACAGGGTGGTCTCTAGAAAAGATTTTCTTGGGATAACAAAAAAGGCAGAAATTCCAGAATAACGAATACGATAAAATTCAATCCAACCCGTTTACAATACAAAAACATCGTAACTCACATCACACATAAATCCAGTGTAGGAAAACAAAGCGCACCTCTAGTCATCACAATACATAGGTGGATCTTTATCTGTGCTATTACGAGTTCAATGGCCTCGTTGTTCCGTTTCACGTTTTATATGAAAAGCTATAGCGCGATTTTTTTTATACCAGCGACGATCTAGCTCAAATTAAACTAATGTTTATGCTGAGATTTATAAAACTGATAAACGTACATTAGGTCTGTATATTTCTAAACAATATTAAATAAATATTACACCCACACAGAACAAATTAACGTACTCATTGCACAGAGATTTGTCCTGGGTCAAAACCACGACTTCCAAAAACGTAGCAAAGATAATATTAATATTACTCTTTTTTTTTACGAGTGAAATCCCCCTACTTCCGGGAGTCCCGGTTACGCTCTCGGAAGACTCCCGACACAGACTTTGTCCACTACAGAAGACTCTCCCAGTGGGTTTGGGATTTTATCAAAGTCAGGTTTAACCTATCTGTGCGTGCTCTAACAGTCCGTCTAACCACTAGACCAAGGAGACCAGTCAAGTTTTAGGTTCAACGGTCCATTTCACGTTCAATATATGAAAGGTGTAATGCAAAAAAAATGCATTTGTAATGCAAAAAAGGGCCATAAGGACAATGGTACAAATAAAACAAACGGAATCATGCAGGGATCACTTTATTCGGCTGAATATTTTGACAGTGCCATGTCTGTATTTGCTCGTATTACTGACAGATTTGGTCAAGAATATGGGCAAAATAGAAAATATGGATGAAAGAAAAATAAGAGAGGGAACACGCAGAAAGGCTCTACCCAGCACCTTGCTGCCAAGGTTGAATGTCGTAAAGCATTCATCCGGAGTTCAGTCCATTAAACTGTTTAACAAACTACCAGTAGAATTAAAAACAATATATAGTGTGAACAGGTTTAAGACTAGGTTGCGCAATTTATTGTTAGAAAAGTGTTATTACAGTGTTGATGATTATTTGCAGGGTACTTAAATTTCACAGATGATAGACCTAATTTGACATTATAGATATCCTTGTAAATTATTGTAATTATCAATAATAGTGGACCTTAGACTATTTAACAACTAGTGGACTAATGATTTATGACATATTAATATACTTACTGTAATTTTTTTTTTTTTTAAATCTTGATATTCGTATATTTATGTTGACATTTCTGATTATTGTTTGTTTTAATTTTTTTATAGGGACTTTTTGCAATTCGAGAATTGGTATGTTTTTATGACATTTATTTTTAAATCTTGATTTTTGATAGTCTTCTAAATATGTTGATTGTTATGATTTTGTTGGAATTAATTAAGAAATTTGCAATGTATGCTTACTTTAAAATTTATTCAAGTTTATTTAATCTTTTGTTTGTTACTGGTCACCTATTTGCTATTCTACACAAATTATTTTGTTATGAATAAATGAATTATTATGAATTATGAATTATTATTATGAATTATTATGAATTATGAATTATGGTGATATCGCGAATATTCCGGCTAACCTCTCGAAAGATAAGTGGGTACTTGTAGATAGGCACGAGTTCAATAAATAAATATTGATCCGAGATACCGCTAACAAGGTTTTGTTCGGTTCTAAAGTATTGATTTGTAATGGAACTACATAAATATGTTCATGATGAATAGACGAAATCAAAATTTTAAAGGAACAACAACATATTATTTACACTCTTTTTTTGACATCCAACTGTTAATTCATTAAAGATTTTATAAATTTACACGATATGCCTCACGGTTTCACCTGTGACGTATTACTAGCCCTGTAACACCCCCTTAACACATACATTACTCGTACAATAATGCATAAAACAAGTCAAATTTTGACTTCTTTTTTTATTACACTTTAATTTTTGATTAATATTGCTGCTTATCTTAAGTAGCTGCATAGCCTGTTACTTCAAAATAATTTTACTTCCAAGGAAGAAAGAATACGAAATCGATCCAGTAGTTTCTCGGTTTATCAATCACAAACAAAATTATTATCTTTTATCTTTACACTTCCGATATTTAATAGTCCTGAATCATAACCACTTCACCAGTGCACTACTCAAACAGCTGCACGTATTAAGTTCAAGAATTGACATCATAGATAGCTATTATGACGACGACGTACTATCACAAAGAAAGGATTTTTTCCCCTTAAAGGGATGTAAAGGAGGCTTGAAGTATACAGGGTGGAAATTAAAGACTGTGGTTCGAGGAAAAAGTAGGTACACCTAATATTGGTGATGTCAAATTTCGTTGAAAGGAAACATTCCTTTATTTTCAAAAGTAAGAAAATTTTACTTGGTCTTTGTTAATTTAAGATACTATGTTGTTTAAAAGAAATTGTTTCTTATGAAAGAGTCTTTTAGTTGCTATCATAATTGTATCATGTTTTTTATTTCACATCTCACCGGTTCTATTCCCGGCTCAAGCAGGTGAGTTTTTTTAAATCTTTAAATGCATTTTTACTCAATTTTGGAAAATAAAGGAATGTTTCCTTTCAGCAAAATTTCCCATCACCAATATTAAGGGTACTTTTCCTCCAACCACGGTCTTTAATTTCCATCCTGTATAACAGGTGAAGCCGTGGAACACCACTAGCAAATAATAAAGATATGAACCACCATAAACATATGAAATCTCACAATTTTCTCTTTTAGAGATCTACAAGTATAAAGATTTATTACCGATCGTATGCGGGGAAAATTATGGCTTAACTGTTCATACGAAATACGGGCTAAACGTCAATTATATACGTTTTATCGCCCATAGAGCAACACAATCTATGACGTTTATTGGGTGGGCAGGCGCCATAATGAGACTTTCCCATCTGTCAAAGCGTGCTCCTCAATGGAGTACGCTTTGACAGATGGGGACACACACATATAAGTAACTAGCGGACGTCACGCGGTTTTACCGGCGTAGTTCCCGTTCCCGTGGGAATACGGGAATAAAATATAGTCTATGTTCACCGCAAAGAGTGTAGCTTCCCAACAGTGAAAGAATTTTTCAAATCGGTACAGTAGTTCCGGAGCCTATTCGTTACAAACAAACAAACAAAAAAACAAATCTTTCCTCTTTATAATATTAGCATAGATTTATAAGTGTATGTCTGAAATAAAATTATGAGTGTATAGTTATAATTGTTTTGTATAACTAGTGACAACCGATAGCTTTTGTAGCGGTGTAGGTATATGAACGCGATTTACCCCAGCAACATTAATTCTACTATGACATGACAGACAGATATGTATTTTTTTAACGTGAGGGATAATCCATCATGGATGCTATGCCGGACTCCTACCGACTAAAAACCTCACGTAACGCCCAACAACATATGGTTGGGAGCCCCGGGTAAGCCCTCGGAAGGATGTCCCAGGACTCACAACAGACTGATATGTATAGGGCAAACTCTATATGTCTACTCCCCTTTACTGGTCGCGTTGTAATCGCCTATTGTCTTCACTATTAGCATAGTTTATTATTAGCATAGGCAGATAGGGTCAAATATATACTTATACCGGAAAATGCAGCGTAAGCTCCCGCAAGATAGCCAGACGACCTGGTGCGGGTAGGCGAAAGTTCGATTGGAAACTTGTCTAGGTACTTTGAAACCTAATATTTCACAAAAGTGCTTTCGATTTGGAAGTCGCGAATTGACAAAAAGGTTTATTGGTACAAACCTAAAATATTCTTGGAAAGTCCTGTATAACTAAAGCCATGGACTGGTGTACCTACACAAGAAAAATAGCATAAATATCTGGCAAGGGACAGCATAGCATAACTTTTATGACATATTGACAACATCTGCTATTGTTGTTGATATCGAATAAGCGAAATATACGACACCCCACACATTTGTATCAAGCATTGTTATTCGAATACAATTCTGAGAAAGCTGATACTAAAATGAGCGAAATATCAGCTATCGAATAACCCAGTATCAATGTCGCGGTTTGTGGCCCAGACGTTGGTTATTTCACTCCTACTATTGATACCTTCACAATTTCCTTAACAGTATTAGAACGTCAATTTGTATCTAAAGCAGAGCAAACATTATTAGTGATGTGTACATCAATAAATTTGACTATATTATCATTTATAGGATAATTATTATTAATATTTTGTTGATCTTTGAAGCACCTCGTAGCCCCATTACTATAGTGAACGTAAACCATCACAGTAATCGTCGATCAACCCTAAGATGGGTGAACCTTTGTGGCCTTTTAATTTATTGGTGTTTACATGTTTCGAAAAATATTAAAAATAAATGGTATTAAATTAAGCTCTTGGTTCCCGTTGTTTGTTTTGATAATTACAACATCAGGTTGACCCTGACTCTTTCAACACGGTAATGGGTTAGGCAGTGTGAGTGTATCATCTCTGGTGGTGTTGCAAATGTTTTAAACTACTCGATCAAGTGGGCGCCGTATGTGTGTCGGCCACTACAGTAGTATAAAAATAAGATCTGCTAAAGCTATACAGAAAGAAAACCGCTTTCAATTTTGCCAATATCTGATTTGAGATATTTACCGAGTGTACATTTTATACAGGACGGTAGGTAGGTGGCACATATCGTGGAAATAAATAAACCTACGCGGTATCAAAAACCTCTCTAAATCCCAAATTGAATCGTGAAATCATAAACGTTTCGAAAATCCAATTGAATAATAATATGGCCCCAATATGATGCCCGAAAAACGCCTCCCAGATTCAGTCTCTAAAATGCAATCATTCAAAACATATTTGAGGCTCAACGCCTTCATTTCCTATACTTTCCCTTCCTCGCCGATCGAATTACCAATCAAGGAAAGTGGGCTACGCTTGAGCCCCATTTGGTGAATGTCTGCAACTGAGTTTCACCTTTTTCAACCAAGATATTATGGCGTGTTTAGCATATCAAACGGTTGTTATAAATCTGTAATGCGTGATTTGAATGATTTGGGTGAAGCATATCCTGGTGCAATAGGATATTAAAATCTACGCTTCCTAATAACAATAAGTGTCGCTATAGTAACTTCAAAAGATTACACCTTAATTTTGTTTATAGTTTGGTGTAGCGGAATATCTGTTCTGTAGACATATTTTTAAACCGTTATAATTAGCTTGGCTCCGAAAATATACTCAAAGCCCTGTTACGAATTTTTCAACTATTTCTGCTGAACTAATTCTTATGAATCCTTGCACATACCTACGATAAGTTCTCTCGACAAAAAACATTGTGGCAGACTAGTTTTCACCCGCGGCTATGCCTGCATTGAATAATTATTATTAACAAGAGTGCAAAGTCATGTTTTTATTTCACGCAAAATAGGCGCAGAAATGACGTCGAGTCAGAAGGAAAAGGAAACCAGCCCGTGAAAACCTAGAAGGTCATGTTTTAATGGGTCCTTCGCGGTTTGACACCACGAATTATTGACACCACAGTGTCAATTGCAGAAGAACGTTTTTGAATTGGCTGTTTGGCACCACGGTGTCAATTGACGAATACCTTAAATGGCTTCGTTGATTGACACCATGATGTATAACAGCAAAGGACGGCTCATTGGCATTTTTATTATAATATAACAATCATGCACAAAAGTGTTTAAACGATTTTATCATCAATATGCATAATTTACATTTACCAACATTTAATATCAATTAAGGTCAAAATACCTAAAAATAATGCAATTTGATTCGGATAGGTTAGGTTAGAAGCCACGAAGGCTAAGGCGGGAGCTCCACTCCGCTCCGCTCCCGCCTTAGCCTTCGTGGTTATTTTTTTTTATAAAATAAAATAATAGTTTATACTACAAAACTAAAATAAAAATAAAAGTTAAAATAATATAATTTAGTTAATACAATAAAAAATTAAAATAAATGTTTATACTACAAAACTATTACTTTAATTTATGAAAACAAATAACCACGAAGGCTAAGGCGGGAGCTCCGCTCCGCTCCGCTCCGCTCCGCTCCCGCCTTAGCCTTCTAACCTAACCTATCCAAATCGGATTATTTGAAGTTATATATTATAGAACGTAGCCATAGGAACAATTTGCTTTTCGCCAGTACACAAATCACACTTGACCTTTAAATTGTTGAAAGTAGTCCAAATCAACACTTTTACACCATGGTGTCAATCGACGAAAACAAAATAAGATATTCGCCGTTTGACACCACGGTCGCAAATTATTATGAATATGGTCCCAAACAGCCAATTCAAAAAACGTTCTTATGCGATTGACACCGTGGTGTCAATAATTCGTGGTGTCAAACAGCGAAGGACCCGTTTTAATTTAAGAATTACATTCATGAAAAAATCCTTTACCTATCTATAGCGTATTAATCCTAATGAACATATAAAATTAATTTATATACTTTATCTTTCTGCTAAATTGAACTGAAAAACAATCCCTAGCAATTTCTAAAGCTTGTACTCATGACCAATGGACAAGTTTCTCACGTTACACAGACAGACAACAGTTTCGTGTGATTAGAGAGACGACCGTGAGAAACTCATGCTATTGACATTGGCATGATAGATACACGCAATGACAGCGGGTTCGTTGGTAATTGCTTTTAGATTATTATAATACTAGCTGATGACCACAGCTTCGCCCGCGTCAAATTTGTTCCCGCGGGAACTTATTCCCGGGATAAAAAGTAGCCTATGTATTATTCCAGACTATAATGTATCCCTATACCAAATTTGAGCCACATCCGTTCAGCCGTTAGAGCGTGAAAGAGTAACAAACATCCACACATCTACACTCACAAACTTTCGCATTTATAATATTAGTACTGCTCGTTCGCTCTAACTTTGCCGCTCGGCTCCATACTAAAGTCGAATTTTTAATTAGACGAAGTAAATTGACAGCAACTTATGTCACTTCTTCATACAATGTTGCTTATTTTCTATGACGAAGTGACATTAGCTACTGTCCATTTACTTCGTCTAATTAACAATTCGGGTATACGCCTCTACGCCAGCGGCAAAGTTAGAGCGAACGGGTAGTAAGATATATGGCTAAGAAAATAATGTTTAATGTGCCTTGGTACTTGAAGACGACTTGCATACTATTACAGATTTAGGTACTAATTCTTCTGAAGTTACTTACAATGTGTGGTTCAAATAATAGGTGCAGGATGCGATCCTGCTATCATTATTGGACGATGTGTTACCTGAAACATTAGAAAAGAATACATTAGTTATTGAAATCACTATCGACTGAAGATGATAATAAAATCAACAATGACTAATTCTCTACTTTAGTTAAGTTTCATGTCACAAGATTTCTATTTTATTTGGCTCTGGATAAAATATCTTGATAATTTTGGACTTCGTTGTTAAGGTTGTAATCTAAGTACCATTTCCAATCAAAGTTAATTTCTAGTAACAAGGAGCAGCTGCTTACCTTTGCAATTTGGCGAAGGTAAAGGTTGAGCTAAAATAGTAGTTTTCGATACAAGTGTGGGATTTCTGTTATTACAACGAGTTACGACAGGTGTTGACCCGAGCCGAAGGCGAGGGTAGACAGTCGGAACGAGTTTAAATAACAGTCCCACACGTTGTATTGAACAACTATTTTTAATACAGTTGCGAAAAAATTACATAAGCAATTTTATGAAATAATAAAAACACAATAAACCTGAATATCCAAAATGGCGCCAACCGTAAAAGAATATATACCTTCCTAAGCAGAGACTATGGCAGTGCACTTCATACAGCCAACTTTTTTTATATTTGTAAATTTAATTTGGCCGATACTTATATTAATTTATGCTTAAATTTTAACTAAAATTACTTTTAATCCGATATTGAAACAAGTTAATATCTTTTTTTAGAAATATTTGCATGAATCGCAGACATTATTAAAGAAAACGCACGAGTGCGGAAATGGTAAAGAAAAAAGCACGAGTGTGTAATAGCCCACATCCCGAACGCTATACGTCCCTGTAATGCGCCACTTTTTGAGCAACTGTATTAAAAAAATATTTTTGAACTGATGAGCGGTCGCAAGAGGTTTATCTTACAAGAGCAAAAAAAGGTCCTTGACGTTGACGGAAAAAAATTACGAGAGTATGCAGATGGCCGTGTTGGTTAGTTTAAAATCAGAGAAATAACCAAAAGTAATAATTTATTTGTATGCTAAAATGAGTTGGAAAGCTGAGTTAGTTAGGTTATAGGAGAAAAAAGCTATGGTTGATGGCGGACAGTCTTAAATGAGAAAAAATAAGCAAAAAGGTACAATTGTTTTTATTGTACTTATTCCAACTTTATGCCACACTTATGCAATTTATATAGAAAATGGTGGCTTTTTACCAAATTTGTCCAATTCCGATATTGAAATCCAATATTGGAACACAATATCGGAATTGAATTCCTTTCGATATTACATTTCCTAGTGATGGTGGTGGTGGTGGTATTAGTAGTTACAGCTTTTAAAGAAGTAAAATCTTATCGTAGAATGATTCGGCGAAATTCAGTTTGGGAGTGTTGCATAACCTCGCAATTTTGAATCAACGACGAAACTCAATTTTGTTCATTAGCGAAGCTCGATGAGACAAAGTGTCAATTAGGTTATAATTAAAACTGCGTTAACGGAAGCTTCGACTCCAGGTTAGCAACAAAATTATAAATAATGAAATAGGTTAAGCAGGGAAGCGATGAATTTGTGTTTATAGGCCTCGGGCAAGAACCGGTAATATACATTCTGTTACTGACTGCATGTCAAGACTTCGCACCACTCGTGGCAAACTTCGTAACATCCCTTGAAAAGGGTTTCCAACAATCTTTTAGTGGATGTTCATGTCTTCAATTGTATACATTGTTCTATATTGTCTATGTTGTAAGCCTATGGTTTGTAGGTTCTTTTTAAGATGGCGTCTGCTCGAGTTACCCATGTACATTGTACTTCCTCCATGTAAGTTCTTATTAAAGAGTAATAAGTTATTCATGTGTTTAATTGAAGAGAGTATAAAACACACATTGAGCACAAAAAGCGAAATCAAATCAGCCTATGACAGTGCACTGCTGGACGAAAGCCTCTCCCAAATTTCGCCACAATATACGGTACTGCGCCTTCCGCATTCAGTATCTGTTCTCTTCCCTCTGATCCCTACGGCCTTTTTCAGGTCGTCGGTCCATCTGTCGGGGGGTCGTCCTACCCCACGTGAAAAGCACGTAAAAATAATGTAAAAAGCGAGAGTAGGTATTAATTTAAACATTTCTTTTGTTCCATCCAATCTACACAATAGCTTACGCTGGGTTACCGTATGGTTCACAACAATGAAGTAACGATTACCATGTAAAAGACAACACAACGTTATACTACATAATAATGACACTAACACAAAAAGAAACAATCCATACAAAAACACTTTCTCCAAGAAAACATTTCAAAGTACCCACACTTACGCCACTCGCCATTCATCTCAGAAACTAGAGCGAACATAGACCAGACCACTAAACTCTACAACAGATATACAACGTTATAAACACCGGAAGTATAGTGGTGTTTACATGTTTTGGACAGAATCCAGAAATAGGCGCCGCGTGTTCTCTCTCCCTGTTTTGTGTTCGACGGCTCTTCAAATATGGAACACGACGTTTTGAGGCACATGCTACTATTAGTAGTGTACTGTCATAACAAAATTAGGTGTTCATTATGGTTTTTGGTGTTTTTTTTGCGGGTGGGATTAATTAATATTGTTGACTCTCGACGTTTCGCCTTTAATGCGATTGCCGTCGTGACGAATAACATGTTTTTTAGGGTTCCGTACTCAAAGGGAAAAAGGGACCATATTCATGAGATACATAGATTATAGAGATACCATTCTATCAGATAGCTAGAGAGCTGAAATTTCCACAAATGATGTAATTCTGTTGCCGCTGTGACAGCAAATTACTGACTGCGTGCATTATAAAAATAATAATATTTAAGGGGGGCTCCCATACAAGAAATGTGATTGATTACCGTTTTTTGGTACGGGAACCCTCTGTGTGCGAGTCTGACTCGCACTTGGCCGGTTTTTTACTAATCGTGCAAGAGTGTTAAACATGATCCATATTATATTGAGTCCCACTTACATTCTATCAGATATCCATATCTGACGTCAAATATTTAGAATGTTGACGTCATTTCCGATGAGATCGGTCTGGCGTTTCTGTATAGTTAAGTGTCACTTTGTTTGTTTAGTAATCACGATATGTTAGGATCGGTTTGATAGATTTATACGATAAGATTCTGACTATTACGTGTTTATTTATTCTTCTTCATCTAAACGGCTTCCATTTGCATCCCAAGCTTACTTTTAGAACCAAGGATCAGATTTTAACGCAGAATTTGACATTTTCGGCCAATAAAAAAAAATTAAGTGTAAAAAAAATAATAGGCTAATTTTGACATCTCATCATTTGACATTATGATGATGAACTGTCAAAACTTTCCTATTACATTTTTACGAGTTTACTGTTTTACCATGCTATCTAGAAAAGGTATCTGCACCCGAGCTGCCTCCGATAGTCACCAGATAGCTATGCACCACAAGCATCCAGACAGGGGTAGCTTTTATAGCAGAAAATTTCATGGACTCCTTTACACCCATGATCAAATTTTAAACTTAAATCTAAACACAATTATAAATCCCAGTAATTAGGTCAGGAAATGTTAGTGTAATATCTGCAAGCGGGTATACGTTTGTCACTGGGTGGTAGCGAGCTCGGAATTGCTTTATTATTACATTAGCTGCGTCGGGAGATGGTTCAGTGTGACCACGTTTTGTGACATGAAAGGAAAATCCCGCATTTTTTTTATATTGCTAAGGTGGAAAACAAGCTTACGGCCCACCTAATGATTGGTTACTACGGTAAACAACCATTAGGTAGGCTGTATAGGTTACGGCTGCTAATGGACGTGACGACAAATTGTTGTAATTTATCAAGCCGCCTTATGGGTCACTGCAGCAATGAGAGCTAGGTAAACCATCTGTAAGGTAACTCACCGACGCTCCACAAGTCCACCCTCGCGTCATACGCATACCCCCCAGCACCATCTCCAGTAATATGTATAAGGCTTCAATAGACAGGGCCTTCAACTTGCTAATCAATTTATGTTTCTGTCAACCGAGACTTTACGTGCCTACTGCCTATCGAAACAGGGGAACGTTTTCAAATAAATGTCAAAAAGTCGTCACATGGTGTCAATCGTAAGGACCAACATAGTGAATTTTACGTTCTGCAGCTATCGTTTACAGAACACAGTCAGCGAGACCAGAAGCGCTAAACTTAGTAGGTAATTCATTTCTTTTTAAAAACAACTCAAACTTTACTTAAAACAAAAACGTTTCTAAATACATCCATAACGTTTGGCCTGTGTACTGTCAGCAGTTTGTTGGTAAATGGCTTGCGGTAGCATGTTGCGAACATTTACCGTTCACAGCTCTGTTTAGTTCTGTTAGCTGGTTAGACTAATGTTTTGGATGAGAGCTTTGAACACTGTGTTTTCGTGTATTCCAATATGTTCTACTATTTTTGTTCAACTAATAGAACAAATTGGAATATTTTTCTCCATTGTTCTACTAAAAAACATAGTAGAACAAAATGAAATTTAAATTCCTTATTGTTCTACTATTGATTGTATCAATAGAATAAACTGGATTATTCATTCCACAATGTTCTATTGTTTTTATCAGTAGAACAAATTGGAGTTATATTCTATAATGTTCTATGATTTGTTCTACTCTTAACGACGACATGAAGAGGCGTGTGTATTTAACACATAAAAATAGAAGTAAATTTCCAGTGTAAAAATTAAAATGAGATGATTAGATATTTTAATTTTAAGAAATTTAAAAAAGAGTGCTAATGAAACGACCTTCAATTTCATAGAATTATTGGCCTCCGAAAAAATACTTTGCCTCCAAAATTAATAAGTCAGCCACAATTAATGATCCTCAGAATTTATTGAATACAGCCACCAGTTAACTTCTTTATTAGCCACTGTTAATATAATTCAGCATCGTGATTATTTTTAACATCAAATTTTGTAACATGCATTCAAACAGTAAACTTCTAAAATACTAAATAATGGCATCAAAATTTACACAATTTATGAATATTGTAGCTTCTAATTTCGTAATTCAGCTGTTTAAAATGTAACTCGTCCCACATTAATGGATCATCAAAGTTAGGTAAAATTGCCATCAAAAAGCAAATTATGGTCACTAATATTACCTAAATAGCTAGAACTACTTGTAGCCACTGACTCAGTCTTTCGTAAACAATCACTGCAGTAAGCAACTACCGCTATCGCTGGTGCTCGGATGGGTGACCACTTTGTAACATTTTATTTGCGAGAGTTTCCCTGCTTTGCAAGGTACGTTAAGCCGACTGTGTGGGGTGTCACAATCTGGTGGACACGGACAAGCGAGTTCATTTCAAGACGGGAGCGTGGGACAGACCTTCGGACATAAATGCTTTTGTTATCCACATATTCACTTAATGTATATGTGAATACAAAACTCAAGAGTGTATTATGTATACACTTTTGAGTTTAGTATTTGCTTTCTTGACCTCACTTTCTTGTTCGGGAAGCGTAATCTGTCTTTAGTTACAAAATGATATCAAATAGCGGTCTCTGATTAATGCAATTGGCCGGTCGCTGTCGTCCTATACACTCGCGTCAAGCCTTGCAGTGGCTATTTTCACGAAAAAGAATAATTATGATATACTTATTTTACACGTTAAGCTGTAAAAACTGATGTTTTCTGTGGATGCTTAAATTATATTTTTTAAGGCTCTAGTTTTGAAGCTGTAAAATATAAAATGGTGATTACATGTAAAATCTGTGGCTCAATTAATAAATTAGGTGTTAATATACTAATACGCAGGACTAGTTAAAATAATTGTAGTTCTTTATTTGATGCTTATAATGGGATGTTTAGGTGAAGTTGTAAGGAAGACGAATTAGCATATTAGAGGCTATTTCATTTCCACAAACTTTTGAAAAGTCTAGAATTCCCAAAACGGTGTTCCCAAAAATGGTGAGTAAAAGTAGAAAATATTCTCTCTAACTTTAGATTCTTTACACTGTTCTTTATACTTAACCAAAATTTACTGCAATAGGCTGATTTGACAAGACATCGCTTAGATTGTTGCTTGCGCAGTCAATACCCCCTTTTGAGTAAAACCTTGATTGGACTAAAAATATAATTCCAGTTTGTTCTACTGGTAGGAACAGTAGAACATTGTGGAATAAAAAGTTTACTTTGTTCTATTGATACAATCAGTAATAGAACAATAAGGAATTTTAATTCCATGTTGTTCTAATATTTTTTTTAGTAGAACAGTGGAGAAAAAAATTCCAATTTGTTCTATTAGTTGAACAAAAATAGTAGAACATATTGGAATACACGAATAATTCGGCACAGAATATCTAATAGTACTGCAGTGTTGTTATTTATCTAATAACTAGCGGACGTCACGCGGTTTTACCCGCGTAGTTCCCATTCCCGTGGGAATATGGGAATGTCAAAAAGTCGTTACGTGGTGCCAATCTCAGGACCAACATAGTAAATTTTGCTTTTTGCAGTGATCGTTTAATAAAACTTAGTAAATCAGCATTTTGTAAAAACAACTAAAACAATACCTAAAACAAAAACGTTTCTAGAAAGTAACATAACGTTTGGACAGCGTACTGTCAGCAGTTTGTTGGTAAATGGCTTGCGGTAGCATGTTGCGAACATTTACCGTTCACAGCTCTGTTTAGTTGTGTTATCTGGTTAGACTAATGTTTTGGATAAGAGCTTTCAGCACTCAGTGTTGGCACAGAATATCTAATAGTACTACACTGTTGCTTGGATTGTGGACTGATCTCCTTGCCTTGGTTTTCCCAAACGCCTACGGTATGGGGTTCTTCAAAAGGAGTTTTAAAAGGTTTTTACAGGGTCGACAGCGGGATTGTGGCGCCTCTGGTGTTACAAACGTCCATAGGCTGCGTTGACCACCGGTACATCTGGTGGGGCAGTATGCTTGTCTGCCACTTTAGTGGTATAAAAAAACTGTTGGTATTTTCCTAATATGTGACCACTACCACAGAATAACTAATAGTACTACGTCTATTACACTTAACCTTTTTAAGTGGTGGTATTGTAACATAAGTGTAAAGTAACTAACTGTGGAACACCTAGGTGGGCCAAGGGAACAAAAGTTAACCAGGAAACACCAGGTGGACCAAAGTTACACGAGTTAATTGGTGACCACGGGTCAAAAGGGGTATTGACAACATCTTACTCTCTTAGTTTCTGCCTAGAGGTGCCAGCACTTTGTGCGGACGTGGACTACAATTTCTACTGAAGGAATTAGATTGAATTCATAATGGTTTTCGAGTCTTTTCCGCGTAGTAAAACCTAGTAATATATTTTGTAACTTTGCTAACGTATAGACGTTTTGGTTATATTACAAAAATAGTAATTGTGATCACGAGTCTACTCCTAATGTCAATAAGCGAAAATCCCGAAACTATTATAAATTGTACAAGTCGTGTAAGTTTTTAAACAGGATTACCCATCTGCAAGTGCACCCTTTCCATTAAAATACTATTGATGTTATTGAACATCTTATTGCAGAACACTTTAAATATCAGGTAACAAGAGTCCCACTTTAAAGTGCACTACTTAGGAAATTTAAAAGATGCTCTTTGGCACAAACGAGACAGGAAAATTATGCGGTCGGCTTCCTGAAGGGTGGATGTCCCAGTTACAGGCCATGTCTTTGTGCTACTACGTACGAATATCATGCTACCCTCATTTCATATGTATTAGGGTCGATGCTTGCGTTCTGTGCAGATTCTTGCTACGATAAGTGCAGTCATTTATCTTCTTGAGAGATAGATAGGGAATGTAGTTTAATTGCTTATGAGCTCAAGTTGTGGAAAAAAAAATGTAAAACGTCAAAGTTTAGGAGAACATGACTAGAATAAAAACAGTGATGAATATTTCTAATCTTATTATTTTGTAGTTTCAGGAAAGAGTTCAGATCATAACATGTCATGTAAATAGAGTGTGGTGAGATCAAAAAGTAAGAAACAGATCCTTGAACAAAAATTTGTAATATGGTCTACTTTATCAGAGGCCGTTTGTTGTCATCTCTTAAAATAAATGACCAATTTTATATCTTTTACTTCCTTTTTGAAAGGACTTCAAACAAGGAGAATATTTCTCAATTCGACAGTGTACTTACATATTTTTTAAGGATGTTCTATTTTTATAGTCGACGTCAGAAATACCGTCTAATATAATTTATTTTCCCCCTTTCTTGACGTAAGCAACCTCCGAAAAAAGCCGAGTAAGAATAAATGAAGGAAACTGAAGCCATAAAGATTTATATTTCATCTAATAACAAACTTGTATTGCCAAAATCTGATTTATATTTAACTAGCAGACGACACGCGGTTTTACCCGCATAGTTCATGTTCCCGTGGAATACGGAATATGGGAATAAAATATAGTCGAAGTTTAGCTTCCCAATAGTGAAAGATTTTTTCAAATCGGTCCAGTAAGTAGTTTCGGAGCCTATTCGTTCAAACAAACAAAGAATTAAATCTTTCCTCTTTATAATATTAGTAGAAGTACTCCTTGCAATTGATACTAAAATTAAGCACTTTTCGAATAAATTAAACATTCACTAAGTGTTCTTCTGAAGCACGTTTTAAGTGGCAATTAAGGAGGGTTCGCGCTTAGCTCGAGCGGATTCTTAAAGGTTAAACAGTCTGTATATTTATGAATTTATTTCTGGAAATCGTGGAGAAATGTTTTGCTATTACTGTTACTTACTACTTACGAGTTTAGAACTTACCTGGAAACTTTGAAAGGTTTAAATTTACCAATAACTTGACTTTCTTAGGCAAGGCTACAGTGAAAAGTTAAGCTATCACGGTTAATAACAAGAAAGCCGTGAGATCGTTCTTACCAGACTTCCCCTCTCTAACACGTTTATTGTGAAAGTTCAATCCGATGACGTTGTCATTTTTGTTTTATTTCAAACTTTGAACAGATGATACACGTGACTTAGTAACGTAGTTTAATGCGACAGAGTCACAGACTACAGACTTAAATCTCGACGTAAGCCCCTCGGCACTTTATATTATAGTGAGGGGCTAAAATACAGTTTGTTGACAGATAGACAGAAAGGCGGACAACTGAATCTCAGTAATGGGGTGTCGGTTTTCGCTTTGGGGAAAGAACGCTAAAAATAATAGATTTTTGTTTGTCTTGCTAAAATTCGAAATGCTAGACCGATAATGACTGATTTCGGCTTGAAAGTCCAAGTAAGATTTGAAAAGTGACAATAATGATTCTGAGTCCGAAAGTGACAACTTTGGAAATGGCAAAGTTAGGAAGAGGACAATTTAGGAAGTGGACAAGTTTGGAAGTTGTCAAGTTAGGAAATGGACAAAGTCAACTGGAAGGCGAAATTTTGTGGGTCAGCTAGTCTATCATACTTAGATAAGTTTTCGTACTAGGTATTATTATAAAGAGAAAAGAATTGATTTTTTGTTTGCATTAATATTAATGCTCCTTAACTACAAAACCGATTCAAAAAATTCTCTCACTGCTGGAAAACTACACTATTCCCGGGTGACACTTATTAACTTACTCCCACGGGAACGGGTTATACGCGGGTGAAACCGCGTGACGTTCGCTAGTTTACAATAAGATTCAATACAATCTAGTGACGCGATGAGATAGTCCGAAACTAAAGCTCTTCTAAGCGTTATCGGATTCCGTGTTCCGGTTCGCTAAAGCTAGGGAATGCAATCCCGCAACACAATTGTAATCCCGGTATTTGCGGGACTGAGAGATCTCAGTCCCGCGGGATCCCGGTATTTGCGGGATCCCGCATATTTCTGAAAGTCATTGAGAAAAGAATAAAATTCTATATCATACATGCATCTAGAACTGAAAAATAGTCACGCCTTAATCCCCGAAGGGGTAGGCAGAGGCATATTATAATATATAACGATAATTGGCGTTTAAACGCCATTTTGAATAAGAAAACGGAGAAGAACCTCTTTTCGTTCGGTGTGCATGATCGCGCATTCCTAACTAATTTTGACTATTTTTTTTAGCTTTCCCCACAAAGGGATATTTTGCAAAAGCGTATCGACCTATGCAAAGAATAAAGTTATATGTGACTAAAACAGCAAAAGTGTTTTTTTGTGTAAATAGTGTTAGATTATCCTATTTTATGCACTCGTAAAATCAAAAGTTTTAAAACTTGACTAGTTACGAAGATATCAATTGAATAAGGTTACATGTAATTTATTGTTCCAACGTGTAAGGACTTATACGCACAGGTACCATTGTTTACCGTCGGGAGCTCCGCGTTCGCCACGCTCTCACCAGGTCACATCAACACACGTGCTAATATTCTTCGTAAGGTCGTTCGCTCGAGCGTACAACGCCGTAGTAATTATAAATAAGTCTAGTTTATAAAATTATTAGTAATTTAGGTGGCCATTATGAAAAACACTCGGTCTAAACATATGTTAAATCTTTTTACTAAGCAGAAAGTGCTAAATCATACAACAGCAAAAAATTATATCGTGATAAATAATGAAGAATCAATGAATATTACTTCAGATGAGTAAATGTTTTATGTTTATTTTGCCATGTATGACAAATTAAATAATTTTGTTAACTTTAATTGGCAATTTTATCATGAAATAATATTTTAAATGCAAATAACTTGAATAAACGCAGCTCTTCCATAGAATACAGTTGTATATAGGTTTAGAACACCTATATACACCCATATTCTATGGAAGATCAGCTTCATTGAAAATATGTCAAGTAATGAGTGCAATATCTGTTTTTTATCGTATAAACCATTAAATCAAATATTATAAAACTCCTGAAAATTCATTCATATCATCCTATACTACTTTATTCTTTGTAGATTACGTAAAAATATCCGGTAATATATGCACAAGTAACTTAATTCGGCGGAATTCACATCTAAAATATGAGTTCTATATGTAGATGCTACTTTATTCTTGGATCAATATTAAGATATAACCTTTTTGCAACTATAATTTAGTATGAAAAATGAGACAAAATTATTTAATTTCAATATTAGCTACTTATAAACAGCTATTAATAGCCATTGACACCATTATTTTTTGTTTAAAGTTTAATGTACCTAGGTACTTAATAAAATTTTCATGCCAGTGTTTGTAGCCAAAGTTCTCCGAAATATTTGCCCGGTTAGCTAGTAATGTATATCATTTTTCTGATTTCTATTTTCAGAGAATGTCGTTAAAAACCAAAATGCGTTAATGGAGTCACGGTTACCACCAGCGTACGTGTCCACGTCTCGGCACCGTAAGTCATAACCGGTAGAACGCACTGGTTGTAGACTATCGTCTTCAGGCATTGCGGTATAGGCGAAACGAAAACTCGACGCAGTTTACTAAATGCTTGTGCAGAATTCCGCCTAATTGTTCCAGCGTCTCCACTACTATAACGATGTCGTCAGCAAACCGAAGTTGCGAGATGCGCCCGCCGTTGATGTTGACACCCAACCCATCCCAATCCAGCGGCAGCGTCTTGAATATGTCCTCAATCGCGTTGGTGAAGAGCTTAGGCGATATAACATCACCTTGTCTTACACCTCGACGCAGTTCTATGGAGTTGGTTTTAAAGTTATCAGCTGGATGGTCATTGTTGCGGTGTCGTACACACATCTAAGTACCTCGATATATCGCCAGTCGACACGACATCGCTGCAGAGTTCAGGGACTGCCTAGGTTTCGACTGAGTCGACAGTCTTCTCGTAGTCCACAAAAGCCATACACAGCGGCTGATTATACTCATTTGTCTTCTGAACAATCTGCCGAACAGTATGTATGTGGTCAACGGTAAACCCGGAAACCCGGCTTGCTCCTTTGGCTGAAAATCGTTGAGCTTTCCGGCGAGGCGGTTTGTGACTACTCTCGCGAACGACTTGTAAACATGGCTCAGGTGTGAGATGGGTCTTTAGTCTTATTACCTTTCTTGAAAAACAGAGTCACCGTATCCCGCTTTATGCTATAGGTGTTTGTCCCTGTTGGAGGACGGAATTAGACCTGGCGCTGTTGCGCCCACGCCCGCGCCGTGCACTCCACCAGCGTGTGGAGCGCTGTGTCATTGCTGCGGTCCTCGCAGTGCTGACACTCAGCCGTGGTTTACCGGTGTCTTCGCCACAGATACTTACCGAAGCTACCGTGTCCGGTAATTATCTGTGACAACCGGTAGGAGAGAGCACCGTGCCTCCCCTCCAGCCACTCGTCCATGACCGGTCTGACGGCTGCGATTGTGGCGAATCCCCCCTTTGGTTGCTCAAGTCGTACCTCCATATCTCCACGGTTTCCTGGTGGAGCTGGGACCGCTGGGCCTCAATTTCTCGAGACGCAGGCTTTTGACCCCGCTCCAGCGCCTCCTTGCGCCATTTAAATAGAGACGCAAGGGCTCTCGCTTCCAGGTCCCACGGAGGGGTTCCGGCTAGGAGACATGCCGCCTCAACTGAGATCGTGCGGTATCCCCTTATCACCCTAACGGCCATCGCCCTCTGCGTGCTCAGCATTCTAGTCACATTGGTGACCGTCAGGGTCTCCGCCCATAGGGGGGCCCCGTATAGGGCCATACTTCACACGATCCCCAGATACAGTTTAATAATGATATATTATTTATCTATGCTAAAGATACCACTGTTAAGTACCAATGTTGACTTTTTTAGACAATAATTATAACAACTATGGTACTGTGTTATATACTGTTATATACTGTGTTATAAATAATAATTAGACTCAAGGGGTGATATTAAATAATTAATCGACTATAAATAGATAGTTTTATTAAGAGTTGCAAACCTTTACTACACATGTAACTGCAGAAAAAACTAAATTTAAAAAAAATAAAGTTATATTTACACATGACACTTGCACTTTTCCCTAAAATAAAGTAATAAATGCATGTATAACCTTGAGACCTCCACAGTAAAACGTCACATGTACGCTTATATACTGCTAAGTTCAGAAATATTAGTTTAAAATTATCTATTTATATAGAAAATATTACCTTATGTAGTTCCATGTATATCTTAAAAGATTCAGTACTCTAGGTTAATAGATAAAAAAGTTAAACTGAATTTTGTCCACGACAAACTTCAAATCGCTCTCCTGGAAAGTCGTGATTTTGCACATATAACTTTATTCTTTGCATAGGTCGGTATAATTATAAAATAAAAAAAGACACAACAACAAAAAAATTGCTCTGCTCTAGCTAAAAAAATAGTCTATATCGGTTAGGAATGCGCACACCGAACGAAAAGAGATTCTTCTCCGTTTTCTTATTCAAAATGGCGTTTGCGCCAATTTTCGTTATGATATTCGTGATTAGGAGGTCAAAATACGTCATTACACAAAATTTCAGATTGATCGACGGTATACGCTTTTCAGAAGTTTACCCATAAAATGGGTAGTTTTGGCATTACTTTAAAAGTGCGCAAAAAACATAGCATTTTAAAATATTCTTGTCTGCCAAACGACTCCTAACTTAACATTTCAGATAGCCAGCAAGCAATGTACGAGATAATTTAATACTTTTCTAACAGTTTATAGTACAAGAAAAGTGAAATCTCCCTGATTAAATTACTAAAAACAAATAAGTACGTTATTAGGTTATATATTACGTCACAATTACAAATAACTTACTCAAACCGAATCAGTTTGCGCGCTTCCGCTTAAAGAACAACACACGGTGTTTACCTTTGCACAGTCCCGCTAATCCCGCGGGATCCCGCACGATTTACGTGCGGGACTGGTCCCGCGAAAATACTGCGGGATCCCGGTATTTCGGGATCCCGGTATCCCGGTATTGCATTCCCTAGCTAAAGCCTTGGGTCGCTGCCCTACATGTCGGTCGAGGGCTGCGTACACAGCTGACTTTTGTACTATTGTCAGGTGGAGAGAGATAACACCCTTGTAAAGGTCGGTTGTCTTGATATTGGAAATTTGGATACGTAAACGTAACGATGGCAAATTATAAAGATGGATTGTCATTGATACTGAAATTATATATTTAGTTTCATGCCGGACTCGACTCGAGTTAAACCACACAGACCCTACCCATTTGTCAACGCTAGAAGCCCCAGGTAACCTCTCGGAAGGATGTCCCACGATCTCCGGTAAACATTGGCTTCAATACAATCTGGTGACGCGATGAGTCGGTCAAAACTAAAGCTCTGGTAAGCGTTATCGGATTTCGTGTTTCGGTTCGCTAAAGGCTCGGGTCGCTGCTCTACATGTCGGTCGAGGGCTGCGTACACAGCTGACTTTTGTACTGTTGTCAGGTATAGATAACACAATAAAGGTTGGATGGGTTCTCTTACATACATATTTCACCTTTTTAGATTTTGTTCTACGTAATAGATGGTGTGCTGTATTGCCGTGTTGATATGGACCGGCGCAGGGTGTGTTGAAAATTTTTAAGCCGCCCATTTAGGACTTTAACTTGGCTTAACGACTGCCATTGTACTGGCAACCAGGACCAACGGTTTAAAGTGCCTTCCGAAGCACGGAAACGCTCGCAAGTAAATGTCACAAAGTGATCACGTGGTGGTTAGCCATCCATAATATAAATGTTGCTTACGATTGATCGTTTACAGAACACTGAGTCCGCGGCGCCAGAGGTTTTGTATTAGGTCACGGCAAATTAAAAAAAAAGCACATTGAAATAAAAGCCATAAAACGATTTTTTACACCAAGAAACTAAAGAAAATTTGATCTAGCGTAAGAAATTAAATACCTACAAACTAAATTATTTATGTCCGAGACCGACGATAGACGATATAAATTAAGAGGAACCTAATCATTCACCCAATTATATCGGAACATAACCGAAATTAAATCAGCAAAATATAAGATGAAATAATAATTTAATAATCTCCGATTGTAGGTCAAGCATTGTGTTACCATGACGCGCAAATTTTATGAGACTTCCCGTTATACGTTTGTATGAGCACAGAGGGCACATGACTGGAATGTTGGCAATTGACATTGGTTGGAAATTCTAAATTTTTTAAAACCACAATGGCGGTAAATTCTGATACATGTTTATGTTTACACATATTGATGATGATGAAGTTTTAAATCACACACATCTGCAACTTGTCAGAATTTACGTCTATCTACGAGTGACAGCAGCATAGCAAATCGTCATACTGGGATCATTAACTCGAGTTGTAACATAAGCAAGCAAAGAGGTCGTCAAACTTGGAACCATAAATCGCAAATGTCGTCTCCGGTCATTACCGACGTGAATCCATTCCAGACCTTAATGCTCATTTGTAAGATCATTTTGAACTGGCTGATGAATCCGCGGCGCTATTTTCTCCATGTATTCAGTTATCGAGATTTCAAAATGATTTTTTTATAGAATGGCGTTGCTGGTGCTTATAAGGTCGGCTACTCTCCGTGCCCACGACTACCAGCCTCCACGATCCACGACCGAGGGTCTGAGAACGGCGGGTTAGCTGTTCGCCTTTCTTACAGAAGCAGGGTAAGACGGTGGCGTGTATCTTCGCCTCCTCAAAGAAGTAGCCCAGTACCCTAACTCCAAGAAGCGGGAGTCTCCACCTCTCGTCTTTAATACCCGAATCTCTCAGAAGAGTCAGCGACGGCGACGGCTGACAAAGTATTTATCGAGAGCCCTGGGATCCGAGGGCGCACCTCAGGACTCACGCCTCCCGGTCGAAGGAAGATGGATAATCAGTATTCAGTATTTTATTTGCCATTCCACAGTACATACATGGTGGTAGATGTCAATTTAAGACACAATTGTTCAGTGTGGACCCTGTTAGGGCGCAGCAATATATTATAAAATTGAATTTAATATATAACAAATTCGAATTGTCAAATTAATTAATGGATAAATAAATTATAGTCAGAAAACAAATTTAACAATTAAACTTAAAATTTTGATTAGATCACTGTGTGGTTTTAATAAGTTGAGGTCCGGCATGACATCCATGAAGGAATTTCATACGTAAAAGCAAAAATTCTGCAAGCTATATATTTTAGCTATATATATTACACAAACATCAATCCTGGTCACACTACTCAGATGATAACGCCAAGTGAACGGTTATTCGAAGATAATTTTATTGCTTCCTTTTAAGCTCGAGGCGTAAACTGGTTATCAATTGAATAAGTATGTGAATGTCATCTCCAATTTATTGTTTTAGGCCATATTCTATTTTTATCAAAGATGAAACGTAATAGGTCAAGTCTAAGTTCCGAAACTTCCCACTTTGTAGCTTACGTCGCTCGGTTTACAAACGGATAGTAGGAAAGATAATTCTTTATTGAACACTAACGGACGTCACGCGGTTTCACCCGCGTATTTCCCGTTCCCGTGGGAATGCGGGAATAAAATATAGCCCATGTTCACCGCAAAGAGTGTAGCTTTCCAACAGCGAACGAATTTTTCAAATCGGTCCAGTCCAGTAGTTCCGGAGCCCGAATAGGCTCCGGAACTACACTTCGGTAAACAAACAAACAAATCTTTCCTCTTTACAATATTACTAGCGGACGTCACGCGGTTCCAACCGCGTAGTTCCCGTTCCCGTGGGAATGCGGGAATAAAATATAGCCCATGTTTACCGCAAAGAGTGTAGCTTTCCAACAGTGAAAAAATTTTTCAAATCGGTCCAGTAGTTCCGGAGCCTATTCGTTACAAACAAAACAACAAATCTGACTCCCAAACTGAATTTCGACAGATCCTTCTACAACTAAATCCCTACACTACTGTACTCCGACAAATCGTTTCTTCCTTTGTCGGAGTACAGTACTGTCGGGATTAAGTTGTTTCGATCTAAAATATTGTCGAAATTGAGTCGTATTGGAGTTTCATGTTGTCGAAGTAAAATCTTGTCGTAGAAGGATCTGTCGAAATTCAGTTTGGGAGTCAACAAATCTTTCCTCTTTATAATATTATAGTCCATTGAAATGTTACATGAGCTTTGCATTTATTAGAGGACGCAATTTTATTTTCAGGACATGTGTGGGGGGTCAATAGAAATTAATTATTAATTTCTATTGACCTCAAGCTTAACCTCAAGTTTGTGGGGTCGCCACCCTTGTCCCCCGGCCGCCATCTTGAAAAGAGGGGGGAAAAAAACACTTTTTTCGCAATATTTCGGAAACTATGAGTCTTACAAAAAAATTGTAGAGGCATAATTTGTAGCATATTGTTTTGCCTACAAATGTGTATATAACTTAACAAAAAATTTTACAAAATTTTTAAAAAAATTTATAAAAATTTTATTTTTTGCTTTATAGTTTTTCTTATATATTTCACAAAAAAAATACCTAAGACTAATCTTGTAGATGATCTTTTAAGAGAAATTAAAAAAAACGCCACAGAGCCAAAAAGTTAATTTTTATAATTTTATTTTCAATTTTTTGTTTATAACTTCTTTAATTTTTAATTTAAATTTGCTACAAATTATGATTATACAATTTTTTTGTAAGACTTATAGTTTCCGAGATATTGGGAAAAAAGTGTTTTCACCCCTTTTTAAGATTGCGGCCGGGGAACAAGGGTGGCGACCCCACAAACTGGAGGTTAAGCTTCTATTGACCCCCCACACATGTCCCAAAAATAAAATTGCGTCCTCTAAGAAACGCAATATTCGGTCCTCAAATTGTAACATTTCAATGGACTATTAGTATGGAAGGATTTGGTTTTAGTCAGATCGAGTCCTTTATGACATACCTGGGAATAGGAATTCCCAGGGATGTCATGAAGGACTGTATCTGACTAAAACCAAAAACTATCCCTCTATCACTGGGCGCCCATGTAACTTCTTGGAAGGAAGTTCCAGTATTCCAGAGACTTTACCACGATTTTCTATCAGGTCTGAGGAAACCATTTGCTTCAGCAGTTTTCTACTAGCTAGCCCAAATAGTAGCTACCAAGCCAATGTTCAAATAGGCAGGGGATGCAAGGCTTTGATCATTCGCTCATGTCACATTGTCATTGGCCGCAAACAATAACACGGCCGGCAGCATCACGATGATTAAACCCGCAGACAAACATCAAACCACTATTACAGGCTTGTACTAGTTACCTATGTTATGAAAACCTATCAAAAGGATCTCATTAAAGTCCAAAACGTGGCTACCAAAAGAACATTCGAGTCCAAACTGCTGAAATGAAAATTTTACACGCACTTACAGTTTTATTGACCAAATCACAAAAGCATACCTTCAAAACACTATTACACAGTTACTTATATCTACTTAGGTACTCTATTTTAGGGAGGGAGAGATAGAGAGAGAGAGAGAGAGAGAGAGAGAGAGAGAGAGAGAGAGAGAGAGAGAGAGAGAGAGAGAGAGAGAGAGAGAGAGAGAGAGAGAGAGAGAGAAGAGAGAGGTGTAATATTAATATTGAAATGACATCTTCCCGTCGCATTTACTGCCATATCCTTTTTTTTCATTACTGCTCCGCTCCTATTCGTCTAAGCATGATGTTATTAGAATGTACAGCCTATAGCCATCCTCAATAAATGGACTATCGAAGTTTAAGAGATTTTTTGAAATCCAACCAGTAGTCTCTGAGATCCTAGAGATCACACAAACGATTCAAACAAACAAACTCTTCAGCTTTATAATTTCAGAATGGATTTAGTACTAAATATAAAAACATAAAATTTTAAACGATAAATTACTTAATTGCTTTAGAAGAAAAAGTAACTTTTAGATATTAGTTTACTTCACCTCAGCCACCACATTACCACAGTAAACACATTACTTTCACACTATATTGTTGCGTACTTGCGTTGCGTTGCAAAGGCCAAGAAATTTCAATTGTATAGAGACAGTCTTGACATCTTTCAAGCATTGTTCCCTATTGCATTCAAAGCTCGAAAGCTGTTTAGGTGTGAGGAAAATCCTATGCTACCCTACCGACTAAAAAACCACACGTATCCTACCTAACAGCCTACGGTTGGCAGCCCTGGGTAAGCCCTCGGAATAATACCAAAGGACTCCCAACAGACCTACGGCTACCACTGCGGCCTCACCTAAGGGGGATTCGGGTTCTATCCCGCGTCTTTGGTGGGGGGGGGGTTATTTTAATCTTGAACTGCTGAGTGCTAAGGCTATTGAAGGAAATTATTATACTATGTATACACACATCAGAACGTTTTAACGTGAGTTATTAGGGATGTCACCCCAACTGCAGCCTATACGAGTGATATGGATGGACATTGGACCAAAGGTTGTATGGCAGAAATTGCTTTTAGCGATAAGGCAGCCCATTGTATTGCTATTTTATATCAAGTTTTTAAATTGTAATACTATCTTGGCGTACAATAAAGTATATAATAAATAAATAATACATCGGTCTTGGAATCAGATGATACTCTTTCATAGGTAGGACTAGGATGTTATAAATCAATCCTCAGGGTCTTTCCTCGAAAAGAAATTCCTGAAACTGCGTCGGAATGTCAGAAACTAAAATAGGATAACAGGATTTGTAACGAAATGAATAGCTTCTGCCCATCTATGCTAATATAATAAAGAGGAAAGATTTGATTGTTCGTTTGTTTGCATCGAATAGGCTCCGGAACTACCAAACGATTTGAAAAATTCTTTCACTGTTGGGAAGCTACACTCTTTGCGGTGAACATAGGCTATATTTTATTCCCGTATTCCCACGGCAACGGGAACTCCGTGGGTGAAACCGCGTGACGTCCGCTAGTGTTTAATAAGTACAGCTAGCTTTTACGACTGTCGGCTTTCTATATTTAGATCACTACACTTAAATTAGAGCTATCCCCAAACCAAAATGTAAAACAATACAGCAGAACGTTATAAATACAACTATTAACAGTTAAAATGGCGATCGCCACGATACGTTACGATTCGGCGTATATAACTACATAAACTGGGTTATAGACATTGTAAAACGGATGTGATAAATATTTAGTTTCCATATATTGGAACTGTGGTTTTAGATTCGTGAATTGGTTTAACGGTTTCGTAGAAAATAGCAGTTTTAAGGATCGAATTCTGGTGGGTCTCACTCTGGCAGTCACGCTCCAACCAGCTTGCAAGGCAAAACTACTGGGCCTCTGATTTGGAATGACCTTGATAAGAATTATTTTTTCAGGCGAAGCAAAGGGAAAGGCGGTAGAACAAACTAGCGAAGGAAGGAAAAAAAGAAGGACAAAAGGAAGGTGACGTCTAAAGTGTAAATTCTTTAGGACCCAGTTACAAGCGTCCCGGCAAGACCTCTTCAACGGTAAATGACATCGATTTGAAGTTTAATTTTGCAAACTTTCTCCCTTTTATCGTCTTTTAGATTGCCAGTCAGTCAAGCCAAGCTGATTACACGCGGCAATTTAAAGCAAACCTAATTCTACGTATATTCCGCCTCGAAGTCGACACGCAGCTCTACTAAAAGGTGGGCGGGAACGGGAAAGAACTCTCCCACCCGAGTTCCGCAGACGGCGGCTTCGTCGCCGCCGACGTGTCTTCGCCTAACACTATCAGCCTCCATTACCGGGGGCCTGAGGACGGTGAGAGGGCTGCTCACCGTCCTTACAGAAGCAGGCCCATGACGGCAGCGTGACGTGAGGAATTTTTTTTTTTTAACAAGCTTTCTGATCCCAAAGTAAGCTAGGAATAACCTGCTTGTGTTATGGGTATTAGACCACGGATATTAATACTTATATACTTTTTAAATACATACTTACATATTATACCTACATAGAAACACCCAGACTCTTGAGACTAAACATTTGTGGGTCACACAAATATTTGTCTCCGGTGGGAATCGAACCCACGACCTCCAGCGCCGCAGGCGGTATCACTACCGACTGCGCCACAGAGGCAGACAAATTCACGCACGCCCCCCCGACCCGAACCACCCCCCAGGCGAGGCCGCGGTGGCGGCCGTGGGTCTGTTGTGAGTCCTGGGACATCCTTCCGAGGGCTTACCCGGGGCTCCCAACCATAGGTCGTTGAGCGTTACGTGAGGTTTTTTTAGTCGGTAGGAGTCCGGTATAGCATCCATGATGGATTTTCCCTCACGCTACGAAAAAAAAAGCTCTACTAAAAGGTTGTTTTATTTACTTCACAAATTTAAACCACGATGGCTTTATTTATCCATCAATATACTGTAGGTTCAAGCCTTACATCAACAAAGCCTGTTGATCGAAGGTTCAACGTCAGATAAAGGTAGTAAGGTTACCTGCTAACTAGCTGCTGAAGACTGCTAGGCACTTAAATTATACTAGTTAGTCACATACGGAAGTGTAATGCAAATCCAATTTATACACAGATAATCCGCCTCGAGAAGCAGCCAGTAAAAGGATGTTCCAGCTGCTTTACATATTGGTTTGGTTTGGAAAGGGTTTGAAATTAATTCTCTCAGAACCATGATGACTTAATAATCCATACATAAACTGTAGTTTCATGCATGTTAGTTGGGATTTTAAGGGTCCAAAGTAACCTTCCTGCAAGTGAGTATACCTACTAACTGGCTGCAGACCGCCAATCAGTCAATCAAATCAAACTACTCACATACAGAAAGTAATTTAAACCCTATTGCACACGGATATTCCGACTCAACAAGCAGCAACAATATGATGTTCTAGCTACTTCACATATTGGGAAAGAACTTGAGACTTTTCTCTTAGACCCATGATGCCCTTATTAATCCATACATTGTGTTTGTGAAAGAGAAAATAAAGAAATATTATTATTATAAAGAAATATTATTATACATAAACTGTAGGTTCAAGCATGTTAGTTGGGGTTTAGTGACAATACCTGCTAACTGGCTGCACACTGCCGATCAGTCAAATCAATCAAACTACAGTACTATGTGTACAAATCCAATTTGTACACAAATACGCTGCTGCAGACCGCCAGTCATGCATACATACATATAGTCACGCCTTTATCCCCGAAGTAGTAGGCAGAGGCACAGTATACGCCCACACTTCACCATAAAGTTTTATGTCCCACGTAACAAGTGGTGAGCCTATTGCCGTATTGAAATGGACCGGCGCAGGTCGCCGCGACCCACAGTTGAAATTTTTCAACCGCCCAAAAGGCCTCCAAGTCCTCCAACTTCGTTTAACGATTGTCATTTTACTGACAACCGGGTTTCATTTCGAGTTTTCCTTCTCTACGTAATAGATCTTTTTGCAATATTGTCTCTTAGTCGCTCTTATGACACAATCGGGATGTATTGGGGTGGCGACATTTTGTACAATACGGGACCCCGTCGCCACACAGTCAAATCAAACTACTCACATACGAAAATGAACCGAACCCAATTCTAAACGGATATTCCGCCTCGACAAGCAGCTTAAAGGATGTCCTAGTTAACACAGCAAGAAACGGTTGTTCTCTATAACGCTGTCGCAATTAACCAATCAACTAACGGATAGGTTATTTCAGATAACTAGACTGAAACCAGATAATCTAATCGTAAAGATAATTAGATCATAACGTGTGCATCGCGTTGGGTTTATGTGTTTATGAGTTTTGCGGTACAATGATTTGTGATTAGTGCAAAGTGGTGGGATAATAGTAGTTACATCGCCTGCTTGAAGGAAAGCTATGGCAAGGTAAGGATGGGTTAGGCAGTGGTAGTGTATGCAACTGCTTTAGTCGAGGTTTCCAGTTTGAATCCTGGGTCGGAACATTTGTGCGTGATCTGGTAAATGTTTTTACGGACTTTTGTTTTGGGTGTTTATTTATTTATTTATTTAAAAACTTTATGCACATAAAAAGTACAAAGGTGGACTTAATGCCGTAGGCATTTTCTTCCAGTCAACCTTAGGGTGATGCAGAGATAGGTAATTTCATTGGTGCTTAAGGATGTTATGAAAAGAAGATAAAAAAATATTTAAGTAAAAATGTATGATCACGTACATATACCTAGATCTATGTGTGTAAGACTTTTGTACTTAGAAAAATGGATAAGTTTGTATGTTTATCAGTTGTCTATATCCCACAGCAAGCGTTATTTCAGCTAGATGCCAGAGCAAAATGTCCTACATTTATCTCGACTGGAGAAGCTAGAAAGATACCTAACATCAGGTAAAGGTTCTGAAAAAAAGGTTCTTTTAAATAAACACCCTGTATTTTAGCTCGTTAAGTATTTGTTTTAATCTAAAATATCTATGTACAGTACAAATTCAATACTTTCAATTCACTACACATTTAATTTGAATACAAAGTACCTAGGTGATAACAAGAGAAGCTAGCAGTAACCAATAAATACTTCGTTACTATCAGTATTCGATACAAATAGAGCCTTCATGGCTGCTCATTAACATTATTGTATTTTAGAAATCCACTATTTTATCATTCAAGGTTTCAGAATTAATATTATTTTTAAATATAATAAGTGAGACCGCCCACAGCTACAGCATGGTGTAAGGACGGCGAGGGGGATGCCTGCCGTCGCGCGGCGTGACACCCGGAGCTACCTCCAAAGAAGCGGAACAGCACTAGGCCGCGGCGTTAGCCGAAGTCTGACGGGAGTCCTGGAACATACTTCCGAGGGCTTATAACCGAGACACCCAGCCGTAGGCAGTTGCAGGGCATCATGTAAATTTTGCCGTTAGGAGTCCGACATAGCATCTATGAGGATTTCCACACGTAAATAGCACTACCCAGTCACTTTGTCAGTTGCCTGCAATCTGAAATACATCGACGATAGAGACTGAATGAGGAAGGATGAGGCAAATCAAAACAACCTGTAGGTATCTTCGAAGTCAATCGGGACTTTCAAGATCATGCCGAGATACACTATACAGACATAGGTTATATTGAAAAATCAGTGAGACCGCCCACAGCCACAGCACGGCCTGACTCCGCCTGACAAAACCGATGGGCTGTTTGCCGTTCTTACAGTAGCAGATCCAAGACAACGGCGCGGTGTGAGGTGAGAGCTTCACGCAAGCAGCATAACACCTGAACTAACACCCTAAAAACACAGGACAGCACCAGAACCCTTATGAGAGGCCGATTCTGGGACACACTTCAGAGGGCTTACCCGGGATTCCTAGCCGTAGGCAGTTGTAAACCACGGTGTGGATTTAGTCGCTAGGAGTCCAGCATAGCATACATGAGGAGTAATTACACGTAAAAAGAAACGCTACCCACTGTCTCAAGAACAGAGACTGAAATGGAAGGGGAAGAAGCAAATCAGAACCACCTCCATATCTTCTAAGTTTACCAACCAACTATAAATCAATAGAGACTTTTCAAGACCATCCCAAGATACAATCGCTGACCATATTCCGTTACATAGCATTACATAGCGGTAATTAGTCACACCGGTGTGCGTACGCGCACGCGCACACGCGTTCTACAAAGATATTGAAGGTAACTTTGAGCATAAAATAGTTAATAGCATTGTTGGTTTAGCTGTTTCTATTAGTTTCGACTTACGGTAAAAGTTGTACTGGTAATTAAACTATGTCCGACTGACTGAGAGAAGCTAAGTGTGTGTCGGGACACGCGCAATTTAGAGTTCTGTAGCTGTGAATTAGGGTACCGTATCCAAAGGGAAACTGGGACTCTATATATGAGACTTCGCCGTTTGTGTGTATGTGTCTGTCTGTCCGTCACAAGTCACAAGGCTGTATCTCAGAAACCGTAATAGCTAGAGAGCTGAAATTTTCACAGAAGATGTATTTCTGCTGCCGCTACAGCATCAAATATCGAAAATCAGAATCAGAAAAATAATAATGTTTAAGGGGGCTCCCAGCTCCCATACAACAATCGTGATATTTTTGCGGTTATTTGGTACTAACTAACCTTCTCCGTGTCAGAGTCCGTCCCGAACTTGGCAGGTTCTATGGATGTTCTGCTCTGGTAGACTTACAGTTTTCTGTAGATATTCTAGCCTTTGTTATATATACGCTATTTATTAATGCTTACTATAGATACCTGTGTATTTTCTATCAGCACAGCTGGCAGGTGGTAGAATAAAGTATTGAGTGTAGTAATAGTTTTAAAACTTTATAATATATTATTTTATTTTATATTTTATTAAGTATATTTTATTTTTATTTATTATATTAATTATTATATTTTTATATGTTTTCGAGCGACACTGAAAATGATGATTCTGAAAGTTTTCAGTCACTATCCAGCGTCAGCCTAGATAGTTTTAATAGTTTTGTGTCTCTAGGTGAGTTTCTTGATTCTCAGTTTTCAGACGTACCGAAGAATTTCAATGCGGTCCACATCAATGCCCAAAGCATCCCGGCACACATCTCTGATATGCTGACTACGTTTGACTGTAAGAACATCCATGCCATACTAGTTTCAGAGACGTGGTTTAAGTCTACCCACTCTTCTTCTCTATACTCCCTTCCTAGGTTTCAACTTATCAGAAACGATCGCTGGCAAAGCGGAGACAGGCGAGGCGGTGGTGTAGCTATTTATCTGCGCACATATTTTCCTTACAAAATCATTAGTATGTCAGCGCAACCTCCACCATCCGATGCCGGTGAACATCTGTTTCTTGAAGTTGAACTCAATCATACCAAGATCCTTTTCGGCATTTACTATTGTCACTGTTCAAGTGTAAAATTTTTTCCTTCTTTGGAAACCATGCTGGTAGATCTTATGCCTTCTTACAGCCATACAATAATCATGGGTGACTTTAACGCTTGCTTGGTCAAAAAAGATTCTCGCACCTCTTCCTTTCATGCCCTTGCCAACTCCTGCAACCTTTCCATTCTTCCTTTAAATACAACACATCATTTTCCAAACCGCAAACCTAGCTTAATAGACCTGATATTAGTCTCTTCCAGAGAGCACGCCGTGAAGCATGGGCAATATCCAGCTGATGGTTACTCGTACCATGACCTTATTTTCCTATCCTACAAAATCCGTGTCCCTAAATCCAAGCGAAAAATTCTCATGCAGCGCAATTTTGGTAGCATGAATCTAGAAAACCTCCGTAGGGATACCGATAGTATTGACTGGAGTCCACTTACTACCTCAAGCTCGACAAATGAGCAAGTAAGCCTTTTCAACACCAATGTCCTTAAGCTCTACGATAAGCATGCACCAATAAGAGCTGTTAAAATGAAGCATCCTCCTGCCCCGTGGCTTACCGCGGATATAAAGGACCTCCTGCGAAAAAAAGCAGCGGCGAAATTCAAATATAAAATAAGACCTAATGAAAATAATTATAACAAATATGTTTTAATTCGAAATCATTGCAATAAGGTGTGTAGAAATGCACAACGCCAGCACATTCACAAGAATATTCAAAATTTAGACTCGTCTAAAGTGTGGAAATTTCTTAATTCTATGGGGGTTGGAAGAAAGCGACATGATACTATTCCGAAGGATCTTAACATTGATTTATTAAATCAACATTTCGCAGCATCGTCCAATTTTGATAGGACAACAAAGGCACTGACAATCGATTCTCTTTCATCTCTTCCAAAACCCAACCACCCGCCATTTGTCTTTGATCTCTTCACTGCTTGTGATGTTAGGAGAGCCATTACATCTATCTCGTCGAACGCAACCGGTGTAGACTGTATTAGCCGTCATATGATCCTTCCCATCCTTGATGAACTCCTTCCCATTATCTGTTATATCTTCAACTATTCCATCAGCAGTGGTGTCTTTCCTGCCGTATGATGGAAAGATAGTAAAATTATTCCCATACCCAAAAAAGCTAAACCGCATATTTTCACTGATTATCGTCCCATATCCATACTCCCATTCCTTTCCAAAGTTTTTGAGCGTCTTGTACACACGCAAATCAGTAGATACCTTTGTAAATATAGCCTCCTAAATTCCTTTCAATCCGGTTTCCGTCCCGGCCATAGTACTGCAACAGCATTGGTCAATATTACAGATGACTTCAGATCTGGTATGGAAGATGGAAAGTTAACAATCCTTGCATTACTAGATTTTAGTAATGCTTTTAACACCGTTGATTTTGATGTACTGCTTCATGTCTTGCGCTCTATTAACATATCTCCAACAGTCGTTGATTGGCTTCAAAGTTACTTGTGTGGTCGTCGACAACGTGTATGTATTGATAATACTTTTTCTGATTGGTGTAATACTGTTGTTGGCGTACCCCAAGGCGGCGTTCTTTCTCCCTTACTTTTCTCAATTTTCATAAATTCGATCTCAACTCGTATTACTTCTTCCTACCACCTTTATGCAGATGATTTGCAAATTTACCGCCAGGCACCGCTTCTTCAGATATCGGATGCCATAGCCTCAATAAACATAGATCTGAACTATATAAGTGACTGGAGTAGGGCCTATGGTCTTAAGATTAATCCTATAAAAACGCAGTTAATAGTCTTGGGCAGCTCCAGAACCATTTCAAATATTGTGTGGTCAGATATACACCCAGTAATTTTCGAAAACACAATCATACCTTTCTGTGATAAGGTTAAGAACCTGGGGATATATATAGACTCTGCTATGTCATGGGATCCACAGATACAAGAAGTGAGTCGTAGGATGTTTGCATCTGTTGGCTCATTAAGGAGGCTACAAAATCTGCTTCCTATGAATACCAAAATTGCGCTTGCGAACGCGTTATTGTTACCCATACTAGATTATGCAGATGTCAGCTATCTTGATCTCGCCGAAAACCAGTTAGACAAACTTGAGCGTCTTCAAAATGTTTGCATAAGGTTCATTTTTGGTTTACGCAAATATGACCACGTTTCACAATTTAGAACGCAGCTTGGATGGTTATCAATACGACTTCGCCGGGATGCTCATGTCCTTTCACAATTGTATAGTATATTATTTAACCCTTCAACACCTTCCTATCTTAAAGAACGATTTGTGTTCCTACGTGACACGCATGCGAAGTGCCTGAGGTCGTCGGAGAACTTGACACTAAGGATGCCATCTCACTCGACTACATTTTATGATAAGTCGTTTACGGTTTCTGCGGTTCGACTTTGGAATC
The DNA here is from genome assembly GCA_933228765.1 of Miltochrista miniata. NCBI lineage: Eukaryota > Metazoa > Arthropoda > Insecta > Lepidoptera > Erebidae > Miltochrista > Miltochrista miniata. The sequence continues at coordinate 20,232,624 of OW121773.1, forward strand.
GACTTCCGGTTGAGATTGGACGAGCGCAGACCCTAGCTAGATTTAAGAAAATGATACGGGATCACTTTTTATCAGTGTAGAGTAAATCTATTTCGGTATCTATGTATGTATATAGGATAGGTATATGTATGTGTATGTATTGAGTATGTATATAAATATATATTATGCTGTATGTATGTATCTATGCTTGTATGTATCTGTCTATATGTATATGTATCTTTAAGGTTGAAAATGTTTATTTATTTAGAAGTACGCCTAACAACTACCACTCATTACCTTCAAACTAATTTCTCCATCCAAAGGTTGCCTGGTAGAAATCACTTTTAGTGATAAGGCCGCCCATTGTATTGCCTCTTTTTTTTAGATTTTATGTACATTATTGTTTTTTATCTGGCGTGCAATAAAGAGTAAATAAATAAATAAAATAATAAATAAATAAACACTTTTGAAAACTTCGTAATGTCCAACTTCTTAGTCGATCTACGTGAGGTTTACTGTGATTCAAGACTACACTACTGGTTTCCATTATTACTAGCAGAAACGAGTATTTTATTTTATTACAGTATTTCCGTATTTCAGGTTTCCAGTAAGAGGTCTCTGAGTTAGATAGAATTATGGCAGTTCTTCAACAGTTTCTTGATTACTTCTCCATACAAAGTGTGTTTTTTTATACCACTAAGGCGGCAGACAAGCTTATGGCCCCACCTGATGGACTGTGGTCACCTTAGTCTATGAAAGTTTGCAACACCAGAGGCGCTACACTCAAATATGTTTAAAATTAAATTCAATGCAAATTCATTTGACTTTAATGAGAAATCCTATTGAATCCAAAATGTTCTGGAGCATCACGCCAGACCAGACTACTTTACATAATATCTTGAGTTTTTGACAACAGAAATTACGACTACTTTTTAAAATTTTCTATGCATCAATTCAAATGTTCTAAGCAAATTTGTAAGTTCATCATGGATTCAGCTGCCGATACATGCATAAATATAGTAATTCACGCCTTCATCCTCGAAGGGGTAGGCAGAGGCAAAGTATACGCCCACATTTCGCTTATAGTTTTATGTCCCACGTAATAGGTGGTAAAGCCGTGTTATAGCTGCCGATATGTTAAAAGAGTGGCCGGAGTTTTATTGCCAGGTTCTTTTTTCTCCAGCTCTGCCTATTGCTTTGCGAATCTGGCAGTAAATGTAAATGTAGAAGCAATCATTTGGACGTTCATAAGCGTTACATTGTGACCCATATGAATAAAGATTTTTCATTTTCATATATTAACAAAAATTGCTTACCCAAGCATTACAACTCTAAAAACACCAAGATGCAGTCCTGACTATGTCCATCAGGATGTCGCCGTTTATTTTTGGATATAGTTTTACTTTTAAACTAATGGACGAATGTTTTTCAAGAATATTTCCGCGCCACAGAGCAGGGGGGAAACGATCTGTGTCAATAACGGTCACCTTCCTGTTATCGATAATAGCAGTCCATGGTATATTTATTTTAATTAAGATCATTGGGGTTAATCTATTTAATGTATTTATAAAAATTAATCTACGAAATGTATGTACGCGCATAAACTTCAAAACGGCAGGATCGATTTCGCTAATTCTTTTTTTTTTGTGTTTTATAGCCATGGCCAGATTTGTATCCAAAAAAAAATACACATTTTGGCGAGCTACTGCAAAAAAAAAATTAAGCAAAGTAAGATGGTATCACAATGCGGGCGGGAGAGAGATTAGAGAGAGCATGAGCTACTTGACAGTGATCAGAATTTCCGACCAGCTGTACCAATGACTTACGAGTACAGTACAACTCATCATCAACCACAAAATACTAAGATTTACGATCCTAGAACTAGATTATTACCACTCAAACGACCTGAATCGAATAGATAGGGCATACGGTACAGTAATACTTCAAAACAGTCATCACCATTGTGGTAATCGCTCTGACCGACATCCCACGCTCTGAAGAGCATCTTTATAAGTTCTGCTTCACGAAGTCAAATAGGTACTATCTAACTTCAAAACTGGTCAAGATGCCCCATAATGGTATAATTTAAAAATCAATGCCACTTTTCGTTGTAATTTTATAACTGAAGAACGGGCTCACCTATCCAAACCAAATGTTTAGGCTTCGTTCGGACCATTTAGTAGATGGTTTGTGAAGTTTGCCCAAACATCGGTCGAGCGGTTCTTCATTTATCACGCAAACGAAGTTGCGCGGGTCAGCTAGTAATATAATAATGTTTATTCATTCAATATATACTTTCAATTATTGCTTTCATTCATGCTACACCATATAAATAACAAATAATGAATGTTCTAATACCCAAACAAGGCTGGAGCCTGTATTTCGGGATTCAGTGCAGTCGAGCTCAGTACGATCAGCCAAGAAATAATTTTAACCGTTCTGGAGTTTAGCCATTTAGCTATCATCCAGGGACTTCCGATTGAGCAGGAAGATTGTAGGGCCACTTGAGGTTTTATCGCCTGTAGGAGTCCGGCAGGATAGATACAGGAGGATTTTCACACTTAAAAATAAGTAACAAGCCACAGAAACCGATTCACCCTCATCCTTGAAGTACCCTCAAAAGGATTGTTCCAAAAACTCACACAGAAATCGATTTACCGTCATTCTTGAAGTAGTCTTTCTTCTTGAAGGCTCAAAAAGATTTCTCCAATTATCGAAGTCCCTTGTAGTTTTTGTGATGAGCATTACATAGAGATATTTTTAAACTCCGGATGTGGCGTTAGCTGTCAAAACGCTTTCATTTGCCGGCCAGAACCACCGCTTAATTTGTGATTTTTCAAACCATTACAATTAAAAGCGGCGCGTATAATCTTTGCTCATTTGTACTAAAATAATATTGCAAAGAGGAAAGATTTGTAGAAGAAATCCCACCAAAAACATAAATGTAAAAAAGGAGAGTCAGGTTCGATACAAAAATTATGCTTGGCTGTGGGCTTCGCCGCAAAAAGAATGGGGATCTAAATGAGTGCCAAGTTCTATGCAAAATCCAAATATGTACTCGTATTTATAGGAACAAAATAACATTATGAACTAGTATTAAAATCTATATCTTTGCTTTATTGCATACCTATAACATTTGCTGTTATTTAAAGAAAATGTAAGATCTTAAAGTACCTAGTTTAGATTTGACTTGGCCAGTTTTTATCAGAATTAAAATTTATATTGGTATTTAATATAGGTAACAGAAATATATAATCTGTGAAAATTTCAATAGATACTCGAGTTAAAGAAAGATAGAGGGACAGACAGACAGACAGACGGACGACGAAGTCTCGTGAATAGAGTTCCGTTTTTACTCCTTGGGTACGAAATCATCAAAAACAAATCGATTAGCAATACCAACAGTGATCAACAGTTCATTAAGTATTAGCAACTGTGCAACCAATTACTGTGAAACTGAATTAGGAAAGTATAATAATAAAATGATTGTGAAGTTGAAACCAAGTAAATTGGGTTACAAAACAGAATTTTCATGGTATTTTGATGACAAATGGTTGCTTATTTATTCTGAAATACAATATGCTACGGAACCGGCGCAAAATGGTAACGGCAAAAAATGGTAACGCTAAAGTAAAGAACTCTTTATCATAGACCAGGCCATTGTATGTATGTGGTTTGTGTATGTTTTACATTAAACAAAAAATGAAAATTAATAACGGATATTACAAAGTATTGTTTGACGAAATTACCCTATAAAGAGTGTGTAAAATGTGAAAATGCTAGAAAGAAATACGTCAAAAAAAGTAACAGTAGTCAGTATTTACTGCCGTACTAGCGTATTTTTTAATAACCCCAATCCTGTCTTCCGCAGTCGGCGCCCTGGGCGCCGCCGACGTGTCTTCGCCGAGGACTATCGGCCTCCATGACCGGGGGTCTGAGGACGGTGAGAGGGCCGCTCACCGTCCTTACAGAAGCAGGCCCATGACGGCAGCGTGATGTGAGCAACTCACGCACGCCCCCCCCCCTTAGAAGCGGGGTCACACCCGAAACCCCCCATAGACGCGGGATTGCACCCGAACCACCCCCTGGGCGAGGCTGCATTGGCGGCCGTAGGTCTGTTGGGAGTCACGGGACATCCTTCCTGAGGGCTTACCCGGGGCTCTCAACCATAGGCTGTTGGGCGTTACGTGAGGGTTTTTAGTCGGTAAGAGTCTGGCATAGCATCCTGTCTTTTTTGTCATACTTTTTTTTCACGCGAATCGTATACTGTGTGTTGAGTTGGTGCCTATTAGGGTAAAATATAATATTTAACATCCTTATCAACGTTCAAAATTGCATGCATATTTGGGGAATACATAAACCCGGCAAAGATCTGAAGGTCCACACCTAACTCATCAGCATGCTGATATAACTACCTGAAGACCAGAAAAGTTAAAAACTCATTTTTTGACCGATTCTTGATATCATAGAGAATATAGGATTGTAACTGAAAATGTAAGGGTCAGACGAAAGCCCTTCACATAAATCTCAAAACTTCCTCGAAATTACGATGAAATAAGATAAATATTGTGCGAAAAATGTATAGGTAGGTACCGTCATTTCATTCGTATGGTGTTACTTCGTTGAAAGAGTTGTCACTTGATGCCAATAAATTTGTATAAGGTGTCTGTCTGTAGGCGGTACGTAATCACAGGGCGGAAACTCCATACAAAAATGTTCGTTTTCACCCACACTAATATACACGTAATGTGAATGCTTGAATCAAGCTTGAATGTGTGTGTGAGTTTACTAGGGACACTAGTTATGGAAACAAAATAATAAGGAACAGAACGCAATCTCACTCATCATCAGTACTTCTTTTTTTCAAATCTACCCTCGGCTAAGCACAAATTAAACCAAAGCAATAGCCTTAAGTAGTTAGGTAGTAATACGTAATGCAACGCAGTGACACTCTCTCAAGTACTGACACGGCAATAGATACTTAAATTTTGGTGGGGGGATGGGGAAGCTTACTCAGTGGGAGGCAGGGAGTTGCCGATCTGTATGTAATACTATTATATTATCTTTGACGTAATATAAATTTTATTACATTTTTTATGATGATGGTGAGCTCCGTGGGGCGACCAGGCCCCGTGTAACATCGGTAAAGAGTACAAAATTTCGCCACCCGAATTCATCCAGAGGTTGTCGTAAGAGGCGACTAACGAAACACTTTCGCAAAACGATCCAGTACGTAGAGAAGGAAAACTCGAAATGAAACCCGGTCGTCAGTAAAATGACAGTCGTTATTATTTGTATGCGGCTTGAAAAACTTCAACTGCGGGCCGTCACGACATGTGCCTGTCCATTTCAACACGGCAATAGGCTCACCCCCTATTACGTGGGACATAAAACTTTAAGGTGAAATGTGGGCGTAAACTATGCCTCTGCCTACCCCTTTATATGTATGTGTATTTTGTATGATGATCTATGGAGCCTTTGTAGTAAGGATCATAATATACATTCAGTCATTGAACTTTTTTATAAAAAGATATTGTTTTCTATAATAATGAAGCATTGTCAATTGCATTAGTAAGTACAGTATTGTACGACTCGTGTTATCTTATGTATTAAAATGGCGCTAAGTAGAACAAAAGATGTGTTTAAGTCAATTGTCTCCTTGAATATATATATTTTTTATCAAATGAAATAATAGTACAATAATCAGTTGTGTTATTATTTCTGGACATTGGAAAAATTCACAGTAGTAGGACATTATAATGAAATTAGGAAAACAACAGCAGGTTTAACTTAACCAACTGGGCTATGGTACCTTTTTTTTTTTTGTTTAACGTGAGGGAAAATCCTCATGGATGTTATACTATCGACTAAAACCTCACGTAACGCCCAACAGCCTGTAGTTGGGAGACCCGGGGAAGCCATCGGAAGGATGTCCCAGAACTCCCAACAGGGGCTATGGTACCTTTTAACTAAAAGTTTTGTAAAAAATTTCAATATTTTTTTTCATTTCTTCTATTCGGAAAGTATCACTTTGCACCGCGAAACGGAGCGCAAAATAGCTCTTTTCTGTTAAGAGCACATTAACACACATTTCACCTCATAGTTTTATGTCCCACGTAATAGGTGGTGAGACTATTGCCACGTTGAAATGGACAGGCGCAGGTCGTGACGACCTACAGTTGAAATTATGTACTCGCGCGGCTGCTGCCCAACATCAGGGGACCCAACGCTCCCTACAGGAGACTGTACCTGGGGATCGTGCGAAGCATGGCCCTATACGGGGCCCCCGTATGGGCGGAGGCCGTCAGGGTGATAAGAGTATACCGCACGATCTCCGGTGAGACGGCATGTCTCCTAGCCGGAACCCCTCCATGAGACCTGGAAGCGAGAGCCCTTGCGTCACTGTTCAGATGGCGCAAGGAGGCGTTGGAGCGGGGCCAAAGGCCTGCGTCTCGAGAAATCGAGGCCCAGCGGTCCCTGCTCCACCAGGAAACCGTGGATACATGGAAGGTACGACATGAGCAACCAAAGGGGGGATTCGCCACAATCACGGCCGTCAGACCGGTCATGGACGAGTGGCTGGAGAGAAGACACGGTGCTCTCTCCTACGTAGCTTCGGTAGGTATCTGTGGCGAAGACACCGGGAAACCACGGCTGAGTATCAGCACTGCGAGGACCGCAGCGATGCCACAGCGCTCCATACGCTAGTGGAGTGCACGGCGTGGGCGCAACAGCGCCAGGTCCTCGTAGTGGGTCTGGACGCGGACACTCTCGCTCGAGACCATGATCTCCATCGGGAGAAAGTGGGACTGCGCCGCCTCTTTCTGCGATCAGGTCATGCTTGTGAAGGAGGCGGCGGGGCGGGTACGGGAGAGAACGGCGTCGCCGACGTGTCTTCGCTGAGGACTATCGGCCTCCATGACCGGGGGTCTGAGGACGGTGGTCGGTCACCGTCCTTACAGAAGCAAGCCCATAACGGCAGCGTGAAGCGAGGAACTAACGCACGCCCCCCCCCCCCCCCCTTTGAAGCGGGATCACACCCGAAACCGCCCCAAGGACGCGGGATAGCACCCGAACCACCCCCTGGGCGAGGACGCAGGTCTGTTGGGAGTCCTGGGACATCCTTCTGAGGGTTTCCCCGGGGCTCACAACCATAGCCTGTTGGGCGTTACGTGAGGTTTTTTAGTCGGTAGGAGTCCGGCATAACATCCATGAGGATTTTCTCTCACGTAAAAATAAAGAAAAAAAAGAGGCATAGGCAGAGGCATAGTATTCGCCCACATTTCACCTCATAGTTTTATGTCCCACGTAATGGGTGGTGAGACTATTACCACGTTGAAATGGACAAGCGCAGGTCGTGACGACCTAAAGTTGAAATTTTTCAAGCCGGTCATGAGGTCTTCAACTTGGCTAACGATTGTCATTTTACTGACAACAGGGTTAGATTTCGTCGTTAGTCGCCTCTTACGACACCCTCGGGATGAATTGGGGTGGCGACACTTTTTACTCTTACCCGTCGCCACACGGGTCCTAATTCAAGTTTATAATAAATACAAATTTTCGCAATGAAAGTAAAACTAAGCACGCTTTCTAAGCACCTTCAATGCAGATTACATCAATCTCAACCATTATCTTAAAAATTATATAATTACGGTAATGTTTATAATTATGAAGACGTGCGGCCATTTTAATTATTCACAATGCTTAGCTGGGCACCGAACCATATAAAGTCTTTACACCTCAGAACTTTTTTGTCTTGATACCAAAGATACTTGATAGTAGGGTCCCGTTTTAAAGGTTCCGTAGCCAAATGGCAAAAACGGAACCCTTATAGATTCGTCATGTCTGTCTGTCTGTCCGTCCGTATGTCAGAGCCACTTTTCTCCGAAACTATAAGTCCTATGCTATTGAAACTTGGTAAGTAGATGTATTCTGTGAACCGCATTAAGATTTTTATATAAAACTAGAAAAAAGCGGTAAATTTTGGGGTTCCCCATACTAAGAACTGAAATTAAACTTTTTTTTCATCAAACCCATACGTGTGGGTCATCTATAGATAGGTCTTCAAAAATGCTATTAAGGTTCCTAACATCATTTTTATCTAAAGTGAATAGTTTGCGCAAGAGACACTGCCAAAGTGGAAAAATGTGTGGCCCTCCCCCTCTAACTTCTAAACTAAGAGAATGATAAATGTAAAAAAAAATATATGATGTGCATTGCCATAAAAACTACCAACGAAATTTTTTTTGAACGAGATAGAGCTGGTAGTTTTTTTTTAATCATCATAAACCGCAATTTTCGATTAGAAAAATTACTACCACTACGAATGTGTTAAAACATCAATCAAAGTTACAACGAACTACAAGAACTTTTATATTATGTTACTTGCTGCTACGGAACCCTTCATGGGCGAGTCCAACTCGCACTTGGCCGGTTTTATACCCTTTGGGTATGGAACCCTAAAAATTTGGCGTGAAATAATTTACTTACTGCAATATTGTAAAATGCTTGTCATCAAACAAAATATTCAAAGTAAAATTGCAAATAACACGATAACTGTCACATTTGTACGATAAATTCATTAAAAAAATCGTATCAATTCGAGTGAATTGGACGATTGCCAAAAGATTGTTTGAACGTTCTACGAAATTGTGGTCAGCAATGTTACAAAAAATACAAATACAAAATCGTTTATTTTCTTTAACACAATTCAGTTACAATAAAGTGATTGGTCTCTCCTTGTAAGCAAGTAATGCCTGTAGTAGGAGAGATCGCTCTTCCGTAACATACATAATCAGTAAATATATACAAAAAACACGTTGCTACATTTGTATTAAGTACATAATTAATTAAGGACTTCAAAAATTAATGTGTTTATGTGTGTGTGTGTGTGTGTGTGTGTGTGTGTGTGTGTGAAGTTGCGGATTATAGTTTTGTTTATATAATATTATGTATTTTAGTGTATGTTTATCGCGTTAATAACAATATTACTTATACTAAGCGTTCCAGAAGTCTTTCTGTATCCTCGTAAGTCAATGGTTTAATCCAATCCGTTATAGATTTTTTACAATCATAATATTGTTTTGTGTATTTGTAAATATGTTTATTTACTTTATTGTATAGTGTCGCCGATCGTTTAAAAAATTGATTGCGTGCAAATATTGTTCTCGTTTGAGGGATTTCTGCGATTTTATCTTTTCTGCGTTTTTTAAGAAAGTTCTTATTAAATGGAAGTGATTTATGTTTTTTTAATATTATTTGAATTAAGTACAGCTTTCGCACTGAGAGTAGGTTACTAATACAATATAAGCGACTAGTAGAGAATTTAAAATTTTTAAAATACATGCATTTTATTAGGGCGCGTTGACCTCTCTCTACCTCAATAAATCTGCTTTTAGCAGCCCCTCCCCATACTGGAATACAATACAGCAATATTGATTGAACCAAGGCAATATATATGTCATTTAAAATATTTTTAGAAGAGTTGGAGTCATTGTTCTTAGTTTTTGGTACGATATGTCTTAAGGTTCTGAATATCCAGCTTAGTTTCCTAACTCTATTTGTTACCTGTTCTACTTGGGGATACCAGGACAGCCTTTGATCGATAACCACGCCTAGATATTTGGTCTTATCAACCTTATCAATGGCTGGGCAGCTACACTCTTTTCCACCGTTGTTTCCACAAATATGTACTTGGACGTTGATGTTAGTTGGTTGAGAGCTATTGTAAATACTGAAGCACATGTAGTTTGTCTTCAAAGTATTCAGCGTAAGTAGGTTGTTTCTTAGCCACCTTGCAATTTGAGCCACACCTTCATTAGCCGTGCGTTCTACTTCAGGCCATGAGCGCCCAGTGAAAACTACAGCGGTATCGTCTGCATACGAGAAGACATTTGTATTGTTTAGTTTAAGGTCGCAAAGTTCGTTGATATAGACCAAAAACAGAGTAGGTCCTAGGACACTTCCCTGTGGTACCCCGTATATTACATCAGCAGCACTGCTAACACACTGGCCGATCCTAACTCTTTGTTTTCTATTAGACAAATAGTTCTTGAACAATTTTAGAGGTATTCCTCTAACACCAATATTTTCTAGCTTTCCCAGAAGGATTGGGACGGAAACGGTGTCAAACGCTTTTTTAAGATCCAAGAATACTGCAAGACTCTTATTTCCCTTATCCAGTTCTTTGGTTACAGATGAGCTTAGAGCAATAACAGCATCTTCAGTAGATAATCCTCCCCTAAAGCCAAATTGTGAGTCAGATAGTACATTAAAATCTTTTAAGTATTTAAGTAATCTAGTATTAATAAGTTTTTCTATAATTTTGGATATTACTGGTAAAACGGATATTGGTCTGTAATTGTTGACATCGTCTCCGTCCCCACCCTTATGTACAGGAGTTACAACCGCTTGCTTTAGTGGGTCCGGGAAAATACCAGTAGTATATTATTGGGCATTCTACTCCACCTTAAGTTCCATCAGCTCTCTTCGTTCGCTTCTGTCACTCTCAGTGGAGTAGAATACCCAATAATATTTTTGCCATCCAAATCAGCAGTGTGCATTTGCGCTTCCACACTAATAGCACAGTCGTCAGATATAGACTTAGGCATTCCATCCCTCCTGTCGCTCTGCGACACGCCTCGCTCCAGATGAGACAGAATTTACCATTTATAACCTACGACGTTTTCTGTAGCCAGTTTGGCTCGACTACTTGTAGTTATAAATATTTATGTTATAAATTCATCTTTTCACTACGAATCCATCAGTATTGCATAGCAAACATGAAATTCGTTAAACAAGCACAATCGTTGCAAGTCAATCCAATCAGCGACGATTTAACAAAAAACAAGTTACGTCATGGAGAATTATTACCGAACACTGTACGTTGCATCATTTGCGGACCATCAAATTGTGGAAAAACTAACTTATTGATTGGTCTTCTATTGCACGAAAATGGATTGACATTTCAGAATGTTTATGTGTATTCTAAAACTCTACATCAACCGAAGTACATCTTTTTAGAAAAGGTTTTACGAAGGGTACCTGGTATCACTCTCCAGAAATACCAAGCAAATGATGACGTTTTGAAGATTTCAGATGCAAAACCTAATTCTGTGATTATTTTTGACGATGTAGCATGTGAAAATCAAAGTAATATGCGTGATTATTTTGCCATGGGAAGACATAAATTGATTGACTGTTTTTATTTAAATCAAACTTATACCAAAATACCTAAACAACTTGTTAGAGATAATGCTAACTTAATTGTGCTTTTTAAGCAGGATGAAGTTAATTTGAAACATATTTACGAAGAACATGTTAACACCGATATGACATGGATGAAATTTCGAGAAATGTGTTCCCTAATATGGAAAGAGCCTTTTGATTATGTGGTAATTAATAAAGATTGTTCAAAAAACAATGGTTGCTATAGAAAAACGTTTGATACTTTTGTATTATTAGATGAAATTTGAATATTTAAGTAGACTGCAGTCACTTTATTGTTATTCTTTAATTGGTTCTTATTCGATTACCACATATTTTACATAATGGATAAATCATTGAAAAAACAAATTGTTGATGCGACACAAGCTGTCAAGAAAAAAATACGTAAAATGAAGGATTTTGAAGATAGTAATAGGTATGCTCTTAATGCAGTTTTTAAGCCTGTTACAGAATCACTCAATTTAATAACCAACACTAATAACCACTTAGCTCCAACAAAAAAGGAGGAAAAAGTAGAACCCCAAGAACCACAAGACCAAGATATGAAAGAAACAGATGATATCAGTATTGCTAGTAACGAATCGGAACCCTCATCAGACTCTTCATTTCAGTCATTAGTCGGTACTAATCCAGATGCATCATCTTGGTCGTTATCTTCACAAGTACTATCAGATGTACCGTTTGGTATAAGAAATGAACGTGGAAAGTTAATGATGGGTTCCTCTAACATAACTATGGGGGATAAAGTTATTACTGTAGCCGGACACAAGTATGAAAGTACCCCTGGGTTGCGAGAGTTACTGTTAAAAAAGGACATTGATCTGAGCTTGGTTAATGACTATGACAAGCAAAATTATAAGGCAATGTTACTTGTAACGAATGCACATCGTCGTGATTTCGATTCAAAAAAACCAATTAAAAGTAATAAAGGACAAAAATATTTGCAAGTTATTAAACCACTTTTCGATCAAGAAAGTAGAAGTCCAAGTTGTAGACAAAAAGTAGGAAAAGGATTACCTTTAACAAAAATGTGGAAAAAAAACACAGATTTTGTATATTGGGATGATCCCAATGAATTGGTTGATAGATTAAAGTTATTAATTGCTTCTCGAGATGCTGGTAACACAGGACTAGACAATGAAATAATATCTATTATTGAAGAACTACGTGAAAGCAAAATTATTAAATAAATAAATCTACTAATATTGTATGTGTGTCATTTTACTATATACCGTTCAACATAATACACCTTTAATATGAATGTAGACAAATTTGGACATTATATTCATAAGCGAATGCGTATATCGGAAATACTTGATTTTAATGATAACGCATTAATAAAATCTGATTATGGAGATTATGACTTGAAGACATCGAGGCTAAAAGGTGTCAAACCTCCTCAATACGCAGATGATGCAGTAAATAAAGCATATGTAGATGAATTGAAAGGTGTACTAATCAATGACTTACGAAAATTGCAAAGTTCTATTCCAAATAGTGTTCAAAACCACATAGAGAAAGCTTTAAAAACAATAATGTCTGAGATAGACACTCATTTGGAAAGCAAATTTTACACAAGAAAAGCAGTTGATAAACTAGTTCAAGACGCAATTCAATCTATATTAAAAGATCGAAAAACATAGACCTCAAAGTTTGTTAAAATGACAAAACAACAAGTCGTCAATGAAATACATAAAGCAGCACGAAAAAATTTTCCTCGACGATCTGTAATTTTAAAAGGTATTGATGATTTGTGGCAAGCAGATTTAGCTGATATGCAAAACCTAAAAACCTTTAATAAAGGATATAACTATATTTTAATAGTTATTGACTGCTTCTCAAAGTACGTTTGGGTGGAACCATTAAAAACTAAATCCAAACATGAGGTCTCTCTTGCATTTGAAAAATTACTTTCTACTAATCACAGGATACCAACTCATCTGCAAACAGATATGGGTACCGAGTTCTATAATTCTACATTTCAAAAGCTTTTACAGAACTATAATATTAATCACTACTCTACATTTTCAACCAAAAAGGCTTCAATTGTAGAACGAGTTATTAAAACTATTAAAAATAAATTGTACAAATACTTTAGCTTGAACGGACACTATAAGTGGATAGATGGTGGCTTGAACGGTATTGTGAAGACATATAACAACTCAAAACATCGTACTATTAAATTTGCACCTGTTAATGTCAATAAGTTTAATGAAACGGACATTAAAAATAATATTACGAATTCCATGATAAAGGTAGCCCAAAAATGTCGTTCAAAGTTTATAATTGGTGACAAAGTTCGAATTAGTAAGTACAAACATATATTTGAGAAAGGATACACTCCTAACTGGTCAACCGAATTATTTACTATAAAAAAGATAAATAACACTGAACCAATAACATATCGCATCGAAGATAATCAAAAACAAGTCATATTAGGAACTTTTTACGAACAAGAGCTTCAAAAGTCGTCCTGTCCTGGTGTCTATTTAATAGAAAAGGTATTAAAAAAGAAAGGGAACAAACTGTTTGTAAAATGGTTGGGTTTAAATAACGAAGAGAACAGTTGGATTGATAAGACTGCAATAGTGGAATAAGTTAAATATATAAGTGATATGTAATTTTAAAGTATATTCATTATTCTTTGGATAATGCAAGGTGGTGGACTAATAAACAATATCATTAATCATTTACCGTTCGAACTACACATACCCGGTTATAACTATTGTGGACCAGGAACAAAGCTTTCGAAACGATTACTACGTGGTGATAAAGGTGTAAATAAGTTAGACGAAGCTTGTATGCATCACGATATCGCATACGCAAACTACACAGACTTGCCTAACCGTCAAAAAGCCGACTTACGTCTTATAGATATGGCTAAACAAAGACTTAAAGCAAAAGATGCTCGAACAGGGGAAAAGATTAGTTCGTGGATAGTAAACAAAGTTATGAAAGCTAAATTGAAGTCTGGTGCTGGTGTTAAGACCTTTAATAACTTTGTTAGAAAAATAAAAAGAAAAATCAAGAAACTCTCACCTAAAGATAATAAGTCATTAATAAATGTAGCTTATATGGCTGCCAGAAAATTAGTTCCATGCATTCCAAAAGTTCGAGTACCTCGAATGATACCTATACCAAAAACTGGAGGCATTCTACCTTTAATCCCAATTTTTGCTGGTTTATCTGCTTTAGGAGCATTAGCTGGTGGTGCAGCTGGTATTGCAAAAACTGTGAATGACTATAAACATGGTCAGAAAAAATTACAAGAAACTGAACGTCATAATAAAACTATGGAGGCTATAGCAATAGGTAAAGGTCTATACATTAAACCGCATAAGCAAGGTCAGGGATTGTTTATAAATCCATCAAAAAACTAATTGATCAGCTACCTAATCGTGCTTTAACTAATATCGATATTCAGAAGTATGGCCATTGTATTCCACATTTTCGAGGAGTTTATATGAAGGATCAGTTACCAAAAACACCTAAACGAATTGAATGTGCTATAGTTAACCTAGATAATTCGAGAAATGATGGAACGCATTGGGTAGCTTATGTTAAAATAAACAATTATTGTGAATATTTTGATAGCTATGGTGATTTAAAACCGCCAAGAGAATTAATGTTATATTTTAAGAACTGTGATGTTCATTATAACTATGATAGATATCAACAATTTAACACAATAGTTTGTGGACATATGTGTTTAAGTTATTTGCAAACTTTTTGGATTAAATACTATAAATCTTTATTATAATTATAATACTTTAAATAAAAATACTATAAATCTTATATCACTCTTTCATTTCCATCATTTGCAAGATGTCACTCACCTTATCGATAACTGGAAACTCATCGGTATTATCTACCTATTATTCAGACACGTTGCCATTAGCTGAGGAGTATGAATGTGCATTATTACATTTCTCTACATATAATTCTATTCCAAATTTTGATAATACAAACAATAAATTATACTATGGTTCTAAAAATGTTATTGAGATACCTGAAGGAACTTATGAATTACAAGATATTAGTG
Organism: Miltochrista miniata; assembly: GCA_933228765.1. Taxonomy (NCBI): domain Eukaryota; kingdom Metazoa; phylum Arthropoda; class Insecta; order Lepidoptera; family Erebidae; genus Miltochrista; species Miltochrista miniata. The sequence goes on from OW121773.1 coordinate 20,247,871, forward strand.
ACTATTTAAAAACTGAGATAAAAGATGCATCCATAAAACTCCAATGTAATAACAACACCTTAAAAACGATGTTATTTTGTACATCAAGTATAGATTTTACTAAAGAAGATACATTTGGAAGTTTATTGGGATTTAAAAAGCAGATCTTAGAGGCAAATAAATATCATGTATCAGAGTTTCCAGTTAACATTTTGCCTACGACTGTCATAAGGATTGAATGTGACATAGTTAGCGGTTCCTATATAAACGGTCAATCCAGTCACATCTTACACGAATTTGCACTTAATGTTCCACCTGGATACAGGATTATAGAAATTCCGAAAAACGCAATCTACTTTCCGTTAAATCAAACCAATATAAGCTGCATACAGATAAGGCTGTTAGATATAAATAATAACTTAATAAATTTGCGAGGTGAAGAAGTGCAGTTGTATCTACATATCAGAAGAAAACAATGATAGATTATAATAAATATGTGGTTCGTCCAACTAAAACTAACAGTCCTACTAAAACTATCAAACCCATAAGAGCTCGCTCCAAAAAGGTCATAAAATTGAATAATAATAATAAAGCATTTCTTAAAGCGATCGGTTTATTAAAATGAATATACTAGATGTTTTATCCGCTCCTGCATACAACAACTCTGTGGAAGGAATTGAATTTCACTCTTACAAGCCTTACGTAACAAGTTTCAATAGAAGCGATGAAATCAGGATACCTATTAATCAACAAGACTTGTATATATTACCCTCAGCAAGCACTTTGTTTTTGGAAGGAACTGTTGTTGTAAACAAGGGTGGAAATTCGAAAGAGAGAGTCAGTAGCGTTCATTTCACAAACAATAGTTTACTTTACTTGTTTCAAGATATAAGGTATGAGATAAATGGAGTGGAAATAGATAAAATAAAAAACGCTGGTATAACTACCACAATGAAATCATTAATATCAATGAACGAAAACGAGGCTAAAGTATCTAATGCTTGGGGTTGGAATATCGATGGCATAAATAGTACAAATGGGGGTAGCTTTTCTGCTTCTATACCCCTCTGTAACATTCTTGGTTTTGCAGAAGATTTCAAGAAAGTAGTGATAAACAGCAAACATGAACTAATATTGTTGAGAAGTAATACTAATCTGAACGCCTTAAAACTTAACGAAGGTGAAACGGTAGAAGATATTATTATAAATAAAATAATATGGCGCGTACCACATGTCAAAGTATCCGATAGAGAAAAAATAAATATGTTAAAACTGTTAGAAAAAGATCGACCACTCCAGATGATATTCAGAAATTGGGATTTATATGAATATCCTGCTCTACCAAAAACTACTAAACATACTTGGTCCATAAAAACATCATCGCAAATAGAGAAACCAAGATTTGTTATTATTGGTCTGCAAACAAATAGAAAAAATAATTCAAAATTGGATATGTCTCGGTTTGATCACTGTGACGTTCGTGATGTAAGAGTATACCTAAATTCAACCTACTTCCCTTATGAAAATTTAAATTCAAGTTTCTCAAATAGCAGAATTGCTTTAATATATGAACAATACACCAGATTCCAACACTCTTATTACGGAGGTCGTCGCGGTGAACCGTTATTAAGTGAGAAACAATTTAAAAATATTGCTCCGTTATTTGTCGTAGATTGTTCTAGACAACCAGAAAATCTTAAGTCAGGTCCTGTTGTCGATGTTAGAGTAGAAATTGAAAGTGATATTGATATACCAGATCAAACTTCTGCATATTGTCTTATTTTGAACGACTGTATAATCGAGTATAAACCGTTAAGTAGCACCGTGAGAAAGATATCATGAACAAAAATACTATGATAGTAGATGTTCAAGGTTTTAAAGATCTTTATAATAACTTTATAGTCAAGGAATTAGCTATAGCTACTTTGGAACATACTCATATATTCTTAATAAAACCTCCTTATCCGTTCTCCTCGCTGACTGATGAAGAAAAAAGACGTACTAGGTGGATTGAAAGGAATAGAGGTTACTGCTGGAGCGAAGGATATATAGACTACAGAGAATTTTCTAGAATAATCAAACCCTATTTGAAGGAAAAAAAGGTTCTTGTTAAAGGTAGTGAGAAAATAAAGTGGGTTCAAGAGCTATGTGGTCATAATAATGTTTCTGACATATGTGAAAATAAAAGTGTTCCTAATTTAAAGACTCTTAGTGATCTTTACTGTAAAGATCTATTTTTGTATAACTGTTTTGCTCATAAGAACTATTGTGCTTTAAGGAATGTATTGTGTATTAAGCAATGGTGTTTAAAAAATAACTTTTGTATTTTATAATTTGAATAAACTTAATGAATGTTTTACTAATATACTGTTGTTTTTCATACTATTTCCTACCCAAGGTTTCTCGAACTCTGCCCCACATCGTGCCCAATAATATACTTATTCGTAGTCATCGTTCTCAATATTATACCATTTATTAAATGTCTAATATAATTTACATTGATCTTAAACCTTTTTGATGTTGGTTTGAAAAAACTGAGATGATTTAAGTATCAGCTAGACTATATAACTTTAACGTTTGAATGATTTAAATAGCACTCTTCTTATTATGAATTCATTAATATGATTCAAACAAATGCGACGCCTGGATGATTTTAAATAGCTGACTTCATAATGAAGTACCTTGATGACAGGTATTTCGAATGGTAGGTATATGTAATATAGTTTAATATAGTATTGGTAAATCGTATATTGAAAAATATATTATTTCATAAAAAAAGAAGGTACGAAAAAAAATATCCAAAAAGAGAAAAATAAACTCAATTGGAATCGAACCATGGTCATCTGATTTCGAGTCCGCCTGATATTTAACCAAGCTATTTGTACGCTTGTCGATTATGCTGAAATTTACCTACGTATTGTAATGTAAAAAGTAATTTGCAGACATCAATAACACGTCGTATTATATTACAAATACTTATACCATGATAAAAATATACTTACGTCTCAATCCAAGATATTAGCTATCTACATACATAGACTCACGCCTCTTTCCTAGTAAGGGTAGACAGAGGCATATCATAATCAATTTATTTTATTTTGATATAAAAACATTTTGATAAGAATATCTGTTATATAATGTACTAGACGATTTCCCTCGGTTTTCGCACCCGTAGGAATACGGGAATAAAATATAGCCTATGTCATTCAGGGACAGTGTAGCATTCCAACTGTGAAAGAATTTTTGAAATCGATGCAGTAGTTTTGGAGCATATTAGAGACAAAACAAACAATCAAACCTTTCCTCTTTATAATATTAAGATAACCTACGCTATTCGAAGCATTGTGCGCTTAGGAATGATGTACAAAAAACTATTTAGAAACATTATATTGGGTAATGTGTAGGCATTATGTATTAATAAAATAAATTTTTCATGTAAATCATGTTTTTATTTTCAGTCAATTACCTACTTTAACATCTTAATAAATCTAATTTAAAATATCAACAAACACTTTTTATGTACCTACTAAAAATCACAATCAACTAAAGTTTTTGATATTTTCTTAACTAAGGCCTCAGTATCGTCCATAACACTGTCGACACAATCCTTAACAATATATTGTGCGTTCAACAAAATGTTCTCACTTTCACTATAACTTGCTTGTGAATTGTTATTACTTAAATCAATTACTGAAATTTTTATTAATTTAATTCCTCTTCTTGGTGATTCGCTGATAACAAAAGATTTCTTAACGTTACATTTTTTTATAGTTTCTCTGCAACGTTTCTTGTATTTCTTTTCTTTTGCCAATGGCCTCACTTCTGGTTCCTTAGATAGATCGGTAGGCCTGTTTTCAATCAGCTCATAGAAATCTCTGGGGGTCCAAGGGTCTTGAGCATATTGGCTTAGGATAATCTCTGAATCCGTTATCTATAACAAATAAAAACATACATAAGAATTATTTTTGTTTTAGAATATTTATATTAAATATATATTACCTATCATAATATATTAACTTCTTCAATTCGTATATGTAACAGGTACATAAATCAGTAATAGAGCGAAATAAATTACTTACCGATGACATGACTGTAGTTTATTTAGACGTCTTACTGTGACTACTAAATCGAAATTCTAATTAATTAGAAAAGCAACATATAAATCAGGTCACTGTCCTTTCAATATATATTGGAAGGGGCAATGATGTGATACGCATACGTATATGATCATGTTTCAACATGAAATTTAGACAAGTTTGCAAAATAAAATACATTATCTATAATAATTAATCAACAAAGGGTTGGAACTGATTCAAATCCTAGATTACGTTTAACAATCTATGTAGAAAGGAGTTGGAGACTTGAGTTAGGTATGTATACACATATACGTATGGTATGGTATGGTGCACATATCCATAAATGTCCACATTTTACCTTATGAAAATTTGTTTCACTTAGTGTAGGTGAGTATATTGCTATGTATTAATGGTTAGGGCAGGTTGTGACTGTTTTGCTGTTAACAATACTATATTACATACATATATATATATTAAGTCGTGTGGTTCCTGGTGACACAGAATAGACCCACCCCTCTCTTCCTAGTGGGGGTCGTAGAAAACGACTAAGGGATAGATAGAAGCGTTCGTGGCCCCGCAACGCAGCGGATAGCCACAACCTGCGCCTGTTCATTTAAACACGGCAATACCGTCGTAAGGTGAAATTTGAGCATATTATATATGCCTATGTCCATACCTTGAGGGATAAAGGCGTGACTATATGTATGTATGTATGAAAAGGTTCATATTATTAGTAAAATGTATGTTCTGAGTTATTGATCTAAGTTCTTTAGTGCGGAAGTTGTCTTTTAATAAAACAAAACTGAAACTTATCAAATTTTATTTATAAAAGTATAATGATTTGTATGTGCATATTTACAATTATACAATCTTATATTATTCTTAATACAATCTCATTATATTACTTAGTTAGGTAGATAGAATATTCTTTATTGTACACCACATTGGATTACAAAGATAGATACTTAATTATAAAACATATGAAGGTTGATACAATCGACGGTCACTTTCAGACACTTAACTACATACTTTATCTACATATTACTGTGTTACTAACAATCATCTTATTTACCTAAGTACATTCTTATTATAACAAGACAATTAGGTTCATCAATTTAAATAAATAAATATAAATATTGTGGGACACTTTCACACAACGTCACCTAGTCCAAAGTAAGCTACTATAAGCTTGTGTTATGGGATCTAGACAACTGATAAACATACTTAAATATTTCTAAATACATACATATTATACATAGAAAACATCCGAACTCCGAAACAATCATTTGTGGATCACACAAATATTTGAGTCGGTCCGGGATTCGAACCGGAGACCACTGCGCCACCGAGGCAAATTTAAATTAACCTTTGAAAATTGAAAAATGTCCCCATGCCCAGGTTGCAACATTGCAATTTGATATGATACGTTTATCGTCATTGCTTGATAATGCTACTTTGTTTACGCTTTGAGTAAATATTTCATGTTTGATAGATTTGAATAGAATATTTTTCCTATGAATTACCTGATTCTTAAATAACACATTCTGATAATCATCTATCGTTAAATCACGCACCACCGAATGTTTAATTCCTTTTGCTTTTTTAATTACATTATTCGCTGTTTTTAATGAATATAATTTTGACCTCAATCCAACAAATTCAGTAATAAGTTTACCACCCATCTCATCTTTCATCAATCCTGGTACTTTTTTATTACTTTGAGATATCATAAATTCATTTTGCGTGCTATAGTTACTAGTATCAAAATACTGTAAAAAGTTATATTTTAAATCACTATAGAAGTCATCGGTGTAGATTAAATAAACAAAAGAATCTGTATCGGTATAGCATAGTTGTATTCTGTTACCATAAAAAGGCTTAACTATATTATAATGAAAATGATACATATGTGCTTTAGATAGCTCTAAAACTGAAAAACCTATATATATTGGTTTATCTAAAACTAAACGATCAGGCTTCATTTGAATTGCCACTAAGTTTTCCGATAAAACTGATGCACTATGAAAATAAGGATTGCTTATAAGTTTCTCAGCGCAGAAAGATTTTTTGGTAATATTGTTAGATGAACTCCAAGAGTTAACTAAATGAACTGTCACCCTCTTTTCAGTGTTTTCTAATGTTTTTCCAAAAACGCTATTGTTTAATAACTTGAAGAAATCCTGTTCAAATACAGTAATTGCCTTTTGTCGTAGTTGTGTATTTAATTCTATATATTCTTTCAAATATGCACTTTGGCGAAACGTAATGACTCTATGTATTTTACGTAAAATTAACCCATGTTCAAGGCATTTCTTTAGATGAACGTAATGAATCACATAATTATACTTATTGTAAAGATTTGAAATAAGTTTTTCCGTTTTTCCGCCGGGCGGTATGCATTTTTCAGCACAAAAAGGTAAGTCGTTATGTAAAATATGCAAGGAATCAGGATATAAAAGATCGACTTCTAGTATAAATCCCCATTCTGCATTGTCTCGGATATTTTCTATGTATAACTGATTTATTTCATGCTGATTTAAAAATCGAAAATCTGAATGCGGTAAGTATTGACACATGCTATATCCGTACAGATTGTTACAGTCTAAATAGGTTATAAAACATTGTGGTTTTGCTGCATCATACGAAGGCATATATTTATTATTAGCTTTAGCATAACGATAGGAACACATACATAAACCTCCTCTAATACCGCTTTGAATCATTCGCAAGATAGATAAGTCTGATATGAGTTCTAATCTAACGCCTGTTTTCAAAAGCATTGCGTCAAATGATAAACTAGGTGCAGTAATGTAAAACGCAGGATCGAGTTTATAATGTAACTTACAAGTTTTTCGAAAATTTTGAAATATGTCGGTAAGTAAAAGTACGTCTGTCTTTAAATATAAGTCTGTATATTCACCCATTGTCTTTATATTAAATTTATACCATACTAATTTAGCATGGTCATAGTCCTCCTGTGATATATGTTCATTGCATAAAGAATTGAAAAACAAATGTTTTGCTGGTAATGTTTTTTCTTCATAACATTTCCAACTACTCATGTAATCGTAGGGATAAATACCTTTTCGTGTAAGTAATAGAAACTGGTCATTATTAGGATAATGTTTGCGCAAATTAATAAAATCATCTATTTGCATAGTTTTTGAGAGTTTGTCTAAACTAGTACCTAAGAAATGAAACGAATCTAAAAATCTAATCTGTACATAATCATTCGAGTTGATAGGTATAAATTTTGAAAACGAAATGTATTTTTCTTTCGTTTTAGGTATGATATTTAACCTGCCAGGCGTTTCTCCTAATTTTTTAATAAATAGATGACAGTCGTATCCTGACAAATTATGAAAAAAAATGGGTATAAACATAGGTATCTTATATTGTAAATTACAATGACGATGCGCAGCGCCCCGATATCGTCCGGTTATATGACAATGATCTCTGACTTTATTATTCCATAACAGATTTTCACATATATGACATTTCCAAGCATTTTTATAATCCCTATCATCTTTCTCAGTGAATATCATAGATACATTTTGAATCAATATATTGTAAATTCTCTTGATATCTTCAGTAAGAAAATCTACAAATTTAGAAATACAATCAATTCCACGATACGTTTTGAATTCATTAAAATTATTACTGCATGATGAAACAATATTATACGCAAAGGCCGAAGGAATGTGACGTTGTAAGCGTAACGTATTTGTGGTATCAGATTCATGGTTGCAAATAGGTTCGAGTAATGTTTCAAAATCAGCATAGATAGTGAATGGAACATTTTGTTTTCTATCATAGTTTTTAAATTGTAAAAATGAGCCTTTTTCAGGCAAAACAGTAACAACTCCTCCACATAAATGGTTATCAAATTCGTTTTCACTAGGAAAAAACACTAAACAAGTTTGACAAAAATATAGCTTACCGTGATGCTTAGTTATTTGACTTCTAACGAGCCGTGGTAAATCTTTGATAAGGCAATAATGAGACGACTCACTAGTTTCTAAAAATAATAAGTGTATTATTTTAGATTTTCGATTGATTTTATTAGGTCTATACAAAGGACCTGTTATAGTCTTACTACCTCTTAAACCATAAATGAAAATGTTAAAAGAAGGATTGTTTTTTTCAAAAATATTTATGTCTGAAAAATTCATTGGGAATGAAATATCATTTACGTTCAAGACATCACGAAAATGAGGATATGACGTTACTCTCTCAGGATGTCGATTGGTTGGGTATAAAGCAGCAACTATACACCATAAAAAACAATATCTATCATCATTTTGAATATTCAAACATGCTCTTTTACTTTTTATAAATTTTGGTAAATCTATAAATTTAGATCCGCTAAGAGGTTGATACTTGTTAATATTAATTTCTAAATGTGAATTGTTGAAAAACGTCCATCCACTATCTCTCTCTTGAAACTCCTCAATTTTTTTTAATAATATTGACATAACTTTCTCATATGTGGACTTAAAATCGTAATTTAAATGAATGGTAAAATTTTTTGTTGCAAAAGATTTTAACTCTTGTAGATCATTTTTTAACATTAAAAAGAAAGCGAAATACTCAAAATTAACTTTAACAGAATAATGTTTTTGAAGTGAGCTATCTATTAAAGATTTAACTTGATCAAAAATATTTTTTAAGAAACACTCTGGGTAAATATTTACTTCAGATTTAGATATAGTAATACGATAACTTACAATACGTCCTTTGAAACAGGAATGTATTATTTGGACGTTATCGTTGATAGGTACAGTAATATTATTTTTATGCTTATTAGTTCGCAAATGACTACTCCAACAACGAAAACTGATGTTACAACCCGAACAGAAAGGCATTTTAAAATTATATAAAAATTAGTTACCTGTTATATACCTACTTAAGTTAGATTTACTTAAGTAATTTACAATTTTTAATATTATCTATTGCAGATGGACTTTTTTCTTCTATTAACAGTCAACGCCTTGCAAAGCGATGGTATTCTGGAATTGAAAACACAAATTTATTAATACATATGAAAGGAGATCATTCACGTTTCATACATTTTTGGGCCAATTTTGAAAGTGCCGGCCAGAAAAAAAAAATCTAATATTCGGATAGAACACACAATTTCTAGCAAAAAATACTATCACATTAACCCTGTGCGTGCTATGGTTTTGTTGTTACATGCTTTTAAAATACGAGAAAAATGTTATTTTGATAATGTATTTTGATACATTTTATCACTTGAATAGTGATTTGTTTTTACGTTATTCTATTGTAATAAGAAAGAATTATCATTTTATAATTATCTACGTACCTACGCACAAACAAAACGTACCTAACGATTCACAACAAATCCAAACTTGTTTCAAAAAACTTAGACAAAGGCATACTACAAACATATATACAGGGTGGAATTTAAAGACGGTAGTTGGAGGGAAAGTACCCTTAATATTGAAAATGGCAAGTTTTGCTGAAAGGAAACATTCCTTTATTTTCAAAAGTAAGTAAAACTGCATTCAAAGATTTTTGAAAAATGACCAGATTGAGCCGGGAATCGAACCTGGGAAATGTGAATAAAAAACATCCTATATTTTATGATACCAACCGAAATAGTCTTTAATAACAAACAATTTCTTTGAAACAACATAGTATCTTAAAATAAAGAAAGATCAAGTAAAATATGTTTTTATTGTAAAGCTCACTCATCTGGAGAAAAAAAACATCTAATTTAGAAACTCCTATTTTTTTTGTTTAAGTTGTTTGTTTAAGTGACCAGAACGAATATTCCCATTCACAGAAACTAAAACATTTTTTTAACCAACTTCAAAAAAAAGGAAAAGAATCTCAATAAGACTGTTTTTTTTCTTTAGATAGTGAGTAAGCTTTACAATAAAAACATATTTTACTTGGTCTTCCTTTAATTTAAGATACTATGTTGTTTCAAAGAAATTGTTCCTTATTAAAGACTCTTTCGGTTGGTATCATAAAATACAGGATGTTTTTTTTTTCACATCTCCTAGGTTCGATTCCCGGCTCAAGCAGGTGATTTTTCAAAAATCTTTAAATGCAGTTTTACTTACTTTTGAAAATAAAGGAATGTTTCCTTTCAGCAAAACTTGCCATTATCAATATTAAGGGTACTTTACCTCCAACTACCGTCTTTAAATTCCACCCTGTATACTGTGACAAAGGTGCCGCGCGCGCAGCCGCCGAGACTCAAGCGACAGGTACCTGGCGAATCACCCCGCCACCTTCCGACGCCCGATGGGTGCGATGGGGCCCTACCACCAACCCCGGGGTCCAAGCCAGCCTCACCTGCGAGTGGTGCACCTGCTGATAAACGGACGAGGTCATGGCGCACAAAAAAGGAAAATTCGAAACTAAACCCTGTACCAACCCGTCTGGCCAGCGTGATACAGTAAGGCCAAATATCCTCCTATGATACACACAACAAAACAACAGCCCCCAGTTCACGGCACTCCCGCTGTTCCCGATCACGGCAGCGGTCGGAGTGACGGCGGGAGGGGGGGTGCTAAGAATCTCCGGGTTACGGGAGGCTGCCATACAAAACTGACCCTGGCTACGTTTAATGGAATTACTCTGCGCCTGGACGAGAGGCTCACCGAACTCGAGGTAGAACTAGGTCGTATTAACTGGCACATCCAGTATTGTGCGAGGTCCGAAGAAGGGGGAGGACACGCTAACCCTTGCATCAGGCGACCTGTTTTACTTTCGGGAAGGTGACGGAAGACATTCTTTCGAGGGCGGGATTGGCTTTATGGTGAAAAAGGACCTCGTTTGCAGTTTTGTGGAGATCAGCAGTGTTTCCCATCGGGTAGCGTACTCAATACTGAGACTCACCAACAGGTACACCCTGAAGGTGATACAAGTGTACGCTCCGACCTAGAAATGCACTGTCGAGGCAGTTGAGACCGTGTATGAGGACATAGCAAAAGCACTACATGGTACTGCCAAGACTCACTACAGCGTTGTGATGGAGGACTTCAATGCCAAAGTGGGAGTTCAAGAAGGCGGCGAAACGAATATCGGCCCCTTTGGTGTAGGGCGCTGAAATGACCGGGGCCATATGCTTGTCAGTTTTCTTGGTCTCAGAGGCTCTTCTTGATGAACTCTATCTTTAAGAAGAAGCCCCACAGAAAATGGACTTGGCGATGTCCCGACAAGGTCACAAGGAACGAGATAGACTTCATCATGACGGACAGGCAGTCTATATTTAGAGATGTTTCTGTGGTTAACAGGTTTAATACCGGTGGTGATCACCGACTTGTACGAGCATCTCTGAATTTGGACTTCCGAGCTGAAAGAGCCCGTATGATGAAGCCTACTCTACGACCTACCGCGCTCCAGTTAGCCTCAGGGGCTGAGAAGTTCCAGTTAGAACTTCAATATCGTTTTGATCTGCTGGAAACCTCTGGCAATATTCACGATAAGGCCGACAATGTGGTCAGGACGTTACAGCAAGTGTCCCGAAGGTTTTTGTTCGGAAAAAGCAATAACAGGTGCTCTAAGCTCTCGCCCGAGACTCTCGAACTTATGAGAATAAGACGGGAAGCGCCATCTACGCACTCGTCTTCGTCAGACCAGCGGGATCTAAATCTCAGAACACGAAAGCTGATACGACGCGACCTTAGACGCTATAACACCAGCATCGTCGAGGCAGCGATCGAGCAGAACAGGGGTACCAAAGAAATTGCCCAACAGCTTGGAAGACCCCGTCTGATGAAACTGAAGACAGCGGATGGCAGAACTGTGACCTGAAGGTTCGAGATTCTCGAGGAAATAAAGAGCTTTTACAGAGACCTTTATGCATCACGGACAAAAAGGCCGACGAGTAGGACCCTACTGATTGTGACCACCGAGTCCCACTATCGCGCCACTATAGCGAGGACATTTCGGACATCGATCAGGGCGAGGTGAGGGCGGCTCTCGGGCAACTTAAAAACAACAAGTCCCCTGGGGAGGACGGAATTACAACTGAACTACTGAAGGCGGGGGGGGGGGGCTCCGGTTCTCAGCGAGCTGATGAGTTTGTTTAATACCGTCCTCCAACAGGGACAAACACCTGAAGCGTGGCTCTGTTCTTCAAGAAAGGTGATAAGACCTTGCTGAGGAATTACAGACCCATCTCACTCCTGAGCCATGTTTACAAGTTGTTCTTGAGAGTAGTCACAAACCGCCTCACCGGAAGGCTCGACGAGTTTCAGCTAAAGGAGCAAGCCGGATTTCGAAAAGGCTTCAGAACCGTGGACCACATCCATACTGTACGGCAGATTGTGCAGAAAACAAACGAGTACAATCAGCCGCTGTGTATGGCTTTTGCGGACTACGAGAAGGCCTTTGACTCTGTCGAAATAAAATACTCTTTATCTTTATTTTACATGCTTCTATAAGTAGGAACGAGAAATCAAAATTGGGCATAAAATATGCTTCTGCGTCTGCCTCACACTTCGGAGAAACAGGTTTAATTATATGTATGTGTGCTTATATGTGTGCTGAAAGACATAATTAATAAAATAAATCACTATTCAACTGCTCATATCAAGTAGAATGACACCTTCGATATAACATTTTTCACGAATTTTAAAAGCATGTAACTAAAAAACCATAGCACGCACAGGGTTAATGTAGTAGTATTTTTTGCTAGAAATTGTGTGTTCTATGCGAATATCACATTTTCTTTTTCTGGCCGGCACTTTCAGTTTTTGGTCCAAAATGAATGATGTCCTTTAATAAACTTTCAATTCTTTAGTCATGGATAATATATTTAAACAGCAGATATAGATAATCTAGTCACAAAATTTAAATTTTATACCTCCTTAACGATAGAATAGAGCTCAAACCATAGGTACATAAAATATTATTTATTTAAAAATAAAATATTTTAATTGGATATTTGATAAAAATAATGAACACTATACATACATATCTTCACACCAAAATCTCTTGAGGATAGGCAAAGGCACATATCTAACATGCTTACGCCAGAGTATTATTTTTCGTTCCACGTAATAGGTAGCGAGCTTATTGTCGCTGATAGGACACATATTTTTGCTAGAAAACTATCATGATAATAATTAGGTACAAACCTTATAGGAAAAATAATTTCGTCTCTCTGGATGCATCCACTTTAGAGTAAATTTTCGTTCATTACTAATATAATCTTTACGTCTTGAATAAAATATTTTGCTTGAAACCAACACCTCTACTGATCCGCAATTAGTTTAAGCACTTAATCGTCTGAAATTAAAAATTACGCTTACAATAAGCCAAATAATAGCACAATATTACTGAAATATAGTTATAATTACTAAAAAATAAATATCCTCTCTAAATAAAATAATATTTAAACGTTACAATTACCTTATAATGGTCTTCTGGTAGCACTTTAGCAAATTGTTATTAAATAATTTGTATTAAAAAAGATTAAAACTTTTACAAATTAAAAACACTTTTTACTGCATTATTGTCGCAATCGAAATGTAATGCGAAACAAAAGTATAATGTTATTCAATCAATACATCCGGTAGTAGTTTACCTAATATTATTTTTTTTGCAAGATTGTAGTTTCAAATAGGGTTAGCAGACTAGCAGTAAATCGTAAATTACATTAGTATAGTAATTTGCAATACAGTACATGGTGAAAATTTTATAAGAACCCATATACCAAAGTTATTAGTATAATTAGTAACTAATCTAGTAGCATGAAATACAAAAACAAGAATTATAAAGTTGTTTACGTTAAAAAGAATTACTTAGGTACTCACAGATTGCTCTTTTAATTCGTATTATTCGTAATTATCATACTTATAGATAATTAGATTCTATTAATACTAAAGATAAATTATCTTTATTGAGATATTTTTATTTATAATATACCTATCATAAATATTGTACTGTTTGAAATTTGTATTGTTGACAACCTTAATCGCTGTTTAGAATTTCAACATTAACAAACAAAACAAAAGTATCATATTCTCAGTACTATTTTCTAAATATTGCACAATCAATTAAAATGTAAAACATCATTATTATATAGCAGCTAATTTGACTATGGATGTCACTTCCACAAATTTAGGTTCTGTAAAAATTACATCATTACTTCTTTATTGTTGTGGTAATGTAAAGCTGGAATTTAAACATTATAAACAATGCTATAAAATTTTATATTAACAAAGATTTATTTATTATTAAGTAATTTTTAGAAAGACTATGTTAAGTAAGTTTTTATAAACAAACTAGTGAGGACATAATACCCTATATATCTCCATAGATTGTGATCGATTATTAAAATGTAGCAATCAAAATATGAACAGTTAGCAGAATCCATATGAAAACCGAGGCCAGATACTAGTATAATTGTACTCGTATACCTGGTAAGTGTGACAACCCTAAATAATTGCTATTTGCTGCCTTGACTATTTATTAAATATCTTAGTTGATAATTTTTAGCAGTTATAATACATCCAAGGTAAAATGTTTGATTGTTTGTTATTTGTTAATGAATTACACAAATTTTTAATTAGACAAGCTATCAGCCTTGTTTTAGCTTATAATCTCATAATTTTCAAAAGACTTCCATTACAATTCGAGTTGTCTCTTGTGTAATTACTAGCGACGGTCTAAGGTTAATTCCATCCGGCTAGATACATTAGAACTCATCTCAGCTACGGTACAAGGGTTTTGGTAGAAACCTGGTCGGTCTGGGAAAACTCAGTCAGACGACATAGACAGTAAACAGTATCTATCCTTCTTCAATAACCCTCCACAGCAGAACTAAAAATGTAAGTGTTTAAATATTATTTATCTAACATACATACATACATACATATACTCACGCCTCCATCCTCGAAGGGGTAGGCAGAGGCCTATACCGGTTCACATTTCACCGTGTACAATTCGGTCCCACGTAACAGGTGGTGAGCAGATTGCCGTGTTGAAATGTACTGCCGCCATCAGAGCCTCGTCCGTTGTTCAGCAGGTGCACGAGCTTGCACGTGAGGTTGACTTGGGCCCGGAGGTGTTGGCAGGGCCCCACTACACTCCTAACATATAACATCTTTTTTAATGTTTAACAGGTTTATTGACATATTATTTATTTTTTTACAGGTCAGACTCCGAGTGCGAACAATACAATAATTCTACGAAATGCAATCAAGTCATACCTAAAAGCAAGACTAAAGGTTCTAGAGTGAAAAAGTCTCTTGCTAATATAAGGTAATTATTTGAACAAAATCTATATACTTAGTACTTAAATTTTCAGAAATCCATAGGTGCTACCAGTTCAACAGTTTATTTTATATATATGTATTTGTTTTTTGTTTCAGAAAACCTGTAAAAACAAGTGATGTGTTTAACATTAGTCGTGGCGCAAGTGAATACAGACAGTCTTCCTCACCCGTGCTATCATCATATTTCGTAAATAGAGTGGCTAATGGTAACGAACGTCGAGATCTCAACACCACGGGCGACTACTTTGTGGATGTCAAGGTGTATAAAACAAGTGATGTTCATCAAGCAGATCCACTAACGCTCTGGAAAAAAGCGTTGATTCGAATAAAATTCCAGACCAACGAAGACACTCCTGAGTGGCGTAAGCTTCAAGCGTTCGTGCAATCTGTTGACGCATTATGTGACGAACAACCTAGGTTTATCTCAAACGAATAACGATGAGTTTTTGTACTTGTAATAATTAATATTGTATAGTAATTATTAATTAATAAATAAAATCTCATTCTACTTTTGGGGTGTGTTTCTTTTGTTGTTCAACAATTTACGCACCCTGTCTCTTGGTTGTACGTAGTTGCTAATGCGATGAAGCACTAAACGCACATGTCTATGTCGACTGTGCTATAAGTGTGGAAGCGCAAATGCATACTACATACATTGTCTCTTGGTTGTACGTAGTTGCTAATGCGATGAAGCACTAAACGCACATGTCTATGTCGACGACTGCATAAATACGCACATGTCTATGTCGAACAACTGTGCTATAAGTGTGGAAGCGCAAATGCATACTGCATACATCCGTCTCTTAGCCTCTTGGTTGTACGTAGTTGCTAATGCGATGAAGCACTAAACGCACATGTCTATGTCGACTGTGCTATAAGTGTGGAAGCGCAAATGCATACTACATACATTGTCTCTTGGTTGTACGTAGTTGCTAATGCGATGAAGCACTAAACGCACATGTCTATGTCGACGACTGCATAAATACGCACATGTCTATGTCGAACAACTGTGCTATAAGTGTGGAAGCGCAAATGCATACTGCATACATCCGTCTCTTAGCCTCTTGGTTGTAAGTAGTTGCTAATGCGATGAAGCACTAAACGCACATGTCTATGTCGACTGTGCTATAAGTGTGGAAGCGCAAATGCATACTACATACATTGTCTCTTGGTTGTACGTAGTTGCTAATGCGATGAAGCACTAAACGCACATGTCTATGTCGACGACTGCATAAATACGCACATGTCTATGTCGAACAACTGTGCTATAAGTGTGGAAGCGCAAATGCATACTGCATACATCCGTCTCTTAGCCTCTTGGTTGTACGTAGTTGCTAATGCGATGAAGCACTAAACGCACATGTCTATGTCGACGACTGCATAAATACGCACATGTCTATGTCGAACAACTGTGCTATAAGTGTGGAAGCGCAAATGCATACTGCATACATCCGTCTCTTAGCCTCTTGGTTGTACGTAGTTGCTAATGCGATGAAGCACTAAACGCACATGTCTATGTCGACTGTGCTATAAGTGTGGAAGCGCAAATGCATACTACATACATTGTCTCTTGGTTGTACGTAGTTGCTAATGCGATGAAGCACTAAACGCACATGTCTATGTCGACGACTGCATAAATACGCACATGTCTATGTCGAACAACTGTGCTATAAGTGTGGAAGCGCAAATGCATACTGCATACATCCGTCTCTTAGCCTCTTGGTTGTAAGTAGTTGCTAATGCGATGAAGCACTAAACGCACATGTCTATGTCGACTGTGCTATAAGTGTGGAAGCGCAAATGCATACTACATACATTGTCTCTTGGTTGTACGTAGTTGCTAATGCGATGAAGCACTAAACGCACATGTCTATGTCGACGACTGCATAAATACGCACATGTCTATGTCGAACAACTGTGCTATAAGTGTGGAAGCGCAAATGCATACTGCATACATCCGTCTCTTAGCCTCTTGGTTGTAAGTAGTTGCTAATGCGATGAAGCACTAAACGCACATGTCTATGTCGACTGTGCTATAAGTGTGGAAGCGCAAATGCATACTACATACATTGTCTCTTGGTTGTACGTAGTTGCTAATGCGATGAAGCACTAAACGCACATGTCTATGTCGACGACTGCATAAATACGCACATGTCTATGTCGAACAACTGTGCTATAAGTGTGGAAGCGCAAATGCATACTGCATACATCCGTCTCTTAGCCTCTTGGTTGTAAGTAGTTGCTAATGCGATGAAGCACTAAACGCACATGTCTATGTCGACTGTGCTATAAGTGTGGAAGCGCAAATGCATACTACATACATTGTCTCTTGGTTGTACGTAGTTGCTAATGCGATGAAGCACTAAACGCACATGTCTATGTCGACGACTGCATAAAACCGCAATGTCTATGTCTGACGACTGTGTTTTAAGTGTGGAAGTGCAAATGCACACTGCTGATTTGGATGACAAAAATATTATTGGGTATTCTACTCCACTGAGAGTGACAGAAGCGAACGAAGAGAGCTGATGGAACTTAAGGTGGAGTAGAATGCCCAATAATATACTACTAATACCTGTATTAAAACAGCAATTTGCTAAATGAGTTATCACTGGAACAATTTCATTTCTTGCATGCTTTATGAATTTTGTAGAAATGTTGTCCCAACCAGGGGCACTATCAGATTTAAGGTTGTTCAAAATACTATCAACCTCAAATAGGTCCGCATCCAACAGAACAAAGGATTTAAGCCGTGCAGATGGAGTTGCAGGTTGGTTGTTAGTTTTATCAGTATCACCATATGTATTTATACCATTGTGAATTTCTTCTGCGAGATGTTTTCCAACATTCACAAAGTAATCATTCACATAATTAACGGAGTCTAATGAAGACGTTTTTATATTTAGTAAATCTGTGTTTTGGTTGTGTAACTTACTTGTGTATGTAATAGTTTTTATATTTTTCCAGAGAAGTTTACTATTATTAACCGATTTAGTGATCAATTCTCTTTCATATTTTCTTTTTAACTTTTTTATTAAATTGTTACAAAAATTTCTATATCTATGGTAAGTAATTTTAAGTATTTCATTGTTTGAGTCATTTTTGAGTTGCTTCTGCAGTTTATTACGATTTTTGATGCAGCGCAGAATACCCGTTGTTATCCATGGCTTTATATTTCGGTTTTTGATGGGAATTTTTACTGTAGATGTGTTTTCATTTAGACATTCTTTTAGTTTATTTATGAGAAGGTCAGCCAATGTGTCAGGGTCATCATAATGTAATAATTCAGCAAAATTACTGTTCTGCACTTGTCTAAGAGCCGATTCCATATCAATTTTAGTACTTATTTTATTTGTAATCTGGAAAGGTTTAATGCTAGATAATGACAAAAGTGTGGTGAGGTGGTCAGTGATAGTTGTATATAAGATAGCAATTGAAGCAGAAATCTTATTTTTATTTATTTTCAGCATAAAATGGTCCAAGCAGTTACAATCTCTTGTAGGCAACGTGTGTCCAGGCAGTATCCCATGCAAGGCTAGTGTATTGAGATAGTTAATTCTATTTTTGCGATCGATAGATAATTCCACCATTTTGGGCTTAATATTTATGTTTATATCCCCTGCTATGATGATGTTTTTCTGTGAAGTTAACGTATCCAGGTGAGAACTGAGGGAATTTAAGAAACTATCGGTGTTAGGATTAGAAGGTGAGCGATATATACATAAAATAATGTTATTTAGTATGTCTAGTTGAAGACATGAAGCCTGGGACAATTTTATCTCCTTAATTTTGTGCTTGAGATTTTTTTTAACGTAAACTACCACCCCATCGTTCTGGTTTAAGTTATGTGTTGTAACTTCTGAATAATAGTTGACTAGTTGTGGAATGGGCTTGTTATTATTTAATCGACATTCCGTTAAAATAATAATGTCAGGTTCGAACTTAAGACTGGACAACGAGACCATCAAGTCAGCAAAATTGGCGTATATACTACGTATATTCTGTGCGATAATAGTCAGGTCGTTTTTATTTATATGAAGGTGTTTATTAAGTTCCGACCAAGAACATTCCATGGTGCGTGCCATTTCAATGGTATCTATTTCATGAAGGGTTTGTATTGTATCACCCATTTAAGTTATTAGTACAGTAAAAGGTCGTAATCTCAAAATGTAGGTATATACTTAAAGGTAAACCGTTGAAATGTCTTAAAAAGTCAAATTCGTGCCTTATGTATGTAGGGTATAAGATTGTATGTTTAGTACAGGGTAGTAGTATTGTATCAAAGATATATATTATGGGTTTAAACTTAATTATAAGTATAAAATTTAGTAGCGTGCGAGAAATGAGTGAGTGGATTCGCCACAATCGCGGCCGTCAGACCGGTCATGGACGAGTGGCTGGAGAGAAGACACGGTGCTCTCTCCTACCGGTTGACACAGATGCTTGCCGGGCACGGTAGCTTCGGTAGGTATCTGTGGCGAAAACACCGGGAAACCACGGCCGAGTGTCAGCACTGCGAGGACCGCAGCGATGACACGGCGCTCCACACGCTGGTGGAGTGCACGGCGTGGGCACAACAGCGACAGGTCCTCGTAGTGGGTCTGGGCGTGGACACTCTCTCGCTTGAGGCCATGGTGCGAGCCATGCTCTCCAGCGGGAGTAAGTGGGACTGCGCCGCCTCTTTCTGCGAGCAGGTCATGCTCGCGAAGGAGGCGGCGGGCCGGGTGCGGGAGAGAACTCTTCCACCCGAGTTCCGCAGTCGGCGCCCTGGGCGCCGCCGACGTGTCTTCGCCGAGGACTATCGGCCTCCATGACCGGGGATTCTGAGGACGGTGAGAGGGCCGCTCACCGTCCTTACAGAAGCAGGCCCATGACGGCAGCGTGACGTGAGCACTCACGCACGCCCCCCCTTAGAAGCGGGGTCACACCCGAAATCCCCCATAGACGCGGGATTGCACCCGAACCACCCCCTGGGCGAGGCCGCATTGGCGGCCGTAGGTCTGTTGGGAGTCACGGGACATCCTTCCTGAGGGCTTACCCGGGGCTCTCAACCATAGGCTGTTGGGCGTTACGTGAGGTTCTTTAGTCGGTAAGAGTCCGGCATAGCATCCTACGAGGATTTTCCCTCACGTTAAAAAAAAAAAAAAAAAAAAAAAGGGGTAGGGTCTTCAAATAGGCTATATATTATTACGCTACATTTTCTAGGGGCTAAGCAGAGAGCAATCAAATTGGCATTATAACATAATTTTCACGCGTACGAAGTCGCTGGCAACAGCTAGTTTTAAATACAGTAGTGAGTAATGAAATCCAAATGCAATTGAATGCTAATTTTAAAAGTAGTTGATGATCGTAATTGATACATTTTACGGCTATCCCAACAAACGCAACTAGTCATTTCTGAAGTTTCAATTGATGTATCTGTTCTTCATTTCGAATAGGTATAATCGGTGTAACGTCATTCTTTCTAACATATATTTTGCCATAAGCAGTCCAACAAAACTTATAGGATCCATGCCGGGTGTAGTCTCGGGCAAGGAAGTAAAGACGGGACCCTCTGGGGGTTAAATGTTCCGATAGAAATATAGGAGTATCTTCTTGCGTTTTAAAGCCCAGGTGTTTACAGCAAAGTTTGGACTTTTGTTTGAAATTAAACATCTTACCCGACCTTAGAACTTCTGCCTTTAACAGAGTTGAGCTGGCTTCCACAATTATTGGAGAGTTTTGTTTTTCATTATTTTTCCCAAACGTTCTATAAATATCTTTAATATCAGATTTCTCAAATTTGCAGTTTAGATTACGCGAAAGACACATGACCATTTCAATCAGGTCTTCTTTCACTTCATTATTCCGCCGGGGCACATTCTTCAATACAAAATTACACTTCCGACTGGCCACCTGCGCTTCCTCAATTCTACTCTCAAGAATAGCAATACTCTTTTTATCCTCTTTGGCTTGATTTTCCAGTTTGACAATCTGCTTTTGAAGTTCCTCATTTTGGCCAGTTAAAAATGAAATAGAATTCTCAATACTAACGTTGGACTCCCGAATTTCCTTGAGCGTAGCAGTAATTTGACTAATCTGTCTACCGTGCTTTTCTGAAAAGATATCAATCATTTTTCGTACCTCATTTTTAAAATCCTCCAACTGCTTACAGATTGAGTCTTCCATTTCATCTCGAGTTCTTTTTGTACGCTTGAATACATAGCTGGGTGGTGTTTTCAGGCCTCTTCCCGTAGGGTTTATCTCTGTATCTGATAGCGATTTATCCATAGACGTGTCCATTTCTTATAAGAATGAAAACAGACACAGGCGTCTATTAAGGTGTTAGGTTATAAACTGGGCCTTTTCCGCAAAAATACTAGTAGTAAATATTACCTAATGCAACAACATTGGAAATGGATACGTATTTCATGTAATGATAATATTATGACTCAACAGTATACCTAAATGATCTATTAATAACTAGCTGATGCCCGCAGCTTCGCCCGCATTAAATTTTCCCGTTTCCCGTGGGAACTTATTCCCGGAATAAAAAGTTCCTATGTGTTATTCCAGACCATAATCTGTCCCTGTACCAAATTTCAGCCAGATCCGTTAAGCCGGTAGAGCGTGAAAGAGTAAAAAACATCCACACTCACAAACTTTCGCCCAGCTGATGCCCGCAGCTTCGCCCGCGTATTTTTTTTTCCCGTGGGAACTTTTTCCCGGGATAAAAGTAGCCTATGTGTTATCCAGACTATAATGTATCTCTGTACCAAATTTCAGCCCGATCCGATCAGTGGTTTGAGCATGAAAGAGTAACAAACATCCACACTCACAAACTTTCGCCTTTATAATATAAGTAAGAAGTAAGAAGTAAGAAATAAGAAGTAAGATTAGTAAGAAGTAAAGTAAAGAATAATAATAATAAGTAATTAATAAGAAGTAAAGTAAAGTAAGAAGAAGGATTAATCGGTATAACGTTGCAGATACAAAAAAAAACATGAAAATTTAGCAGCTCCTTAGTTTTTAGGGTTCCATACACAAAGGGTAAAAACGGGACCCTATGAATGACTTCGCTGTACGTCTGTCTGTCTATGTCACAAGGCTGTATCTCATTAACCGTGATAGCTAGAGAGCTGAAATTTTCACAGACGATGTATTTTCTGTTGCCGCTATAATAAACCTACACGCTAAAATCTGATTATCTATACGTATAATAAAATGATAGAATAGTCAAAACTATTTGAAAAAAAATACTCGCTGGGTGTTCAAAATAAGATACCGAAGCCGAAAATATAGTAAGAAATTTTTTTGTCTGTTTGTCGGTTTGTCTGTTTGTCTGTTTGCTTTGCTTTGTCCGAAAGGATCTCGAAAAGTACTCAATAGATTTTATTCAAATCTTGCACAAATATTAACTAGGGGTAGGGTCTTCAAATAGGCTATATATTATCACGCTACATATCCTAGGAGCTAAGCAGAGAGCAATCAAATTGGTATTATAACATAATTTTCACGCGTACGAAGACGCGGGCAACAGCTAGTTAATAATAATTAAGGAGCGCTCCCATACAACAAGCGTGATTTTTTACCGTATTTTTGTACGGAACCCTCTGTGCGCGAGTCCGACTCGCACTTGGCCGGTATTTTTCAACTTTCACACCTCATATTGGAGTTTATTCCAAGCGCAATTTACTCATAGTCACCACAATTGTACGCACGCTTATAACCATTACCCATAACATTACACTTCATTTAATATACCGTTGTTATATTTCTTACGGTCCGTTCGTTAAGTACAGTAAACTCCGTCGAAGTTTAAATATGCTTGTTATTATAGTTTTCTAAATGTTTGGAAAGTGGAGAAGTGTTTTACTGAAATGTAAAAGGAGGTAGGTACTACTCGACCAAGCGTTTTAGGAATTATCATTCCATGACCGGGGGCCTGAGGACGGTGAGAGGGTCGCTCACCGTCCTTACAGAAGCAGGCCCATGACGGCAGCGTGACGTGAGCAACTCACGCACGCCCCCCCCCCCCCCGCCCTTAGAAGCGGGATCACACCCGAAACCCCCCAAAGGCAGGGATAGCACCCGAACCACCCCCTGGGCGAAGCCGCAGTGGCGGGTGTGGATCTGTTGGGAGTCCTAGGACATCGTTCCGAGGGCTTACCCGGGGCTCCCAACCATAGGCTGTTGGGCGTTACGTGGGGTTTTTTAATCGGTAGGAGTCCGGCATAACATCCATGAGGATTTTCCCTCAAGTTAAACAAAAAAAAAAGCGTTTTAGACCAATATGTAAATGATCACTGCAATAAGTAGGTAGTAAGTTTCGTTGTGGCTGGTCCTTGGATGGGTGACCACTACGTGACCAATTAGTGACATTTCATTTGCGAGCGTTTCTGTGTTTCATTAAGCCATTGGTCCAGGTTGTCAGTAGGTGGGTTTCATGGCAGTCGTTAAGCAAAGTGGGAGTCCTTTTCGGTTTGAAAAAATTGGCTTTTCAACAGTGAGAGACGTCACAACCTAAGCCAATACATTTCAACACGGAGCCGATAGGCTTTATTTATAGGTACCTATCCGATACAATAATATAAACAAAAGTTTCTAGGGATCTAAAGATAATTAATACCCATATCCGCACATATTGAAAAACTTCACTTGTATGTACTGTTCCAAAACATTTATTATTGTAATAATTTACCTAACCGGTTTCGCCTTTTGACATTCTCAAAGGCTATTTTACTTATTTAGATCATAATTACACTTCGAAGTATAAATCTAAAAGTATAAAGTAAGTCTTACTATATGTTTAAATCAGTTGATAGTAAGTGTTGTACTGGCGAGTGTAACCCTAACCTTGTCTTGTACAAAATCAATACGCACCCCTTGTCGAACCCCAAACGGCCATTAGTCTATTTTTGAAAAGACTATCGTAGCAACGGGACCTGTCACCATGTCACGGTGTTCAAAGTTAGTTAGTTATACTTTATTGCAACACCAAAATACATTTTACAAACATTAGCAATATTATACATGACTAGCGGACGTCACGCGGTTTCACCCGCGTAGTTCCCGTTCCCGCGGGCATACGGGAATAAAATATAGCCTATGTTCACCGCAAAGAGTGTAGCTTTCCAACAGTGAAAGAATTTTTCAAATCGGTCCAGTAGTTCCGGAGCCTATTCTTACAAACAAACAAACAAAAAAACAAATCTTTCCTCTTTATAATAGAAGTATAGTATACACTCGAGAGCAATGAATCCGGGTCACTTAAAGAATCCTAAAAATCTCGGAAACTAAAAATGCTAGGTTAATACAATAAATTGTATTTAATAGACAATGTAATACTCCTTAAATGAAGGTATTAAAACTTCTTAGTTATTGTAAAGTTATATCATAAAAAAATCAAATTTGAAAAAGGGCCACTTTCGAAGATGGAACTACGAAATTACAGCATTTGGTGTTGCTTTTGTTTGTAATCTGTCATTTATGTGGGTACATAAACCATGTTGATAGTGCTCTATATTCATTAATCAAGCTGAAATTATGTCGCTTACGCCTGAAGAATGCACCAGAATACTTACAATGCTGGAAACCGGCCGGAGTCAGCGCGATACAGCCAGGACTGTCGGTGTGTCGCTGTCAACAGTACAAAGAGTTCTCCGACGTTACGGAGAAACTGGTTCTAACCTACGCAGACCAGGAACGGGCAGAACCAGGTGTACCACAGCACGAGAAGACCGATACTTGGTGAACACCATGCTTCGAAATCGCTTTCTCACAGGAACTGAACTCACCAATCAGTTTCGACGCCTCGGAGGAAGTAACCCAAGTGCATGGACAGTAAGACGTCGGCTTGCTGAATCTAACTTAAAACCCCTTAGACCTGCAAACGGCCCTAAACTGGAGCGTGGGCATCGTATTTCGAGACTAAGGTATGCCCAGAGCCACGTAAATTGGAGTATTGAAGATTGGTCAAAAGTTATGTTCTCCGACGAATCAAAATTTATGCTCTACAAGCACGATGGAAGACACAGAGTGTATCGAAGACCAGGGGAAAGATTCAAGCAAGCATGCATCGAAGAAAAAGTAGCCTACGGTGGTGGGTCTGTACTTGTGTGGGCCGGAATTGCTTCTGAAAGTCGCACAGAGCTGGTGATCATAGAAAACGGCTCTTTAACTAGCGTAAGATATGTGGAAGAAATCCTCAATGATCACGTTGGTCCATTTATGGTCAATTTAGGTGAGGATGCTATATTTATGCATGACAATGCCCGACCTCATACAGGTAGGATTGTGAATGACTACCTTCAAGAGATGAACATTACTCGTATGGAGTGGCCAGCGCGCAGCCCGGATATAAACCCGATCGAGCATGCTTGGGACAAGCTAGGCAGATGCGTAAAACAACGAAACCCTCCCCCAATCACGCTTCGTGAGCTCAAAATTGCTCTCACAGAGGAATGGGAGAATATTCCCCAAAATCGTATAAGGAACTTGGTGTACAGCATGCCAAACCGCGAAAACGCAGTAATGGAAGCACGAGGAGGCAATACGAAGTATTAAAATTCAAGAAAATCGTAATAAAGTTCAAAAATTTCATGTTTCCTATTTTTGTTTTAAGGAGAGATCGGCAGTTTTTT
Source organism: Miltochrista miniata (assembly GCA_933228765.1). NCBI lineage: Eukaryota > Metazoa > Arthropoda > Insecta > Lepidoptera > Erebidae > Miltochrista > Miltochrista miniata. The sequence goes on from OW121773.1 coordinate 20,273,809, forward strand.
CTTTATGTAATTTTGTGTTAATAAAATGTATGGTGACTCATATTTTTTTTACTTTCATTTAAGGAGTATTACATTGTCTATTAAATACAATTTATTGCATTAACCTATCATTTTTAGTTTCCGAGATTTTTAACATTCTTTAAGTGACCCGGATTCATTGCTCTCGAGTGTAGATATACAGTGGTATAGAATAGATAGATAATTGGTTTTACAATTGGCGACCTTATCGCACTGAGGCAATTTCTTACAATCAACCTTAGGATGGAGTTTTTGTTACTTTGTAAGAAATAAAGGGGCAGAACATAAAATTTGTAGTAGTAAGTAAGGTTAATTTTTAAGCCGCGTTGTGTTTTATCCATTGCTAAAGTTTACCTAGCACTTTTTTAACGTGAGGAAAATCCTACAGAGATGCTATGCCGGACTCCTACCGACTACAAACCACACGTGTCCTACCAAATGCCTACGGTTGGGAGCCCCAAGTAAGCCCTTGGAAGGATGACCTCAGGACTAGGCCCTAGGAGGCTATGAACCGTGTAGTTTTAGCCGGTAGGCTGGCAAGCTACCATGAGGATGTCCACACAAGGTGAAGTTGTCCTTCTAAAACGATACATTGAAAGCTCCTGTGCAGCCAAAACAGTAATCTTCATTCCTGTCTCAATCGAAGTTTAACGGCTGACTATCGGACTAACCAAACTCTCCGTCATTAAATAAATGTATATTTTGGGACAGTCTCGCACAATGTGGTCTAAGTTTGTGCTATGCGAACTACACAACTGATAATCCTGCTTAACATAGAAATCATCTATATAAAATAAAATATTTGCTGAACACACAAAACCGATCCGATTCGAACCCGAGATCTCAGCACAGCACAGCAGTCCCATACACTTGCTAACTAAGTACTGCGCTACCGACCAAGGTAGACGAATTGAGGAGGTCGGAATCGGAAACCAAAGTTGTTTAAAAAATTCCAAATTACAACTACCAATAAAAGCTGACATCGAAATTCAGAGCGGCGATTCCAGCTGATTCCGTAACTTCGGACTATGCTATGAAAGAATTGATCACCTGACTTCGCATTGACGTCGACTCGCCTGCCTGATGGAAAGCCGTGGCGCATCAAGCGATTGGGGGCCACTCTCAAGTCCGTAAGATTTCTGACAGTGTTCTTCAAGTTGGCGGCCGTGTCATTTGCCTTTTCACGCTCCACTTGAATAGGCAAACCCCCGGAATTGTAAGATGAGGGAAACAGTGTGGAGGCCGGTAGTCCTGACCGAGGGCCTAAGATCGCGAGGTGGCTTCTCGTCGTTCTTATAGAAGCAGGCCAAGATGGTGGCGTGTCTCTTCGCCCCTCATAGTAGTGGGATAGCACCCAACTATCCCCCTTTTTGCCAAGTAGCGGGATAACACCCGAACAAACCCCACAGACGCGGGATAATTAGCACCCGAACCATCTAAGCGAGGCACCGAGGAACCATCCTTCCGAGGGCTTACCCGGGACTCCCGGCCATAGACTGTTGTAAGGCATTGTGTGGTTTTAGTAGGTAGGAGTCCGGCATAGCATCCATGTATGATTTCCACACGGTAAAAAAAAAAGGCAAACTGCGGGCGGTGCGAGGTTTTATACTTGGACAGAGGAACAATCTTTCGAAACGCTCAGTTTTAGCGAAGATTCTCTCCACTGCCACTGTGTATGAATGGTTTACTGTACTTTAACCTCATCGCTGAGCTACAATGATACTATTGACAGGGGAATAACTCGATAACTTTTAATGCAACCTATATTCCATTGTGAGGCAGACGGCGCGTTCCAGTTGCAGCAACCGGTGTGTATGTAGGGTACGTAACTGGTTTCAGTGTTGCTAACTTATTCAAAATGCTAAACAAGTATACAGGTTAGTTAGTTCATTAAGGTAGTACTGAATTTCGTAATGGTATTCTAGTATTAAGGTTTGTATGTTCGAAAGAGAGAAATGGGGTGAACTTTATACTAGGAAATATTCTTCGATTTGATCTGATAAAACTATATTATTGTAATTTATGAGATACTCTTGCTTTTTTAACGTATCAAAACACGATTAGGAATACTTTGTTCGATCGAAATTGCTCTCGAAAAATGAGTAATATTTCAAAAAACTAACAAGTAATGTACTTTTTTTATCTAAATAAATGAGTTTAATTCTCATAAAAACTTGTCATAAAATAAGTATAGGACTTTAGAACAATATTTTACGGCTAGATTTTTTTTTAAACCCCTCAGATTTTAACAGTTATACATATAATGTATTAGACTCGAATGAAATCCGGCAAAAGCGTACGCTGCAATCGTTCGAATTGCCTTAGGATTGGTCAAGGTCGAACATTGCAGCCTTAAGATACTTGTTTAATGACACGATAAGCTTTTATTTTATACCCAACTAGCGGCCGTCACGCGGTTTCACCCGCGTATTTCCCGTTCCAGTGGGAATACGGGAATAAAATATAGCCTATATTCACCGCAAAGAGTGTAGCTTCCCAACAGTGAAAGAATTTTTAAAGTCGGTCCAGTAGTTCCGGAGCCAATTCGATACAAACAAACAAACAAAAAAACAAATCTTTCCTCTTTATAATATTAGTATAGATGTTCATGGCGCGTTTCTTTTTAGGGTTCTATACCGAAAGGAACCCTATTCATGATACTTCGCCGTCCGTCTCGTCTGTCTGTCATGCACGAGGCTGTAGGTATCTCAGGAACGGTGATAACTATGGAGCTGAAATTTTCACAGAAGATGTATTTCTGTCGCCGCTGAAACGACAAACACAAAAATTTGATAAAAAGAGGATAGGTATTTAGGGGTGACTCCCATAATGTAAAAAACGGGATTTTTTCCCGTTTTTTTTGTTCGGAACCCTCTGTGCGTAAGTACAACTGACACTTGGCCGATTTGTTTGTTTCTACCCCCAAATACTAACAAAAACGTTATAATATGCTCCCTCCACATTAGTCGCGAAGTTCAACGAAGTTCGTCGGCGAAGTCGCCCGAGTTAAGGAAAAATTTTGACAAAGTAGGCCGAGGTGCCCCTCTACACTATCGTACTAGTCCAACTTCGCGAGTAATGTGGAGGAAGCATAAAATGTTAACTTTGTGCAAAGGTATTCAGGGGCATCAGGGCCTTCCGGTGCATATGGTCCATAACATCATTACGTCAAGAGTATCAAAATGTCCATAGTAACATAAAGACCAGGGGTACACGAAATTTTTACCTATACATATAAATTGCATTTAAATTTTATACTTATACAAATTCTGTCGACAACGCGCCTGTCTGTCTGTCCTCGTTGTCTCGTAAACTTGGAATGCCTCCAGCTATATTTGTAAAGCTACAGAACAGCTGTGACAATACATTAACGTTTACAACCATCATAATAGGTTATTGTAGACTTTAATACTAAAGAATTTAGGTAGATTATCGACTGTATGGAACTATTTGAGCTCCGAAGGTATTGAATTCGGTTTCCAGTTTCACTAGCGTAGTGTAATTTTAAGTGGACTAGGCCAGGCCTTAATATTTATCAGTTATAATGATGTCTGATGTGTGTGGTCGGTTACGGGTTTTATGGTTCTCCACCTAGTGAAATGGCGTTTAATAGTGGTGAAATTTAATTTGCTCTTTAGAGTTTCGTACCCAAAGGAAAAACGTGACCCTATTCATGAGACTTCGCTATTTGGCTGTCTCTCTGTCCATCACGAGGCTATATCTCAGGAACCGTCACAGCTAAAGAGGTGAAATGTTTACATATGATTTATTTCTGTTGCCGCTATAACAAAAAATCAGAAAAATACTAATAATTAAGGGGGGGCTTCCTGCCATACAACAAACGTGATTTTTTTGTTTTTTTTTTGGTAAGGAACCCTTTCTGCCCGAGTCCGACTGTCACTTGGTCGGCTTTTTCTTTTAATAGTTACGAGGTGTTACAAAAAGAACAAAGGCACACAAAGGGGACACCTTTCGAGGAGTACATTTAGAACCTACCTACAATACTGCTCATATCCGCCGCCGACGGATCATACGCCGTATCCCAGTAGTTCCATTGCGTAGTTCCATGATGGAACTACTGGGATTTTTTATCCCAGTATTTTCATGGAACTGCTCGGACGCCGGGTGCTCTAAACGGAAAGGCAGGGAACACGAAGGGTTCCGTACCAAAAATCGGTACAAAATCACGTTGTATGGGAGCCCCACCCTAATCCCCCCCCCCCCTTCCTGATTTTAGTATTTGTTGTTATAGCGGCAACAGAAATACGCGCAGAGACGTGCTTAGGCTATCCCTTTTCAAAACGGTTTTACCAAAATAAACGTAAAATTAAATAGCCTAACAAGTAACAAAAACTTTAGTTAGCCCAATAAATTTCATCCACCTACTATTACAAGGTAAACCGGTTTATTTTAAATTAAAATCGCACGATCCGCACTGTTTGTTTCAGTAATAATAAGTTACAGAACAGGTGATGTTAATTAGGAATAGATTATTCTAATTGCGATAACCGGCTTCCCTTTAAAAATACATTTGAAAGAATAACACCAACTAGCTGTGGCCCCAGACTTCACCCGTCTTGTTGCATTCCACGTAGAAGTGTGTACCCTTAGTCAGTTTTCAGATAATATTATTGTAGGTATATGTCGTTGGTCCGATTTGTAGACATTATATGATTATACATAGGTATAGCCTGCCTCTCCTCAATTAACGACATTTTTCAATTAAATTTGATAAACTCGTATAATTCAATCATATTTTATTTACATTTTCATTGTACAGTACTCGAATGTGTGTGTGTCTGTGTGACCTCTAAGGTAAAGCAGCACTATCAACTCAAAACAACCTCTAACTATATAATTACAGGCTGTAGCGGGAATGGGGAACCTTGCTCAGTTGGGAGGCAGGCCTCGATGGGATAGATATCTCGATAAACATCAAGACAGAATCGATGTGTAAAAAATTAAAAAATTATTTATTGGTATGCAGTTTTAATAAGCTTCATTTTTTCGATATCGCTGTGCAAATGCAAGCCACAAAGAGACAAGGTGACAAAGTTGAAACTTTAATCGAGCACATCCAAATCTATAAACTAATTTCCAAAACCTCCGGGGAAATTTTCAGATAAAATTACCAGATGACTAATTAAAAAGGATAAAAATATCCTTACTAATGAAATGGGAAAGTTTGGTTAGATTTCCTCCTAACACTTCACAAGAAAGCGATAGATTGATTGCCACTATTTTCCCTGTAGAGTTTTAATACTACTTTTATCCAGGAAGAAATAACTTACTCCCACGGGAATCAAGTTTGTTCGATAACCAATTTTCACGCGGTTGAAGTTCGGGCGTCCCCTAGTTACTAAAACTTTCTTTTATAAGTGGAAATCTCCACGACAGAAATGCTGGACTTAAACCGACTAATACCACACCGCCCCATTCCTCGTAATACCTAATTCTTTAGAATTGCTACAAATAAAGCTTCTTTTAGTCCCGCTCCGCATTTTTAATTAACATGTGGGAAATCCTACAGAGATGCTATGCAGGACCCCTACCGACTAAAAACCACACGTTTCTTACATAATGCGTACCTACGGTTGGGAGCCCCGGGTAAGCCCACGGAAGGATGACCCCAGGACAGTTTCCTCTCCGCTACCGGACGTTGGCCGTTAACTTTTAAAACTCTTTACTGTTTTTGGATTGGCATACGTGGGTCGCAAGGTGCTTGGTTGAAAGTCAGCGCTAGGCACCAGTCTAGCACATGCTGAACCAGACCCCATTCGGCATGCTTGAAGGTATAGGTACCTATGAATTGTTAGAGCTACTTAGTTTATTTTTGTATTTATTATGTAAGTTAAGTAGGTAGGTGTGTCTCAAGGGCTGAATTAAAATTTCTTTCTTTCTTTCTTTCTTTCTTCCTTTCTTTCTTTGTTTTGACCCAAACGGAAGAGCTCCCTACTAGTTATTCCAGTTCATACAAAAAACCTACTGCACAATATTATGCAGAGTTTGGGTGTTTTTTTGTATGTATTTAGAAATAGTCGTCTAGTATAGTAGCACAAGCTTATAATAGCTTAATTTGGGCAAGATGATGTTGTGTGTGAACGTCCACAAATATTTATAGTAGGTACTTATGATTTACGAAATAGGTAGGTATTACGTGTATATGTATAATACCTGCACATTTGGCACATAAAACCGGTTCCCAAATACAAGTTGGACAATAAAGTGGCAATAGTTTTTTGCCTAATTTAATTTAAAGCAACAACTGGCCACACTTTAGTCTTGATTCAACGGTCACTGACCACTGTGCAGTTAGTTACAGTTTTTATAATGGCATATGATTTGCACAACTTTAGACTTGTAGAAAAAAAAAAAAAAAAAAAAAGAATAGTATTATGATCATGTCTTTCTGTTCAAAATTTCATTCTTTGTTGTTTTTTGCAACTACTAAGGTGGCAAAATACTACCCACCAGACCCACGTTTTCATAACCAGGGTTATCCAACAATTTTATTATGATTCTCTACACGTATTAGTCTATTCGCGAAAAATTCAAAACTATTACGGTTTTTGATGCGGTTTTCACTATTGATAAGGTTCAAGAGGAAGGTTTATGATAGGTGAAGCTGCGTGCGTCCGCTAATTACTCCGAAACCTTTCATTCCTCCTAATGTTGACTACGAAAGTCTAAAAACATAAATTATTATTATTTTTATTGATAAATAGGCAGGCAGTTGCTTCAACTGATAATTGCCTGTATCATGTCATTCTATGCCTATCAAGGTGCAAGGGGACATCCTTCCAAAGGTAAGCCTTTGGAAGGATGTCCCCTTGCACCTTGATAGGCATAGAATGAAATACGGTTGGGAGCCCCGGGTAAGCCCGGGGCTCCCAACCGTAGGCAGTAGGTGGGAACGTGTGGTTTTTTATCGGTCAGAGTCCATTAGCATCCATGATGGATTTGCCACACGTTAAAAAATCCCCATAGTTTTACCTAAAGTACCGTTGTTTTAAGCCCTGATAAGCTTGTTAGCGTACCGTAGCTAGTTTCTCTAAACACGAATAGTTCGATGCCTGTATTTTATACAACAGATGTCTTGAAGACATTTAGAAAGGTCAAGGTCACCCCCGCAAGACGTGAAAATGCCGAAAATAGTTTTCGAGGTGAAACTGTGAAAGTTCTTTATTGGATGCGGGATGATGAAATGAAGAAAAATAAATCTAGGAAGTTTGTTCTTGCCAACAAGTACCTAATTTATGGACTGGGACAAAAAGATAATCGTTAAGTCGTAGTAGATATTGACGTTGAGATAAAAATAAGAAATTTATCTTTTAAAGTACCGCCTAACATAATCGAGGCAAAAAAATCTGCGTAATCAATAAACTCCGGAACTACTCAACCGATTTAAAAAAAAAATTCACGTAGGTACCTAACTTTCGCATTAAAACTAGGACTAGAGACGACCTTCTAGAGGTCAATTGGCTGTAGAAATTAGATTCTTCTACTTCTTAGTCGTTCACTCTTGGCAGAGTGGCCGTGGTTGATGATGCTATTGTAAGTTCTGCCAACAGAACAGGCGGGAATCGCATTACCATTTGTTCTGTGGACAGAACTAATGGGAAAAAAATAACCAGTAGTTCTGTTAACAGAACTACTCAACAGAACAGGTGGGAGCAGACGGTATTTTCGTCTCTTGGCCAGAGCTGCCTTTGCGATGCGCGCCACTTGTTCCGGTCTTCAGCGTCTCGTGAACTCTGGATTATGGTGGTTTTAGTCTTAGTCCTCACCAGGTCTGTTCAACGTGTAGGTGACCAGCCGCGAGACCTTTTGCCCTGCACTTCTCCTTGGACAACGAGTCTCTCCATTGAGTGTTCGTTTCGAACAACGTGTCCGTAATATTTGAGGAAATTAGATAGTACCTAATTCATAAAGTGATATTTTTAAATGCACATCTGTTTAATTTTTCTGCACACTAGGTAACTCCACTAATTTACTGAATGCAAACTAGAAAATTAAATGCTGTGCAAAAAACCAACTCATTAACTAAACATGTCCTACCTAAAAGACTTAAATATTACTCAGAAGGAGATGACCTTTTTAATCAAATTCGCACCAAAAATGTGGTTCGTGCATCGAATATATGATCTGTAAAACAGAAATACGAATTGTATATCAAAAATTCTAACTTGTACTTAAATTGTACAATCTTATAACGGAATAGGTTTAGACTTTTCTTTTTTTGATCAATAAAATTAAATTTTGTAGAGGTGACTGATAAAATTGGGGTTTTACCTACTTAGAATAAACGATGTTTCAAAAAGTAAATTAGGCAATGGTTTTCCTTAAAAAAGTTTTAAAATTTTTGTTGAACTAAGGAATTGTTAACTATTTTGATAATAGTTATTCGTTCAGTAAAACAGTTCTAATTAATCGGTAAAATGAATTTAATTTTATTTAGTGTGCAAGTCAGTATTTTTGGTTTAACTTTGAAATATTTAGTTCAGAAAAAGGGAATATACAGATATCCATTTAAATACATGCCTTCATAAAATAATAGCTAGAGTATGCACTTCTTCATGTTCGTAGCCCCACACACAGATATTATATCAGAAACTATTTTCTAATTTCTTGTGATCTTCACTGTGTCAAATTTTCCTTCGCGCTACTTTCTTTAAAGGGGTACAATGTTTTTTTTTCACATATTAATAATAGATTTTCATTTGAAAGTTCACAAACAACCTTGAACAAACTTCTTCATACAACTATTGCGTGTCTTGCAGCAATTAGGTTCAATAAAACAGCCTCATTAACACACGAGTCCAATATTGTTTCGCCAAGTGCGAGCTGCTCAGCCGTTTATCACAAGTAATGGAGCGTGATGGGTTTATGTATAATTCATCTACTTAGTAGTTTTTTTACACGTTCCGGTCTACGAAATTTGTTCTATTTCGGTGACTATGTATGGAAGGTGTTATGACGATTAGGATCATGTTTCTGTAATAATAAAGACCAGTATCATTCCCGGTTATTTACAAATCCATTTTGTTTAGGAACCCGGGGTTCGCATTCTGGCTATTACCAAAGATAATATAATAGTATTACATACAGATCGGCAACTCCCTGCCTCCTACCTGAGTAAACTTCCCCCTCCCCCCACCAAAATTAATGTGTCTATTCCCGTGTCAGTACTTGAGAGAGTGTCATTACGTATTACTACCTAAGTGCTTTGGGCTATTGCTTTGGTTTAATTTGTGCTTAGCCGAGGGTAGATTTGAAAAAGAAGTACCTAGTCCTACATACATAACATTGCGTTCTGTTCCTTATTATTTTGTTTCCATAGCTAGTGACCCTAGAATACTCACACACACATTGAAGCTTGATTTAAGCATTCACATTACGTCTATATTAGTGTGGGTGAAAACGAACATTTTTGTATGAAGTTTCCCCTCTGTGCTATTACCACAGTATAAAGAGAAAACCTACATTACATTTTCTTTCAGTCTTGAGCATTCCCGAGAGTGAGACTACTATAATAGTATCCATTTAAGAGTAAGACGTCAAATTATTGAAACGGCTACACTTTTCTGTACTTGGGCTATTACTAGTTTCTATTTCTAAATTAGATCACGTAGTCGACATTCCTATGACTTATTTATTTAGAATGTTTTGAAGATCATGAAGTCTCAAGCGTGCTCTATCCTTATATCTACTGCTGCATCAAAGTTCAAGACTGAATATTTCCTACGACAATGCTGGAGTGCACAACTTTTTGGGTTCTTTACTGCCTAAGCTACCAATCACTTGAAGGAAGACCCAACACCTAACGAATACATTGACAAACTTAATCAAAAGTTTCTTCATCACACAGACAGCGGAGTTTCTAAGCACTCCTTGGGTGCTCAAGGGTGTTATGTAATACATTATACTTAATGCAATTTACGAATCACCCACTCATTAATTGTTTAGAAACTTTCCATTGTTGCCCGGCCTCTTTAAACAGAATAACGACTCGACATAAAGTCCCACGCATTCCCTTAAGTCGACTGACACCTTTGTAGTTAAACAATTCAATTTATTAGAAAGTTTGATTTGTTGCAATAACGTCACCTTTTATTTTGGCAAGGCGTGTAAATTGGACATTTTATATTAAGATTATTTTTTCATTTTCCACTGCCGATGACGAGGTGGACCAAAAAAGGAAACCGGTCACCTTATTGCAACCCTTAGAGGTGACACTTAGCGCTAAAATCCATCTAGGATCCATTTTTAGGGTTTCGTAGCCAAATGGCAAAAACGGAACCCTTATAGATTCGTCATGTCTGTCTGTCTGTCCGTCTGTCTGTCCGTCCGTGTGTCACAGTCACTTTTCTCCGAAACTATAAGGTATATAAATATGCTATTGAAACTTGGTATCTAGATGTATTCTGTAAACCGCATTAAGATTCTTATATAAAACTAGAAAAAAAGCAGTAAATTTGGGGGTCCCCATACTCAGAACTTAAACTCAAATTTTTTTTTCATCAAATCCATACGTGTGGGTTATCTATAGATAGGTCTTCAAAAATGCTATTGAGGTTCCTAAAATCATTTTTTTCTAAAGTGAATAGCTTGCGCAAGAGACATTTCCAAAGCGGAAAAATGTGTGTGTCCCCCCCCCCCCCCCTCTAACTTCTAAACTAAGGGAATGATAAATCTAAAAAAATATATGATGTACATTGCCGTAAGAACTACCAACGAAAATTGGTTTGAACGAGATAGAGCTGGTAGTTCTTTTTTTAATACGTCATAAACCGCAATTTTCGGTTAGAAAAATCACTACCACTGCGAACGTGTTAAAACATCAATCAAAGTTACAACGAACTATAAGAACTTTTAAATTATGTTACTTGCTGCTACGAAACCCTTCATGGGCGAGTCCAACTCGCACTTGGCCGGTTTTAACCCAGATACTAGATGGATTGACTAATGGAAATCGTTCTCATGGTGTAAGAAAAAAAATCAATATGACACAGATAGAACGGGTGAATTCAACAATTTTTCTGCATCCTTTATCGGAGGCGGATGTAGTTAAGATTGTGATGTCCCTAAACAATACCAATGCCGTAGGCTTTGATGGGGTCACTACAAATGTCCTTAAAAAGTGTGCCCAAATAATATCTCCCGTTTTACATTTTTTAATAAATCGTTCTCTTACGGAAGGAGTATTCCCCGAGAAACTAAAGTTGTCGCTAGTGAAGCCAATCCATAAGAAGGGCAACAAGATAGAATTAAATAACTATCGACCTATCACTCTAGTTTCGATATTTGGCAAAGTCTTTGAGAGAGCAACGTATAATCGCATGATCGCTTTCTTTGATAAGTTTCATGTTATTAAACCGGAACAGCACGGATTTCAAAAACATAAATGTACAACACTGGCTACTTTTAAGCTCATATCCAGGGTGGTTGAATTTATTGATAAGCGCATCCCGGTCTCTGTTATTTTTTTCGATATGAGTAAGGCCTTCGATTTTGTAGATCATGAATTACTATTGAATAAGCTGGAAGTGTATGGCATTAGAGGTACAGGATTAAATTGGCTCAGTAGCTACCTTGCAGGTAGAAAACAGTACGTAGAAGTTAGTAAGATTGATGGCAGCACACTCAATCTGACTACACATAAATCCAATGCCCAATACAGTAACTTTGGAGTGCCCCAAGGCAGTATCCTGGGACCACTATTATTTTTAATATACATTAACGACTTGCCAACTGCAACGAAAAGTGAATGTATTCTCTTTGCTGATGATATTTCTGTGATTATGGCGAACAAGGAACAAAGCTTGTCATGCGAACACCTAATGCAATCTGAAGTTGATCTAATATTAAACTGGTTACAATGTAACAATTTATATGCCAACATATCTAAAACTAAATTTATTAAATTCCAAAATTATAATAATAAAAATAAATATTTGAATAAAAATTTGACATGTCGGAATGAAATTGTAGAAAATGTTGATGAAATTAAATTTCTTGGTATTAAATTAGATAAAAACTGCAATTGGAAAGCCCATATAGATATGACATGTAAGAAACTCAATCGATTTATCTTTGCATTAAAAAGGGTAAGACGTACATCTGGGCAAAAAATTGCTATGACAGCATATTTTGGATATGTCATGTCGGTACTGAGGTACGGGCTCATAATATGGGGAAATTCAACCGATTTTAACAGAGCATTTATTGTGCAAAAGAAATGTCTTCGAGCGGTATGTGGGACTGCACCTTTCACATCATGTAGACCGTTGTTTAAAAAATATAAATTGCTTACTTTGGCAAGCCTTTATATAATATACTAGCTGACCCGCGCAACTTCGTTTACGTGATAAATGAAGAACCGCTCGACCAATTCTTTGCAAACTTCACATAAACCATCTACTAAATAGTCCGAACATAGCCTAAACATTTGGTTTGGATAGGTGAGCCCGTTCTTGAGTTATAAAATTACAACGAAAAGTGGCATTGATTTTTATATATATAGATCAAATAGGATGTTTTGTTAGAGAGCACAGTTCTTTGTTTTGCACTCTTGAGAATAACCCCAATTCAAGAGCTAAATACCGGGATCCAACACGTTTGCAGGTAAAACTTTGTAGGACCACTTTGTGCCAAAGAAACTGCGAAAGAATGGCAATTAAAATCTATAATAAGATACCCAAACCAATAAGGCAACTACCGACTCACAAGTTCAAAACTAACCTCCACAGGTGGCTTGTTGACAAATGTTTTTATGATATTAATGAAATGTTTATATAATAGGTATTCATGACATAATTTCGGGAATCCAATGTAAATGTTGACTTTGAACTGATTTCCTTTGTTTCTTCTATTGTTGCAACTTGTATTGTGTCACACCTGATCCTAGGCCATTTGAAATATCATATTTTGACAACTATTATAATCTTTGTGCGACTGTTTTGTGCCTAGCTGTATTTGTCAAACCTGATTTCAGGACATATAAAAAAAATGACATTATTGTGAATTTATTGTGTGTGTCATTCATTATAATTATAATTATAATTATAATTGTATTAAACTAGCTGACATTAATTATAACTTATAACGTCATTGTGAGTCAATCATTAACTTCAATATTATTATTATAAAATTTTCAATTGCATGCAATGTGTTCCATTTAATGTCTAGCTATTAAGTTATGTTTTTGCTTGTCGGACTACTCACCGACGAAACATGTGAAACCTATTGAACTGTAACACATATAACCACCATGTTTCAGCAAATAAATAATATTCTATTCTATTCTATAACACCGATTAAACTAATTTAAAAATACCCTCAAATAAAATGTATCAAAAGTGACTAATGATCGTCATTGCTCGTTTTGTTTCTTTTAGTGTACATGCATAATTATTTATCTGCGGAAAAAATTGTTATTTGCATTGAATTTTAAAGACTTTTGCTCAATTAAATAAAGAAGTGTTGTTTTTTTTTTCAAAATGACAACTAAAAGGTAAGTTTTTTTATAATTATTGTATGGTAAGTGGTAACCTAATATTTTCGACCTGATAATGCAAACTTATGACTGTTAGCTATAAAATAGAAAACATAGTTGTGTTATATTTCAAAGTGTTTATTATTTATAAATAAAATTGCCAGAGGTGTTATAACACCTAGTAGGAGAATGAACGTCTATCAAGCTTTACTATATAATTTTAGGTCGCAGTCATAAAAAACATTACGCTTACACGAAAAATTAGAGGAATTAGAAAGACAAGTCGATGAAACACCTTTACCAAGAACCATTTCAGTTTTGCCACCTGAAAATTCGAACGCAGTCACTGATGAAGATTCAGGGGATGAAGAACTGGTGAATCCTTATAATCTCCCAGGTATGTTAACTCAAATAGGTATAAATCGATATTATAATATGTCTATTTGAAACATTGGCTAAATTAATTTATAAGTTTCTTTCATTTTGGGTTTCTAGGTGATCAACTTAGGGCTGACGCTGAAGTACAATATGAAGAATCTTCCTCTGACGACGATGAGTATAACATTCCATTGCCTCATATAACTAAGAGAAGGCGTATAGAATCCCCGTCTAACTTGGAAGATTCCACTGCATCTCATTCTTCTCCAGTAGCCAGTACATCAATTGGTGGTAACGTCTTTGCACCGAGAGTATCCAAGAAACAAAATTATGCTGGGCGTAATCGTCATTCCCCAAATTCTTACCCAGAATGGCAAAACTTTGAGGGTCCAAAAAATCTGCAGTCACCAACTTATTAGAGGTAGTGTAATTCTGCAGTTTGCAGATGTGTTACAATCGCTGCACCCAAACTTGCCATTCCATTTGTTTTTTGATAATTATTTTTCTTCGATACCGCTTTTTCAAGAATTGTACCACCGTAAACTAAAAGGTACAGGTACTATTTGTGAAAACCGTACATCTAAGTGCCCACTACCGCCTAATAAAATATTTAAAAAAACGGAAAGGGGTACTTTTGAGTCCAAAGCCAGTGTACCAGCTAATATTCTCGTATGTAAATGGAACGACAATAGTGTTGTTTCAGTAGCGTCAAACGTGAACACTATTGAACCATTGCATAAAGCAAAACGTTTTTCACAACAATTAAAAAGGTATGTGCAAATTGATCAACCTTTTTTAATTAAAAATTAAAATGAAAATATGGGAGGAGTTCTGACCAAAATATTGGTTTATATCGCACTTCAATACGCGGAAAGAAGTGGTATTTTCCCCTTATAGCCCACTGTCTGGACATGGCAGTTCACAATGCCTGGCAATTATACAAGTATAAAGGGGGGGAGACTGATCATCTCTCTTTTCGAAGAACTGTCGCCAGAGGTATGTTAGAGACTTACAAGTCTGATTCAAAACGTGGACTATCTCGTACACCTTCTGGTCATAGGGAAAGTTCCAGGTACGATAAAATCGATCACATGATAAAATATCATAACAATCAGTTAACTTGTAAAATTTGTAAAAAAAAAACTAATTTTGTATGTATGTAAGAAATGTGAAGTTTATTTGCATCCTAAGAATTGTTTTATTGATTATCATTGCAAAAACTAAAGTAAACACTAACCGGTTAATTATTTAATCACCATATAAAATATATAAAAGTCTAATAAAGATTTAATCATAAATAAAGTGTATAATTTAATAAGAAGTATTTCCCATAGTTCCCTACTAGCAATACCCTTTCTCCTACCAGGTGTTATAACACCGATCATTTTCCAGGTTTCCCAGAGGAACAAGATTTTTTTTCGTATTTTTCCTAAAAAGTCACTAACACAAATACCAACATATCAAAAAATTATAAAGATCTAGGACCCTTAATAGTTTCAGGAGCATCTGGGTTAAATAACGCATACCTACTTAATACTAGATTTTTTTTCTAGAGTTATCTTTCCTAGGGTAAGGTACCCATAATAAGATTATTAATATGATAATACAAATATTTTCAGTCTCTAAGTAGGTATTATAATAGAACCGGATGATTAAATCATTATTAAGCGATAGTTGGAGGGATTTCCTTGTAAAGTACAATTGAAGGGAAAATGCTATGCAGATAACTAAGTAGGTACGTACATAAATAAATGCATGACATTATTTTTATCTACATAATAATAAAATTATTATACTGTCGACTAGTGTCGACTTGGTAGTGCAGTGGCCGTACTGAGGGCAAGGGTTTGAATACCGGATCAGAACAGGAAAAGAGGTTTGTCTGTAAAGTTGGTTTACGGGTGACCATTTTATAAACTGGTAACATAAATACAGGTAATCGGTCAATGGAGTGGAAGAGAGATAGATGGGTCACAAGCCGAAAGCTTTTATTTATGTTTTCCGTGAGAGAAAATCCTCATGGATGTTATACCGAACTCCTACCGACTAAAAGTGTCCTACCTAACAGCCAACGGTTGGGAGCCCCGGGTAAGTCCTCGGAAGGATACCCCAGGACTCCTAACAGACCTACGGCTACTACTGAGGCCTCACCTTATCGTGTATGTCTATCGCTTGCTCCACGCTCTCGCTCAACCGCCTCAAACGGAACGTGACATTTTTTCTTAAGTGCAGCTGGCGCCGCCCGGCGCGGCGTTCATCGATTTATAAGATGTTATCAAGTCAAAAAGTATTCCTGTGTCGAAATTTTCAGAGGTGGCAGTCTATCTGGTTCCTAAAATACGTCTGCGAATCTTTTTGATGTTGAAGTTTATAATGCTTGTTTCAATTACGGCGAGAAAGTGAATCAATCCAACTATTTGTACTTATTTCATAATTTAGTTAGGAATATTACGCAGGATTTGAACATTACCTATCGTTTTTTATGCAGATTAAACGTTCTTAAAGAAAGAGAAAGATACATACAGCGTAAGATATTTTTGAAACTTCACACTCTAAATACAATAGAAAGTATTTTTGTTGTGCTCATTTGCATTTTCTTAATCTGTTCGTCTATTTTTGGTAAAATAAAATAAATAAAAACATAAGTAGAGCATTCATTCACGAGTTATACGATTTCTTATCAAATGAGTGCACAAGTATTGCGTTTGTCCGTCTCGTCACGGCAAAATAGACAAAAGAAAATAAAAGTGGGGAAATTTAGGTAGTAATCTACCTACCCCTTCGGGAAGGAAGGCGTGAACTTATGTATGTACTAGGCGATGTCTACGGCTCCACCCGTGTGGATTTCTGTTTTCGCGCATCTCCTTGGATAAAAGTGTTGTTCCAGTCTATCATTTATCCCTGTACCCAAATTTTAACAAGATCCAAGAGCATGAAGGAGTAACAAACATACATTCATACAAACTTTCGCGTTTATAAAATTGGTAAGGATGTGTCTTCGATTCGCCCAATACCGCTATTGGGCGAATTTTGAGGGGATGGGGAGAATTAATTCGGTATTATTGCAAAATTTTCACCCGTGCGAAGCTCTAGTTTCAAGTAAATATGTATTATGTTTTCTTAGATAATTATTCTATTATACCTAGTGTCTACATATATGTTTGTAACCTTGAATGTACATTAAGACTAATGATCACGACAAAAGTCTCTTCTAACAACGATTATACTATTATGTGAACAAAATGCTTAAAAATATTGACTTGACCTTTCAAAATCCTTGTACCCACTGATAATAATATAATTTAGCACATGAATACACATTAATAAGTAAATATCTAAAAAAAATCTGACATCATCAGGTGATGAGTATTTTCAATTTATTGGCACTTCACAAAGTAGCTTTTATCCATACAATTGCTCAATCAAACTTCGGCCTGAGCGCTTGCGCAGAGCTATGTCCTATTTAGGTCCTCAGTCTTTAGAGACAGGTTAGAATGGTTAAAGCCCTGAAGATCCTATTATAATTCAGTCCCTCCAAGCAAACCTTCTCTATAAAGTCGGTCTCTCTAGCTGGAGCCTGGAGAAATCTTGGTTACGTTTGCCGAGTAGTCTCCTCTCTAGAACTCTTCTGCTATGTCTATAGGTTCTTTAATAGATATGGATATACGTGCTTTGCAATGTCGACCACTTTGGTTCTTTGGCAGATAACATCGCTACAAAGTTTACAGCTCAAAAAAGACTCCAAGGCTTGCCTGCGGCTCAATATTGGTTGACAAGCCCCAATGAAACATGGGCTCCAGCACCTTGGATCGTGGGCAAGAACGCCCAGTTTCAGGTTTCTTGATCTGTTCTGTTTCCAACAAAATTGAGGTCGGAATCGAACTTGCTTTTACAGTCAGAGAGTCAAACAAACTTTCAGAAACAAAACAAACTTTCAGAAACAAGTCTCAGGTATCCTAGCTAGTGGCAAAGATACGAATACATTATGTTAGTACTTAGTTTTACTAATAATGTAGTTATATCGTGTTCCTTTTACTTTTTGCGCAGTACAAATATTGAGACATGTCTGGAATATAATCTTGTTTAACAACATGATAGGTATTCAGAACGCATATTTTAGTTTGTGTCTAGGTATCATTAGCTGGAGCAAATACAAGACGAACGAATGCAGTCGATAAGATCGATGTGTTCAGATAGGTACCTACTTCATTAGAGGTACGTTCAATCAAACAAATCAGTCTATTGCAGTCAACTGCTGAACGTAGGCCCTCCCAATTCCGAGGTATCCTTCCGAGGGTTTACCCGGGGCTCCCAACCGCAGGCTGTTAGGCAAGATACGTGAGGATTTTTAGTCGGTAGGAGTCTGGCATAGCATCCATGAGGATTTTTTCTCACGTTAAAAAAAAAAATTAAAAAAAGGCCCTCCCAAATTATGACACAATACACGGTCCTGCGCCTTCCGCATCCAGGCACTCCCTCCTGCGCCTTTTCTCAGGTCGTCGGTCCATCTGGCGGGAGGTCGTCCTACCCAACGTGTACCAAGTCGCGGTCTCCACTACAGAACTCGTTTGCTCAATCGGCCATCGATTCTTCAGATGTGACCAGCCTACTACGACTTCAAAATGTAGACTCTGCGAGCTATGTCGACCACTCTGGTTCTCTGACGAAAAACATCGTTTCGGATTTCATTCCTCAGCATCTCCGAGGTAAACTCGTTCGTTAGGTATGTACCTACCTCGCATTCTGATAATAAACGTGTGGGCTTTATGTTATGCCTACCGTCTATTGTATGCAACTATAGGTTAGGTACTAGGTACAAACAAAATGCTGATTATCCTATTTTTATTCCTGTCATCATGTCAACTATGAGATCATGATTTATATTTACCTAGGTATTATAAAACTGATGACACACATAAATTATTTGCCTCCTGTCATTAGAAGCACTTCATTTGCTTAAATGAATATTAATTTGATGCTCAGTCAGATCTATTATTGAGGAAACAATTATTGCATAAATACAGTCATGTAAATCAAAGTATAAGAAATGCATACTTATTGCAGTTTTTTCTTATCTGTGTCACAACTAATATCGCAAACATATAATGACGGAATCACGTATCACGTATTGCACATAGGTAGGTACGTATTTTTTCGATTAGATTTCATACTAATAAGCCGTACAAGCCCGCATCGCACTGCTCTCAAGTGGAGAGCAGCCGAGCGGGCGGCACTAAAGGCACCTCCGGAACACGTTGGAGGTGCCTTCCGCCAAACGAAATGTTTTCAGCAACTCATGCCCAGTACGACAGAGGTGGGATAGTATAGCGAGAGCATCTACTCAATACAAAGTGTACAAAGGGTACACGCAAATACAAAGGTACTCTACAAAGGGTAAAAACGAGACCCTATTAGGTACCGAGACTACGGTGTCCATCAGTCGACGGACTGACCTGACCTGGTGACGACCAGCCCCCTTAGACAAGTGGCCCATATGGCAAAAGAAAGAATAGAATATATCGACCAATCTCACCCAAGCTCGTGATCCCGCCGCGGCGGCGTGCGAGTCGTACGCTTCGATCTTTGTTGATCGAAGGTCGTACGCCGGCGGCGAGCTTGGATGTGATTGGTCGACCTATTCTATTCCTTTCGTTTGAGATTTACGCTTGTGTCACTTGTCTAAGGGGCAGGTCTCATGAACCGTGATAGCTAGACAATTGAAACTTTCGCAGATGGTTTATTTGTATTGCTGCTATGCAACAAACACCAAAAAAATATATTTGGCAGGGCTCCCACTGGTGATTTTTATCGGCCATTTTCTGGTACGGAACCGTCCATGCGCGAGTCCAACTCGCACTTGGTTGGTTTTATTATTTTTGGTAGTCCTGTTTGCTCCATTCCATTATTTTTTTATTTGAACTGACAATATTACATACACGCTAAATTTACGAAAACCGCAAACTACAACACATTTCGACTTCGAGGCGATAAGACGTTGTGTGCGGATGTGTAACTTACATATTAATGTGGAGAAACTTTCAAGTGAACAAGGCAATTTCATTTACCTGTACAAGGCAACAAAGCCTTAGAAAGGCAAATATCATGGAGCCAATTAAGGTAGTGATAATCTTAATTTGCTCCATGATCACAACATCATAGTTTAAAAGGTAACCTTTATAGTTTTAGAAGATACTAGCTGACCCGCGCAACTTCGTTTGCGTTACATGAGTGAGAAAGAGAGAGGTGTTAACGTGATGTTATGTTTCCCGTCGCTTTTACTTTCGCCCATCTGTTTTTTGGTATGGAACTCATCGTGTCCGACTCGCACTTGGCCGGTTTTTATCGTTCAGTTGACTGGCTACCACTGCAGACCACGTTTACTCCCGTCGCGTCGCTCATACTTTAAAGAGGGTTATTGTAAGTGAACCTTAAAAGATAGGCATTTGCTGTTGAGGACTTTTTTTTATAACTTTTTAAGAGAAACAAATTTGTAGTACACTAATTTTACGTAACTTTAACCATTTATGCAGCGTACGCAATGGAAGCTCTCAAAAGAAAGTTATTTTCCCCGTTCTCGAAACATTACTCATGGCTGCTCCGCTCCTATTCGTCTTAGCGTGATGTTAAATCGCCATTGGCCATCCTCAATAAATGGACTATTAAACTGTATAACAATTTTTGAAATGCAACCAGTAGTTTCTGAGATCCTAGCGTTCAAACAAACAAACAAACAAACAAACAAACAAACAAACAAACTCTTCAGCTTTATAATATTAGTATGGATTTTTACTGTCAACCTCCTCAGTCAGACTGTCATGATCATGACTGACATAGGAAAAGAGTACCTAATGTAGGACTAGAGCAGAGTTTACACGAAGCCAGTACTGCTGGCGCCAGTCCCGCAGACAAGCCACTGTTGGCCTGGCCCCTGTTGTTTAGACGACGCCAATTGATTCACGGTTTTTTCTTCGGGTGTGCACACGTTTGAAGTAAAAAATAATGAATTCGCAGCAAAGGCTCTTGAAAAAGAAATCGAGTCGAGGGGTATGCGGGTGGAGGTCACTGGCTTGAAAAATAGACGGGCGTTCTATTCTCGCAAGCGTTAGCAGCCAGCACTGGCCTGGCTTGAAAAACTGTTTATTGGCAGCCAGTGCTGACTTCGTGTAAAGTTACCTTTACCATTTTCTTTTCCTCTTGTGCTACTAACAATCGGAATAACAAACCATTAGCAGATTTGTTGTAGGATAGTATTGTCTTAGGACTAATACCTACCAATACCTACTCTCTTTTTGTTTTAAGTGTGGATATCTTATCGACTTAAACCACATGGTGCTCTTCCACTGCTTGTAGCCGGGAGCCCCAGGTAAGCCCTGGGAAGGATATCCCAGGAGGACTCATACTCTTACAAGTGAGAACCACTTAGGACTAAGTAAACAAGATCAAACTCTGCTAATAATCTAACTTGACCCTAAAATAAAAAATATTCCAATCGCACTTAGAAGGAAAAGTTTGCCAGGGGTACTGAACTGTAACTCCTATAAGTGGATAAGGATTGTGGCATTGGTGCTGGGATGGTTTTATTTTTTAACATGAGAGAAAATCCATCATGGATGCTATGCCGGACTCCTACCGACTAAAAAAACCTCACGTAACACCCAACTGCCTACGGTTGGGAGCCCCAGGTAAGTCCTCGGACGGCTGTCCCAGGACTCCCAACAGGTGCTGAGATGGTAGGTCAGATGGTACCAGCTTTTAACAAAACTATAAAAAATCACATTGAAGCATACACCTGGCTCTAATGTTGAACTGTTTGAAGCCAGAGAAACTTTATTGCTCAGAGGAAGAAGGTCAGCTCGAGGAAGGCCCAGTAGAGGCTTTTCTAGCCTGGAGGTTAGTATCACTGAGACCTAATATCGCTCAGTAGTAGTTTCTTGAATGATAGGCCCATCATCAGAGTAGCTGGGAAGAGTTTCTTGCCAGTTCTTCTCAGGTGGGTCGTGTTGTGAACTGATGGTAATTTTTTTTATTTATATTCTGTACATTTTAGGAACTATGATAGCAAGAGAGCTGATATTTTCACAAATGATGTATTTATGGCTTAGATCATCTAACCACAGGATGCGCCTTACTTAAGCATTGTTTTCTGCCATTGCACATGACCATTTGGTCTTTTGGCTTTATGAAAAGCCTGTACATCAGTACATCATTTTATATGATTAAACTAGTACATTACATTGTAGTTGACTGTACAATAACAATTAACACACAACAGCCATTACGCGTTTGTCGATAAATACATTTTTAAATGCAATGAAATTTTATATGTCTTTGTGTTTCCCCCTTCATTTGTATGAAATAAAAATAAAATAAAATAAAATAAAATAAAATTTATTCCCTTTGAAATTTTTAAAAAATTATTTAGGTTTGTCAAAATTTTTGTGACTCTACCGGGGGTTCGGAAATGCTACAGACTGAGAAGAACACCCCAAGAAACTCAGTCCGGTCCCTCTTATTCATCTTAGTATCTAATACAGTTTTGTTTTTTAAATGTAGAAAGGAGCAATTCGTGTCACTGCCAGGCAGTCTTGTCTTCTAGAAAGTCTTTAATGCTATAATAAGCTTTCTGGTACAATTTAAGTTTTACTAGTTTTTTAAATTTATTAACTGACAAACCTGTTATGGCTGTCGGCAATGTATTGTACATTCGAATACAATTGCCCGCAAAAGAATTGCTTATTTTATTAAGCCTAAATCTAGGTACAGCCAATTTATTCTTATTTCTTAAGTTTAGGTTATGGATATCACTATTTTTAATAAATTTACTGTTATTTTTATGAGTATATAATAAGTTTTCATATATGTACTGTGAATACACAGTAAGGATGTTGATATCCTTAAACTTTTCTCTTAATGACTCCCGAAACCCCATACCATAGATAGCCCGGACAGCCCTTTTCTGCAACACAAAGATACATTCGATGTCGGCAGCGTTACCCCATAATAGTATGCCATAGGTCATGACACTGTGGAAGTAGCTAAAGTAGACAAGACGCGCTGTTTTAATGTCTGTCAGTTGTCGGATCTTTTTAACGGCATAGGCTGCAGAGCTCAGTCTGCCCGAGACTCTCCCGATATGAGGCCCCCACTGCAAGTTGGAGTCTAACTTTATGCCCAGAAAGACAGTTTCATCGACCAATTCTACTTGATCATCCCTAATCTTAATACTGGTGTTAACGAGCCTAACATTTGGCAAGGTGAATCTAATACATTTTGTTTTAGTTTCGTTTAACAATAAATTATTAGCGTTAAACCAGTGGACTACCCTAGAGAGGGCATTGTTTACTTCGTCAAGATCGCGTTGTCCACGTTCAACTTTAAATATTAAAGATGTGTCATCAGCAAACAAAACTACCTCGTGATCGTCTCTTATAAGGTGAGGGAGATCATTTATGTACACTAAAAATAGAAAAGGTCCCAGAATTGAACCCTGAGGCACCCCCATTGTTACAGCAGAACCATTTGACTGTTTACCATTTATAACTACTCTCTGTACTCTATCTCTAAGGTAAGAACTAATTAAATCCAAGGCCGTCCCCCGGATTCCATAATGATCAAGTTTTTGAATTAAAGTCTGATGCTGGACGCAATCGAAGGCCTTAGATAAGTCGCAGAATACACCATAAGCATCATACGACTCCTCCCAGGCCTCATATATACACTCTAACAATTTGATTCCAGCATCCGTGGTAGACCGACCGCGCGTGAAACCGAATTGTTTAGTATGGAATAGTTTATTTGTATTAAAATGATTTTGCATTTGATTAAGCATTACCTTTTCAAAGATTTTACTAAACGTGGGTAGTACAGAAATAGGACGAAAATTGGACGGATCTGAGGTGCTACCCGATTTAAACAGAGGAGTTATTTTACTAAACTTCATTAAGTCAGGAAACACACCACTATCAACACAATTATTAAATATTATTGATAATTCAGGGGCAACCATTTCAATTAACGAATTAACTAAATGTACAGAAATTCCCCAGAGGTCAGCAGTTTTCTTAATATTTAAAGATTTAAAAGTTTTTATGACAGTGTGTATACTAATTTTACTGAATTTGAATATTTCATTACAGCAAGGAACATTTGCTTTTAACAAGGATTCTGCTATTGGGGTAGAAGAACCTAGGGCTCTGGTCAAATCTACTGGAATTCGAGAAAAAAATTGTTCAAATTCGTTAGCGACTTCGGCATCTGTTGTAATTATGTTACCATTTACTTTAAGTTTAAAAATGACACCTTTTATAAATGGAAGTGTGAACATTACAACTTGTATGACATTTAAGTTTAAGATGTAATTCATGTATAGGGACAAATCATCATTGCTAATTTTCCCCCTGTTTGCACAGAAAATTATTATTTTACTGTTAGCTTCAAATTTATATTCTAATATCTTTTGCATAATACCACTTAATGAAGCACCCGGATAGCAATTATTAATAACCGAGTAATAACTTGAATTTGAGTTTTGTTTTAAAAATGAACTTAGATTGGTACCAATATCATCACTAAATACAATTAATTTAGTACAACTATTACTATTATTTACACTGTCACACAATATATCCACTGATGTACTGGGCGAGCATGTGGTAATGGGAGCTAGGGGCTCAGCGGTAACCGGTTCGCCCTGGGCCTCCACCGGCTCAATTGCTTTAGGGCAGTTAATATTGCATAAGTGGTCATTTAGGAAACAATTAAGGCGCTCAGTGTTATCATTTGATGTTTTGAGTACCTTGTCTATTGTTAAAGAACATTTAGTAAAGTCCTTAAGGGACCATTCATATTTTTTAGTCATATATTGTAGCTCAAATTGCAAACTTTGTATTTTTGACTCTAATTTTTGTGTGTCAGTGCAATATTTTAAATGGCTTTGTTCTAGTTCTAACATTGACAATTTAGCTTGTTCTCTAAATTTTAAACAAGAACCTATATTTTTACACTTCTTGATTAACATTTTATGGAATTTTAATTGCTTTTTTGATTTTTGTATGAACTTTTTAATTTTTAGATATTTTTTTAGTTTATTTCTGCTGCAAAACAAAACCGACTTGTCCTGTTGATATGGACTGTCACCTGTAAGATCTATAGTAGTCAAGTCCAGGTTTTGAGAATTTGCAGAAGGAATAAACTGCGGGATACCACTCATTAACTCACTAAAAAGATTATCGGTTTGTTGGGCAGTAACTTTCTCAGCAGCTTCTTCCAGGTGTGAGATCTGTCCCTGGGCATCCCTTAGCTCCTGTTCCAGAAAGGTCGTCCTCCTCAAGGTTTTCTCATACTCGTCACTGCACTCTTGGAACCTATCTACAATTGACTGAAGGTGGTCCCGCTCCGCAACAATGTCATCATAACTAACATGAAGTCTTGATAATTCGCATTTTAATTTTTTTGTGTCATTCAAAGCGTTTATCAATAGATTTTCATTTTCCTCTCTTTCCTTTTCCAACTGTACACAGAGCTCCGTTTTAGATTTAAGCTCCAGCAACACCAACTGAAGTTTGGGCTCTTCCTGCTGGCGGCCGAGAGCTCTGCGACTACGGGTATTCATATTATTAATAAGTAAGTGCAATTAAACGCGAATTATATGATGGAGCTCCTTGTACAGTTTATGGTAAGAAGTAACAAGGTTATGTACCGGCAATAAATTATACTTAATATTTTTATGTACTTACGCAAATACACCAACCGTCGTCAACGTCGAGTAAACGCTTATACAAGTATAATAATTCTACTCACGAGAAACAGTCGATTTATTATGTATTTACGTGAAAAAGAAAGCATTTAACATTCGAAAAAAACGGGTACCTGACTCGTCACCTCTTACACCAAAATACACGGACAGAACACTTTTATTATATTAATCTGACTATTTTAGGACACTATTAATGCGATGATAATGGTTTTAATTGGTTTAAAATTGTTTAAATACTAAATAACTAATTAATTTTAAAAATATTTTCAGAGAGAAAACTGGCAGAATATTTTTGTATGCGGTGGTGGTTATATGGTCTAAGATTTATGGTTAAGAGAGGATTTAGGTGGTGGGGCATACAAAAACATGATTTATTGTTGTTTTTGATATGGCAGTTGGTTTTTTATTTTTGTGTTGGTATAATTGTCATGGCAGGTTTAAACATATATTAAGAATAAAGTTGTTTCCACTCAATGTTTAAACCAAATAATCACAGAATTCGAAACGCTCTAAATATTTTTTTATTGCAAATTTTTTTATTTATTCTTATTAGGAATAATAGTAAGTACTGCTCGTTCGCTCTAACTTTGCCGCTCGGCTCTATACTAAAGTCGATTTTTTTATTAGACGAAGTAAATTGACAGCAACTAATGTCACTTCTTCTTGTAGTGTTGCGTATTTTCTATGACGAAGTGACATTAGCTACTGTCAATTTACTTCATATAATTAACAATTCGGGTATACGCCTCTACGCCAGCGGCAAAGTTAGAGCGAACGGGTAGTAGTATCATTTTCTAACCACTTTTTGACTACTGGTTGTAAAGGATAATAATTTGATGGTCCATTTATGATGTTTTTTTTATAATCATAATTCATATTTACAATATTTTTTTCTTTTCTTCTCTTACATGGCATAGATAAGGAAAAATTAAATTAGGTATGTATTATACATTCAGTCTCAACATGTACTGCTTTTAAGAAAAGAAAAAAATTGCCCCATGTTTTTAATAATATTGGCAGTCAATAGAAAGTTGATATAAGTTCTAATAAGATTCAAATAAGAATTTTTCAAGATAATATTTTTAAATTGACAGTTTGTGAACACTAGGATGACTAAAACATACATACTTAGGTACTTTTGTGTTCTGTAATTTCTGTAAATGTACTCCAAAATGTTTGTTTGTTATTTTTAACTTTTATAGTTACCTTCAAATAAGTATAATTTTAATCAATTATAATATCATACACAAAACAAAAGATAGAATGTAAATATAAAAAGTAAATATCACAAAAATTTATGCAAATAAATACATAAATCAGTCTGTTTAAAACATTAACATTGAAGCATTTTTTTTTGTAATTAGCGAATTTTTTTGGTAGGGTAGGCACAATCTTATATTTTTATTTATTTATTCTCAGCTAGCAGATTTCTGTTATATACTAAAAAACAAACGGAGCGCTATTTATCGGAGCGGCAAATATAGTGCGTTCAACACCAGCAGTTTACCGGGACGATTTCATGACTTGTTACCGGCTGAAAATACTCAAGTTAGCGTGTCTAAACTACAAAGAAAAGCACGCCATAGATGACCTACCTTCATATCCGATACGATCTGCTGATACAGATTCCATAACGGTGAACAATCCTTCTCTGTAGTCCCCTCCATTGTCATATAAACACTCACAACACAGAAAACACAATTAAATTACACCCGACAATTCACCATCGATCGCTTCAGCATACATCGAATATAACTGTTGCATTTTCATATATTATGGATTTATGACACAATATTTATGTTACCTACATTTCACTTCACGTTTCAAGGCATAACAGAAACGTTAGAAAACAATTTGTAACAGATCAATATTTATAAACACGAAAATCCTCTGCGTAAATTAGACACGGGAGAAAACGTCCTTTCTTCACATAAAATCACTGTAATTCCAATTGATTTTTAAAACTTGGTTCGCTACTGCACTCGTAAGTGGAGTTACCAGGAAAATACACTTATTTTCATACACAAACATGCGAAAGAAAATTGTACGAGACGGACGCGTATTACGCGTAAATTACATACGCGACAGACGAGCACACCGAACAGAAATCAGCACAATCATTTGTTTGGTTCGGATCGGCGCGGCGGGACAGCCGGGTGGGCGAATCGAGACCGAAGAGAGAGAGAGATAACAACAAAATAACGCTACACAATTCGCTGGTCAATTATCGAATGTTGCCAAAATTAAATTTTTAAGTTAAGACAATGTTACCTAGTCTAGTCATATGGTATTTAGTCGATTATGAAATTTATATAAAAAAAATCTCTTATTACAATAATGTAAATACTTGTATTGTATTTGATTTAAAGTTACTACTTTTTACTAGTCTACTCATGAAGTATTTAGATGATTATGAATTAAAATCAAATAACTTCGCGAGTAATGTGGAGGAAGCATTATATATGTGTGACGGGCTTAGCTTAGCTTAGAATCCAGTCTTTCCCAAAGTGGGCGATAACGCCCCCATTTTTTTTTTTTTTTTAATGAGAGATACCTGCAGCGCCCACAAGGGGGCTTGTGGGCGCTGCAGGTCTCAGGGGGGGCGGTAAGAGACCCAGAAGAAAATGGGGGCGTTGTGTAGAGGCGGGCGGGCGGGGGGTTATTTGTAACTTTATTTAGCTAAGAGGCCTCTTAAACAACAACTGCAAGAGCTCTCGACTCTCAACAACAACTTGTGAACATCAACTAATATGAATTAAAAGATTGCTCAAACTCGGTTCTATATTTCTCTTCGCGTAATTCATATATCTGTCCTATTTTATTTAATATAGAAAAAATTAATAGTTATTAGTACTCGTAGATATCTATCATGTTTTAACAAGTTTTTGTTAAATAACCTGAATTGTGCATTCCTGTATCAGTCGGCTGGTTCATTGAATGCTTGTTCGGACTTGTTGAGTACGATTGAGCGTCGAATGAGATAAACGAGTTTATGCATGTTTGTTTTATTCCTGTCGGTGCGTGCTGCTTAAGCATTCCTATATAAACAATGTAATATTTATTTTATTTTCATTTGTGGTCTCGCGCGCAATTGATGAGCAGTACTTACGCCTCCTCTACTCGCGAAGTTGAACGTATTTTTCAAAGCAAAACAATGTCGGAAGTAAAAAAGAAGAGACGGCAATACTCTGCGGAATATATTAAATTCGGATTTATTGAAAATCCCACAAACCGATCGTCGCCTTTGTGTCTTCTATGTCTAAAAACATTTTCCAATGAAGCAATGAAGCCTTCAAGGCTGCAAGATCATTTGAATAAAATGCATCCAGATAAGAAAGACAAGAATGTAGCATATTTTCAAGACATAAAGAAGAAGCATAATACTCAGCCAAGTGTAGTAAAACTATTTTCGGCGGCTGCTAAGTAAGATGACGACGGACTTCGAGCTTCGTACAATATCTCTTTGTTAATTGCTCAAAAAGGCAAACCACATAACATCGGAGAAGAGTTAATATTGCCAGCAATAAATGAAGTAATAACTACTGTGCTTCATAAACCGGCCGCAGATATTATCCGAAAAATTCCTTTGAGTAATAATTCTGTGTAAAGACGAATTGATGAAACGGCTGAAAACATTGAAGAATCATTGTGCAATCACCTGAGGACAAGTCAATTCTCAATTCAGCTCGATGAGTCCACTTTACCAACTAATGAAGCATTGTTGTTGTCTTACGTGAGGTTTATTAAAGATGAGAAAATATGTGAAGATATATTATTTGCTAGAAAATTAGAGACCGATACAAAAGGTGAAACCATATTCAATACATTAGAAAAGTTTTGCGATGAGAAAGAGATTCCTTTGAAAAATATTATTTCAGTTGCTACGGATGACAGGGTGCCAAAAAGGCTTAATAGCGTACTTAAAAAATAAAATTCCAGATGTCCTTGGTGTACATTGCGTTATTCATAGACAACATTTAGTTGCTAGAAACTTAAGTGAAAAACTATTTCAATCACTGCAATATGTCATCAAAGCAGTCAATAAAATCCGCAACAGCTCTTTGAATGATAGATTATTTCAGAAGCTTTGTGTTACTAATGACGAGGATTTCAACCGTTTGTTGTTTCATACTGAAGTTCGTTGGCTATCAAGAGATAATTGTCTGACTCGATTTTACAACCTGTTTGACTCTGTTATAGAGTTCTTGGAAACTAAAGATACAGAATTGCACGACAAGCTCATAACATCAAAGAATGATATAGCTTACATGACAGACCTGTATAAATTGTTCAACGACATGAATCTCCAACTGCAAGGCGATAAATTAAATTTAATTAAAACAAAAAACGTCGTTGCTGCTTTCGCAGCCAAACTGCTTCTACACAAAAAGAATCTGGGCAGACGTGAGTTTCACAATTTTCCAAATTTATCAGTATCATGCAGTAACAAACTCCAAAACTCCAAAACTCCAAAACTCCAAAACTCCAAAACTCTAAAACTCCAAAACTCCAAAAGTCCAAAGTTCAAAGTCGAAAGTCCAAAGCTCCAAAATACCAAAAGTCCAAAACTACATAAGTATAATCCAGTCCAAAAGTCCAAAGTCCAAATATTCAAAGCTCCAAGAGTCCAAAGTCCAAAACTCCAAAACTTTACAACTCCAAAACTCCAAAAGTCCAAAAGTACAAAAGTCCAAAAGTCCAAAAGTCCAAAAGTCCAAAAGTCCAAAGTCCAAAAGTCCAAAGTCCAAAAGGCCAAAGTCTAAAAGTCTAAAATTCTAAAAGTCCAAAAGTCCAAAACTCCATAACTCCGAAACTCCAAAATTCCAAAAGTCTAAAGTCCAAAACTCCAATATTTCGAATGTCCAAAAAGTTCAAAAATAACATGCAAAACATATCTGACCTCTTTATTAGGTAAGTACTCTCTTTTATTATTCTGAATGCAAGGAGGCCGAAATCAAACTTCTCTTAAAAAACATTTATCTGGTAGGTACCTTCTAAATAGGTTGTTTATAATATTTTGTTCTGAAGCTGGCAGAATATAATTTAAAAAAAACGACCAGCGCCATCTATTGGTAAAATCACTTTTTAAAGCTATTTTGAAGTGAAACTTCTATAACGGCGTTGGAAAAAAATTTGCGTCACGTCACGATTTTTGGTTACGCGCCATCTTTGTTCTGTTCCCCACCACGGTGGATTCGAATTAAGAGTACCTACTTTATCCAGGGATAGCATGTCATTTAAGGGTTTTTGGACTTTTGGACTTTTGGACTTTTGGACTTTTGGACTTTTGGATGGGACATTGGTACTTTAGGTCTTTGGGACTTTGGAACTTTGAGACTTTGGGACTTTTGAACTTTTGAACTTTTGAACTTTTGAACTTTTGGACTTTTGGACTTTTGGACTTTTGGATGGGACCTTGGTACTTTGGGTCTTTGGGACTTTGGAACTTTGGGACTTTTGGACTTTTGGACTTTTGGCCTTTTGGACTTTTGGACTTTTGGACTTTTGGATGGGATTTTGGTACTTTGGGTCTTTGGGACTTTTGGACTTTTGGACTTTTGGACTTTTGGACTTTTTGGACTTTTAGACTTTTAGACTTTGGGACTTTGGGACTTTGGGACTTTGGGACTTTGGGACTTTGGGACTTTGGGACTTTGGGACTTTGGGACTTTGGGACTTTGGGACTTTGGGACTTTGGGACTTTGGGACTTTGGGACTTTGGGACTTTGGGACTTTGGGACTTTGGGACTTTGGGACTTTGGGACTTTTGGACTTTTGGACTTTTGGACTTTTGGACTTTGGGACTTTTGGACTTTTGGCCTTTGGGACTTTGGGACTTTTGGACTTTTGGATGGGATCTTGGTACTTTGGGTCTTTGGGACTTTGGAACTTTGGGACTTTGGGACTTTTGGACTTTTGGGCTTTTGGACTTTTGGATG
This sequence comes from Miltochrista miniata, assembly GCA_933228765.1. Lineage (NCBI taxonomy): Eukaryota > Metazoa > Arthropoda > Insecta > Lepidoptera > Erebidae > Miltochrista > Miltochrista miniata. The sequence goes on from OW121773.1 coordinate 20,305,394, forward strand.
GGACCTTGGTACTTTGGGTCTTTGGGACTGTTGGACTTTTGGACTTTTGGACTTTTGGAGTTTTGGACTTTTAGACTTTTAGACTTTGGGACTTTGGGACTTTGGGACTTTGGGACTTTGGGACTTTGGGACTTTGGGACTTTGGGACTTTGGGACTCTGGGACTTTTGGACTTTTGGCCTTTGGGACTTTTGGACTTTTAGATGGGACCTTGGTACTTTGGGTCTTTGGGACTTTGGAACTTTAGGACTTTGGGACTTTTGGACTTTTGGCCTTTGGGACTTTGGGACTTTGGGACTTTGGGACTTTGGGACTTTGGGACTTTGGGACCTTGAGACCTTGGGACTTTGGGACTTTTGGCCTTTTGGACTTTTGGACTTTGGACTTTGGACTTTTGTACTTTTGTACTTTTTAACCCCCGACGGAAACCCGGACGGGGTGTTATAAGTTTTGGATGGGACCTTGGTACTTTGGGTCTTTGGGACTGTTGGACTTTTGGACTTTTGGAGTTTTGGACTTTTAGACTTTTAGACTTTGGGACTTTGGGACTTTGGGACTTTGGGACTTTGGGACTTTGGGACTTTGGGACTTTGGGACTTTGGGACTCTGGGACTTTTGGACTTTTGGCCTTTGGGACTTTTGGACTTTTAGATGGGACCTTGGTACTTTGGGTCTTTGGGACTTTGGAACTTTAGGACTTTGGGACTTTTGGACTTTTGGCCTTTGGGACTTTGGGACTTTGGGACTTTGGGACTTTGGGACTTTGGGACTTTGGGACCTTGAGACCTTGGGACTTTGGGACTTTTGGCCTTTTGGACTTTTGGACTTTGGACTTTGGACTTTTGTACTTTTGTACTTTTTAACCCCCGACGGAAACCCGGACGGGGTGTTATAAGTTTGACGTGTGTGTGGGGGTGTGTGTGTGTGTGTGTGTGTGTGTGTGTAAGTCTGTCTGTGGCATCGTAGCGCCCAAACGGATGAACCGATTTTGATTCTGTTTCTTTTGTTTGAAAGATGGGTTAGGGGAGAGTGTTCTTAGCTATGTTTTATAAAAATCGGTTAAGCCATTTCAAAGATATGAGGGGTGAAAGTGGGGATGAAAAATTGAATGTGTTCAAATATACCCGTGTTGGGTATCAAATGAAAGGTTATAACTTATACATCACGATACTGTAAGTTTTATGAAAATCGGTTTAGCCATTCGAAAGATTTGAGGAGTGGAATGTATTTCTAATTCTGTAACGATACTCCGCGCAATTCGCATTAACTCTGAATAATTGTTGATAGACTATACGTATGTTGATATTAAAACCCCTATAAAAAGCATGAAATAAAAAATTAAATTAAAAATTTAAAAAACCCCCGACTCACAAAAAAACAACAATAAAAAACCTGTAAAAAGTAAAAAATAACTATTATATTATGACCTATCTACCCTAAGTATTGAACCTTTATTATTATTATAGGTAGCGGTAGCTATATTATTTACGTATTCATATTTTTAACTAACAGTTTGTCTCGTCGGGGACCGCTCACCTAATCATAACCTAATCGTACGTCTGTCTCTATTTAGGTACAGAGTGGTCCCCCCGACGAGACCAACTGTTAGTTAAAAATATGAATACGTAAATAATATAGCTACCGCTACCTATAATAATAATAAAGGTTCAATACTTAGGGTAGATAGGTCATAATATAATAGTTATTTTTTACTTTTTACAGGTTTTTTATTGTTGTTTTTTTGTGAGTCGGGGGTTTTTTAAATTTTTAATTTAATTTTTTTTGACTTAATTTAAGGTGAGGTGAAAATTAAGTTTATGAAGAAGTTTCACTTCTTACGTGTGTACACTAAGTACACGCAATTTTTTACTCTTATTGCTGTTATGATAAAAGTGTATAAAGTCGCCTAAAACAATCTCTGAATCCTATTCTATATCGTGTCCAATTTTGAGCTCAGTCAATTCAGTAAATTTTGAGTTTTAAATAGATACTTAAACGCACACAACATTTTTATATATATAGATTAATCGCATGTGTACTCATGCTCTTTTTCCCCCGGCTCCCACCTCACCGCGCACACCTCAGGGAGAGCAAAGCAGTTATGGTCAGACTATAGTAATGTAAATATAGCAATAGTTCTTTTTTTTGAAGTAAAACTTCTTTAGGCGCGACTAGGCCGTAACTCAATTTTTTTTTCCGACGGAAGTGTATTAATATATCATTTGATGACGTCAATAGCAAAGAAGTTTTACTTCAATCGCCCGATTTTCTAAAATGTGACCATCTATGTACCTGTTACAGAAGATGGCGAATTATAAAAATTATGTATTGTATGTACTACCTGCGCCGTGATTCATAGTGTATCGATAACATGTACACGGTGAATCCATGGCGTACTAAAAATAGGTCATTATAGTATTATTAACTTTTTACTTTCTTTTATTAACTGACTAGCTGACTCGCTCTACTTCATTTGCGCCACATACCTAAGGTAGAGATAGTAAGAGCGAAGCCTGTTAATATTTTAATACCATGTTTCCCGTAGCATGTATCCCGCCTGTACTCCAATCGTTTATATTGTATTTTATTTTAGAACTAACTTTTCGGTTGATTTTTACTACTGAGGTCTTTTCATGTAATGCTTCCTCCACATTACTCGCGAAGTTGAACGAAGTTCGTCGGCGAAGTTGCCCGAGTCAAAGAAAATTTTTGACGAAGTAGGTCAAGGAGCCCCTCCACACTATCATCGTACTCGTCCAACTTCGTTCAACTTCGCGAGTAATGTGGAGGAAGCATTATAGAGTAGGGTCTCAAACCAGTTAAGGACTAAATTTTTTGATATTTATTGTGTACAATATTGCTATTAAGTGTATTATTGTAATTTCTTTGCGCTGCCCATCACCGGACGCGCCGTTTGGGACTGACTGATCGTATCATGCATATGACTACCCACACATTTTTCATTGTACACAATCCGTATGAGCGTTGGATATAGGTTTTATCCCGCAAAATACAAGTTAAGTGCAATAAAATTATACACACGCTTGGTGAAGTCAAGTCTGATACGTGTCTTGAAATAACATGCTCCGGTTGTATTGATGCAAGCAGCTGCTTGCATCAATACAACCTCAAACTCAACAGTCAAACTAGTTTATCCAGCTGGATAAACTAGTTTTAGTCGATTCTTAAGATCACAACTATTCGGACCTAATTTATCTACAGTACATCACTAATCAGTTGTCAAAATTGTCAATACCGAAGAGGGAACAAAATATTTAAAAAAAATTGCATTGTTTGCTTCTTTGTCAATGTATTGAAAGTATTTAATTTTAGCTAGCTACATACCTACGCAAATCTCGGCCGAGCCGTTATAATTAATTGACTTCTTCGGTTTAAAATTACAGTTGTTTACTTCAGTTCTACATTCTTAGCCCAAGAATCTTCTATCCCAAAAACATGGCAGTTTGACAAATTAAAATCAGTCTTCGTTTACACTGGAAAGGGTTTCTGGTGGCGGGTATTGTTTATTTGATGCTACATTTTTGTAATAAGTTATATTTTAATGACCAAATATGTCAAGAGTGGTGAATGTAGATGGTATCAAAGCCGGCTGTATCTACCGGATAGCGCTTGAAAATTTCGTGTAAGTATTCTGGTTTTGGCGCGCAAGTCGTAACATGTTAAAATTGTTGAATGACTCATTTCATATCAGTAGATAAACTTTAATGTAATTCTTGTATGTTAATTCATTTCTTTATAGAAATGGTAAAGGTATTTTACCCAACTACTAGGCAGAGTACACATTCAACAATCACAAACATCTGACTTAGTTCAACATTACTATACTATACTTACAATTTTTCCTTTCAGAACTTACAAGAGAGTGGAACTGTTCCCTGGTCCATCTCTTAATATGATCATTGGTCCTAATGGCACTGGCAAATCTACATTTGTATGTGCTATCATATTGGGCCTCTGTGGTAAGACCAACGTCATTGGAAGATCTAAAAAAGTGAGTACCCAAGACCAACATAATTTAGTCCATGTATTATCTACAAAAAGGTAGACAGAGGCATATTGAACACCAACATTTTTCACCTTTTACTTTCTGTATTTGTAATTTGTGATGAGCCAATTGCCTAATAGAGATGATAGTTCAAACCTAGTTTTCTTAGCTCAGAATAATCTGTTTTTGAGTATATTGTGCCTCCAATGTTAATAAACTCATTCTACTACTCCCTCCCCACTGTCTTTTCCACAAACATGACATGATTACAGAAAGAGGCAGAAGAATGTCTATGTCGGCGTCCACTCCACCATTGTGTGTAGCACTGTGTCCTCGCTGCGCTGTTCTCAGACCTGGCACACGGCCGAAGTTTCCTGGTGTATTAGCCCACAGATGCTTACTGAAGCTCCCGTGCCTAGTAAGCATCTGTGACAACTGAAAGGGGAGAGCACTGGCTCTTCTCCAGCCACTCATCCATGACCGGTCTGATGTAGCCTCGACTAGAGTTTATGATGTGAGGTCCTCCATGAAGCTGTGTGGAGCAGAAAAGTTGCAAAAAGATTATGACAATCAATTTTGCATTTTAAAATGAGTACCTAATCTTTTTAATTTCAGATCTCTGACTATGTGAGAAGCGGTTGTCAGGATGCAACCATTGAAATTGAGTTATATCGTGACCAAGGACAGAGGAATGTGATTATCACCAGAAACTTTAACCTGGCAGATGTATCTACTTGGTGTATAGATCATAAGCCAGCCAGGGAGAAGCAAGTTCAGGAGATTATTGGAAATCTGAACATTCAGGTATGAGAACAATTAACTTTACTCCAGTGCACATGGACATACAGGCAAGTCTGCTGTTCATCCATAATTGGAAAATAACAATATTCACCGTCTGTGCTCCAATATAATTTTGTTTGATCCTTTTAGCATTGTTACCAGTTTTCAGCCATACGCATTATGATTTATTGAAGAGTTAGATCCTACCAAGGACAATATTAAGTAGAGGGCACTTAACGCCTCGTCTGTTTAAGCACGGGTCAAAACGTCATAAGGAGGGCCCACGAAGTTAATGAAGGAGCGGTTAAACAATTGATAATAAGATGTGTACTTGTCTTTTTCTCTGTTTCTCATTTATCTGTGTAAGTTTTTTTGTGAACATAAATGTTAAATAAATAAATGTGTTAGTACAAATAGATCACTAACTAAAGTACCATCAACAATAAAGCAAAATAGACACTGTTCTATTTTTTAAATTATGTTTCGTTCTGGCTACTGGTAGCTGGGGTTGTTTCAGATTTGAGAAATGGTGCGAATCGGAGCCTAATGAGAAATGTCTCATATAAAGCCTGTTTTGCTGCCCATCTCGTTTAAGTTAACAATCTTGGGAGTTAAAACCACATAAACTAAATAATCTTACCTCCCTGTAGCCATGTGCAAATATGAAAGAATTCACAAACCATCATCTTATTACCTATTCTAGGTGGACAACCTCTGTCAGCTTCTCCCACAAGACCGCGTCCAGGACTTTGCTAAAATGGATCCTCAAGAGCTGCTCCGAAGTACTCTAGCAGCTGTCGGAGGCCAGCAGAGCGTTCAACAGTTAAATGAACTGATAGAACATCGATCACAACAGAGGAAAAATGTTTCAACGCTGCAGAGTAATGCGCAGGTTATTGAAGAACAGAAGCGGCTTAATGAGCGGTGAGGATTTATATCGATTTCATCCTGTAGTTGCAGTTTGAGGTCTATTCCCGTTAACAAAGATAGGGGTACCTACTTTATTATTTTTTCAAACTAAGCTAATACAGGCTTGTCTATTAGGATCTAGATTTCAGGGTTTTGTCTAGGTAATTACTTACTAATTGTCAGTAAGTAATTAGCTAGACAAAACCCTGAAATGAATATCTGGGTATAACATAAATATTAGATCTGACCCGGCCGATGAATCCAAGACTTTTCAGCACAGCAGTTGCATAATATCAGTGCTCCACCGAGCAGTTAAGTGTTTTTATAAGTTTGATTTGTATGTGTTGGTGTGTGTATGGCATCATAGCTCTGAAATTGAAAAACACATTTATATACTATTTTGTTCTCTGCATTAAATTAACAATTTTTATAGTCAGTAGATTAATATTTAGGCAAAGGCTCTTTTTTGTATCACATATTATATTAACCTTGTACGAAACTGATAATGTTTTAATAAACAAATATCATAATTTCAGGTTAAAAGTAATAATCGACGCAATGAAACAAAGAAAAGAGATTGAAGAAAAGATTAAGATATGCGAAAAGAAAAAGCTCTGGCTAGAATATCAAGAGTTAAGAGAGAAAGTAGTAACCTACTCCAATGACAAGAAGGAGGCTGTCAAAATTGTGAACCGACACCAAAAAGAGTTGGAACCGTTGAAAAAGTTTATTGAATCGACTAAAGTTGACATTAGTAAGGTGGAGAAGAAGAAATTAGAATCGGTTGGTTTTGATTTAAAATACATTTTATCATACACTCCATTGCCCTTCCTTACTCTATTGATCCATTTCCAAAAAAAATCCTTGCAAATTTTATAATTCTGGTTATTATTTTGCTTGTTCATTTACCTATCTTGATTCTTCTAAAGACTTTCTACAGATATATATATATATATATATATATATATAATACTAGCGGATGTCACGCGGTTTCACCCGCTTAGTTCCCGTTCCCGTGGGAATACGGAAATAAAATATAGCCTATGTTCACCGCAAAGAGTGTAGCTTTCCAACAGCGAAAGAATTTTTCAAATCGGTCCAGTAGTTCCCGAGCCTATTCGTTACAAACAAACAAACAAAAAAACAAAAATCAAAAAACAAATCTTTCCTCTTTATAATATTAGTATAGATGATATGTAATTAGTAGGAAAATGGGACTTGGACTTGAATAACTTGCACGGGGCACATTATCCAATTGAGCACATTCTTTGTCTAAAGTACCTCATGGGATTTTATTTTGATATCTTATTGTCATACTGTATTTCTATTCCAGAACAAAAAGATCTACTCATTCAAAGACGCAGCCAAAGAATGTATGGCAACAAATCGCACTCAAGAGTTCAGATTGAAAGAGATTGAAGGCTCGCTTCAGGAGAAGATTGAGAGACATCGGAACAAGGAGAGAGAACTTCAGGAGGCTAGAGCCAAGCTGGATAAATTGACTATGGATAAAACTAAGTTGGTGGAGAAAGTTGGGGACGGTAAGTTTTTGTGAAGACAATAATTATAAGACAATTTCTTCTATAAACTCCGCAAGTTGGTATTGCGCTGGAACCTTGTCATAATGACAGCTAAGTGACGTCATCGTGACGTAGCGCGAGCGCGGGCTGGCCTCGCGAAGCTGCGTACGGTATTTTTTTAGTACTGACGGCTCGACGGACATACGTCACCAAGATGGCCGCCAAGCGCAATATCAACGTGCGGGCCTTATAAACCGTGTTTAAAAGGAGCGTGAGGAAGCACATCGTTTAACTTTTTGACTGCCTCATTAGTCTGGAGGGCGTAGAGTGCCATTGTTGATCACGTGGTCGTAGGCTCGTTTCCCACTAGGGCAGGGGTCGGCAACCTTTTGAGTAGGAAGAGCCAAAAATGTCAATTTTAAATTATAACATTTTTAAAGAGTCACAAAATCTTTCTTGACCCCCCCCCCCCCCCCCCGTAAGAAGTGGGATAGACTAGACTGCGGGGAAAGTCTGCTATAGAGACAAACCAAGTCTGTCGGAAGCTCTGAGAACATTCTTCGAAGGGCGTCTCCAGGACTTACGGCCATAGGCAGATTGTAAGTCACAGGGTGGTTTTGGAGAATTTACACCATTAAAAAAATCTGAGTGATTATGTGGGATTCTCCCACTAAAACCCTGGGATGTTCCTTCTTAGCGTACAAAAACTACCTGCAAAAGTCTTGACTCTGGGGGTCTAAATATTACCCACCGAAACTTCACTGCCGCGACGCCTGAACACGAGGGGTGCGTCTTAGTCAGTTTCAAGGCTATCATAATCCACGGCTTCCATCGTCGGCCACGCGTGCGAGGTTGGCATACTGAAAGTGTTAGGCCACCCCGCTCTGGCACCCGCAGCGCTTTTCTCATTGCCGTAGACGTCAAAACAAAAGCCGAACCAATTTTCTTCGCTGTCTAACATAGCGTAAACCATAATAGACAGCGACGCGACCGGGCCAATTTAGGACTCTTAGAGCGGTACGCTCGCCACTCCACTCCGTACAAAAAGCGAGGGTGTGGATTTCTGCCAGAACTGCTGCCTCTAAGATTCCGCGACGGACTGTCAGAATTAGACATGCAGTCTCTTATGATATTATATTCTCTGGGCTATGGCCCGCTGCGGACATCGCAGCAGAATCCTATTAGAAAGAAAATGGTGCTCCATATAACGCTTTCAAGCGCAGTACACCACCATTAGGCGAGTTTGCTTGTTTAACTACTAGTAAGACTTTTGTGGTATTTTGGAAAATGAAAGGGTGATAATGTTCTTGAAAATGAATAATATGATAATTACGTATGCAACTAAAGAGCCGCAGGTCTACACCCAAAGAGCCGCATGCGGCTCGCGAGCCGCGCCTTGCCGACCCCTGCACTAGGGGACCAAAAATTGTGTGATCCATAGAGTCTTGGTGTTAAAAATAACCATGAAAATTAAAGTGGAACTCGATTCATAATAATATATAAATAAATAAATATTATTGGACACTTCACACAATGCTATCTGATCCCAAAGTAAGCTAGGAATAACCTGCTTGTGTTATGGGTATCAGACCACGGATATTATATACTTTTAAATACATACACATTATACATAGAAACATCCAGACTCGCTGAGACAAACATCTGTGGGTCACACAAATATTTGTCTAGGGTGGGAATCGAACCCACGACCTCCAGCGCCGCAGGCGGTATCAAGCTAGGAATAACCTGCTTGTGTTATGGGTATCAGACCACGGATATTATATACTTTTAAATACATACACATTATACATAGAAACATCCAGACTCGTTGAGACAAACATCTATGGGTCACACAAATATTTGTCTAGGGTGGGAATCGAACCCACGACCTCCAGCGCCGCAGGCGGTATCACTACCGACTGCGCCACAGAGGCAGTCAAAGAAATAATTTGTATTCAATTCTGTCACCTACACTAAAAAACACGCTGCTTCTACAGAGCTTGAATGTGAGTGTGACCTACTAAGGTAAAGCAAATGTTCTGTCAAATTACCCTCCAAGTATAATTACAGCTGTGGCGGGAGTGGCAGGGGTGGGGGAGCTTGGTCAGTGGGGGGCAGGGAGATGTCTATCTGTATGTAATACTGTTATATTATCTTTGGTACAAAGCAGATGACAGACTGCTTTGTGATTGAGTCTGTGGCGCACAAAGAGACCGCTTGGCGCGCATCGCAGATTTCTCCCAAACTATCCGTGCCGCGGCCTTATTGATATTATTTACTAAGCTGCTATTTTGAGGGCCATTGCACAAAGTAGATAGTACAGATGGAAACCAACATACTAAATTCTCAGGCTACGCACACATAGACACCACTCACAGAGTTCACAGACACATGGTCAATGCGAGTGTGCGTAGCAGAGGGTAGGTGTGAAAAAAAGTACATACACGAGTTTGAGTTCTGTACCTTATTATTTTGTGGCCATTGTGAATAATTTTGTGGGCCGCTGTAAATGGATATAGATGTCTTCATAACTCCCGCTAGATGTCGCCCTTTTCATCAGACGGGCGGCGTCATCATGGCCACCTGAATACTAATACAATGAAAAATGTACTATACTATACTATCTTCACGGCAAATCTTTTGCGGGGTAGGCAGAAAGAATAATATGTTTTTGATTTTTGCAGAAACAAGAGTAAAGATGGAATTGGCGGAACTACACAAGCCTATATCGAAAACTAACGCGGCCATTGAGAATTTCAAGAAACAGAAGTTAGAAGTGCAACATGAGTTGGATATCAATATTGTACCGCACATTAGATTGTGTCAGAACAGGTATGTTCTGACTTTTATAAATGGCGATCTTACTAATATATTTTAATAAATGTTGTTGGACATTCTCACACAAAATCATCTAGCTTAAACTAAGCTATAAGCTTGTGCTATGGGATCTACATCTGATATACTTAAAAACACCTAAACGCAAAAACAAACATTCACGCAAATAATTGGACCGACCTTGGAATAGCACCCAGAACAGACAGTTACACTGCCAAATTCACCACCGCGGCAGTCTGTGTGTTAGTGCAATGGCACCTTGCTAATATTATAAAGACTAATTAAAGTTTGTGAGTATGGATGTATAAATTTGGGGATGAGCAGCTGAAGGGTTCTCGCTGAAATTCGTACGGTAACAGATGCTTTCGGGCATAAGTAGCCTATTTTTTAATCCCGAAACAAGTTTCCATAGGATGTGGAAACGATAACCTTTATTCGTTTGCAACTGTAAGGTTTCCTTGTTTTTGCCTAGATTTTTGCAATGGCAATGAAGGTAGATTGAATAATGAACGGGTGGGGAATATTTATAAAAGCGCCATTTTGTGGGGCTCAGTCGTAAACTACACGTCGCTAGATAGAAACGTAAAAGTATAAATTGGGCAATGTGGAATATTGTTAGCGGTGGAAAGAGAGCGTTTATGCGCATTGTACGGTGGCCACCTCAAGCCTACAGATTGGGTCGCAAGTCCCTGACACTGTTGCAATGTTCTTCCTTGTGCCATGCGGTGTATAAGGTTTCCTAGTTATAATTATGTTATCTATACTAATATTATAAAGAAGTAACGTTTGTGTGTTTGTTAAATTGTAAGGGGTAATCTCGGGATCTACTGAACCGATTTTAAAAATTCTTTTACCAATAGAAAGCTACGTTATTGTGGAGTGTCATAGGGTATCTAGCATCACGCTACAACGAATAGGAGCGGAGCAGTAGTAAATGTTTCAAAAACGGGGGAAAAGTTATTCCTTTTGAGAGGTTCGTTGCGTGTGCTGCGTAAATATTTATAGTTATGTTAAAAATATGTACCTACTACAAAATTGTATCTCTTAAAAAAGTTCTAAAAAAATTGCGCGATAGCATCAATTTTTTTCTACAATAATGCCACGGGATACCTCTTTTATAAAATTGTTCTTAAAAATAATGCGACGGGAATACCTACACTCGACGAGAAACCTTTCTCTCTCTCTCTCTCTCTCTCTCTCTCTCTCTCTCTCTCTCTCTCTCTCTCTCTCTCTCTCTCTCTCTCTCACGTATTGAATATTAACGACGAGACGCTACGGGAGTAAACGCAACGGGACGGGAGTAAATGCGATGGGTACGGGTAATACTCTCTCTTATGTGGCGCAAACGAAGTTGCGCGGGTCAGCTAGTATGAAAATAAAGGAGTGATTAAATCTCTGTGTTTACTTCTGAGGTTTTACACAACATCAGCAGTCTTTTTTTTAACGTGAGGGAAAATCCATCATGGATGCTATGCCGGACCCCTACCGGCTAAAAAACCTCACGTAACGCCCAACAGCCTACGGTTGGGAGCCCCGGGTAAGCCCTCGGAAGAATGTCCCAGGACTACATCAGAGGTCTGACACTCGCGTTGCCGACCCTATTACCTTGCTGAACTAGATGAACTAGAATTTGACTTGAAAAGCGTAACATGACTTTTTGGCGATAAATTATACCTCACACTGCATTTTGAGATCCGGTTCGAAGGACCATTAATGGTCCTTCGAACCGGAAAGGAGTTTGGTTCGTCATTCCTCCCATACAATTAGTTGGGGTTATCCTTAACGGTTGTAAGTTAGGATTGACGAATCGAGGGTGTGAGGCGGGTTCCTCTTCCCCCCTCCCCTCCTTTTATTATCATTTTAGGATGGATTTCCGCCATGTAACGCCTGATTCCATTAGTTACTATTAATGGTATTTACAACTTATTTATAAACTAGTTGGGACTTCACTCGAAATACTACTACTTACTTGCACCGACGTTTTGACTTCGATAGCCGCGACCACGGACGCTGCAACGCGTTCGAATCGTCGGTGCTAGTAAGTAGTAGTATTTTGCGTAAAGTCCCGACTATATGTCCAATTATGAGTATTCACAATTAATCCAACAATCTTTTGTTCACAGAATACGTGATTTAGAAGACGTGAACATCAAGCGCTTGAACACTTTGCGCACATACAGCGAGGATTGCTACAACGCAGTGCTTTGGTTAAGACAGAATAAACATTTGTTTCAACATGACGTGTATGAGCCTATGATGTTAGAGGTGAGTAGAACATTTGGCCCGTTGTAAACAAGAAAGCCGTGAGATCGTTCTCACCAGACTCCCCCTCTCTAAAAAGTTTATTGTGAAAGTGAAAGTTCAATCCGATTGACGTTGTCATTTTTGTTTTATTTCAAACTTCGAACAGATGATCCACGTGACCTAGTGACGTAGTTTAATGCAACAGAGTCACAGAACTACAGACAAAGTCTCGCCATATAAGCCCCAATGCTCTCTATTTTATAGAGAGGGGCTAAAATAATTTCACAAATATTTTGCCAGATCAATCATATTTTTGCAAGAAATCCTTATTTGTAAAGGGTGCAGAAAATAAAATTTGAGAGAAAAAAAGCTCATGCATGACATTATATTGTTCCTTTGTCGGTTGTAGTCTAACAGTCTTTAAATTCTTTTTATTAACAAAATACAAAAGAAACAATAAATACTTCGCCGTGTTCACAATTTTGCAAATTATCTGGAAACCCTTTCCTGTTTGGGAGTCGACTTCCACAAAATATCGAAAGCGTATCCCCAGTTATTATCTGCGGAACCAAACCATCGCTCCCAGGCCCAAATCTTGTCTAATACTAGCGGACGCCACGCGGTTTCACCCGCGTAGTTCCCGTTCACGTGGGAATACGGGAATAAAATATAGCCTACTAGTGGACGTCACGCGGTTTCACCCGCGTAGTTCCCGTTCCCGTGGTACTACAATATTTTTTCTTTCATAAGAACCTTCTCCTGACAATACCTTACACATCAAAAAAAGAATTAGTGAAATCGGTCCACCCGTTCTGAAGTTATGCACTTACCAACACATTTTGCGATTCATTTTTATATTATAGATGTTCACTGCAAAGAGTGTAGCTTCCCAACAACGAAATCATTTTTCAAATCGATCCAATTGTTCCGGAGCCTATTCGATGCAAACAAAAAAACAAACAATCAAATCTTTCCGTTTTTTATAATATTAGTACCTATAGATTCGAAAAAAAACATAATTCATTTACAAACCTTCCAGATCAACTTCACCGACCCAAAATTCGCTCGCTACTTAGAATCTACAATCGCTGCCAGAGACCTGGTAGCTTTCACCTTCGAGTCCAGCCAGGATATGAACCTGTTCCTCAAGAAAGTGAGGCAGGAAGCCGGTTTGAAGAGAGTGAATGCATTGTGCAGTTCTGGGGGACATATACCCTCCAATGATACCAAGATACAGGCTTTAAGGTAAGTTCTATGTAGAGTCCAGGTCAAGTTTAGGCTTTCACCTTAAGAGTCCAGCCAGGATATGAACCTGTTCCTCAAGAAAGTGAGGCAGGAAGCCGGTCTGAAGAGAGTGAATGCATTGTGCAGATCTGGGGGAACTATACCCTCTAATGACACCAAGATACATGCTTTGAGGTAAGTTTTATGTAGAGTCCAGGTCAAGTTCAGGCTTTCACCTTAAGAGTCCAGTCAGGATATGAACTTGCTCCTTTAGAAAGTGAGGCAGGAAGCCGGTCTGAAGAGATTGAATGCACTGTGCAGTTCTGGAGGACCTATACCCTCCAATGATGCCAAGATACAGGCTTTGAGGTAAGTTCTATGTAGTCTAAGTATTTGTTTTTAGAAGGAGGAAATACGGAACTTCTGTTATAGCAATTAAAAAAAAGGAGCTAGCTTTGTAGTAATCGCAGTATGACGATATTGACGATCTGTAAACGAAAATTTAATTACGTTTATAAACGGACTTGCGGACCTTAGACGGTTTCACTCGCGTGGTTCTCGTTCCCATGGGAATGCGGGAATAAAATATAGCCATGTCACCCGGGGAAAGTGTAGCTTCCTAACATAGAAAGAATTTTTCAAATCGATGCAGTAGTTTCGGAGCTTATTCATTGCAAACAAACAAAATCGTTTTCTTTTTATAATATTAGATAGCCCGTGGACGTTTAATAATAAAAAAATCCCTCTCGTCCCCTCTTCTCTCTTTTCCCTATTTCATTAACTTTCCCAGCCGCCTTTAATCTGTAGCATATCCGTATACGAAATCAATAGCCATCAAAAAGTGAATTAGGTCGCCACCCGTCAGTTTCTCTAATTGGTCATTTTCCCTAAATCGTCAGTTTCCTTATTCGTCAGTTTTTTAGATTTCGATAAGTGGTCAGTTTCGCTATCTCGTCAGTCTGCCTAATTCGTCAGTTTCCCTAACTAGTCAGTTTACATGATTCGTCAGTGGGGTACATTCGGAACGAAAAAAAATAACAATTTTTTTTTATTTAATAAGCTACTTTACACGTTTCATATATTTTACCGTATTGATTAGGCTTATTAATAAGCTTTTATTAGGTCGTCGTGTATGTAACTAACAATGTAATGGAATCTAAGGAAACTAATTTAACCATCTTCCAAGGATCGTAGCGTCATGACAATTGGCAGCTGTATGTAGTTCTGATGACAATACAATAATATGGTACTGTCAAACTGATATGATGATGGAGCCGGAAGATAGGCACAGAAAACCAGTGGAATCTAAGGTAGCTAATTTAACCAGCTTTCAAGGTTCGTAGGGTCATGAAAATTGGCAGCTGTATGTAGTTCTGATGACAATACAATAATATGGTACTGTCAAACTGATATGATGATGGAGCCGGAAGATAGGCACTGAAACTTCGATGAAAAAAATTGGAATCTAAGGTAGCTAATTTAACCAGCTTCCAAGGATCGTAGCGTCATGAAAATTTTACAGATGTATGTAATTCTGATGACAATACAATAATATGGTACTGTCGAACTGATATGATGATGGAGCCGGAGGACAGGCATAGAAAACAAGTGTAATCTAAGGTAGCTAATTTCACCAGCTTCCAAGGATCGTAGAGTCATGAGAATTGGCAGCTGTATGTAGTTCTGATGACAATACAATAATATGGTACTGTCGAACTGATCTGATGATGGAGTCGGAAGATATGCACTGGAACTTCGTGATGGAATATCGTATTATATCTGTTTTTAGATTCGTCAGAAAATTCTTGTAATGAACTTTGACCAGGCTTAGGTTTCAAGGTTATAAAAAACCTTTTTTTAATTGACTTGTAAAATTATGCAATGGAATCTCAGGTAACTAATTTAAGCATCTTCCAAGGAGCGTAGCGTCATGAAAATTTGCAGAGTTTTGTAGTTCTGAAACAATACAATAATATGGTGCTATCAATCTGATCTGATGATGGAGTCGTAAGATATGAGCTGTAACTTCATGATTGAACATCGTATCATAGCTGTGTTTGGATTTGTTACAAAAGTCGTGTAATGAACTTAGACCACGATTAGGGTTTAAGGTTATAATTATGAAATATTGTTACATTAGTCGAACTCAGACAAAACACCATGTAATACAGAAATCCCTACTAATATTATAAACGCGAAAGTAACTCTGTCGGTCTGTTACGTTTTCACGCATAAACCACTGAACCGATTTTGATGAAATTTGTTATTATACATATAATAGTTTGAGTTTAAGGGAAGGACATAGGCTACTTCTTGACTGACTGCGCGAAAGGAGGGTAATGATTTTATGCGATAACGACTTCTACGCGGATTAAGCCGCAGGGAACAGCTAATAAAGGTATAAATGTTGTGACTAAAAAGTATAAAATAAATAAATGGTTTAAAAAACCTTAGAAAAATACGCTTTTATAATGCACGAAAAAACCAAAAATAAATAATGGATCGTTCAAGTTGCCTCTATTTCTAGGCTGAAGTGTAAACTATGTGCTTTTGTTATAATATTTGATTGTAAAAGCGTGGGGCGCTAGAACAAGAAAGACTTTTTTGTAAGCAAATTCCTATTAATACTAATCCTTATATAATAAAAATCCTGGCGAAAGCTGCATGAGGTCGCACAAGAGCATAACGTTTATGCTGCCAAAGGGAACGCCTCTTCTTTCAGGCAATTTAGTAGATACATGAGGGGAATACGCTAACAGTGGCAAAATGTAGAGTTCTTGTTCGAGAACAAGATATCTTTGGTTACCGTTAAAATCCCGCTTGGGGATATATGCATTTGTATTCTTATTACATGATTACTACATATTGTACTAAATATCTCGGAATGCCGAAACTTTAAGGACCTACCTATGAATTATCTAATAGAGATCCGTAACGGTAATATGTTTGCTCCTATTACGCGGGCGTCACGAAAAACTGGCAAAATTGGGTGTTGAAAACGCGTAGGCGTGATTAACTGCTTTACTTTACAAGTAAGTATGTTATGCATTTCAATTAAAGCCTATCATTGTTAATACATTTCCGAAATATAAAATGATATTAATAATAGTAAAAGTCACAATAGACATATAAAAGTGTGACAGAGTAAATTAATAGTTTAAAAACACGAGAAAAACACGCTTTTATAAATGTGACCTTATCCTTAATCTGACAAGACATCATGCAGCTTCCGCCAGGAAAGTCTTTCCTGTTCCAGCGCCCACGCTTTTGCAATCAAATATTATAACAAAAAGCACATAGTTTACACTTCAGCCCAGAAATAGGGGCAACTTGAACGATCCATTATTTATTTTTGGTTTTTTCGTGCATTATAAAAGCGTTTTTTTCTAGGGTTTTTTAAACCATTTATTTATTTTTGAAAGACAAGTCAGGCAATTGACAGCCTCAAATATATCGTCTACCAAGAAAAAAAATCAGTCATGTAGAAAAAGTATTCTAACGAGGTCGTAGATATCCATATTGTTGGCACCTTCCTCGTAAATCAGAATAAAATAGAACAGAATATTATATAAAATAAATCCTTACTTATGTAAATTGATTACACAATAAACATTTATTAATGACTGTACATTTACTGACTAATATGAGAAAAGTGACGAATCAGGTAAACTGACTAGTTAGGGAAACTGACGAATTAGGGAGACTGACGAGATAGCGAAACTGACTACTTTACGAAATCTAAAAAACTGACGAATAAGGAAACTGTCGATTTAGGGAAAATGACCAATTAGAGAAACTGACGGGTGGCGACCTAATTCCAAAAAGTACCCTAATATAATAACTTCTATCGAACGATATCCTTTTCCAGATACCTAGGTTTCTACACATACCTAGTGGACACTATAACCGCCCCGGACGCGATAGTGCGCTACCTGTGCAAGAACTACAACATACACAAGATACCTATAGGCGACAACCACACGTACAACAATAGCGGGAAAGTGCCCGCTAATATTAATTATTTCTTTACTGGTAAGTACATCTGTACGTATATGAAATTGTAATGTCTGTATAAGAATTTTTAACATTAGTATGCAATAAAGTTTATTCTATTCTACATTCTACAATATACATTTTAATATAAGTATATGATTCTTCTGTAACTCCTAAACGGTTGGACCTGTTAGGATGAGTATATTTCAATGGGTTGTATAATTAGGGTATAGTTTGCCAAAAAAGAATAGAAAATAATAGAGGCGTGGCAATCCGTTAGAAAGAAACACAAATCAAATTGTAATACAAACTGACAGCAGTCAAAGACTTCTATATAAACTGAGGTAGACGCGCTGTAATCTAACGAACGACATTTCAAAAGCAATCCTCAAACTCACACATTCTAAGACTACACTCACTAATAAACAATATTTAATGTAATTGTCACCACAATACCAATATACGAATAGAACAAGAGTAAACGAGAAAGCGTATGGACTCCGATTGCAAGCCGAGTACTCGCGAAGTTTTGACTCGCTACAGTGCGCGCAACGCTGCCAATTGATAGGTTTCAAAAATCGGTGCGTAGGGCATGTCTTGTCGTGTTTGTATGGAAGTCTTTGACAGCAGTGTGTTTTGACAGTTTAGTCAGCATGCTACTAATATTATAAATTACACCGGCGTAGCTCCCGTTCCCGTGGGAACACGGGAATAAAATCTAGCCTATGTTACTCGGGGCTAGTGTAGCTTCCCAATAGTAAAAGAATTTTTCAAATCGGTCCAGTAGTTTCGGAGCCTATACGATACAAGCAAAGAAACAAACAAACAATCAAATCTTTCCTCTTTAGTATAGATGTGTAAGCTTGTGAAGATTTTTTATAATCTGAGGTGGTTTACTATAAAGTGCTATATCTTTTCCAGAGAACCACAGATTCACAGTGCGAGTGTCTGCCTACAGCGGCCAAAAGTCTAGCTCCACCATAGAGATTAGAGACGCTAAGCTATTGGCCAATACCGTAGACGCTGAACAAGTTGATAAACTTCAGACTGAGTGAGTAATTCCTTTTATTTAAAAGTAAATGCACTGTTCAAACCGTTCATTAAATGCAATAAAATTTCTTTTTTTTTTGAGAGAGAAGAACTTTCTTGGAAATGTTTACAAACATTATTTGATGCCAACAAATGGCCTCACGGCCTAGCCCTAAATGATCATGACAGAATTGATCATTCCCAAAATCTGCGGTTAACTTAATTCCTAGAGATCTCATTTTGAAGTTCACATAGCCTAAAGAATTGCCCCGCTCAAATGGTAGAATATATTTACTAGTAGAACTCAATCAGGTAGAAAGGCTCTCGAATGACAACCGCACACCGAAAACGCAGCGTGGATAGATATGCCTCGCAAGGTAGACTGAAGACCTTAAAAAGGTCGTGAGAGCCTATAGGGTACGGGTAATGCAAAGCTGAACATTCTGGGACAATTCTTGGACTTAGCGAACTTAGCAATTGGTCTCAACCGGCTAAGATAATAATAATTGATAAAACCATAATATATTTCAGAAAAGTAAAATTCGAGAAGGCAGCCCAAAATCAGAAAAGTAAAATATCGGAGATAGATGGCAAACTGTCCACTTTGGAGAGTAATCTCAACGAGTTGAATATGAGGAGGAAAGTCATCAATGAAGGAGTTGAAAAGGTAGGAATTGTACAAAATTGTGCTGTTACTGAACTAACTGAATGAATTTGTGAATGGAATGAGTGAATGAATAGAACATGGGAGTGAATGAGAGAATCTAGCGAATTAACGAATGAACTTAGTTAGTCCGCCAAGTTGACAATTCTTCTCAAGCGGGCCGCGTTTCGAACTGGTGGTGCTACCTTTGATTTGTATTTATGACGTTTCTTAAGTGCCTTTAATTAGGTTTACTTAAACATATGAACACGTCTTGTATCCCAGAAGGGGTAGGCAGAGGCATATTTTATGCCCACATTTTTTCACCTATAAGATTCTTGTCCCAGGTAATAGGCGGGGAGCCGTATTGCCGTGTTGATATGGACAGGCGCAGGTTGTGACTGCCCGCTGTTGAACTTTTTTAAGCCACCCATTAAGACCTTCAAATTGGCTTAACCACTGCCATTTTACTGGCAACCTGGACCAACGGCTTAACGTGCTTTCCGAAGCACGGAAACGCTCGTAAATAAAGTAATAACGTGATGATCACCCATCCTCAACCGGCCACAGTCACTGTTGCTTACTACAGTGATCGTTTACAGAACACAGAGTTCGCGGGGCCACGAGCGCTTCATTTTCGCTTCAATTAGGATTATGCGAAATAAATGTGTTTTTGAATTGAGTTTGAGTGAGTGAATGAAATAATTAGAATGTGTGGGAGCACTACCGTATGCTCATAAGAACTTTTTTAGTTGTTATAAACTGTCAAGTTGAACATGAGGAGGAAAATCATCAATGGAGGCGTTGAAAAGGTAATGACGACATACAAAATTGTACTGTAATCGAATTGACAGAAAGAACGAAAGAATGAATGAGTGAGTGAATGGAACGTGAGACCGAATGAAATGGGTAAGAGAATGAAACAAAATGGGATTTGTGCGAGCTATTTGCGCTGAGGTCTCGGATTCGATTCCCGGGTCGGTCCAAATATTTGTGTATTCCACAAATGTTTGTTTCGGAGTTTGTGTGTTCTCTGTGTAAAATATGTATGTAGGTATTTAAAAATATATACGTATGTTTATCAGTCGTCTAGATCCCATAGCACAAGCTTATAGCTTGTTGGGCTAGATGATGTTGTGTGAGAATGTCCAACAATATTAATTAACTAGCTGACCCGCGCAACTTCGTTTGCGTCACATGAGAGTGACAAAGAGAGTGGTATAGTATTAACATTTTAATAAGTAGGGTTACATAATCCCGTCGCATTTACTCTCGTCGCGTGTCTTAGGTAGGCATATTTATTAGAGAGTTGTGGTAGGTTTTAATATTGTGTGTGTATAAAGTGATATAATTTTTCCCGTCGCGTCGCTTATATTCATTTAGAGTTGACCCGCACAACTTTGTTGAAGTGATATAGTGTTTCCCCGTCACATTTATTTTTGTCCGTTTTTTGTTACGGAACTCATCGTGTGCGAGTCCGACTCGCACTTGGCCGGTATTATCTTTCAGTTGACTGGCTACTGCTGCAGAAAACGTTTACTCCCGACGCGTAGTCGAGTTGCGTCGCTCATATTTTAAAAATTATTGTGAAGGGTATTGTAAGTGAACCTTAAAAGATGGGCATATGCTGTTCAGGACTTTTTTTTGTAACTTTTTAAGAGGAAACATTTTGTAGTACACAATTTTTACGTAACTTTAACCATTTACGCAACGTATGCAATGAAAGCTCACAAAAGAAATAAATTTTCCCCGTTCTTAAAACATTATTCATGGCTGCTCCGCTCCTATTTGTCTTAGCGTGATGTTATATGCCCATTAGTCATCCTCAATAAATGAACGAAAAAACTGTGAAATTATTTTTGTAATGCAACCAGTAGTTTCTGAGATCCTAGCACAAACAAACTCTTCAGTTTGATAATATTGTTAGATAACCTTAAAAGAAAGACAAATGTGTTTATTGTGAGCGAACCTTAAAAGATAGACATATGCTGTCGCGGACTTTTTTATAGAACTTTTTAAGAGGTACAATTTTGTAATACACAATTTTTACGTAACTTTAACCATTTAGGCAGCGTACGCCTCGGAAGCTCTCAGACGGTAAAAATAATTCCCCGTTTTCGAAACATTCTACATTGCTGCTCCGCTCCTATTCATCTTAGCGTGATGTTATATAGCCTATAGCCATCCTCAATAAATGGACTATCAAACTGTAAAAGAAGTTTTGAAATCGAACCAGTAGTTCCTGAGATCCTAGCGTTCAAACAAACAAACAAACAAACAAACAAACAAACAAACAAACAAACTCTTCAGCTTTATAATATTAGTATGGATTTTACGTAACTTTAACCATTTACGCAACGTATGCAATGAAAGCTCACAAAAGAAATAAATTTTCCCCGTTCTTAAAACATTATTCATGGCTGCTCCGCTCCTATTTGTCTTAGCGTGATGTTATATGCCCATTAGTCATCCTCAATAAATGAACGAAAAAACTGTGAAATTATTTTTGTAATGCAACCAGTAGTTTCTGAGATCCTAGCACAAACAAACTCTTCAGTTTGATAATATTGTTAGATAACCTTAAAAGAAAGACAAATGTGTTTATTGTGAGCGAACCTTAAAAGATAGACATATGCTGTCGCGGACTTTTTTATAGAACTTTTTAAGAGGTACAATTTTGTAATACACAATTTTTACGTAACTTTAACCATTTAGGCAGCGTACGCCTCGGAAGCTCTCAGACGGTAAAAATAATTCCCCGTTTTCGAAACATTCTACATTGCTGCTCCGCTCCTATTCATCTTAGCGTGATGTTATATAGCCTATAGCCATCCTCAATAAATGGACTATCAAACTGTAAAAGAAGTTTTGAAATCGAACCAGTAGTTCCTGAGATCCTAGCGTTCAAACAAACAAACAAACAAACAAACAAACAAACAAACAAACAAACTCTTCAGCTTTATAATATTAGTATGGACTAGCTGATGCCCGCAGCTTCGCCCGCGTAAAATTTGTTCCCGCGGGAACTTATTCCCGGGATAAAAAGTAGCCTATGTGTTATTGCAGACTATAATGTATCTAGGTACCAAATTTTAGCCCCATCCGTTCAGCCGTTCGAGCGTGAAAGAGTAACAAACATCCACATTCACAAACTTTCGCATTTATAATATTAGTAAGATGTGTTTGTTATATTATTATTTGTTGTAGCGTTGGTATGTTGTAAGTGTTGTAAATATAAGTATTTATTTGAATTCGAAGTGTTATATTTTAATCTAAATTTCTAAACATTTCAGGTGCGAACGATATCAGCCCAGATACGAATCCAGGCCAAAAAGGTCCACGACATTGAAACAGAACCCAGTTTTGACCTGCAGCAGGCCAGAGATATGGCCAGGAGGAAACAGAAGGAATGCGTCGCTAAGCAATGCAAGTTACACGCCGAGTTGAAGGGGATTATTACTAGCTTGCACACGGAAATACTTAGTGGGGATGTTTTGAAGGTGCGTGGATTATTTTCTTGTGTTTTATGAAGCTAGGCTTCGTTTAGCTTCGGAAGGCACGTTAAGTCGTTGGTCCCGGTTGCCAGTAAAATGGCAGTCGTTAAGCCAAGTTGAATGCCTTTTTTGGTGGCTTGAAAAATTTCAACAGCAGACAGAGTCACAACCTGCGCCTATCCATCTCAACACGGCAATACGCCTCACCACCTATTACGTGGGACCAATTCTAAAAAAGTGAACTGTGGGCATATAATATGCCTCTGCCTACATCTTCGGGGATAAAGGCGTGACCATTTCATGTATGTATGTTTATGAAGCTGACTGTATTAAAACAATGTAGGGTCACGCTTGTATACTCGAACAGACCTCAACTAAACTTGGATCAGTTTGAAGACTATCATGTAGCACATCCATCATTTTTGTTTCTTGGGAAGTTTCTTGGGATCTTACCTGGGATTTGAACTCGAGCATGGCAGTCGCTACACTACCAACGCACTGCGCCACCGAGGCAGATTTTAGTGTTCAAAGGAAACAGACTAACCATTAACAGCTCAAAATGTTGAACGAATTTGTCGTATAAGCTTGCAATGGGGTGTTACTGACTGCTTTTGGGACCCAAGTGTAATAATAATAATAATATTCTTTATTGAACGTAAAATAAATGTGCACAAATTCACTTGTACCCCGTAACCACGCATAACACCAAAATTAATAGTTATGAGTGCCCCGACGCGGGCCACAGGAGGACCAAGAACCATGCTAAGATTTAACTTGTGTGTCGGCACCAGGCACCTCCACGGCACGGTCTCATATGCAGTGGCACAGTACGAGTACAAGTAAAAAAAACTCTAATGATTCCCGGTATAGGCATGCCTGTTTACAGGGAATCAAAACTAAACCTAAACTTAAGATTAAACCTATGAATTCAAACCTTATTATACAAAACTAATTGAGAGTGGCCCTCAAGTTAGTGGGACTTTTCTATATAGTGCAAGTCTATTGCTTCTATTTGCACCCAAGTGTACTATATGAATTGTATTAGAATAGCAAACGTAGCTCAATTGCTTCGAAAACTGTCGAATTCTTCCGTAGCCGACGGCTTTATATTGAGTTACAATTACGATTCTTTCCTGACACGATTAAAATTATAGACTTAAGTTGTTGGTTTGAAGTCACCCTCACCTGCAAACTCTAAAAAGCAACAGGTTTCGGTAGAATTTTGACAATGTAGCCAGCATGCAAAATATTTATTCAGTTTCTAGACTTTTTTTGCCAAACTGTCTGATAAAGTGCGATGCTGTACGGTCAGATGTAGCTCGCCTTTGTCAAAAAAGACGCCTGGTTCGGGCGAAAGTTGAATCAGTGGCCCGACCAGCCCCCTTAGACAAACGAAAGGATAGAAGTCTTGTTATTACATTTATTGTTAAAAATTACAGAGAAACATAATTATTTTATATCTATATTTACATTATTACTATCTAAGCTAAATAAGGCCCCCGTGGCATTGTGCCCAAAAGACTAGCAGCATTCCCCCTTTGAATAGCAATACCTATTCGTTGAGCGAGAAAACTGCCAGCCCTTGGGTCACCAGTAGACTCCACAAGGCGCTTTTTTAAATTCTTGAAAAATTTTTAAGCATTGGGACCCCATGGACCTAACACCCAAGCTCGTGATCCCGCCTGGATATTGGGTGTGATTGGTCGATATATTCTATCCTTTCGTTTGCAATTTACGCTTGTGCCACTTGTCTAAGGGGGCAGCGGAGCAACGATTCTTACTCTTTTTCATTAATATGTGTCAAAGAACACTGTCAACAACGTCACATGAAGGGGTCGCTAAGCTTCTGTTGGGAGTCCTGGGACATCCTTCCGAGGGCTTCCCCGGGGCTCCCAACCATAGGCTGTTGGGTGTTACGTGAGGTTTTTAGTCGGTAGGAGTCCGGTATAACATCCATGAGGATTTTCCCTCACGTTAAACAAAAAAAAAGGGGTCACTAAGTGACGTAATACAATTTGATTGTGTGACCCATAAATGTTTGTCTCAAGAGTCTGAGTGTTTCTATGTATAATATGTATGTATTTAAAAAGTATATAAGTATTAATATCCGTGGTCTGATACCCATAACACAAGCAGGTTATTCCTAGCTTACTTTGGGGTCAGATAGCGTGGTTGTGATAAAAAAATTGGTGATTTTTACTGACATTTATTGGCAACTGGATACTGTCTGGTGATTATTTCTATTGTCTTTCTATTGGGTTGCCATATGAACTGCACATTATTTTCTACAGTTTTTTCCAAGCTATACATATTTCTGTCATTTTCTGTTACTTAGGACCGTCATTTCCTAGAGCGAGAAAGAGAGTGGAACCGTATCCAGCTTCTGTGGTTAATAAACCATATATGAGTTCAATCAATCAAATCAGCCTATATCAGTCCAATACTGGACGTAGGCCTCCCCAGTTACGCCACAACTACATTTTTTTCATATTCTTTTTTAGCTAAAATTGGACTTGAGTCGAAACTCTATAGTGGATCAAGAAACACAACTCCGGGAGCTGACCAGTGAATTGAGAAAAGTTGAGGTAAGTTTTTATTACTTCTCTATGGCACATTTAAAATATTTCTATTAATGACCATATTGGCCATACAGCAGTTTCCTGCGACTTTATTAATCTAAGAATTCTACACTAATATTATAAAAGATTACGAGTTTTGATGTTAGGAGTAATCAGGAATTGCTGACCTGATGTGAAAAAAGCTTTTTGTACTAGATGATTCATTAATTAGGAAATTTGTAGCCTATATTATAGGCTACAACTTTCTCTTAATATTATAGGCTATATTATTATATGATCTGACTATATATTATATCGTCAGATCACTACCCAAGGGAGCTGAGCAGTAATCATAAATGCCAAAAAATAGGATCAACTGCCATATATATTATTTGAAAACTAACTAAGTATAGAAAATACGGGCTTGAGGTGATGCAAAAGAAGTTCGAAGTACAAATGTCACACAAAAAGCAGTATTCTGTTCTTTTCAGCTTTATTTTCTGTTTTGCCCTTAGTTAGCCAATTAATCTATACCAACTTATTCTCCAGGGAACGCTACACAACATAGAAACGTTACTAGCTCGTGCCAAGTCGACTGCCAAAGAGAAATTACTTGAAGCAAAAAGGAATTCAGACAACAAACTACCTCACGAACCCGGCTTCCCTTACACCGAGGCGTTTGACCGACTGCCGTCTGACATAACCAGCTTGCAGGAACACTGCTACGAGCTGCAGACCAGTATAGATTGTATGGACCACGGGGATGAACACGTAAGTCTTTAGACTTAGACTATAAACTACTTTGCTGTCTATCACCAGGCTGATAGCTAGATAGTTGAACATTTCACAGATGATGTATTTCTGTTGCGGCTATAACAAAAAATACCGGCCAAGTGCGAGTTGAACTCACCCATGAAGGGTTTCGTAGCAGCAAGTAACATAATATAAAAGTTCTTATAGTTCGTTGTAACTTTGATTGATGTTTTAACACGTTCGCAGTGGTAGTGATTTTTCTAACCGAAAATTGCGGTTTATGACGTATTAAAAAAAAACTACTAGCTGTATCTCGTTCAAACCAATTGCCGTTGGTAGTTTTTATGGCAATGTACATCATATATTTTTTTAGATTTATCATTCTCTTAGTTTAGAAGTTAGAGGGGGGGGGGGGGGCACTCATTTTTCCACTTTGAAAGTGTCTCTTGCGCAAACTTATCACTTTAGAAAAAAATGATCTTAGGAACCTCAATAGCATTTTTGAAGACCTATCTATAGATACGCCACACGTATGGATTTGATGAAAAAAAGATTTTGAGTTTCAGTTCTGAGTTCCCCAAAATTTACTGCTTTTTTTCTAGTTTTATATAAGAATCTTAATGCGGTTCACAGAATACATCTAGTTACCAAGTTTCAATAGCATAGGCCTTATAGTTTCGGAGAAAAGTGGCTGTGACACACGGACGGACAGACAGACAGACAGACATGACGAATCTATAAAGGTTCCGTTTTTGCCATTTGGCTACAAAACCCTAAATATTGAAAAATGTCTCTGTTTATAGTATTTGTCGTATCCCATGCAGGAAACGCAATTTTTTGGCCGTTTTGCCTAATGTTGTGTAGATAATGGTACATTTCATAGTTTAAAAAATCCTAAGGAGGGTTTCCTTAGGATTTTTTAAAACTATGAATCTAAGTTTTATCGAACTGCTACACTATGGGGTTCTTCAAAAGGGGTCTTAGAAGGTTCTTACACAGTCTATGGTACTATAACAATATCAAAAATGAGATTTGTAATATTACAGGTTATCAAAGAGTACGAAGAACGCGAAAAGACCATCAACAGATTAAAGAGTGAAGTGGAGAGCTCCAGCGATAGGAATAAACTGCTTGAAACCGAAATGGAGAGAATTAAGTGAGTTGTTGGAATATAATATTACTAGATCATGCTCGCAGCTACTCTGTTTTTCAGGTCCCGTTCTCATTCCCATGGGAATATATATTTATGGGATATAAAGTAGATTAGGTTCTACCTGACCTCGCACGTGTTTCCCCCCTCTTACAACTGTTGGTTTTCAGGCACATCAAAGGGGCGCCAACTCGGGGACCACTGTTAAAAGTCTTGGGTTCTATAAGAGTGGCCCCCAATTCGCTATATGTCGCCATGAGGCAGGCTACATCAATTTGATGAGCCTCATATAAGAAAAATGTGTTATTCCAGAATCTATCCCTGTTCCAATTTTCAGACAGACACAACAAACATCCAGACATCCACGCATCCTTACAAACTTTCGCCTTTATATTATTAGTAATTTAGTTTTTATCCCTTAAATGTATTCCTGCGGGAACGGGAATGGGATTTCACCAATACCGTCTAAGTAACGCCTGTAGCACACCTCCGCCGCGAAACCATGATAGCGGAACCGCAGTAATTCCGCCAAGTTCTGTCACATGTAGGAGGAGCGGAACACTAGCGAAACCGCGTGTTCTAATACATAGATTTAACTATCTTCTATATCTTTCCCCGCGCGGTTTCGCCAATCTGCTCCTACGCCAGTCAAACCTCCGCGATTCGGCCGCCTTTTTGTTGCGGTACCGTTGTCTACGCGCCTGTTTGTCAAAATTGACTGAAATACAGAGCGAAACAGCGAAACTAATATTTTTTTCAGTAAATGGAGGTGGAGTTTACGGAAAAACTACTTCAAGCCATCAGAAATAGACCTTTTATGTATTTATTAAGTCATTCCGATAAAAAAAATAAAATGAAAAAATTGCGATAGCGTCACATCGACTAACTAGTGTCAGGTTCCGTTGCCCAGTCCCGCTGTTCAATCCACACTTGATCACAGCGGAATACATTTAGCGGTTCCGCTGTTCTGGTTTCGCGGCGGAGGTGTGCTTAGGGCGTAAAAGTATATCGAAATAAGTCGCAATGCATAAAATAGTCATAACATTGTTTTATAATCATCAACAGGTCACACTGGCTGCCGCCTTTAGAGAATCTACTGCGAGATATCGACAAACATTTTGGAGATATGTTCTCCAAGTTGGGATGTGCTGGCGAAATTAAACTGGAAAAGGGCGCTGATGTAAGTCTATTTTGAGATCTTTTTTGAATAGTTTGCCGACTTCTTCACTATCATACGTCATTCTCCCCTGCAGTTGCCCTTTTTAGGCTTCCGTACCCAATGCGTAAAACGGGACCTTATTACTCAGATTTCGATGTCCGGTCGTCTGTCTGTCACAAGGCTGTGATACCGTGTGTTGCAGAATTTTTCTATATAATGTAATGAATTTCTGTTGCCGCAATATAAAAACAATACATACAAGTAATAAATACCGAATTAAATTTAAGGGGAGCTCTCGTACAACAAACGTGATTCTTTGTCGTTATTTGGTAGTCTTTTTTCCAACAGTATAATCCTTCAGCCACAGTATGCAGCTCGCATTGGTCCTTATGGTCCTATGGCTGGGGCCGCACTGCGGTTGTGGTTTTTAACCTCAAAATGTCAAAATTAAAACCAATGAAACAGAGTCTATGGTTTCATTGATTTTGACATTATGAGGTTTTAAACCTCCGACCGCAGTGCGGTATCAGCCTAACAGTCACTTCCTCACTCGAGATGTTCCCTCGCTCGTATTGCCACTCCACCAACTCGCGCTAAAAGATTGAGAAATAGTGAATCGCCGGATAGTACTCTCGGCACCCAATGAGCAGCTGCATGACGAGAGTAAGGCATTTTTCTTGCTCCTCGTCTGTGGCCGTAGCACCATCACAAAGACTGACTAGCCACGTACC
Organism: Miltochrista miniata; assembly: GCA_933228765.1. Classification (NCBI taxonomy): domain Eukaryota; kingdom Metazoa; phylum Arthropoda; class Insecta; order Lepidoptera; family Erebidae; genus Miltochrista; species Miltochrista miniata. The sequence continues at coordinate 20,334,421 of OW121773.1, forward strand.
CTCCACAGGAGGACTTCGACAAGTACGGCATATCGATCTACGTGCGGTTCCGCCAGGCGGAACAGCTGCAGCAGTTGACGCGCCACGCGCAGTCGGGCGGCGAGAGGGCGCTGTCCACTGCGCTGTACCTCATGGCGCTGCAGAGGCTCACTACTGTGCCCTTCAGGTGAATATAATGATGTACTTGCATAAATATGTATAATAGGCATAGGCATGATGACTAATTTTGAAAACACGTCTTAATATGCTCTGGAACATGTATTATTTATACTAGAAATAACATAATTTTTGCAGAAATTGCGGACTTAATAGGAAAAATATGCAATTTACTTTTTTGATTTAAACTATGCGCCAAAACGCTACTCAGTGACAGTCGCAGAAGTGACGTCATCGGTCAGCCTAATCTATATCCCACAAGTTCGAGTGGACGCCGGTTTCAGATAGCAGGGCGGGTGAGTTATGGTGTTCACTGTACTTGTCAGAAAAAACGTTGCACTGGTGTCGCGAATATATGATTAAAATTATTGGATAAGAAAAACACACTTATGTGCAAGGAATCGGAACGTATTATCGCAATAAAGCAAGCGATATTACGTCCGATAATAGCGCGTTTGTGCGCGGAAGCCTTTATTACTAATAAGTGACGTCATTCTCTCTGACTAGTGTTCATGAAATCATGGCGGATTGTGGTGTTTTATAGTTTTATTTTATCAAAATAGTTATTAATCTCACAATATTTATCAATACAAATGAGTGTGAATGATTTTACTACTTATTCAAATATTAGATAAAAATACAAAATTTGTGAGATTTTTGATTAGTATCATCATGGCTATTGTCTTTTTTCCTTAGTTAAAAGAACCAGCTTTTGAAATATGGAACTCGTCAAATTGACACCACCCGCCTGATGTAAAGCTGACCACAAAACTTCTGGCAATGGACCTCGTTGACAGAACTATGGTTTGCCTCTTCACAATCGACTTGAAGAACCCAGAGTTGTAAGAAAACGCTGGTTGGAGATATGCTATGCATATCTGTCGTAAATAACATTTGCGAGCGGTTAATTCTAGCTGATGTTTTTGAGCAAGAGTGAACTCTGCCAACCGAATTTGGCGGTGAACTCTCCCACCTTAGTCCCGCAGTGAACTTTCCCATCCGAGTTCCGTTGTCTTCACTCCAGGCCTTCGTGACCTAGGACCTGAGGACGAGGAGGAGGTCTGCTCGCCGTCGATACTAGGCTGGACTCCTATTGGCTACGGCTGAGCGTCCCAGGCAAACTCTCGGAAAGACATCCTAGGAATGACGGAGATCTGAAAATAGCAGTTCCTATATGCTTAAACATAACACAGTTTTGTTTTATATTAATTACAGATGCGTAGACGAAATAAACCAAGGCATGGATCCAGTGAACGAACGCAAAATGTTCGAACTACTCGTGAAAGTAACCACCGAATGTGACAATGCGCAGTACTTCTTACTCACGCCTAAGGTAAGACTTTATACGACGACTACATACGTTTCACCCGCGTAGCTCCCGTTCCCGTGGGAATACGGGAATAAAATATACACATGTCACTCGGGGATAGTGTAGCTTTCCAACAGTGAAAGAATTTTTCAAATCGGTTCAGTAGTTTCGGAGCTTATTCGATACAAACAAAGAAACAAGCAATCAAATCTTTTCTCTTTATAATATTAGTATAGACTATCTGACGCTCGTGGATTTACCCGCGTGAAATTCTGTTCCCGTTAGGGATAAAAAGAAGCCTATGTGTTCTTCCAAACGTGTGGCGACGAGAACCAGTACAAAATTTTGCCACCCCAATTAAATGAAACCCGGTTGTCAGTAAAATGAAAATCGTTAAACCAAGTTGAAGGCCTTATGGGCGACTTGAAAAATTTCAACTGCAGTTAGTCATAATCTGCGTGTGTCCATTTCAATACGACAATATGCTCACCACCTATTACGTGGGACATAAAACTATAGGGTGAAAAGTGAGCGTATACTATGCCTCTGTCTACTTCTTCGGGAAAAGTCGTAACTATATGCATGTTATATATTTCTATGGTACTACTATTCCTACTAATATTATAAAAGGTGATAATTTGTGACGAAGTTTGTTAGTCAATCACGCTCGAACTATCAGCTGAAGGGATACGGCTGAAATTTCGTACAGGGATAGAATATAGTCTACATAGGTTACTTTTATCCCGGGAATAAGTTCCCATGGGAAGCGGGAACGGTAAAAGAATTCCACTTGATCAGCGCCGCGGGATCCTCATAGTTTTTTAACCTTTCAGATATGTATTTAAATGAAGTATTCTCTATTTCCAGCTATTAACAAACTTGGAATACAACGACAAAATAATGGTCCACACAATCATGAACGGTCAAAAGATCATGAACTATAGAAAATGGAACCACAATGCCTTCCTTGAGAAAGCCCAAGTTTATATGAAGGCTATGGAATCATAGCGTTTCGAATTATATTTGTAACTTGTATAATACTGTACATAGTATTGATATATTTTTGTATTTTGAATACTCAATTTTTGTTATAAATTTGTTTACAGTGATAAAAGACAATTTGGTTTTGAGCAGTAATTTAAACTAATCTTTGCCTAAAAAGATATAAGGTCCGATAGGGGCTTTCTTCAGCTTAGATTGTGGAATGATCTCCCTGCCTCGGTTTTACCAAACGCCTACAGTATGGGGTTCTTCAAAAGGGGTCTTAGAAGGTTTTTACAGGGTCGGCAGCGCGAGTGTGGCGCCTCTGGTGTTGCAAACGTTCATAGGCTGCGGTGACGACCAGTACATCTGGTGGGCCGTATGCTTGTCTGCCACCTTAGTGGTATGAAAAAACCTTATTAATAAACACGAACATTCATTCATCTTCAAGATGAATGAATGAGATGATTGCCTCTGTGGCGCAGTCGGTAGTGATACGGCCTGCGGCGCTGGAGGTCGTGGGTTCGATTCCCACCGGAGACAATTATTTGTGTGACCCATAAATGTTTGTCTCAAGAGTCTGGGTGTTTCTATGTATAATATGTATGCATTTAAAAGTATATAAGTATTAATATCCGTGGTCTGATACCCATAACACAAGCAGGTTATTCCTAGCTTACTTTGGGATCAGATAGCGTTGTGTGAGACGTCCGTGAATGTTTATTATTTATTTATTTATATTTAAACAACACTTTAAAAAAATCAAATGTTTTTTTTTAACGTAGGACCATCTCAATTACAGCGATTTTCAAATAATCCGTCTCAATTAGTCCATCTGTTCGTTAGTTATGATGTCATGGACATATTGTAAAGTAATTCAAATTGTTAAAGGGTTGCCCTTTAGACAAAGGTACGGGTTCAAATCCCGCTCAAAACCAAGTTGTCTATTTCCACGATAAATAAAAATCTAAATTGTTTAAAAAGTAGATTTAAAAACAATAATCTCACCGATACGTGATACTATTAAGTTTTACGATAATGTGTCGTATTCTTATTGCTTTCGAAACTCCACATGAATTATCAATCTCTGTTTGAATACTTTTAAAGTAAATTTTTATTTCAAAGATAGTAAGATGTTACAGCAGGATATCGCAGAAAGCAAAAAAAAAACTGACATGACTGGACTTGTTCAATTCACTTGTACAGTTCAAAAGATATAACGTAAAAATACCAGTAGCATTCCGGGAGTGCCGAAAGATGATGAACTTTGGAATTTTGGGTTGTTTTTCGAAATCGAAATTATCTACTTTTTCTCGAACAATTCGAACTGGTATCAGTTCCGAAGTCGCGATTTCAAGTCCTTTTTTTCAACACTAAAGTGTCTAACGCTCCTTTGGAAGCTGACACTTCCAAAAATAGTATATTTAGAGGTTTATGTAGTATTCATCTTGTGTGCAATCAAGGCAAATCTGAGATTCTGATCCAATATGCTCTATTTTTAGATTTTATAAATAGTTTAGTAAGCTACACTGTACCTCCAAATTGTCCATACATACCCAGGTTGGAAGAAATCTTGCAGATTTTTTTGGAAAGTGTTTTCGAAATTGTACAATAAGTGAAATTTCGTTTAAAAAATCTAAAGGTAAAGACGGGAATACGCCTTCGACCAAGTAAAAGTATAGACGGGCCCATGTGAACTCAAAAAGTGAGACTAGTTCACACACAAAGATATTGTAGCAACGACACGACATGCATACATACATTTTTTTTTTCGAATTGAGGGTTGTTTTTTATACTTCGGGAACGCACAGCATCTTGCGTAAAATGTCTTATCATGACACTTGTTTCACCTTCGGAACAATAACACCGACTACAACCAAGTGAGTGCATTAGCTCACTTTAACGTCTTCAAAACGAATGTATGGATGGGCCGGTCTATAGTATTACTTGGTCGAAGGAATACGCTCCTATGAAAAGCGGAAAGAGTAACAAAAATTCCACAGAAGACTCTTTACGGCATTTAAGATTTTTACTCTGATCGGGTTGCAATTTTTTTATGATTTTAAGTTGTTTTATACGCAAATTACATTGTAAGTTCTTGGTAAAACCGTATTAATATTATGTAATTTAGATTTACATAGTTTTAAAAACTATAAGTTTTATGTTATTAAAATCATTTAGTAATTTAAATTTTAGCCCCTCTCTATAAAATAGATTGCAGAGGGGCTTATGGCGAGACTTGTGTCTGTAGTCTGTGACTCTGTTGCATTAAACTTCGTCACTAGGTCACGTGGATCATCAAGTTTGAAATAAAACAAAAATGACAACGTCAATCGGATTGAACTTTCACTTTCACAATAAACGTCAGAGGGGCAGTCGGGTGAGACCGTCTCACGGCTTCTTGATTTGAGCAAGCAACATAGATGGATATATTGGAAACTGAATTAATAATGCTGATACATAGTGTAACGTTGTGAAACAACGGGTGCAAATAGGGGTTCAACGTTAGGGGTTTTAAAATGAAAACTTAGATTAATAAATGAAAGCGCCATCTACCGAGTTAGTGTCGCAACGACGGAAGCTATAGGCAGTGATACGGTCTTGACGATTGAGTAGTTTCGAGCGGTGCCACTAGAGGCGCTATTTCATTGATATATAAGGCATTGCGTCAATGCAGGAGGACCGCCAGATTAATATTTAAAATAGATCACGAACGTATCAGTGTAATTGGAAATTGTGAGAATCACATCAGTTTAAAAATAATCGTTTATATCATCGCAAATATCCTCGTAAATATTTGTCAAGGATAAGGAGCAAATAGCTATAAATAGAAGACCCCATCATTGGGTGAGTTAAATTAATTATTATGATTCTAGATTTTAAAATAGTGAAAATTAACGGCTGTTGGTCGACCCTGTTATGGGAGGGTAGATTACAGGGGTGTGAAAAAAAAGGTCTCTGTAAACTTAGGATAGAACCAACCATTGTAAGGCAACCGACTCCCAAATGGTTTAACAGTGGTCGGCTGTCTTAGCAATGGGCGGGAAAAAGGGTTCCAGCTAACCCGTCATATGGAACATTCCAGGGGTTCCTACGGGTTCAAGAAGTCCACCCTTCAGGTTCCACGAAGGAACATTCACCCTACGGGTCCAAGAAACCGTCTACCCTACGGGTTGGTAAAATCCACCCTTCGAGTTCTACGAGCGAACATCCGCCCTGCGGGTTGGGAATACCGTGCCGGCCGAAATTGTGGAAGACACGGCTACCCGGCGGACTGCATCGACATCCTGGAGCCACAAGATAAGTCGAACCCTGCGAAGGCCTTCGGAAACCGTACTTGCTGCCCGAAGTTGCCACACCCACGACCCCCAAGTGCTCAATTCTAATAAACTACTAATCATTTACATTTTAAATTCAATCTTTTCATTTCTCTCTCTCTTCCTGAAAGCCATCAGCTTTTCAATAGATTTTTTTAAATCGGTTGCTGACTTTTTGATTTCAAACAAACAAATAGTAGATTGTATAACAAGGGGGCAAAATAGTATTTTTACGGCGAGGGCGCTACTTTGAATCACAAGCGAAGCGAAGGATTCTAGAATAGAATCCCGAGCTTAGCGAGGGATTCTAACGTAGAATCCTGAGCGCAGTGAGGGATTCAAAGTACACCGCCCGAGAGAAAAATAATTTGCCCCCGAGTAATATACTCTACTTTTCATTCCCTTTCTATGAGAAAAAATAAGTTTTGTACGACGTAGTTACCTTCTATAGTTATTGTTCCAAGAGTTCATGGATTGTCACTTTCATAACTTGACGTAGAACTTATTATATTTGCAGAATACAATAAAATATGTTTACCTCCTGATTACAAGGACATTAAAACACGAACAGATAAATGGCGCTTTTTAGTTTTTTTTTTATTTAGCTCAGGACACCGCGCTGTGCAGCCAACACTTACCAGCCAGTAATTCATACAATTTGCGTTCGATTTCTATGAAATTTTCAAGTTCCAAATTCAAATCACTTTGCCGCCCGCTAAAAAGCTCTTAACAGAAAAGAGCTATTTTGCGCCCCGATATCGTGGTGCAAAGTGATTCTTTTCGAATAGAAGGAATGAAATAGTAGATTGTATAACAAGGGGGCAAAATAGTATTTTTACGGCGAGGGCGCTACTTTGAATCACGAGCGAAGCGAAGGATTCTAGAATAGAATCCCGAGCATAGCGAGGGATTCTAACATAGAATCCTGAGCGCAGTGAGGGATTCAAAGTACACCGCCCGAGGGAAAAATAATTTGCCCCCGAGTAATATACTCTACTTTTCATTCCCTTTCTATGAGAAAAAATAAGTTTTGTACGACGTAGTTACCTTCTATAGTTATTGTTCCAGGAGTTCATGGATTGTCACTTTCATTACTTAAAGTAGAACTTATTATATTTGCAGAATACAATAAAATATGTTTACCTACTGATTACAAGGACATTAATAATGACGAACACGAACAGATAAATGGCGCTCTTTAGTTTTTTTTTAGTTAGCTCAGGACACCGCGCTGTGCAGCCAACACTTACCAGCCAGTAATTCATACAATTTGCGTTCGATTTCTATGAATTTTCAAGTTCCAAATTCAAATCACTTTGCCGCCCGCTAAAAAGCTCTTAACAGAAAAGAGCTATTTTGCGCCCCGATATCGTGGTGCAAAGTGATTCTTTTCGAATAGAAGGAATGAAAAATATGTTTTCGTTTTATAATCTTAGTTTTAAACAATAATGTGATATAATTGAATATCAACCTTTATCTAAAAGGTATAAGGTACAAATCGGAGTGCTTAGTTATAATAAGTATGTACCTAGAATATTTTAAATGTATTATTTTAAAATGTCACAGATTATAGAACTAAAAGACAATATGGCGCATAACGAACAAAGAAATAAAACTAAGAAAGTAAATACTAAATACAAAAGTGAATACTGTAAAGCAGCTGTACGAAACACACGTAACTACGTGTTTCGTACTGCCGCTGCTTCGCTGACAATCAGTACATCTGGTCTGCCACCGTGGTAGTATAAAAAAACCAGCGACTTATAAATTCATTTTAAGAGAGTATGCAGTACTCTATAGGTATTTAAATTCAATTATACATGGTAAATATCCCGTTAACTCTAATAATAGATATGCAGTACTCACTTTTGGATTTTACTAAATCCAAATAATAATAAATATAAAAAAAAAAAAGGTGAAATACTTTTCACTTTCTTATGCTGCGGACCTAAAAAGGCAACATTGTAAGTTTAATAATCTGATCATAAATTACATCAATTCACTGCTTTGTTAATGTTTCATTTCATTTCGTTGCGTCCCCTTATTTTTTCGGAGTTGCAACATCAATATTTATACGATTGGGTTATGAAATACATTGCAGATGATCCATTTAATAATATAATGTAGCATTTTACAGTCTCTAAAGCATTTCTTGTACGATTCTGTAAATGAATCAGATTATGAATGGAACGTGCTATGTTGCCATTTTAGCCCATCTGTAAGAGTCATATCGGCCTTTATAATCTGTTAAATATAGCTCGATCTCTGTGACAGTTCTACAAACGTAAACAACAATAGACTTTATGTCAACGGCATAAATCTGTCGTGGTTGAAATGCAGAGAGTGAGAACACAGAGGTGCAAACTGTAAATAGCAACTTTATGCCTTTGAAATAAAAGTAAATTTTGTTTACGTTAATATAACTGTCACAGAGATCAAGCTATATTTTACAGAGTATATATAATTCTATAATCTGTGTAAAATGTGTCATTATTACAATGTGGTATTCTTGAATGATTGAATATGTTTTTGTTTAATTATGTGTAGAATTTGTTGATTTTAATTTTTTTAATAAAACATATCGTCTGGTAAATATGCTTTATATTACCAAATAATGTCAATAATATGTTATTCCAATAAATGTTTTAATTATTTGATTTTTTTTATTGAAGTATTCTGAGAATTTATTATTCTCTCTTCTTTATTGGTTTCTGTATCCCACTGGAACGAATTCCGGGAATAAAAAGTAGTCTATGTGCCATTCCATTATAATATATTCTCTTGTACCAAGTTTCAGCCAAATCTGTTCAGCCGTTGAGCCATGCATTCCCTTCATTGCTGAAAGAAAAAACTACGCCATCTAGTGGCAAATCAGCGCAGATATATCTTTGTGGTATGTGCATCAATTCAATTATGTAAAAGTGGTCTAGACGTACTATCTGTCGAATTCTAGGTTGAAGGCAGATTAATAGCAAGCTGCATTAAATACAGAGTAAAAATACTGATTATTTAAAAAAAAAAAGACAATTTTATGTATTATCGTTTTTTATTTCATAACTTATTGGTGTTAATAATAACAATAAACATAAGATTATTATTTGAAGCACCATATTATTACTGTTTACAGTATGGGCAGTGCTTATGCATTAATCTTTAATCTATATATATAAAAATGTTGTGTGCGTTTGTGTATCTATTAAAAACTCAAAATTTACTGAATCGATTGAGCTCAAAATTGGACACGATATACAATAGGATTCAGAGATGGTTTTAGGCTACTTTATACACTTTTATCATAACAGCAATAAGAATAAAATAGCTTTAAAAAGTGATTTTACTAATAGATGGCGTTGGTCGTTTTTTTTAAATTATGTTCTTCAGAACAAAATATTATAAACAACCTATTTAGAAGGTACCTGACCCACTACCAGATTGATGTTTTTTAGGAGAAGTTTGATTGCGGCCTTCTTGCATTCAGAATAATAAAAGAGAGTACTTACCTAATAAAGAGGTCAGATTTGTTTTGCATGTTATTTTTGAACTTTTTGGACATTCGGAATTTTGGAGTTTTGGACTTTAGACTTTTTGAAGTTTGGAGTTTTGGAGTTATGGACTTTTGGACTTATAGAATTTAAGACTTTTAGACTTTGGAGTTATGGACTTTTGGACTTTTGGACTATTGGACTTTTGGACTTTTGGACTTTTGGACTTTTGGACTTTTGTACTTTTGGACTTTTCGAGTTTTGGGCGTTTGACATTTTGGACTTTTGGAGTTGGAGTTTTGGAGTTTTGGAGTTTTGGAGCTTTGGAGTTTTGGAGTTTTGGAGTTTTGGAGTTTTGGAGCGTTGGAGTTTTGGAGTTTCGGAGTTTCGGAGTTTTGGACTTTTGGACTTTTGGACTTTTGGACTTTTTGACTTTGGACTTTTGAACTTTTGGACTACACTAACTCCTATGATATTTCTTTCGAAAAATAAGGTCATGAAGAAGTTTCACTTCTTACGTGTGTACAATAGTTCACGCACACATTTTTTTTTAAATGTACCCATCATGTAGTTTGTTACTCATTTCTCATAGGCACATAAAACCACCATAAAAAAGTCACAGCGAAGCGTGGCAGGGTACCGCTAGTATCAGTATAAAAATGTATTAAAGCTATTCAAGCGACTTTTAAAACACAAATCGTGATCAGGGCGTCAGTTCCGATCAAACCGATTTACCGGTCCCAATCAATGTATGTTTTGATCTTCAAAATAAACAAATTTATATTTATAATTAAATTAGATATTTTGTGCTCAGAAAATTTATAAAAATAATATCATCGATGGCTTATTTTACAAAGACAGAATTTTATACCTGGGAGCTCAGTTTATAGAACTAAAAGCAGATAACGCATGTCGAACAAGAAAGTGAGGTCAAAAAAGCAAATACTATATCAAAAAGTGAGTACTGTGTAGACTATATAAAAGTAATTATATACATATGGACACGACTTTAACACCGAAGGGGTAAGTAGAGGCATAGTATACGCCCCCATTGCACACTACAGTTTCATGTCCCGCAGTAGTAAATTTTCAAGCCGCCCATAAGGCTTTTAACTTAACGATTGTCATTTTACTGACAACCGGGTTTCATTTCGAGTTTTCCTTCTCTACGCAATGGATCTTTTTGCGAAAATGTTCCTTTAGTTGCCTCTTACGACACCCTCGGGATGTATTGGGGTGGCGACATTTTGTACTCTAACCCATCGCAACACGAGAGCCCGTCGCCACATGGGTCTATCTAATCTAGAAGTAAATACGTGAATAATGACGTCATAACATGATAAATGAGAAATCACTCGTTACATGTGAACAGTGTTTACCACTGCCGCGTTATAGTAATCACTTTTTAGTATTATGCTTTCCTGAACTGACTTCCTTGTTCGGCAAGCGTCATCTGTCTATACATCAAAATTATGATCCAGTCTAAAACCGTCGCTAAAGCAGTTGTACGTATATCGTCAAAATTGAAACTCAATCGATGCAGAACGTCTGGAGTTTTTAAAGCGTACACAAACTTAACATTATATTACATAGATTTTTATAAAGGAATGTTAAATAATACAGTCAGTAGTTGCCACCGCGCTTGTAAGCTCGCTTTTCAATATTGTCTATCATTGGATCCGCATATTCTGTCACAAAAATTATTATTGTTATCTTAAATTTACTTGTTAGTGCTAGTATACATAATAATATAAAATCAAGGAAAAATAAAAATACATTTCTCCATCGCTTTTTCTCAAAGTGGCAGCGCATTTAAAATGTCGGCTAGCTCAATTAGTCAGGTCCAAAAAAGAACCCCTCTATTGTGATATTATAGTAATAATACAAAATAATCTCATAAAATTTTAATTATGTAGACTAAAATGACATTTAGTGGGTAGTTGTGTTTTGAAAATTATGAATGATGTTTAGGCAAATCACGATAATTTTCAAATTTTACATAAGACTTAAAACACACTTTCCTGATAACGGTACGAATGGATATTGATTAAATCTACTAAGCATGGATGCTTTAACATTAAAAAACCGGCTTAGTGCGAGTCGGACTCACGCACGGAGGGTTCCGTACCAAAAAATAGTTAAAAAAACCATGTGTTGTATTGGAGCTCCCTTTAATATTATTTTTTCTGATTTCAGTATTTGTTGTTATAGCGGCACCAAAAATACATAATCTGAAAATTTCAGCTCTCTATCGCACTTTGAGACCACGTTCGTTACAGAGGACAGGCGGACAGCGAATTCTCAGTAATAGCGTCCCGTTTTTCGTGGCACGGATCCCTAAAAATCAAAAGCACTGCTCGTTCGCTCTATGTTTGCCGTTCGGCTCCATACTAAAGCCGAATTTTTAATTAGACGAAGTAAATTGACAGCAACTAATGTCACTTCTTCATACAATGTTGCTTATTTTCTATAACGAAGTGACATCTGAAGCTACTGTCAATTTACTTCGTCTAATTAAAAATGCGGATATACGCCTCTACGCCAGCGGCAAACTTAGAGCGAACGGGTAGTAGTAACTGTCAATTTAATCTACATAAATAAAACTTCCATCATAAGACCGTCTACCTTTGACTATTTAGCACAGGACCCGCCTTACTGAAGCATTCCCCTCTGCCAAGGCAATAGACCATTCTGCCAAGGCAATAGACCATTCGGACTAAGAGGTTTATAAAAAGCACTTGAAAATCGATTGATTCACTATCATAATCGTTATAGCTGTGTGCGAACGCATGGCGTCCTCAGATTAAGGCCGATGTATGTCGATTATGATAGTGAATCAATCGATTCTCAAGTGCTATTTATAAACCTCTTAGTCCGAATGGTCTATTGCCTTGGCAGAGGGGAATGCTTCAGTAAGGCGCGGGTCCTGTGTTAGATGGTCTAAGCCGTCTACCCTACCCAATCATTGTTCCAAATGCACACCTTTACCGGTCCACTGTTCGTCAAACTTCACATCGCACTCTAAATCTCTCAGAGCCGACTTAATATCAAACCCGAATTCGCTACCAAATTTCTGGTAGGCAGTGTTGAGTATAGATTCGATTCCCAGTTCGTGAAATTTGGCGTTATGTTCGCGACAACGAGCCACCATGTTGCGGATTGCCCAGCAACCGTTTTTCTGAAATTAAAGATAAATTATTACCTGGATTTTTTTAACGAAAAGATGAAAATGACTTGCCTGTGTGGCGTAGTCGGTAGTGTAACCGCCTGCGGCGCTGAAGGTACTGGGTTCGATTCCTGGGTCGGTCCAAAAATTTGTATGACACACTAATGTTTATTTCGGAGTTTGGGTGTTTTCTATGTATAATATGTATGTATTTACAAATATTTAGGTGTGTATATCAGTCGTCTAGATCCCATAGCACAAGCTAATATTAGCTTAATTTGGGCTAGATGATGTTGTGTGAGATTATCCACAAATATTTATATTTACCGACTAGCGGACGTCACGCGGTTTCACCCACGTAGTTCCCGTTCCCGTGGGAATACGGGAATAAAATATAGCCTATGTTCATGCACAGAGTGTAGCTTCCCAACAGTGAAAGAATTTTTCAAATCGGTCCAGTAGTTCCGGAGCCTATTCGTAACAAACAAACAAAGAAAAATCTTTCCTATTTATAATATTAAGTATAGATTTAATTTATCGTAGAACGATAATAACAGAGGTGTGGGGCCGTAACCAACCCTAATTATATGCAGTTAAAGATAACACACGAGTAACGGACGAATGACGAATCGCAAACATTAAACATTGTATTGTACTTAATGTGCATTCAAGACATTGTTTGTTATGGTATTTATGAAAATTTTAAAATTTTTGTATCTGAAACTAGTAGGCACCCAGGAACTTTGTTTGGGACACATTTTTTGGGAACTTATTTCGGAAATGAAAGTAGCATACGAGACTTTTTTTTTTTTTTTTTTTTTATACCACTAAGGTGGCAGACAAGCATACGGCCCACCAGGAGGACTGGTGGTCACCGCAGCCTATGAACGTTTGCAACACCAGAGGCGCCACACTCGCGCTGCCGACCCTGTAAAAACCTTAATAAATAATCGACTAATCTATTCTTTTTAAATACATATGGAAAAACAATTGATTTCGAGCAGGATTCTAACCTGCGTCTTTTCACATACCGTGCGGACGCCCTAACCACTTGGCCACCGAAACCTACTCGGAAGCAACCAAATTTTCCACCTTATATACGTCTTGGGGAGATGTTGGTTCCGAGTAGGTTTCGGTGGCCAGGTAGTTAAGTCGTCCGCACGGTATCCGAATCCTGCTCGAAATCAATTCTTTTTCCATATTTAAAAGGCATGTATTTAAATCGATATCTGTATATTCCCTTTTTATGAACTAAATATCACAAAGTGGTCACGAGACGGTCACCCATCCATGACCGGCCACAGTAAATGTTGCTTACTACAGTGATCGTTTACAGAACACTGTGTCCGCGGGGTCACGAGCGCTTCATATTGGGTTCATGGCATAAATAAGTCACGGTCAAGTCATGGGGAGTTTACTGGTCTGTATAAGCAATTGCGTAATTTAAAAAAAAAAAAATCTGCCGAAGAACGACTAGTCGTTACATTGAGGTAAGTGAAACTCTAGATACATATTATTTCGATTTATGATGCGATTAATATTTCGTCCATTTTTTTTTGAAAATGCCTCGCGCCTGGCGACAAAAAACCAACATGTTTGTTTACTTAGATACACGCTAAGCTACTAGCTAGGCGCCGAGCGCGCAGTGCTTAGATCATCTAACCACAGGATGCGCCTTACTTAAGCATTGTTTTCTGCCATTGCACATGACCATTTGGTTTTTTGGCTTTATAAAAAGCCTGTACATCAGTACATCATTTTATATGAATAAACTAGTACATTTCATTGTAGTTGACTGTACAATAACAATTAACACACAACAGCCATTACGCGTTTGTCGATTAATACATTTTTAAATGCAATGAAATTTTATATGTCTTTGTGTTTCCCCCTTCACTTGTATGAAAACTGGCAGAATATTTTTGTATGCGGTGGTTCGCAAAGGCTAGTCCCGTGTTATATGGTCTAAGGCGCAGTGCGGCCGGTCGCGAACATTCAAGTATGTCCGTTTTACTAAGCGACTCGCTAGGTGACTCGCTAGGCTCTAGGCGCCAAGCAAGCCGCCTGCCTGTGCGGACGTAGCCTAAGTTCAACAAAAATATTAAAACTTTTTTAAGGAAAACCATCGCCTAATTTACTTTTAGGAACATTGTTTATTCTAAGTAAAACCTCAATTTAATCAGTCACCTCTACAAAATAAAATTTTATTGATCAAAAAAATAAAAGTCTAACCTAACCTAACCTATTCCGTTGTAACATTGTATAATTTAGAGTGCAAGTTAGTATTTTTGATAAACAATTAGTATTTCTGTTTTACAAATCATATATTCGATGTACGAACCACATTTTTGGTGTGAATTCGATTAAAAAGGTCATCTCGTTCTGAGTAACATAAAAGTTTTTTAAGTAGGACATGTTTAGTTAACGAATTGGTTTTTTTGCACAGCATTTAATTTTCTGGATTGCATTCAGTAAATTAGTGGAGTTACCTAGTGTGCAGAAAAATTAAACAGATGTGCATTTAAAAATATCCCTACTTAAAATTTATGTTCAGTTAGCATACTTACTAATTGCATTTCAAAAATTATCTTAATCTGTTCTTGTAAGAATTTCAGCCAGATCTGTACAACCCTTAATAGAGAATCTTTCGCATTATAATATTAGTAAGCATTATGTCAAAAAAAGCTTCTTACCTGTACACTGGCATCGTTTTGGTGCACCTTCATACACTCGACGATGACCTCTGGTGCACCGCTGTCTAACAACTGTCGACTGTGTTCCGGCTCTCTGAGAGCTAACGCCGCTATGCATTTTAGGGTTAACGCCGTGGCTGTTGCGTTGCTCTGGAATAAAAGAAATTAAATAAATATTTTGAAGTAAAACTTCTTTAGGCGCGGCGCGACTAGGCAGTAACTCAGATTTTTTTTCTGACGGAAGTAACGCTATTTGAATTTTGCGAATGAATGATATTAATATAACATTTGATGCCGTCAATGGCAAAGAAGTTTTACTTCAATCGCGCGTAAAGGTTACACGCACACACTTTTTTCCGGACATAAATAGTTTCTCAACATCGTATGGGTGAAAAAAAAACCGGCAAATGCGAGTCAGAATCTCGCACTGAGGGGGTATTAAAAAACGGCTGAGAATCACGTTTGTTGTATGGGAGCCCCCTTTAGTCCCCCATTTTTTCCGATTGTATTGTTATAGCGGTTACAGAAATACATAATCTGAAAATTTCAGCTCTCTAGCTATCACGGTTCCTGAGATACAGCCTCGTGACGGACAGCGAATTCACATGCTATTCATGAGAATTCGCTGTCCGTCACGAGGCCCGTTTTTTATCCTTTGGGTACAAAACCCTTAAAAATATCTTACTTTAGGCTCGCCAGCAATAAACATTTATTAAGAAATCGTGACTATCAACGCCTTTTAGCCCCTCTCTATACAATAGAGTGCAGAGGAGCTTATGTCGAGACTTTGTCTGTAGTCTGTGAGTCTGTCACTAGGTCACGTGGATCATCTGCTCAAAGTTTGAAATAAAACTAAAATGACAACGTCAATCGGATTGAACTTTCACTTTCACAGAGAGGCAGTCGAGTGAGACCGTCTCACGGCTTCGTGTTTAGATTCAGAATTCATCATAAGCAATAACGCGACTACGAGTTAATTATTATGAAAATAAATTAATCAATCAAACGAATTAGGCTATAGCAGATGGCAGTCCATATCTATATCTACTAATATTATAAAGAGGAAAGATTTGTTTTTTTGTTTGTTTGTTTGTTTGTTTGTTTGTTTGTTTGTAACGAATAGGAACTACTGGACCGATTTGAAAAATTCTTTCACTGTTGGGAAGCTACACTCTTTGCGGTGAATATAGGCTATATTTTATTCCCGTATTCCCACGGGAACGGAAACTACGCGGGTGAAACCGCGTGACGTTCGCTAGTAGTAAATAAATAGACATCAACAATAATAATTAATGATTCAATTCAATAATGAAATATAAAATCTTGATACAACCGGGACATAACGCTAAATTGAGAAAGAATATTACATACATACTATGAAAAGTCTCAAATGTTTTATATTTGCAGAAAATTTCCTAAACTTGAAAAATGCATTCATTCAACTCGGCAAATTCAGCTGAGTTACAAAACAAACTGACATGACAATCCCACCTTTTTTTAAGTAGGTTAAAAATAATTTATTTTTGGTTTAGGTTGTTTAATTGAATTCTATAATAATTATTTGTTATAGGTACTTAGATAGTAGGTACCACAAAACGAAAAAAAATAATGCTAAAAAAATTTGCAAAATAAATTTTACGTACTTAATTTCGCAAAATATAAGAGAAAATTAATCAAATTACCAATAAAATAGTAAAAACGTAAAAAATAAATCACAAAAAGTGACATTGCCTCCAGAGAGATTTGAACTCTCGACCCCTGGTTTACAAGACCAGTGCTCTAACCCCTGAGCTATGGAGGCTTACACATGGCGACGTGAAATAAGTGTTCGGTTTATAAGATCGATTTTGTTTGAACAAGTGACATGACTTGCCTTACGTGAACTGATCATCATTAGAGTGCTAGTCCCGGTTGCATACGAAACTTATTTTTGCGGACTAGCGGACGCCACGTTGTTTTACCCGAATAGTTTCCGTGGTAATACGGGAATAAGATACCTATCTATACTAATATTATGAAGAGCAAAGATTAGATTGTTTGTTTGTATGTTTGTTTGTATCGAATAGACTCCGAAACTACTGGACCGATTTTAAAAATTCTTTCACTGTTGGGAAGCTATGCTCGCCCCGGTGAACGAACATAGGCTATATTTTATTCCCGTATTCCCACGAAAACGGGAACTACGCGGGTGAAACCGAGTGACGTCCGCTAGTAGCCTACAAAGTCACCTGCAAGATATCGTAGCTTCCCAGCAGTGAAAGAATTTTTCAAATCGATTCAGTAGTTTCAGACTCAGAGCCTTTTCAATGCAAAAAAAATCAAATCTTTCCTCTTTATAATATTAGTATAGAAAGTGATAGTTTTTACTGATAAAATATCAATTAATGTGATAAAATTGATTAAATTTTCGCGATTGAGTAGTAATCATCATCATTATCATCAAGCATTATTCCAAGTTGCTGATATTCACTTTCCCGCTGCTACATTTTAAGTTATATTGGCGTGTTATTGAATAATTAACCATTACTGCATGATTGATTGACTGCTAAGATGGGTGAGCATTTACGGCACTTCTATTTAACGAGCGTCTCCGTGCTTCAGAAGGCACGTTAAACTGTTGGGCGTTTTGGAAGAAACCTATGCCAACACCTTCGGGGATAAAGGCGTGATTATAAGCAAAAATGTATGTAGTGTCCCATCTTGTAAATCACTACTTTTATTTTTTGACCTAAAAACTTATACATACACAGTGTCTCCCGAGAACTGACACCACGACTGGCACAATCCCACTCTTCACCAGATCCCTCTTGACGTCATCGTTACCCGCCAGAGCCGTTATTCTGAAAATATGAAAAAAAAGCTGTATTTTTCCATTATACTTTCTACAAAATATTTGAACCTACAAGAATAATTCGTCTAATCCCACCTGTTCTATTGACTAGTTCTGTTGGCAGAACTACTGGTAATTTTTTTCCCATTAGTTCTGTGACTTATAAGACATACTTTACACCTGACTTTCGTAAACTATTGCCATCAACTGCTCTCCAGTTGACTATTTAATAAAATTTAGTGTCCGACCGAAACTGGTTTTCTGGCCGAAACCGAAACCGAAACCGAACTTTCGGCCCCAGGGTCAGTTTCGGCCGAAACCGAAACCGAAACCGAAACTCACGTGTTCATATTGAAAAAAAAAAAAACCAGCCAAGTGCGAGTCGGATTCCGCACCCTTACAAAAATTACGATTCTTGTGTGAATGATTTTTTCTGATTTTAGTAGGTATTTTTTATTATCGGGATCAGAACCGGGTGAGGTGGTGGTGGCAGTGTCTCTTGACATCGCCAACGCCTTCAGCAACTTGCCCTGGAACTGCGTTTGGAAGGCGGTTATTTACCATGGACTGCCTCCATACCTCCGTCGAATTGTCGGGGCCTATCTTTCCGAGAGGGCCATAACTTACTCGAGCTGGCTAGGGCTGGGTCCACGAGATGTGTCGTTTGGTGTTCCATAGTGATTCGCGCATAGCGGTCTTAGGACCGCTTCTGTGGAACATCGGTTTTTTTTTTTTTTTTTTTTTTTTTTTACGCTCATCTCTACCGTGGGCAGAGCCTAGTTAATACAGGTATTCTTTCTAGCTATCTATATTCGAGTACATGCCCCGCAGGGCTAACGGAACTACTTCAAGAGATGGCGGGGGGCGGGGACAGCTTGGCCCGTGTGTTACGTGCAATTTTTAAAAACCTCGGTGAACTGCAGTGCCGGCACTCCCGGGCCCACTTTCGTGAGCCCATCTGTACCGAGTCACCTCGCTCCCGGCTCTGCCTTCATCATGGGTAGCGCCCCAGGCCCCCGCCATCTCGAACCTATCTACACTAATCCTCTTTCACCCAAATTCTCTTTATCATTCCAGTTCTCGCTTTTATGCCTCTCGCACTTTCACGCTTTCCCGACCTTTCATTCTTTAATCTAAACTAGCTAAACTTATATCTATCGTCTTTCATTCTTATTCCTCTAGTACCATACTCGTCACGCTTTTATGCCTCTCGCACTTTCACGATGGCCTTTCATACTGGGGATGTGGGGTATCATACGTTTGGGTGGGGTAGGTTATGAAATTTTTTTTTTTTTTTTTTTTTTTCTTTATTTTTCAAAAACTTTCTTAACAATTTTGTACATTTCTCCTTTAAAACAAAAATATCTTTATTTATCTTATATTTACAATGTTAATCCCTTATTTTTATACATTTTCTTTTTCGGCCAGATTTTATTTGATGTGAGTTTTTACAACTCAATTTATGTCTTTAAACCTTAGTTTTCTAAATCTCTTAAATTTAATTTCCACTTATTATAAATACAGCTTATATCCTATATAATCTTACTATCTAATTTCTTTTTGTTTCAAAACAATATTGCAAACATATTGGTGAACAAAAAATGTTTTCTACTTGTTTCTCAAGTTAACAATTTTTATTATTTTGGCACTGTATTTAATAAATCTCTTCCTATGTTTTCTAATGAAGGTTGGCAAATTTTCTATTTTCATGTCTAAGTTTGTGTTTGCTTCCAGGTCCACTCTATCCAGCGCGTGGATGGGACAGTCGATGAGCAGGTGGACCACATCTTCTACCACCCCGGGCTCACAGGCACACGATGGGTCCCCCTTACACTTGAAACGTGTCAAGTATTCGGAGAACCCACCGTGCCCTGTCAGCAGTTGGGTTGTGGCGCCGGCGATCGCCATCTTCCGGACGACACTGTATGCCTCCACTGCACATGGGAAGAAAAGCTTGGTGACGGAGGCCTGCTCGCCCTCACTGTACCTCTTATTCCACTCGTCAAGCGTGTCTTGCCTGAGGGCACGCTTCACGAATGAGACAGGGCACAGTCCGTAGTCCGGTGCTCTCTTCAGCCTCAGAGCCGCCTCCTTGGCGAGCTGGTCGGCTCGCTCATTGCCCTCCAACCCCGCGTGAGCCTTGACCCAGAATAAGGAGATTTCCTTACCCTGGGCCATGCCTTGGTGAATGGCGGCTCTGGCTTCAACCGCCAGGGGGTGAAGAGCATGACGGTTTATGACCGTCAGGAGAGCGGCTCTGCTATCACTGAAGATGCCAAACGTGGATGCGCCTCGCCTGAGGGCCTCACTGGCCGCTTTGCATAACGCCAGGAGCTCGGCCTGATAGACGGTGCAATGGGGCGACAGAGCAAGTTTGAGGGCCTTAATTTCGGCCCGGCTATCCCAAAATGATAGCGCGGCACCGACACGGCCCTCAATCTTGCTCCCGTCCGTGAAGATGCGAATCTCAAAACGATTCGCATCCTCCAGCTGCCCCTGTGGAACATCGGTTACGATTGGGCGCTGCGTGGTCCGTTGCTCAGAGGTGTCGGTGTAACGTGTTACGACGAGACCCTCATTACAGCGCGCTGAGCAACGCACCGAGACGCAGCCCTGAGGCTTCCTGCGGGATCCAGCTTACATATATAGGGGGCGTCAGCATCGGCATCGAGCTCTCAATGACGTATCTGGAGCTCGTACTCGATAGCCGGTGGAACTTCGGATACCACTTCGGAAGTTTAGTCCCATAGCTGAGGGAGGGAGCATCAGCCGCACTCTCGCGGTTGTTGCCTAATATCAGGAGACCCAACACTCCCTGCAGTAGGCTTTACCTAGGGATCGTGCGGAGCCTGGCCCTATACGGGGCCTCCGTATAGGCGGAGATCCTGATGGCCAACAATGCGGCTAGATTGCTTAGCCCGCAGAAGGCGACGGCTGTCAGGGTGATCTCAGTTGGGGCGGTATGTCTTCTAGCCGGGACCCTCTATGGGACCTGGAAGCAAGGGCCCTTGCATCATTGTTTAAAATGGCGCTAAGAGGCGCTGAAGCGGGGCCATAGGCCTCTTCCTATGAGCAGGTCATGCTTGTAAAAGAGACGGCGAGGAGGAAGCGGGAGAGAACTCTGCCACCCGAGTTCCGCAGTCTGCGGTGGCGCCCCATACTATCAGCCTCCATGACCAGAGGCCTGAGGACGGTGACGTGGCTGCTTACCGTCTTTACAGAAGCAGGCCTTAGACGATAGCATGACGTGAGAGATTCATCCACGCCCCGTTCAAGAAGCGGGACAACAACTGAACAACCACCCAAAGACGTGACTGACCGCAGTATGCATCGTTCCGAGTGCATACTCGGGGTCCCAACCGTAGGCTGTTAGGTAGGATACGCGTGGTTTTTAGTCGGTAGGACTACTGTACAATGAAAATTTTAGGCCTCTATCTGGCACGGTTCCAGCGATAGAACCTCGTGACTAATAGACAGACGGACGGCTAGACCTCATGTCTCGTTAATAGGATCCCGCAGCCGCTTTGAGCCCTCCGTGCGAGAGTTCCAAATACTTGACCGGTTATTTTTTCAATAGGTGCAACAAGTTCCACCAAGTGCCATCAATCAACGGTATAAATCTTCTCAAGTGTTCATTTCAAAAATATCTCCACCTAAAGATGACCTTCTTTTACGTGTGGAATTACTCATAGATGCTATTGCGAACTTCTACCGACTAAAACCACACGGTGCCCTGCTACTAGCTCTTGGCTGGTTTTGGTTACATTCTAAAAGTGCATACTTAAAACTGGACAACAGTGAGCCGGACTAGCGCACGAAGGGTTCCGTTCAAGAAAAGCGGCAAAAAATCACGTTTGTTGTATGGGAGGCCCCCTTTAATATTATTAATTTGTCTATTTCTATTGTTTGTTGCTATAGCGGCAACAAAAATACATCATCTGTAAAAAAAACTGTCTAACTATCACGGTGAATGAGTTACAGCCTGTTGACAGACAGACAGACGACCAACGAAGTTACCGGAACCGACAACAAAGGGGTAGGGTTATGTAATGTCCTTAGATCACCTTTTTAGGATTCCGTAATAATTGTATTATTATAACTATTGATTGGAAGTCCTTTGTAAATCTCCAAATCTTAGGTTAGTAACATATTAACTGGTTGGGCTGACCCCAACCACGTCACAAGCAGAGTCAGCCACTCAAAATTCACAAACACGTGAGTTTCGGCCCGGCCGAAAGTTTCGGCCCATTTTGGCCGAAACCGAAACTGCGGCCGAAACTCGATTTTTTGGCCGAAACTGGCCGAAACCGAAACTTCGGTCGGTCACTAATAAAATTATGTTATTCGTTTTTAGTGTTCCCGTACCTAAAGGGTAAAATCGTTACCCTATTAATAAGACTTTGAGAAGGTTTTTACAGGGTCGGCAGCGCGAGTGTGGCGCCTCTGGTGTTGCAAACGTTCATAGGCTGCGGTGACCACCAGTCCTCCTGGTGGGCCGTATGCTTGTCTGCCACCTTAGTGGTATAAAAAAAAAAAAAAAAAAAAAGACTTCGCCGTTTGTCTGTCCGTCATGAGGCTGTATCTCAGGAATCGTGATAGCTAGAGAGCTGAAATTTTCACAGATGACGTATTTCTGTTGCCGCTATAACAAATAATACTATCAGTAAAAAAAGAGGGATTAAGGGGGGTTCCCCATACCACAAACGTCAACCGTTTTTTTTTGGAACGGAAACTCCTGTTCGCGAGTCCGACTCGCACTTGGCCGAATTTATTTTAGATAAATAATGCCTTATTAGAAATAATTTTAAAAAGCATTGATTATGCTAACTAAATTATAAATTAGCGTTGCCTGAGAATACCACACCAAAATATTTATTTACATTTATTTATTTAACTGGCGAAGTGCCTCTGCCTACGTCTTTAAACAAATAAGACTCGTAAATTCGACGTGAAATTTATCCTTAAAACACACAAACAAAGTATTTTATGTCACTACAACACGAATACCCCTCATAATAATATGGTTTCATGTTCCTCCAGGAAACTAGGTCGCTACCAAAAACAATTGGTGATTTCTATGACAACCGGCAGTTTATTCAATAGTACCATTGAATAATGCGTTTTGATTTTTGTAAATAGCAATGTAATTTGTGCGTTGGCAGTGGGAGGAGACGGGTGTCTCAAAAGATTTGTGGAATTAGAAACGGGTGAGGATTTTTATACTACTAAAGCAGAAAACAAGTTATAAAAAAAATACATCCACTCCAATCGATGAACCCACCCCAATAATTGATTGGATGTTTTCTATGTATGTATTTAGAAATATGTATGTTTATCAGTTGTCTAGACCTCATAGCACAAGATTATATTAGCTTAATTTGTGCTAGATGGCGCTGTGTAAAAAGACAATAATTATTTTAATTTTTTTATTCGATTTCCGAAGGTCAAGTCAGTTTCTTATACCTACTATCTAGTGATGGTCAAAAAAAGTAAAAAATAAAAAATCCAGTCCCGAATCAGAAACTGGTTCCAACTAGGAGGTTAACGCTAAGATGAGATAAAAAGAGTAGTAGACAAAAAGCTTACTTCAGTGGGTATAGGACTTCCCATTCACTAATTTTAATACTTACCTATCTTTTTCAGACAAATATAAAAAGAATACAAAATGTCTGCTAAAATGACTACAGCCGAATCAGGCGACTATCTATCATACGGCGATCGCAACTTCGCATTATCTACAATGCGAGTTTGGGACGAACACAACCAAAAAGTTCTCAAAGGTGACATAATACGTACTACTGATAAAAACACAGCATTAACTAAAAACGGCATTATAAAAGTTAACCAAACTTCGTGTGAGGATTTCAGCGATAGTACTGATCAACTCAAACATAGAGCAAGGCATATTAACTATTGGAAAGCAGAACTAGAAAGAGCTATAAGAGATATCGATGCTGAAATCAATGTTTTGGAAACTCAACGACAGCAATTGAAAAACGCTATGGATACTTTGAAAATACCCGAGTATATTACTGAAGAATGTCTCGATTTAAGAAAGTTAAGAATGCAGTCTGATCTCATATACGATGAGCCTCAAGAAGACTTATTCACAGAGCTGGCGTTGATAGAAAACGTGAAGAAGATTCATAGAGAGCTTTTGAGAGAGATTGAGTATCAGTTAGAAATGAATGTAGCTGCGAAACACTGGCTGGAGAGAGATTGGAGCGACAAGTATTTGGCGTTTAAATACGAAACGGATAATGTCGGATTGGAAACTAAATCTATGAATGTCAAAGATTCGGCTGGAGCTACAAGACTTTCAGAAGGTATTGGAATAGGGTAATGTTTTGCTAGAATTAGTATATCTAATTAACTAAATAAATTCTGTCTTTCAGGTCAATCCAACGTTTCTTCATGGGAACAGCACACTATCAACGCTCTTAACGAGTTCAAATCAGCTTTCGACAAATCAAAAGCACTACGAGCAAAAGTAGACGCAGTTCTTATGAACACAGCCCGAGATCTCCGCTCCCAAGACATCAAACTGAACAAATCGATCAGCGAAAGGATCGCAAGAACCGAAGATGTCAAAATCGATTTGGAAAACCAGCTAAAACTGACTTTGCAAAAGATTGTCGAGACCGAGAATATTCTGGAAACGTTGCATGAAGAAATGTTGAAAGTCTCGCAGAGAATACAAGTAGCACAGACACGATTGAACACTAAAAATTATAGACCGAATGTGGAGAATTGTCGAGAAGGATCTCTTATTGCGTTGATAGAAGAAGTAAGAGATTTGAATGACAGTATGAGTCTGTTACAAAAGAGATCACTGGAAACTGAGAAAGTGAGAGCTGAATTGATTCATGAGAGATCTCTGTTGGAGAATGAGATTATTGTGAAGAAGAAGACTCTGTTTTTAGACAATCAGAGGTGTTTATTCTTAAGGTCGCATTATCAGTCCGCTGAGAAGATGTGTGGGTTTTAGAATGTGTAGTATACAGGGTGAATTTTTCAAAAGGGATTGGATGGCCTAATCCAAAACTATAAGGAATAGAGAAAAATGCTCAAAGGAGTCACGAGCCCGATTTTGATGAAACTTAAAACCTCATCATTAAATTTTTGAATAACTAATATTCCTAGCTAGGAATCGAACCCATTGATTTCGAAAAAAAAACACATCCTATATTATTACACCATACGATAGTGTTGCTATTAAGGATCTTATTCTTGGAAGTAATGTCATACGACAAACTAAAGGAAAGTGCTCATCTTTAACAAAATACAATTTAATTTTCTTACGTTAATTGATGAATTGTTCAAAATGTAGACCATTGTTTTCAATACATAGCTGGATTCGTGACCTCAAGGATCGTACTGCATTCCAAATTAATAATATTATTGAATCCATTTAGAATATTCTCCAAAGAATCATTCTGAGCATGATTTATAACACGGAATAGTTACGATCTATTCTGAGATTTCGAACGAAATAAATTATGATACTTTAGGTACATGAAATATGAAATCTATTAAATTTCCAAACTTTCCTTAAATTTACCGTATTTCATTACTTCGCAGAATTTGATCCTCATCAGCGACACTATCGAATGGTGTAATAATAAAGGGTGTGTTTTTTTTTTCAAAATCAATGGGTTCGATTCCCAGCTAGGATTATTGGTTTTTCAAAAATCTAATGATGAGGTTTTAAGTTTTATCAAAATCGGGCTCGTGACTCCTTTCAGCATTTTTAGCTATTCCTTATAGTTTCGGATTTGGCCATCCAAGCCCTTTTCAAAAATTCACCCTGTATATCAATCAATCAACCATAGGGGACGCGAGTGTCCTGTTCATATGACAACGTGCTAGAAAGTACTAATTCTTTTTTGAGTATAATATTCTACATTTTCTTGACCTACGTAATGGATTCAATGAAGTGGGTTTAAGGTAAAAATGTGCTTCAACACTTTAAACTTCACTACTTATAACGTAATATAATTTCCAAACCCCGCAATTGGCACATGAAATAATTACAAATATTTATCAGTAATTGCACTATTGTATTATTAAAATTATATTATTATTATTAAATTATTATTATTTATTGTACTAACTAAGATATTTATACAAAATACTTCTTACTAAAATTATAATCACGAAAGTTTGTGAGTGAAGATGTTTGAATGTTTGTTACACTTTCACGCTCTAACGGCTGAACGGATCTGGTTGAAATTTGGTACAGGGATAGATTACAGTTTGGAATACTTTTTATCCTGATAATAAGGTCCCATGGAAAGCGGAATCGGAAACAGAATTCCAATTTTCCAGATTCCGGATTCTTTTTCTTGGTAAAGGTACTTATTCCAAACCCATGTTTTAGCCCCGTGTCGCCACCCAATACGGGATGTATTGGGAGGGTGTCGTAAGAGGCGACTAAGGGAACACTTTCGCAAATAGATCCATTGCGTAGAGAAGGAAACCCGGTTGTTAGTAAAATGACAATCGTTAAGCCAAGTTGAAGGCTTTATGGGGCGGCTTGAAAATAATAAATTTCGGGTCGCGATGACCTGCGCCTGTCCATTTTAACAAGGCTATAGGCTCCCGCCTATTACGTGGGACATAAAACTATAAGGTGAAATGTGGGCATATAATATGCCTCTGCCTACCCCTTCGGGGACAAAGGCGTGACTATATAAATGATTGTTACTTACAATTTACTAGCCTGCTGCACCACAGCGACATTGTCATAGTTATCAGCGAGCGCGGTAAATATCGCGTCCACGCCGCATTCCGCCACCATCTTGCAGAGCTCGTGCCGCACCAGTAGAGCGGCGATGGTTAACATCAGCTCTGATACTAGAGGGGGCTTGGTGTTCTCTGGAATGTGTGTAAGAAGGATTCTAATTGCCTTGGTAGTGGGTTCGATTCCCGAGTTGGTTTAAATAATTTAGTGTTTGTTTTGGATTTTTTTATACTAATAAGGTGGCAAACAAGCTTACAGCCTACCTGATGTTTGGTTACGGTAGCCTATTGGTTATTCAAGTAATAGAAGTGAAAGTTGTAGTAATAAAATTAAAAGAAGGTAGTAAGTTGTTCAGATTTCACAGCAAAGTTCAAAGTTATACCACGGGGTATTAACGCATACAGCATATCTTTAATAAACAGAAAATATCAAAAGATGGCACTAGTAGTTTCATATTCCGGAATTCAAATTTCAAAATATCTTATTTAGATATATAATGCATGGCAAATTATTTTAAAAATTAAATCATGATATTGGCTGCTATAGTAGCACATCAAACTCGTTGATTATAGAATAAACGTAGATTGTGTAAAAATTATGTCTCGATAGCGTTTGATAAAGATAAAAGATGGCGCTTATGTTAATCATCTCATGAGCGCCATCTTTTATCGATTTAAAGAAATTATTATTTCATTAGTTTTTACGAACGGCCAGTTTACGTTATCGAAACAAGCAAGCGGCAACGGTGACGGTGATGAACTTAAATATAAAGTGTTATTTGGCCGATTCTTCCTTTCAGAATTGTTTCACGTTATTGTTATAAAAAATTAAAGCTGTAATCTATGTGATAATTGTAAGAGAAATATGTTCCAGCGAGATTTTGTACCAGCTTTTATTAGCGTTCCAAAGGGTAAAAACGTCGGGTCCCTATTGATGAGACTTCCCCATCTGTCTGTCTGTCTGTCCGCCATGACGCTATATCTCAGGAACCGTTATAGCCAGAGAGCTGAAATTTTCACAGATGATGTAGGTATTTAGGGTTGCCAACAGTACTTTATAATAAAGTATTGTACTTTATTTCCTGTATTTGTACTTTATGAGAACAATAAGGTACGCGAAAATACTTTATTTCGCATGATTTGATTTTTCAGGGATTTTGAAAAGTTTCCTCTGAATATTTTTTCGTATAACGGAATGGGCCAAGATCCCCGGCCGTGGAGCCAGACTTAAGTAATTATAGGAAATAGGTATGAATCTTTTCTGATCTAAGTAAGTACATAAGTTTAGAGTTTACCTGTATGGACTTACAATCTATACTAACATTATAAAGAGGAAAGATTTGATTGTTTGTTTGTTTGCATCGAATAGGCTCCGGAACTACTGGGCCGATTTAAAAAAACTTTCACTGTTGGGAAGCTACACTCTTTGCGGGGAACATAGGCTATATTTCATTCTCGTATTCCCACGGAAACGAGAATTACGAGGATGAAACCGCGTGATGTCCGCTAGTTATCTATAAAGAGAATTGTTTGTTTGCATTAGGCTCCGGAACTACTGAACCGATATCAAAAATTCTTTCACTGTTAGGAACATAGATATCAGAATTCCCACGGTTCCCGAATTCCCACGGGAACGGGACCGCGTGACTTCCGCTCGTTATTTATTAAGAGGAAAGATTTGATTGTTTGTTTGTTCGCATCGAATAGGCTCCGAAACTACAGAACCGATTTCAAAAACTCTTTCACTGTTGGGAAGCTAATCTCTTTGCGGTGAACCTAGTCTATATTTTATTCCCGAATTCCCACGGGAACGGGAATTACGCGGGAGAAACCACGTAACGTCTAATAGTTTAAAAAATAATAAAAAGCACTTGTGTACTGCCAAGGTTCTAAAAAGTACAATTTTAAAATTGTAAATAAAATGTACTCTTCTTTGTAAGTCTGTACTTTTTTTACCCCATTGAAGTCAGATAAGTATACTTTATTTCTTCTAAAAACAGTTGGCAGCCCTAGATGTATTATTCCTGTTGCCGCTATAACAACAAATACTAAAATCAGAAAAAAAAAGGAAAGATTAAGGGGAATCTCATTCAAAAATCGTGACTTTTTGCCGTTTTTTGGTACGGATCCCTAAGTGCAAGTCCGACTCGCACTTGGCCGGTTTTTTTTATATAATTCCGCCTGCCACCCGCTGTAAAAATAAGTATCTACCAAGATAAAATATTTATTTTTTAGTACATATGCCAACTTTTCCATAGTAAGTAATTATTTTTATTGTAAAATTAAAAAAAAGAGAAGTCCTGTCATTTTCACTTCATAATTAAAATAGTTAAAAAAAATAAACAAAAAGAACCATGCTACCCGTTGGATTTGAACTGGGTCAATTCGTAACAGGCGCCACCCGCCTACCCGCTGAGCTAACTGTGCGACTTACGCATGAAGTGAAATACTTAGTCATATCAGAACAGGTGAAACGAATTCAACTGTTCTCATATCATTATAATTATGATATGAGAACAGTTGATGATTGATTTAAATTTTAAATCAATCAATTGCAAAAAATAAATACTCAATACAAAGATAGCATGCTTATTTAAAGCAATTAGTATGTCAACTTTTTCATAATATTTTTCTTATATAATAAAAAATGACAAAGTCCCGTGTGAGTAAGTAGTCTTTTTTCACTTAATAAAAATATTGAGTAGTATAAAATGTGGGTACGTTCAAAAAGTAAAACTTAAAAAGATAACAAAAAGAATCGTGTGAAAAGTGGGAATCGAACTGGGGCTTGCAAGCACCGGATACCGCCCGTTTACCAGTCTGTGCTAATTAAGTGACTACGTCACGATTGAAATAACTAAATACTTTATCAAAACAGTTGAAACGAAATCAAATTTGACCTTGAAATCTAGTTGAACATTTTGCTAAAAATATCGTCGCCATCTAGTTACATTTGAGGATTCCACACTGACAGGTAGGCGGCCAGGTCTGTGGAGCGAGTTACGAGTGTAACCGATTTTTGTTCCTGTTCGTGCATCTGTATAGAATATATTATATAATCTGTGGTTATACATTGAAAAAAAAAAAAAAGAAAAACTCCGAAATATATAATCGACATGGGAATCGAACCCGGGACCAACATTTTGCACTGAAATGTGTAAAAGTATTCTTGAACTGCTTGGATAGGTTCGATTCCTGGATTGGACCAAATGTTTGAGCGATCCAGAAATATTTGTTTCGGAGTGTGGGTTGAAGTAAAAAGTAGAAATAAGTTTGGGTAGCACAAAAAAAGTATGTAGCGTCTCTGGTGTTGCAAACGTTCATAGGCTACGGTAACCCACCAAAAACAAGCTTATATTGGCGTTTTAAAGTTATCCATTGAAAATCCACTAGGAAACCAACATTTGCTGATCACACAAATATTTGCCACGCACACACAAGTATACTGGGCCACGAAACAAAGAAAAGAATAGTAATTAAGGCAGATACGACATTTTCTACATAAAAATAAAAAAGAACAAACCTTTGAGCAGATTGGCGAGTGGTTCCAACATCTGAGCGCCAAGTTCCCGCGCGTGTTCATGCGCCTTGCCGAACTCCACTCTCACGTCATCATCTAATGTCAGTTTGCGGATTACTTGTAGTGTTTCACTGAGGAGCTGGGATAATAATTGCCATAAATTAATGTGGAAAATATTTCAAGCGGGGATCATTCCCTACCAAAATCTGTTGGGCTGAAATCAGTCTCATTTAAAGTGGTACACCTGTCAAATAATGGTCAAAGTCATGGCCGAAGAGAAGAGTTCGAAACAAAACCTTATACTAGCCCTTCTGGCCACCGTGGTACAGTACTTAAGGTTAATATTAATCAAATTCTCAATAGCTTTCCAACTTACTCCTAGGGCAGAGGTTTCCAACTTACTCCTAGGGCAGAGGTGCTACTCTCACATAAAGAATAGATGCTTCGCCAGAACTGAGCAATTCAAAGAAACATTTCTCTGACGAACTTGGAACACTCTGCCAGCTCACGTGTTTCCCTCTGATTAAAACCATGGATACTTCAAGTGGAGCGTAAAGAAACGCATCATTTGGCTGTTAATAGTCTTGGGGACGGTCAGAGTGACCCTCAAAGCGCTATATATCGCCATGGCTTACTATCAGCCCTTAGAAATAACCAATTTCAAAAATTAAAGGTCTTACCTTCTGGTTACCAGAGACGTTAAGCAACAGTTTCAAGTTTTCAGCAATGTTTTTGGCAAATAGTTTTTGCCTGTTCATTTCGTGCTTGACGCAGCAAGTTGTGGCCCATCGCAGCGTGGATGTTACCACGTCGTCGTTCTCTACGTTCTCTAGAATGCTGGAATGAGTACATTTTTTTGTATTACTAACATGGCAGATAAGCATACGACACACCTGATTGAACATTGTCACCATATAATATCCTATGGATGTTTGCAACATTGGAGGCATGGTACACGCCCACATTTCATGGTGGAAGGGTTTTGTCCCATTTCATAGGTGGTGATGAGCCTATGGACCACCCCTGTTGAAAAATTTCAAGTAGCTCATAAGACCTTCAACTTAGGATAACAAATGCCATGTGGGACCAATGGCTTAAAAAAGAGTATTAAGTGTTGCCAATGTAAATCCTTTTTTCAGTGGACTTCCGTGAGCCAATTTCATTGAATGTCAATTTACCGAAGCGCTCGTGTCGTGGCCCCGCGCTCTCAGTGTTCTGTAAACGATCACTGCAGTAAGCAACTTTCACTATGGCCGGTCCATGGATGGGTGACCATCCATGCGATCGCTTTGTGACATTTATTTGAGCGTTTCCGTGCTTCAGAAGGCACGTTAAGCCGTTGGTCCCGGTTGCCAGTAAAATGGCAGTCGTTAAGCTAAGTTGAAGGCTTTATTTCAACAGCAGGCAGTCACAACCTGCGCCTGTCCATTTAAACACGGCAATACGGCTCACCACCTATTACGTGGGACAAATTATACAAAGGTGAAATGTGGGCATATAATATGCCTCTGCCTACCCCTTCGGGGATAAAGGCGTGACCATATGTCAATTTATCGGATATTTTTGTTCTTGTAGTCTATCTAATGGTTTACCAACAGTCCATAATATCACACTGTTAAGTGGCCGTGGGCGGGGCCAATTACTTGTATAGCTGCCGTAAATAAATGAGCGATGAGGGAACTTATCTCGATTTCTCGATTCTTGAATCCTAGCGACCCACAATCAAGGACCGCCTGTACTAGTTTTAATAGAGGAATGATGAATCAAATTAATACATTAATAGATCAATTTAAATATATAGGTAGGGCTTTCGACGCGATCGACTAGTGTACGCTCAGCATAGCAAGGAATATCAAATGCGATATGTCAACGGTGGACGGGATAATGATGAAGTATGTTACATGCAAAGGACACAACCATTTAATTGACTGCCTGCCTTTAACTAACTATTATCTTTTCAGGGTTCCGTACCCGAAGGGTTAAAACGGGACCCTTTTCATGAAACTTCGCTCTCCGTCTATCTGTCTGTCACGAGGCTGTATCTCATGAACGGTGATAGCTAGAAAGCTGAAATTTTCACAGATTATGTATTTCTGTTGCCGCTATAACAACAAATACTAAATCAGAAAAAAAGGGGGATTCCCATAAAACAAACGTGTTTTTAGTCGTTTTTTGGTACGGAACCCTCTATGCACAAGTCCAACTCGCACTTGGCTGGTTTTTCCTAATTTCGCGCGAACCTTATTGCTTATGGGCATTCTTAAATGGGAACATTTTACTTACGTTATAATCAAATCCACACCCCTAGCGTCCAACAAATCGGGCTGCATTTCCATCAACGCTGCCAAGGTATCCAATGAAGCAACCATAAGCTTAACATCTCGGTCACTCAGCTGTTGCAGCAGCTGTTTGCTGAAGAGGAAATCTACAAGGACTTTGTAAGCGCCGTCTTTACCTGCCCTTACTCTGCGAGCTATGTCTTTATTGCATTCTCCCTGGAAAATGTAATTTGTTTAGGATTTTAGTTCAAGATTTTGAAGATAACATTAACTTAAAATTGTTTTGAACACTTTTCTCCCTGATTTTGGGAGACCTCGAAGCCTGGGTTCACAGTGTTTTCAGGAAATGGTTTTTTTTTTTTTTTTTTTTTTTTTTGTGTAAAGTGTACGCTATCTTAGGTAGATAGATACACTTTAGACTATTACAATCTAGCTTATAGGCTAATAAGTAATTTTATGCTGACTTAAACTTCTATATAATACTTATTCTAAGAAAAGAATCCATTGATTAATCTTAGAGTCTGATAAATTAATACACTTTGTTCTTGTGTTCTTAAACAGTAAGCACTAAAGACACTTATTATTCTCACTAGGCACTACACTAACTCAAAGGGCTTAGTTCTTTTGAGTCTTCTTTTTAAGTCCGTCCAATCGAGGAGTTGAATTGCCTCCGGATTGTCATGGTGGAGCAGTCTCTTTTCATGAGCTTCTGCGAAACGTTGGATAATTTTGTCAACCGGCTGTACTTGAAGGTCCCGGTGAAGGTCATCATTTCGAATGTACCAAGGTGCATCAACTATGCCCCTTAGCACTTTATTTTGGAAACGCTGTATGATATTTCTGTTGCTCTGTTTAGTGCAGCCCCACAGCTGTACACCATATGTCCATACCGGCATCAGGACTTGTTTGTAAAGTAAAAGTTTGTTTGGTATTGACAAACTTGATTTCTTTCCAAGCAGCCAATACATATCGTTATAGCGTATGTTGAGTTCTTCTCGTTTTTTCTTAATATGTGCCTTCCACCGCAACTTTGCATCAAGTGTCATACCTAGATATTTTGCTGTATTTGCAAACGGAATGATCTTGTTGTTGATATAAACTGGGTAGTAGTCAGCTGATTTGTTAGTAAAGTCAATGTGAGTCGATTTTGTTTCATTGAGCTTGATGCGCCACTTTTTGGTCCATTCAAAGACTTTTGTCACTGCGATTTGCACATTTTGCACGGCTTCCTCGCGAGTATTTCCAGTTGACATTATGGCGGTGTCATCGGCGAAAGTTGCAATGAGACTGTTTTCTGATTCTGGAATGTCACAGGTGTATAATAGGTACAAAACCGGCCCTAACACGCTACCTTGTGGTATTCCAGCTTTTATTTCCTTAAGTTCTGAGAAAGCATTTTCTTGCCTTACTCTAAACATTCTGTTAGAGATATAAGACTTTAAAATAGCTAC
Source organism: Miltochrista miniata (assembly GCA_933228765.1). Lineage (NCBI taxonomy): Eukaryota > Metazoa > Arthropoda > Insecta > Lepidoptera > Erebidae > Miltochrista > Miltochrista miniata. Next base: position 20,368,347 of record OW121773.1, read on the forward strand.
AAATGGGGAAGGCAGCATCGAACTCAGTTTATGTATTAGTCCTTTATGCCATACTTTATCAAAAGCTTGCGCGACATCTAGGAACACCGAGGAGCACACTTTTTTTTCTTCTAATGCATTTTCAATAAGTTTCGTGATCCTATGTACTTGATCTATAGTGGAATGTCTCTCCCTAAAACCAAACTGGTGATTAGGTATTAGAGCTTTTTGGTCAAGTATAGGTTTCATTCTTTTTAATAGAAGTTTTTCGAACAATTTAGAAATTATAGGTAGCAAAGATATCGGCCTATAAGATGTTGGTTCGTGTGGCGGTTTTCCTGGCTTTGCTATCATTATGACTTCAGCTACTTTCCAAACGGCTGGAATATATTTCAATCTTATTACTGCATTAAATAGGTTTGTTAATTTCACCAATGCTTTTCGTGGGAGATGTTGTAGTACCTGACCTGTAATAAGGTCGTAGCCTGGCGCTTTTTTCACGTTCATGCTTTTTCTAATTTCGAATGCAACTTCTTTTGGGGTTACCAATTTTATTTCCGACAAATCTTGTTGGCGTTCGTGGTACGGCAAGTCCTCTGATGATCCTTCATTTGGTTGAAATATTGATTCTAAATGTCGCGCAAATCTTTTTGCCTTTTGTTCATTGCTTACAGCCCATTTGCCGTTAGTTTCCCTTATGGGGGGAATGGGTGTAATAGGTGCTTTGCATTTCCTCAACGCCTTCCAGAGTGAATAATTGCTGGTGCGGTCACTAGACAAGTGTTCCAGTGAAGTGGCAATTGAGTCTTCTTTATAGGCTTTAATAGTTTTAGTTAGCGTTTTTGTCAAGCTATTTAGTATATTTTTATCGGAGGGTGATCTTGTGTGATGCCATTTCTTTCTCTGTCGCCGTTTTTCGGCGATTAGTTCAATGATTTCTTTAGGATATATATTACCTTTACTCCTTGTCATTAAAGCAGGTGTATTTTCCCATGCCGCCTGCTGAATATCCGAAGTAAACTTGTTAACCTCAAAGTCCAATTGAACTTCATTTCGGAGGGGCACATTGAGTTTGATTTTGGATTCTAAGTCAACCTGAAAACTTGACCAGTCTGTTTTTGAATTGACTAATGATTGATAAGTTTCTCTGAATATAATATTTTCACCAAGTTGTAGAGTTATCGGGGAGTGGTCAGAATTCATATCAAAACCTTCTTCAATGGTCAAATAGTTTGACGATATATTTTTAAAAATAAAAAAATCTATCAAATCTGGCAATCTATCTGGATCCGTTGGCCAGTAAGTCGGTTTCCCAGTTGATATTACGTCGCATTTGATTTCGTTCATGGCACTTCGTAGTTCTCTTCCCTTTGTTGAAGTTAATCTGGAACCCCAGTACGTGTTCTTGGCATTAAAGTCACCCCCAAGAATGAATCTATTGCCGAGTTTTTGCAAAAAGTTAACGTATTGCTCTTTTTTGATCTTATATCTCGGAGGACAATATATTGCTGCCACTGTTAGCGGATAACGTTTCGTTTCAACGCATACCGATACTGCTTGGATGTCACATTCTTCATGTATCATGGATTGATAGTGAGAAATACTTTCTTTTATTATAACGGAGCTACCTCCCCTAGCATTATTGTATGGATGTAAAGCATGATATACTCTATATCCATTTAGCATAATGTAGGACTCGTTAGTGCAATGGGACTCGGATATCAAACAGACGTCGTTATTTTCGTTATCTAGGACTACTTGTAACTCATGTTGATGTTTCTGTAGACCATTAGCATTCCAAGTCATAATTTTCAAGGTTTTATTCATGACTGTTGCTGAGATATAGCTCTTTTAGTGCTATTTTCAATTGTTTTTAAACGTTCATCGAACGTGATCATAAGTTGTAGTACCTGATTTAATTTCACTTCAATGTTTACATTGTCTCGAGTTGCATTATTGCTATTACGTGCAATTTCTGCAAATGAAGCGTTTCTCGGCTTATTTTTGCTTAACGGGCAAGGTTGCGGCGGAGCCGTGACCTTAATAGGTTTTGTCGTGTTTACATCGATAGTTTGTCTCGGCAAATGATGAGGGTTCTTTGACATATTTTTATTTTTGAAATTCTGCAATTCCTTGGCTACTATACATCCCCTATAGTTAGCGGGATGAGGTTCACCACAGTGGACACATTTCGGTTTGTCAGTGGCGGGCTTTTGGCAATCCGTTGTTAGGTGCTTGCCAGTACATTTAACGCATCTCGGCTCTTTAGAGCAGTATTTTTGCGTGTGGCCATAGGCTTGGCACTTTTTGCATTGGGGTATTAGTTTTGGAGTTTTAAGGGGGTGGATTTCCACCTTACATCCTAAAATATAGTTAATTTTGTAGATATTTTGGATATCTTCTTGATTATTGAAGCTGAGCATAAATAAATTTAGAGGCTCCTTGTTCCTCCAACTGAGTTTATTTACTGCAGCCTCAATTTTGTACCCCTTGGATTGTAGATCTTCTACAATTCTTTTGGGTTCGCACGTATGATGCAGTTTTTTCGCAACTACACGTATGGGTCTATCTTGTTTGTTTTCGTAAGAATGCCACGAACAATTATTGGTAGACAGATGTTTAGTTATTAACCTATAGGCTTCCTCGTTGGTGACATTCACCTTAACAGTGTCCCCGCTTAACATTTTGACAGTAAAAAGGTTACCTGACAAACCTTCTACCAAAAAGTCGTAAAATTTTTGGTAGTCTCTGACGACATCTACCATTATTGGTGGTGGCAACAATGACCTTTTAGGTTTTGGTTGTCTTGCATCCTCACAGTCGGATGCTGACTTGGATAGGGGGGAGGGTGTTGTGTTGAGTTTCCTTTTTTTCCTGTTCTTAACACGAACCCACTCTGTTTCTTTGGCTAATTCCTCCTCATCTGTGCAATATTCCACACATTTTGAGGAAGAATTTTCGGTTACCTGTTTGGTGGTAGGTTGAGAAGTTTGTTGTTGTTTCAAGAGTTCCTCAAATTGTGCCTTTAGACACTGGAGTTGCTCTTGCAGGACTTTAACTTGTTGTTGCAGTTCTTCATTGGCTGCTTTCTCGTTGCGGTAATACGTATACAACATATGTTCATTCTCTGTTTTTAACTTAATACTAGGCGGAGTTGAAGCCATTTCGAACACGACACTTTGATCACTTTGTTAGTAGCGTCACACGCGGAAGTAGGTCATGATGACGCGCACTGCCGTCAGTGGGCACTGGTAGCGGCGCGGGCGGCGCTAACTGTGCACTTTTATCACGTACGAACGAGCACGAGAGTGTTGCGTTCAACACGTCTGCTTTGGTTGGAGTCACGGACAGCTATGTCAGCTACTCTTCAGGAAATGGTAAGTCAACTTATTTAAGGGCTCTTTCAAACTAGCAACCAGCCATGGCGGTCAACTATTTCATAACATTGGCTGCTGCCCTAAGTTTTAAATGGCTGAAGTGACAATTTATAAATTGCAGTGTTTTATTATCTATGAGTTATGAGAGTAGCTCATTTATTTGAATGAATGGAAAATGTCAAGTAAGATGGCATTCATAACTTATTTTCAGTTAAAATTTTGCTTGATTATTTTGTTATGCCATCGATGTAGGGTCGAGCCACAATTAACAAAATTGTAGCCATGGCGCGGTACATTTGTAACAGCTTTGAAGAAATTTTTAGGTACTACATACCTTTAGTATGTCCATCTCTTTAAGAACCTGGTTCAAATCACAGCGTTTGTCGGAGCATAAATTTTTGAGCTTCGCAACAGTATCTGATACTAGATGATTGTCCCCGCTGCCGAGGGCTAAGTCCTTTATTATGTTTGATAGATCTACACCCTGTAATGGAGATAGTTTTTAAAATCATGTACTACAGACCGCTGGGTAGGGTGCAAGACCAAATGATGTGATTTTTTGAAGCTGTGCACAGCAGTAGGTAGTCAAAGTCAAATTGGCTTGGATGATATATGAAAGAAAGTCTGAAGATGGTTATTTCACAAACATGATTTCCTGTGGTATGTGGTACAGCCAATTTGGTTGAAAGTGGTCGCAGAAGTTCTGTCTGTGGATGTTTGCAACCAGAGGCGGCGTAAGGCGTGGGCGACGTGGGCCACCGCCCACGGCCTCGCGGTACAAGGGGCCTCGCGCCTCAAAAATTTTTATGCATTGCTTCAAAGCGAGAATAAAATAAAAAAAGATATAAATTAATTTTGCTGTGAAAATTATCTATCGATTCATACAAATCGGCGGACATAGGAATCTTGAAAAACTTTTTACTGATTTTACAAAAACTGATGATGCCAATGTGTTTATCTTAATAATTGTAGTCGAAAACATAGAGACACAATTTTGATAAGACTTCAATTTTAAAAAAACATTCAACAAAAACTGATTTTAATGTATGGAGAAGTACATTAAAAAAGGGTTAGCTTGCGCCGTATCGTCGGGGCCTACCTTTCAGAGAGAGCTGTCATCTACCCGAGTAGAATGGGCTCGGTCAGCGACATATGTCGTGCGGTGTTCCACAAGGCTCTGTTTTAGGGCCTCTCTTGTGGAACATCGGCTACGACTGGGTGCTTCGTTTTTGGAGGGTGTGACGGTGACGTGTTACGCTGATGACACCCTTGTGGTAACACGAGGTCAGACGTACCACGAGGTAACCACGAAGGCCACGGCTGCAAGTCGTTCAACGCATCCGACGACTGGGTCTTGAGGTGGCGCTCCACAAGTCTGAGGCTCTGTTTTTCCACGGACCACGTAGACTACCACCTCCGGGAGCCAGTCTTATTGTGGGAGGGGTACGCATCGGCATCGAGCCCTCCATGAGGTACCTCGGACTTATACTCGATAGTCGATGGAACTTTGGAACGCATTTCCAAAGTCTGGCCCCTAAGCTCAAGGGGGTGGCGACGTCACTTGCATGGCTACTACCCAACTTGAGAGGACCTGACACTTCTAGTAGAAGGCTCTATGCCGGGATCGTGCGGTCCATGGCTTTATATGGAGCCCCAGTTTGGGCGCAGAATCTGACGGCCAGCTACGTGGCAATACTGCGACGTCCGCTGCGACTGCTGGCTATCAGAATTTTTAGAGGATATCGCACGGTTTCCTTTGAAGCAGCGAGTCTCCTAGCTGGCACTCCCCCATGGGACCTGGAGGCAAGAGCTCTTGCAGCACTGTACATGTGGTGCAAAGAAGTGGCGGGGCGGGACCTAAGACCTGCTCTTAGAGAAATCGAGGAACAAAGGTCCCAGCTACGACAGGTGGTCATGGAGGAGTGGAAGGAGCGGCTTGGGCAACCAAGTGCAGGGCATAGTCGATGCGGTAAGACCGATTAAAGGAATGGGTTGAGAGGCGCCATGGTTGCCTCTCCTATCGGCTAACGCAGGTGCTCACCGGACACGGTTCTTTCGGCGCGTATCTGCACCGTATACAGCGGGAGCCAACGTCTGAGTGCCATCACTGCTTAGGCTGCTCAGAGGATACGGCGCTCCATACACTGGCATATTGCCCAGAGTGGACGGAGCAACGACGCGGCCTCGTAGTGGCTTTAGAATTGGGAAACCTCACGCTGCAGGCTATGGTTTTGGCCATGGTGAGCAGCGATGCGGCATGGAACTCCGCCACCTCGTTTTGCGAAGTGGTGATAAGCGCAAAAGAAGTGGCGGAGAAGGAAAATTAGAATTACATAAACTTAAAAAAATTGTAGTTTAAAATAAACAAAAATATATTACAAAGAAAATTAAACTAAAACTATGTACATTCAATAATCAAAGAAAATTAGAAAATGTAGACAAAAAATTAGCGTTAAAATAAGAAAACACGAGAAAATCTCAGGCTATCCCTCTTTTAATGTAGGTACTTTTCCATGCATTGAAATCAGTTAATGTCGAATATTTTTTAAAATTAAAGTCTAATCAAAATTGTGTCTCTATGTTTTCGACTACAATTATTAAGATAAACACATTGACATCATTACTTTTTGTAAAAACAGTAAAAAGTATTTCAAGATTCCTATGTCCGCCGATTTGTATGGATCGATCCACTGTACGCCGCCGAACAGTGCGGGGTTGGTTCCAAGATCGATGGTTCCACTGCTAAGTTCCACTAAGGGGTCCAACAGGATTTACAAATACTCGTGGACCCATTTAGGTAGTGGAACCAACAATATATGTTTTATCCTGGATTTTTTTGGGATGAGTGACCCCACTAACCACATTTGACGTAAACCTCTGTGGTTAATTTTTTTTTCCTTATGGCGAAACTATTGGCGCAGGGCCTCGCGAAATCTGTCTTGCCCACACCAAATTTAGGTCTTGCCCCGCCACTGTTTGCAACACCACACATGTTACACTTATATTCATACACTTTGTCGATTTTAATGCCTTTTATATGCCATACAATGCATCATTTAAAATTTGTCTGCACATCATCAATTTTTTTTATTGCTCTTTGGTGCAGTACATTTAAAATGTGATGAGATAAAAGTGTGGATGTGCTTAATAAGGCACTTCACACTATTATCACATTTCGAGTCTGCGAAATAAAAGATCAAATTTGTATCATTATTTTGAACAACACCAAGTCATCATACCATAATTATTTATGGCAAGTGTTAGAAGTCATTGATAGGCAATAATTGGTACATATACTAGTCGGCCTTGACCACTGTTGACGGTGAGTAGTCACAGGCAAGGATTAGGTCACCGGAATAATAATACCGTCGTCGACGTAATATTTAAACCTAAGCGAGATTTGACCAGAACTGATTTAGAAGTAAAATAACTCAATGGAGGACTTCTTGTCTTAATATATAACACCAATAATAACTTAAATTATGCATACCTGTGCCTCAAATTGAGCAACGGCCTCTTTTACTGCTTCTTCAGGAGTCATATCGAATTCATTCATATTCTCCTTAACAACTTCATCGTAAGTCTCCTGAGTTATTACCCGGACCATTTTTAATGTATATTCAATTTATGTATCAAGAACTGTACGAAATTTTAGCTATTATTAAATAAAATTTGAATTATTCACACTTGTGCCGATAGAATGACGTCAGGTTTGTTTTTGTTGCAAAAACAAATGAATCTGCTTAGTGTCAATGTCAATCAGACAGCCAGGTCAAGTTATACACTCATTTGCAAAAAAAACGGGCACCTAAGCAATGAACCATTTCAAATGTTAATATTGCTTTGTTTGAAAATTATAGGTAGTTTTATCCTCACAATTTGGTAAATTAATAAGAAAATAATCGTTTTCATCAGTATTTCATAAAATTTTGTTACAATTTATGGGAAATAATGCTAAACCTCGCTAGTAGTGTATGTTCGCTAGAATTGCATATGCTCATGAAGTAAAAATAAAAAAGTTTTTTTGTTTGTTTTTCTTTAATAAAGTAAAAGCAGATAAATGTTTAGTATCGAGTGTGACCCCCTCTAGCTAAAATCACAGCTTGAATTCGTCTGGGCATGCTAGCGAGTATATCCCGGATACTTGCTTGCGGAATACGTTCCCACTCCGCAGTAATCACATTCTTCAGCTCTCTGATGGTCTGCGGAGCCGGGTGTACTGATCTCACACGCCGTTTTAGAACGTCCCAGATATGTTCTATGGGATTGAGGTCGGGACTTCGAGCTGGCCAATCCAAACGACGAATGCCGACCTCTTGCACATACGCATTAACATCGCGGGATCGGTGGGCGCGAGCATTGTCGTCCATAAAAATTGAGTCTTGACCTAGAGCGGCCAATGCGGGTTGTGCATGAGGAATTAGAACTTTCGTTATGTATCGATGCCCAGTCAGTGAGCCGTTTTCAATGAAGACTAACTCTGTACGTTCCATTGAATTTATTCCTGCCCAAAACATAACAGAGCCCCCACCATAAGGTGTGATTTCTTCGAAACATGCATCTGCAAAGCGCTCTCCTTGTCTTCTTCGCACTCGCCGACGTCGATCTTCACCGAATAGAAATATCCTGGCTTCATCAGAGAACAAAACCCTATTCCAATCTTCTTGAGTCCATGACTCACAATTTCTAGCGAACCTAAGCCTGTGAACTCTGTGCTCACGGAGTAATTTGGGGCCGCGGGCCGGGCGGTGACTGCGTATATTGGCAGCGAGAAGCCTCCTCCTGACCGTCCATAGACTAATATGCACATTTCTTACTTCTTGGAGGTTGTTCTTAAGATCCACATACGAAGATTTGCGATTTCTTAATGCGCGACTTACAAGAAAGCGATCATCCCGTGGTTGGGTACATGGTTTTCTTCCAGAACCAGGCCTTCTCTCGACGGAACCAGTCTCCTGATATCGCTGCCAGGTCCTTTAGACCGTCGAGCGACTAACATTTAGCCTTCTAGCCACGAAACATTGGCTGCAACCCTCTTCAAGCAGCGCGATAATTTTGGTAGCTTTTACCACTTTATCTACCATTTTTGATACAGCCAAACAGCAATAAATAAAGCTTTGACAGTTAAGGATATGAAATTAATCGATAAAAATTGAATAAAAGTTGTGAAAGTCGATGTTAACTTCTGGAACTTCGCGCCAAAAATGTAGGATAAAAAGGGATTTTCTGTAAAAATGAGCATTAAATGAAAATTTGAATTTAGAACGTACTTTTTTAAATACCACGGCAATTTTAAAACCGGCCAGTAACGTGTACAAACGATTGAAACCTTTTTGGTATTGTATCTTTTTAAAGATGAATGGAAATTAAAACCGCCCGTTTTTTTGCAAATGAGTGTAATAGTGCACTATAAGTGATTTTTTTTTTAATTTATTGCATGGCCAAGGATGTCCTGTTATTTATCAAAATACTATAGCTAGCTGCAAAGCCTTTCTCTTGTCAGGAGCTAAGGGACAGTTGCCAGGGGACAGGTGCCAATGGACAGGAGCCTGGGTACTGGCGACAGAGAACAGAGAGGGAGATATCACTATATCGTCATCAAGTCAGTTGGTTAGGTTTATAAAAAATATAATTAACAAAAAGGGAAGCTGTCCTCTACCCCATTATTTGACCCTTTTTGCGACACCCTGATAATTTACTGGTACCATGTACCATGGTGACCTAAGGTAAGAAGTACGTCTTTAATATCGAAAACTGTTAATGGAAATGTGTTATGAAAGTTAAAAGGGTATCTTATTGAAGTCTCCATGCCAAATTTGGCATAGAGACTGCAGGCCAACTCTGTGGATAATGTATTTTGAACACTGATCTGTAATAAATAGTTTTGAAACAAAGCAGCTGATTGCAGCTGAACTGGATCGTGATCGTGTTGATGTCGTAGATGTATGCTTTTTTCAGTCACTTCAAGGTAGGCTTATGTCTTAAATCATACAGCCTCTATTAGTGTCAGTGATTTTTTTTAATCATAAAGTGCGTTTGAAAACTGCAAATATTGCTAGGTTTTACAATAATTTATAAGACTCTTTGTTAAAAAAAGGTCCATACTCGCCAAATATTTATTTCTTTCCTTTATTATTGTAAATTTATATTAAACAGTAATAGCCAAAAGTACTTTACTATAAAAATTACATGTGAATCCATGAAATTAATTCTCCGAATTGATCAATTTTGACACTTTGGAGCATCACCTGAATGACGCATACTCCCGTAAAAGAATAAAATCTGAACATAATTATACATATTCTATTTCTGCGTAATTAGTGAATAATCCGAGCATTGTGTTGTTTATTTAGCGTTTACTAGGATTACTTAGCTATAAAAATGAGTTTCCTGGGAAAGTTGTTCGGCGGGAAAAAAGAAGAGAAGGGTCCCTCAACCCATGAAGCAATCCAGAAATTACGTGAAACAGAGGAACTGTTGGTGAAAAAGCAAGAGTTTTTGGAAAAGAAGATAGACTTAGAAGTACAGACAGCTAGGAAACATGGGACTAAGAACAAGCGTGGTACGTATGATGACGTAAATACACTATTTATTCGTACACTGACCAGGTTCTTTATTGACTACTAACGGTATGTGACCTTGTTTTAGATTAACTTGGAATCTATTTAAGCGTATCATTGTGTATCCACGACTCCGTTAAAGACATTTTACAGTGCCTAGGCAAAAAATGGTGCTCCCAGCTGTTTTCACTATAACAGCTGACTAGGTACCAAGTTTTAAAATGTTTTATTTGCACAAAAAAATGTTTCCTAGTTTGTAAAGGCGATGTATCAAGACTGATACATGTTATTAAGCCATACATGAGTCAGTTATAGTATGCTATCATAATCTCTTCTTTACAAAAGTTTGAACTAAACCATTGTGAAGAAAATCAATTCAAAGCCACCACTTCAGTCTCATGTACAGATAGACCTCCCTCGATTTTGTTTTGGTGGGGTAATTTTCCCTACCATTTCACACAAACTGGTAGGGTCTATTCAGAGTTTTTTTTTTAAGTTTTCCTCGTCTTCTATGATGCACTAAATGTTAAAGAGTGTTAGAAATTACTGTAGGTATTACTAGTTATAAAAAGGAGTTTGGTATGTCATAAGTGTAGATTGTATGTAAGTAATTCATTGTTTTGTATGAAGATAAATTTCTAAATATTGAATCATTTTGATTGTTTGGGTGTAAAGGGATCTATCAAGGGGTCGATGAGTCAGATGAAAAAAATTGGTAAATTTGGAAATTGAGAAAGTTATGAATCGCACTGATAGCTCCATGTTATCTAACAGAAATGTACAAAACATGATTGAACTAATCCTTGGACATCCTTCGGCCTTCATAGGGCGAGGAGGAATACCACGGGGTTCAGGGGGTAGGGAAAATGACTTTTAGAGGGCATGATGCTCGGATATCATGATTTTCTATTATTTTTCTATGCAATATGGTCACAGTCTTATTAGTTCACATTATGTTTTAGTACGTATGACAACTATCTGAATTCCTTTTATGAGGTGTTCTCTATCTGTTAAGTTATTCACGTGTATGTGTAGGACTTCAGTCCTACTATTACCGTGAAAAACTTAAAATAGTCTACTTAAATAGTCTATGCACAGCCATAAAATAGCTCATGATCTATTCATTGAGTGACTATTTTGCATGATTGTGTAACAAATGCTTAAACTTTCACACTTGCATAAGTGGAATTGTTAATGCAAAACATTAGTGGCCTGCCAATATACAGGGCTACAGATTATCTAGGAGTTTACTTGCTGTCTTATTGTTCGTGAATATTTATTTATTGAATAACGGCACTTGTACTGTTCCACAACATTTATTTATTTTACATCTGACCGGTTTCGCCTTTCGGCATAAATAAATGTTGTGGAACAGTACAAGTGCCGTTATTCAATATGTGCAGCAGGTTCCACCAAGTGCCATCAATCAACAGTATAAATAATATTTATTTAGTTATCAAGTGTACATATTTTCAAAAATTGTTTTGTTGTTGAATAAACTAATCTAAATCTAAAGGTTTGGTATAATTATAACATTTCTTTATTCATAGTTGTGGTATCCAATACCTTTGCCTAGATGCTGTTTTTGGGAGTGATAGAACTTTCATAGTCAGATGAGTGGTGTCTAATTTCCATTCCTGAAAGCACTGAATTATACAGAGACGGTGCGTGACAGGCTAAGCATAGGCATCATTCCGCTTCAAATCTTATTATTATTATTACTATATGCATAATTCAGGCAGGCAGTTATATAACTGATAGAGCCTGTATCCCGCTGACGTGGATCAGTTCCTTACAATTTGTCTAGGTTGTTTCTTCATACAAATTGTATGGCACTGCACCAAACTGCTTCTATATAATTTAGAAGATGCCATCTCTGTACATTTTGAATGACAAAGGTTTAAATCGGTATCATGCCTGCTCTGAGCCTGTCCCACATTGTATGTCAATCCCTACAAATATTATAAATGCGAAGGTAACTCAGTCTGTTACATTTTCACGCCTAAACTGCTGAACTGATTTTGATGAAATTTGGTATACAGATAGTTTGACTCCAAAGAAGGACATAGGCTACTCTTTAACTGACTGCACAAAAAGAGGGTAATGAATTTACGCGATAACGACTTCTACGCGGCCGAAGCTGCAGGGAACAGCTAGTTCTTTAAAATTAAATTCACGCCAAAGAGAAGACCTATTAATGTGCCTCATCTTATACTTCCATACCTGCCCCATTGTAACAAACTCGTCTCAAATGACGTAGGTATCGAAATTGAGGCTAGATCTTCTGTGGCCTTTCCTAATGAGTCACACACTTGCTTTATCTAAGGCATTAAGGTTACATTAGTTGATACCAAAGCAACATAGTCATACACGTATTTGTGGTTTCACAATCTATTAGGCACACAAATTGCACCATAAGGCTAACGCCACACTTGACGGAACTTCCGTCGCCGAACTTCCACGGCGGAACGTCAATACATGTTATCGCATATAAATTACAAATAGCGGGCACACTACGCGGAAGATCGGTCGTTCCGTCGCGGACCGCTCGCACTCTGCGTCTGTTCCGTCCTCCGCTCACCGATCTTCCGTCGTCTGTCACTGAATAGGAATACTCAGTGTGGCTGCAACGTACCTATATAAAACGGATTGACTATCGCGGAAGTTCAGTCAAGTGTGGCGTTAGCCTATGTTTTCTATACCACTGAGTAGGCTAATAAGCATACGTCTTACCTAATCAAAAGTCAATAAGTCCATAGCTTATTGATATTTTTATATCTTTGCTTATATCAATGCACCTTCAAGCCCAATCTATGTCTAGGTGGCGCTTCAATAAACCATATCATTTTAGGGTCTGCAGCGCGAGTGTGGCGCCTCTGGTATTGCATACGTTCATAGGCTGCGGTGACCACCGGTCCTTCTGGTGGGCCGAGAGCTTGTCTGCCACCTTATGGTATAAAAAAAAATTATCACAATAGAAACCTACTGTTGAATATAAAATTCTCCCAATTTGCGACTGAACATCAATCTTCCACTTTCCGTCCCATGTCGCAACCTTCATTAGTTCGTCAATCTTACGAAAGGCGTCATAATAGGAAATCTTATTAGCCGGATACACACCAAACGATCCAAAATGGATCGCCAAATCCTGCGATCCGGGAGCATGAGGCATGGATCATGGATCGTGTGGTCTGACGAACTTAACTTTTCTTGCGATCCCGCCGCGTCGCACTGACACGCTCTAAACGATCCATACTGATCCAACTAACACAGTTGCCTAGCACTGTTAAACTTTCGGACGCTATGATCGCGCGCTCCACACACCATCGGCTCCACCGGCGACCACATCGCGCCTAAAGACCGAGGCACCTGTGTGCTAGTAACAAAAACCGACATCGGACGGATCGCTCGCGGCAAGGAGCCGCGCTGTTTGGATCGCGCGAGGCACGTCCACACCAAACGCTCCTATGGAGCGCGTTGGATCGTCTGGTGTGGATCCGGCTATTAGGGTGTTGCAACTTGGTACGCGGTTTCCACTCTAAAATTCATCTGCCATTGATTCTATAAAAGACCAATTTAGCAATCTTATTCTGCAAGCTATGTTGACTAAACCCCCTAAATCTCATTCCAGCCGCCATCGCCGCTTTAAAGCGCAAGAAGCGCTATGAGAAGCAGCTCACACAGATCGATGGGACCCTCACACAGATTGAAGCTCAGCGGGAAGCGCTGGAAGGCGCTAACACTAACGCACAAGTGCTCAACACTATGCGCGAAGCTGCTAATGCTATGAAACTTGCTCATAAGGATATGTAAGTATTTTCTACCTTTTCTTCATACATGCATATAATAACACCTTTATCCCCAAAGGGGTAGGGATAGTATACGCCCACATTTCACCTTATAGTTTTCTGTCCCACGTAATAGGTGGTGAGCCTATTGCCGTGTTGAAATGGACAGGCGCAGGTCACCGCGACCCGCAGTTGAAATTTTTCAAACCGCCCACACGGCCTGCAACTTGTCTTAACAATTGTCATTTTACTGAGAACCGGGTTTCATTTCGAGTTTTCCGTTCCCTGAGTCTCCTCTTTCGACACCCTCAGTTGTACTGTTGTGACGACATTTTGTACTCTTACCTGTCGCAACACGGAACCCCGTCGTCACACGGGGCTACGGGTGAAAGCTAGATGATTGAAATTCTCACAAATGATATATTTCTGTTTAGCTGCTTTAATAACAAATAGTAAATACAGAAAGAAATAAGGGGACAACTCAGCTGTTAGGGTTCATTTGTACAATTGAAGCGCTTGTGGCCCTGCTGATTCAGTGTTCTGTATGTATGATCTCTACAGTAAGCAACATTCGTTATGACCGGTCCTTGGATGGGTGTCATTGTGACATTTATATGCGAGCATTTCCGTGCTCCTCAAGATGTTGACAAGCCAAGTTGAAGCCTTAAATAATTTTAATATTGGGTCGTCCAGCCTGCGCCTGGGTCTGGAGCGCGTGTCTAGCGCCTCTGATGTTGCAAATGTCTATACCACTTTCCATGAGGTGGGCTGTAAGCTTGTCTGCCCCTTAGTAGTATAAAAAGAACAGATATACATAATCCCTGTTGTTCCAGTCGCATTGCACCGACCTAGACCATTTATTCAGTTATATTACACTTACAAATCCCAGTCGTTATTACAGTCTAATAAAGTAACCCACTTCAACCATTGATAAGGTTTTTAAATAAACATGACCGTGTGTAATGTGCAACACTCGTCGCCTTGCTTACTTAGTTTTCTGTAAATGTTCACTGGTTAAGTGGCTAAGAGGGGTGAGTGAGTGGCACTTTGTGGCAATTTTACTAAAACGCTTGACAATTTCAATCGGCGCCTGATTATTTCGTCATTTCTATGGCATCATAATTTGTTCGTGTTACAATGCTCCAAGTCACTCCCCATCTATACTAATATTATAAAGAGGAAAGATTTGATTGTTTGTTTGTTTGTATTGAATAGGCTCCGGAACTACTGGACAGATTTGAAAAAGAAAAAAAAATCTTTCACTGTTGGGAAGCTACACTCTTTGTGGTGAACATAAGCTACTTATTTTATTCCCATATGCCTACGGGAACGGGAACTACGTGGGTGTAACCGCGTGACGTCCTATAAGGACCTTCTTCCTTGTCGTCTTTTGAGTAGCCTATAAGGACTACTCAAAAGGCAGACTTTCAAAGAAACGGATGCATATTTTGAGTGATACATACACTCTTAACGTGAAATAAGTATAACGAAGTATAGTTATTTCACGTTAACAACTCGAAGGTTGTATAAATAAGGCACGGCATGTGGCTAGTTATTGGCGAAGAATAGTATTTCATACAGATCGACAACTCCCTGCCGCTCCACAGCTGCACATTGGTCTACAACATTTGCCTAGCACTATTGGTCACACGCACACATTCAAGCTGGAGTTTCCGCCCTGTTCACAGCCTCCACATATACCATATTATACTGTATTTCAATAGCTTTGCGCAAAAATGTAAACAAACACATTTGATCCTATATATCCATAGTAATAGTTACTTGCAATTGAGTATTCACCCTGATTATATTCCAGTATCCAGGAGTCATACAGTGTTCTTACAATCATTTGGACACCATATAACTTCTTTATTATAGTTAATTTTCATTTAAAATACCTACTCAGGATAGTAAAATATTCAATGATGTGTCATACTATATTTTTCTACTTATCTGTCTTAGACAAAGATTGTCAAAACATGACATGTTTACATTATTGCCAGATCGGGCAGGATTGGACTATACTACTTCTACTGTATATTGAACGCATTAAAATCTAATCTAACCTATGCCTATTCCAGTGATGTGGACAAAGTACACGACATCATGGACGACATTGCGGAACAACACGACATATCGCGAGAGATCACGGACGCAATCAGTAACAACGTCGCTTTCCCCAACGATATCGATGAGGATGAGCTTGAGAAGGAATTGGAGGAACTTGAACAGGTACTTATGGCTTTTTTTTACGTGCGGAAATCCGTCATGGATAATATGCCCCCTTTTGAGCGAAGTACCTATGATTCAGGTATTTCGCGTTTTAGGTAGTTATGCAGCAGTGACATCGTACAATTTAGGTACTTCGCTCAAAACGGGATATGCCGAACGTTTACCGACTAAAACCATTCGGTGACGTACCACTATCTACCGTCGGGAGCCTCAGCAGCTAAGCCCTCTGAAGAATATCTCAGGGTTCTCGACCAAAGCTAGCTTTTTGTGGCCATACACTGCTTACACATTTTTACATTTTATTTTTACTATTTACAAAAAATACTAATTGTTTTCCTAAATAGATTTCCATTATTTTCCATACAATACACATTTCCTATAGGAGATTCCAGATGAACCGACGACCTGATTTACACATTTCCTAAGATGGTATCACCACAAATTAGAGATTGTACAGATGGTAATCTCATGTATGTACTTTTTTTCACACCTATTCTGCTACACACACTCGCGCACAAATCAGTATCGAAAATTCGGTTGAGACCTGACCTCGTGTCTGTGAATGAGTTGTCTATGTGTGCGTAAGTAGGTTTCCATCTGTACTATCTCTAATTTGTGGTATCACTTTGCTGGCACGAATAGTTTTCTTAGACATACGATAAAAAAAATTGTAATAATTATTCCCAGAAGCCATACTAAAGTTTTCAGGTAGTGGTCTAACTAAGAATTACACTGTTGTGTCACTAGTTTCCGGTTTTCGACTTTGTGTGAAGATTGGACAGTCAATTTTTAAGTCCATTTTATAAGCCAACGCCAAATAATTTTCTTACAACTTGTATGGTTGAGAGCAGCCATATTAGACACTCACATTTCACCATTAGGTTTTGAACCAGGTACTAGATATTAAGATATTTTTTGCATTCATCTGATACATAATATGATATTTGCAGGAGGACCTGGACAAGGAGATGCTGGGCATCAACGTGCCGGCAGACAAGCTGCCCGACGTGCCCCAGGCCGAGCTGGTGCGCGACAAGCCCAAGCCCAGCCGCTCCAAGCAGACAGGTATACATTCTACTAGATGATACTCGCAGGAGGACCTGGACAAGGAGATGCTGGGCATCAACGTGCCGGCAGACAAGCTGCCCGACGTGCCCCAGGCCGAGCTGGTGCGCGACAAGCCCAAGCCCAGCCGCTCCAAGCAGACAGGTATACATTCTACTAGATGATACTCGCAGGAGGACCTGGACAAGGAGATGCTGGGCATCAACGTGCCGGCAGACAAGCTGCCCGACGTGCCTAAGGTCGACAACATTTTGAGTCGGAAGATCCACAAATTTCAAAAGATTTAAAGAGCCACTAATAGTTTTTGTTGGTCAACCGTAGGCCATAGGACCTATAGGTAACGTTCCAACGTAGCATTTGTACCTCTTTTGATCGCCGTTAATCAATTCAGAACAACCTTTAAAAGTGTTTTTCGAGAAATATAATAATCGCGTATGTAACTAAAGAGCCGCAGCTTCACGTCCAAAGAACCCGCAAGTGGCTCGCTAGCCGCGGGTTGTCGACCCCTGAACTAGATGATACTCGCGGCTTCTAACGCGTGGTATTCTATACCCGTTCCCGCTTCTAATTGGGAACATATTACCGGAATGACAAATAGTCTATGTGTTATTCCAGACTATAATCTATCCCGGTACTAAATTTCAGCCCGATCTGTTCAGCCGTTAAGATTTTCTCTTTATAGTGTGATTGAGTAACAAACATCCAAACATCTTCACAAACTTCCACATTTATAATATTAGTAGGAAATAGGATAGTAGGATTTAGAAGGGGAAAAATTTGATTGCTTGATTGTTTGCATCGAATGTGCTCCGAAACTACTGAACTGATTTGAAAAATTCTTTAACTGTTGGAAAACCACACTATCCCCGAGTGACATGGGGTGTATTTTCTTCCCGTATTCCCACGGGAACGGGAGCTACGCGGATGAAATCGCCTCCGCTAGTTTGTAATATTAGTACGTCCGCTAGTTTGTAATATTAGTATTTGTCTTATCTCAATTGCCCTTTTCTTTCTTATTCCAGAGGACGATGACGACCTGGCACAACTGCAGTCTTGGGCCACATAATTGTGCCTCAGCGCCTCTCTGTATAAGTTGTACTTTTGTGATATTCTATAGGTACTGTATAGCTAACGGCTCCGTGTGGGAACATTTGTGGGAATTCTGGAACTTTTCTGGGAAGATTTGCAAACAATTCATAGGAGTCGGTTATATTCTACATTTACATTTATTGCCAGTTTCGCAAGGCAACAGGTAGTGCCTGTAAGAAAAGAACCTGGTTATAAGAAAACGGGCTATAAAAATTCATGGCCACTTCAAATTTATATCAGAAAAGAGTGGCATTTAGAGTTTATATTGCCCGGTTCTTTTCTCAATGGCTCTACCTATTGCCTTGCGAAACTGGCAGTAAATGTAGGAGATATTTATATGAAATTTGACACTACATTATTATAGTCTGATTATTTATAGTCTTGAATACTTTAAACATGTCACGCATGTTTCTCCAAAGGGGTAGGCAGAGGCATACTAAACACCTATATTTGTTCAACGGTTGTGACTACCTTTTATAATCCTACCCATGCGTTTTTATACCACTAACAAAGCGATAAACATCACTTTGGACTCAGGACTCATTTGATGGTAAGCGATCACCGTAGACTTTCAAAATCGGAGGGTAGATTTCATTTTGCTATGAAATAATCGTTTCGATAATGCCCCACAAATGTTCTCGCACTAAATATAAATATGTATTAAAGCATGTCATAATTAGAATTGGCTTTCTCAATCGTAAACAATTAATATAACTATATTCCCTGCCTTATATTTACATGTTATATATTTAGTAAAAATATTGATGGTGGAATAAAGTGATGGCAAAAAAAAAGATTTTATTTTTGTTATTTAAAAGTGTAAATTAATTTTAATGTAATCTTTTCTTTTTGTAAGCGTCTTGTACATTTCTTATTATTAATGTATAATCAGGTTTAAATAGTACAGATATAAATAGATATTCTTATAGGGTTATTCATTTTATACATTGCATCATACTGAATTAAAGAAAAAATACAAAAAAAAAATTCATCATTTTTTGCTAAGCAAAGGTTATGTTAACTTGATGAACGGGGAATCATTAAATAGTCATTAAACAAGTCTAATTTTTGATACGAATTTATTTCCAAACCTACTTCACATGACGATTTCGTGTAAAAAAAAATAGATGTGTTTTTTTTATTATTCGAAAAAATTCTCGCGCAAATGTGGATAAAACTTTTTACGAGTTTTTAAACCGTCAGTTTAAAATGTCAGTAAAATATCAGCAAAAATAACATAAAATAGAACGTCTATCTCGAACATCACAATAACTCTTTCGTGTCAATTATCTTACTTAAAATGTTAAGTTGAAACTGTCAAAATATTAAGTTGTAACTGTCAAAGTACACGTTACGGTCAAAATCTGAGTTGTAACTGTCAAAATCTAGCTTGTAACTGTCAAAATAATTATAATTTGTAATCTAATCGCATATTTAAGTAAACTTGCACATAGTACTGATTTCAAACGTTGCATTGCTTTTTTTATGTATTTTTAGAGCTTGTTTCATCACCACCCTCCCTAAAAATACTATCGTTCTGTCTCTTTCTTTTCATCGTTATCAGAAAGAGACAGCATGATATGTTAACCCTATTGTAAAACTTCCGTTGGTGGTGAAAGGTGCTCTTGATGATTATTTTAGGGTTATGCTAACTGAAATGAGGGCGTACATTTTTAAGCTGTAACATTGGTTCGATAATATATTTTATTTTAAGAAATATATTGGTGTTTTATTGTATTTTTCCTTTTAGTGTACTAAATGAGGTCCACAGCTTCGCCCGCGTAAAGTTTGTTCCTATTCCCGCTTCCCGTGGGAATGTAACCTATGTGTTATTCCAGTTATCTATCCCTGTACCAAATTTCAGCCAGATTCGTTCAGCCGTAAGAGCGTAAAAGAGTCACAAACATGCACACTCGCAAACTTTTTCTTTTATAATATTAGTAAGATTAGCCCCGCGGATTCAGTGTTCTGTGAACGATCACTGTAGTTAGCAACTTTGGCAGTGGCTGGTCTTTGGATGGGTGACCTCTTTGTGGCATTACTGTTTGCGAGCGTTTCCGTACTTCGGAAGGCGTGTTACGCAGTTGGTCCCGGTTGCCAGTAAGGCGCTTTACAAACGACGGGTCGGAACGGGCTGGGCAATTATACCGCGAACGATAGTGCTAAAGGAATCCTACACTACCTACGCACATGAAGGGCAAAAAGACCGCGCCGCTGGTGTCCGCCGGACACACATTTTTGCGATAAGGGCAGTCGCGGGCATCGACGGGCAGACGCGGTTTTTATTAAGTCACGGACAAAAAGATCGAACCGCCCCGTCGTCAGCTAAGCGCCTAAAATGGCAGTCGTTAAGGGCGTCGTTCCTCGGGAGAAGTGCCGGAGGCTTGGAAGGAGGCGAACGTCCAGCCGATCCCCAAGAAAGGGGATCGGTCGGACCCGGCCAACTATCGACCCATAGCCGTAACCACCGTCATCTGCAAGGTGTTCGAGCTAATCATCAACAAACAGCTCATGCGCTATCTGGAGGATCACTCGTTAATTAACGATCGCCAATATGGCTTTAGGCCGAAACGATCAACGGGTGACCTCCTAGCGTACGTAACGCACACCTGGGGTGAGGCTATGGAGAGGCACGGCGAATCTCTGGCTATTGGCCTAGACATCGCTAAAGCCTTTGATAGGGTATGGCATGCGTCGCTTCTTTCCAAGCTGCCGGCATATGGTTTATCGCCTCAGTTATGCCGCTGGTTGGCCAGCTTCCTGCACGGGCGACGTATACGGGTCCTCTGTGATGGTCAGGCTTCCTGCTTTTTGCAGGTAAATGCCGGGGTACCACAGGGATCGGTATTGTCCCCAACTCTCTTTCTTCTGCATATCAATGACATGCTGTCCCTTGGGTGCATTCATTGTTATGCGGATGACAGTACTCTGCATGGGAGCTATTCTGGCCGCCCAGCGGAGGGGCGTTGTGACGTGGACGAAAAGAGACGGCAACTCGTGGCGGATCTCGACCGGGACCTGGGTCGCATTGCCCAATGGGGTTCAGACAACCTGGTCGAGTTCAATGCCAGAAAAACGCAGGCGTGTGCGTTTACAGCTAAGAAGTCCCCATTCCTAACCCTACCCTCTCTTCAGAACATTACGGTTCCACTAAAGGACAACCTGGAGATTCTCGGTATAGACGTCCGGCGTGAGCTCAATCACAAAAACTACATAGAGAGTTGTATTGGGCTGGCCTCGCGGAAACTCGGAGTCCTAAATAAGGTGAGACGGTACTTCACTTCATTCTTCATTTTCATTTCATTTCACTGTTCTCACCTCTGGGATGACTCCGCGAGGTACTTGTTGGACGCACTTGACGCTATGCAGAGACGTGCTGTCCGAATAATTGGTTGTCCTGAGGTGACGGGAGGCCTCGAACCGTTGGCGCAGCGAAGAACCGTAGCGTCCTTGGCTGCCTTCTACCGAATGTATCACGGCGAATGTTCTGAAGAGCTCTTCAATCTGATCCCACCATCACCATTCCGATCCCGAACAACGCGTGCCGGGCAGAGATGCCACTCATACACAGTGGAGAGAATCTTCGCCAGAACAGAGCGTTTCAAAAGATCGTTCCTCTGTCGAACTATAAAAACTTGGAACGACCTGCCCGCACACGTGTTTCCCTCATCTTACAACCCCGGGTTCTTTAAGAGGAGCGTGAAGAGGCACATCACAGGGCCGCCAACTTGAGGACCGCTGTAAGAAGTGGCCCCCAATCGCAAGATGCGCCACGGCTATCCATCGTGGCGACGTCAATTTGGCGAGCTGAATAGAAAAAAAAAAAAAAAAAAAAGCTATGTTGATCTGGTCTCGTCCAATTCAATACGGCAATACGGCTTACCAACCATTAAGCAAAACAAACATTTCTTTAGAGGATACAAACGTGACCATAGGTAATGTATGTTTGTAAGTGCTATAAAGATGTCTTTTACTATCACTCAATCAGATCAGTCCATCGCCGTCGACTGAAGGATGTAGGAAATAAAAAAATTAAGCTTCTCTCTTTCTGCCAGAACCACTGTGATATCCTTCCGAGGAGTTATCTGACGCTCCCAGCGCTTGACGGATAGGTAGGAACCGCGTTGTTTTAGTCCGTTCGAGTCCGGCACAACATCCATAGGATTTTCACGTATAAAAAATGCCGACAGCAGAATGGCTGGTTTCCTGTGACAAACGAGAACAAAAAAGAATTGCTACATTATTGCTTATATTTGCTTCATGTTTTCAATAATTGCTACAGACACGCTTGTCGCGACGCTGTTATAAAAGTCACGACGATTTTACTGAGACCCCATTCATTAATGTTCCATGGCCCGGCCCGGGATAGCATTTAGAGGAATTTCCACACGAAAAAAAGGAACAAAACCTTAAAAAATTGTCGG
This sequence comes from Miltochrista miniata, assembly GCA_933228765.1. Classification (NCBI taxonomy): domain Eukaryota; kingdom Metazoa; phylum Arthropoda; class Insecta; order Lepidoptera; family Erebidae; genus Miltochrista; species Miltochrista miniata. The sequence continues at coordinate 20,390,861 of OW121773.1, forward strand.
TGAGGGGACCTCAGCAGTTGACTTATGCGCATTATGGATAAACCGCGGCCCTGATGAAAGCAACCCGCAGCCATTAGCTATATAGTAGGTAGGTACTTTAAGATAAATAATAAGATATAATAATTAAGATTAAGATTAGATATAATAATAAGATTATCATTAAGATCTTCTTCTTAGAATAATGTTTTTCATGGTGTACAATAAAGCATATTTATTCTTATTCTTACTTTATATGAAATCAATTGTGCAGAACGTAGTTAGACATACTTACTCGTACCTATTTTATGCGATACTTAATTAATCTTCAGACAGATTGCTGTGTCTACAGAATCTATCACAACCAACAGCCCACTTCTAAGTATATAGTGGAAAGATTCTTGCCCCAGAACAGAATGACTGCGAGATTGTTTCTCTGTCCAACCATGAATGCACTTGGAACGTTCTGCCAGCATACGTTTCTCCCCGATGACATCCTCGCCCCGGGGTCAGGCGGGGCGTGAAGAGGCATATCAAGGTCGCCAACTTGAGATCAATAGTTTTGAGGAGTATAAAAGTGGATTCCAATCGCTAGACGCGAAATGACTTCGAAATTAATATAAAAAAAAGCGATCCCGCTTTGATCCCACTCCTCGAGGTGTTACGCACATACTATGCAGATGATCTTCATCCGAATCGGCCTGCAGCAAAACCTTTATGTCATAGGTACCTATAAAAAAAAGTTCAAACTTCTTAAGTGCGTGTTACCGGGTCTGGTCCGGGCTTGTAAAACATCTCTGCTTCTACCTACCTCTGCATATCTTCGTCAAATCAAATCAGCCTAAAGCCGTCCACTGCTGGACGCAGGCCTCTCCTAGTTCACGCCACAACACACGGTCCTGTGCCTTTCGCATTCTGCAGCCTGCGGACCTTTACAGGTCGTCGGTCCAAATGGCGGGTGGACGTCCTACCCTACGCTTACCGCGTCTCCACTCTAGAACTCGTTTGCTCCATCGGCCATCGGTTCTTCTACAGATGTGGCCAGCCCATTGCCACTTTAATGTGCTCATTCTCTTCGTCAAAATAAAGACAACTATTTTAACTTCGATATGAAGTTAACAAACGCACTAGTTGTCCTTATAATTTTCGGAGGTTGCCCTCGATTTCTCCTGGATCCCACCATCAGATCCTTGTACATCATTTGCCGTAAAGTAACCTACCTGCCCAGTGTCATTAAATCAGAATTTGAAGCCAGAACATCTGCATAGCATAGGCTACCTTCCGAAGACGACAGACGGGTCAAAATGTGAAGAAAATCATCTACATACGGCCCATCCATTTCAGTAAACCTGGTCTAATCCAGAGTTCCAAGGAAGGCAAGCAAAATTTAAGCGACTTCGTTCCGAGGATCTCTTACCGTCTCTTCGCATGACTCGGGCCTAGCAAGCAGGCGAATAAATTTCATGCAGTATAAAAATTATTAGGTTTAAATAACAAATATTACAGCAATTATATAATAAGGAAGAAGGTAAGTACACAGGTCCTTCAAGTTACGTCACAGTACAAAGTGTACACCTAATAAATCTTTGTGGCAACACATTTGACATTCGCGCTGCGCCCGCGCCGCTTGTGAGCTGAATTTTGATAATTTTCGTGTACGAGACTGGCGTTCAATACTTTCTCCGAGGGAGTATTCTGGTAGATAGGTATTCGATACTGTAGCTGGGTAGTCTGGGTAAAACGATGAATCGAGTAGTTTAGCTAACCAAATTACACAGTGGTCTCAAGTATCAAGTCTCGTTTAGCAGTTAAACTTCCATAAGATTATGAAACCCATCGGCTAGAGCCGATGTCTAAAAAAATGAGCGCAATTTTGGTACAAGTACCTTTGTACCAGTGGTATTAGTCAATGGTACTAGGCTGACACTAAGGCCAATAGTACCCACTATACTTACCGCTAATGCTTTAATTCAAAAACTTGATCATTATGGGATCCAGGGGACGGCCTTGGATTTAATTAGTTCTTACCTAAGAGATAGAGTACAGAGAGTAGTTATAAATGGTAAACAGTCACATGGGTCTGCTGTAACAATGGGGGTGCCTCAGGGTTCAATTCTGGGACCTTTTCTATTTTTAGTGTACATAAATGATCTCCCTCACCTTATAAGAGACGATCACGAGGTAGTTTTGTTTGCTGATGACACATCTTTAATATTTAAAGTTGAACGTGGACAACGCAATCTTGACGAAGTAAACAATGCCCTCTCTAGTACCCTAGAGTCCACTGGTTTAACGCAAATAATTTATTGTTAAATGAAACTAAAACAAAATGTATTAGATTCACCTTGCCAAATGTTAGGCTCGTTAACACCAGTATTAGGATTAGGGATGATCAAGTAGAATTGGTCGATGAAACTGTCTTTCTGGGCATAAAGTTAGACTCCAACTTGCAGTGGGGGCCTCATATCGAGAAAGTCTCGGGCAGACTGAGCTCTGCAGCCTATGCCGTTAAAAAGATCCGACAACTGACAGACATTAGAACAGCGCGTCTTGTCTACTTTAGCTATTTCCACAGTGTCATGACCTATGGCATACTATTATGGGGTAACGCTGCCGACATCGAATGTATCTTTGTGTTGCAGAAAAGGGCTGTCCGGGCTATCTATGGTATGGGGTTTCGGGAGTCATTAAGAGAAAAGTTTAAGGATATCAACATCCTTACTGTGTATTCACAGTACATAATAGGGTAGTGGAACCAATAAATGAACGATTATGCCGAATTGTCAACTATGAAGACCTATTATTAAAATATCTTAATAGTTGAAGGTTATCTAATGTTTGTTTTTGATGTCTGAAATGTATAAGATTATTTAAAAAATAAAAACAATAGCCTTACGATCCCATAAATGGAATAAAATTCAATTTTTTTAAAAAAAATGGGTTTTCCCCCTATAGTTGAACATTGAGCCCTAATTATGAACGTTTTACACCCAATAGTTGAACTAACATTTTGACGTGATTTAAAAAAGCTTCAGAAAGCTAGATTTGTATCGTATTATTGTGTTTTAAACTGTTTTATTGCCCTTTATGTGAGTTAATTCTTGGACTATTCTTTATTATTTATTTTTACATAAAAAATTAAAATAATATGCAATGAAATCAATCACATTTATTTATTAAAATCGAAATCAGAACCACAAAATATTCTTTATGGAACTAAGGTAACATAACAAAACATGAATTCCCCGCATCAACAAAAAAAAAACATAACAAAACAGCATTATCTAGTATCATATCAACTATTAACTTCTAAGTAAGGAATGTAATATCTATTTTATAAAACAATATGTTATTCGCACGTATTGAGATCATAACCAGTATTTTCAAATGTAATCATTCCTCTTCTTTTAATTTGAGGATTTGGCAATGTCTTTTTTATAGCCGATATCGATACTTCTGTCAAATCTTCGGTAGATGGTTCAACGAAATATGTTAAATCATCAAATTTGCTTGCTTTTCTTCGCAGACACTTGACTTTGACTAAACTTTTCTCATAGTCACACATTAACACCTGTCCAACATAATAACGGTTTCTTTTATTTGTCTTAAATTCAATAACAACGTAACTATTAGAATCCATACTCGTATTTTCCACATTTGTAATCAGTCTTTCGTTACATTTATTGGTATAATTTGTTAAAGTTCCTTCAACATTTTGTTCCTTAATCTTTGGTTTAGTCACAACTTTCTTCCCTTTCGTTTTCTTCTCATTAGCTTTTTTCTGTTTTTCCATCTTAATCTGCTCTCGTTGTAGCTTTCGGTCCAATACATCTTTTTCTCTTTTTGTCTTTTCCAGTTCCTTCCGTTCCAAATATTCTTTAAATTTTTTAGAAGTTATTGCTAAGGGTACTGGAGATTTAGAGTGCTTTCGCTTTGTAGTTTTTTTGCGTTCAGGAAGTCTCAACAACTCATCAATTTTAGTGTCTATTGTTTTAAAACATACGGGTTCCGGTTCGTTACAAGTCATATTACGGAGGTTCACTTCAAAAATAACATCTCTAAATATTTCTTGATTATTCTGTATGTCACTATGGTGTGATAAGTCTTGTAAAACTGGGGTTTCCCTGTTTTTCTGTGTTTTTTCATGGCAATCATTATGTGTAGTCGTATCACCGTCAGTGTACCACGGCAATGGAATCGCTTGTTTTGATGCCAGAGGCGAACTGGTTTGTGCGGCAGTCCAAGAGAAAGAAAACGGAGAGTTTGATAAATCAAAATTGTTTATGGTGGTTTGGGTTACTTGAAGTCCAATAAAAATTGATTGATCTTTATCTATTACACTTGATGTTAACTCATTCATGTCACCCAAAACATCATCGATAACAATATCGGCACCCTCTATTTCTACCGGCATATTTTCTATGTCTAAAATGCCTTCAATTATGACGTTTGTATTTAGCGTCAAATCCTCGGTGGAAATTAAAGAATTTTGTTGCTGTTCTTTCTCACATGCTGATATTTCAATTCCATTTATTGAATTTAGAGAATCATCAATATTAGACGACTGGGATAACAAAAGGTTATCCATTTTATTTTTACATTTTGTCCAGAATCTGAAAAGGCTACTTTTATATGTTTTATTTTTTTCTCTATATAGTTTATATTTTTTTAGAATATTTTCATGTAGTGATTTTTCGATTACGTCAATAGTAGTTTTATAATCATTTAATGAAATATCATTCCAAATTTCTTCTTTTCTTTTAGACATACATTTAGAGAAATCAACGGCATCGGCGTTAAATGGATAAATTCCACATGCTTTGAAGGCATTTTTTATAATATGCTCTTTGGTGGATTTTTCAAAAGATTCTGCGAAAACTTTTGCAAAATTTGACCTTGTTAATTGTATATTTTCTTTATTTTTGTGTTTTCTAGCAGCAGTTTTCCAAGCTGCTTTTAAAGGACCAAAAATCCCAACATCACACGGCTGCAAAATATGTGTCGTATTTGGCTGCAAACAATAGAGAATGATCTCGTGCTCAACACAAAATTCATGCAGTTCTAAATTTATGTAACTTTTGTGGCCATCGACAAGCAAGAGCACTGGAAATTTAATGTGATTTTCTTGTAGCCAAGGATAGTAAATTTGTTTGATGTATTGTAAAAACGTTTGACCTGTCATCCAACCTGAATCTGACCTTCCGATTGACCAATTGTCTGGAACTGACTGAACCACTTCCTTTGAAATCCTTTTCAATGGGTGAACAATAAATGGTGGAATTACTTTACCGCTGGCGGAATAATTGCACAGTACAGTTATACTTTGTTTTTCCTGTCCAGAAGCAATATTGTATACAGCACGATAATTTTTAGGTGCCAAAATAACGCCAGTTTTGGGACATAACTGTACACCTGTCTCATCAAGGTTATATATACGATCAGGATCATTTAATAAATCTTGTACATTCTCGTCGATCAAATAGTTCTGCAAATCTGCAAACCATTTCCTTATCATAACTTCCGTAACCGAAGCTCTTGCTGTAGAAATGATTTCCGCGTGCCTTTTAGTTATATTCGGATGTCTTTGTAGAAATAATGTCATCCATTTTTTTCCAGGGGTTTGCTTCAAATTTTTTATTTTGAGCATTTCTGTAACAGTCTCCCGCACATCAGTTGCATTAACAGGATAACCAACTTTAGCCATATTCAAAATCCATGTCTCAAGTTTCTGCTCTTCTGAATTGGATAAAAGTGTCTGTGGCCCCTTTCGGCATTTAATGGAAGTCTTGCCGTTAATTTTGTTGTGCAAAGTACCTTTAGGAATCTTAAATTCAACGCTTGCTTTAGATAAGCTTATTTGTTGCGCTTTGACCATTCGCACAGCGGTCTCGAGAGTGTCTTGACCATATTGTTTTTCTTTTTTTCGTTGTGTAGACAGCATCTGTAATAAACATCTTTGTTTATACATATTTAAAAACTTGACTCATTTTACAAAATACAAATAAAACGACAGACAGACAGACAAATTTTCAAGATAAAACATGTTAGTTCCACTTTAAGACACAAAACTAATAGTTGAACGAACTGAATGTTAATCGTATTTTTTGGTTCAACTTTTGGTGATATATCCTAAAGCTGAACAGTTCAGATTTCATAGTTCATGAAAAGCAATACATCTAGGAAAAAATGCGAAAAATATCCGTTCAACTTTTGGTTTTTAGTTAAATTAATAAACTTGGATCGTACTCAACAAAATTCTGTTCACTTTTAACCACTAGTTAAATTATAATGCTTAGTGCAAATATTACACTTTTCGCCATTAGATGAACGGCGTTCATCTATTGGTAAAATTAAAAAATATTGAATCCATAACTTGAACAGTATTTTACACAGAAAATATGTTAAGTATTATAATTATATGATTTGATTTCAGTCCCTTGATAAATCAAGATTTTACTTGGCAAAATACCTTTAACTTATTTCAATAATTCTTCTTGTAACTTAGCGATAACCTTAAATTTGAGGAGAACTCACCTTAAGTAAATTTCCATAGAATGATGATTTTTGGCGGGAACCACACACATCACAGCTGACGACAAGCGCACCTGACGCGTGACTGGCGATGTTTTTATGTAGGCGCGTGGAAAAAATGTTGCCATACGCGGGAAAAAACAAACCAACTTATAAATGTTAGAAAGTTTTTTTATTTTTTAACTTTTATTACGAGTGTTCATCTTCTGGGGGGCGTTCATCTTTTGGTTCCACTACCCTATATGAAAACTTATTATATACTCATAAAAATAATAGTAAATTTATTAAAAATAGTGATATCCATAACCTAAACTTAAGAAATAAGAATAAATTGGCTGTACCTAGATTTAGGTTTAATAAAATAAGCAATTCTTTTGCGGGCAATTGTATTCGAATGTACAATACATTGCCGACAGCCGTAACAGGTTTGTCAGTTAATAAATTTAAAAAACTAATAAAACTTAAATTGTGCCAGAAAGCTTATTATAGCATTAAAGACTTTCTAGAAGACAAGGCTGCCTGGCAGTGACACGAATTGCTCCTTTCTACATTAAAAAAAAACTGTATTAGATACTAAGATGAATTAATAGCTAGGATCAAGTATACCCTGGATTAGCTACGCAAATAATAATACCGCGTATGAACGAGACACAACATACAAAAACTCTAAGGATTGAAAAGGACAAAAACTGTATTCTCTGTCCTTGTCAGAGTTTCTGTTTTTTTTGTTGGTCACAAGTTGAGGTTGTGACCAACAAGTCTTTGTGATCATTTATTGTTGTGAGGTTTTTTTGTTATTGATAGTAATTTAAGTGGTGTAACTAAGAAGGCAGATAATTTTTGCATAAAACTCATCTATTGAACATGGTGATATGTTATATTTTAGGCTGCAAAAGCCGTAGTGAGCGGAAATCACAAAACATAACCTATCATACGTAAGTACGATTTTTAGATAAAATATCCCTTGCTTTGTAAAGATAATAACAGATTAAGAGCCGTAGCACATTAACAAGTTCTTTAAAGTAGAAATAATGGCTCAAAATATTGATTGATTATCACCATAACAGGTGTGTTAACCAACCAAATAAAGTTGTAAGTTAAAATTATCGAACTCGAAACAAAAGCCAGACTTGTCCGCCATTTTTATCTACTTTTTAATTTGTCCAGGTTATAGATTTTTTAGGGATACCACTTGAGGTACTGGTAAATTACCCATAATGAGGGGTATTTTTTATTTATTCTTAAACTTCATATTAATGAAACTGTAGTTTCAGATTCGTGCCACAGGAAGACTAAACTGGCAACCGACCAAATACACTCGAATATGCTCGAGACATTTTGAACAAAGTTGTTTTAGGAAAACTGCCGGCAATATGACATACCTAAAAGCGTTCTCGATCCCTACACTTCATGTTGTCAAAGAGGTTAGTTACTCTTGTTTTTTTTTAAACTACATACTTACTTTGTAATGGGAAAAGCACATCGTGCACCTCCATCGCGAAATCGCGTCCATATCTACGCAGGTGATCCATACTAATATTATAATTCCGAAAGTTACTTTGTCTGTCTGTCACGCCTAAACCACTGAACCGATCTTGATGAAATTTGGCACAAAGATGGATTAGAGCTGGGGAACGGACCTAGACTACCTTTGACCGCGTAAAAGGGGATAGAGGTGGGGGGGGGGGGTATAGGACTAGGAGATGAAAGTTTGTCATTTCGGAAGATAATCTGATACAATTTGATACAGAGATGGAAACTGACATGGGAAATAGGTTATGATTTTTTAAAATATCCTGATGAAATTGGGTACATAGATAGATTGGGAAAGGATATAGTTGAGTAGAGTCGTATATAAAGGCGAGTGACAAAGAGTTTAGAGGTCATTCTAGAGAGGCGAGTGAATAATCATGTAGAGTTCGAATAATATAATGTATATATGCGGGCAATAGCTAGTGCATTACAAAACGAATTCGGTAAGGGTAAACATAAAATTCTCTTTCAATATGTTTATAATTGTAATATCTATAGTTTCAATTAATCGAGAAAATGTTTATTAATATTAGTTGCAATTTAAATTATTATTATTATTAAAATCCCCTTTTTTAATTATTTTAGGTTGAACACTCAACATTGATTGAAAAGTCCACGGAGGTTGAGATAACACCACGGAAACAAAAACTATTCAAGCAATTAAATCGGCAGACGCTTTTAGCTCAGACACGAAAAAAAGATGTTGGCGATATTACGTTCGGAAAATCAGCGTCTTATGTGAAAAATTGTAGAAAAATTGCAAGAAAAACGGCTAATTAATCAAGAGACAGCAGATTTATTATCTCCATGAATTCAGGCGATACGAACCTTTTAAAATTTCAAATGCGCTGCGTTAAATTTGCATTTTATTAGTCCATCGACCTATTGCTGAAAACCATTTCTCTCTTTTGTTTTAATTAAAGCTATATGCAAAAATTATTTGAATGTACGTATTCATTATGCCACAAAATCTTTTTGTAATAGAGTTGACAACATACGAAATATGTACACTAAATTAATTTTATTGAAAGGACAATAAAATCTTCGAAAATTTGAATTTTGAGCAACATGTTTTTTTTTTTATTCAAACACGCTGAATAAATTCTATGCAGCTCCTTGGGGACCAGGAGTCCCCAACTTTTTTTATTTTAAGCCCACATCATATAAAATATTTAGGTCAAGGTCAGGGTATAATGCCAATGCCATAGGGATGCGGGGTCCTACAAACATCTTCAGGACCCCAATGCGATCCATTCTCCTCGTGGTGCATCCTGGGCAACAGGGTAGCGACAACTCCTCTTCCTCTGAGGGGGAGTTGTGCTACTCTGGCTAATTCCGGCCCAGACGGGAGCAACCCACCCGTGGGCCGTCAGTAACGGCACGGCCGGCAGCAGCGATGCTGGGTCGCCGTCGTTTCGCCACTTTTGCTAGCGGGGTGATGGTGGCAAACGGCATTTTGCCGCCATTGCGGGGGCGGGAGTTTGGGTAGATGCTCCCGCCCTGCCTGAATAACGACGCGGCTGGCGGCAACAGTGTTGGGCCGCTGTCGCCTCCTCAGTTGACGAGGTGGTGGCGGGAGGTGCACTGCGCGGGGGAGCGGGAGCAATGGAAATACTACCACTCCGCCATGCAGTTCGGGGGCACCGCGGTAAGGAGTCCCTGCGCGCTGCCGATTGTTTTTTGACCATGGGCATAAGGTCGGGGGACCTCGACCGCTAACGCTGTCTATATCATATCCTATCTATATCCTACGCGTAGGACACTGTAAAACCTCGTCCCTCTTTTAGGGCAATGTAAGTACGCTGATAATCATCAAAAAATTTACTGATGCCACCTTTCGTGTTTGTATAATAATGTTAATTAAAAAAAAAAAACATAATTACAGTTATGAGTATTCTTTATGCCTAAATTGTTATGTATTTGAGTTTTTTAAAGGATGTAATGCCAGAAAACATTAATTCATTATACCTAACGGATTTAAAAAAGTCGTGGGGTAAAATTTGGTAGGGACTAACAACACTGGTTTCACAAGTACTATGTGTTTGTCCCTTTCGGGTGTACGCGCTTAGCTAATCCAGGGTATACTTGATCCTAGATTAATAGGGACCGGACTGAGTTTCTTGGGGTGTTCTTCTCAGTCTGTAGCATTTCCGAACCCCCGGTAGAGTCACAAAAATTTTGACAAACATAAATAATTTTTTAAAAATTTCAAAGGGAATAATTTTTTTTTTTTTTTTTTTTGCTGCTGGCATGTTGTCCGTAAAGAGAGTGACAATTCGGAGTGGCACAGACTTTTAAAGCCCTGTGTATTTGGACAGCACTTTGGTGCACCAAACTGGTGACCTTAGAACTCTTTTCAAGGTTATTAATCCATTTGAAACTATCTATGACAAGTGCATTTGAGTATGTAGCCCGCACATTGATATTTGCAATTGGCGGCCATCTTCGTCACGCCAGTACCATTCATTTGGTCAGTTTGCGACGCGTAAAAACGATAACACCACGAATTATATCAAAGTTTAAACGCCACAAAATATATTGATCAAGTGAATTAAAAGATTGTTAAAATAATATTTAATGATTTGTCAATTTACTTAGATAGCCATACACTTTTTATTAAGGTTTTTCAAAAAGAAACGATCTGTGGGCGTTCTCCTTTAAGTTTAAAGTCGCCTGGGGAGGTGCGGTGCAATTGCACCGCTTGGGTGTTGACGGAATGGCGCGAAACAATGCGCGGTGCAATTGCACCGCTTTGGGGAAATAAGAGTTAAGAAGCTTTATAAATAAACTTCGAGCTCCAAGCCCACTTCCTAAAAATTGGTGTATATGGTTCTGTGAATTTGCGCAAGGTTATGGTAGACTCTGCGTCGCGATACATGGTCGCCACTGGAGTACTTAAGAATCCACCCAAGTGCCTAATACGAGTAATATCGAGAACATTCAAAGGCATTGATTCAATAAAAGATGAGGAGGAAACTCACGACACATTCTATAAGTTATCGACATGCAAAACTAAAGCGTTTCCAGAATAAGGATGTCGCTAATTTTAATGATGTTCCGCAACCAATAGTTTAAAGCAAGTAGCATTTATCCAGCGGCTGCCAGTCGGTGTTGTGCCAACCCTGTTGTCAACATGAGGGTTTATTTCATATTGGTGAGTGTTTTATTATTTTCTATAACTTCCCTATGTAGTTAGACCCTTCAGCACGACTATGCAAGTTATTGTATAAGTTCAAACTCCAATTAGCTTCGTAATTGGATCTCATAGAATTTTTTTTCGTAAAATGTAAAAAATGCCATTCTAAACTAAAACTTTTTATGCCATTAACGTGGTTAACAGATTAAGGTCCACCTAATTTAAACTGGTCATCGCAGCCTAAGAACGTTGGCTTTGGCGAAAATAAGTACCTATCCATAGATATTTGAACCGTTACACAAAGTGCTCTGGACCAGTATATCTCATTTGAATACACCTGAGAGCCTAAAAACCTCGTAGAAGAACCATAGAATTGACATTTCATTATATTTGCAGTTCGCTATTGTTCTACATTCAGCAACAGCCACGGTAGACTTACACAAGCTCAAAGAAACTCTCGCAGACAAAATTGAAACAATAGAAGATAATGCTGCGAGAAAATTACAATCCATACACAATATAGCAACACAATCATTTCAACAATTCGTGGATACTATTGATTTCGAGAAACTGAAGCAACTTGATATATTCCATATTCTACCTAAACTACAAAGGAAAGGAGAATTCATTCAAAAAACAGTCAAAAGTATACCTGAATATAAGCAAAATGCATGGGTGTATTTGCAAAGGGCAAAGAGTTTGTCAGGGCACGATTTGTTAAAGGCTTTTGATTGAGATACCATCGTCGTATATTAAGTTTTGTATGTATATCGCTGAAAATATTCGATGCAGCGATATTGCAGAAAAAGTCAATTGGAATAGAGAGTTTGGAGTTGAGGATATGTGGAATTGAGAAGATTGGAGTCCATGTTTTTAACAGATGTGTAATAAGTGTCCAGCGTCTGAGAGCTTTAATTGTATAGAATATACTAGATACTAGCTGAACCCGCAACTTCGTTAACGTCACATAAGGTGTATGAAAGGAGAGGTATTTCTTCAGCAGACTCATCAAGCAGCGTGTGAAACTGCCCTGTTTGCTTAATCATAAAAGAGCTTAAAGATTAAGTCTATTTTGAAACAATTCAGTCCGCGCCGAAGGCGTGGCCTGAATTGTTTTGGGTCCAGACAAACAGACAAAAATTCTAAAAGTCATTGTTTTGGGTTCTATTGCGTTCATAAAGCCCCCCTATAATATTTTTTCTTATTTTTCTACCATGTACAGACAACGACTTGTTATGATTTTATTATATGTATTGATTGATATTGATAGCTGACCCCGCAACCTTGTTTACGTCACATTAGGTGTATGAAAGGAGAGGTATTTCTTCATCAGACTCATCAAGCAGCGTGTGAAACTGCACTGTTTGCTTAATCATAAAAGAGCTTAATGATTAAGACATTTTAAAAACAATTCAGTCCCCGCCGAAGGCGTGGACTGAATTGTTTTAAAATAAGATAAAGCCAACACGCCAGTTTAGATTTACACTCTCATTCAAAGAAACCGCTACAATTAAAATTTTAAACATATCTTATTCTTAAAAGTGTTATAACTTTTTTATTTATAAATCGATTGACATGAAATAAACGCTAAATGTTAAGTGGAGCAAACCTCAACACAATAAAAAAAACCGCATCGCAATCGATTAAGCGGTTACTGAGATTAGCGTGCAACCGTACAGACAAACAGACATACAGACAAACAGACAAAAATTCTAAAAATCATTGTTTTGGGTTCTATTGCGTTCATAAAGCCCCCCTATAATATTTTTCTTATTTATCTTCTATGTACAGACAGCGACCTGTTACGATTTTATTATATATGTATGTATGTATGTATGTATATATTGATGTATCGATGTATTGATTAAGCCAACATGACAGTTTAGATTTACACTCTCATTCAAAGAAACCGCTACAATTAAAATTTTAAACGTATCTGATTCTTAATAGTATTATAACTTTTTTTTATAAACCGATTGACATGAAATAAACGCTAAATGTTAAGTGGAACAAACCTCAACACAATAAAAAAACCGCATTGCAATCGGTTAAGCGGTTACTGAGATTAGCGTGCACAACCGTACAGACAAACAGACATACAGACAAACAGACAAAAATTCTAAAATTCATTGTTTTGGGTTCTATTGCGTTCATAAAGCCTCCCTATAATATTTTTTCTTATTTATCTTCCATGTACAGACAGCGACCTGTTACGATTTTATTACATGTATTGATTGATGATATTGATATTGATATTGATTGATTGATTGATATTGATGTTTTGAGTAAGCCAAAACGCCAGTTTAGATTTACACTCTCATTCAAAGAAACCGCTACCGTTAAAATTTGAAACATATCTGATTCTTAAAAGTGTTTTAACTTTTTTTATTTATAAACCGATTGACATGAAATAAACGCTAAATGTTAAGTGGAGCAAACCTCAACACAATAAAAAAAACCGCATTGCAATCGGTTAAGCGGTTACTGAGATTAGCGTGCACAACCGTACAGACAAACAGACATACAGACACACAGACAAAAATTCTAAAAATCATTGTTTTGGGTTCTATTGCGTTCATAAAGCCCCCCTATAATATTTTTGCTTATTTATTATCCATGTACAGACAGCGACCTGTTACGATTTTATTACATGTATTGATTGATATTGATATTGATATTGATTGACTGATTGATATTGATGTATTGATTAAGCCAAAACGCCAGTTTAAATTTACACTCTCATTCAAAGAAACCGCTACAGTTAAAATTTTAAACATATCTGATTCTTAAAAGTGTTATAACTTTTTTTTATAAACCGATTGATATGAAATAGACGATAATGTTAAGTGGAACAAACCTCAACACAATAAAAAAACCGCATTGCAATCGGTTAAGCGGTTACTGAGATTAGCGTGCACAACCCTACAGACAAACAGACATACAGACAAACAGACAAAAATTCTAAAAATCATTGTTTTGGGTTCTATTGCGTTCATAAAGCCCCCTTATAATATTTTTTCTTATTTATCTTCCATGTACAGACAGCGACCTGTTACGATTTTATTACATGTATTGATATTGATTGATTGATTGATATTGATGTATTGATTAAGCCAAAACGCCAGTTTAGATTTACACTCTCATTCAAAGAAACCGCTACAGTTAAAATTTTAAACATATCTGATTCTTAAAAGTGTTTTAACTTTTTTTATTTATAAACCGATTGACATGAAATAAACGCTAAATGTTAAGTGGAGCAAACCTCAACACAATAAAAAAAACCGCATTGCAATCGGTTAAGCGGTTACTGAGATTAGCGTGCACAACCACTTTTCAATTGTTAGCTGAGACACCAAAAATACAATGTACATTTCTACTTTCGCAGTTTTGTATTAATGTGTGTAGTGGAAACCTGGTGACCAGTAACACAGGTAATTTATTACCTAATTCAGGCACCAGAGATCCACAACCAAATTATCTTGTAATTCTGTAAATATAAGAAAATGTAATCCAATTTTTATTGTTGGTAAATAAAAGAATTTATTTATTTATTTATTTATATTTATAACCGTACAGACAAACAGACATACAGACACATAGACAAAAATTCTAAAAATCATTGTTTTGGGTTCTATTGCGTTCATAAAGCCCCCTATAATATTTTTCTTATTTATTATCCATGTACAGACAGCGACCTGTTACGATTTTATTATATGTATTGATTGATATTGATTGATTGATGTTGATATTGATATTGATGATATTGATGTATTGATTAAGCCAACACGCCAGTTTAGATTTACACTCTCATTCAAAGAAACCGCTACAATTAAAATTTTAAAAATATCTGATTCTTAAAAGTGTTATAACTTTTTTATTTATAAACCGATTGACATGAAATAAACGCTAAATGTTAAGTGGAGCAAACCTCAACACAATAAAGAAAACCGCATTGCAATCGGTTAAGCGGTTACTGAGATTAGCGTGCACAACCGTACAGACAAACAGACATACAGACATACAGACATACAGACAAACAGACAAAAATTCTAAAAATCATTGTTTTGGGTTCTATTGCGTTCATAAAGTCCCTCTATAATATTTTTTCTTATTTATCTTCCATGTACAGACAGCGACCTGTTACGATTTTATTATATGTATTGATAATAATTACAATAATAAATACTCAGTGTTTTGATAACAATAACTGCGATAGGCATATATTATGCTATGTCAGTCCGGTAGATAGGTGACCATATTAGGTTTACACATTTAGTAACTAATATGTGGGATTAAACGCTGCTGGTGAAATGTGAGAGTTTAGTATGCCTCTGCCTACCCTGTCAGAGAAAAGGAGTGACTGTATGTGAATGCTATATGAGTGTAAGTGAAAACCTTTAAGAAATTACTTAGTTTTAAGTTTAATGTTTCGTAGCCGATAATAGGAACCATGTCTTGCTGTATATTTAAAGAATTAAACTGATATTGTAATTTATCGAATTGTGCTTTTTATTTTTCAAATAATAGATATTAGTGCGACCAATTTATCGGTCTTAGGCACAGACATATAAGAATAATATGTCTGTAGTCTAAGGCTTATTTTTGAGTTTTTCTTCTCTCCGTAATGGCCTTGTGAGTTAAGGGTGAGGAGAGGCTGTCATGGACCCCAAAGCCATCAATACGCCCCCTTTTCACCCCAAATGTCACATATACACATAGATATTGAGACTCTTACACTTACTGTGATTCTTAAGGGGCGCGTCCGCAAAATGCACAAAAAGACAATTAGGATTTTGGAAATATTCTAAAACTTACTTCATTAAATGATACTAAAATGGAAACTTAAATTCTTAATAAATGAGACTATATTAAAACCGTGCGCTTTTTACAAAATAATTATTTACGCGCGAAAAAACCTCTGAAAATCATCAAAATTTACCTTTGTCAATTTGATTATTTCTGCTATTACGATGATTTTTAATAACTTTGAGAGGTGTTTTTTCTAATGTAAATAATTGTTTTGTAAAAAGCGCACGGTGTTATTGTAGTTTCATGTATTAAGAATTGAAGGTTCCATTTTAGTGTCATTTAATGAAGTGAGTTCTTGAATATTTCCAAAATTCTAAGTGCATTTTTTGCGGACAAGCCCCTTAAGAGATGTGGTATCTATGAAGTCCTTTATGCCATCTAAAGAAGTTTTCAAAATAAAAGTACGAAATACAGAATAAATACTTTATTCACCCATACTCAAATCACTTAATAACTTATCAAAAATATCATTCTTATCCTCTCCACTGCCTCTCGGAAGAAATTCATCCAGCAATCCATTCTGAAAATCCCCGAAATCATCTTGAACATTCGTGTCAGCCAATCCAAGTTCTGTTAGAAGCGTCAAATTATCCACATTGTCAGATTTATCCGTTTTGTCATATTTGTTCATTTTGTCAAAGTCTGGTAAGAGTTGTTGTGACGAATCTGTTTCATCAACGTCCTTGTTTTGACGCCGATTGACAACTTTTGACGACTTGTTGTCAATATCTGCAATGTCGTGGTATTCGTGGATTTCTTTACCAAATTCAATGTCTTCTTCTTCGTCCTGTAATAAATAATATTTTATGTTATGTTTGGCGTTTAAGAATAATCTTGTTAGTCACTACTGACTCTCAGTAGCGAAAAGATTACAATAATAAATAATATTTCATGTTATGTTTGGCGTTTAAGAATAATCTTGTTAGTCGCTACTGACTCTCAGTAGCGAAAAGATTACAACAATAATAAATGTATGTGTAAAATCAGCATGTTCATTTATTAATGACAGGTTAAGTCTGTTTACCTATTACGTGAAACAAATTATACAAAGGTGAAATGTGGGCATATAATATGCCTCAACCCCTTCGGGGATAAAGGCGTGACCATATGGATGTATGTATGTATGTAAAAGTCTTTATTCGTAATATAGTCTATTGTAACGTCATGCAGCACTGAAAATCAGCACTTCCTAACTTTAAGGTAAAAATATAGGTACAACAAACATATTTATTTTTGACGTTTTTTGGTTCGGAACCTTCCGTCCTTCTCGCACTTTGCTGGTTTTTTAGGGGCTTTTATTGGCTACTTCATTTATTTCATTATTTGCCAATGTTAGAAGTATTTGCAATATTATTTTTCTAAATTCGAGCATCGAATTCGCGCAACATTGGTTCTGTAATTTTTTTGCGATCCGACTTATCCTAAAAGAAATGAATCACTGAGACGGTACTGACCTGTATAATTTGAGCCGTAGACTTGTACTGAAAGGCGTTCTGTGACAGGTCTACTTCTACTGGGAATAGAGTGGCGTTCTCAGTCAGGTATTCCACAGTCTCTCTGGAAATTCAAAAAGCTTTTTTTATCAGGTGAAAATGGTGTTATTAGTGCCCTAAATCTAGTCCCTAACCGATCTTGTGGCATGAGGCATAAATTAGGTGCTGTCATACATGCATGCAGTACTTTCTGCATGGTCGTATACCTGATTGTGTTCATTGAAGTGATTGACATGCAAGGTTTTTGTGCTGTCATGCATGCATGATCGTTTAGTCATTTACGTGCTGCGTCATGCCGCATGATCTTCAGGGATCGCATGATGACGAATAGTCCAATTTTGATACGTATTTCTTTGATCGAAAGTCAATGTGTCTTATGAATGAATTTTGAAGATCACTTCCTAGGTATTGAAGGAATGTAATTAAAATTCTATTCGTTTGTGCAGAAATTTATTAAACAGTTTGATAGTAGGTATGTCCACGACGTGGTCACTTGGATCTTACTAATGCATCAAGTAGTCTACGGGATACATAACTCCGCATTTTGTTCCCGTTCCCACAACCCATAGGAACTTGTTCCCGGGATGAAACTGTAGCCAATATATTATTCTATACTGTACTATATTCTATCCCTGCACCAAATTCCAGCCGTAAACGTCCACACTCACAAACTTTAGCATTTATAACATTAGCAAGAAGTAAGAAGAAAGAAAGAAAGTAATTTATTCAGACACATTACCTACATGGTAGTCAGTTTAAATTACATAGTGCAAAAAACAAACAGCAATATGGTGCATCTGAACAGGCAGCCATCTCAGCTATCAGCTACCATTCCTGGAAATGGTATGCCGCGCTGATTTAAGTAAGATAGGTATAAGGTATACTAACTTGTGATAAACTGCCAGTCCCTGTATAAACCTTCTCAACTGGTACGCGACATCTTGAGTCTTCTTGTTGTCTAGAAGTTCCAACTTGACTAGAACGTCGGATCTTAAGCGGGCGAAGCGTATTCGAGCGTCTTGGCGACAACGAAGAATTAGCCTGGGAGAACAGATTAAGTGTACAAATTATCGAAGACAGACAGAATCGGTAGCACACTCGAAAAGAAGCGGAATAGAATCTAAACCAATGACGAGTGATGGCATACAATAGTAGATTGTATAACAAGGGAGCTAAATAGTATTTTGACGGCGTGGGCGCTACTTTGAATCACGAGTGAAGCGAAGGATTCTAGAATAGAATCCCGAGCTACGTTGAATCTTGAGCGCAGTGAGAGATTTAAAGTACACCGCCCGAGGGAAAAATAATTTGTTCTCAAGTAATATACTCTACTTTTCATTTCCTTTCTATGAAAAAAAAATAAGAGTTGGCTTCTAATACCTAGTTATTCATTCAGGAGTTAATGCAATGTCACTTTCAAAATTCGACGTAGAACTCACTCAATATATTTGCAGAATACTATAAAATATGTATACCGACTGTTTATTTTTTGTTTAAAAAGCACAGGTCAGGTCACTGCGTGCAGCCAACACGTACCAGTCAGTAATTCATACTATTTGCGCGATGGCTTTCTATGAATGTTTTAAGTTCCAAATTGAAATCACTTTGCCGCCTGCTAAAAAGCTATCAGAAAAGAGCTATTTTGCGCCCCGTTATCTAGGTACAAAGTGATACTTTTCGAAAAGAAGGAATGAAAAGTCTATTTCGGGAGTCCTGAGGTTATCTTTCCGAGGGCGTACCATAGGCAGATGGGAGGAAAACGTGTGTATTTAGTTAAGAGGAGT
Source organism: Miltochrista miniata (assembly GCA_933228765.1). NCBI lineage: Eukaryota > Metazoa > Arthropoda > Insecta > Lepidoptera > Erebidae > Miltochrista > Miltochrista miniata. The sequence continues at coordinate 20,410,123 of OW121773.1, forward strand.
CCGACATGGCACTCATGATCCTTCTCAAAAAAAACCGGCCAAGTGCGAGTTGAACTCGCCCATGAAGGGTTCCGTAGCAGCAAGTAACATAATATAAAAGTTCTTAAAGTTCGTTGCAACTTTGATTGATGTTTTAACACGTTCGCAGTGGTAGTGATTTTTCTAACCGAAAATTGCGGTTTATGACGTATTAAAAAAAAATCTACCAGCTCTATCTCGTTCAAACCAATTTTCGTTGGTAGCTTTTATGGCAATGTACATCATATATTTTTTTTAGATTTATCACTCTTAGTTTAGAAGTTATACGACACTAATTTTTCCACGTTGGAAGTCCCTCTTGCGCAAACTATTTACTTTAGAAAAAAATGATGTTAGAAACCCCAACAGCATTTTTGAAGACCTATCTATAGATAACCCACACGTATGGGTTTGATGAAAAAAAAATTTTTGAGTTTCAGTTCTGAGTATGGGGACCTCCAAAATTTACTGCGTTTTTTTAGTTTTATGTTAAAATCTTAATGCCGTTCACAGAATACATCTACTTACCAAGTTTCAACAGCATAGGCCTTATACTTTTGGAGAAAAGTGGCTGTAACATACGGACGGACAGACAGACAGACATGACGAATCTATAAGGGTTCTGTTTTTTGCCATTTGGCTACGGAACCCTAAAAAGGTGTTAATTACAGAATACAAGTAATCATTCTATTCAACCTCGAAGAACTATGTCAAACAATCATCTTCATTAACTTCTATCCCAGCATACTATGTATTTGCTTCCCAAAATTATTTTCAACTAGAAGCAGCAGCTCTACCCGGGCGGAATTGCGTTTCCGTCCCCAATTCCCATGGTAACTTATTTCCGGGATAAAAAATGTTATTTCAAACCATTATCTACCCCTGTCCTAAATTTCAACCAGATCCTTTCAGCCGTAATGCCCGCCTTCCACTGCGAGCGAGTCGGACCCATTACGGACTCCGCTATACTCGTAACGATGATTTTCGATACATGTCATGTCCGCTTTGGTGGAAGGACATAGGTATATGAAAATCATCGTTACGAGTATAGCGGAGTCCGTAATGGGTCCGACTCGCTCGCAGTGTAATCCACACTCAAAATTTCGCACTAACTGACCTGTATTCATAATTTCCCGTCTCAACTCTATACAAGGGTTCATGCAACGCGTTATAGCCATACTCTTCATCATCCATTTCCTTGACCTTGAGGCAATACGATAGGTATTCAAACTTGGTATCGGCGTATTTACGGATGGTCAGCTTTGTGTCCGGTATGGCTTTGTTTAGATATGTGCCCATGTCGGCCAGAATCTGTAAAAGATTTGAGTATTTTTACCAATTTAAGGCTATGATGGGACATCCATCCGAGGAGTTAACCAAAGTGCCCGGCTCTAGACGGATATGTAAGGTAATGACAAATCTCACGACCCATGACCGGCAGCCTGAGGACGGTGCGGGGGCAGCTCACCGTCCTTACAGAAGCAGGCCGTAGACCACAGCGTGCCATGAGATTCACGCCCCCCCCCCCCCCCAAGAAACGGAATAACTCCCGGACAACCACCCAAAGACGCGGGATAGCACCCGAACCTCCCCTAGATGAGGCTGCAGTGGTAGCCGTAGGTCTGTTGGAAGTCCTGGGGACATCCTTCAGAGGGCTTACCCAGGGTGTGTGGTTTTTAATGGGTAGAAGTCCGGTATAGCATCCTCGTAAGATTTTCCTCACGTTAAAAAAGAGTAGAGAAAATTGCCTAATAAAAACTTGATGCAACAAAAATACTCTTACAAGCAATTTTTGCGTGAAAACTGTAGGATGGGATATCATTAAAAGACAGATAGAAGGAGAAAGAGATAGATTTAGTCACAATTCCCTCTTTTACAGATAACTCACCGGTTTCAAAGCCTTAAGCATCTTGATACCATCTCGCTCCAACAACCGATGGTACTGTCCAAACCTGGTGAAAGCTTCGGAAGCCCTGGCTTGAGGTTCCCTCACACCGATACCAGCAAATATGTCACCGATAGCTTTGTACGTTTGGAGTAGATCGAAGTAGGATTTAAGCATTCTGGAAGAAAACATGTCCTAAAGACTTATCGTAAAGGTTTTATGGGAATTCCAACACCATCTTTGGAGTTCAGGTCAACTTTATCTGCAAGGTAATTTCTGGGCGGAGATTCTTGACAATGCAGATGACTTCTTGTCCCATAATTTAGAAATAGCAATACATGAGATCAAAGAGTAATTGTCTTGCGGTTCAGTAGAAGAAAGGCTGATGTAGTGGGTAGTATGGCCCTCCATGACTGGGAGACCCAACACAAAGCTGCCACGTAAAGGATGGTAACGACACACCTCTAAGATGTGAAGTAATGTATCAGTTGCTTATAAATTAATAATAGTCATGTCAGTCAGAGAGAGAAAGACAAAAAATGCGAGAAAAAAGTGATCATCTGATGATCTAAAAATGAAACACCAATCAGAACAGAACTAAATTACTTAGGTACCGAAAACATTACCGTCTTCGCCAACTTGGAAGTTGATCTTGAAGTAGACGCACCAGAGTTACTTTGTGTTTAATTTACGCAAGAAAAGTTACGAAAGAACGGTCAATCCCTACATACCTCTTGGCATTCTCCACCAGCCTCTTATAAGTGCCTTCGGTTTCCCTCAACTCGTCCATTTTCGCAACGAGCGTGTCGTTACAAAGAATAGCTCGAGACAAGCCGAGAGCGTCGGCTGCTCCTGAGGACATATTCTCCACCAGACGGTGTTTCATTTTCTTCATGATGATGTCCAGGGATTTGCCCTGCTTGGGGTCTGCGTGTAGTTTGTTGTAGTTTATTGTCACTTCTTCCTGTTGGAATGATTAAATTGTTACATGATCACGCCTATTTCCCTGAAAGTGATTTAAGAATCCAAAGGCTTACACACCTTTAAGCAAGGCAACACTCTGTTCTATATTAAGCTCGCCAAATTGACGCCGTCCGCCTAATGGAAAGCCATAGTGACATGTAGCGATTGGGAGCCTCTCTCACAATTCGTACAATTTCTGGCAGAGGTCCGCGAGTGGCCTCTTTATGCTTCACTTGAAGAACCCACAGTTGTAAATGGATGGAAACACGTGTGCGGGCGGGTCGTTCCAAGCTTTTATAGTTCGACAGAGGAAAGATCTTTTGAATCGTTCAGTTCTGGCGAAGATTCTCTCCATAGTGTGAGAGTGGCACCTATGTAACTATCCTGCCTGGCAAGCGTTGTTCACTAGTTCAGGATCATCAAATCAGCCTATGTCAGTCCACTGCTGGACAAGTGGACATAATATGTCGGGGCGTAAATTAGGAGATGATATTATCATCGTGATAGATGATAGGCGAATCGGGGCGTAAATTAGGAGATGATATTATCATCTCCTAATTTACGCCCCAATACACGGTCTTGCGCCTTCCGCATCTAGTCCCAAACTGCGACCTTTTCCTGGTCGTCGGTTCATCTGGCGGTTAGATGTCCTGCACCACGTTTGCCGAGTCTCCGCTCTAGAATCCGTTTGCTCCATCACCAAGTTTGTTGTTCGAGATAAATAGCTCAAATGGAATTGCTGCAGTTCACACATTATTATAGTAAGATACTTAATTCAGTAATCGTTTACAGCACACTAAGCGAACGGGGCTACGAGTACCTACTTCATTCAATCAGAGCTTTTGAGAAAGACTTACCTTAGCAGCCTGTATCATTTTAGCGACTTCAACTTTGGTCTTTCCCTTGACACTCTGTCCGTTGACTCCGACCAACTCATCACCACTTTGTAACGTACCTTCTTTTGACGCGGGAGTGTTATCGAAGACCTAGAAGACAACAAATCATTACTTTACACTCTGCAATAATCACACACACTTACTCATTCTCTTGTCCTTCTCCCAATGTATTTGGGTACCTACAGTACTACCACAGATTATATAATATATTCTATAGTACTACATGACTTATTCTTCCATTCCTTCCTTTTACTCGTCGTCTCATTATTAACTCCTTTTATATTCATATAATTTTTTACTCATTCAACACATTTTCTTTGGCATTCCTTTCCTGTAGCTTTGGCATCGCTCAATATTCGTATATCGTTTCAATATTCTGGTTTCACAACTCTCATCCCTTTCATATTGTATTGAAATTAATCAACAACCAGCTCTCTCAGATCTCAGAGCCGAGTGCGGTCAGCTGCAGAGAAAAGTATAAAAAGGGCCACTGCATAAGGATAAAATTTTCTCAACAAAATCTTTTATTAGATTATGATAAGAGTTTATATAGTTACAGGATTTAAAAAAATGTATACTTAGTTAAGTACAGGGTATTTGTATATTTTAAAAAAATGTATAGTTACAGAATTTGTATACTTACAGGATTTAAAAAAAATGTTAAAAACATAGTTTTTAGATTCTAGCTATTGTAAATAGAGCACTAAAAAGAATAACCCGCTGAGTTTCTTGCCAGTTCTTCACAGACGGGTCGCGTTCTGGACTGGTGGCACCTACTTCTTTGCTTTATATTTGTGACTTTACCAAAAAAATGCATCTGTATATGCCCAAGTGAAATGGGAACACCCAAAAATTCCGAAATATGTTTTTCCGAATTTCAATATTCCGATGTTCAAAATTCCGAAGATTATAATTCCTAAGAAACAAAGCTCCGAATATTCAAAAGGACGATATTCATTTATCCGAAAGTCATAAGTACGAATTTTTATTTTTCCTAATTTTATTAGTACGAATAATCAAAAGACCGGACTTTTATTTTCCCGAAAAACATTATTCAGAATTTCAAATATCCGAAAATTCACTGTTTAAGTTTTTTTAATAAAGTACGGTCTAGTCTAACTACCGAAGATACCGAAGGCAAACGACAAAACAAAAAAAAAACCGCTCCGCTTCGCTTTCGCCTTAGCCTTCTAACCTAACCTATCCGAGTCGAGGTGTTAACCATTATAAGTGAATGGTTAACACCCCGACTCAGAGTACACCGACTTGGATAGGTTAGGTTAGAAGGCTAAGGCGGGAGCGAAGCGGAGCGGAGCTCCCGCCTTAGCCTTCGTGGTTTTTTTTTTTTTGTATTGTCGTTTGCCTTCACTCACTTGGAAATAATATTTTCGGTAGTTAGACTTGACTATACTTTATTAAAAAAACGGGTGGAATCGGGAACATAAATAATCGTCTTTAATGATAAGTTTTCGGGATAAAACAGGAACGGGTGGAAACGACATTCACCCTACGTATTTATGATATTTCGGATTTTTGATAATCGGAGTTCGTATTTATAATATGGCGGATTTTTAATGATTCGGAATTGAATTCGTTCGGTTCAGTTCGGTTTCTTGAAATTCGGCATTCTGACAGTCGGAATTGTAAACATTCGGAATTTTAAAATTATGACTTTTAATAAAAAGGATTTAGGAAACATCGCATTTTTGACTTTCGGGATTTCGAATCATTCGGACTTATGAAATTCGGAATTATGAAATTCGTGATTGTGACTTTCGGAATTAAGTTTTTCGTATTAATGTAGTGTACCCAAGTGAAATAAATTTGAATTTTTTTGATTGTTGTATTACGCAGCTCTGTACACTTTTCTCTGCAGCTGACTCCAGGTTATGTTAATGTACCGGTGACTTACTAAGATACTAGATGTAAACACACCTTTACCTGAACAATATACAAGCAAGGACATAAGGGTGCCCCTCCCCCGATACTTATCCCTATGAGGTTCTTCTCATCTTTACTGAGCACCACACTACCAGAAGTCACCGTCATTCCCCTGAAATATTCATGAAATACACTTTATATTTATATTTTTATACTAGCTGACGCCCTAAACTTTGTTCTCCCTAATAAAGGGCCACCCTAATCAACTAGAGGTATAAAAATAGCTAAACACTTCTCAAGCCTACCAAACTTGCTACAGTGGCATCTATACATACATATAATAAAACTGTAGAGGGTCGAGAGTCTGTACATGGAAGATTTTTTGAAAATTTTAATAGTATTGCGTTCTCTATTCGATACTGAAGCCGAAAATGTAAATCCTGAATAAGTATCACGCCGAAACTACTGAACCGATTTGAATGAAACTTGACACAATCGAAGCTATCACAATCCGAGGAAGGTTCTAGGATACTTTTGATACCGATATTTTGAGCCGTTCCTTCCGGGGGATGAAAGATAAAATAGTTTTTCAGCTGTAAGTTCTTACCGCGTTGTCCGATTTAAAATATTTTTGTAGTGTCAGAAAGGGAGTACTTAAGGCATTGTTTCACACAAGTTTCAATACTGAGGGTTTCGTAGTTCTGAAATTACAGGCATGTCAATTTTCGCAAACCAAGAATTCAAGGGTTCCTTTGAATGTGAGGGTAGATCATAAAAGAGCTTATTGATTAAATCTATGGTAAAATGAATCAGTCTTGTGTGAATTGTTTTAGAATAAACTTAATATTTAAGCTCTGTTATGATTCTGCAAACAGGGCAGTTTCACACGTTGTTTGATGAGTATGATGAAGAAATACCTCTCCAAAATCTCGAAATAGCGCAATTATAGAAAAAATAAAATACAAAGTGCAGTACAAAACATTTTATTTCAGGAACTACTATTAGCGAACAATAGTCTTATAGATTACAGAACTAAATATATTTTACTAGCGTTATACAATAGGTAAGTAGCGACTGTTTTATCTATTTTTCATATTCTTTTGTATTTAAATGTGAAACCGGCTTCGACCAAGTAATAATATAGACGGGCTAACGTCATAGGTACATTGCGAACTCAAAAAGTGGACTAGTTCACACACAAAGATATTGCAGCAACGACACGACGCGCACACATTTTAGCGTTTAATTAGAGAGGATATACAAAACATCGTGTGAAAGAAGCTTGTACTTTTCAGCTGACGCCGTGAGCGGCCGCCATCTGAATTATCTGTTTTGTCTCTTTTACTTGCTCTAAGCTTCAAAATTTTAAAATAAAATACATTTTTTAGATGAAAAATTTGTATTTACGAGTGAAAAGTAATTCCCAAATCTTTTTTCGAATCTAGGGTAGGTAGTGTTTTTACACTTCAGGAATGCACAGGAAGGCAACTTGCGTAAAATGTCTTACCTTGCCACATGTGTTTCTCCTTCGGATCAATAGCACCGACTACGACCGTTATGAGTTAAGTTAGTCTTCAAAACTAATGTATAGATGGGCCCGTCTATATAATACTTGGTCGAAGGAAACAGGCAATACAATAGGTACTCAGTTTAGCGAAAGTGACATAAAACATGGACATTTTAGATACATACTGTGTATAGTTGGTATGACAATAAAATTATTGATTACCAGCGGTCGTCACGCGGTTTCACCCGCGTAATTCCCGTTCCCGTGGGAATACGGCCATAAAATATAGCTTATGTTTACTGCAAAGAGTGTAGTTAAGGTAAGAGTTTGTTTGCATCGAATAGGCTCCGAAACTTCTGGACCGATTTGAAAAATTTTTTTACTGTTGGGAAGCTACACTCTTTGCGATGAACATAGGCTGCTACTCGATGGCCGGTGGAACTTCGGACATCACTTCCGAAGTTTGGTCCCAATACTGAGGGGAGCATCGGCCGCACTCGCGCGGCTGATGCCCAACATCAGGGGACCCAACGCTCCCTACAGGAGGCTGTACCTGGGGATCCACAGTGGGACGTCCCATACATAAAAAAAATTGCGTGTACTTAGTGTACACACGTAAGAAGTGAAACTTCTTCATAAACTTAATTTTCACCTCACCTTAAATTAAGTTAAAAAGTACAAAAGTACAAAAGTCCAAAAGTCCAAAAGTGCAAAAGTCCAAAAGTCCAAAGTCCAAAGTCCAAAGTCCAAAAGTCCAAAAGGCCAAAAGTCCAAAAGTCCCAAAGTCCCAAGGTCTCAAGGTCCCAAAGTCCCAAAGTCCCAAAGTCCCAAAGTCCCAAAGTCCCAAAGTCCCAAAGTCCCAAACTCCCAAACTCCCAAAGTCCCAAAGTCCCAAAGTCCCAAAGTCCCAAAGTTCCAAAGTCCCAAAGACCCAAAGTACCAAAGTCCCAAAGTCCCAAAGTCCCAAAGTCCCAAAGTCCCAAAGTCCCAAAGTCCCAAAGTCCCAAAGTCCCAAAGTCCCAAAGTCCCAAAGTCCCAAAGTCCCAAAGTCCCAAAGTCCCAAAGTCCCAAAGTCCCAAAGTCCCAAAGTCCCAAAGTCTAAAAGTCTAAAAGTCCAAAACTCCAAAAGTCCAAAAGTCCCAAAGACCCAAAGTACCAAGGTCCCATCCAAAAGTCCAAAAGCCTAAAAGTCCAAAAGTCCCAAAGTCCCAAAGTCCCAAAGTTCCAAAGTCCCAAAGACCCAAAGTACCAAGATCCCATCCAAAAGTCCCAAAGTCCCAAAGGCCAAAAGTCCAAAAGTCCCAAAGTCCAAAAGTCCCAAAGTCTAAAAGTCCAAAAGTCCAAAAAGTCCAAAAGTCCAAAAGTCCAAAAGTCCAAAAGTCCAAAAGTCCAAAAGTCCAAAAGTCCAAAAGTCCAAAAGTCCAAAAGTCCCAAAGTCCCAAAGACCCAAAGACCCAAAGTACCAAGGTCCCATCCAAAAGTCCAAAAGTCCAAAAGTCCAAAAGTCCCAAAGTCCCAAAGTCCCAAAGTCCCAAAGTTCCAAAGTCCCAAAGACCCAAAGTACCAAGGTCCCATCCAAAAGTCCAAAAGTCCAAAAGTCCAAAAGTTCAAAAGTTCAAAAGTTCAAAAGTTCAAAAGTCCCAAAGTCTCAAAGTTCCAAAGTCCCAAAGACCCAAAGTACCAATGTCCCATCCAAAAGTCCAAAAGCCCAAAAGTCCAAAAGTCCAAAAACCCTTAAATGACATGCTATCCCTGGATAAAGTACTCTTAATTCGAATCCACCGTGGTGGGGAACAGAACAAAGATGGCGCGTAACCAAAAATCGTGACGTGACGTGACGTGACGTGACGCAAATTTTTTTCCAACGCCGATAAAGAAGTTTCACTTCAATAAAAAAATCAACATAAAGGGAGGTAGATTTAAAATATAGGTAAGTTAACATAGATAAATACCCTCTATAAATAACATTAAATAAAGCATATAACCCTCCTGGTTAATGAGTTATCACTCAGTGTAGTTTGTCGTGTAAATATCTTGTCATTCGCTACGTTAATAGGTGCATCTAACACCTAATAATTACGAAGTTCTTGTTGTAAGCAGTATTGTTCTGAGTTTTGAATTTTACTATGGAGGACGTAACTGATCGTAAATAATATGCAATAATATAATATCACGATTTAGAAGTTCGTAAAAGACGATGTTAACTTAGATACTTAATTAAACATTTTTTTCTACTTTGACAAGAGTTTTAAAAAATACATCAAAAACCCTTTGTGTAAATGTTATTATTTCGAGTTCAGTTACTTATCTACTGTTACTGGACAGTATTTTTTTCTGCGGAAACTGGCAGACCTGATAATTATTTGCATTTTTTAGGATCAAGTCAACCTATTAAAAATTGAAACCTTTTTGAAACTTTGCTGATGAGTCCTAAAAACGAAAAAAGTTTTTGGGGCGAATAAAATACAAGAACTATTGCATATAAACGAATGTCCAGACAATATTTGTGAAAAAAAAAAATTAAACTGTCGGAATTTTATTCTTTGGGAATTGGTTGTAAATGGAAAGCAAGTTCTCGGAAACGTGAAGTATTTCAAAAGAGAAATATTTATTTATTTATTATACACTTTATTGTACGCCAGTTCAATAACTTAAGATGACCTATATTATATACTGATAGCAATACAATGGGCGGCCTTATCGCTAAAAGCGAAATAATGTGTGGCTGCAAAAGAACTTGTGTCTTCCAAAAGACATACAATCCTATTTCTCTGCAATAGTTATACCATGTGTCCCAAGTACCAGCCTACGCCTCAAAAACAATTTGAAGAGTGTAGTAGAAAAGTAAAAAGACTTCGTGTTCAAGGTTTGGTACCAAGCAAAAATACAGAAGAACTACGTTTTGCAACTGATTTATCTATGCGCCTGGCAGGGCCCCCATCTAAACAGGAAAAATCTTTAAATATTCAGCAAATCCCGGCATTATTATTTACACTTAGATTTATCAAAGAGGAAGTATAGTATATGAGGATTAGTGGTGAACACACTGCACCCAGAATGTTTTCCTATTACTTCAAACTAAAACAATACAAAGACGGCCTTGTTCCATAAAATATTCTTTATTTTTTTAGTCAGCGGTCATCAAATACGGACCAAACTACAGGGGTTAATGAGAATTTAATAAATAATTTGAATATCATTTTGAGAGTGATTGCTAGTAGAGAAAACATAAATAATTATGGAAAATTTCAAAATACTAATTAATAATACAAAACAACTTTATTTAGAAAATTATAGGTGGTATTATATGCCAAGTAGCATGCATAAACTATTGATTTATGGTCCTGATATAATATCATCTTTTGATTTGCCAATAGGAATCTTGTCTGAAGCAGCTTTAGAAGCAAGACACAAAGAATTTCGGACAAATCGCCTTTCTCATACGAGAAAATCATCACGATTAAATACTAACAAAGATTTAATTATTGTTATGCTCATTACATCTGATCCCTCTACATATATCTACTCTTAGGAAAATCAATAGAAATAAATTTACGCATGAAAACTTAGATATACCTAAGTGAATATCTGCAATTGTCAGAATCGGAAGAACCCTATTACTCTTTTAAATCAGCGAGACTGAAAGTGTACAATCTCAGGAGGAATAATGTAAAATAATTTTCGTTCTTTAATTTTTTTTTTATGTTCAAAATATTTATCAATAATGTGTTATTCTACTTTTTATATCAAGATAGTTTTATATTGTGACTGTTATAAATTTAAAAGCAATTCCTTTCTCAATATTTGTTGAGTTATTAATTTCGCCCTTTTCTCCATACAATCGTCCCACTGTGGGATCGTGCGAAGCATGGCCCTGTACGGGGCTCCCGTATGGGCGGAGACCCTGACGGCCAGCAATGAGGCTAGACTGCTGAGCCCGCAGAGAGTGATGGCCGTCAGGGTGATAAGAGGATACAGCACGATCTCCGTTGAGGCGGCATGACTCCTAGCCGGGACCCCTCCATGGGACCTGGAAGCGAGAGCCCTTGCGTCACTGTTCAGATGGCGCAAGGAGGCGCTGGAGCGGGGCCAAAGGCCTGCGTCTCGAGAAATCGAGGCCCAGCGGACCCTGCTCCACCAGGAAACCGTGGAGACATGGAAGGTGCGACTTGAGCAACCAAAGGGGGGATTCGCCACAATCGCGGCCGTCAGACCGATCATGGACGAGTGGCTGGAGAGAAGACACGGTGCTCTCTCCTACCGGTTGACACAAATGCTTGCCGGGCACGGTAGCTTCGGTAGGTATCTGTGGCGAAAACACCGGGAAACCACGGCCGAGTGTCAGCACTGCAAGGACTGCAGCGATGACACGGCGCTCCACACGCTGGTGGAGTGCACGGCGTGGGCACAACAGCGCCAGGTCCTCGTAGTGGGTCTGGGCGTGGACACTCTCTCGCTCGAGGCCATGGTGCGAGCCATGCTCTCCAGCGGGAGTAAGTGAGACTGCGCCGCCTCTTTCTGCGAGCAGGTCATGCTCGCGAAGGAGGCGGCGGGACGTGTGCGGGAGAGAACTCTTCCACCCGAGTTCCGCAGTCGGCGCCCTGGGCGCCGCCGACGTGTCTTCGCCGAGGACTATCGGCCTCCATGACCGGGAGTCTGAGGACGGTGAGAGGGCCGCTCACCGTCCTTACAGAAGCAGGCTCATGACGGCAGCGTGACGTGAGCAACTCACGCAAGCCCCCACTTAGAAGCGGGGTCACACCCGAAACCCCCCAAAGACGCGGGATTGCACCCGAACCACCCCCTGGGCGAGGCCGCACTGGCGGCCGTAGGTCTGTTGGGAGTCACGGGACATCCTTCCTGAGGGCTTACCCGGGGCTCTCAACCATAGGCTGTTGGGCGTTACGTGAGGTTTTTAGTCGGTAAGAGTCCGGCATAGCATCCTACGAGGATTTTCCCTCACACCAAAAAAAAAAAAAAACATTTTGTTCCTGTATTCCCACGGGAACGGGAATTACGTGGGTGAAACCACGTGACGTCCGCTAGTGTTATATAATTCCGACCCGGGTCGCATTGAACTATCCCCGTAATTGCAGGAATCTTTGACTTTGAATATAGCAAAAACTAAGAAGGCCGAAGTCCAGCAGCAGTCGACGTTGCGAAGCTGATTTGATTCCTTCCTCCTTCACATACCATTACATGTAATTGCCGTTATCCACCCCATTGGGTGGATATTTTGGGGGTGGATTAACGGACTAATCCATTTATTCGACGTTGCTTTGAGCGTCACGTTCAAAACTGGTACTGTACATCAAAATAAATATCAAAAATGTCCATGTCGCTATAGATTCTGTTGAGCTTAAAAATATTAAACTATAGCGACCGAAGTGTTCGCATACTTTTAATTTAGCGCAACTGTTTACAACTGAAAAATTTTCACCAACGGTTTTCAAAATACAAACTCACAAAAGATCTTGGTGTTGTATAGCGTATCGCTCTTGACGCAAATCGTTGAAGATACACTCCGTTTTTTCGGAATCGGCCATATTATCCTGCGGCGGTCTAAAAAACGCATAGAACCTTTTACTCCTGAAATCTAGGAAACGACTATCTCAGAAATAGAAAAGAAGCATTGAATCAGTTCACAGAATGGAGCAACTAGCATGCTATCAATAGGTATTTTACTTAGGGTTTTAAAACCGACTGCTGTTTGATTCCTTAGTTGAAAAAAAATGCTTTTGATCTCGGTGAGCTGGTGGATTAATAGCTTCAATAGGGTCAAATGTAAAACACCGGCAACCTGCCAGGACTGGATAGTACACACCATAAACAACAACATTTGGTCTACCACTTGCAGGATACCTCAATACACTGAACACAAAAACACAAAAATGATTTTTCAACTTTGTATTATTTATATAGTATTATTTGACGTGAGCATAGAATAAAAGCACAGAAATGATACAACCGAAACATTAGATTAATATTTTTTAGTATGAAAAAAATATGAAACGAATTAGCATTAGTGGTATACCAGATATGGTTCTTTATGATGGTAGCTTTTTAGCCCTGACAGGTTGCTGGTGTTTTACAAATGACCCTGTATATATTCACACAATACGGCTCAAATATATACATTGAAATGCTTCATCTGAGTATAATATCGGACTATTCTATTGACTGTCTACTTACTCTTGAAATAGTTTAATTTCAGATACTCCTTTCAGGGTTTCTTCAATGTTAGTCGGAGCAGTGGCACTAAAAATATAATAAAATGGTATAATGTTTGAGTTTACAACTATTAATATCGCTATAGCCAGAGTGCCAAGTGCAAGTTTTGGCGTGCGCCTATCGACATTCACGGTGAGCCCTGTGAACCGATAACGCGCTCACCGTGAATGTCGTCACGGTGAGCGCGTTATCGCCGATGTGTGGAATTGAGACATTGAGACACGTTACCGCGTTTACAGCTAGGTTTCGATTCTATACGAATTGGCGATAACGCGCTCACCTGAATGTAGACAGGCGCTCGCCAAAACTCGCACTTGCCACTCAGATCTATTAAGATACCATATGCCTACTCTAACGATAAATTTTATGTTAAAGGTCGCAGAATTAATTTGGCAATCAGCAAAGCAATTTAAGGCACCGGAAACTATTATGTCTTGGCAATATGGTTATGGAATATAGTTGTCAAAGGATTTTGTCAATAAAACTGTATTGAATAAAAAATAAATACTTACTGCTCTTCAACCGGTAATAACAAAGCGGTATTACCAACATTCCCGAAAGGCTTACTAAACAAAAAGCACAAAAATTAAAAATATCAATCAGTCACATCTTCCGTAATTTTCAGTGTAGGCAACTGTAATCGATGTTTTTTTTTAAATTAAGAATCAATGTTTTACAATTCTCATAGTTATGAAGATTTAGTTTACGCTTCAATTCAAACACTTGGTATATTTATTTACTGTTAAGATTTTCGTAAGTTTCACCTTATGATAAACATTTTTTGAGTGGTTTTTCCAAGAGCAATTTGTACGTCGATTTCCTTCTGCACATTATAATTTGTGGTTTTAGTGTGTGGTGGTATTTATTTGACAGATTTTGTTTATTGATCAATGGATACTCGTTGCCTCTAAACTAGTAGGTATTATTACATGACCTTTTTAATGAATTTATAAGTGGGTAAGATTACTAACCAGATTACCACAAAAACTATGTTTATGAAAAATGGCAACAAATGGACTGAAATGAATATAATATGTCAAAATTGTTGTAACAAAAGTGACTGATAAGTTACACTCGAGAGCAATGAATCCGGGTCACTTAAAGAATCCTAAAAATCTCGGAAACTAAAAATGCTAGGTTAATGCAATAAATTGTATTTAATAGACAATGTAATACTCCTTAAATGAAGGTATTAAAACTTCTTAGTTATTGTAAAGTAATATCATAAAAAAATCAAATTTGAAAAAGGGCCACTTTCGAAGATGGAACTACGAAATTACAGCATTTGGTGTTGCTTTTGATTGTAATCTGTCATTTATGTGGGTACATAAACCATGTTGATAGTGCTCTATATTCATTAATCAAGCTGAAATTATGTCGCTTACGCCTGAAGAATGCACCAGAATACTTACAATGCTGGAAACCGGCCGGAGTCAGCGCGATACAGCCAGGACTGTCGGTGTGTCGCTGTCAACAGTACAAAGAGTTCTCCGACGTTACGAAGAAACTGGTTCTAACCTACGCAGACCAGGAACGGGCAGAACCAGGTGTACCACAGCACGAGAAGACCGATACTTGGTGAACACCATGCTTCGAAATCGCTTTCTCACAGGAACTGAACTCACCAATCAGTTTCGACGCCTCGGAGGAAGTAACCCAAGTGCATGGACAGTAAGACGTCGGCTTGCTGAATCTAACTTAAAACCCCTTAGACCTGCAAACGGCCCTAAACTGGAGCGTGGGCATCGTATTTCGAGACTAAGGTATGCCCAGAGCCACGTAAATTGGAGTATTGAAGATTGGTCAAAAGTTATGTTCTCCGACGAATCAAAATTTATGCTCTACAAGCACGATGGAAGACACAGAGTGTATCGAAGACCAGGGGAAAGATTCAAGCAAGCATGCATCGAAGAAAAAGTAGCCTACGGTGGTGGGTCTGTACTTGTGTGGGCCGGAATTTCTTCTGAAAGTCGCACAGAGCTGGTGATCATAGAAAACGGCTCTTTAACTAGCGTAAGATATGTGGAAGAAATCCTCAATGATCACGTTGGTCCATTTATGGTCAATTTAGGTGAGGATGCTATATTTATGCATGACAATGCCCGACCTCATACAGGTAGGATTGTGAATGACTACCTTCAAGAGATGAACATTACTCGTATGGAGTGGCCAGAGCGCAGCCCGGATATCAACCCGATCGAGCATGCTTGGGACGAGCTAGGCAGATGCGTAAAACAACGAAACCCTCCCCCAATCACGCTTCGTGAGCTCAAAATTGCTCTCACAGAGGAATGGGAGAATATTCCCCAAAATCGTATAAGGAACTTGGTGTACAGCATGCCAAACCGCGTAAACGCAGTAATGGAAGCACGAGGAGGCAATACGAAGTATTAAAATTCAAGAAAATCGTAATATAGTTCAAAAATTTCATGTTTCCTATTTTTGTTTTAAGGAGAGATCAGCAGTTTTTTCTTTATGTAATTTTGTGTTAATAAAATGTATGGTGACTCATATTTTTTTTACTTTCATTTAAGGAGTATTACATTGTCTATTAAATACAATTTATTGCATTAACCTATCATTTTTAGTTTCCGAGATTTTTAACATTCTTTAAGTGACCCGGATTCATTGCTCTCGAGTGTATTTATAGGTGTACACATTAAATGAACACAATATTACAAAATATGCTACATATTTCCATTTTTTTAAACTTTTTACTAACTCACTAAAACTTCAAGTATCAACCAACACTATACTCTCTATACTGACACCTATAATACAAAAAAAAACGTCAAATTCGATTTACATTTTGTCTTCAAACATGCTTTCCAAAGACGCTTGTATCTGCGGGCAAATCTTCGTATCGTTGAATATGTAAAACTGACTGTTTTGCTGCCACATTGGTGCACACGCAAAAATCAATACACTAATATGTAAATTCACACACACGCTTGTTCTAGGTCGTAGTATTCAAACAACTGATAAACTGGAACAGAGGATGTTAGATAAGAGGATGTGATAGGTACGTATGTGTTTGAGAATATATGTTGTGTGTGTTTGCGTACACATACAAACATATGGTGGCATTTCGACAGTTGCATGTTTTCCCATGTAATAAGCCGTAAACGTAGGATAGGATAGGATAGCCATATGGACTGACGACTTAGAAAAGAGCGCAGGCTGGGTCTGGATGAGGAAGGTGCAGGACCGCGTGCTGTGACGTGAATTGGGAGTGGCCCCCGCCGAGCAGTAGAATGCTATCGATTGATTTGATATTAGTAGGAAGTGAATTCACTGCCAGGGGTGTTGAATTGAAGAGGTGCAGGTTGTGGTACAATCAAATCAGCCTATGACATTCCAGTACTGGACGTAGGCTTCTCCCAATCTGAACCAAAACCAGAATCAAGCGAACCAGAAAATCAGCAGGGTTGGAACCAGTGGCCGGCAACTAGGCAGGCTGGGGCAACTGGGGTAATCAGAATCTAGGTCAGTTTAAGTCACAAGACAAGGCCCTGCGGCTTCCGCATTCAGTCCTCCTTGCGACCTTTTTTAGGTCGACGGTTTATCTGGCGGGATCGTCCTACGATTACTTAGTCGCGGACTCCACCCCAGAACTCGTAGCAAAACTGATAGCCAATGGAACAAACGAGTTCTGGGGTGGAGCCAGAACTCGTTTGTTCCATCGGCTATCAGTTTTTCCACAGATGTGGTCAAGTGCTTACACCGCCGCCGGTGGGTTGGAGGTCGGGAGTGGTTATCTGCTGTTTAATTTTTTTATCATTTCGGTGCGGATCGGTTCACATGGTCAGAGATGCTTTCTTACACGTATGAACATTTTCGAATTTTTGTATCGAATCCGTCATTTATACACAGAAAAACACGAACTACTGGTTTTGGAAAATATGGATGGGAGGCTTAGATCTACTGGGATATGAAAAAATGAAATTAAATATTATTGTTTTCTGTTTCATTTGCATGGTGGGTGAGAAGGGCAAAGCCTCTAGCTTTACCCTACTCGCCCGCCACAAATGGCATAATGTCCCCATTTTGTACATCTGAGACCCATCGACAGGCTTTAGCCTAATGACTAAATATAAGAATATTTTGAAAATCAAAAGCCAACTTTTCCGATCACACGAGTAGATGCGACCCCAAAGGCCTCAAAGGTAAAGGTAGTCACACCGATGCTGTCAAACCAGCGATATATTCTGCCTTTTCGTTGTACACAATTTGTGCCTCCATAATTCACGACCGTGTGTAACCGTATTGCCCAAAGGTCCATAACGATTTAATACCTCTTGTAGCAATAGTCCGGTTAGTAGTCCGGTTGACCGAACTAGGGCAACTGTTAGGTAGCAAAAGTTCGGCTGATTAAAATCACCGAACTTTTGAATCTCTAAAGTTGCAGTAGTTCGAAATTAAATTAATAGAATAAATAATAACCTATGAGGGCATAGTAGATTTGCATTTTGAATTGTCTGCCTTCTTCAACTGAAAGCTTGAGATCAACAAAAATATGTCTCACAAGGTTATAGAAAAGCACACCTCCGCAGGGCAGCTTGTGGCGAGCTGAATGTGCGTGGCTACACATCGGTCCCGATTCCTCAGAGTTTTGTTGCGCTTACGTCACCGGTTAGCATTTAATGGG
Source organism: Miltochrista miniata (assembly GCA_933228765.1). Taxonomy (NCBI): domain Eukaryota; kingdom Metazoa; phylum Arthropoda; class Insecta; order Lepidoptera; family Erebidae; genus Miltochrista; species Miltochrista miniata. The sequence continues at coordinate 20,428,152 of OW121773.1, forward strand.
CTAATGGGAGACCATACTCCCGGAAGTGCAGCAATTCTCAACTCTGGCTTGCCTTAATTGGCCGGTCAGAGGGAGGAAGCCAGAGCTTTATGCTCGGGGGTGGAAGTGTCATTTTTAAGGGCATAACTACGGGGAAACCCGCTCCGGGTCTGACCCGCGATGGCGAAACCGGCGCCGCACCGCTCGACACCCCTAGCCGCTTGCCTTCTGTCGCCTCACAGGCTTACGAGCCTATGGCGATTGTATAGGGGGCCCATCTAGTGAGTTGGCGAGTCACCGTCTGCCAATATTTTAGTAATAATATATTGAAATGGCAGACGCCGTCATCATCCATAGCATAAGTTACTTAGTTCCATTAAACCCCCAACACAATAGACCATTTTGTAGTTAGCATATTTTACAATAGTTTAGCTCCCATTGTGGGCGGTTCATTACCGTTCTTCTACATAAGGCGGGCGTGAATCGTCTGCAGTGGGGGTCCCATATCCCCTTACATTAAAAGTCTCAAAGGGCCTCTGCGTGTTGGACCAATATGTCCCTATGTAAGCTTACCAAAAGACCGGGTACCTTCGTAAAAAAATGTAGGTAACCGAGAAAAACAGAAACATAATAATAAATTCACAGGCTTGCATGCCTATGGCGATTGTATAGGGGCGGGCCCATCTAATGAGTTGGTGAGTCACCGTCTGCCAGAATTTTAATAATAATATATTGAAATGGCAGACGCCGTCATCATCCACAGATAACATTAACCAAACCACTAGCACCCATCCCAATAACCCATATCGTAGTTAGCATATTTTGCACACTATCCGTTACCGTTCTTCTACCTAAGGCGAGTGTGGATAGTCTGCAGTGGGGGTCCCATTTCCTAATAGATTAAAATTCTCAAAGGGCCTATAGGCCCTAGGGCATATAACATGTATGTATCTACTTATCTATCCATGTAAATATCAATTCCAGACTGTACCCTGTAACTTACCTGCATTATACATTAATTCCAATTAAATTTACTATTGTTTTATTAAAATGACTTTAATTTCAATTAATTTAATTTCGAACTACTGCAACTTTAGAGATTCAAAAGTTCGGTGATTTTAATCAGCCGAACTTTTGCTACCTAACAGTTGCCCTAGTTCGGTCAACCGGACTACTAACCGGACTATTGCTACAAGAGGATTTAATAACGTATGGGCAATGTAAAGATTGGGCAATATTGCCTACTTGTTGCTGCCTAATTAGCACCTTTGCTGAACTTTGCCGAAGTGAATACAACGTATCACCGGCAATAAAAAAAATTCGCCAATGAGGGGCTTAGAGTATATATTAGATAATTAGAAGGTAACTAATATAGGTATGCTCTAAGATGAGAGGTTATCGTTATTCAATAACAAAATTTGTGCTAAAACCAGGCAATTCGGATATCAATTCAAAACAAAGGGTACCTACATAATACTTATATCTAGACTTTATTAGTCGGTACTTAGGTAAAATACGCCGCATTTCTGTTTTTCTTTGAATAGAAACTAATTTTCGTCATTAAAAAAAATAAAAAATCATTGACATATATTCTGAAAAACCTATTTTTGTGATTAAACGTAAACAGAACAGCTGCCTTTCATTACAATAACCAATTTATACACAAAAGCTATAAACCAACTCATAAGAAAACGGTTCTACATACATTTTATCCTCTTCAAAGAAGAAATCATCATCGTATTCCTGCATCATTTTGTTTCAAAATAAAATTATATCATCCACATTCACAGTCACAACAAAAATGTCACTTTTGTTGAAATTATTGATTTTCGCGGGCGAACCACGTGAGCGAGGGTCGGTAAAACAGTTGACTCCACGCATGCGCACATAAAATTTAAAAAATAAATGTCACAGATTACAAATGGAATGAAAAAAAAAAGGTAAGGGGATTGAGTTCCTTGAATATTCCAAGCGATCTCAGCCCCAAATCTAGCTTTCTTTGTCGACTTTTTGTTAACGTGAAGGAAAATCCTCATGGATGCTATGCCGAACTCCTACCGACTAAAAAACCTCACGTTACGCCCAACAACCTATGGTTGGAAGTCCCGGGTAAGCCCTCGGAAAGATGTCCCAGGTTACTTTGTACACTAGTAGAGAAAATAAAGAGCTATTTCGTAGCTTCGCCTCGTAGTCCCGCGGACTCAGTGATCTGTAAACGATCACTGCAGAAGGTAAGCAAGTTTTGCTGTCGCTCGTCCTCAGACGGATGACCACTTTGTGACATTGCTATTTGCGTTGTCGTTGTCTTGAGACCTTCGGTGTCCTAGCCATAGTTTATATTAATACCTAGTTATTATCTCGGGATAAGTTTCAATAGGATGGAGGCAAAATTACAAGCGGGTGGAGCCTCAGACGCCACCTCTTTCCACCGTTCAACTTTTTATTAGATGCAGTAAACTGAAGGTGATGATGGGAATAGATCCTAATATTCCCATCATCACCTTCAGTTAGCCTAATTTGCTTGTGTTTGGGGTAACAGACTGCCTCTGTGGTCCGAATATTTGTGTGATTGACGAATGTTTTTTTCGGAGTTTGGGTGTTTTCTATGTATTTAGAGATAAGTATGTCGTTCAGTCGTCTAGATACCATAGCACAAGCATAAAATAGCTTAATTTGGACTAGATGATGTTGTATGAGAATTTCCAACAATTTTAATTTTTTTTATAGACTGCTACCATTTCTGAACACAATGGTTACGTCCATAACTCACGCTACCAGATCAATTCTCACAAAACCATTATGAAGTGTGGTAATCGAATGTTCTAGAGAAATTAATGACGTAAACACGAGAAACTGTAATTATTGCGAAAATGTTACGTCACAACCGATGTACTGCTATAGTTGGTAATTACCAATTACTGTCTGCGATGATTTTCCCATGCAATGTATATCAGTGTACGCGTGCTTGTACAATAAGGGCACAAAATAGTCATGTACAGAAGGCAAGATAGGTACAGACAAAGTGCGCTCTGGCTACGCACACTTAGACACCGCTCATGGAGTTCACGGATCGGAGGTCAAAGGAGTTTAATAGTAATAATAATTGTGAGAAGAGTTATTAATATGGTGTTTAAGCGAGAAGAGTTATTAATATGGAATATTCATTAGATTTTATCGAACATTCGTATACATCGATATTATTTGATTGCGTTATTGGGAATGAGACACATCAGAATTAAATAAATAAATATTCACAGACATTTCACACAACGCTATCTGATCCCGAAGTAAGCTAGGAATAACCTGCTTGTGTTATGGGTATCACACCACGGATATTAATACTTAAATACTTTTAAATACATACATATTATACAAGGAAACACCCAGACTCTTGAAACAAACATTTATGGGTCACAAAAATATTTGTCTCCTGTGGGAATCGAACCCACGACCTCCAGCGCCGCAGGCGGTATCACTACCGACTGCACCACAGAGGCTTTGATAGTACATAGGTACATGAGATGGCTTTCTGTACCTTATTATTTTGTGGTATAAGTTTACGATGCGCGCACACATTCCATTACGCACACAGGACGATTAAAATAGAACTCAATAAAGAAAAGCAATGTCCAACAAAGAGTCGGATAGCAATAATTTCAGGCGCGGACTGAGTGTTCTGTAAACGATCACTGAAGTAAGCAACTTTCACTATGGGTGGTCCTGGTATGGGTGACCACGAAGTGACCTCTTTGTGACATTTATTTTGCCGAAAGCACTTTAAGTCTTTGGTCCCGGTTGTCAGTTACAAGACTGTTTCCAAATTGAAGTCTTTATAGGCTTGAAAAATTTCCACAGCGGGTCGTCAGAACCTGCGCCGGCGTCGTCGGCAACGCGTGTGTAGCGCTTCAGGTGTTGCAAACCAGAGATGTGTTAAGTAGGTAGATAGTGTCTGAACGACAGCAAAGCGTCCAAAATTTTAAGCGCCAACTGTTGGCGGATAAGTGCCGATCCGCCATTTAGTGCACATTCTGTTGTCAAGGGATAAGCTTGTGTCACGTGACAAAATTTTATTGTTTAAAATGTCGAATTGTGCAATAAAAGTGTGTCGAAATTACAGAAAATATTTAAAAACAGCCAGGAATGTTTGTAAGTAACTCGAAACTTATCACAATTTTATGAAATATATTTATTTACGCATGTCTAATTTCTTCGACTCCATCTTGACATTTTTGTTGGTGTTGCCAGTTTCCAATTCAGAATTCCCCAAATTAAATAAGTAAAGAATTACCAAGGTATGGAAATGGAACTAAATTATTAGAGAGTCGTAAAATAAATAATTTGGAAACGGTCAAGTGTGAGTCGAGAATAGTGAAAATCGACCTATACAATTGTTCGGACTCAGTAACGAGAAACTTGGCATACTTTAAATTAAGGAAATCATTTAAAATACCTAAATGTGAGTTATAAATGGTGAAATCTGTACAAATGTTCTTAAGCTGAAGGGTTTGTTCGTTTGTTTGAACGCTAGGATCTCGGGAACTACTAGTTGGATTTCAAAAAGTCTTTTACGTTTCGTTAATTCATTTATGGAGTTCATACCACTAGACTTGGGTAGGTACAGTTCGTACTGCTTAAGGTGCTCCCTCACCGGGAGCATTTGCCTGTAATGTAACAAATTAGATTCGACTCGAGCATTACGTTACGATGCTACCTCCCTGACCGACGAGCGTTCGCATGTAATGTAACATTTATAGATTCGACTCGAGCATTACGTTACGATGCTACTTCCCTGACTGACTCGAGCATTCGCGTGTAAAGGTGCTCCCTGACCGGGAGCATTCGCGCGTAATGTAACGTTACGAGTCGAGAATTACAGCCGGTGAGGGAGGTGAACCGAGCATTGCAATGCGCGCCTTGTAATGATACAAGACGAGGTTACGCCAGTGAGGGAGGAGAATCGAGCATTACAATGCGCGCCTTGTAATGATACAATGTGTATCGTTTTGATACAACTCGTAACATTTATAGATTCGACTCGAGCATTACGTTACGATGCTACCTCCCTGACCGACACGAGCATTCGCGTGTAATGTAACATTTATTATAGACTAGCTGATGCCCGCAGCTTCGCCTGCGTGAAATTTAGAGATCCAATATGGCCGCCGCGCCGTTATCACAAAATTTCATGATGGGTATCGTTTAAGGGGTTTTTTGATATGCTGAGTACGAATTTCGGGTTAATTTAGAGATCCAATATGGCCGCCGCGCCGTTATCACAAAATTTCATGATGGGTATCGTTTAAGGGGTTTTTTGATATGCTGAGTACGAATTTCGGGTCAATTTAGAGATCCAATATGGCCGCCGCGCCGTTATCCCAAAATTTCATGATGGGTATCGTTTAAGGGGTTTTTTGGTAAGCTGAGTACGAATTTAAGGTCAATTTTGCAATCCAAGATGGCCGCCGCGCCACTGTTGTAAAATTTCATGTTGGATACCGTATAAGGGGTTTTTTGGTATGCTGAGTACGAATTTCGGGTTAATTTAGAGATCCAATATGGCCGCCGCGCCGTTACACAATATTTCATGATGGGTATCGTTTAAGGGGTTTTTTGGTATGCCGAGTACGAATTTCGGGTTAATTTACAGAACCAATATGGCCGCCGCGCCGTTATCACAAAATTTCATGATGGGTAATCGTTTAAGGGGTTTTTTGATATGCTGAGTACGAATTTCGGGTCAATTTAGAGATCCAATATGGCCGCCGCGCCGTTATCCCAAAATTTCATGATGGGTATCGTTTAAGGGGTTTTTTGGTAAGCTGAGTACGAATTTAAGGTCAATTTTGCAATCCAAGATGGCCGCCGCGCCACTGTTGTAAAATTTCATGTTGGATACCGTATAAGGGGTTTTTTGGTATGCTGAGTACGAATTTCGGGTTAATTTAGAGATCCAATATGGCCGCCGCGCCGTTACACAATATTTCATGATGGGTATCGTTTAAGGGGTTTTTTGGTATGCCGAGTACGAATTTCGGGTTAATTTAGAGAACCAATATGGCCGCCGCGCCGTTATCACAAAATTTCATGATGGGTATCGTTTAAGGGGTTTTTTAGTATGCTGAATACGAATTTCGGGTTAATTTAGAGATCCAATATGGCCGCCGCGCCGTTATCACAAAATTTCATGATGGGTATCGTTTAAGGGGTTTTTTGATATGCTGAGTACGAATTTCGGGTTAATTTAGAGATCCAATATGGCCGCCGCGCCGTTATCACAAAATTTCATGATGGATATCGTTTAAGGGGTTTTTTGATATGCTGAGTACGAGGTTACACCAGTGAGGGAGGAGAATCGAGCATTACGATGCGCGCCTTGTAATGATACAATGTGTATCGTTTTGATACAACTCGTAACATCAATGCGCTTTGCGCACCTTGTAATGATACAATGTGTAATGTTTTGATACAACTTGTAACAACAGTGCGCTTTTTTTATTGCGGCTAGCCGGCTGCACACTGGTCCGTATTTAAAATTGGTGGACATACGATCTAAGATGTCAAATGCTTTTGGGAAAAAAATAGTAGTACGAGTACGCATTTCTGGTTTATTTTGCAATCCAATATGGCCGCCGCGCCACCGTTGTAAAATTTCATGTTGGATACCGTATAAGGGGTTTTTTGGTATGCTGAGTTCGAATTTCGGGTTAATTTAGAGATCCAATATGGCCGCCGCGCCGTTATCACAAAATTTCATGATGGGTATCGTTTAAGGGGTTTTTTGGTATGCCGAGTACGAATTTCGGGTTAATTTAGAGATCCAATATGGCCGCCGCGCCGTTATCACAAAATTTCATGATGGGTATCGTTTAAGGGGTTTTTTGGTATGCCGAGTACGAAGTTCGGGTTAATTTAGAGATCCAATATGGCCGCCGCGCCGTTATCACAAAATTTCATGATGGGTATCGTTAAAGGGGTTTTTTGGTATGCTGAGTACGAAATTTATGATAATTTTGCAATCCAAAATGGCCGCCGCGCCACTATCACAAAATTTCATGATGGGTATCGTTTAAGGGGTTTTTTGGTATGCTGAGTACGAATTTCGGGTTAATTTAGAGATTCAATATGGCCGCCGCGCCGAAATCACAAAATTACATGATGGGTATCGTTTAAGGGGTTTTTTGGTATGCTGAGTACGAATTTCGGGTTAATTTAGAGATCCAATATGGCCGCCGCCCCAAAATCACAAAATTTCATGATGGGTATCGTTTAAGGGGTTTTTTGGTATGCTGAGTACGAATTTCAAGATAATTTTGCAAAATTAACCCTAAATTCGTACTCAGCATATCAAAATTCCATTTATACGATATGCTACATGAAATTTTACAACGGTGGCGAGGCAGCCATATTGGATTGCAAAATTTACCTGAAATTCGTATTTGGCATACCAAAAAACCCCAGTAACGATATACAACATGAAATTTCACAACAGTGGCACGGCGGCCATTTTGGATGGCAAACGTTAACCTGAAATTCGTACTCAGCATACCAAAAAACCCCTCATACGATATACAGCATGAAATTTTACAACGGTGTAAGGCGGCCATCTTGGATTGCAAAATTGACCTAAGATTCGTACTCAGCATACCAAAAATCCCCTTAAACGATACCCATTATGAAATTTTGTGATAACGGCGCGGCGGCCATATTCGAATCTTTAAATTAACCTGAAATTCGTACTCAGCATACCAAAACACCCCTTAAACGATACCTATCATGAAATTTTGTGATAACGGCGCGGCGGCCATATTGGATCTCTAAATTAACCCGAAATTCGTACTCAGCATACCAAAAATCCCCTTATACGGTATCAACATGAAATTTTACAACGGCGCGCGGCGGCCATCTTGTATTGCAAAATTGACCTTAAATTCGTACTCAGCCTACCAAAAAACCCCTTAAACGATACCCATCATGAAATTTTGTGATAACGGCGCGGCGGCCATATTGGATCTCTAAATTGACCCGAAATTCGTACTCAGCATATTTAAAAATCCCTTAAACGATACCCATCATGAAATTTTGTGATAACGGCGCGGCGGCCATATTGGATCTCTAAATTAACCTTAAATTCGTATTCAGCATACTAAAAAACCCCTTAAACGATACCCATCATGAAATTTTGTGATAACGGCGCGGCGGCCATATTGGTTCTCTAAATTAACCCGAAATTCGTACTCGGCACACCAAAAAACCCCTTAAACGATACCCATCATGAAAGTTTGTGATAACGGCGCGGCGGCCATATTGGATCTCTAAATTAACCCGAAATTCGAAGTCAGCATAAAACAATAACAAAACTTTAGCATGATTAGTTTCCCGAAAAAATGGGAAGTGTCTTTAGCCGGCGTCACTACACACTGACGCAAGGCGTATGCAATAGCGCCAACACACTAAAGCGATTTTTGCCTGCCGGCAAGGGCCTGCTGTCAGTCTTGCGACCACACACTAACAGTCGGGAGTCGGCAGTTTTCCACCGTACGATCGCCCGTCGGCCATGGTCTGATATCGGTTTGAGGGCCCATACACTACATACAGCAAATGGTCACCTATTTGCTATTCTACACAAATTATTTTGTAATGAATAAATGAATTATTATCACAAGTCAACATGTTATTACGTAGATTCATCGATCTGAAAGTAGGTAGATGGATATTTAATGAATAATATACCGTACCATAAATATTTTAATTCAAAATTTTTGACAAAACTATTATAATCTGGATAACAATAATAAATATATATTTAAATTTTATAATACATAATTTAAAAGTACGTAGGTACTTTTAATCTGTATAAATTATAGATAGGTATAAGATATATAGGGTTATCCCTCTAGATAGCTACCTACCAAAAAGCGTATTTAGCATTTTCATATAAGAGTAAAATCAAAATTACCTTTTATAGATCTTTACTGAATGTGCTTTTAAGATTTTTTTTTCACATTGTCAATTGTTGCTGAAGGTATTGTGGTTTGATAAGATGCTAATAATTTGTTTTAAGCATCCTTCGTTCTTCGTTCAATCGTTTATTGTGATGATAATCATCTTTCACCTTCCATAAACATGGGAAACTTCTATATAACTCAATAAACGTAGATACAAATTGAGGTTTGCTGTCCATTTTGACGGAAAATTAAACAAGTCGAAAATCTTAAAACTGTCGGCCTGCAACTGATACAAGACGTCGGTCGACAGGCCGCCGGCCGGCTACCTGCTAATGTGTGGTCAATCGCGCGCCAGGTTTTAAACTGTCCGGCCGATATCTGTCGGCGCTGAACGGAATCGTCGAGCGGCCACACACTATCAGTTCGTATTAGTCGTCCGTCCAAAACCTTCAACAGAACTGTTAGTGTGTGGGCTATTGCGATTAACTGACAGATTGATATCGTCCGGTAAACTGTTAGTGAGTGGGGCCCTTAAGACAGAAGACAGCACGCTCACGCACACAATCATGCGTTAGTACGGCAGTTTTTGTTGCAGTGATCACGAGGCGAGAGGGTTTCTAGGTAGTTAGTATTCTTAGTTGCAAACATACATAAGTTATGGTAACAAACCATCAGAAAACCTTGTCTGTCACCTGAGTAGTAGGTATAAAAAAGTATTGGAAATCAGAGCGGACTGATTTTACGTATCGTTTTCAGTTAAAGGTGCGCGCCCGCGTCAGACTTAGTAGAACCTAAAACCGACTATAATTATAATGCCAGTAAAATGGCAGTCGTTAAGCTAAGTTGAAGGCTTTATTTCAACAGCAGGCATTCACAACCTGCGCCTGTCCATTTAAACACGGCAATACGGCTCACCACCTGTTACGTGGGACAAAATTATACAAAGGTGAAATGTGGGCATATAATATGCCTCTGCCTACCCCTTCGGGGATAAAGGCGTGACCATATGTATGTATGTATGTATAATTCTTACATTACTTACATATTTAAGTGATAGAAACACTACAAATATAAAAGTAACCTTGCTGTTTATCATAGCAGATTGCACAAAATCAGCAATTCTTTCATGGGTAACTGTATACGCTTATACAACAGGCTACCAGACGAAATTAAAAGTATGTCCCTTAATAAATTTAAAAAGGTTGTAAAATTATTTATTTATGATTTATGTTTGGTATGTTGTTCATTACACCCGAGATGATATTGCACAGCCCGAGCCGAAGGCGAGGGCTGCAAGAAAACCGAGAGTGTAATGACCAAACCTCACGTGTGTCATACGACGTTTTTCAACACACTTACGAGTAACAAAACTAATTTTATAATTATTCATACTCAAATAAACAATGCTCACAGCACACACGGAAAAAAGTTTGTCAAAAAGGCGCGCTGAGTAGTAGTAGTTTTATTTATCCATTTTCGGATAGGCAAAGGCAATTTGAGCCATACAGCCAAATCTTGTATATTCAATAACTCTTCATTTTGCTTTAACAAGTCACAGTCCTCGTCCTCTAAGTCCAGTCAAAGTCAAGTACAGCCCTAAGTCGAAGTCAGTCTTCCTTCAGAAAAGCGGTGGATACATTTCTGAAAGTTCCTTAGGATTTTTTGTCGGAAACTGCAAAGTTGCGATTCACTGCGTTTTATCACTTCCCAACACTAGTGCACGTTGTCGAACGTTTATGTTTAAGAATCCACCATTAATACACACAAAACACTCGAAATTACACTAATTTTGCGAATTTACAAAACGACGCGATACGATTCCTTCGCGCCAAAGAATCCAAGGCGCGCTGATATTTTTTTTTTCTGGGCGCGGGATGTCACCTGTCACTGATGTCAGCTGTTGGATCGTAGGCACGAACAATTATCCATCCATCCATCCATCCAGCCATCTTTCAGATGGCGCTGTCGCCAAACAAGTAACATCTGCTCTGTTGATAAAATTTTTATAAAAATAGTTTTAAAGTTCAATAACAGTAAAAATAGTGTTTAAACTTCACCTTATGCTATAAGTTCCTAGTGACAGTGTTTTCCAACAAAAATATTTTAATATAAACAAGATAACTGTGTAAAAAGTAAGATGCTAACAAACCTCAACTAATTCGAAAAAGGAAATTAAAAATATATATTGGAGCCGTCTAATTATCAAAGGATACAACAAGAAGTGTTAAAAACTATATACAGTGAAAAAATAATGTTAATTTGTTAATGTACGGCACTCAAAGTATTTGAAAACACCGTTGAGAAAAAAAGTTTAAATAGCAGTTTTTAGTATAAAGGAACTAGTGACATCTAGTTTTAGTTGGACACATCTCGCTATCATTGACACTACTGACCAAAATTCCTGCACTGGGAACTATATCACTATTTACGCTTATGACGTAACGTATGTCATAGCTTGGGACGAACACACATCGGACGGGGCTAACGAGGTCGTCGGTTCAAATACCGGTATCACTGAAAAGTTCTTTTTGTGTGCTCATTCATTCCAATTAGTACAAAAATGGAAGATAGCAATATCACTCTCAGAAAACAAAGAAAACTTAGTTTGAATGAAAGTGAATCGGAGTTTGAAGTGGACGACACGTCATATCAAAGTTTACCCACTTCGGAAAGTACTAAGGATGACTTAATTAATGCAGAAATAAATAAACTCAAGTTGGATCTACAATCAGCCAATACAGAAATTAATAATCTGTCTAAAGAAAATCAATCGTTAAGAAATAAAGTAAAGTACTATGAAAACACGATAAAAAGCTACAAATCGTTGGGCATGGATACGACTGATTCTCCACAGAAGTCAAAGATATTCTATTCTCCTCAATATCAAGGACGGGTTAGAAACGTAAATAAAAACAAGCTATGCGAAACCACTTCCACTACCCCAGGTAAAAGAAATAAGGAACAGCTTAAATCTCTTGATTTTGTGTCGGATTGTCGTATCCAAACACAAACAGATAATAGTCACTCAGTTGCAGAGATTGAGAGGCAGACAGAGAAGCCCGATATACAGTATAATAATGTTAATAAACCGCTACAGGAGATGTCCGTACAACAGCATAGAATTGCAATATTCGCGGATCAATCTGGTTGCAAGATGCGAGAAAAATTACAAAAACTTATTGGAGACTCGTTTAAAGTTACAGCTTTTATCAAACCACATGCGACTCTGTATCAAATACTAAGCTCATGTGAAGCAATGTGTAAGAATTTTACGAAATCGGACTTTATTTTAATAATGGCAGGATCATGCGATGCTAACCCTCTTAGTATTTCGAGTTCTTTGTATTCTACCTTGCAACTTTTAAACAACACAAATGTTCTTGTTGGCAAAATATACTATAATAGACACCTCAATGTATTTAATGTGAATCGCGTATTGAGATTTATTTGTAGTAATTGTATAAACTCAAGTTTTGTATCACTGGATAACGACTTCTATGCTAAAAAAAGCCGTTACCTTAACCAACATGAAGCTTGTAAATTAATCTATAGGGAAATACTGCGAGTACAGTATAAAATTAAGTATGCCAATTACATAGAAAATATTTCCCTTATACAACCGGAAAAGAAGTCAACTAGAAGTACTGCTACTCAAACTTTAGACGGTGAGTTTTTTCGTAAATAATAATGCTGTGGAAGGTCTTGTCGGTAGGGATGTAAGTGTACCTGAGATAAATAACATAAATATTTTTCACCAAAATTTGTGTGGAATAAGCAATAAGAAACATGAATTTGAGATATACCTTGATACTTTTAACTATTGTTTTGATTATTTGTGTATAACGGAGCATTTTCTGAATTCCGTGTCAGCTCCAATCTTTAAATTTTCAGAATATAATCTGATTTCTTATAATGCAAGGGTAAAGAAAAAAAGAGGTGGCAGTTTAATCCTTGCCCATAAAAATAGGTCAAGCGAAAATATTGATTCAATTGAAAAATTATATAAAATAGATTATTTTGAAGTTTGTGGTGTTAAAGATTTAGACACGGGTTTGAATATTATTTGTTGTTATAGAACCCCATATGACAGTAATTTCGATAGTTTTATTTCGAGTTTAGAAAAATTATTAGACCATTTTATGGATAAAAAATGTTTAATCTGTGGAGATTTTAATATTGACGTTTGTATTGACAGTAATCAAAAAAATATATTTATAAACTTATTGACTTGTTACAATTTTAAATATTTAATTAATAGTATAACTTTCATTCGAAATGAGATTCGCTCAGGGTTAGACAATATATTAACCAATATTGGTGAAGATAGCATAGAAGGGTGTTATGTAGACCACAATGGGTTAGGGGATGGTCATGGAGGACTGCTCTGTAACGTTGTTTTAGATAAAATTAGTAGACACTCCACAAATTCTGAAAATACATTATTTATCAGAAAAAGAACAATTACTAAGAAATGTAACGCAGTCTTTAGGACACACATTACAAAAAAAATACTTGTCAACATGGGTATAAATAATTTTTTGAACACTTTTAGAAAAATATTTCGTAACTGCTTCAAGAAAAAGACACTGAAAATTAATTCAAAGAAAAACAATACAATTAAATGGATTACCAAAGGCGTTAGAATATCTAGTAAAATGAAAAGAGTCTTATGTACAGGTACCCCTAGGAATGTTACCCTAGCTAATTATAAAAGACAGTACATAAGAATTTATAGGAAAGTTGTAATACAAGCAAAAAAGTTAGCTATTTGTAAACATCTTCATAAAGCCAAAAATATCCCAAAAGAAACATGGAGACTTGTAAATCAATATACAAAGAAGGTACAAAATAGGCACATAAAACCAATTTTACTTAAAATCGAAAATAAAGTCATTACAGATCCAGCTGAAATAGCCAATAAGTTCGCCGATCACTTCGTGTATAAGGCAACCACAGAGGGTAACCAAAAAAGCCTGGCTTTGTCTTTATTGCAAGAGTCCATAACACAAATAGACCAGCTTTTAACCTTTGAATTAACAACACCTCATGAAATTAGAAAATTGGTTTGCAAAATGAAAAATAAAACTTCTTGCGGTTTCGATGACATACCAATTTCAGTACTAAAGGATAATATAGATATATTAGCTCATCCGCTTTCAGCGTTCTTTAATAATTGCATAGAGGAGTGCATTTTCCCCGATCAATTGAAATTGGCAAAAATTATTCCAATACATAAAAAGGGATCAAAAACTGAATTAAAAAATTACCGACCTATATCCTTGCTACCAACACTTTCAAAACTCTTTGAAAAAGTGATTAAGTCTCAAATCATGAGACATTTCAATAGGAATAGAATTATAAACTTAAGGCAGTTTGGCTATCAAAAAGGTGTTGGTACTTCAGATGCAATAAACACATTGGTAAATGACGTGGTCAGTAAATTAAATGAAAAGTTAAGAGTGGTGGGGATATTTGTGGATCTCTCCTCTGCTTTTGACACAATTGACTACGAGCTACTACTTGCCAAATTGGAATATTATGGAGTTAGGGGTAACGCACAGAAACTGTTAGCTTCTTACTTGAGAAATAGGCGCATGTGTGTTGAAATAAAAAATGTTGACGAAAATAAACACGAAGCGGTATATAATTCTAAAATCCAAAATATAAAACGTGGTGTGCCTCAAGGGTCGATATTAGGACCTATTTTATATATAATATTTACAAATGATTTAATTGACTATATGAATAACTACCAGCCTGACGCGAAACTTGTTGTATTTGCAGATGATACAAATATAATAGTAGGGGAAAACCAATTGGACAACTTAAAAATTAAGGCAAATAATTATATGGACAGGTTATATAAATGGTTTATAGCAAATAATTTAATATTGAATTCCAGCAAAACAAACATTATATTATTTAAAACTACTGCTAAAAATAATGAACAAATAAATTTGGAATTGAATGGCAATAAAATTGAACCCGTGAAAAATGCAAAATTTTTAGGCGTAAACATAGACTCGCAATTAAATTGGAAACAAGAGCTTGATGCCATAGATGCTTCAATATCATCAGCGTGTTTCGCACTCAGGAGTCTTAGAGATGAATTAAATATCAATCAACTCAAAACTGTTTACTACGCGCTTGTTGAATCCAGGATCAGGTACAGCGTTATGCACTGGGGAAATAGCTACAATTATAATATAGAAAGAGCGTTTATTTTGCAAAAGCGTGCTATTAGAACTATAGTTAAAATTCCACAATATGAATCGTGCAGAGAGCACTTTATAAAATTAAATATATTAACGGTGCCTAGCCTGTACATAATGGTTATATTAAGCGACTTCGCAAAATATTTAAATAAATATGAGTCACAAACTGAGCGCCAAGAAAGAGAAAATACGCGAAGAATGGCTGTTAAAAATACCATAATTCCTAAATTGGAAATAGTAAAGCATTGTTCGAAATATCAGGCAGTAGTAATGTTTAACAAGTTACCTAACCACCTAAAAATATTAGTGCACAAGAGAAATACTTTTAGGAATAAATTAAGGGCCCTTTTATTGGAATCGTGCTTGTATTCTGTGTCGGATTTCATGACAATCAAATAAACTTCTAATTGACTTCTACACTGGTATTATTGACATTGAACTATTTGAAACAAGTTGTAGGCAAATATTATTTTATTATGTGACATTATAAATTCCTAGCTGACCGTGGTTGTAATTTTTGTTCTTTTGTTTGTTTGTGACATTGACATTATGAATTCTGTTATTTTTTTTTTTTTTTTTGTTTTGCATGTAAATTCTATCAATGTTAATATGATGTGTTGAAATTATTCTGATGAATTGTTTAGCATAAGTATAGTTTAAATGAATCATCATATATTACCTATATCAGACACAATTTATATTGTTCATGATTAAATAAATAAAAAAATAAAATAAAATTACGCTAAACAGCCAAAACGCAAAATGTAAAAAATCCCATTTTTATGTATTTATAAATTAGTTTCACGTTGAATTATTAATTAAAGTAAATAAGTTGTTCATTTATTATATTCAAGGTGGTACACTTCTTATTTTTTACAAAAATTGTGTTATTTTTAGTAACGAAACGTATCTAAGTCAATACTTTTTTCCGAGATTTAAAAATAAAACTATAATCCAGTTAAGTTAAGAGCAACTAGAATGCATAAATAATATCTTTCGGCGAGGTACAAACTTAATTTGATAAAATATAAAATAAAACACTAGTGCGATAAAGAGAAATAAAGCACAAGTTTTTAATACCATGGTTTATGAGTGTAAAGCCATGTGATAAAAACCAATTTATAAGCAAGGGTGTTGAAAAGTAAATTGTACTGCAGGGGGTAGCCCCTGCAGTACAATTTACTTTTTACAACCTTTTTATAATATATATCTATAATATATATTTTTATATATTTTTTTTGAGAATCCAGCAGAGCCAGAGAAATGACCTGCTCTGATGGATTCTCAAAAAAAATTTAAAATGCATAGTTTTTAGATTCATTTTGTAAATCTATTTTTTCTAAAAAGAATAACCCGCTGAGTTTCTTTCCAGTTCTTCTTAGATGGGTCGCGTTGTGAACTGGTGGTAGAAATTTTGATTTATATTCTGGACGTTTTACAAGAGCATCTGTATATGTCTATGTGAAGTGAATTTCTTTTCTTTCTTTCTTACAAAATTTCCTTCAATTGCTAATTTCTATCTTACGTTTATAAATTGCATGTCTACCCGGCGGCAGCGGGTTAAGGATCATGACCTATACAGCCTGAAGACAATAATCTTCTGTGAAAGTACCTAGACAATTTAGACATCGCAGTTTGATTTGCCTATGCTTTGTACGTACACGTGAATATCTATACTAATCATCTAAAGAGAAAAGATTTGATAGTTTATATGTATACTAGCTGATGTCCGCAGCTTCGCCCGCGTAAAAGTTGTGCCCGCGGGAACTTATTCCGGGGATAAAAGTAGCCTATGTGTTATTCCAGACTATAATGTATCTCTGTACCAAACTTCAGCCCGATCCGTTCAGCGGTTTGAGCGTGAAAGAGTAACAAACATCCAAACATCTAAACATTCAAACATCTTCACGAATTTTCACAAATAATATTAGTAGGATGTCGACCGGGGATATACCTATATACTTTTTACCCAGGGAATATGTTCCCACGGAAAGTGGGAACGGGTACCGAATTTCACGCGGGCAGTGTTCGGAAGTGATATAAAGTGAAACATGACTCTTTTGTTTTCGACAAACTCCAGAGACACTTCTAGTAAAGTTCCGCCGCGTTACTGGATAACAACTTGTCCATTATTGGACATTTACACAATACGCTGCTATTTACAAGAATTTCATAATCATGTATTTAAAAATTATCTACTTGACTTTGGCATACTCTCAAGCCGAGAAAGTCCAAGAAGAAGAGATAAAAAAAGTATATCAGTACAGTTTTTGGATGCTCAAGATAGACCAAGAATTTTACATAAATCCAGAACTAAACTGTTTGAGGAGAATAAAAAAAGAATAAGAGATTCGCCTTAAAATATCATCCCTTTATCTACTTCAAGTTTCATCAGAAAATAAAAACAGAATAAAAATAAATCACAATCGCGTTCTATAGATCCATTCACAGACTAACAACATCTAAGACCTTGGTATCTAATCTTTTACCCATTAGTGAGTGCAACAGGGTATGAAGGCATACAAATCCTTGTATAAAAATACTGCATTACCCAACCCTCGTGACGTAAGGCATTAGCCATTATAGCCAGTTGAGAAACCTGAACTGCTTTATATGTAAAAGTTACATTTAACTTGTTTGGTTTATAGGCGGTGCACGTCCGCGGGCAAAGTCGGCTGACGCAAAAAAAAAACAAAATTTATAACGAAATAGGATGAATAAGTTAATTCTTGTGAGTACCACAGTGTTAATTTTAAAACTATTAGATTTTTATTTTTTTAGCAGTTTTATTTATAAAATAATTTCGTGGTGGGATTTGCGGATGACCTGTTTTTTTTAAATATCTGTACGGCCTTTAGCATCAACTTTTTAGCCTTGGATTTTCTGGATAGTGAAATCAGTGATGTGTTTTTAAAGATTGATAAAAATTTCTGAAAATAAATATATCTTTGTGAGTGAATGTGTGAGTTGATGTGTTTTCCCGCTGGAACTGTATGGATTAACGGATTTGTATTATTTTAATTAATATACTTAAATTGTATTATTTTTATCCTCAAAATGTAGTGTACCAAAGGACCTACCCAGGTAGGATGCATATAAAATATAGAGCAACAGAGGCCACTGGCAAATAACGAACAAAACTGCCTACAACCGTTAGTAGGACCTATGTAGGTTTTTAATAAACAGTTTTATCAGTTCGTATAGTTTCATTGCCGGCTGGGTTTATTAACAACCTAGCCAGCAATAAAAATATCTAAACTTGTAGGTACATAAATACTAAAATAATCCCTAATAAGAAGTAGGACTAATATAAAACTATACTAATAAGAAGGGTTGAACTGTACAAGATTTTGTCCACCCCAATCGGACACTCTAGTAAGAGTAGCCTCGATTTCAGACACAAGCTGTTCACGATTTTGATTTGAAGCGCTCGTGGCCCCGCGAACTCAGGGCTCGTTCAAGGAGACGCGGGGCGTCAAGCGTCGCGTACGGCGTGGCTTGCAGCGGCGCGTAAAGCGATTTGACCGTTTATAGTGAGGCGGCGCGTAAAGCGGCCCGCGTTGCGTCACGCGCAAACTCAAACATATAGAAATGTAGGAGCTCGTTTAAGGAAACGCGTGGCGTCGAGCGACGCGTGCGGCGTGGCTTCGCCGCGTGGTACGCAGCGTCACCCGCTGCGTCACCCGCTGCGTCACCCGCTGCGTCACCCGCTGCGACACCCGCTGCGACTCTCGCACCGACTAGGGATGTAAACGTTATTTATAAATGGTAATGATATGTATATCGATATTTCAAAAATATCAATATATCGTTTATAAATATCGATATTTTAGTAACGATATCGTAACCCAAAATATCATAAAATCATTAAAAAATAAAATCATTGTTTTGGGTTGTATTGCGTTCATAAAGCCCCCCGTATAATATTTTTTCTTTTTTATCTCCCATGTACAGACAGCGACCTGTTACGTTTTTATTATATGTATTGATTCGGAGGGTTCTGCTCCGGAGGGATTTATTGTGGTGTAAATTTGAAGAGGCCTACGTCCAGATTTGATTGATTTTGGCTATCTAATTTGAATTACCAAAACTATTAAAATGTAAAATATAAAGTTAACACTTGCCTGCCACCGCCACGGTGGCGGAGTGAAAGTGCATGCGACTGCCACACTGAGGTCTTGGGTTTGATTCCCGAGTCTGATCTGGGGTTCAAACCGATCGGCCGATCGAAAAAAGAAATATTTTTCCAAGTTTGGGTGTTTTCCATCTACATGTAACGTTTTAAAAAAATGTGAAGTAGTCGTATCTGTACAACGGAGATATGGCTATGCTACATGGGGGGAAAGTACCTTAAATATTGTAGATGGAACATTTTACTGAAAGAAGACATTATTTTAATTTAAAAAACAACTTAAACTGCATTCATAGATTTTTAAATAATTACATGGTTGAGCCGGGAATCAAACCCGCTACACGAGAAAAAATAATCACCCCGCAGGTTAATCATACCAATCCAAAGGCTTCATCATAAGGATTATTTTTTGTCAGAAATAAACGGAAGACCATGAATTTTAACATTTTTAATGCAAAAGTCCCATACTGTTGAATACAAAGTCGCACACTTTTGATTATTTTACTCCTTGTCGATCTTTTAATCTTGGTGTGGTGGATATTTATAATAATACGTCCAAGTTCTGTTTGTAGCTCGTGCACATTTGCATTTCTTGTAAACTATATTTAATATAGGCTGCGGTGACCTTCTGGTGGGTCGTATGCTTGTCTGCCACCTTAGTGGTATAAAAAAAATTACATGTCATAACCCCATAAAAAATCTGACGTTGTTAGATCTGTGGATCTCGGCGGCCATCGTATTTGTCCCGATCCAGGAACGAAAGTCTTCATTGAGATCACCGGCGATGCCAGCTTTTCATTTTTGTGAACAAAATTTTACATCAAATGTTGTGTGTATTTTTGACACTATGTTACTTAGCACAAAGTAATCCTTATGATGAAGCCTTTCGATCGGTATGATAAACCTACGGAATGATTATTTTTTCCAGTGTAGCGGGTTCGATTCCCGGCTCAACCATGTTAGTATTTAAAAATCTATGAATATAGATTAAATTGTTTTTTAAATTAAAATAATGTCTTCTTTCAGTAAAATGTTCCATCTACAATATTTAAGGTACTTTTCCTCCATGTGGCATAGCCGTGGGACACCCTGTATATCTTTCATAAATATCGATGTATGTACATGACATTTTGCTTTCATGACGTTCTGCTCCAGAGGGTTATAAACATCGATTACATTTTTTTAAATAAAATATCGATATTTTATTTTGAAAAATATTTTTATTTTAATATCGATATTTTCTAGGAACGAAATTGTCCGACATTCCTAACGCATACCCCGCACCTCTCCCACCCCTTCCTTCCCGCTTCCTTTGCGGCGTCGTCACCCGCAGCTTCCTCCGCCGCGTTCCTCCATTGCGAGACTCGCTGGTTTTCCCGCCGCGTCCTCCGCGGCGTCACTTGCCGCTTCATTTGCCGCGTCCAACGCGACGACACTCGTCGCTGGGGCAGCTACAACTCAAACAAACGCCTACAAAAACGCTTCTCCTTGAACGCTCTGAACATTTCCATAATATGTTTGTGTTTCTGGCGGCCCGCTTGGCGGGCCGCACCGCTCGAAGCGCCGCGTCTCCTTAAACGAGGCCTCAGTGTTCTGTAAACGATCACTGCAGTAAGCAACATTTACTATGGCCGGATATGGATGGGTGACCACCACGTGGACCACTTTGTGACATTTATTTACGAGCGTTTCCGTGCTTCGGAAGGCACGATAAGCCGTTGGTCCCGGTTGTCAGTAAAATGACAGTCGTTAAGCCAAGTTGAAGGCCTTACGGGTGGCTTAAAAAATTTCAACTGTGGGTCGTCACAACCTGCGCCCGGGTCGGCAGCGCGTGTGTAGCGCCTCTGGTGTTGCAAACGTCTATAGGCTACGGTTACCAACCTTCCGGTGGGCCGTAAGCTTGTCTGCCACCTAAGTAGTATAAAAAAAAGGAATTATTTGAGTACACGTAGTGGGACTTTACAAATTTACTAATTTCGTGGGCAGTAGAGCCACTTCGTTAGAGATTCCCAGACTTTCTGACTACCTAATAAACGGGCAAGATATTCCGCCTCTCCTGAGTAGAGTCGCAGGATAGGCCAGAGGTTAAGTCACTGCCACTCTGGACGTCCCGAAATAGGGTCTCGTGGACCAGGTGGACGACCTCCAAGCCCCTATGGGTGCAATTTATACTCCCATCGTATAGCTCTCGAGGGCCCGTCTTGTATCTTAGAGGGCTACTCCCTCTAAGATAGAGATGAAGATGAGAGAGTGACTAAGCCACTGGGCCATTCTCGAATACAGGTAGGGGGGTGCCAACCGCCATTTTATTTCTTTTTCTCGACCAGCAATGGTATAAGTATTGTAGGTTTTTTAATTTTTTAAGGTTACATAATACTTATCAGTTTGTGAAATATTTAGCCGTATGATGTAAAATTTTGTCCGAGTCAAGTTTCCGTCCTCTGTGGTTTCTCGTCATAGTTTAATGTGTCGAAATCTTACGGATGTCATGCCTGACTCAGTCTCTTCGATGCGTCTAGCGCCAAACGCTTTGGGTGTACTACTGTGACTTCGCCTTAGAGTTCGGGTGCGATCCCGCTTCTTAAGGGTGTGAGGCATGTGTGTAACTTTCACGTTACGCTGCTGTCTTGAGACAGCTTCTTTAAAGACGGAGAGGCTTCAGGTTTCTGGGCATGTGGAACTATTTACATTAGGTAGTACATGTAACAAAATGAAAACGAAACGCTGACAGATAACTATTTCTTACAAGGGATATTATAAACGCCAGCGGGCGGGCGAGCGAGCTTGGCTGGTGGGCGAAGCGAGATAAGGAAGCTATGCAAACTACGCTAAATATTCGCAAGCAAAACTATGGGGTTCATATTGAAAACTACGGACGAACGGGCGAAGCGGGTGAACCGCTGGGTGCGGATGGGATAGGACACTGGTATTCGAAAGAGGAGCCACGTGTGCCCGAAACGGGGAGGACGGGCGAGCTAAGCTAAGATATTTCGTTAGCTTCGCTCGCATAGCTGACGTAGGCAAGTCGGCAGCTCGCGGTGTGAAATGAAGTATGTAAAGAGGAGAAACGATGTTAGCCCGCCGAGATCGCTCGCCCGACCGCTGGCGGTGTGGCTTCTGCTGAATAATGGTGTGATGGGGTCCTATCGCCTATATACTATAGCCGTAATAGTTTAAGTTAATATACAGGCGATTTAGTGGACATGATTGCATCGTTGTTGGACACAACGCTTGCAACGGTACAAAAACAGAATTTTGGTAAAAAACCTGCCAAATACGAGTTGGACTCGTGCACGGAGGATTCCGTACCAAAAAACGGCAAAAAATCACGTTTATTGTATGGAAGCCCCTTAATCACCCTTTTTTCCGATTTTGTAGCTATGAATGAGTTTTTGTTGCTATAGCGTCAACAGAAATATATCGTCTGTGAAAATTTCAGCTCTCTAGCTATCACGGTTCCTGAGATACAGCCTCGTGACGGACAGACAGACGGACGGTGAAGTCTCATTCATATGGTCCCGGGTTTTACCTTTTGGGTACGAAGCCCTAGAATCAATGATAAATAAAAAAAACTATAGATACGTTACCAACACAGAAAAATGGCAACAAAAAAGTCAGGCAATTGCCTTACTTTTCATACATGCTACCATAGATAATTTCATAGAAATTATTGCTGTTTTTGAAAGCCGTGATCTTCGTGCATGACGTGTCTAATTAATAATAATACGTCGTTACCTAGAATGCAGTTTTTAGGTAAAGGTAAAGAATTGAAGAGGCAATGAATTACAAAATGTAATTACTACTACATTTTGCTTGTTATTGCAACAATTTGCAATAATGGAATACATACGTACCAACATGTTATTTATTATGTCAGTTTTATTTCATCACATCACTAATGCGAATGATGATTAGGTATTTTCGCATTGGAATAGTAAAGTTCGCGATCGTAGTTTTTAGGGTTTCTTACCAAAAAGGTAAAACATTTTTTTTACGTGAGGGAAAATCCTAATGGATGTTATGCCGGACTCCTATCGACTAAAAAACCTCACGTAACGCCCAACAGCCTATGGTTGTGAGCCCCGGGTAAGCTCTCGGAAGGATGTCCCAGGACTGGAACGGTGAACACGGAACCCTATTACTGTATGTACGTTTGTCTTTCACGAGGCTGTATCTCGTAAACTGTGACAGTTTCAATTTTCACAGATAATGTATGTATTTCTGTTGTCGCTATAAGGGGTCGTCCATTAATCGCGTGAGGTTTTTTTGGGCATGTTTTGGACCCCCCCTCCCCCTTGGTGATATTTGGTGAGGTTTCAGATTACCCCTCCCCCCCTGGGCCGAATCACGTGTATTTTTTGTAGCTACAAAGTATTTTTTTAAATTTTATACATAGCAGTCTCTATTCTTATAATCTATCCATAATTCTATACAAATACTAGCTAATCCGCGCAACTTCATTTGCGTCACATAATAGAGATATGGTATTAAATTTTTTATATATTTCCCGTGTTATTTAGTCCCTTCGTGTTGCTATATAATATTCATTATTTTGGAGCTAATAAAGAAGGTGTCAGTTTAAAATCTAACGTTTTGGTTTGATCGCAGTTGGCCAAATAGAAGCGAAGTTATGAACAAAAGAACAATAATCAAGGTTGAATTTCCATGCGATCATTATGCTTTTGGTCACGACTATCGATATCCAAGTGGATTGAGCGGCGTTTTTTTTCTGTTACGGGGGGAATGCGGTTTGGCACCATCATCCTAGCTACGGGGGCAGCCGGGACGGTGTGTGGGGCTCCCAGTCCAGAAAAGGGACCGTCCTACCCACTAAACCCCGCGGTGTCCCCCCTCATCCTACAGCCGGCATGGATATCCAAAGATTATTCACGTCGGCCCGTCCCGTGTTCCTAACACTTCCGGGGTTCTCGCCCGCATCGCACCGCTCTCTCGAGCGCTTCTCTGAAAGCAGAGAGGGTAGAGAGCGGTGAGCAGGTGGCCTCTGAAGACATCTCCGGAAAAAGGAGAGGGGCCTTCCTCCAAATGAACATCGGTGGACGGGGTCATAGCTGCGTGCATCGGCTAATCTAATATATTTAACTTATAATAAAGCTATAGAGAGTCGAAAATCAGTAGGTACGTCGAATATATTTGGTAATTATTTTCCAAGATTTTTTTTACTGGACATTCTATCTATGTAACTTCCATTACATCCGATACTGAAGCTAAAATAGTTTTTTTTGTATGTCTTTCTGTATCACGCCAAAACTATAGATAGTAAGTACCATCTATACATATAATAAAATGATAGAAGAGTCAAAACTGTACATTGGAAATATTTAAAAAAAATACTCGCTGGGTGTTCAATATAAGATACCGAAGCCGAAAATATAGTTAGAAAAATTTTTGTCTGTTTGTCGGTTTGTCTGTTTGTCTGTTTGCTTTGCTTTGTCCGGAAGGATCTCGAAAAGTACTCAATAGATTTGGTTAAAATTTTGCACAAATATTACTAAGGGGTGGGGTCTTCAAATAGGCTATATATTATCACGCTACATATCCTAGGGGCTAAGCAGAGAGCAATGAAATATGTAAGATGGTGGATTGATTTAACCAAAACGTAGTAGGAATATTAGTAAGAGATAGGTTTTACACACAGGCTACATATTATTACGCTACTTAGTCTAGAGGCTTGGCAGAAAAGAATTCAAATCCAAACCAAATTGGCATTATAACATAATTTTCACGCGTACGAAGTCGCGGGCAACAGCTAGTTTTAAATAAAACTGACATAATTTGAGATTATTATTGATCGGATTGATGCCGATATTCTGCGCGGTTCCTTTGGGAGACACGATGAAAAACAAAATGATTTTTATGTTGTACGATCAACGCATAGGTATTCCGATTTCAATTAATTTCTGATGTAAGAAAGAAATTAAGCGCTTTTTAATATTGTAGGTTTTGTTTTCAGAAATTACAGTGATCTCAAATTCAGGGTTGTAAAGTTGCAGTTCGAAATAAATACACGTGATATCTCAAAACACCCCCCACCCCCCCTGGTGATGTTTCGTGATTTTTGTCAGACCCCCTCCCCCCCTTTTGAGCCTCACGTGATTAATGGACGACCCCTAACAACAAATAAGTAAGTACTAAAAGTAGAGAATGTAGGGAGGCCTCCGTACAACAAAACGCGATATTTTTGACATTTTTGGGACCTACGAAACCCTCTGAGCGCGAGTACGGTTTTATCTATACTTCTATACTAATATTATAAAGAAGTAAAGTTTGTGTGTTTGTTAAATTGTAAGGGGTAATCTCGGGATCTACTGAACCGATTTTAAAAATTCTTTCACCAATAGAAAGCTACGTTATTGTGGAGTGTCATAGGCTATATAGCATCACGCTACAACGAAAAGGAGCGGAGCAGTAATAGTAAATGTTTCAAAAACGGGGGAAAAGTTATTCCTTTTGAGAGCTTCGTTGCGTGTGCTGCGTAAATATTTAAAGTTATGTAAAAATATGTACTACAAAACTGTTTCTCTTAAAAAAGTTCTAAAAAAATTGCGCGTTAGCATGTGTCTATCTTTGGGTTGGTGCACAATAACCATTTAATAGCAATCATTTTTTTTCTACAATAATGCCACGGGATACCTCTTTCATAAACGAAATTGTTCTTAAAAATAATGAAACGGGAATACACGCGACGAGAAACCTTTTTTTCTCTCTCTCTCTCTCTCTCTCTCTCTATCACGAAGTATTGAATATTAACGACGAGACGCTACGGGAGTAAACGCAACGCGACGGGAGTAAATGCGACGGGAACAGGTAATACTCTCTCTTATGTGGCGCAAACGAAGTTGCGCGGGTCAGCTAGTTATTTATAACTCTGGCCTCTTGATTTCGTGTTAAGAATAACTGACCACGAAACCGCAAACTAAACCAAACTCGAGACATAGGCAAAATATCAAATCATATCTACAGTTATCAGCAAAAATAAATCAATTCGATATCTGGACTCGAAAGTTTAAAAAAAGTCCTTCAGTTGAGTTAGGTATTCATTCAAGGAATGTTCCGCACTAAATATGTAGATAATATGTAGGTATGTATTTAGAAATCTCTAAGTACCTATGTCTATCAGTCGTCTAGATCTTATAGCACAAGCTTATTATTAGCTTAATTTGGGCTAGATAATGTTGTGTGAGGGAACACCCAAAAATTCCGAAATATGTTTTTCCGAATTTCAATATTCCGATGTTCAAAATTCCGAAGATTATAATTCCTAAGAAACAAAGCTCCGAATATTCAAAAGGACGATATTCATTTATCCGAAAGTCATAAGTACGAATTTTTATTTTTCCTAATGAAGAATGTTCACTAATTTTGAATTTTAGCTTATTGTATTCTCCGTCAAAAATAAAAAATACGTGTGAAAGAATTATTTTGATACGTCAATTACTTCCCAAGTTATAGAATTTAAAGTGAGCCCGCGACCGCTAGGCCGCGCTCTCACCGTATGACGTCACGTCATATCAGTCGCTCAGTCCGTTCGCGCTATTCAGTACCGCTGCCTTACGTTTCCCTAAAGATTCATTGATATGCCTAATCCGAGTGCTCGGAAATCCTGTGTTGTTCCAAAATGTACAAGTACTACTATCAAGACGCCAGAAAATAATGTTGTTTTTCCTAGTTCCAAAGGGCTTAAAACTGCAGAAAAAGTGGATAAATGCCATGAAGAGCATCTCTTTAACTTGGACATAGCTTAAAGCATCTCACCATGATCGTGATCGGAAAACGTTATAAACAAAAAATGTTTGCACCTTATGTAGGTACTTATTTAATTTATTGTAAATAGGTAGTTAAATAAGAATAGGTAAATAGGTGAGTACTTATTATTAAAACACCCAGACCGATACAAATATTCATGTTCATGCACGCAAATTTTTGTACCCGCGACTAGAGATGAAAATGACCAAAGTTACTGAATTTGACTGACTGTCATTTACGGTCAAATTGGTCAAAAACGGTCATTTTGCTGTCAAAAAGGGTCATAAACAGTCACTTTGATCTTGAGTGCTTTTTGATATTTATTTTGAACTAGCTGACCCTCGAAACTTCGTTTACGTCACATAATGTGCACGAAAGGAGAGGTACCTAATTCTTCATCAGACTTGTCAAGCACCGTGTGAAACAGCCCTGTTTGCTTAATCGTAAAAGAGCTTAAAGATGAAGAGAAGATATTCTAAAACCATTCAGTCCACGCCTTCGACGCGGACTATTAGAATTATTTTATAATAGCCTTAATCATTAAGCTCTTTTATGATTAAACCAACACGCCCGTTTAGACCTACCCTCTCATTCAAAGGAACCCTTGAATTCTAGGTTCGGCGAAAGTTGAGATGCCTCTAATTTCTGAACTACAAACCCCTCAATCTTGAAACTTGGGTCGAAAAATCCTTAAAGTACCTACTCCCTTTTTAATACTAAAAAGATATTTGAAATCGCATCACGTGTTGAGAAATTACAACTGAAAAACCATTTTATCTTTAATCCCCTCTCGCGCAGGAACCGCGCAATACAAGGTTCTAGGATACTTTTGATCCCGAATCAAAAGTATCCTAGAACCTTTCTCGGGATATAAGCTCAAAATGTACTAAGTATCATTCAAATCGACTCAGTAGTTTCGGCGTGATACTTATTCGGGATACAGACAGACAGACATGAAAAGTTTAAATTACATTTTCGGCTTTTGGTCAAAAACGGTCATTTTGCTGTCAAAAAGGGTCATAAACAGTCACTTTGATCTTGAGTGCTTTTTGATATTTATTTTGAACTAGCTGACCCTCGAAACTTCGTTTACGCCACATAATGTGCACGAAAGGAGAGGTACCTAATTCTTCATCAGACTTGTCAAGCACCGTGTGAAACAGCCCTGTTTGCTTAATCGTAAAAGAGGTTAAAGATGAAGAGAAGATATTCTAAAACCATTCAGTCCATGCCTTACAATTAAAATTTTCATAATATCTTCCATGTACAGACTCTTGACCCTCAACAGTTTTATATGTATAGATTATACTGAAATGGTGCCCCCTGTCGGGAAAAATTGGCATAATTAGTCACTTTAATAGTTAGAATTAATAGTAAGTATAAGTCAAATTGATTGAATTTGACAATAAATGACCGGTCAAATACGGTTTTTGACAATCGTGACTGGTCAGATTCAGTCATTTTACATCTCTACCCGCGACCCTTAATTCCTAAGAAGCGTTCACTACCTCTCAACCAAACTCTTCGTCACTGAATAAAAACCGGCCAAGTGCGAGTCGGACTCGCCCATGAAGGGTTCAGTAACAGCAAGTAACATAATATAAATGTTCTTGTAGTTCGTTGTAACTTTGATTGATGTTTTAACTCGTTCGCTGTGGCATTTATTTCGGCATTCTAGCCAAATATTGCGGTTTATGTCGCATTAAAAAAAACTACTAACTAGATCTCGTTCAAACCAATTTTCGGTGGGAGTTTGCATGATTTACATCTTATTTTTTATTTAATTATCATTCTCTTAATTGAGAAGTTAGAGGGGGAGGGGGGGACTACACACAGTTTTCCCCTTGGAAGTATCTCTCGCGCAAACTATTCAGTTAAGAAAGAAAATATATTAAAAACCTCAATAGCATTTTTAAAGACCTATAGATACACAACACGTTTGACTTTGATGAAAAAAAAATTTGGAGTTTCAGTTCTAAGTATGGAGATCGCCAAAAAATATTGCTTTCTTTTTTCGATTTTTTTTGTAAAATTCATAATGCAGTTCACAGAATACAGCTACTTACCAAGTTTCAACAGCATAGGCCTTATAGTTCGGAGAAAAATAGCTGTGACATATGGTCGAACAGACAGACAGACAGATATGACGAATCCATAAGGGTTCTATTTTTTCCATTTGGCTACGGAAGCCTAAAAAAGCTTTAATCTGTTCCCGATTAGGAATAAGTAGACTCATGTTATCTCTAGCTAAGTCTTTAACCTTATCCTCCTATATCCCTAGTCCTCTTAGTTTATCCTAGTTTTATTGGTTACTAGCTGATGCCCGCAGCTTCGTCTGCGTAAAAATTCCCGCTTCCCGTGAGAACCTATTCCCGGGATAAAACGTAGCCTATGTGTTATTCCAGACTATAATGTATATCTGTACCAAATTTCAGCCCTATCCGTTTAGCCGTTTGAGCGTGAAAGAGTAACAAACATCCACTCACAAACTTTCGCATTTATAATATTAGTAAGAAGTAAGATTACACCCTTCTCGCACATACTTTTACCTGGCTAGCATCACGATAAAAATAAGTTATTTAAAAAAGTTACTTTTTGGATAAATAAAACAATATAGTATAGTTATAACAAATTTTCAAAAGAGTTATAATGAAAGACGGTTAACTTAACTTTGCATTTTTACGCCTCGCATTTCGACCGAAAAGAAATCATTATTTATCTAAAATATGAGCAACCACAACCATCTATATTAGGTAAGTTATCTGACTGTCCTTTATCGAAGTTTTCGTATTTTTTTTTAACAATTCACTTAGCTAAAAGCGAAGAAAGAATAGGAAACACTGCGTGCGCGGGACTTTTCACTGCTACAGCTGGGCGCGGCGCGGACCGCACGGAGCGCTGCTATATCGTGACGTCATCCGCGGTTCAGTGATTGTTAGCGGGGCAACAAATTTTCGCGAACTTTGAATGATTGTAAAATCAAAACTACTGGGTATTTTTAAATAAAACAAAAACTAGTGTATTTGTATATATAAAAGCTTCACTAAAACGAAGTTTCAAGTAATTTTACATACTTATGAACATTCCTCATTTCATTAGTACGAATAATCAAAAGACCGGACTGTTATTTTCCCGAAAAACATTATTCAGAATTTCAAATATCCGAAAATTCACTGTTTAAGTTTTTTTAATAAAGTACGGTCAAGTCTAACTACCGAAGATATTATTTCCAAGTGAGTGGAAGGCAAACGACAAAACAAAAAAAAAATAACCACGATGGCTAAGGCCGGAGCTCCGCTCCGCTTCACTTTCGCCTTAGCCTTCTAACCTAACCTATCCGAGTCGAGGTGTTAACCATAATAAGTGAATGGTTAACACCCCGACTCAGAGTACCCCGACTCGGATAGGTTAGGTTAGAAGACTAAGGCGGGAGCGAAGCGGAGCGGAGCTCCCGCCTTAGCCTTCGTGGTTATTTTTTTTGGTTTGTCGTTTGCCTCCCACTCACTTGGAAATAATATTTTCGGTAGATAGACTTAACTATACTTTATTAAAAAAACGGGTGGAATCGGGAACATAAATAATCATCTTTAATAATAAGTTTTCGGGTTAAAACAGGAACGGGTGGAAACGACATTCACCCTTCGTATTTATGATATTTCGGATTTTTGATAATCGGAGTTCGTATTTATAATATGGCGGATTTTTAATGATTCGGAATTCAACGGTTCGGTTTCTTGAAATTCGGCATTCTGACAGTCGGAATTGTAAACATTCGGAATTTTAAAATTATGACTTTTAATGAAAAGGATTTATGAAACTTCGGATTTTTGACTTTCGGAATTTCGAATCATTCGGACTTATGAAATTCGGAATTATGAAATTCGTGATTGTGACTTTCGGAATTAAGTTTTTCGTATTAATGTAGTGTACCCGTTGTGTGAGAATGTTCCGAAATACTATATTTTTAAAATTACTACGATAATCGATACTGGAATTAAAAACTTTACAAACTCAAAAGGGACATATTTTGAGTTACTGTATTTTTCATCAAGAGGTGCAATTTGCGGTTTGTGTTTATTTTGAACCTTTTCGGGGAATTAGGTATGTATTGCGTAAGTGTCAGATTAAATAAATCGCGGTAAAATTCAAGGTAAACACGTGTTAACAAATAGAAAGCGTTTCAACCTCGAAGTTAAATCATACTGCACTTATTGCTAGAAAATTGCACCGATAGAACTGTACTTTAATGACATAATGACTTAATTTGAACGCATGTTGAATGCACATGCAGAGGTCAAATAATCAAAAGCTTAATTCTAGATCGATCAAAATCAAAATTGTCGTAAATGCCTAGGAGTAGGTACCTAGTAGTAGTGTAACCAGCTGTCGCGCTGCCTGCTTTTTCTGATCTTGCTATGTGTAAAAAAAACCGTGCTTCAAAAGGCACGTTCGGTCGTTGGTTCCAGGTGTCAGTAACAGGACAGTCGTTAAGTCAATTCAAAAACTTGTTTGAAAAATTCAACAGTTAAAATAGGAGCCTGGAACGTTAAATAGCAACAAGCTCACCACCTGTTACGTGGGACAAAGTGCGAATCGTGAAATGTGGGCGTATAATATGCCTCTATCTACCCCTTCGGAAATAAAGCTATGACTATTTGCATTAAGGTAAATTTAAATGTGGAAAAATCCCCCCTGACCGCGTGGTCCGACTGCTTCAGCCTTGAGCAGGATTCAAACCTGCGTGTCAGACGCCACCTCAACCATCGAGTACTCGGCTCGGAACCGATGAATTCTTTCACACACGCAGGATTCAAACCTGCCTGTCAGAGGCCACCTCAACCATCGAGTACTCGGAACCGATGAATTCTTTCACAGACGTATAGGGGCGATGACATTTTTTTCTGTTCTTTTTATTACCACTAAGGTGGTATACAAACTTAGGGCCCCACCTGATGAAAAGTGGTCACTATAGCCATGTATGTATGTATGTACAGCACGCGCCAAATAACTTTGTGTCCATGAAGTTCGTTCGTTAGCGCCGCAATTTTGCAATAATAGGTTTCAGAGGGAGAATTATTGCTGAGGCGGGAGAGGCACCTCTCCTGCCTCAGCTGCGCAGTAGTTTCTCCAGTGAAACCTATTATTGCAAAATTGCGGCGCGAACGAACGAATTTCAGAGACACAAAGATATTTGGAGCGAGCGAGAGTGAGTTATATATGTTTTTTTTAATTCTTACCTTTTTCTTTTGTTACAGTTCTGCCTGCTCCTCATTTATCAAGAAACAAGAACAGAACAATCAGTGGGTCCTTTAGCCAGTTTCCTCAGAACAAATTTTCTTGGTTACCCCTTAGTCCATCGGAAGGTGTCCTGGGTTTTCGACCCTGATATTGCTGCGAAGAGGAGACGGCAGTTCAAAGAACTTAATGGAGAGAAAGGAGAGAGATTGATTGAAAGGCTGGGCTTAGGCATCGATGGACTGGACCAGGAGAGGCTTGCAGAGCAGAGGAAGAGAGATGAAGGTCATTTGGGAGGCTTGAATTTTTACCTTCCTTAGTTATTATGTTTTGATAAGTGCCAATTCTGTTGTAAAATAAACTTACAGGTGACAAAATTCATAGGTAAGTATATCTAATATATAAAATTCTCGTGTCACAGTTTTCGTTGCCATACTCCTCCGAAACGGCTTGACCGATTCTCATGAAATTTTGTGAGCATAATGAGTAGGTCTGAGAATCGGCCACCATCTATTTTTCATACCCCTGTGACCGGGAATAACATTCCACGCGGGCGGAGCCGCGGGCATCAGCTAGTAGTAGTATATATTAGGTGCTTACATATGAAATTGGCGTTTTGTATAGGAGGAACAAAAAGTCGAATATTTTTAAATATAATATATTTAATTAATCAAAGTATGAACCATTGTTTTCTATGCATTTTTGCCATCTCATAGGTAGTTCATTGATCCCTTTACTAAAAAAACCAGTCGGACGGGAATCAATAAAATCTGTGAAGGCGATTTGGACTGCCCCATCAGAGTTGAATTTTTTCCCTTGCAAGAAGTTGTCCAAATTTCGAAAAAAATGGTAATCTGTTGGAGCAAGATCCGGGGAGTACGGAGGATGTTTTAGATATTCCAATTGAAGCTCTTCTAATTTGGTAGCCGTCTGTTGTGCAGTGTGTGGTCTAGCGTTGTCGTGAAGCAGCAGTGGCGTGGAGCGATTGACCAGCCTAGGTTGTTTAGCCGCTAGCTTTTCCATCATGGTTTGCAATTGCTGACAATAGACATCAGCCGTAATAGTCTGGCCAGATTTGAGAAATCTGTAATGAACAATACCGGCACTAGTCCACCAAACGCTTACAAGTAACTTTTTTGGGGTTAATTTTCGCTTGGGGCAGGATTTGGCTGGCTGGCCAGGATCCAACCATTGCGCTGAGCGCTTTCGATTATCGTAAAGAATCCATTTTTCGTCACAGGTAATGATTCGGTTTAAAATACCTTCATTATTGTGCCGGTTCAGTAATGTAACGCAGCAGTCGACGCGCTTTTGCCGGTTTGCTTCAGTCAATTCGTGAGGTACCCACCTTTCAAGCTTTTTAATCTTCCCAATTTGCTTCAAGTGAATGAATACAGTTTTATCACTAACACCGCAGCCTGCAGCTAACTCGGACGTGGTTTGCGATGGATCCGCTTCCACAATAGCCTTCAATACTTCATTATCAACTTGAGTCTCAGGCCGTCCACGGGGCTTGTTCTGCAGGTCGACATTTCCTGAACGAAAACGTTGGAACCAAAAACGAACTGTGTTTTCTTTTGCAACATGACCGCCATACACATCATTCACCCTTCTAGTCGTTTCCGCAGCACTAGTGCCACGGCGGAACTCGTACTCGTAAATAATGCGATATTTTAAGTTTTCCATTTTGTAAAATGAGTGACGCAAACAGAAAAAAAACAGAAGAAAAAAACAAATGAATGACGGTCATCGAAGGATAAATACATGAGTAAATAGCTGGGAAAATTTGAATTTGGAATTCCTTACCAAAGAGGAGAAAATCGTAATTAAAGTGGCCAGTACGAAAAACGCCAATTTGATGTGTAAGCACCTAATATTAGTAGATACTGTCAAAAACAATGTAAATTGATCTTCTGATAGAATTGGTCCAGATAAACAGTTCTAGGCATTTAGGGTCAATTCATACTATACTATAGCGAAGGAGCGACTTGCGATAATATAACCTCAGTCTGACCCTTGAAGATTACGGCGTAATTGGTAGACTATATGGCTACATACATACTGTATTCCATATTCAAGATATCTAAGTAACTCCTATTTTTATACAATAGCGAAAAATCTTGGTGCTTTTCATTACTTATTCTACATACAAAGTGCATGCATAGGATTTAATATTCTTATTTTTCGCTAAAAGCATGTTACTGCATGAACGTGCACCATGAGTTTGCGAAAAGTAATAATTATATCTATGTGTATCTGTATGTAGTTGTATTACTTGAAGGCGTGAACAATTAAAATTATACATGTAATCACTCGTCATTATCTGTAGCTTAGAGTAGGAGGATAGGTGGGTATATCGTTAAGGGGTAGGCAGAGGCATAGTGCTCACATTTCACTCTTTAATTTTTGATCGACCATCAAGAGGTAAATTTTTTAAAGTTCGCTCCGTTGTTAGTATGAATCGACCCTTATGCCTTTCCGGTCCTATTTAGCAGCCTTCGTTGCGCTCGTACTGCCTTTCGAAACGAGGGTCAGTAATGTGTGACAAACGACGCATATACGGTCCTTTCGTTACGTAGTTAGTATGCCGCTGCTTTTTTTGTACAGAACTGTTTTTGTAAAACTGGAGTTTCACAGATCAATTAAAAAAGCAGAGGTCAAGTCTGAATCGAAATACTCACTGAAAATAATTGATTTTTTGTACGTTTATTGTAAAGGTTTATGTATTTTTGAAAGAATAAATAAATTTAATAAGTAAAAAACCGACCAAGTGCGAGTTGGACTCGCGCACGGAAGGTTTCGTATCAGAAAACGGCAATTTTTTTTTTGTATGGGAGTCCCCCTTAATCCCCCTGATTTTTTCTGATTTTAGTATTTTTTGGTATAGCGGCAACAGAAATACATCATCTGTTGAAATTTCAGCTCTCTAACTATCACGGTTCTTGAGATACAGCCTCACGAAGGACAGACAGACAGGACAGCAAAGTCTCATGAAAATGGTCCCTTTTTTAACCCTTTGGGTAAGGAATCCTAATAAACAGGCGCATACTGGGTGTAACAAAATTACCTCTCCAAATTTCGTCACGTGACGTGGCATCAGTCAAGAAACATTACAAAAATGAAGAAAAAAAAATCACATGAATATTTTAACCGTAAAGCCGTTTTGAAGGTCCTATAAATTCCCTTTTTAGGGTTTCGTAGCCAAATGGCAAAAACGGAACCCTTATAGATTCGTCATGTCTGTCTGTCTGTCTGTCTGTCTGTCCGTCCGTGTGTCACAGCCACTTTTCTCCGAAACTATAAGGCCTATGCCATTGAAACTGGGTAAGAAGATGTATTCTGTGAACCGCATCAAGATTTTTATATAAAACTAGAAAAAAAGCAGTAAATTTTGGGGGTCCCCATACTCAGAAGAAAAAAACAAATGAATGACGGTCATCGAAGGATAAATACATGAGTAAATAGCTGGGAAAATTTGAATTTGGAATTCCTTACCAAAGAGGAGAAAATCGTAATTAAAGTGGCCAGTACGAAAAACGCCAATTTGATGTGTAAGCACCTAATATTAGTAGATACTGTCAAAAACAATGTAAATTGATCTTCTGATAGAATTGGTCCAGATAAACAGTTCTAGGCATTTAGGGTCAATTCATACTATACTATAGCGAAGGAGCGACTTGCGATAATATAACCTCAGTCTGACCCTTGAAGATTACGGCGTAATTGGTAGACTATATGGCTACATACATACTGTATTCCATATTCAAGATATCTAAGTAACTCCTATTTTTATACAATAGCGAAAAATCTTGGTGCTTTTCATTACTTATTCTACATACAAAGTGCATGCATAGGATTTAATATTCTTATTTTTCGCTAAAAGCATGTTACTGCATGAACGTGCACCATGAGTTTGCGAAAAGTAATAATTATATCTATGTGTATCTGTATGTAGTTGTATTACTTGAAGGCGTGAACAATTAAAATTATACATGTAATCACTCGTCATTATCTGTAGCTTAGAGTAGGAGGATAGGTGGGTATATCGTTAAGGGGTAGGCAGAGGCATAGTGCTCACATTTCACTCTTTAATTTTTGATCGACCATCAAGAGGTAAATTTTTTAAAGTTCGCTCCGTTGTTAGTATGAATCGACCCTTATGCCTTTCCGGTCCTATTTAGCAGCCTTCGTTGCGCTCGTACTGCCTTTCGAAACGAGGGTCAGTAATGTGTGACAAACGACGCATATACGGTCCTTTCGTTACGTAGTTAGTATGCCGCTGCTTTTTTTGTACAGAACTGTTTTTGTAAAACTGGAGTTTCACAGATCAATTAAAAAAGCAGAGGTCAAGTCTGAATCGAAATACTCACTGAAAATAATTGATTTTTTGTACGTTTATTGTAAAGGTTTATGTATTTTTGAAAGAATAAATAAATTTAATAAGTAAAAAACCGACCAAGTGCGAGTTGGACTCGCGCACGGAAGGTTTCGTATCAGAAAACGGCAATTTTTTTTTTGTATGGGAGTCCCCCTTAATCCCCCTGATTTTTTCTGATTTTAGTATTTTTTGGTATAGCGGCAACAGAAATACATCATCTGTTGAAATTTCAGCTCTCTAACTATCACGGTTCTTGAGATACAGCCTCACGAAGGACAGACAGACAGGACAGCAAAGTCTCATGAAAATGGTCCCTTTTTTAACCCTTTGGGTAAGGAATCCTAATAAACAGGCGCATACTGGGTGTAACAAAATTACCTCTCCAAATTTCGTCACGTGACGTGGCATCAGTCAAGAAACATTACAAAAATGAAGAAAAAAAAATCACATGAATATTTTAACCGTAAAGCCGTTTTGAAGGTCCTATAAATTCCCTTTTTAGGGTTTCGTAGCCAAATGGCAAAAACGGAACCCTTATAGATTCGTCATGTCTGTCTGTCTGTCTGTCTGTCTGTCTGTCTGTCCGTCCGTGTGTCACAGCCACTTTTCTCCGAAACTATAAGGCCTATGCCATTGAAACTGGGTAAGAAGATGTATTCTGTGAACCGCATCAAGATTTTTATATAAAACTAGAAAAAAAGCAGTAAATTTTGGGGGTCCCCATACTCAGAACTGAAACTCAAAATTTTTTTTTTCATCAAATCCATACGTGTTGGGTATCTATAGATAGGTCTTCAAAAATGCTATTGAGGTTCCTAACATAATTTTTTTCTAAAGTGAATAGTTTGCGCAAGAGGGACTTCCAAAGTCGAAAAATGAGTGTCCCCCCCCCCTCTAACTTCTAAACTAAGAGAGTGATAAATCAAAAAAAAAAATATGATGTACATTGCCATAAAAACTACCAACGAAAATTAGTTTGAACGAGATAGAGCTGGTAGTTTTTTTTAATACGTCATAAACCGCAATTTTCGGTTATAAAAATCACTACCACTGCGAACGTGTTAAAACATCAATCAAAGTTACAACGAACTATAAGAACTTTTATAATTATGTTACTTGCTGCTACGAAACCCTTCATGGGCGAGTCCAACTCGCACTTGGCCGGTTTATTAACCCTTTCTTTCGCTACTGAGCGGCAGTAGAAAGCGACAACGACAGCCAGACGGGTGCTCTGTGTTTGTTTTGCCACGGCGACCATGTTACCTCGAATTGCCGCGGTAAAAAATGAATTCATAATGTGCGACAAAAAAAAAAAAAAAATTTACCCCCCTTTTTTATTAAATATTTTTATTTGATTTCCGATGCCAAGTCATCTCATGAAATTTGGAGAGGTAATTTTGTTACACCCAGTATAGCGATTGGGGGCCACTTCTGACAGTGGTCCTCAAGTTGGCGGCCCTGTGATGTGCCTCTTCACACTCCTCTTGAAGAACCCGGGATTGTAAGATGAGGGACACACGTGCGCGGGAGGTCGTTCCATGTTTTTATAGTTCGACAGAAGAACGTTCGAGTTCGAGAGATTGATGTTCGACTGCCTCAACAAGACATCATTCTGAGGGCTTACCCGGGGCTCCCAACCGTAGACTGTTGGGCGTTACGTGAGGTTTTTTAGTCCCTCACGTTAAAAAGAAATTGTTCAACTGTATTGTTATTTTCCTTCTAATATTACTAGTCCCTATTTTTTCTGCAAATATTTCGTTTTAAACCTGTTTACATTACATATTTTTAGTTTCTTTCGTTACGTACATAGGTACTTAATTAATTAATTTTATGTTTATCGTAATGTTTGAATTAAGTAGGTACAATATCTCGTATAATAATTAATGACATATCAGATTAAAATCGTTGTTTGGTTTTAAATTAGTTTTATTTAAATAAGTGAATGTAGATTAGACTATAAAGATTGTTGTTAAACTTGAAAATCAAAGAAACGAAATTGGAAACGTTTTTTATTAATAAAATCCAAAAATAAGTAGCCAAATGTGTTGACAAGTGTAAAACTTGAGATCAAGACCAAATTTTGCCACATTAAATTTATCGTTTTTATTTTTTGCTTTTTAATAAGTAGGTATTAATGGCCTTCGACGCGGACTGAATTGTTTTAGAATAGACTTACCCTCATATTCATAATCGTTTATTAAACCTATTTTAGTTAAAACACACTTTAAGTCTATTGCTGTCTCTAACCAATGACAGAGTATGGTTAGAGACAGCAACAGACTTAAAATGTGTTTTAACTAAAAAAGGTTTAATAAACGATTATGAATAAGGGGGTTAATCTTTAAGCTCTTTTGTGATTAAGCAAACAGTGCAGTTTCCCACGTTGCTTGATGAGTCTGATGAAGAAATACCTCTCCTTTCATATTTATTAAGCTAATCAGCTGCCTGCAATTTAGGTTTACATGAAGACAAAAATGATAAAACTTAATCGCATAAGCTGATTCTTTTATATATTTAGCTCGCCAAATTGACATCGCCATCAGCCTAGTGGAAAGCCGTGGCACATCTAGCGATTGGGGGCCACTTCTGACAGTGGTCCTCAAGTTGGCGGCCCTGTGATGTGCCTTTTCACGCTCCTCTTGAAGAACCCGGGATTGTAAGATGAGGGAAACACGTGTGCGGGCAGGTCGTTCCATGTTTTTTATAGTTCGACAGAGGAACGATCTTTTGAAACGATCTTTTTATTTGATTGATTGATAATAAATTAAGGGCATGGTATGGTCTATATTAAAGAAAGACTTGGTATGGTATGTGTAGCAGTGTAGTCAGTGTGTAAAGTAAGTCGTTGACGCCGCGGGTCAAGATTAGTTCATCTACAAAGTCTGTAGTCATTGGTATACAATGTCCTTAATGAATATTTAAACATGATATTCACCTTGAACAATAAATAATACAAGTAGTATCAGATTATCATCAAATTTCACAATTTCTTCAAAGATATTTCTAAACAAAATTCACAGTTAACAAGGTCAGACCGGTAATGATATTCCCACCACAACACATGTTGCTTAAGCAATTCCGCCATCTTGACTTTGACCCAGTAGAGATTGATTGATATAATTAGACGACTAATTTGAAAAAGTATCTCTTATTGATAGACATAGAGCACCGCGACCATTATAAGGGGAGTCTGCTCTTAACGTATCTGTGTAATAAAGAGCAATGCGATTATAGCTAGACCACATAACTCAATCCTCGGTGTGCTTCAAGCTGTAATCCTCACCTTTGAAATCTCAATGAAAACGAATTTTGACAACGCACATAGGAGTATTTTCATGTAAAATCCGGTCAAAATTATTTAATGGCTTATTTAATAATAAAACATGGTAATATTATATACTGTTATGTTTAATAATAGTAAAATGTACAAAACATGTATATTTTTCACTTTAATTTTTTTTCTTTCGCATCGTCTTCCTCTGTGTTTTCGTAGCTGTTTATATTCTGTTGTTGATGTTAGTGGTAAAGATGGTAAAAACAGTTGATGGTGGCTCAATTGCGACCATCAGATCATGCGCCTCTATCGAGAATCTTCCCGTAATTGTGGTTTGGGCCTAGCTCTTGTTGGCGTTGCCACTATTGCTTTTATGATTACTGAAGTATCAGTGTTTCCATTAATGCGTTGCCTGACGCTAGCTGCATATATTATGTAAGTTCGTCAGCGGATATTTGCCTCCACAATTCGTCGCTTACAGCGCTCAATTAAGCTTTCAGGTGTTTTTGTTGACCAAACAGATTTGATGTTAGCTCTGTACCTACTAATATTCAGTAAATGGATGGATGATGTTTGCCATTTACTGTTATTACGCAGAAAACGCTCCTTTTTGCCACTGGCTTAGTTTAAATTCGATCTTAAAATACCTGAGAGCACGTGAAGGGCATTCACTGGTTTCAATTAACTTTATTTCTATTTTTTTCACCTTTTCTTCCATTTTATTACTTTTGCAGTTACGCATAATGTCAAACAAAGCTCTTCTGATGAAAATAACATTAGATTATATAAAATCTGAAAATAAAAATGAAAACAACATTCAAGTCAAATATAATATCCATACTTCACAATGCCATCTTCAAATCACTGAAAACAAAAATGGTGAACATAAGTGAAGCAAAATCTAATTGTGTTTATTAAAACAAACCCTAGGCAATATATTAATCGTAAAATAAAAGCCCGACAAGTTCCGACAAATAAACAAAAACACAATTTAAAAAACTATATTTTCTGAAATTTATATCAAATATTCTGTTTACCTTTCTGATTTTTTAGGGTTTCGTAGCCAAATGGCAAAAACGGAACCCTTATAGATTCGTCATGTCTGTCTGTCTGTCTGTCTGTCTGTCTGTCTGTCTGTCTGTCTGTCTGTCTGTCTGTCCGTCCGTGTGTCACAGCCACTTTTTTAATTATAAACACGAAACATAAATTAATTAATTTTTATTTTAAAATCATCTACATACCTTGCACTTTCATATTAGCAATGTTGTTTTTCCATAGTAAATCACAAAAAAGTGTAGTTTACAGTTCAAATACGGTTAAAAATTACGAACGCCGAGAATTAAGACATACGGTTTAGATAACGACTGGGTTCCGACTGCTAGTACGAGGAGGCACTACTACCTGCGTTATAAATTTGTATGTTAGGCGATAGACCGGCTAATAAGCTGCAAAAATATGTAAAATTTGTACTACCATTATTTAATTTTTAAATTTGACTTTTGACCGGATTTTACACGAAAATACTCCTATGTGCAACGCCAAAAAATAGTCGTGAAATAGTCGTAAATAGTCGTACATGTAAAAAAAATAGTCGTATTACAGTTTCGGCGTTATAGCTATAGGTTAGTGAGGATTATGGCTTGAACGTCAAGCTGTAATCCTCACCTCTGGTGCAAGCAAACGGTAAATTCTATCGAATTGGTTTAGGATCCAAAAAATAGTCGTGAAATAGTCGTAACGACCTGCCAAATCTCAGAAATAGTCCATAAGCGGTTCCCGAGATATGAAAGTACCCTGGTGAGGATTATGGCTTGAACCTTTGAAAACTTCAAATTTCTCTAGTTTGCTTGCACCAGAGGTGAGAATTACAGCTTGACATTCAAGCCATAATCCTCACTAACCTATAGCTATAACACCGAAACTATAATACGACATTTTTTTTTACATGTACGACTATTTACGACTATTTCACGACTATTTTTTGGCGTTGTCAAAATTCGTTTTC
Organism: Miltochrista miniata; assembly: GCA_933228765.1. Lineage (NCBI taxonomy): Eukaryota > Metazoa > Arthropoda > Insecta > Lepidoptera > Erebidae > Miltochrista > Miltochrista miniata. The sequence continues at coordinate 20,470,079 of OW121773.1, forward strand.
ATTGAGATTTCAGATGTGAGGATTACAGCTTGAAGCACACAATCCTCGCTCCTTAAAATTTCATGTTGCTCTATGTTGGTAAATGACAACGACGATGGTGACCTGGATCGGATCCTTGTCGAGACGAATCGCAATCCGCTGATGGCTCGGGGTAACTTCTGATACATGGCACGTAGTAGCTTATTTTAGTGCGACTGTAACCCATTTATAAATATTGCTCGGTGTACATTTTTTTTAAAGTGAGGGAAAATCCATCATGGATGCTATGCCGGACTCCTACCGACTAAAAAACCACACGTAACGCCCAACAGCCTATGGTTGGATTACCTCATAGCTTGTAAATTCAACTTTTTTATCATGTCCTATCATATCACCTATACATACCATAATAATAATACAAGACGTGAAAAGACAAAGAAGGAGATGAATCAGAATTCAAGTGAAGTTGATCCAACGTATAGTGGGCAAACGAGTCTGGGTAACAGGGTATTCACACATCCACAGAAGAAAAGAAAGCGAGTCTGGATAAGTGAATGAGACTAGGACATAGGCATGTAAGTAAATCCTAAATCTACATACTCGTACTTTTCTTTCGCTTGACAAACTACAAAATATTGTACAGATAAAAGAAAGAAAAGAAACAAAGAAATATATTTATTCTGCTCTCAGCAAGGACACTTAATAAAAGTCAATACATGGTACATTAAACACAGAACATCCCCGCAAGTGACAGAAATGGTCCCTAGCTCAGCTTTAATGCAGATACTGGCTATCTTTCTCGTTGTAATAGGTGGTGATATAGTACTTCTTAACAGGTCAAATGTTACACATCCGCAAATAAAATCTCAGCAGCTTGTAAACCATTTTCTGCGCAAGTCGTCCTCTACGACGAAAGGCTCTACAATCATGGGGAGAAGTGACTGGGAAGTCACCAAGACAGTGTCACCTCCCAAATGTCATAGAGATACGAGTTGGTATGGGCACGGGTGGTTCGGTAAGTACCTATCTGTGGCGTGTGCACCGGGAGGTAACACCCGAGTGTATGTGGTAGCTTCAGCGAGGACACGTCATTATATACACGGATGGAGTGCTCAATATGGACACTGCAGCGCCGAGACTTTGTTGAGGACCTGGGTACACTGGAGACTAAGGTGAGGGCCATTGTCTCCAACTGGAGAAAGAAGGACGCCACTGAGTCTTTCTGTGAGCAAGTCATGTTGGCGAAGAGGTGATAGGGAGCGCGCAGGAGAAAAATCTCCCACCAAGATGGCAAACAAAGTCTGTGTCGTGGGTCTTGTGGTTATCCTTCAGACTCCCGGCCGTAGGTAGTTGGTAGAGCACCATGATGACCATTATCGGTAGAAATGCGGCATAGCATGCTTGACGATTTCCACAAAAAAAAAGGTTTCATGTCACCAACTGCGGTTCGAATAAGAGTCTTAGTCTCTGTCTTGAATTGAATGAAGATAGATTTTGGAAATCCCCAATGTATATCAGATCAAGTCTATGGGGATATTGAGATCCACTCTTTTCTTTTGAAGTAAATCTTCTTTAGGCGCGACTAGGGAGTATCTCAGATTTTTTTTCTGACGGAAGTAACGCTTACTATTTGAATTTTGGATGGTGGAATCTTAGTTTCAGCGATTCGAAATTTGAATGAATGATATTAATATAATATTTGATGCCGTCAATGGCAAAGAAGTTTTACTTCAATCGCGCATAAAGGTTACACGCACACACTTTTCTTGTCACTGAAGCATGACGACAGAAGTGACATTCTCTGGTAGTAACTACAGTGAGATCCGTTCAGCCGTTGAAGCCTGAAAGAGTAACTAACATCTTTTTGATAGCAACTCATGTCACCTTCATAGATACTCACAAACTTTCGCATAATTTATTAAGACATTGGTAAGGAAGTTTGGATGAGAAAAATATTAAACAAATCATATATTTTCAATATTATTTATCATTTATTTATCGTAAATTATTACAATATCGATCGATACTCCATAACACTGATTGAAATCTTACTACTATAAAAAATAAGACGTACACTAGTTGTAATGAAAATGGTAGCCTAACTTTACTATAGAAAACAATATTTGGATTACAAAAATCGATAAATATATCGAAATAACGAAATTTGTTTCGAAATTCCAAGATATTTATCCGTAATAGGGCTTATGTAAACACTACTTCACGGTCAGTTAGAGTAAGAGGAACAGCAGTGAAAAATAAAAAATTAAAAATTTCAGGGTCGGCAGCGCGAGTGTGGCACCTCTGGTGTTGCAAACGTTCATAGGCTGCGGTGACCACCGGTCCTTCTGGTGGGCCGTATGCTTGTCTGCCACCTTAGTGGTATAAAAAAAAAAAAAAATGGAAATGAAGAGGCACAGCTCGTGACGACCCGCAGTTGAAACTTTTCAAGCCGCCCATAAGGCCTTCAACTTGGCTTAACGATTGTTATTTTACTGACAACCGGGTTTCATTTCGAGTTTTCCTTCTCTACGCAATGGATCGTTTTGCGACAGTAGTTATTTTTTATACCACCATGGTGGCAGACAAGCATATGGCCCACCAGATGTACCGGTGGTAACCGCTGTCTATGGACGCTTGCAACACCGTTTTTTTTCCTTAGTCGCCTCTTACGACACCCTCGGAATGAATTCGGGTGGCGACACACTTTTGTTATTTGTTTAGGTAAGTGTATTATTTGTAAGACAGATGAAATACTGTAGTGTTTTTTAACCGACTTCAAAAAAGGAGGAGGTTACTCAATCCGACCGTATATATTTTTTTTAAATATATTTTCGTCATAGTAGGGCGATACTCCATCTGCACTCTTATATATCCGAGCATAGTTATATAGATCTAATAGAGGCTTTCTTCCGCGTACGATTAGGTTGTGAAATGATCTCCCTGCATCGGTTTTCCCAAACGCCTACAGTATGGGGTTCTTCAAAAGGGAACTTTGAAGGTTTTTAAAGAGTCGGCAGCGTGATTGTGGCGCCTCTGGTGTTGCAAACTTCCATAGGCTGCGGTGACCACCGGTACATCTGGTTAGTGGTGGTTAATATATCGTATAGCAAATTACTTTGCATGCTGTATACTTATAGCATAAAGCAAACGATATTTTCGCGTTTAGTTTTTGCAAGATGCGATATAGTAATGTTGTTCTCTTTCTCTATCACCTGTTTCACCTGTGTCTGGCGCCATCCAAGGCGGCGGCGGTGCTAGCCAATCGCACAGGTGCGGTTCGTTTAGCAATATAGCAATAAAGCAAATCCATCGTTCTTCCCCGATATCGGAGTGTCACAGGACTCGGCGTCCAGTCTTCGCATGTCGCGTGCTGGCGATTGTTTATTGTTTGTTTTAGCGCAGCGCGTGCTTTTTGAATTCGCGATCTCGGAGTTCGGTCGGACGCGGACGGTTCAGTAATAATAATTTGAACGATGTTTATATTAGTTGATTTTTGGTTGGTTGGTTTAGCTTTGAAGTGTAAATAGTGTAAGTAAATAGATATTTTTTTGTGATTATCTAGTGTTTGTGTTTTATTAGTTCGGTTTAAATAAATCTAAGTATACAATACAAATAAATAAAATTGGAGTGTCTGTTTGTAATATTAAAATAACCGCTTTCTACTACATGCATACGAATGTGTATACGGTACACATACCAAAATATATATTTTTAAAATTTTTGTCTGTCTGTCTGTTTGTTTTGGCTAATCTCTGGAACGGCTGGACCGATTTGGACGGGACTTTCACTGGCAGATAGCTTATGTAATAAGGAGTACCTTATTTAGGCTACTTTTATCCCGGGAATAAGTTCCCACGGGAAGCGGGAACGGGAACAAATTTTACGCGGGCGAAGCTGCGGGCATCAGCTAGTATTAGATAAAAATGTAGAAAAGAAGTGATTTGCCGATACGGAACTTCTTTAGTAAGGCCTAAGCGAGCCTGAAAAGTATGAAGGAAAGTTCATTGTTATAAATTGTATAAACACGAATACACGTTGTAGGTAAATAGGTACCTATGTACATAAAGTTATAAACCATACTGTCATCAGTCCGAATTGCGAATTAATATATAGCAGTTGCCGCGCTTCCTTAAAATACACCCACCGCATTGCCTTTGTATGTAGCATACGCGTATAAAAATAGTTTGCTATAACAAAGCATGAAAAAAAACTTGCTATAAACATACAGCATATATCATCTAGCAAGTTGTTGCTTTATAGCAACTTAGCACACTACTACATCTGGTGGGGCCGTATGCTTATCTGCCACTCTAGTGGTATAAAAAAAAAATAGATTTTTTGGAATACTAAGATGAATGGCTATTTTCCACCTTCTTAAATTCTGTGCACGGTTGTTTGTTTGTTACACGCGTAGATTTCAAACGATTGTTCTGGTCATATAGGAGAGGTGTAACGGCACAGATGTCACCGTCATATTGGACTATAAATAAATAAATATTTGTGGACATTCTCACACAACACCATTTAGCCCAAATTGAGCTAATATAAGCTTGTGCTATGGGATCCAGACGACTGATAAACATACTTATATATTTCTAAATACATACATAATATAGATAAATTACACCCAGACACAGAACAAATCGATGTGCTCATCACACAAAGAGAATTTTTCTGGGTGGGATGCTCATCACACAGATAGATTTGTTCTGGGTGGGAATCGAACCCAGGACCTTCGAATCTGTAGTAACACCAACCACTAGACCACGAGGCCAGTCAATGATTCAACTATTCACATGAGGTTGTGTTTACACAATAGTCAATGTTCAGACAGTTACCTATTAGCACAGGGTGGAAACTCCATACAAAAAATGTTCGTTTTCACCCACACTAATATACACGTAATGTGAATGCTTGAATCAAGCTTGAATGTGTGTGTGAGTATACTAGGGACACTAGCTATGGAAACAAAATAATAAGGAACAGAACGCAATCTCATGTATGTAGGTACATTTTTTCAAATCTGCCTTCGGCTAAATACAAATTAAACCAAAGCAATAGCACAAAGTACGTAGGTAGTAATACGTAATGCAACGCAGTGACACTCTCTCAAGTACTAACACGGCAATAGACACATCAACTTTGGCAGGGGGAAGGGGAAGCTTAGGTACTCAGTGGGAGGCAGGGAGTTGCCGATCTGTATGTAATACTATTATATTATCTTTTCTATTTGTCCAGTTCAAAATAAGCTCGTTTAAGCTTGTGCTATATTTATAGCACAGTTTATGAGTTATACTACCTCATACACATTTGTCCTGTGCTTTCTTACTCTAACTGACCTTATTTGTTTTATTAAATGACAATAAGTATTTGAAATTAGGCCTGGAACCTTAGCCCGGGGCCGCACTTGCGGTTTACCGCGGCGGTTGCTAACCTCAAAATGTCATCTGTCACTGTCAAAATCTATGTAATCATTTTTTTTATACCACTAGAGTGGCAGACAAGCATAGGGCCCCACCAGATGTACCGGTGGTCACCGCAGCCTATGTACGTTTGCAACACCAGAGGCGCCACAATCGCGCTGCCGACTCTTTAAAATGTCATGATCTCATGTCAATGGTTTGACATTTTGAGGTTAGAAATCGCCGCAATAACCGCAAGTGCGGCCTCAGCCTTACCGAGAATATTCGTGTGTCCGGTTTCATTGTAACTTAAAAGGTATGACAGATTTTGAAGTGTGAAGTCTCTTTTTTATACCACTGAGGTGGCAGACATACGGCTGCCTCGCCTGGTGGAAAGTGTAAGTAAGAAAGATTAAACTTTCTACCCAGTTTGCACATGCCGATACTGAACGCGTTCGGGAATACTGAGTAGGGTCTGTCGATTAGTTAGAAATTGTAAAAAGAAATATTATATTTTAAGTTGTTATCTCGACATAGTCATAACAAATGATAAATTAACGAAATTTTACCTTTTATAATAATTTATACCATGACCTAGTATTTTACTTTATTGCCATTTAAATAAAAATAAACGCGTAGAGGTAATGAAATTCGATCGTCTTTAAAGAATTTAATTATTTAAGGATTTTTTCTTTAGATGTTGTGAATATAAGATCTTTAACCTCACCAAGGATCACGAATATCGGAACAGTATTCGTAGTGAGTACCGACAGATGCCGAAAATTAAAAACAGACTTTTCCATCTCAACAACTAAGAAAATTAAGCATTAATTCAATAGCATATGGTTCTTATCAGAATGACAACAGTGTGTTGAGTTCTTTCTGAAACATTTTGTTTGCCATAGATTTAGCGTTTAATTTATAAAAAAAAACTTTAAAGATGGACCGAACTGCAATTACTTACTATGATTGAAACAATTAAAAGAAATGAATAAATGCATATCTAATAAGTATACTTAAAACTAAAGAATCTTAAAAATACATCAAGTTATTTTGTGACTATTCCCTTAAGACTAAAACATTAATTAGGTATACAAAGATTTCGAAAAAATAAGCATTTATAAGGCACCTCGCATTTTTGGTTTGCATCAAAAGAATGAATTTAAGATGATTAAATGTTTATTGGAACTATGATCTAATTGTAGAATAGAACATTATGCCTATTACCTATTAATAGGCATAATGTGGTCCATAATTTCATTGCAATTTCGAAAAATAAAACCAGTAGTCATACAATACTAACTTAGATAATTTCGATCTAGAAAACAAAATATTTTGCAACTTAAATTCTTTTGTTATTGATTTATAAAATATCCAAAGTACTATTAGGTTTAATAATAGTTAATATAGGTTTGATACTAAAATATTTTTATTTAAAATACATTTCCAAAACCGAAGTAGCAATATGTATGAAACTATGAACCACATAAATAGGCCGAAGAGGGGTCCCTCAAGCACACATTTTGCTTACAATTATTATTAAAAGGTTATTTAATTTTATTTTATTCAACTTTTTATTTGATTCTTATTACCACTGTCATCTAGTTGCACTTTATAAAAACAATAGTATAGCTAGCCGTGTCATAGATGGCGCTACCAGTCATACATTTCACTTCACAAATTATTTTTTAAAAGAAAGACCCCGTTTACACCGAAATACACGAATACCAATGAAGTATTAAACTTTAATATGGCATTATATTTATAAATAATTATCTATTAAGAGATCAAATTTAAGTTTTCTCGTAATAAAAATGTATAAACTGTCTTAGTTTCGGGAAATTAACATCATTTCTTTTCATATTCATGTTAAACAGTTATTAACTCTTAAAACAACTGTGTTAAGTTTTTATAACTTGTTTTTACTTTCAAACCATGTTACATGAAATAAGGAAATAAAAGAAATAATATTATTCACAATTTTTTTTATGTCTGTACACACTTCAGCATATTATTTTCTTTTCTAGTTTAGAAAGCGAGACATATAGTAAATTAAGTACATAGGTAATTAATTCACAAAGTAAATTACCAACTCTTCCGGTAGTGTAGGTACGGTCAGCCGCCGAAGTTGATTAACACAATTCCACCTCACAAAATAGGCTTGTATCCTAAATTTCAAAAAAATGTTTAATTCTGGAGCTTTATATTTATATGATCATGATCACAAAAATGTACTACTTTGATTTAAAACAATCATTTACATAGTTTATTTTGTGATTTAAAAAACGTCTTTAAATTTGTATCGAAAACGCGCCAAACTGTCATGGCGCCTTGTGACGTCACTTGTTGCCAAACAAAACTAAAAGCAAATGTGTTTTTAGGGATAAATTTTAGATACTTGCGTACTTTTTAAGACATTTAAAAATATAGAGTTACTTGTAAATTACAGTAATAAACTAAAATCAAAATTTTATTATAAGTGCTGAAATATGCTTGGAAATAAAATTAAAGATTAATTGATTGAAACTTTTGTTGTGCTTAGCGACTTCCGTTGCTGACCGTACGTACACCTTGTCTTTTATAAACCAGACAGAATAATATAAAGTTATAATTTTTATTTTGTATAATACAGGTTGGAATTACTTTTAGCCCCTCTCCATAAAATAGATTGCAGAGGGGCCTAAGGCGAGACTTTGTCTGTAGTCTGTGACTCTGTTGCATTATATTACGTCACTAGGTCACGAGGATCATCTGTTCAAAGTTTGAAATAAAACAAAAATGACAACGTCAATAGGATTGAACTTTCACAATAACCGTGTTAGAGAGAGGCAGTCTGGTGAGAACAATCTCACGGTTTTCTTGTTGTATATATTGGGGACACTAAAAGTCAAAGAATCATTCCATTACTTTAAAAAAAAGCAAAGCTGCTTTCGAAAGAGTGTTTGTTTTGTGATTTTAATTTGAGAGGTTTATTTTTAGTGCTTACTGGTTAAACATTAATATTTTTATTTACACTCTAAAAACAGGATTAAGGAAATTAGTGCAACCAATTTTTTTTAACAAATAACTTTTTATACTTCGTAACAACTCGATTACTTACTAACAAAATCAAACTCAGTCTTCAAAAAAAAAACATTTTCATCTCTCTTTCTTTTGCGTTTTCAATGTTCTATCTCGCTTTCTCTGTCGATAGTCACCGAAGATAGCCGAAGTGTGGTCGTGAAATCGTAGAATGTTACTACAAATGTGGTCAAGCACGGTTGTCGCAGAAAGACATCGTGGACCTGGAATTGGGAAAAAAAGAATTAAATACAGGGTTCTTCAAAGAGATTCTTCATCAGAGAATCAGACTGCTTCAATGGCGTAGTCGGTAGTGTAACCGCCTGACGCGGTTGAGCCCTGGGTTCGATTCCCGGGTCGGTTCACTTATTTGTGTGATCCACAAATGTTTGCTTCGGAGTTTGGGTGTTTTCTATGTATAATTATGTATGTATTCAGAAATATAGTATGTCTATCAGTCGTCTAGATCCCATAGCACAAGCTTATATTAGCTTAATTTGGGCTAGACGATGTTGTGTGAGAATGTCCACAAATATTTATTTATTTATAATCTTAACAACCTAAACTGCCGATACACCTCTCCTAATTGATGTGAACAATACACGCGTTTGTACATGTATTTCTGAAAAACACGCAGTTGGAGCCGCGTGCCTCAACTAGTCAATACATAAATATACAGGGTGAATTTTTGAAAAGGGATTGGATGGCCAAATCCGAAACTATAAGGAATAGCGAAAAATGCTGAAAGGAGTCACGAGCCCGATTTTGATGAAACTTAAAACCTCATCATTAGATTTTTGAAAAACCCATGATCCTAGCTGGGAATCGAACTTGTTGATTTTGAAAAAAAAAACACACCCTTTATTATTACACCATACGATAGAGTCGCTGTTAAGGATCAAATTTTGCAAAGTAATGATATACGCCAAATTTTAGGAACAATTGGAATTTTAATAGAATGCATATTTCATGTACCTAAATTTTGTATCATAATTTGTTTCGTTCGAAATCCCAGAATAGATCGTAACTATTCCGTGTTTTAAATTATGCTCAGAATGATTTTTTAGAAAATGTTCTCAACGGAATCAATAATATTCCTTAATTATTCCTTGAGGTTTCGAATCCAGCTATGTATTGCAAAGATTTTGAACAATTAATCAGTTAACGTAAGAAAAATAAAATGTATTTTGTTAAAGATGAGCTCTTTCCTGTAGTTTGCCGTATATCATTACTTCCCAGAATATGATCCTTAATAGCAACACTATCGTATGGTGTAATAATAAAGGGTGTGTTTTTTTTTCAAAATCAACAAGTTCGATTCCCAGCTAGGATCATGGGTTTTTCAAAAATCTAATGATGAGGTTTTAAGTTTCATCAAAATCGGGCTCGTGACTCCTTTGAGCATTTTTTGCTATTCCTTATAGTTTCGGATTTGGCCATCCAATCCCTTTTGAAAAATTCACCCTGTATATTCTGTCAATTACCTATGTAGTTACTTTTCTTATGGAGACGAAACAGCATTGCAATTTGAATTAACAGTCGGTTTAAAATATCAAAAATATTTATAGCAAACTACAACAAAAAATAAAAATAATAATAGCTCAGTCGACATGACTTGTCATTTATTAAACTCAGTTTACTATCAACTATGTAACAGAGTACCGTTAAAACGTTCGTCCATCCATCCACGCCACTTTCGAGTGGCACGCGAGTGAATCACAAAGAATTACGGTACAATATTCTCCCATTCTTGCCTATCAAGACATAAATAAATCTGACGAAAAATCTAAAAGAGCCGCCGCCCGTAACGGATAGCTCTTGAGACAGATCTTCGACTTGCGTAATGCGATGTTTAGCGGAGATTATAGTTTTTTTGTTGTTAGGGCTGTCACTGGTTAATTGTAATTTCAAAGAGTTTAGTATTTTTTTGTGGCAATAGGCGTCATATACAAATGAATTCTTGAGTGGAGACCGCGATTTGGTAAACATGGACTAGGACGTTCCACCGCCAGATGTAACGACGATCTGAGGAAGGTCGCAGCTAGTGATATGTTTTGTGGAGTAATTTGGGAGAGGCCTACGTCCAGCAGTCACAATACCACGATCCTGTGCCTTCCGAATATAGATACTTCCTGTGACATTTTTCAACTACATAGCGACTGGTACTGGTAGTTTGCAAGCAACTTTTCTTTCAATACAAATACGCTAATACAATGAAGAAGTGAAATTCTCATGACAAAATATTCCCTTTCGTCTACGATGTGAATTATACAGTTGAATTAAGTCTACTTAATTCAACTGTATAATTCACCCAGGTGCATTAACGCAACCAAATAGTGTACCTTATTCACCCAGGTGCATTAACACAACCAAGTAGTGTACCTTCGAACTCTGTTCGACCTCGATACGAAAATTTGACAGCCCTAGTAAGATAAAAATAATATGTTAAATTTCGTACATTGTTTGCATTTTTATGCCAGTTTTGTGAATATTTTTAGTGACCAAATGTGGCACATATTTACATGTGAAGTTATGGTTTGATTATGTGTTGTGTGGGACACTATCTTTTTATCTTATCGTGAAATATGTTTTGGTGAAAAATCATTTATATTTTTATGGTATAATGATGTTTTACCATCACGAATAAACCAATATCTAAATACTTATACTTTAATTTGACTTTCTATTGACAAATACAATGAAATGGTTATTTCACTGCGCTGGTGTGCAGAAACACATCAGTCAATCTTTGTTTTTACGCCTTTATGTATTGCAAATTGTGTTTGTCTAAATAAACAAATGCACTAAATATACGATTACATTGTTTAATTGTTTGTCACAAAGACCTTTTTGAAATTCAGTTTTTTTCACATAAGTATTTTAAAAAAAACATCAGTCAAAACGCCCCTACATTGTTTTAACCCCTCTCTATAAAATAGATTGCAGAGGGGCTTATGGAGAGACCTGTTTCTGTAGTCTGTGACTCTGTTGCAATAAACTACGTTACTAGGACACGTGGATCATCCTGTTGAAAGTTTGAAATGAAACAAAAATGATAACGTCAATTGGATTGAACTTACACTTTCACAATAAACGTTAGAGGGGCAGTCGGGTGAGAACGATCTCACGGCTTCTTGTTTTTTACGAAGTATTTTATGAAATATCAGCCGACACGCCCCTACTATTATTTTTTAAACTGGAAAATATCTAAAAGGATGCATCCTTGTCCGTCCAACTGAGTTCCAAGCTTTCAAAATGTCAACTGACATTAAAAAGGTATGTACAGTTTTTTTTTCATAAACTCCAGCATTATCTATCTATCCACAGTATAAATAATTCAGTAAGCTTACAAAGTTACACCCAGCTCATTCAATACATATTGAACAGGATCTTATCTATTTCTAACTTTAACGTTTTTGCATCGCTCCTTCTTACTAGTTACGTGAAAGGGCTTTGCCCTGTAAAAGGCGGTTTACATGTTACAAAATTTATACGAAAAAAAAAATTTCTTTTATCCCTAGTCCATACTAATATTATAAATGCGAAAGTAACTCTGTCTGTCTGTCTGTTACGCTTTCAGGCCTAAACCGCAGAAGCGATTTAGATTAAATTTCGTATAGAGATAGTTTGAGTCCCTGGGAAGGACATAGGCTACTTTTTATTCGACTACGCAAAAAGAGGAGAGAGAATGATTTTAAGCGATTACCTACGACTTCTACGTTATTTTATATAGTAACAAATTGATGGATCAGAAAGATTATAACAAGAGGCCGTAAGATTGGTCTGACTCACCAGACTGCCCCTCTCTAACACGTCTTCTAAAAAACCACTTTTTGAAACTTTGTATACTCTCTCAAAATGACCAGCTATTACTGTCTGCAAAATTTCAGTATAAGTCACGTGGTTTTGAAGTTATGAGTATAATGCAACAGACACACAGACTACGGAAAAAATCTGGACATAAGCCCCTCTGCACTCTATTTTATAGAGAGGGGCTAAAACGCACATAAACCACATGGCAACCTGTAGCAATTTGAATTCTCGGAGGCCCAGAATCCTCAGAGTTAGGAGGACTAGCTAGCATTTAATGGGCTAGCGGGAGAATATTGCGATACTCCCGGGAGTACACCGCAAATTTGACCTGCCTTAATTATCTATTCAGAAGGAGGAAGCCAGAGTTATATATGTACTTGGGTTGGAAGTGTCATTTTCAAGGATATATTTACTCGAAACCCTGCTCCAGGTCTGAACCGCGATGGCAAAATCGGCGTCACCATCTGCCAGTATTTTGACAATGAGATATTGAAATATCAGATGCCATTTTTATTTTACCCTTACCCAATAGCCCACTAACTATCGGCCTCCATGACTGGGGGCCTGAGGACGTTAAGGGGCTACTCACCGTCCTTACAGGCAGGCCCTACTAGACGACAGCGTGACGTGAGGGATTCACGCACCCAACCCCCCCTAGGTGAGGCCGCAGTAGTAGCCTGTTAGTACTACTAGTCGGTCTGTTGGGAGTCCTTGGGGAATCCTTCCGAGGGCTTACCCGGGGCTCCCAAATGTAGGCATTAGGTAGGAAACGTATGGTTTTTAGACGGTAAGAGTCCGGCACAGCATCCATGTAGATTTTCCTGACTTTAAAAAAACCCAATAGCCTACTTCGTAGTTAACATATTTTACAATATTTTTATAATTCGGAGAAACATCTTCACCTTTTTACAGGAAAATCATCAGTTCAGTAGCATGATGGAAGACGTGTGTTTGCATTGCAGGCAATTTCCATTGCAGTCAGTCCATTACCATTTTTTCATATAATGCGGGGTGGATTGTCTGCGGCCGGAGTTCCATTTACTATTAGTGCGTTTTTGCCCAGTTCCTATATGAGCCTACTAAAGGACAAGTATCTTCGTCAGCAAAATAAAAAAAAATAATGTCATTAATTAATTAGAAATGACTGAAAAAAAAATGATGAGATGAGATTTATTAAGCGACGGTTTCAGATACAACTAGGACCATTGATCAAACGATTTCGGCAACAGTTACTTCTAATAACAAATAAACCGGCCAAGGGCGAGTTGGACTCGCCCATGAAGGGTTTCGTAGCAGCAAGTAACATAATATAAAAGTTCTTATAGTTCGTTGTAACTTGGATTGATGTTTTAACACGTTCGCAGTGGTAGTGATTTTTCTTACCGAAAATTGCGGTTTATGACGTTTTAAAAAAAACTACCAGCTCTATCTCGTTCAAACCAATTTTCGTTGGTAGTTTATATGGCAATGTACATCATACATTTTTTTTAGATTTATCATTCTCTTAGTTTAGAAGTTAGAGGGGGGGGGGGGACACACATTTTTCCACTTTGGAAGTGTCTCTTGCGCAAACTATTTACTGTAGAAAAAAATGATTTTAGGAACCTCAATAGCATTTTTGAAGACCTGTCTATAGATACCCCACACGTATGAATACGATGAAAAAAAAATTTTTGAGTTTCAGTTCTGAGTATGGGGACCCCCAAAATTTACTGCTTTTTTTCTAGTTTTATATAAGAATCTTAATGCGGTTCACAGAATACATCTAGTTACCAAGTTTCAATATCATAGGCCTTATAGTTTCGGAGAAAAGTGGCTGTGACACACGGACGGACAGACAGACAGACAGACAGACAGACATGACGAATCTATAAGGGTTCCGTTTTTGCCATTTGGCTACGAAACCCTAAAAAGCTAGATATCTGCGGATACGATCAAACTCCGGCTATCGTTTACCCGTAATTAGTATTGTAACTAAGTACAAAAACAGTGAGGTCTACGACCCGATCATAATTCAATATAGATCTTATCTCCGACCCCATCATGTCTGTAATTATCTAATAATGAAGACTATTATCATATCTGACTGTACTTTTTTAATAAGGTACAGTTTGAATAAATGTAGTTGAATGAAGTGCTTTTTATACATTCGTATAGTCACGCCTTTATCCCCAAAGGGGTAGGCAGAGACATGGTATACGCCCACTTTTCGCCTTATAGTTTCATGTCCCACGTAAAAGGTGGTGAGCTTATTGCCGTGTTGAAATGGACAGACGCAGGTCGTGACGACCCACAGTTGAAAATTTTCAAGCCGTCCATAAGGCCTTCAACTTGGCATAACGATTGTCATTTTACGGACAACCGGGTTTCATTTCGAGTTTTCCTTCTCTACGCAATGGATCGTTACGCAGGGCTCCCTAAGCAACACATAAGCATACAGCCGTGACTTTGGTCGGTTCGGACCCGGGTTGGTCATTTTACCGTTAGTTCCGGTAGGGCGAAGTGAACCCTACTCCGTCATCCAGTTTAACCTAGAAAAACAATTTGTCATATACGCTTTTTTTTAACGTGAGGGAAAATCCTCATGGATGATATTTTTTTTTTTCAGATTCAGATTTCATTTATTTCTATTACTGTTTCTATGACGGACTCCTACCGACTAAAAAACCTCACGTAACGCCCAACAGCCTATGGTTGGGAGCCCCGGGTAAGCCCTCGAAAGGATGTAACGGGACTCCCAACAGATCCACGGCCGCCATCGCAGCCTCGCCTAGGGGGTGGTTCGGGTGCTATCCCGCGTCTTTGGGGGGTTTCGGGTGTGATCCCACTTCTAAGGGAGGGCGTGCGTGAGTTCCTCACGTCACGCTGCCGTCATAGGCCTGCTTCTGTAAAGACGGTGAGCAGCCCTCTCACCGTCCTCAGGCCCCCTGTCATGGAGGCTGTCTTATAAGCTGCTTAAAATTTTGAGAAGAAGATAGCCACAGCCTGCATTTTTAAGGTTCCTTATCAAAGGCCAAAGGGTAAGAACGGATCTCTATTATTAAGACTTCACCGTCCGTCTATCCGTCACGAAAATCTCATAAACCGTGATAGCTAGAAAGCTGAAATTCACAAATTATCTATTACTGTTGCCGGTATAACTACTCTGGAGGAAAGGTTAGAAATGTTCCTCCAACACACAAAGGGAGGATCCTTCGTCCAGGCTAGGTGATCGCGCCTGGCGGGCCGAAGCCCAACGGTTGATGTTGGACTGTTGGTTATATCATTCATCGCCGTAAGAACTTTGATTTCGCGATGCAGGATTTATATAATCTTTGTTGTGTGAATTTTCATATCGCGATGCAGGACTTCAGTCGATCTTCGTTATGTGGCGGTCGCCACAACTACAAATACTAAAACCATAAAAAATATTTTGCCTTTTTTAGGGCAGGGAACTCTCCGTGTGCGTGAGTCCGACTCACGCTTGCTTCTTTTGTACAATGCTTTGCCACGTATTAATGGTATATAAAATACATAATTCAAAAGGTATTTATAGAACCAACACTGAGTAGGCGAAGACTGGCACAAAAACTAGCATTCTAGTTTCTATAGCGTCTCGATATCAAGAGAAATCGCTTTTTATAGTTCGTGATACTCTTTTGTAAAGAGTCCTGACCATATCGGATAGATTTTATAGCTTAACGATAAATATTATGGGACATTTTTTACACAGCAATAAATTCAATAAATAAATATTGTGGGTTATTTTTTCAAAGCGCTATCTAGTCGAAATTTCGCTATTTGATCCGAAAGTAAGCGAGGGTTAAGCTGCTTGTGTTATGGGTATCTGGTCACGGATATTTTTTTTTTGTACTTACAGTACCTACATAGAATTGCGTTTCTCTCAAGACTCTCGAGATAAATATTTATGAATCAGACAATTTTTTGTCCCTGGTGGGAATCGAACCCACGACCTCGTGATATGCAGTCGCACTTTCTGACCTCTAGACCAACGAGGCATCCTAATAGGGACATTAGGATAATCAGATATTAGTATAGAATCTAGTACACAAGATATTCCATTAGAATTTTCTAGTCTCTATTATTTTTAGTCGATAGGAGTCCGGCATAGTATCCATGTAGGATTTCCCTCATGTTAAAAACAAGTCTCTTCACCTTCTTCATTTTTGGGAGAGAGGGAGCTTTAAAGAGACAAATATTTTACGTCACAGATAGACAACAACAAAGTGATAACAATCTTTTAATAAAAAAAAGGTATTACACCAAAATGCTTTCGCGAAAACCATTTCATTATCACAATCGGCGGCATAGGTGCGGCGTTTCGTGTTAAAACAGGGTGTAACTCCACACCTTAGGGTGTGGTTCAAATGATCTATTAGCTGAATTATCGCTATGACACCCAAATTGAGGGTAGGCAGGGACTATCCGACCTTGAACTTGACTATGAAAATTGTAGTAATTATGATAATGGATTGAAGCGTTTAGGTTTTGCGCAGTGGACTTAACTTTGGAAATTTATGAGCTGAAAACATGCTTTATATGTTAGGTTAATTACTAAGTTGAGCTATGGAGTGAGCTGTACTTGAAAAATAGACGACTTAATCAGGTAATAGGTAGGTATAGGTATGCACGTTAGAGAACTAATTTAAAAACAGTTCGCCGAGTAAACACGATAAAGTGGCAAATAAATAAAAAATAAATAAAAATGGTGGAAATTCTCACACAACATCATCTAGCCCAAATTACGCTAATATAAGCTTGTGCTATGGAATCTAGACGA
Organism: Miltochrista miniata; assembly: GCA_933228765.1. Taxonomy (NCBI): domain Eukaryota; kingdom Metazoa; phylum Arthropoda; class Insecta; order Lepidoptera; family Erebidae; genus Miltochrista; species Miltochrista miniata. The sequence continues at coordinate 20,487,113 of OW121773.1, forward strand.
CTGATAGACACACTTATCTAAATATATACATAGAAAACACACAAACTCCGAAACAAATATTATTTGTGGATCACGCTAATACGAGTATTTGGACCGATAGACCGGGAGATGATGACAGAAAAGTTCAAGTCATTGGTTACAAGTATGGCGACCCATAGCGAGACATGGCGACAAATGACTTGAACTTGACCCTGGTCGCTATACTTGTAACAAATGACTTGAACTTTTCTGTCATCATCTCCGACGACCACGACGTCTACGACCCACAACAAATGGCAAAACATAATATATTATGGCAGTTTATGTCTGTCATACAACCGACCGCCGCGCCGCGTCGATTAATAGAATAAGTTGTGGAATGAAAACTAACAAACTAGGCAAATGTAAGGACTGATGCTTCCCAGCTAGATGGACCGATGATTTAGATAAGGTTGCAGCTCGCAGGGAAGGTCTGGATGCGGAAGGCGCATGATCATGCCTTGCGAAGAGAACTGGCAGAGATCTATGTATGTAACCAATGTTAGACTCGTAGAGAATGCTTATGGTATTAAGTCTACCGTAGTACATTGTGCATGAAGATTAAATAAATAAATATGTAGGTTCTGCAGTGAACTGTGGTAGATTTGATTGGTTGATTACAGTTAACAGTGAATGATAACGCACTGGGGTTTATTAGAGGTAATTTAGTCTAGAGTCGTCAAACTTTATGGCTGTTTTGAAGTTTGGCCGAGTGCGTGTGTTTATAGATACGAGGACAACGTCCCAAAAAACATATTCTATGCAATTCAGCATTAGACACATCATTCTAACATAATGTTTTTAGAGGGACTTTGGAGAGTCAGACGCCGTGCCCGCAGATTATGATTCCTCGGAAACTTGTGGGAGTCACTCATCTAGCAATCGAAGAAAGTCATATTCCAGGGCGTGCCAATATCGGGTCCGCTTATTTCTGGTCTATTCTACAACCTAGTTATGGCGAGGACATACATACATACATATAGTCACGCCTTTATCCCCGAAGGGGTGGGCATATTGTATGAGCACATTTCACTTTAAAGATTTTGTCCCACGTGTTAAAATGGACAGGCGCAGGTTGTGACTGTCTGCTGTTGAAATTGTTCAAGCTGCCTCTTAAAGGCCTTCAACTTGGCTTAATGACTGCCATTTTACTGGCAACGGGTACTAACTTTGGTTAAGGCGAGGAATGGTGGTTTAATGGATAGTCTGGCAGTTCTCTAAGGCTGAGAGTCTCACAAAAATAAGTAAAAGGTAGCAAAGTAGGTATCTACATACATTCCACCACGTACAAAACTTAAAATGTTCTGCATACAGGTCAATGACTCCAATAAAAAAAATGAATCTAGATTATACTCGTAATAGAATTTCAGCGCAATTAATGCAGTTAACAGTGTGTTAGGAGTTGTATTGTATTTTTTAAAGTGCTGGCAACTTTTTTCTTGATATAAAACTGAGTACACACAGAGCAAAGAAAAGCGAAGCCTAATTAGACATGGATGAAATATTTGTGATTGTTATGTCTAGGGGTGAAAGTGAATTACATAGTACACATTAAATAATTTAAAACAGATAGAATAAAAACGCGGTCGTGAAGAGGTACGGCATTTTTATACCATTTTTAGGGTTTCGTAATCAAATGGCAAAACGGAACCCTTATAGATTCGTCATGTCTGTCTGTCTGTGCGTCCGTGTGTGACAGCCACTTTTCTCCGAAACTATAAGGCCTATGATATTGAAACTTGGTAACTAGATGTATTCTGTGAACCGCATTAATATTCTTATGTAGAACTTGACTGCCTCTGTGGCGCAGTCGGTAGTGATACCGCCTGCGGCGCTAGAGGTCGTGGGTTCGATTCCCACCGGAGACAAATATTTGTGTGACCCATAAATGTTTGTCTCAAGAGTCTGGGTGTTTCTATGTATAATATGTATGTATTTAAAAAGTATATAAGTATTAATATCCGTGGTCTGATACCCATAACACAAGCAGGTTATTCCTAGCTTACCTTGGGATCAGGTAGCGTTGTGTGAAATGTCTGTGAATATTTATTATTATTATTATTATATTAAAAAAAAAAAATAAAAAAAATTATTAAATTTTGGGGGTCCCCATACTCAGAACTGAAACTCAATTTTTTTTTCATCAAAACTATACGTGTAGGGTATCCATAGATAGGTCTTCAAAAATGCTATTAAGGTATCTAACATCATATTTTTCTAAACTGAATAGTTTGCGCAAGAGACACTTCCAAAGTGGAAAAATGTGTCCCCCCCCCTCTAACTTCTAAACTAAGAGAATGATATATCTAAAAAGAAGATATGATGTACATTGCCATAAAAACTACCAACGAAAATTGGTTTGAACGAGATAGAGCTGGTAGTTTTTTTTTAATACGTCATAAACTGCAATTTTCGGTTTTTCTATATTATGTTTACTTGCTGCTTCGAATCCCTTCATGGGCGAGTCCAACTCTCACTTGGCCGGTTTTTTTTATATATATTCAGCTCGCCAAATTGACGTCGCCACCAGCCTGATGGAAAGCCGTGGCGCAACTAGCGATTAGGGGCCACTACTGACAGTGGCCCTCAAGTTGGCGGCCCTGTGATGTGCCTCTTCACGCTCCTCTTGAAGAACGGATTGTAAGATGAGGGAAACACGTGTGCGGGTTAGGGTTAAACATTTAGGGTCGACAAGCATACTTTTCGCTGATCAAAAGTGGTAACTGAAATCTATGGACTTATGCAACATCAGAGGTGTTACACTCGCGCTACCGACCCTGCGAAAACCTTCTAAAGACCCCTCTTTTAAAGAACTCCATACACTACTCGGATTTTCTTCTGCAACTTCTGCAACGTTCGGGAAAACCAAGGCTGGGAATTCATTAACATACACAAACGTAATTCACGCAAAACTGTACTCTTCTACACCTTGTCTTACTTATCCTATATTAATATTATAAATGTGAAAGATTGTGAAGATGTTTGGATGTTTGTTACTCAATCACGCTCTAACGGCTGAATGGATCTGGCTGAAATTTGGAACAGGGATAGCGCATAGTCCGGAATAAGACATAGGCTACTTTTTATCCCGGGAAAATGTTCCCACGGGAAGCAAGAACGGGAACCATATTTCACGCGGGCGAAGCCGCGCGCATCAGCCAGTTATATTATAAATGTGAAAGTTTGTGAGTGTGAATGTTTGTTACTCTTTCACGCTTAAACGGATGGACGGATCTGGCTGAAATTTGGTACACAGATACAATGAGTACTGGAATAACACATAGGCTACTTTTTATCCCGGGAATGAGTTCCCACGGGAAAGGACCAATTTTTCGCTGGCGAAGCTGCGGACATCAGCTAGTAAGTCCTACAGAGCACAATTTTTATCAGTAGTTAGATTCTCATGGTTAACGATTGATGAAATTCTTTGGAAAAGCTTACTTAATGGTCTCTAAAATATGATCACAAAGGTAACAGCCGATGTACTTACAATTCTACATATATTATATGTGCAAGCTTTTATTCCATTAAATTCGGTTACAAAGTATCGTACCTATTAAAAACGGGTCACGTAATTTTAAAATTTCATTTGTTTTATGTCACATAATTATAATCTATACTATAATATTTATTAAAAAAGGGGAAAGATTTGTTTTTTTGTTTGTTTGTTTGTAACGAATAGGCTCCGGAACTACTGGACCAATTTGAAAAATTCTTTCACTGTTGGGAAGCTACACTCTTTGCGGTGAACATAGGCTATATTTTATTTCCGTATTCCCACGGGAACGGGAACTACGCGGGTGAAACCGCGTGACGTCCGCTAGTTATTTATATTTTGTTTGCCGTTTTTAATCCATGTAAACACAGCATTAGCGATGAGTAAAGTCTTATACATCCGTAGCGTACAGGATGTTAAGTTTTTGTTACGTATATGTATAATACATTATTATTTAATCATACTCGAATTATTATGCATACCTACACATGGGCTCGCGGCAGTTTGTGAAGATTTAAAAAGTCATACATAGTTTGGCGGTTTGACGTTGTAGTAACCTCGGTGGCATAGCGTTAGTGTGTCGGGTTTGAACCTTGGGTTAGAACAAATATTATTCTTTATTTCAGAATTTCAGTGTTTCCTGTGTATTAACATACTCATGTATTTAGAAATCATACAATCAATTCAGCTCATTGCTGGGCGTAGACCTTTATCCCCTACTAGCGGACGTCACGGAGTTTCACCCACGTAGCTCCCGTTCCCGTGGGAATACGGGAATAAAATGTAGCCTAAGCTTACCGGGGACAACATAGCTTCCCATCAGGCCATCAGTGAAAGAATTTTTCAAATCGGTACAGTAGTTTCGGAGTCTATTCGATGCAAACAAACCAACAAACAAATCTTTCCTCATTACAATATTAGTATAGAAATATAGTCTACAGAAACAATCCACGCCACAAAAGTAGAAATATAGGGTAATCCACCCAATTATTGGCACTTTTAGAATGAATTATTGGCACTTTAGTTAAGAGTATATTTCGAAAAATAAGGGAAACCTAGTTTATTTCAGTTCGGTGTTGCCCATTATGTAGTTGTAGGTATGCATTAAAAAGTAAAATAGCATTCTTTTTCTGTTAGAAATGGGCAAAATTACCTAAAGTGCCAATAATTGGAGGAGTGCCAACGATTGGGTGGTTTACCCTACTAGTGTACTAGATGACCTGATGTAGACGACAAGAAGTGAAACCTTCAAAGGATGTTGTCGGGACTAGCGTTTGAATAAGCAATACGACCTTTACTCAAAACTGTAGAATGAATGTCCTACGTGTTCATTTCAGCAATTTATAGAAAACCTCTCGCTGACATATCACGACACGACACGTTTCGTCACAAATTTGAGGTGCATCCGTACACCGTACCACCAAATAATAAGGTACAGTAGGCAATCTATATACAAAACACAGTGCGTTCGGGCTACGCACACTTAAACAATGCTCACGGAGTTTATGGACATGACATCAAAGGATTTTCTAACTAATTTCGAAGCTGGTTAATGCGCGAGTGTGCGTAGCCGATGTTTGTAAAAAAAAAGTATATACCAACATGAGATTGCTTTCTGTACCTTATTATTTTGTGACCATACCATCTGCAATTTACAATACAAATGTAGGTACTTAATATTTGCATTAGACTAGTAATTGCATTGAACGATGTAAATATCAATGATCTTTCTGCCTGTTTAGTAGTCGTAATTGAAAGTGCAGTAGCTTAATAGCATGTGATGAAACGGCTAGACTGAAATTAACATTCACTGTTTCTGTTCTCTGTTTAACTGCCTCATTAGTCTCCGATCGTAAAGTGCGACTGCGGACCGTCGCGGTCGTGGGTACGATTCCCACTAGGGACAAAAAATGTGTGATCCATAAATTTTTGTATCGTGAAACTGCGTGTTTCTGTGTATGTAAGTATGTAATTACAAACAAAAAATCCGTGGTCTGATACCCTTAATACAAGCAGTTTAATCCTGGCTTACTTTGGGAGTAAAAGTGTCCGGGAATATATCTTTTAACATTTTTATTTATCAGATTATTTGAATTTCATGAGATTCCAACTTAGTTTAGACTTCTTCCCTAAATGCCAAAACCCGATTCCTTAGTAATTTAAGGACTTCAGTTCTAATTAGACATATTAATGAATACAAAAGTAGGTAGATATTTAGTATATGAGAGACTTACCATGATTAAAGATACAATGTCGGCACCCTCTTTTGAGCTCCCAATGACAATTTGTTACCAATCTTCCTGTAGCTTTCATTTTTAATCCTAGGTTTTGGTTTCTCTGGCTCTGGACATCCTTTCAACTCCCAGACCAGGTTCGTCAAGGACTTGGGTCGACTTAGCTTCCTTGATCTCTTCTCGGGTAGTTTCGGCCCATTGCCGGAGTCTCCTGATGTTCTTCCACCAGAGTGGCTGGAAGCCAACGTTCCATCCAACTCCATAGCTTGTTGGATATTGGACAAACTCTTATACCTTATATTGAAGATGGGGGAATCCCCTTTGATGGGTCTTATAGGACTAGTTACTGGACTAGGCGCCTCTTTAGTTGGCGACGTACTTTTTTGACGAAATACCATTCTATTCTTATTATTGTTTACACTATTCTTAATGTATAGTTTGGGAAGATTCGCTGCTGGAGCGATAGAACACTTCTCTTTGTATACCGTGACTGGAGTTTCTTTGACTGGAATAATTGCCTTTCTAGTACGCTTTTCTGCTTTTTGAATGTTCAGTGGTTTCTTTGTAGGAATGGTTTCTATAGGAGGTGGTTCGGGTTTTATTTCAGTTATCAACGGCATGTGTATAGGTGTTGCTGCAGGAGAAGATGGTGCAGATTCATGTTTTGGTGACGGGTCGTTTGAATATGAGGCTTTAATGTTTTTAGGAAGGGGTGCAAAGCCTCTTACATAGTCGTAAATTTGGTCTATCTCGTCATATTCATCTGGAATACTGTTTTCATCTCTATGACTGCTATAGATATGAGTATGTCTAGATGAATGTTTGTGGTGTTGATTAGCTGTATCAGATGATGCACTTCGTCTCAGAAAATAACCAGTTTTGACTAACGGTGGTGCATGCAAAGGACCATTTAGAAGTCTCTTCGGATCACCCAACTTTCCATCTAATACCTGTATCCTATCAACTACTTCTACTAACAAACGATTGCACTTTTCCACTAATCTAGAAAACTCCATGAAGTTTTTAATTTGTTCCTCATTTTTACATCTTTGCATTTTAAGAGGCGCAGCTAATGGCAGAGCTATTAGTGCATTACCTTCTTTTGGAAGTGGTAACGCAAATACGTGATCTTCTTCAAACATAGATATAAGTCTAAGTTCAGCAACAAAATGGCTTGCACTTTTTAGACCTCTAGGTGGCGTCCCATGTACCAGTCTGACTGTTATTGGTAAACGTTTGGTGAGCAGAGTCTTTGCTGTGTGGACACCACTAATATTTTCTTCTTTAGCTACAGCCGAGAATTTTCCTCTCTGATCTAAACTCAGAAGAATCATATCGCCTTTACTATCTGTACATTTTAGGTACTTGCTCTTACCTAACAATGTTTCTCCTCTCGGCATTATAACCTCTCCTGCTGGTAAGTTTCTTGCCCCGTCAGCTGTAACATTACCATCTAAATCTGTTTTAGCACAAATTACTCTTACTGGATCTCTGACGAGGCATCCATCTTCAAGTTTTCGTCTAGCTAGTTCAGACACGGACTCGATACATCTCACCGCTCTGCCTTCTTCACTTAGTAACTCAAAATATCCCTTATAAGTATCGGGAATAGCTATTCTAGGTCCTACGCTGACCATTCGCCTTCCTTCTTTCAGCTTGATGGCCTGAGCGATAATCTTTTTTCTTTTTCCAGCCGATACGAGAAGCGCTGTGCTCTGTAAGCCTGGACTGGGAAGAGTGGGTACTCCGAGCCCTCCATATTGTCCTTTGATGATCTTGGCAACATTTGGTAGGCGGTTCTTCGCTGCGAATTCGCGGAGATAGTTTCCTTCATCCGACCATCGGGAGGCGGCGGCAACTACTTGGCCGTCAGTGGCTGCCATGTCGGGTTTTGTCACATCTGCGAAACAAAGAAATAATCAACGTTATTCAGAGCATTCTCATTTAAATTATTCAAATATGATACTACGTTTTGTGTTCTATATGTGCGTGTGGTCAAAATGACCTAATAAGATTCAATTTCAGCAGTGTGCATTACTAACATTGTTTAGTAAACTCGAAGAGGAAAGTGCTGTATATAATCAAAAGGCAGTTACTCTCACGTGAAAATAACCGTCAATGTTGGTTAACCAACAGAAAAACCTAGTTATTTTCAAATAAAAAACGAGATGCGTGATTTCATTATCTTCACGTTGCAAGAGAAATACTTCATGCTATATGACTAGTTGATCTCTGTATCATGCAAATAATGTTTTTGTAAAGATATTTTCTTTATAACTGTGAGTAAACTATCGAGAATGGTTCTTATTACAATTTGAAGTGTTACACTTTTTATAATAGTTTAAGCTATTTATTTGTTGTTTTTATAGATGTTGGGAATGCCTTTATGCGGATCGCTAGCTTTTTATTCGTGTTGTAAATCCCACACTTCCGGAGTCCTACCGACTAAAACCACACAATGACTTGCCGAAACAGTCTTCAGTCGTGAGCCCCGGGTAAGCCCTCGGAAGGATGTCCCAGTGTTCGTGCTTCGCTACCTTTAGGAGCCGGCAGGGTGACTATGTGTAGGTGACTATTAGCTCGGATAAGGCTAGACTACCAACTAAACCACGACGGTGACTAGCCTCACTTCTAATAAGCCATTAGTAGTTACGCGCTATTATAGGCCTATTTAAATAATTTGATTGATGTTATTTTAAATTAAATTTTCAAAAGCATTTATATCATTAAATACTCTAATATTTTGCTACAAACTCCCAATATGATCAATAACAATACCAATTATAATCAGCGTACACGCAACAAAGCAACGCTTGGTTAACCCAGCTGTTGCTTATAAAGTTTACCGTTGCATTACGTGTAGGTATTCACTGGTAAAAGGCTTTGATTAAATAAGCTCGTTTATACGACTGCCGCTTATGGAGACCACCCTACTCGACACTTGGACCAAGGACCCATAAAAGATATTGGTACATACTCTTTGGAGTTACAAAGCTACAATTTATGGGAAGAAAAGCTATGCGTGTTTTTCTCAGAACATTTATGAAGAGATATAGTAGATTTGGGGATAAACTATTCAAATAAAATTTAGATTTAAGTGAATAAGACGGGTATCATGATCTCGTGATTTGAGTACTTGACTACGGAAGATAGTGGTTTCATTTTCCATCCAGTAGATTTATTTAGTGTGATCAGCACTTTAATTTATTATGTGTAATTATAAGTATGAATGTACTCGTATTTATGTAGAGTATTATTTATTTATTATTTATTGTATACTTTATTGTACGCCAAGATAGTATTCCAATTTGAAATTTGATACAAAATAGCACTACAATGGGCGGCCTTATCGCTAAAAGCAATTTCTGCCAGGCAACCTTTGGATGGACATATTTGGTAGGATCGAAACTGATAGTTGTTGGCGTTAAATTTATATAAACAATAAATTATCTTATACATTACATATCTACATATAAAACTAGAGAAAGCGATAAACTAAATAGTAGGCACATACATATACATACCAATAAATACACGAAAATATATACAAACAAACATCCATACACACCAATATTATAAAGTAGGTATATGCGAACAGGAAAATTTTAATTATTACTTGTTTAAGTAATAATTCTTGACACTATTTTTAAAAATTTGCAGTGTCTCAGCGCGTCTAGTTTCTACGGGTAGTGCATTCCACAAGCGAACTGCTGTAACACTAAAAGAATGGTCAAAAAAGTTCGTGGAGTGCGGTGGCATTTTTAATTTCAAGTTTTCTGATGATCTCAAACATCTGTCATGCGTATCATGAAGAAACCTAAAACGTTCTTTTAAATAGGAAGGTGTAGATGGGTTAAACAATATATTATATAATAAGAATAAAATATGAGTATTCCTGCGAAGTCGTATAGGTAACCACTTGAGCTGTGTTCGAAACTGTGAAACGTGATCATATTTGCGCAAACCAAATATAAATCGTATGCAAATATTTTGGAGACGCTCAAGTTTCTCAAGTTGGTCCTCGGCAAGATCTAAGTAACTGACATCTGCATAATCAAGGATTGGAAGAAGCAAGGAGTTTGCAAGCGCAATTTTTGTGGCTGTAGGAAGGAAACGCTGCAGTCTCCTAATTGTTCCTGCGGATGCAAAAATCTTTCTACTTAACTCCTGGACATGTGGTCCCCACGATAAACTTGAGTCCAGAATTATTCCCAGATTTTTAACTTTTTCACTGACAGGAATAGTAGTCCCATCAAAAACAAACTGCGGAATCTGCGACCAATCTATTTTACTTCTTGTTCTAGAGCTTCCTAATATGATGATTTGTGTTTTTGTTGGATTTACTCTTAATCCGTGTGATCTACTCCATGCAGATATAGTAGACAAATCACCATTGATGACATCCACCGCCTCCGATAACCCGTCCAGGGGTGCCTGTGTGTAGATTTGGAGATCGTCTGCGTAAAGGTGGTAGGAAGAATTCAATTTATTTGAGATGGAATTTATAAAAATTGCAAAGAGGAGGGGAGAGAGCACGCCACCCTGGGGTACACCGACATTGATATTGCACCAACTAGAAACGTGTTCTTCAACACGTATGCATTGTCGGCGGCCACACAGGTAACTACGAAACCACTCTATTACCGTAGGAGATATGTTAATTGAGCAGAGTATTGACAATAAAATATCGAAATCAACTGTGTTGAATGCGTTACTGAAATCCAGTAAACATAGAACAGTTAACTTTCCGTTTTCCATACCATGTCTAATGTCATCCGTAATGTTCACCAAAGCTGTGGCTGTACTGTGTCCGGGCCGAAACCCTGACTGGAAAGGATTAAGGAGATTATTTTTGCGGATAAATGAACCAAATTGACTGTGAACAAGGCGCTCGAGTACTTTAGAAAGGAATGGTAGGATGGATATTGGACGATAGTCTGTTAGCAACTGAGGATTTGATTTTTTCGGCAAAGGAGTTACTAAGGCATCTTTCCATGAGGTTGGAAAAATACCAGATGTCAAGGAATAATTAAGGATGTAGCAAATTATGGGTAGGATTTCATCAAGGATGGGAAGGATCATGTTCCGGCCCATGCAGTCGCTACCAACAGCCTTGGATGTAATCGCCATTATACTCTTCTTAACATCACTAGCGGTAAATAGGTCGAAAACAAAAGGTGAATGGTTGGGGGTCGGAATCGTTGAAAGATAGTGAATAGTATTTGCCTTCATAGTCCTATCAAAGTTGGACATGGCAGTGAAATGTTGATTGAGAACCTCAATATTCAAATCTTTAGGATTCAATTCTTGTTGTGATTTCCCAACCCCCATTGTTCTCAAAAATTTCCAGACCTTTGATGGGTCACTATTTTGAACTGAATTATGAATATACTGGCGTTGTGCATTCCTACACGCCCTCCCGCAGCGATTCCGAGCCGAAACATATTTGTCGAGGTTTGCATCAGTGGGATTAATTTTGTAGCGATATTTGGCAGCAGCTTTCTTCGAAATTAATGTTTTGATCTCACTGGTTAGCCACGGAGTCGGAGGGTGCCTCATTTTAATTGCCCGGACAGGAGCATGTTTATCATAAAGTAGGATGACATTCGACGTAAAAATATCAACTTGTTCGTCTACAGATCCCGACGTAACTAATGATGTCCAGTCAATGTTACTAGCATCCTCACGCAAGCCATCAAGATCCATGCCACAAAAATTACGCTGCAGAAGGATTTTAGGCTTGGCCTTAGGAGGACGGATGTTGTAAGACAGATAGAGTAGGTCATGATATGAGAACTGGTCAGCCGGGTATTGCCCGTGCTTGATGACTTGATCAGGAGAAGGGACCATAATGAGATCAATAAGTGTAGGTTTACAATTTGGAAAGTGGTGAGTTACATCTGTGGGAAGAATGGAAAGGTTACAAGATGTTGTAATATTGAGAAGAGAGGAGGTACGGGAATCATTCTTGAGCAAACATGTATTCAAATCCCCCATGATTATGTAATGACTGTAAGAAGGTATGAGATTCACTAAAAGTGATTCGAAGGAGGAGAAATAATTGATATACATTGAGGTACAGTAATAAACGCCGAGAAGGAGTTTGGTATGATTGAGTTCAACTTCCAGAAACAAGTGCTCACCGGCATTAGGAGGTGGTGGTTGTTGTGACATACTTATGATAGCATATGGTATATAGGATCGAAGAAATATGGCAACACCACCAGCACGAGTCTTATTATCTAACCGATCATTTTTGATATCTGTCCGGTCGTTTCTGATGAGCTGAAACCCAGGAATGGAAAATGTAGTGGAAGAATGACTAGTTTTTAGCCAGGATTCAGAAACAAGGATAGCATGAATATTCTTACAGTCAAAAGTTGCCAGCATTTCAGGATGATGAGCAGGAATACTTTGGGCATTGATGTGAACAACATTGAAATGCCGAGGAACATCAGAAAACTGAGATTTGAGACTTTTTGACAGCGAGAACGGAACACTGACGATTGACGAAGATGACATTTTCTAAGATAAATTCAATATGTATATGTATAGTATATATTATATATAGAGGTATTAATTAATAGATATGTACATACACCTATCGACAATTCAATTTAATATTATAAAATATATATGTAATACCTATGCATATATTATTTTCTCTTACTATTTTTTTTTATAAACCACCTGCCAGTTGCCTCAGCATGAGAGAAGTTATAATTACATATAATATAATACAACCAATTTTGCAACAACATAATATACATAATAACATTTAAAGCAATTTAAAAGATCCGGGTATGTTTTCGAAAGAGTTATGTTATATTAGTAAACTAACATACTTATATTAATTATTATATTATTAAAAATAAAACTATTATACTTATATTAATAACACAAAAAATATTTATACAAATAAAAAGAATAAAATAAACGATTAAAACAATACAAACTTTCATATAACGAACGCGACGCGACACCAGTAGGTACAATGCGTCTTTTATGATAAAGTGCCAAACCAGGTTTGACACATTATGAACTTGTCAGTGTCAATGTCATTTAAACTAAAATTGTCTTGTCGGATCAGTCTGTCTGTCGGTCAAGATCGAGTTCTCAAAGTTGAAGTTATTGTTATAATAATTGTTGTTAATTGTTATGTCTGTACAAAGAGAATACAATCAATACAATACTACGTAAGATGTCTGTATATAGAAGTGATAGTAGTTGAAAAAAAAGAAAAGTTGAGGAAAGTTAAACAAGATTGCAAGACATGATTACGTGTGATAAAAGTTCAAAATAACACACCAACCATAACAACACATTATAGTAAAACTACATAAATATTAACTATGTACATACCCGGATGATAGATAAAACTTAAACTTATGGAACTACTTCTTAAGATTAGTACCTCTTCTGGTTTTCGTTGCTTGTTTTATAGGCGAGTGTGGTGTTTCTACACAAATGCTCTCAATTTTATTCAACTCGTCTTTACAAACAATACGGTGGCGAACTCCACTGTGAAGTATGTGTATATAGCCCTCCTTGGTCCAACAATTACTCAAACCAAATCGCTGTCGTGCTGCCATAAACGTCTGATGCCGATCCTTCGTCAGGAACTCCGATTGTGTGACGCCAGTGCCCTTAAGTTTGGTTTTATCGTACCACAGGCCGTCACGTATTGCAACACTATGGAATTTTACCACTATAGGCCTTGGCTTATGCTCCGACGAAGGGCGCCCCATTCTGTGACAGCGACGAATGTCCCCCGGTACTACAGTAGACTTTAAATGTTTGTTGAGTTCACCAATCAGCACATTAGTGGTATCTTCCTTCTGCCCTTCAGGTATGCCATGAATAAGTAACATTTTACGGCGGGATCGCATCTCCATAGCATCCATCGATCTAGACAGTATAGCAACCTGTCGCTGGAGGTTGCTGATAACATCAGCAACAAATGTCTTAAACTGTATAAACTCAGCTGCTAAACTCACCAGTGATGTTGCACTCTGTGTTTTAGGGAGTTGAGCCTCAAAATCAGCCATTCGTTTCCACAAGGCCTCTTTTGTTGAAGTAATAGATTCCTGAAGAGCCTCCATTTTAAATAAGTGATATAAATTTTAGATATTTTGTGAAGGATAATACAAAGCTGGCAGGTATGGGTTTTTAGCAACTTAATATCAACATTTATATGTATAAACAATATGTACAACTATTTTAATTTAATTAAAAATTATGGAGCAAATTAAACTTTGTGTTTATTCAACAACTACCCTCCACATTAAGTAGTATTAGTTGACATAGCTAGAATAAGCGCAGAATAAGCACATTAAAGTGGTAGTGGGCTGGTCAGATCTGTATTAGAACCGATGGACCATGGAGCAAGCTAGTTCTGGAGTGAAAACCGTGACTCAGTAAACGTAGGGTAGGACGTCCACCCTCCAGATGGACCGATGCCCTAGAAAAGGTTGCAGGCTAAGACTGGATGCGTTTGGTGCAGGACTGTGAGTTGTGACGTGAATTAGGAGAGGCCAAGTTCAGGTGTGCAATGCCCTTGACAGATCTGATTAATATTAGAAACATATGAGTATGTTTACTATGTTTGTTGGTGGTCTGACACCTTAGTGGTAGGTATAAAGACACGGCTCTAGTGCATATTAATTATTTGACACGGGGCTCTTTAAATTGAACCCCTGGACGGCCACAAAGGTCTGACTACCACTAAGGGTAACTGTATACGTTTTTACAACAGGCTTCCAAATGAAATAAAAAGTATGCCCTTAATTAAGTTCAAATAGTTTATATAAAGTAAATTGTACTGCAAGGGCTACTATACAGTTGACGATTATTTGATTGATAAAGAAACCTGGAAATGATCTGCTTGCTCTACTGGTTAAGTTTTAGTTTATAGTACTTTTGTAAGTAGTGCACAAAAAGAATAGCCCGCCGAGTTTCTTGCCAGTTCTTCTCAAGTGGGTCGCGTTCTGAACTGGTGGTACTATTTGCTTTGTATTCATTGACGTGTCGCAAGTGCCTATGTATTAGGATTATGCGAAATAAATGTTTGTTTTGAGTTTGAGTGTGACTTTTATTTTATTTTTATTATATATATAGTTTATTTGTCCTACTGTTTTCTATTATGTAATTGCCAATCTCTTCAATAAATTTTGTTTGGAATAAATTGGGACTCTCTGAATAGTCTGTGCGGTGAGTCTTGATCATGCGACGAATCGTCATTTGTCTCACAATTAGACACGGCAAAAAATGAAACAAAAGATTTGTCCACGCATTTAATTCGTACCATAGAAAATCGGCGCTAAAATAATATAAAGAGCAACTGGAAGTTGTGTATGAAACGGCTCGGACTTATCACAATAAAGAACTCATATAAACGACCAAAAACATGTCAAATATATGTCTTTTTACATACAAAGTACCTAACAAAATTTCATTGAACTGCAAAACCTTGGCTAATTAAAGCGTAACGCATATAAAACCAACACAAGTTTAAGGTCAACGCACACTAACAATGGCTGACGTAACGTTGTGCGCCGGCGCATACGAATGTGTTAGAATGTTAGATAATGTTTGGTTACGATTTAGTGGGTTTCCGATATGGTAGCTAGTTTCGCGTCGAGTTTTGTATAATGGTGATTTTGATAACTGTTTATTTTTGTTGCGATACTGTATATTGTATGGCGCGTGAAATTGAATTTGTTTTAGGTGATGGAAACTGTTAACACATTTTTTTAAATATAACTAGCTGACCCGCGCAACTTCGTTTGCGTGATAAATGAAGAACCGCTCGACCGATTTTGTGCAAAGTTCACATAAACCATCTACTAAATAGTCCGAACAAAGCCTAAACATTTGGTTTGGATAGCTGAACCCGTTCTTGATTTATAAAATTACAACGAAAAGTGGCATTGATTTTTATATACATATATAGATATAGATATAGATGTACCAGCGCTCACACATCTGTCATAACTTACAATGTGCAGAGTAAGCTCACTGCAGATACATTTAAATAAATAAATAAATATTTGTGGACATTCTCATACATGCATACATATAGTCACGTCTTTATCCTAGAAGGAGTAGGCAGAGGCATAGTATACGCCCACATTTCACCTTATAGTTGTATAATAATAATAAATTTATTTCAGGCATAACCCATAATATACGTTTACATGACAAAATTGAATTAAACTATTATGTACACACAGTTTTAAATCAATTCCATCCAGCTCTCCAAAGAGTCCTGACATAGAGACGCCCAGTGTCGTTGTACAGGACTATCTATTCTGTTAACTATGTCCCACATTATAGTTGGTGAGCCTATATACATTAAATGGACAGGTGCTGTTGTGACGACCTACCATCAACCCGGCTCAACGATTGTCATTTTACTGACAACCGGGTTTCATTTCGAGTTTTCCGTCCTCCGCAATGTGTCGTTTTGCGAAAGTGTTGCTTTAGTCGCATCTTACGATACCCTCGGGATGAATAGGGTTGGCAACATTTTGTACTATTTCCAGTCGCCACTCGGGCGTCACTCTCTGCAAATATATTAAATAATTACATTGTTCTATATTTCTCTTAGATTAAGAAGTAAATTACGTCAGAATATTATATAAGTGCCTATGTATCAAAACTTCATAGACGTGTATGTGCCAAAATAATCATCTTATCACATAACGAGTACTGTAGTGAGTTATATACCTCATTTGTGCCCTAGGGGAAAAAGGAGCGGGTAGTCCCCCTAGGGAATCAAGCATTATGAGGGTAGGAACTAGTTGGCGAGGCCGCAGTGGTATCTGTAGGTCTGTTGGGAGTTCTGGGACATCCTTCTGAGGGCTTACCCGGGGCTCCCAACCATAGGCTGTTGAGCGTTACGTGAGGTCTTTTAGTCAGTAGGAGTCCGGCATAGCATCCATGAAGGACTTTTCCTCATGCTAAAAAAAATAGTCTCCATTTTCACAATGTTAAAGTAATAATAATTTCGAGTTACGTTATGGAACGAAAAATAATAATGTCCATATATTTTATGTAGTTTTTAGTGTTAAAAGTTCCACCTCATTTCCTTTTTTACACGCTTTTCTCTCTTTGTCCATATTTATAAAAATAGCACTTATTTAAAAAAAGTCCTTGCTCAAAAACTTTTTTACTGCACCCATGACGTCAAAGGGTGTAGTGGGGCCCTACCAACACCATCGGGCCCAAGTCAACCTCACGTGCAAGCTCGTGCACCTGCTGAACAACGGACGAGGCCCTGACGGCGGCGGTCCATTTCAACACGGCGATGGGCTCACCACCTGTCACGTGGGACCAAATTGTACACGGTGAAATGTGGGCCGGTATAGGCCTCTGCCTACCCCTTCGGGGATAAAGGCGTGAGTATATGTATGTATGACGTCAAAAAACACTAAATATTATATTGCAGTTTCTCCTACACACGAACCATTGGCTTCGTAACCACTTAAACCACGAAACCACCCGTGCATATAAAGTTATCATTATTACAAAGATATGATCCCGCTACTTGCAACCAATCACCAAAAAGAAACCACACGCAATCATTCCCAGCAAACATCAAAAAATATCGTCTGGGAAAAACCGGCTAAGAGCGAGTCAAACTCACTTGAGAAGGGTTCCGCAACAACAAATAGTCAAAATCACATCTAAATATATATATAACTCAAAGGTGACTGACTGACTGACATAGTGATCTATCAACGCACAGCCCAAACCACTGGACGGATCGGGCTAAAATTTGGCATGCAGGTAGATTTATGACGTAGGCATCCGCTAAGAAAGGATTTTGATAAATTCTTCCCCCAAGGGGATAAAATACGGGAAGCGGGAACGAGAACAAATTTTACGCGGGCGAAGCTGCGGGCATCAGCTAGTTTTTAAGCTATTGCATAGCTTCTATCGCGGGCCTTGCGTGGAGACCGAATCCAGAAATTGTGTCACGAAAACGAGTCACACTCTCGGCTACCTTCGGCCACGTTCGTGTAACTCGTCTCGCACTTCATAAATTTTTTGTTTACGTCAATTATGAACTCTGCAGTCGTTATATATTATTATATTGTGTCAAATAATCCAAAAATTGATGCTTGTACCCAGAATCGATCTTGCGCCTTCTGCGTACCGATCCGCGTCTTAACCACTCGACCAAAGTTGAATTAAGAGTGCTGGTCGAATTTAGAGTTCATAATGTGAAATGACAATTTCGATGCTGTCAATTACATTAGTTGCTGTCAATTTACTTCGTGTAAATAAAAATTCGACTATAGGTGTATAGGTATTCATCATCTATGTACAACAGTGAACTGTACTCGTATAATTTGTGTAAAAAGTGTTTTAAATATGAATAAACAAAGTGCAGTTATTAATGGAGAAAGTCACGAAAAATAGTGAAAGAAAATGAGTGAGTACCATGGAGCAAATATAAGAGGTGAGTACTCTATATACATACATTTTATTATTATTATCACCAATGCAGTATTATTTTTTGTTTTGTTAATTTATATATAATACTGCTATAAAGATAACCAAACCCGGGAGTACGTTCCCATGGGAAGCGGGAAGAAAATTTCACGCTGACGTAGCCGCGAGCGCCATCTATCTCATACCTATGTACTTTAAACGTGTCATAAAAGTCACAACAATACCATACATGCATATTTCAAAGAATGTCTATTATTACCATAAAATTTGTAAAAATAGTTTTTAAGAAGAAACCTATTGTTTTATCTTTTAACTAGCTGACCCTCGCAACTTTGTTTACGTCACACAAGGTCTATGAAATTAGAGGTATTTATTAATCATACTCATCAAGTAGCGTGTGAATCTGCCCTGTTTGCTTAATCAAAATAGAGCTTAATGGTTAAAGCTATTCCTCAGTATAGAATTTTCCTCAGTATAAACAATTTACATACAAACACCGGCGTGTTAGAATTTTATTACATGTATCAATGTAGTAGACGTAACGTGTATAAAATGACATCAATCAAATGTCATCAATATTCTGAAAAAGAAATAAAAAATAGAGTTCACAAACTCTTTTGAAAATACGTACTGTACCTACCTTAGAGGATCGTTATGAAGATAAAAGGATAGTTAACAACCATCCATAGAAAATAGATGGTATAATGCTGAATACCGCAAAGAACAATCGGCGCGGCATAGAATGGGGCCTATACTGATATCCTGGAGGATTTAAATGATGCCGATGTCCTGTGCCTGCTGAGGCACACACACGCCGTCATGCATGTCTGCAGGACAACGTGCAGGACAACGAGCAGGATGAGGCAGCGAATGGCTGGACTGAAATTAAAATCGACAGACGCAAGAGATGTGGTGGAGGCACTAATTCACGTACCTCGGGAGTGTCGTGTCAGAAACTGATGGGATAGAAGAGTACCTTACATCATTTCGAGTCTCGCCAAGGCCAGAACAACCTTTACACAGCCGCGCCCCGTGGGCAGTTGCGAAAATGGACACGAAGAGTGAAACTCAAAACAAAGTAAACGTTAAAACTGTACTGCTAACTGCTATACGGATGCGAGACATGGAAGGTCACTAAAGACATTTCGCACCAGCTACCAGCTATAAGTCTTCGTCAAACGCTGCCTCCAATGAATCCTCGGTACATACGGGCCCGAGAACATCACGAACGTAAGACTATTGGAACGCTGCAGTGAGACCAACAGATCAAACGTCGGAAGTGTAGCTGCTGCGCTAGATTGGACGCACGCTGCATAGGGACCACGATCACATCATACCAAGGCAAGTCTTACTGAAACTACTGGTAGGGTTTCAAAAACTGTTCGATAGTAAGTAGGTAAGTACATTAATTGATAGTGGCTATAGGCTACATAACATAATGCTAAGATTCCTGCCTTTTGGCCTTTTGGACTTTAGTCCAAAAGTCCAAAAGTCCAAAAGTCCAAAAGTCCAAAAGTCCAAAAGTCCAAAAGTCCAAAAGTCCAAAAGTCCAAAAGTCCAAAAGTCCAAAAGTCCAAAAGTCCAAAAGTCCAAAAGTCCAAAAGTCCAAAAGTCCAAAAGTCCAAAAGTCCAAAAGTCCAAAAGTCCAAAAGTCCAAAAGTCCAAAAGTCCAAAAGTCCAAAAGTCCAAAAGTCCAAAAGTCCAAAAGTCCAAAAGTCAAAAAGTCCAAAAGTCCAAAAGTCCAAAAGTCCAAAAGTCCAAAAGTCCAAAAGTCCAAAAGTCCAAAAGTCCAAAAGTCCAAAAGTCCAAAAGTCCAAAAGTCCAAAAGTCCAAAAGTCCAAAAGTCCAAAAGTCCAAAAGTCCAATAGTACAAAAGTCCAAAAGTCCAAAAGGCCAAAAGTCCAAAAGTCCAAAAGTCCAAAAGTCCAAAAGTCCAAAAGGCCAATAGGCCAAAAGTCCAAAAGCCCAAATGTCCACAGTCAAGTAGGTACTTGGTACTTTACTTTGTTGAACATAGGCCTTAAAATCTTACTAATATTATAAATGCGAATGTTTGTGAGTGTGGATGTTTGTTACTCTTTCACGCTCAAACCGCTGAACGGATCGGGCTGAAATTTGGTAACAGAGATACATTATAGTCTGGAATAACACATAGGCTACCTTTTATCCCGGGAATAACTTCCCGCGGTAACAAATTTTACGCGGGCGAAGCTGCGGGCATCAGCTAGTATTCTTATATAGAAATAATTATACTAGCATAGTCGGTAAAAAATGCTATGTAATAGCTTTACCGCGGCAGTCCCCGAGTGCCACACGTCTTTTTTTTGTATAAGCTTTTAATTTTTTTTGCAGTTTCTATATCAAGTTAAAGGTCTTTATTATCAGCGTGAAAATTTTAACAGTAGGCAGTCACAACCTACGCCTGTCCATATCAACAGTGCAATACGATTCACCACCTATTACATGGGACAAAATCTCAAAGGTGAAATGTGGGCCTATAATATGCCTCGTCCCTACCCCTTCGGTATTAAAAGACGTGATCATTTATTATGTACTAGCGGACGTCACGCGGTTTCACCCGCGTAGTTCCCGTTCCCGTGGAAATACGGGAATAAAATATAGCCTATGTTCACCGCAAAGAGTGTAGCTTCCCAACAGTAAAAGAATTTTTAAATCGGTCCAGTAGTTCCTGAGCCTATTCGTTACAAACAAACAAACAAACAAAAAAAACAAAAATGCAAAAATCAAATCTTTCCTCTTAATAATATTAGTATAGATATCGGCAGCAGAAATTTGTAAAAAGAGTCTAGCTTTCTCGATTAACGAGATTATAGCCTTGGGTTTTCTTGTGTTCTTGTTTTTACCCTTTAGGTAAGGAACTCCAAAATATCATCTGGGAAAAAAAGAGTCGTACAAAAATCATTATTACCACATGATAGTCACGATTCTGATAGCAAAAATGTATAACTTTTGAACAGTTCCGTTGTACAGTTGAGTGCACGACTGTATTGCACGATTAGACCTATTGTGAGCAGCTAGATAATATTGCAACTAACTGTACTCGATCGGTTGTAGACAAATAAGGAGTGAAATGTTGGGCCATTAGATAAGCGGGGATTACCCGCTTCAAATTGAAATTCGTATTTTGTTATCTGCTTTAGAAATTAAATATTTACGAAGAAGTTTCAGCTTATTTTTGCCAAAAAACATAAAACGTGTGAGGAGTAGCTAAACATAAACGATTAAAAGCTGGTTTCTGAATATGGAAAATAAGTGTTTCAAATAATGTACGAGTACCAATATCTCAAGCAAATTTAAGTATTTTAGCTTGCTAAATCTCAAAATACAGTTTAGAAAATTAAGTCTTTAGTTTCCAATACTCGTAAGTGCTCTCTCTCTCTTCGTAGGAATAAAACTTTCCAACTTCCCCTCATACAGTGGGGCAAGTGCGAGTTTTTGCGTGAGCTTGTCGACATTCACGGCTCACCAATTCGTTTGGAATCGAGACCCCGCCACCTAGCTGTAAACGCGGGAACTTGTCTCGATCCCATACAAATCGGTGATAACGCGCTCGTTCGTGAATGTCGACAGGCGCTCACCGAAACTCGCACTTGCCCCTCTGACTTCTTTTGTTTTCTTTGTTTGACAGCATCAGTTTGACTTTCAAACCCTTTCTAATTTATGAGTCAAAGTGTCGTTCTTTGCAGTGAGGTATGCCTGCTGCATTGAAGGCGAGGTTGGTTAAGGTTTCAAAAACCCATCTGCCTCAACAAAATACAATAGAAAATTTGGAACCCTTTTCCAGCACACGTGTTTCAATTCTTTTATAATCTAGATTTTTATAGAGGAGAGATAATTAGGGCTGATAACTTGAAGGCCATCGACATTATTCTCAAGAAGCGTCTTATTTAGATAATGCCCTTAACTTTAGCCCTTAGCAATTGTCACTAGTCTTTATTGCTAAAAAAGTGACGTCCAATGTCAGGATATTAGCACGAGTATTCATCATTTTTGACAAGCTAATAAAACGCTCTTTTATTCCGCGGTTTTCGAAGCCCATCACTGCGAGAGCGCGGTGATGGACCGCTGGAACGAGTTTCCCATGCTGTTTTAAAACTTGCTCAGTCCAGAGCCTAATTTGGCATCATATTTATAGTCCCTTGATAATTATAAGTTTTATTATGATTGCTCTGTGGGACCCTTACACGATAAATAGCAGTGTTTTGTATAGAAGGTTTTATGATGCGATGTGTGTGTTTTGCTATTATTATAATAGGAAAGATAATCTTTATTGTATAATAATTTGAATTAAATTACAGTAGCTTATGAAACGTATAATGAATAAGTTATATCCAATATTCATATAAAACACATATAAACGGGGTTTATTACGGCAGTTGTGTCAGACAAACATACGGTCCCCTTCTGATTCAACTGGTTGGTCCCTTACATTGTTTGCTTACCATACCGTTTGCAATACCAGGATCCCACACTCAGGTCACCCTCACATAGTACAGACATACATACATTTAATCACGCGTTTATCCCCGAAAGGTGGTGAGCCTATTGCCGTTTTGAAATGGAGAGGTGCAGGTCGCTGCGACCCGCAGTTGAAATTTTTCAAGACGACCATTAGGCCTTCAACTTGGCTTAACGATTGTCATTTTTCTGACAACCAGCTTTCATTTCTCTCTACGCAATGGATCTTTTGCGAAAGTGTTTCCTTAGTCTCCTCTTACGACACCCTCGGGATGTATTGGGGTGGCGACATTTTGTACTCTTACCCGTCGCCACACGGGGCCACTCACATTGAGGTCTACATAATAATAGTGTCTAACTCGAACTTCTTCAAAACCTTCTAACAACCCATACTGAAGACGTTAAAAAAATCCAAAGTATCTATCTACCTACGTACAGTTGCAGACACTTATGAGTGATAGGACAAATTGTAATTAAGACCTACCATGAACAATACTTAAGGCAAATAAATGATTACGATTATGTTAGTATACACGGTCCTGCGCTTTGCGCATCCAGTCAATCCCTGCAACCTTCTTTAGGTCGTCGCTCCATCTGGCAGGGGGTCGTCCTAGGCTACGTTTATCAAGTACCAAGTTGTGGCAACATTTGGGAGAGGCCTATGTCCAGCAGTGGACTGCTATAGGCCAAATTGATTGATTGATTGATGTTAGTTTTGTTCGTGATAGTGCCTCTTGGGCGTTTTGTATATCCGTGCCTGTAGTACACAGTACCTGGCAAACAACTTTAGAATCGCGTGTAGTGGGGGAAGAAAGTTTGCGCATGTACACTTACGTGCGAAAATAGTGTGTCATTGAAAAACGCTATTTTTTTATTATTGGCATTTTATTGTGTTACCTAATAACTTTTTAGTTGGTGGTATAGAGAGAAAAGAGGTCACGAAAATCAAGGATGTTGCTCAAGAAGTTTGCCGGTTACTGTACCAAATTCGGGCTCTTCATAACCTTCTAACTCATTCATAACCTCATACAGAAATCGTTCAGGAAATCCAAAGCAGTCAAGTTACTTCCACGTTTAATGAGCTCTTAGAGTAGAATATATTCTTAACAAGCTAGTTTATGAGTCTGTCACGAGCATCATTTATGAAACGATATGCCATAAACACCATATTTGGTGGAAACATCTGGATATTTTATGAAATTTAACATGATAGTAAACGCGATACTCGGGATCTGCATTTACTCGTAGCGAAGCTAGCTTTGTAAACGATCATTGCATCTTATGGTAAGTCCTAAGATATGTGACAGTTTGTAGCATTTCTATTTATTATCGTGTAATAAATAAAATATCGTGCTTCAGAAGGCACGTTACGTCGTTGGTGTTGGTTGTCATTAATATGGTAGTTGGCTCTTGGAAAATTTAAACATTATGTAGTCACAATCACAACCTGCGCTGCATCTGTTTTTTTTGTAAGCATTTTTATATTTCCAAAACTCTTGCAAAATGTTGCCGAGATGAGACTGTACCACAAAGATTACACATCATGTCACAGGCTATCAGATCTCTTGTAGAGCTTCCCTTAACTCTCAATCAATCAAATCAACTTATGGCAGTCCACTTCGGGATGTAGAACTCTCCCAATTCACGCCACAAGACTCGGTCCTATGCTTTCCGTATCCAGGCCTTTTCCTGGTAGTTGGTACAACTAGCAGTTGGATGTAATAACTTACGTTTGCCAAGTCACAGTCTCCACTCCAAAACTCGTTCACATCGGTTCTTTTATAGATGTCGCCTGTTCACTGCCACTTTTTTCTTTAACGTGAGGGAAAATCCTCATGTATGCTATACCGGACTCCTACCGACTAAAAAACCTCAAGTAACGCCCAACAGCCTATGGTTGGAAGCCCCGGGTAAGCCCACGGAAGGATGTCCCAGGACTGTTCACTGCCACTTTAATGAACTCATTCTTCATTCATTCATCCAAGCCAAGTCGGTCAGCTTTAGTTCTCGAGTAGATAACCTCAGTATCCTCAGTTATCCTTCAAAGATACTTCAAGTAAAGCTCGATCCATCCCTACAAGAACCTAACTTTAACGGTAAATGTGCAGTACACCTTACAGAAAATATTTTTTCTGGTGGTTTTGCTACCGTCGTTATGACCATGTGTGGGCGATGCACCATTCAGACACCACTTCAGCATACGAGTTATTTTAAAAAAGATAATAGCGTATACTAATATCCCTGTATTTATATAAATACGCTAAGATACGAGTAATTACTCTGCAGGTTACAAACGTCTCCTTAAACTTTAGTTACGGTTAGGCTAAGAGTTAAGTAATGTTAGCGAAGTGCGACTTAGGTCGTAAACGTCATCTAAGCAGTAAATACTGAATACATATTACTTACAAAGTGCAACTTTGTTAGCTTAAGGCGCCGTACACACTGCATTGATCAGCCGTCTGGTCAATGTAACTGTTTGGACGTCTTATTTTGCTAGCAAAAAAAGAAAAAACTTATGTCCAGGCATTTGTCTTTTTGAACAGTATACTAGAGATAAATAATCACCCCTACTATTGCTAGAGCTATAGATCCTGCGAGTCCATAATGTGCAAAATTTGGCTATCTCACAAGTGGTTTCTCATGAGAATTAGATGTTTTCGGAAATAAAAGTAGCCTATGCCAGTCCCGAAATTTAAAATTATATCCATTTTATGCCTAAAAGTATGTGAAAGACGAACAAAAAAACACTTTCAGACATCATAACGTTCGTGTGAAACTTATCATCTTAGAAGGTTCCTTTAGGGTCGGTACGACAAATGTAGCGCCTTTTCTATTGCAAACGTTCATAGGCTACTGTGACTACATGCCATCAGGCGTGCCTAAAGCTAGTCTGCCACCTTGGTAGTTTAATAAAAAATAGTTTTTCGAAATAACCAATGTTTGCCATAGCATTTCTTATTGATCACTGGCTCAAAAAACCGCAAGTCTCAGAAATGTGCACCTTCTAAATAAACACTGTATCAGACCGTATCTGACCGCACGGTGTGGTGTGTACGGTCCTTAAGACTGTTTTATTAACACTATTTATAACTTATCAACTAGTTTTAGTGCTCAACGGAGATCATAATTGTAGTTACACCGTTATATATTATAGATGTAGATAGGTGGGTTTCAATAGAGAAGCTGTTAATTAATGTAGTGGTGATGATCGTGACTAAATCGAGGATAAAAGTATGAAATCTTACTTCTTACTAATATTATAAGTGTAAAAGTTTGTGAAGATATTTTGATGTTTGTTACTCAATCACGCTCTAACGGCTGAAAGGATCTGGCTGAAATTTAGTACAGGGATAGAGTATAGTCTGGAATAACACATTGGCTATTTTTTTTCCCGGGAAAGAGTTCCCACTGGAAGCGGGAACGAGAACCAAATTTCCCGCGGTCGAAGACCGTCAGCTATTCAGTCATAAAATTAGAAGCTAAACTCAGGATCTTAGTGAAAGAGGAGACTGTAAAAGTGGCCCCCAATTTAAATTTAATCAGGTAGGCGGGCGGGTCAATTCGGCAAGTTTTTTTTAAAAGGTCTGTCTCGGTTTAAGGTTATGGCAAAAAGTCTGTTGTCTTCCTTCCACCGTGTTCATAAAAGGGATATACGCCTGAACGCACACCTAATAAAGTTGGAAATCCCCCTAAACACAAAGGCTTTACTATTAGATGATATCATAGTTTTTTTTAATTCAATTTTGATTCCAATAAATACTAATAAATAATCGGTGGACAAAACACTTGTGCGGTTTACAGCAGTCTCTTATTTTGTTATCGGTAGATGAGACACTAGTGCGTTTTGTCGTTCTACAGCAGTCATTCTTAAAAGAATTGCCGTGACCAAGTCCGTAGGTCAGATGTGCACAACTTGCATGTGGAGTTGGTATGTGCTCCGTATATCTCAGAGTATTATGGCGAAAAGATGAATAAAATTGAAAATAAGAAACATCGTGCCAACCGATTCTGGCCAGATTTAAATTATGTAGATTTGATTCATTCATTTACTCGTAACTATCGTTCAATTTTAAGGGACCATTTCAACAGCTCTGGGATCCAAACCCACTTTATCTGCAAGTAAATGTAAACTACTCGTGCGTACCACCTACTATTATCCGCCATCATCGGTTAGGAAGGACGTAGTCTTGTTGCAATCGTATGTTTTTTTTTGTGGAAGCAATGTAGAGTTTTCACATTCTTACATACTACACATACTGATTACGGTTTGATATAATCACGCCTAATGTGATACCAAGAGGATAAGCAGAGACACATTACATAAACACAATTTGCCAGCTTTTTTTGTCTCGCAAAAGAGGCAAGTTTTCATGCCTTTTTTCAACGTGAGGAAAATCCTCCGTGGATGCTTTGACTCCTACCGACTAAAAACAACACGTACTCCACCTTAAAGCCTACGGTTGGGAGCCCAGGGTAAGCCCCCCAAAGGATACCCCAGGACTCCTAACAGTTTTATTGCTCTTTTATTAATAGTAGTTAAATTGGTTCCTAGAATACAAGCTATCTTTGTGCTTACTGTCATCGAAATTGATGCAGTACTTGTTAAAACTTAGTGAAACTACACGCTTTAACATTTATTATAGTAGCATGGAACTCACGTATCTATGCAAAATGAACTTCTATTAAGCCATAAAGTCCATAACAGATGACTGAACAACAAATTTGTGGTAAACTTTTACGAAGTAAATTATGTATTATATATTCATCCCTTTTACCTATAAGGGGAAGTCATACATATCAGTTGACGGCACGTGCTATTAACGAGCGGACTGGTTCCGAACCGTTATTTGACTCAAACTTGATGCTCAAGGATTTATAACAAGGTGATTACACTGTTGGCCCCAAGATTTGCAAGCTTGCACTTGCAAGGAAATGTAATGCAAACTTAGGAGGAATTGTAATGCAAATAATCTTACTAATATTTTAAATGCTAAAGTTTGTGAGTGTGGATGTTTGTTACTCTTTCACGCTCAAACCGCTGAACGGATCTAGCTGAAATTTGATACAGAGATACATTATAGTCAGGAATAACACATAGGCTACTTTTTATCCCGATAAATAAGTTCCCACGGGAATAAATTTTACGCGGGCGAAGCTGCGGGCGTCAGCTAGTTAACTAAATAAATACTAGTCAAATCAAATTACATTTAAAATTAATTTCGAAATTCTGACAACAAATGAAACTATATCTCTACAAGATACTTTCGTACTGCAGTTCACTGCTGAACGTAGATTTCTCTCACAGTCAGCCCTTGGCCTTACATATTTTCTAGTCCCTACTATTTACCTTTTCTATGGATAGTACTGTTAGGAAAAACTATTGGCAATGCAAGAGTGAGACGGCTGTATCTAAACTTTTTCCCATCGATGCAGATAGGTAGTGTATCTAGAAGCTTTGCTGTATTGTGTGAAATACACCAAGCATTTAAATGTCATGCGTCGAGCAGCCGCTTGCAGAATGAAGAAACACTTGGCCCCGGCGAACTAACCACCTATTATAATATATTAAAATGACTGATGATGAATAGACAATTGATTACATGTATGACGCAATGAGTATATATAAAGAAATGATATGAAAATGTATTTTAAGTTTTAAACAGTTCTGTGTGAGTATGTGCATTGTATATTCGGAAATAATAACCTACTATTTTTAATTAATATATTTTACCGTGTGCTTAAAATTAACATCATTATAGGTACTATGATTTTGCACAGGAGTATATACTATCGAAATTAGCTTGAATATACTCCATTTGGAAGATTTTTACCTAGGTTTCTAACACTAGATCTTGTAATTTATCCTTTAATTTTCAATATACTACTTTTCATACGCTAAAGTTAATACGCTTAGGCCTGTCACTACAGTTATATGGATTTGTTACGTTTAGAATAGTTTGATAAGTCTAAGATTGTTATAAGTACTTAATTTATCTTTAATTTTTTGATAAAGTTTTTATTCGTAAAGCGCGAATTCTTACCCCGCTGTAACACAGTCTGTTGACTAGCACAGAGGGTAACGTAATTACGATCATTCTTGCCAAATTGTCATCCTTATAGAAATAATGTCTAGGGAAATACAAGTCACATTAAGTAGGTAAGTAGATACATGTATATTTGATATGATCTGCAATCATACGCACTATATAATTGGCATAACTAAATGTACTACTTTTCGCATGTCTAATTAAGATACTTATAAATAGGATTATTTTTTGTAATACTAAAATAAATAAATAAATAAAAAATAAATAAAATATATGCACTGCAAGCAATGTTAGAATAGCAACCGTTGCTGAATTTAAATAAATAATATTATTTTTTCTGTTGCAGAAATCTTAAAACCTTTTTTTTTGTTCCTGTGAACTGTTTTATTTATAAGTAATTTATCAGAAAAAGCTATAACCTTTTTTTGGTACAGTCTTGTTTTGCAATTACCACACAACAATGTATGGCGAGACTGAAGCAAAATGTATGTGGTTCAGGCCAGCTTAATGATCAAGGCGAAGAAAAACTAGATCCGAACCTGTGCTCACAGATGCGGCTTGTGTGTTAATTATCTAGAGGACATCCGTGGTCTTGCTTGCCCTCGTCAAATTTGTTTCATCTAATCTATTGAAAATGAGGCATATTTTGGAAAAAACCTTTCAACCCTTTGAAAAAATCCCTATTAAAATAATTTATGTCCGGTATATTAGTATGTTGGGAGTCCGGGTATGTCAATGCTTTGCAAAATATTTTGCTTGTGAAATATTTTTATTACTAATAGAGATATGGATACATAATAAAATATACTATAATCCTCTAATGTAAATACCAATTAACTAAACATAGTATTTCAAAACAAAGTATGGAGTATTTTGTACACAACGTATCGCGCGATGACCGTGGTTATTATTTTGTCCCGACTTGTAACGCTGTACAGCTTTTTGCTGCATATCGAGGTGAATGTCCTGCGCGCTCGGCCTAATGTAACGAAATTGTATGTTTGTTCGTCATAATATTGTTATTATTAACATAATTTTTGAGTAAGTATTTTTTTTGGAAATTTTGTGCAAAATAAAGGTGACTGTAAACTTGTAATAATGAATTCAAAAGGCTTTGTTTTAGTCTTCAGTGAGGATTGAAAACAGTTCACACACCACCAAGGTTATAAAAAGTTTACTCATATGTCATCACCTAAAACGGCTAAAATCCACCGACGCACTCAATATCATCTGTATCCAAATAATGTATGTTTTAATTTCCAAATTTCTTTTTAAATAGTATGGTACGGAGGGGAGGGAGAGGAACTCACACACTCACACCATTCATTCTTCAATCCTGCACCCTCCAGATTGTTATTAATGAGCACTACTCCGCTTAACAACGTGACTAATCAGTCGACACGTGTTTCGCCTACACACGAGGCATCTTCAGAACTGCATGGCAGCAAATTAAAAAAAAAGGAGGCTTCAAAATTTGCTGTCATACATTAATGATAATAATAAATAATAAATATTCACGGACATTTCACACAACGCTATCTGATCCCAAAGTAAGCTAGGAATAACCTGCTTGTGTTATGGTTATCAGACCACGGATATTAATACTTATATATTTTTTAAATACATCCTTAATGTACATAGAAACACTCTTGAGGCAAACATTTATGGGTCACACAAATATTTGTCTCCGGTGGGAATCGAACCCACGACCTCCAGCGCCGCAGGCGGTATCACTACCGACTGCGCCACAGCGGCAGTCAAAAGGAATAAATAAAAGCTGATTGTAAAGTATAGCTCTACAATATCAAATGATTAGATTTCAGACAATCGAATTTTGAGATTTATATGGCGGTATAATTGTGATAGTTTCAAGTCGTGTATCAAATCATCTTAGACGGAATCGAGACTTCTTTGTATTTTAGGTATAAGTCAATTAACGTACAAAACATGAACGTTTTACAGAACCGGACATAATCGTGCAAATTATACTGTGAAATTGTAAATTGTGAGTTTTAATAAAATTTTATTATACGATGTAGAATTGTAGACTTGCAAAAAGTGGGTACTTGGTTTTTTATCAAGTAGAAATAACTCACGGATGTCTTGCAGGTCTCGAACCCACAACACTAAACCATACAGTCCTTTCATATCCTTCCCTACTGTCCTAAGATATTAGGTACCAAGGGAGCTATTGACTGCCTCGCAACGAGTTACGTAGGTATAGAAAACTCGATTAAGATTGAACCTTAACTTTCGGTAGTATTAAAGGTATTATGACAAAGTTGAAATTGGTTATTGAGAGGTGGCAGCAACAATGTGATAATACATTAACCCATTTAATGCGGTTGGAAAGTTCATTTTTATTGTGCAGGTGCATACGGGGTGCTTTTCCACTTCGCCATGAATGCGTTCGATATCCAGTAATAAAATCCGGCGATCCACAAGTAACGCTAACCGCTTATATAGTCAAATTGTGTGATCGATGAATGTGGGTGGTATATTTCAAACGCATTCATAATAACGTTGCATAGCACATTTCTGAAGAACAAGCACTCCAAGTCTCCAAGAGCTGTCGGCTGTGGCACAGTGGTTGCTATAACTGCAGGTCTCATGTTTCTATTCCGAGTTGTAACAAATATTATATATGGTGGATCCATTTTAAAAACACAGACCACAAAATAAATTGGTAACGAAATTAAACGCTGAACGTCGACCACTAGCTTACAAGATTACCTAGCTCAAAAGATGGCAATACTACCTTACTAAACTAAAGCATACAATCCTTCAAATCCTTCCCTGAATACTTCCTTGGAAGGATGTTACAAGATATTAGGTCCCCACGAAGCTATTGAAGTCCCCGCAACGAGTTAAGTAGATATAAAAAAACTCGATTAAGATGGAACCTTTACTTGACTTAACTTTTGGCAGTATTAAAGGTATTATGACAAAGTTGAAATTGATTATTAAGAGGTGAGGTGTAAGATTACCTCTCTCAAAAGATGGCAATACTACCAGTAGCTATAAATTCATACTACAGAACGCATCGCCTCCGGTTTACTCTTAAATACTACTACGCAAATGCATTTAACTGTTCTTGAAATTAAGCTATCTCTTCTAACAGATACTGTTTGCCCTAAACAATGAGTTATGGGGTACGTGCCTCGGGGGTTTACCGTGTTTGGTGTTGGTCTAGATTGGAAAATCTAATTTGACTTTGCCATATTTTCACACATTATTGAAAAAATAAGCAGATTGTAAGAAGCTCCATGACGACTTAATAAGATGAAGACGAGTTTACAAGCTACATGCTAGCAAGGTTTTTTTTCTATAAATATATATTTGTACCTCCACAACAATAACTTATAGCACCTCAACTTATTAGTAACTAAAAGTCGCAACATTGTAGCATATCAAAATCACTAGCTTGTATAAACGGTAATTTTATTTAAAAAAAAAACAGAGCAACACCTAGCCGGTATGCGAGCAGATCTATCTAGACTGAAATGCGGGCCTGCTTTAATTTCTTCCTGGATAAACGTAAAAGTGTGGTCCAAGTTATAAGAGAAAGAGTTGTCGAACTTTGAATCGCATTAAAATTCCAATGTCTCATTTTAATATTTTTCATAACAATTCACTCTCTAGCTAGACTATGGTATCCAACAGAATAATTCCAATTAGGTGCAGTTTTTATATCCATACAAAAATGTATTAAACGAGAACCTACTGAACTTAAACGTAGGCATCAATTTTTGGCGTATGAGAAAATCGATCTTATCGGGTTCATTTGGCATGTGAAGCGTATCTGTGATGGAAGCTGGAAGTAGATATTTCACAAAGTTATTTTTAAAATTGTCTTAGCAGAATTGTTTAAAATAAATCTTTATTCCAGGCCACAAAGATTGTCGACAATCCTCGTGAATGTCATGCCGTATTCGGAGCCATTATTCATACTATCTCAACCTATTAAAAGCTCCTCGGAAGTATTTCTGAAGAATTATCAGCAGACTTTGACTACCACCGCGGCTTCACATAAAGATTCGATTGTTATCTCGCTTTTTTGGATATTGGTTCGAGCGGTTTTTTGCTTCTTTGGAGGCGTGCGTAAAACTCTCATATGATGACATCGCAAGGAGTCTATCCACCATCCTTAGGCCCCGATTATGAAGGCCGACAGACTTCGGGAGTTAAGAAGTAAGGAAAGGATAGATAATGAAAAAAGGATTAGAAACTTATAGTCATAGCAAAGATAATATAATAGTATTACATACAGATAGGCAGCTCCCTGCCCCTCACTGACCAAGCTTCCCCACCCCCGCTAATCCCGTCACATCTGTCATTATAGTTGGCGGGTCTTGTGAGGGAACATTTGCTTAGCCTTATTAGTAACACGCACACATTCAAGCTCTGTACGATGACAGAATTGAAAACGAATCATTTGTATGTAGTTTCCGCCCTGTGGTCATAGTACCGTATTTTTAGATTACTTGTAATTTTTAAGCTATTTTAATTATTTTTAATAAATGGTGTTATTAAGCGCCGTTGTTATGTTGTTTTGGTTCGTTCTACTAAATTGGTTACACATTAAAATCAAACTTTGATTTGGAAACAAAAAATATATCTAACATATTTGGGTACGATCACGGATACGAATAATAGGTATAGACTCGTATGAAGTCTGATACTAAACGCAGAAAAAGTTAAGGTAATTTGGGAAATTATAAAGTTTTAAACACTGAAGATCCCACAAACTATAAACACTTAAATTTTGTTTTGAGTGTCTAAAAAAAATACAACATTATGCTTGTTTCATTAAGCTTGCCTAATTGGCACCGCTCGCCAGGTGAAAAGTATTGGCGGCAGCTAGCGATTGGGTACCAATTCCACATTTCCTACCACTTCTGACAGTGGTTCTCAAGTTGGCGTCCTGTGATGTGCCTCTTCACGCTCCGCTTGAAGAACCCGGGGTTGTAGGAGGAGGAAACACATGTGGTGGAAGATCGCTCCATTTACCAACCTTAAATAATATAATCAATATGTTTCTACCTAAATGTAATTAATTTTTATACTAAAACGCGTATTATAGTTTTCAATAGAAAGTTAATAATTTCATTTCTCGCTCTCACCTATCAACTTGGACCACACAACATAGCACTACTTGCAATTGATTGAGACGAGTCTAACACCAAGTTAATTTGAGCCTCATTTAACGGGACCAGCACCAAGAGGCTCTAATCTTTAATTGCTACAAACTTTAAGGTCAGTTTTCACCGCGAACTGAGCGGGCCCATTAATGACTCGCGCCACAAGGCCGGTATCTGTCTGAGCCAATTTTCTCAGCACTCAAACATATTAATTTCGTATAATCCTAATACATAGGCACTTACAAAACGTCATAATTACAAAGCAAGGGTACAACCACCAGCAGTTTGACTGCCTCTGTGGCGCAGTCGTAGTCGGTAGTGATACCGCCTGCGGCGCTGGAGGTCGTGGGTTCGATTCCCACCGGAGACAAATATTTGTGTGACCCATAAATGTTTGTCTCAAGAGTCTGGGTGTTTCTATGTATAATATGTATGTATTTTAAAAGTACATAAGTATTAATATCCGTAGTCTGATACCCATAACACAAGCAGATTATTCCTGGCTTACTTTGGGATCAGATATCGTTGTGTGAGATGTTCGTGAATATTTATTATTTATTTATTATTATAGTTCCAAATTCGGCCCGCTTGAGAAAAACTGGCGGGCTCTCTTTATAGTGCTCAATAAAACCTTTCATCCCAACATACAGATCTTAAGGCCTGATACACCGTAAGCTGGACGCATTATTGTAAACGTGGTGCGGTTGTCAGTAATCAAGCATACATTTTACATTAATGAAGCCGCTCAGTTTGTGGTGGAAACCGACCTTAAGAGCTGTATTAGCCCGTGTTGGGATAAAAGGTTTTATTGAGAGAATTTTAGTACCTCAAGTATTAATGCGTCGTTATTGAGAACTAATTATGTCGTTGTATTTTATTATAGGGTGGAGCGCATGGAATAACAGAACTAGGAAGCGGCATATTCATTTCTGAACGAATTTTGGCCAGCATTGGTAGCGCCTGGTGGAAAACTATAATGAAATAAAGCGATTTTTTAACACTTTCACAGTCTACAGGACTAGGAGTATAGACAGTGGTACCTACTCAAGTGATTGGTGCTATGATGTGCCTCTTCACGATTCGCTTGAAGAATCCAGGGTTGTATGAGGAGGGAAGTAAGCCGTTGGTCTCGTTTGCCAGTAAAATGGCAGCTATTAAATCCAGTTGAAGGCTTTATGGGCGGCTTGAAAATTTTCAACAGCCGGCAGTCACAACCTACTCCTGTCCATTTCAACACGGCTATACGACTCACCACCTTATACGTGGGACAATTCTAAAAAGGTGAAATGTGGACATATAATATCCCTCTGACTACTTCTTCAGGGATGAAAGCGTGATTATTATGTATGTATGTTATGTATGAGAAATATATTAATAGTTGTAATACATTACCTTATAGAGAAGACCGGTAGGTAGTTGACTTTTTCACTGAAGATGTCAGAATCTGCAACAAAAGAAAGGGGTATCTGTTAGTTTTGATGATCAACCACATCTGTGACTCTTTGTTTGCCACTTTCATTTCTATCATTAATGTAATTTGGAAATGGATATTCTTTTTTATGATAATAAATTGCGGTAATTATAAGCTGAACTAGGTTGACACAGGAATAGGTTCACCACCTATTACGTAGGATAAAAGATGATATGTGGACGTATACTATGCCGCTGCCTCTGCCTATCCCTTTGGAGATAAAGGCATTAATTATTATATATATATATATATGTAAGCTGTAATCCCATATCATTTATAATAGAAAAGAAAAGTAAAACTGTTGATCGCTTAATATGTATTGTATTTCTTATTATCTAAACTAATAATATAAAGAGGAAAAATTTGATTGTCTGTTTGTTAGCATCGAATAGGCTCCGAAACTACTGAACCGATTTGAAAAATTGTTTCACTGTTGGGAAGCTACACTATCCCCGGGTGACATATGCTATGTTTTATTCCCGTATTCGTACGGGAACGTGAGCTACGCGGGGAAAACCGCGTGAAGACCACTAGTCTATTCTGTATTATAAAGAGGAAAGTTTTGATTTTGTTTGTTTGCATCGAATAGGCTCCGAAACTACAGGACTGATTTGAAAAATTCTTTCACTGTTGGGAAGCTACACTCTTTGTGGTCAACATAGGCTGTATTCTGTTACCGTATTTTTACGGAAACGGGTTTTCGCGAGTAAAACCGCGTGACGTCCACTAGTATTCAATACGTTTATTGTTCTTATACCTAAACTAAACCGTTGTTTACAAGTACGTACGAAGCATGCACTATTATGTAAATGATATGCATTCACAGACATACACATCATACATCCACCCACACGCTACAAATTATATATGAGCGTTTCCGTTCTTCGGAAGGCACGTTAAGCTGTTGGTACCGGTTGCCAGTATTATGGTAGTAGTTTAGCCAAGTTGAAGGTCTTACGGGCGGATTGAAAATCTTCCATAGCAACGAAGATAATATAATAGTACTGGCTATTGTCGTACGCGTGAAAATTATCTATACATATAATAAAATGATAGAAAAGTCAAAACTGTACATTAGAAATATTTAAAAAAAATACTCGCTGGGTGTTCAACATAAAGATACCAAAGCCGAAAATATACTTAGTTAGAATTTATTTTGTCTGTTTGTCGGTTTATCTGTTGGTCTGTTTGCTTTGCTTTGTCCGGAAGGATCTCGAAAAGTACTCAATGGATTTGATTCAAATATTGTACAATTTTTTTTTTTATATTTAGCTCGCCAAATTGATGTCGCCACCAGCCTGATGGAAAGACGTGGCGCATCTAGCGATTGGGGGTCACTTCTGACAGTGGTCCTCAAGTTGGCGGCCCTGTAATGTGCCTCTTCAGGCTTCTCTTGAAGAACCCGGGATTGCAAGATGAGGGAAACACGTGTGGGGGCAGGTCGTTCCATGTTTTTATAGTTCGACAGTGGAACGATCTTTTGAAACGCTGCGTTCTGGCGAAAATTCTTTCCGCTGTGTATGAGTGGCACCTCTGCCCTGATAAATATTAGCTAGGGCTAGGGTCTTCAAATAGGCTATATATTATCACGATTGTTCTCTGCCGAGCCCCTAAAATATTTAGCGTAATAACATGTAGACTGTGTGTAAAACCTATTTCTTATAAATATTCCTGCAATGTCTTAGTTAAATAAATCCACCAGCTTACATATTTGATTGTTCTCTGCTTAGCCCCTAGAATAGGTAGCGTGATAATATATAGCCTATTTGAAGACCGCACCACTAGTTAATATTTGTGCAAAATTTGAATAAAATCTATCGAGTACTTTTCGAGATCCTTCCGGACAAAGCTAAGCAAACAGACAAACAGATAAAAAAAAATCAAACTATATTTTCGGCTTCGGTATTTTATTTCCAATGTACAGTTTTGACTTTTCTATCATTTTATTATAATTACTAGCTGTTGCCCGCGACTTCGTACGCGTGAAAATTATGTTATGATGCCAATTTGGTTTGGATTTGAATTCTTTTCTGCCAAGCCTCTAGACTAAGTAGTGTTATAATATGCAACCTGTGTGTAAAACCTATCTCTTATCTCTTTCCTGCAATGTTTTAGTTAAATAAATCCAACAGCTTACATATTTGATTGCTCTCTGCTTAGCCCCTAGGATAGGTAGCGTGATAATATATAGCCTATTTGAAGACCGTACCTCTAGTTAATATTTGTGCAAAATTTGAATCAAATCTATCGAGTACTTTTCGAGATCCTTCCGGACAAAGCTAAGCAAACAGACAAACAGATAAAAAAATTTCGAACTATATTTTCGGCTTCGGTATTTTATGTAGAACACCCAGCAAGCTTTTTTTTTAAATGTACAGTTTTGACTTTTCTATCATTTTATTATAATTATTTATATATTATATTAGAAGCGCTCGTAGCCCCGCGGACTCAGTGTTCTGTAAACGATCACTGCAGTAAGCAACTTTCACTATGGCCGGTCCATGGATGGGTGACCATCCATGTGATCACTTTGTGACATTTATTTGAGCGTTTCCGTGCTTCGGAAGGCACGGTAAGCCGTTGGTCCCGGTTGCCAGTAAAATGGCAGTCGTTAAGCTAAGTTGAAGGCTTTATTTCAATAGCAGGCAGTCACAACCTGCGCCTGTCCATTTAAACACGGCAATACGGCTCACCACCTATTAGGTGGGACAAATTATACAAAGGTGAAATGTGGGCATATAATATGCCTCTGCCTACCCCTTCGGGAATAAAGGCGTGACCATATGTATGCATTTAATACATACAGATAGGCAACTCCCTGCCCCCCACTGAGCAAGCTTCCCCACCCCCGCCTGTCCCACCACAGCTGTCAATATATTAGCGGGTGTCGTGAGGGAACATTTGCTTAGCCTTATTGGTTACACGCACACATTCAAGCTCTGTACGATGACAGAATTTTTTAAAATATTTAAATATTATTGGACAATCCCACACAACATCATCTAGCCCAAACTAAGCTATAGGCTTGTGCTATGGGATCTAGACGACTGATAGACATACTTATATGTATATTTCTAAATACATACATATTATACATAGAAAACACCCAAACTTCGACACAAACATTATTTTGTGGATCACACAAATATTTGGACAGAGCCAGGAATCGAACCCAGGACCTCCAGCGCGGCAGGCGGTATCACTACCGACTACGCCACAGAGGCAGTCAATTGAAATCGAATCACTTGTATGGAGTTTCCACCCTGTGATAGCAGATAGCTACGTATTATTGACCTCTGCCTACCGCTTCAGGGATAAAGGTGTGTTAATATAACAAGTGTAGCAACTATTGTATTGAAGAATAAATAAATTTTCACGGACATTTCACACAACGCTATCTGATTCCAAAGTAAGCTAGAAATAACCTGCTTGTGTTATGGGTATCAGACCGCGGATATTAATACTTATATACTTTTATTAATACATACATATTAAACATAGAAACACCCAGACTCTTTAGACAAACATTTATGGGTCACACAAATTGAGGATGGGGTTCAAATCCGTGGTCGAAATAAATATTTTATTTACTAATACTTTACTATTGCTGAGGTAGTCAAATGATAATGTTTGAGGGTTCCATGAACAAAATATAAAAATCGGCCAAGTACGAGTCGGAATCGCACACAGAGGGTTCCGTATCAAAAAAACGGCAAAAACATCTCGATTTTTGTATAAGAGTCCCCCATAAATATTATTGTATTTCTGTTTTTAGTATTTTATAATCTGTGAAAATTTCAGCTCTCTAGCTATCACGGTTTCTGAGATACAGCCTCGTGACAGACAGACAGACGGACGGCGAAGTCTCATGAATAGGGTTCGTTTATTGTAGCTTTTATTAAGTTTTTTTGTTATTAGTATTTGTTGTTATAGCGGCAACAGAAATACATCATTACAGCTATGACGATTTCTGAGTTAACACATTACCCATAGTTTGAAAGACATTGCAGGCAAAGCCACGGAGCATGAACTAGTTACAATGACTGCCTCTGTGGCGCAGTCGGTAGAGATACCGCCTGCGGCGCTAGAGGTCGTGGGTTCGATTCCCACCGGAGACAAATATTTGTGTGACCCATAAATGTTTGTCTCAAGATTCTGGGTGTTTCTATGTATAATATGTATGTATTTAAAAGTAGGCTATTCTAAAACAATGCAGTCCCCGCCAGTATTAATATCCGTGGTCTGATACCCATAGCACAAGCCGGTTATTCCTAGCGTACTTTGGGATCAGATAGCGTTGTGTGAAATGTCCGTGAATATTTATTTATTTATTTATTTAATGACTGCAGTACATATTTCACGTGTTCAAAATGGCTAATTAATTACCTAATACCTTGTAACCGATAAATTATTAACCGTGCGTGTGACCCAGTTAGTGTGTGGTGTTGTGATCATGCGTAGGTTTAACTTATTGAACATACATACATATAGTCACGCCTTTATTCCCAAAGGGGTAGGCAGAGGCATATCGGATATGCCCACATTTCACCTTTGTATAATTTGTCCCACGTAATAGGTGGTGAACCGTATTGCCGTGT
The DNA here is from genome assembly GCA_933228765.1 of Miltochrista miniata. Taxonomy (NCBI): domain Eukaryota; kingdom Metazoa; phylum Arthropoda; class Insecta; order Lepidoptera; family Erebidae; genus Miltochrista; species Miltochrista miniata. The sequence continues at coordinate 20,527,056 of OW121773.1, forward strand.
TTAAACGTACAGGCGCAGGTTGTGACTGCCTGCTGTTGAAATAAAGCCTTCAACTTAGCTTAACGACTACCATTTTACTGGCAACCGGGACCAACGGCTTAACGTGCCTTCCGAAGCACGGAAACGCTCAAATAAATGTCACAAAGTGATCACATGGATGGTCACCCATCTAAGGACCGGCCATAGTGAGAGTTGCTTACTGCAGTGATCGTTCACAGAACACTGAGTCCGCGGGGCCACGAGCGCTTTTTGTGCAACGACGTATGTACCTATTATATATTGTATTATTATTATTGTGTTTGTTTGTATGTTTTTATTAACTAAGCGAGTTCTGTTGTTGCAGCAAAAATAAAAATATTTTTCTTTCTTTCTTCTTCTTTCTTATAGTTTTATATCCCAAGTAACAGGTGGTGAGCCTTCCGCCGTTTTGAAATGGACAAGTGCAGTTGATACTATTTAAGCCATCCATAAGGCCTTCAACTTGGTTTAACGATTGTCATTTTACTGAGAACCGGGTTTTATTTCGAGTTTTCTTTCTCTACGCAATGGATCGGTTTGCGAAAATGTTCCCTTAGCCACCTCTTATGACACCCGCGGGAAGAATTGGTGTGGCGTAATTTTGTTGTCTTTCAGTGCCGTATATCATAATAATATACATGTATGTATTTATTACCTTTAAATACAAATACAAACGAGCCCTCTTTAGAACTTCTTCATGCAAAATACCCAGCATTTATCAAACAAAACCAAAGAATTTTCTTCAACATAAACGCCAGTACAAAAGACATCAACGCGCTCGCCAGAAAGATCGCCATACAAAATTATGCACATTCATCTTATTTCGTACAAAGGCGTTTCTGGCAAGCTTATTAAGTTGAGGAGTGCAAACATACATCACAATCGCATAGGTAAAGATGACTTGACCTTTCGCCTACATATCGGTCATTGTCTCATTAACGGGATGCTATTTTGTGGTTTAAAGTAAAAGCTTTGGCGACTTTAACATTAAATTATTTGTAATTTGGGAAGAGCTATCGTATAATGATAGTTACCGTATAAAAATATTTTTAATTTACTTTTGTATGAAAATTATGTCATGTGTGTTTGTTTAATTTCTTTTTAGATATGAAATTCGTTATTTCTGAATTTTCATTTATATGTTCTTTAACGATTTTACCTTCTTGCTTGAATTCTTCAACGACTGATTGAATAATTCAAGCAAGGAGGTAGTGTGATAATTTTTTGAAAAAAAGTTAGTCAAACATAAAGATTGGTGTCTTAAAAAATATTTAATATGTAAGTTGCAGATTAACATACTCAAAATACTTATAAAGGTAAAAAAAAGAACTCCACCTCATCTGTAAAATCAGGTCAATTCATTACTTTTAAGCGACGTGAAAAAATGCATACTCTTATCCTAAATAGCAACCCGTCGGCCGTCGACAATGACTACCAACAAAAAGCTTTCACGTTATGCTTAAAAAGCAAGAGATAATGCGTGATGCCAAAGCGTATCACGTATAAATATATGGATTAAGATCAAACCGCTACCACTAACACTTGTACCACAGTCGACGCGCCAGTTCAAAGGCCTGGTCAAGTGTCCATGTATTTATGTAACCTTAACCATTACGAAACTATGTGCGCTCGTCACAGTGTTAAGTGTTGGACAAAATAACTTCATAGCCTTGAATCGTGAGCGTTGAAGCCTCAGACTGGATGTTAGCGACGAGCGTAGCGACAGCGTTTTCGGTAAGAGCATGGCGCCCCCAGATAATACAAACTAATAGACAATGCTTTACCGGGGTTACGCACTCACCGACGTTACGTACTGATACTATACGCCCCTTTATTTACATAACTTGATCTCGCTCTGTCATCGAATCACACGTAATATTAATGTCGTATGACTGTGTTTATCAGTGCGTGGCCTTGAAGGAGTCAATGGTAACTAGTCAACCTTGCCTCGCATCCCATCAACATTTAGCGATTACGTTCTCATAGCAGAGTTCACGAAAGCGTAGTCTTCTAGGTTGAATTGTCTGTGGTGGCGCCAGAGTACAAAAGAGTAGGGAAATTCGATCAAACGATAACAAACGCATAAAGCGCAGTTTGCTTGTGTACCAGCGCAGTATCCATGGGCAGGACAAGCCGCGCTACGCAAACTTAGACCAAATGTATTTTGATCTAATGCGCTCCAAAGATGGTCAATACGACTTGACTAGTCTCATGTGTACATACACGTCGATGCACACATACGTGGAAAGAAAGCACACACACACTTGAAACTACCTTCATACGATCTGAGATTCATTAATGACAAGTTATTGATAGTTATTGACCGTCTCCGGAATATTGGGCATAGTGTGTGTGGGCTCGTTGGGTGTGTTTGTGATCGTTTGTTGTAAGCTGCCTACCCTCTTGTACTCGTTGGCCGCCATCGCTCCGCTTGTCGCCGACAGCAAGTTTAAGGTCTCAAACAACGGTATCGCCATTTTAGTTCAATAGCAACTCCTGCGCAACTAGAATGACATTGTAGCTATCATTACCCGAGTGACCTGAGAGGGTAATGTGAGTATGAATTATAAATGATTTAGGACATTTTTCATAGCGGATTCTAGTCTAAAGTAAATTATACTTGTGTGGTACACGATACCAGGATCTTAGAACTAAGTCCACGTCTCCTGTAAATTCGTGTATTGACTGCCTCTGAGCTCCGCTTCGCTAGTGGTCCTGGGCTCAATTCCTGGTTAAGTCCAAATATTTGTGTGATTCACAAATGTTTGTTTCGGAGTTTCTGTGTGTGTTTTCTATGTATAATGCGATGTATTTACAAATGTATGAGTATGTCTACCAGTCGTCTAGATCCCATAGCACAAGCTTATATTAGCTGAATTTGGGCAAGATGATGTTGTGTGAGAATGTCCGCAATAAATTAACGAATCATTATTATATAATAGAGATACTTGTGAAGATGTTTGATCAATAAATCAATCACGCACTAATGGCATTTTTAACAGGAATAGATTATGGTTTAGAATAACACATAACCTCTTTTTATCCCGACAATACGTTCCTATGCGGGAATAAAACAGAATTACAAACGAGCCGACCCATCTAGTATAAACTATTATAAATATTTATCGACAATAACACATTATATTATTATAATGTTTTATAATAAACTTATTAATTTATGACACATTACGGTAACTCAGATTATTGACTCCGTAATACTATGTAATACTAACTGTACCCTGCGGCGTCGATTGTGTAATAAAGTTATATTGTAATGGAGAAATTCACAACTTTGTACCGAAGTTTATAACCGTCATACGTGTTAATGTTCATATTTCAATTGTTGATGCCCCGTATGGCGACAGGGTCCCTTGTTGCGACGGGTAAGAGTACAAAATGTCGTCATCTCAAAACATTCCGAGGGTGTCGTTAAAGGCGATAAAGGAAACACTTTCGCACAAGATACATTGCGTAGTGAAGGAAAAAATAAATTCTGGTTGTCAGTAAAATGACAATCGTTAAGCCAAGTTAAAGGCCTATTGGGCCGGCTTGCAAAATTTCAACTGCGGGTCGCGGCGATCTGCGCCTGTCCATTTGAACACGGCCATAGGCTCACCACCTATTACGTGGGACATAAAACTATAATAAGGTGAAATGTGGGCGTATACTATGATGTAAATGATGTTCTTCAGAGAGTTACCTATCTGTATACTATTATTGTATCTTTGATTCAACTGCATTATAATTTATTTACCTGAAGCGCTCGTGGTCCCGCGGACTAAGTGTTCTGTAAACGATCACTGCAACTTTCACTATGGCCGGTCCATGGATGGATGACCATCTATGTGATCACTTTGTGACATTTATTTGAGCGTTTCCGTGCTTTGGAAGGCACGTCAAGCCGTTGGTCCCGGTTGCCAGTAAAATGGCAATCGTTAAGTCAAGTTGAAGACTTTATTTTCAACAGCAGGCAGTCACAACCTGCGCCTGTCCATTTCAACACGGCAATATGGCTCACCACCAATTACGTGGGACAAATTATATAAAAAAAAGGTGAAATGTGGGGATATAATGTGCTTCTGCCTACCCCTTCGGGAATAAAGGCGTGGCCATGTATAATTTATTTAAACAGTAGGTACTTTAATACAAAAACAACAGTCAGATATGATAATAGTCTTCATTATTAGATAATTACCGACATGATGGGGTCGCAGATAAGATCTATATTGAATTATGATCGGTCGTGGACCTCAGTATTTTTGTACCAAGCAACTTTGTTCATTAAAATACAAAAACTACCCTTTCATTATGTTACTGATTATTATAAATGCGAATATTTGCGAGTAGGAATGTCTAGATGTGTGGATATTTGTAATTATTCAACGGTCTAACGGCTGAACAGATCTGGTTGAAATTTAGGGCGGGGATATTATATTATAGTCTAGAAAAGCATTTATTTAAACCACTAAGGTGGCAGACAAGCATACGGCCCACTAGATTTACTGGTGGTCACCAGAGTCTATGAACGTTTGCAACACCAGAGGCGCCACTCTCGCGCTGCCGATCCTGTAAAAATGTTCTAAGACCCCTTTTGAAGATCCCCATGCTGTAGGTGTTTGAGAAAATCGAACAATTACGTTCCAACCTTTTTATCCCCCGAAATAAGTTCCCGATCATTCTTTGAACGCTTGGATCCAGCATCCACCAGAACAGAAATCTGCAAGCGGTGCCAAGGGCGTCTACTAGTTAAGTAATGATGTATTTTTTACAACGTAATTGTGCTGTAGGATTTAAACAACTGATAAACACATTAGACTGCTTCGATGGCGCTTTCGGTAGTGTTCGATTCCCGGGTAGGTCAAATATTTGTGTGATTCACAAATGTTTGTATCCGAGTTTGGGTGTTTTCTTTGTATAATGTATTTACAAATATACAAGTATATTTATCAGTCGTCTAGGTCCCATAACACAAGCTTTTATTAGCTTAATTTGGGCTAGATCATATTGTGTAAAAATGTTCACTATTAAAATAAAAAAAAATCGAATTTTAAATGCGTAATTAATACACATAGAACAAAGACTTCTATATAAACTGAGGTTATATAGAACTCTTTAGTTATAGAGAATTTAACTCAGTTTATATAGAAGTCTTTGACATAGAAGACATCTAACTGCGAAACAAAAATTTTATTGATCGCACAAATATTTAAACCAACCCTAATTTAAACTCGAAATCTCTGTACGGCAGTCGTTTCAACCATACTGCACTTATAACATAGTAAACATTTCGCAATATAAAGTAAAGTCACGGGTAACACATAGTCGATAATAAACACCTATTCATTATTATGTGTGCGATTATTGCTCAACACTCAAGTTATTAAAGACGCAGTGACAATTGACTCTAAGGCCGGTGACACACAGGTTTTAAAATAAATAAATATATATAAATATTCACGGACATTTCACACAACGCTATCTGATCCCAAAGTAAGCTAGAAATAACCTGCTTGTGTTATGGGTATCAGACCGCGGATATTAATACTTTTAAATACATACATATTATACATAGAAACACCCAGTCTCTTGAGACAAACATTTATGGGTCACACAAATATTTGTCTCCGGTGGGAATCGAACCCACGACCTCCAGCACCGCAGGCGGTATCACTACCGACTGCGCCACAGAGGCAGACGAGGTTTTACGTGTGAAGAAAGAAACTTTAGATTGAATATGGTCAAAGAACATGGTGTGTTCATTACAACTGAGCCCAGGCGTTATCCGTCCGAGGGAGTACCCGAGATTCCCGATCGTAGACAGATAAATAAATAAATATTTGTGGACATTCACACACAACATCATCTAGCCCAAATTAAGCTAATATAAGCTTGTGCTATGGGATCTAGACGACTAATATACATACTTAAATATTTCTAAATACATACATATTATACATAGAAAACACCCAAACTCGATTTTTTTTTTAATTTGTGAATCACACAAATATTTGGACCGACCCAGGAATCGAACCCAGGACCTCTAGCGCCGCAGGCGGTATCACTACCGCTACCGACTACGCCACAGAGGCAGTCAAAGATGCAGGAGAACCGTGTGGTTTTAGTAGAAAGTTCCACACGTAAAATAAACATTGACTAATAGTCTGCAACAGACAGTCAGACTAACAGTCTAGACAATTTTGAGATCTTTATCAAATTTATTAGTAAGTAGTGCTCCTACCGACTTACGTACTAGGTCATAGAGTAGTAAAAAAGCCCGTACCAACCTTTCTGGTCAACGTGTGACAGTAAGGTTAAGCTCTCTCCCAATATGGCAAAAAATCGAGTATTTTGGCTTCTAATTACTTTAAGTTTGCCTATAGATTTGACGTGCTTGAAAATGACGCCATTATGATTGTCATTTAAATAAAGTGCTATCGGTACAATCTGTTTTCACCTCTAGGATTACCACAAGCGAAACCGTTCACAATCATCACAGCCGAATTCAGACAATGTTTACACAAGTCTGACACCATCCTAACATATTAAAAGTGTAATCATAGTTATAAGAGGACCGTCGAAATGCCAGGGTTGAAGACGCTATTCAAGCTTCCAATAATTACGATGTGTCAGATATGTAAGCAATTGTGTGTCACGTATATCTGTGGAAGTAGGAAGGACATCCGAACGTTCGATATTGGTAGATTGTGATCGTGAATCGAATCTTTGTTAACTTTATTATTTTACATTCTTTGTACTGTGAGTATTGAGTAGGTTTTATTCCGAGACGGTTAATTTTCTAAAGGCACAGTGGAGATAATTATTAATATTATTATTATTATTATGTTTCCCTCATCTTACAATCCCGGGTTCTTCAAGCGGGGCGTGAAGAGGCACATCACAGCTGTCGAAAGTTTTACGGACTGTGAGAGTGGCCCCCAATCGCTAGATGCGCCACGGCTTTCCATCAGGCTGGATACACTTCGCAAGCTAAAAGGTTAGTGAATAGGTTCAGAATATCACAAATACAGATGGCATATCATTATTCAATCAATCAACTCAGCCCGTGACAGTCCGCTGCTGGACGTAGGCCTCTCAGGCATCCAGTTAATTCCTGCAACCTTTTTAGGGTCGTCGGTCCATCTGGCACAAGTCGTCCTACCCCACGTTTTCCAAGTCACGCTCTCCACTCCAGACCTCGTTTGCTCCATTGGCCATCATTTCTTCAACAAATGTGGCCAGCCCACTGCAACTTCAAAACGCATATTCTGCGACTGATAGACACACTTATAGAAAACACCCAAACTCCGAAACAAACATTTGTGGATCTCACAAATATTTGGACCAATCCAGGAATCGATCCAAGGACCTCAGCGGCGGCAGGCGGATACACTTCCAAATGCCCCACCGAAGCAGTCATAATCTTATTTTCTTAACACAATCACCTTATGTAATGATTTAATTCTAAACTCCATTATTTTGTAGTCACGGGTAAGACGCCGTAAAATTCGGTCAAAAACTTATAAAACTACATATTAGAGTTAATTAAATTCCTAGGAATTGAATTTTATTCAATTTCATGCTATTATTATCAGTAAAACGACGTCAGCATAGATTGCTTTTAGTTAATAGAATAACCTTAAACGCTAAAACCGTGCTTCTGAAAGCACGTTAAAAGTCATTGGTTCCGGTTGTCAATATGATGACAGTCGTTAAGTCTGAGATAGGTACAACCTCGTGACGGACAGATAGACGGACGAATGGTGAAGTCTCGTGAATAAGGTCCCGTTTATACCCTTTAGGTACCAAGCCCATGACGGCAGCGTGACGTGAGCAACTCACACACGCCCCCCCTTAGAAGCGGGATCACACCCGAAACCCCCCATAGACGCGGGATAGCAACCGAACCACCCCCTGGGCGAACCCGCAGCGGCGGCCGTAGGTCTGTTGTGAATCCCGGGACATCCTTCCGAGGGCTTACCCGGGACTCCCAACCACAAGCTGTTAGGCGTTACGTGAGGTTTTTTAGTCGGTAAGAGTCCGGCATAACATCCTCTGAGGATTTTCCCTCGCGTGAAAAAAAAAACCCTATACGGTACGAAACCCTTAAAAGTGATAGATAGATTTATGCAGAAAAGCCTACCTCTGTACACAGGAAAGCTACACCAACCAGTCTGGTACAATCTTACAAAATTCGATACAATTGTTTTCGAGATCCGGAAGACGAAATAAACACATCAATAGATAGAGAAACTGATAGATTTACGTTTCGAACAACGTGTAGTACTAAATCTGTGGGTAGCAGATTCGATTCCGCATCGGCAGACAGTAAATTATGAGGATTGTGTAATAGAGAAATTGTGTACAAGATTTGTGATGCTGGTATCATGGCCGAACTGAATATTGAATGTTTTGTGTTAGCAAGAGAATATTATAATACTAGCTGTGCCAATAGGTTTCGCCTGAGATACTGAGAACCCTACGAATCCTGTAGCATCGTAGATAATTAACAATACATACATACATATAATCACGCCTTTATCCCCGAAGGGGTAGGCAAAGGCATAGTATACACCCACTCTTCACCCTACAGCTTTATGTCCCTAACCAAAATATCAACACCCAGAATAGATGTGAATTCTCAATACATTTATTGTTAAAAATTACAGTGAAACATAATTATTACATATTATATTTACTACATATATACTAAATCTAAATAAGAATCTCGTGGCATTGTGCCCAAAAGACTAGTCTTTCACTGCTAGCAGCATTCCCCATTTGAATAGCAATAGGTACATATTCGCCGAGCGAGAAAACTGCCAACCCTTGGGTCACCAGTCGACTCCAGGTACTAGGCCATTGTCCAAATTAAAAAAAAATCTATGCGCATTAGCATTAGGGTTTCGACAACGACTGAAATAAAACGATAGAATGAGTCGAGACCCTTATACTTATTAAACGTTAAACATCTACTTAAACCGTGTGGCGACGGGGTCACCTGTTTCGACGGGCAAGAGTACAAATTACGCTACCGCAATATATTCCAAGGGTGTCGTAAGAGCCGACTAAGGGAACACTTTCGCAAAAGATCCATTGCGTAGAGAAGGAAAACTCGAAATGAAACCCGGTTGTCAGTAAAATGACAATCGTTAAGCCAAGTTGAAGGCCTTATGGGCGGCGACCTGCGTCTGTCTATTTCAACATGGCAATAGGCTCACCACCTATTACGTGGGACATAAAACTATAAGGTGAAACGTGGGCGTATACTATGCCTCTGCCTACTGCTTCAGGGATAAAGGCGTATCTACTTAAACAAAATTTGTACTTCGAGCAAAATTGCTCAAATATTACAATGTCGCAGTTCTCTACTCAACAAATAACAATGCCATATATAATACATCACCAGCAGTTGAACTCACGACCCCACAGTCGATGCGGGCCATTGTCGTTTATTTCCAGTACCGTTGTGTCTACCCCCAGGCGATATGGTTTCCGTGAACGTACGGTCCCCGGTTCGACTTCAGTCAAACGTAAAATTATGGAGATAGGTGGTTTGGAGAAGAGTGTGTGTCATTTAGTTAAATTATTTAATTCGTGTAAATGGTTTTTACTCGACGCAAATGAAAAGAGATAAGTATAAATTGTAGGGTTCCGCACACGCTTATTTTTTAAGCGTTTACTTCAAAAATATAATTAGAATCATTAAATTACGCTAGAATTCCGAATGACGTACGCAGAGGTAATTATATCAACTTTTGAAAGCCTGTCGGTAAACCCCCTAGGCGAGGTCGCAGTGGTAGCCGTAGGGCCGTAGGTCTCTTGGGAGTCCAGGGACATCCTTCGGAGGGCTTCCCCGGGGCTTCCAACCGTAGACTGTTGGGCGTTACGTGAGATGTTTTAGGCGGTAGGAGTCCGGCATAGCATCCATGAAGGATTTTCCTTCACGTTAAATAAAAAAATGTGTGCGCGTGTAACCTTTACGCGCGATTGAAGTAAAACTTCTTTGCCATTGACGGTATTTCACTGAAATTATTTATATTAATATTATTCATTCGAATTAAAAATTATTAAAAATCTGAGTTAATAGTCGCGCCTAAAGAACTTTTATTTCAAAAAAGGATACCGTGAAAGCTTATTTTTAAGAGTTTTCTTCGAAAATATAACTAGAATCATTACATCACGCTAGATTTCCCAAGGGGGTACGCTGAGGTAATTATGCCTACTTTGACAGCCTTTCTGCAATCCTGGGTCATCCTTCTGAGGGCTCACCTGAGGGGCATCGTGTGATTTTAGTCGGCATGAGTCCTCCATGAGGAATTTCCACACATAAAAAAAGCCTACTTTTGACAGTAATTTTCTTGATTCTACGTAATAGGGGCCCTTATACAGAAAAAGTCTATAACCATTCTGTACAAGAGGGCGGCCCAAAACTTTGGCGGTGGGCTATACCCAGCAGAGGTGGTCAAATCGGCTTAAATGATATTGAATCCCTAATAATATTATAAATATAAGATATTAGACTATTGCCGTGTTAAAGTGTGGTAACGTACAGTGACAGTTTGTATCTGCTTTTGAAAAGCCGCCCATAAGGCCTACAGCTTGGCTTATCGATTGCCCTGTTATTGACAACAGGTGCCAACGGCTTAGAGAGGCTCTCGAACCCTCAAATTACTCACGACTTCACGTGTCGAAACTGATTTACATAATATATAGGCATGCCTATTATATAACGGGAATTTTTATTGATTCTGGGAGCCGTCGGTAAACGACTACCGAATAAATATGTCCGCTTTGTACGTGAGGTGTATTTATTATAAAAAGAAAATATTTGTTTGTCTTTAATTATAAAGTTCTACAAGTACTCAACCGTTTTTACAAATTAATTTCTCCATTTGAAAGTTAAGTCATTCTAAAGTTAAAGAATAAATTAATAATTCAGCTAGCCTTTTTTTTAACGTGAGGGGAAAATCCATCGTGGATGCAATACCGGACTCCTACCGACTTAAAATACCTCACGTAACGCCCAACAGTCTATGGTTGGGAGCCCCAGGTAAGCCCTCGGAAGGATGTCCCAGGACTCCCAACAGACCTACGGCTACCACTGCGGCCTCGTCTAGACGGTGGTTCGGGTGCTATCCCGCGTCTTTGGGGGGCTTCTAAGGGGGGCTTGCGTGAACTCCTCGCGTCTCGCTGCCGTCATGGGCCTACTTCTGTAAGGACGGTGAGCAGCCGTCTCACCGTCCTCAAACCCTCGGTCATGGGGGCCAATAGTCTGATTCAGCTAGCCTAGGCTTGCCACCAACTTTAGGACCACTATCAGAAGTTGTACAATGTTGCCGTGGTTTTCCTAGAGGCGTCAATTTGAAATCAATTATAAAGATTCCTAAATCATACTTCACCTCTTCCTCTAATGTTCGGGTCACACTAAGGGGAAATGCCATTAATTATCGCGTTGATGGACGTTAAACGTTAGTGTAGCCACCGAATTCGACAACGGCATTCACTCTGCCGTTTGACGTTAGGCGATAGCTCAAGTGGCGGCACATCAAATAGATTAACGCGAGAATTATTACGTTGAAGCGGCCACACTACGTGTGTCAGTGCGCACCGTGAGAGTGTGACCGTTTTCAGTATTTTAATACTTTTTCGGTATATTTTATTGACTTTTTTCGATATCAGTATATTAATGGGTATATTGGTAAAAGTCAGTATTTTGGGTATATTTTGAAAAAAGGTTAGGGTTACACCTCCATGTCTCAGCAAACATTGAAGTTCTGGGAATTTCCCGGATTTTGTCCATAATAAATTTTATTTGGGAGCATAGATAATCTTATGTTCAATAGTCCCATTAGCCAATGGAACCACGGTTAAATTACTATTTATATATACTACTATATATTACATTAAATATTAAATAGGTACTTAAAAAGTACCTAGGTACATTAGTACCTAGTATTTTTAATTATTGTTCTTCAAGGTGTGCAGTTACAATAAACATAAAATAAAACGGGCAAATGCGAGTCGGACTCGCGCATGGAGAATTCCGTCCACCGAAAAGGGTTAAGATATATACCTATCACGTTTGATGACATGTATGAAAGCCTCCCATAATATTATTTTAAAATAGCGGCAACATAGAGAGGAGACAGACAGCGAAATCTCAGGTAGGTTCCGTTTTAACCATTGGGTACCGCACCTTAAAAATATTCAGCATTTTTGTTCTGCTGACGTGGGGAATGCGGTTGGCACCGTCATTCCAGCTCGCGGGGACAGCTGGGTGTGGGGCTCCCGGTCCCGGAAAGTGGCCGTCCTACCCATTAAACCTGGTGGTATTCCTCCTCCCTATAGCCGGCCGAAAGCCAAAGAATTTCCAAAGATTATTCCCGTCGAGAACCGTTTGGCGGCTCTCCTCGGGGGAGCAAGATGGGAGGTTCCATATAAAACTAGAGAAAAAGCAGTAAATTTTGGGGGTTCCCATACTCAGAACTGAAACTCTAAATTTTTTTTGTCATCAAACCCTATACGTGTGGGGTATCTATAGATAGGTCTTCAAAAATGCTATGGAGGTTTATAACATCATTTTTTTCTAAAGGGAATAGTTTGCGCAAGAGACACTTCCAAAGTGGAAAAATGTGTCCCCCCCCCCCTAACTTCTAAACTAAGAGAATGATAAATCTAAAATAAAAATATGATGTACATTGCAATAAAAACTACCAACAAAAATTAGTTTGAACGAGATAGAGCTGGTAGTTTTTTTTTAATACGTCATCAACCGCAATGTCCGGTTAGTGAAATCACTACTTTACTTTAAGAACTTTTATATTATGTTACTTGCTGCTACGAAACCCTTCATGGGCGAGTTCCAACTCGCACTTGGCCGGTTTATTTCTTTGTAGGGTTTGTTGCAATAATATTCGGTAATTTTTTTTACGAAGCGTGTTGCAGGTGAAGGACGTTGAATTGTTCAAATATAATGTTAAATGTAAATTCTAGGTTCTTCTTTTATAAAAATAAGGTAGTAATTAAAGAATAAACACGTTTCGATAATCGGTAGTTTTATCGGTATATTTTCTCTGTGCCAGTATTATACTCGTATATACATTTCAGTAAATTTTTAAGGAGCTAAGGTATTTTTGTAAAATTTAATTCGGTCACACTTAACGTCAATTTTAACGCCAAGAATGGGCATTCACGCGAGAATTATTACGTTGAAGCGGCCACACTACTCAAATGGTGACGTTAAGAATTAACGCCATAATTAGCGCAAAATTTATCGCGATGATGGGCATTGACGTTTTCTTTAATGTGGCCCCGGCATAAACAAGACGGTATGAATATAATCACAGAGCAGAACAATACGGACGAGTTTTTATTATGTCGTAACTACATTTTTGACTAATGAGTTACTAATGACATGAATAATAATTTCCTCATAATCTTATCACTTCCATGTAGTAAAATAAAACAGTGATTTATGCGAAAAATTAATAAACTATCAAAAATATCTAACCTGGTTTTGCTACTGTAAATTTAACAGGATTTATTAAAACCTGTATTGAAACATATAACATAATATATATTCTCACATAAATAAAATATGTATATTTATGCAAAAATGTATAATTTTATCAACTCTAGACATTTACAATCGTTTTATTGATTTCTAAACATATTCGCGAACAGCTATTCAATTAATTATGACATAAAAACGTTAACGAAAACAATTGACAATATACATATATATGTCAACAACGACGGTGATATTTGTTTATTAATTAGTCATATGTATATGTTAGTAAGTTAATATTTCCTTGTGTTGTCGTAAAACAGGCTTACACAAGTTTTGTTTTAACTTTGAGAAGCTAAAAATACATAATGTATTTTTATTTATCTATTGGAAGGTGCCTACGGGTCCGCCCGCATTAAATTTTGTTCCCGTATACGTATGTAACGTACTCCAGGGATAAAAAGTAACCTATGTTTTATTTAAACCTTGTATAAAGTCCTGGGGTATCCTTCCGAGGGCTCACCGAGGCTCCCAACCGTAGGCTGTTGGGCAGGATACGTGAGGTTTTTGTAGTCGGTAGAAGTCTGTCATAGCATCCATGAGTATTTTCCCTCACGTTAAAATAAGAACCTTGTATAAAGCATCAGCCATCCGTTCAGCGGTTAGAGGGTAAATGGTAATAAACATTGAAAAACGTGTACAATAGGTGTTTCAATGTTTATTACCCTTGAGCTTCGACCTCTTAAATTCCGAACCCGCTCCCGCTTTTTAAAAGTAGTAGTGTAAAGGGTAAAGGGTAATAAACATTGAAACACGTATTGTATAGATGTTTCAATGTTTATTACCCTTACACTCACAAAATTTCGCATCCTAATATTTTTCGAGGTCGAAGCTGCGCACATCACGTTGTATCTTAAGAACCGAGATAGCTAGAGAGCTGAAATTTTCACAGATGATGTATTATATTTCTGCTATAACAACAAATACAAAAATTAGGGAGGATTATGGGGGGCTCCCATACAATAAATCTGATATTTTGCAGTTTTTTGGTACGGAACCCTCTGTGCGCGAGTCCGACACACACTTAGCCGGTTTTAATATTAGTAAGACTACGTCCTCTTTTGTTGAATTGTAAGACATATTTTGGACTTTATTTATCTTTCCGATGAAAATTTTCTTTAATAATTTTACCTTAATAATTCTTTACTCAGCTGTACCGGTACACTCGGTAACATAATACCTTCACGTCATTTTTTTCGTGCCATGTTGGTGCGCGGGCGCATGATGGCGGGTGTAACATAAGCACTCACTTGATTACCTTCCTTGCTCCTCTAGTGCGTGAGGTAAAGGGATTAGAGAGGTGGTTTTGAAGTATGGGTTCCTTACAAAACCATGCCAGATTTTATACATCTTTTTTTTTTTAATAATGAAAAAGACTGCCAATGAAAATAATAAGGTTTCAAGAATGTCAGAAATTTAGATGTGTGATTCAGAAATGTTTTGAGATTGAGGGCCAATATTATTTTTGCCGACGTTCCTGCCTCTGATTGCAACGAATGATCCTTACGATCTTACACTACTTACTAAGCTAGAAAGTTATTAAAAGATCAAACTCTATTGTTGCAAACGTCTAAAGACTACTTTGACGATGTGAACTCAGTGTTCAGAAACCATCACTGCAGTAAGCGACTTTAGCTATAGCCGATTCTTGGATTAACACGTAACCACTTTGTGACATTTATTTGCAAGTGTTTCCAAGATTCGAAAGGTACGTTAAGCCGTTGGTCCCAAATGTCAGTAACATAACCAAGTTAAATCCACTTTGAAGGTCTTACGGGCGCGCGGGCGGCTTGAAAATTTTCAAAAGTGAGTCGTCACAACCTGCGCCCTGGGTTGGCAGCACGTGTGTAGCGCCTCTGGTGTTACCAGCAGGAAGACCTTAAGATTGTCCGCCATTTCAGTAGTTTAAAAAAAAATACCTAATTTTGTGGAAAGTGGTAAAAGTGGTATCTATAATTAGGAATACCTGTTCGATACCGCACTAGTTACAAAACTCTCTGAAAATCAGCGCTCTCAATGTCAATTGACAGCATTATACTGAGAGAGGGCCAAATTCTGTGCAGGATGGGCACAATATGATTCACGGGGCGGTTTATGTGATGCATGTCTTTATTAGTATATTTTTGTATAATTAATTTTAAGATTTATTTTATTTCGGTGATGGGTTTAGTTTTTTACTTTTATTATTGAAGTAAAACTTCTTTAGGCGCGACTAGGGTGTAACTTAGATTTTTTTCCGACGGAAGTAACGCTTACTATTTGAATTTTGCATTTTATTCAAAAATCGAATGAATGATACCTATTAATATTTGATGCCGTCAATGGCAAAGAAGTTTTACTTCAATCGCGCGTAGAGGTTACGCGCACACACTTTTTTTATTTTATATCGTGTAATAAAAAAAAGTAAACCTTACTTTTGTTTCTGATTCTAGAATAAAATGATTTTCTTTATTCTTTCTTCAATTGATGAGACGCCTATTATTCTCCAGGAACCCTAAAACGTGTTATGACAAGGGGAATTCTATTTTTATAGCTGATACTCGATAATCGACTGGGTACTGAAGGATGAGAGTTGTTTTATGCTAATGAGGGCACGTCTTGGTTTACAATCGTGGATCAAGGTTTATTCTTAGGGAGGATATATTGTACTAGTGGAAGTTTGCGACTCTGCCCGCGTGAATTTTGACTATGCTACGAACATTTCGAGGGCATAAATAAAGTTTTTTGGAATGAAAATTTGTATAGGTAAGTCACTTCCCAAGCAAATATATGGGTTTTCGACTTTTGAAATATAAGCGTATAATATGCCTGCCTACTTCTTCGGGGATAAAAAATATTTTGTATAATATTTGCATGCATGCTGCTGTTTTGACGGTAATATTCGTTTCTACCTATGGTTCTTTTTGGAGAACTCGTAGGTACACTTTGTGTACTAGTTGAGAAAATGGTGACAAATACCATGATAACGTTATTTTCGTAGTTTTTAATGAAAAATGCATTCCTTTTCCTTATCTTATCGCCGTCCCTAGTTAATTTTTAACCACATCTAGAGTTGATACTTGTAGTCATCGACATTAGCTTTTTACTGATCGGAATCTAGTTGTGTCTCATCTTGTTGGGTTAATACACCCCTGAAAAAGAACGTATTCGTGTTTTAATCCCGGCGAACCAATAAAACTGGCTAAACAAACCAATTGAAATAAGAAAAATCACGGCCAAAAAGCAATATCTACATTTTACGACACAGTAATTCCCTTAGTGAGGTGAAATACTCGATAAAATAGTATCGATATTTCACCGACGACGTTAGAGGGGCTATAAAACGCATCTTACGACTTCATGTGCCTCGTAAAATTTTAATAGATATTAAATTTATAATGTCAGCTGTCTTTCTTATGTTCTAAGCTAAATTATTGCTTAATACGTGGTTCGTTTAGTAGTACGTTTTTCTAAGTTTATTAATGGCGAATGTAAATTTCAAGTTTAATTACTTAGATAAATAAATTTAAACCCATTTTATTTCTAGGTTCTTCATGTATTTTTAGGGTTCCGTACCCAAAGAATAAAAACGGTACCCTATTCATAAGATTTCGTGATCCGTCTGTTTATCTGTCTGTCCTTCACGAGGCTGTATCTCATGAACCGTGGTAGCTAGGCAGTTAAAATTTTCACAAATACTCGTATGTATTCCTGTAGCCACTATAATAACATATACTAAAATCAAAGAAAAACATTGAAACGGGCTCATAAGAGTTGTATAAACATATTTATAGAGTGTTATAAAACAAATAAGATGCTTTTTTTTTGTTATTTTTTAGGTACGGAACCGTGTTAATGATCAATGTAAATCTAAAGTTTAATTACTTAGATAAATAAAATTAAAACCATTCTATTCCTAGGCTTTTCATGTTTTTTACTCAGGCAATAAGACAGGTAATAGCTTTAATTTATGTTAGCTTGAGGGCATGTAATGTTCATCTGCTGTTTACTTGTGTAAGATAATTTATACAAGAATTCGTTTCAAAATTGATGTCTTCAGGCGCTCGATCATGAATTTATTAATGTTCTGAATTTAATCTCTATCCTTGATATAAAAGTAATTGGTATTTGATCTGAAACTCGAGAAAGCTGGTCTGATTCATTTGGATAATTAGATTTGGAATTCTTTGTGAAATTGGAGAACTCCTCCAATTTTACAAATGATTTCATTTCTTCTTATTTTCTTAAGATTCTTCTAATTTGTTAAGAGTTATTTGTTTACAAAGGTGAGAAATTATAAGCTTCTGTTAGGTAAGTGGTCGAAACACCTTGATGTATTATAAATCTAAATTCAGTGCTTAGGATATAATGAAACAAATTACTTTCTGTAGAATTAGTTTCTTATGTTAGATTACAAATTCAAAATTCTAATTCATGTGACTTTATTGTGGAATCATAGGTACCTATACAAGAAGTTGTTCGTAGAAGATATACATAGGTCTCTTACCGCAAAGGAAGAATACCTTTAAAAACTTGAATGTTTGCAGATCCTAGATGTTTTTGTGTCATAAATTTAAAAAACGTGTGAATGTTGAGATCAGAAGCACAATTTATAAAAAATACCATAATGACAAAAACTAATTTGTTTTGATATCCAAGGTTAAATATTAATGTTTTTAAGGTTTGGTTTCAGTAGTATTTATTTTCATTGATTTAATATGTCTACGGAAAATAAAAGAATGATAGTTAAAATAATACAATAGTAAGTAGGTTGAATCCCTGAGAGCTTGGCGAAATTTGTTTAAAACATTTACGTTTTTATAGAAGTGATTGAAAAAAATATAATGACTGATAAATTTGTCCTGATTAACTCTATATTAGATACCACTACTGACCTCTAGCTTATAAGATAATAATCATTTACCATAAATAAACAAACAAGCCAAACTGGGCATTATTTAATGTTTGTGTGTGTGACCCACAGTGATTCTATTTGTTTTGAGATGGCAAGTGCTTGCTGTAAAAAAGTAGCCAGGTTAATGATATTAAGTGCTTTTCTCACGATGTTAGTTTATTTGCATTTTTATGAATGCCATGTTTAGACTTTTACGTCGAATTTGGAAGTGTGAAACGTAATTTTTCAAACAAATCCCGTTTTTTCCATAACAGTTTTAACACGCGACTAAAACAAT
This sequence comes from Miltochrista miniata, assembly GCA_933228765.1. Classification (NCBI taxonomy): domain Eukaryota; kingdom Metazoa; phylum Arthropoda; class Insecta; order Lepidoptera; family Erebidae; genus Miltochrista; species Miltochrista miniata. The sequence continues at coordinate 20,545,812 of OW121773.1, forward strand.
TTCGGGGCTTTGTCTTAAAATAGCTATTTAGATAAATAGCGTCGTTAATATTTTACCACTTCAAGTCACTTTAAAGAATAATAAAATAAGTACCTACCTATAACCTATATATACGTCTTAATTTACTCCTGAGTACACAAAATTATATACCTTCCTGATGAATTATTCTGTCTCTCGGTGAACATAACATAAAAATGCGTTTAACAGTTTATGACATATGACAATGACGAAGGAATTGTTTTATAACTATGCAAGTACTGTGTGCGTGATAACTCGATGCCCGCTAGGGAACAAAATGTTCCCAAGGGTGCCTCAATTTATCGCGCACGAGTAGAATAACAGTTTCGTTTATGTAATTCTTATGATCAAAATCCGTACCCATACTTACATCTATACTGTACTTGTGTATCTATGTGTTATGTGAATAAAAAGGCGAATCTTTACTAGACAATCCTGTTTGTTTTTTTTTGTAAATTAATTAGCAGTGACATCATACGTAAGTAATCTTTCATGTTCATACGTTAATTGTATTAAAAAATGGAATGCATTACGTAAATAAGTAGGTATAAGATAAGATCAATAAATTAGAATTAATTACTATGTACATGATAATGAGATACGTTATTTAACATGACTTGTTTACTAAATAATAAAACATGAATGACAAGAATATTCTAGAGCTGATTATGTATTTTAAAAGGTAAATACTTTTCTGCAGTGGAAAGGTCCTGGGCGCCGGGAGGTGGGAGAAGGAAAAAAGTGTTCTGATAGGCTAGAAAGCGCATATAATCTAAATATATAAAAGAAAGTCGTGTTTGTTACACTACTTATAACTCCAGAACGGCTGTACCGATTTGGCTGAAAATTGGTGGGGAGGTAGCTTAAAACCAGGAGACTGACATAGGATTCTTTTTATCCTGTTTCAGCGCGCTTTTTTTTTGTGCTTTTTTTGGTCACTCAGAGTAAATGCGACGGGAACAGGTGATTTACTCTCTGTTATGTGACGCAAACGAAGTTGCGCGGGTCAGCTAGTAACTACATATTTTCGTAAGTTTAGATGCTGATGAACCCTCTCAAAATAACCCTGAATGTCTCAAAATGCACCCCTCTGAAAATAATCCTGGCGGCACCTATGAAAAGGCCACCTCGATTTGGTAAAGGCTATTTGGTTGCTTCAAAAATTGAGGAGATTACTAGTTCAGTTTTTAAAGGAATTATTTACATTTAGAAGAAAAGGAAGCGTCCATTGGATAACATAGTTACAGTAAATAAATTTGTTTACAACAATATTAGGATCCTGTATTTTAATCACCATGACTATTCTTCGTAGGCCCATAGGATATCTATGATAGGAGGTCTGAGTACGGCGGTTGGACTGCGGGCTGTCCCTACAGAAGAGGCCCCAAGACAATTACACGGAGGCATGGCTCCTCAAAACAATGAATAACATCCGAAAAAGTCGCACTAATCCCCAAAGAAGCGGAACTCTTTGGCCGGGGTGCAAAATCTGCCGGGAATCCTAGGAAACCCTTCTGAGGACACCTATCCCAAGCCCCAAGCGATAGCCTGTGTGGTTTTTATTTTATTTAGTTCGAGTCGGACATAACTGATTATTACACGATAAAAATAAAACCGGCCAAGTGCGAGTTGAACTCGCTTACGGAGGGTTCCGTACCAAAAAAGCCGCAAAAAAATCCATTTGTTGTATGAGAGCTCACATTAAATATTATTTATCAGATTTTTTTGTATTTGTTATTATAGCGGCAACAGAAATACATCATATGTGAAAATTTCAGCTTTTTATCTATCATGGTTCATGAGATACAGCCTCATGACGGACAGACAGACAGACGTGCAGCAAAGTCTCATAAATAGGGTCCTGTTTTTGCACTTTGGGTACGAACCGCTAAAACGCTAAAAAATTAATAGAGACGTACCAAAATGTTGATAAAATATCGATAGAATGCTCTCAATCACTACGCATTAAGTTAATCATGTAAGTGACAACTCGATCTCGCCCACACGGATTCCTGAGGCTCCGTCATAGCCTCGTAGCCTTGATGCCTGACCTGAATAGGCTAGACATCTAGACTTTGTAATTTGATGTTGTTAGTACTGATCTTTACCGTCACTAATTACTAGAATAAAGTTGATGTTTAGTCTGGTGGAGACATTAATTTATATGTCATGTTTATGTACCCGTCATACAAGCTATCAAAAACCTACATACGTCTTGTATCAAGGTACGCAACAAAAGCAACCAAAGGGTAAAATAATCTGGTCCACAAAAATCTGCGGGAACGAGTTACACAATACGCCATGGAGGAAAAAATAAAATAAATTATATAAATCAATATTTGTAGACATTCTCACACATCATCATCTAGCCCAAATTAAGTTTATATCAGCTTGTGCTATGGGATCTAGACGACTGATAAACATACCTATATGTATATTTCTAAATACATACATGTTATAGATAAATTACACCCAGAGATTTGTCCTGGGTGGGAATCGAACCCACAACCTCCGTTTCCGTAGTCAGGCACACTAACTACTGGACCATAAGGCCAGTTAATTGAAATGAATATTGTGTCACATTTTTATAAATCGCCATTCAGCCCAAACTAAGCCAATATAAACTTATGATATGTAAACCTAGACAAGTGATAAACATACTCATATATTTCGGGATACATACAATATACATAGAAAACACCCATAAATTTGGTCCAATCTGGGAATCGATACCAGGACTTCAGCGCAGCACGGCAGTTGCACACAGAAATGAATTGGAGACACCATCAAAAATACCCAAATTAAAAGAAAACACAGAAGAGGGAAAAATTTAAAAGGAAAAGGTATCACAGACGAGAAGCTTTAATGCTGAGATACGAATAATACTCGAAGAAAACCGAAGATGTAGAAAATTAGCTGCAACAGAAGGAACATAGTTCGAAGTCATACACCAATGTGTGTCATAAATAGATAAATTTAAAAAATGTGTTATCTGTGGCCTTGTTTTTTAACCAATAGATAAATAAAAGCAACATACAGATCATATTACCGTTGTATATAGAATCTCTTACGACCACAAAACTATTAGGTTCGAAGGAAAAGTAGTTAGCGTCTCGTTCTCACGGTGGTGTAATCAAAACTTTTTTTTAAAATTAAAGCCTATACTTTTTATAAGAGTCTCCGTAAAAAGCATTTTCTATAGCTTCTTAATGTGCACTAAAACTAAAACTACTTTGTAATGCTTTAATATAGTGTTTATCGATATTTTTCTATATTTACGAACACATTATAGTTCATTGTCCTTAAATAGTGCTATAATATACGTTTTTAAAAAGTCGTAAAATAGCATCGTATTATTTTTATAGTACTGAATTTTATTTACGTTTATAGGCCAACGAAGATAAAATTATGCTGGTGATATGAAAAATATATTTTAAAGGCTGATATTTTGCAACTAAGTAGGTATATCAAAGAAAATGTAATCAAAATAGTTGCAACTCGTAAAGTGTTGTACCTTACAATTATTATCGATAAAATTCATACAGGACGGAGCAACTCTAGTGCATTACCCAAAGTAATAAAAACTTTGTAATTTGGAAAAATAAAAATGCCTGATAATCACGCCCGTTAGAAATGTTTGTTTGGTTGTACAACCAAACAAACATTTCTAACCTTGCAACCGGTAAACCTAAAGCAAGTTTTTTTCAAAAAATATGTATGTAAGTATTGCTAATTCAGCACTCCTTAGAGCGGCCTTCCTTAATAAATAGTTTCTCAAATAGAACTTCTAGATTCTGAGATAAACATGTTTGACCTAAAAAAATATTCACTTAAAAAAAAATATATAAGAAATAAAATTTCAGTAAATAAAGATCGCATATAAAATCAGATTAGCCTGACGTTTAAAAGGTCGACAGTCCAATGCTGTCTGTGCGTCCCCTTGAACTATTGTGATGACTTTGTTAAGAATAGCAATATATAGTATATACTTGGTATATATTTGCAATAATTTTAAAATCTATCTATCTCTAATATTAAATTAAGAAATTGTAGGAATCGTGATGGTACGTTAAAGATAATTTGTAAATACTAACTTTATCGATAAGTGTTGAAAAAACATGCAACAGCATCAAAGCTGACAAAGAATCTGTGAAAAAAAATTTTTTTTTCTATACTATATTATACTTTCTTCACGCCAAATCACTTGCGGGGTAGGCAGAAAGAACCGAGTTTTTTCTGCCTACCCCGCAAGCAGAGTTATTTTTTCTGTCGACTTCGAACAAACAGAAGAAAACAAATCGTAATTTCTGTCTTAGAATCCCGTAAATCTGTGATTAGAGGCTGTTTATATCCCTACTTCCCTACTAATCCCTTCCAATATTGAGTTACTCTGTCTGTCTGTCTGTAACGCTTTCACGCCTAAACGGCTGGAGCAAGTGAGATGAAATTTGGTATAGAGATGGTTCGAGACTCTGGGAAGGACATAGGCTACTTTTTAACTGACTGCGCAAAAGGAGGGTTATAATTTTACGCGATAACGACTTATACGCGGTCGAAACCGCGGCGAGTTATCCATATAAAATACTCAAACTCAGAAATAAGCATTATCGGATTACACAAATATTTGACTCAACACGGGAATCGACCTCGCGACCTCTAACGCAGTCGCATATACTTACCACTGCGCAACCGAGGCATCATTTACACAAAATTTGTACTAAAGATGACAAAGAGATTTAGAAAATCTTACCTCTGTCTACAAGTGGTGGTACTCGTATGATCTGAAAAAAAAAAGAACAACAATTTAATTTAAAAAATATAAATAGTTTAACGCCTAAAATGATAAAAACTAAATCTCAAGTCGAAACGGGATTAATGAAATTTCGCACTACAAAATGATTAAAAATCAAATGTAAAACTAATTTTTAAAGCCCGATACTATCAACGCGGTGTAAGTGTAAGAATTCGTATCATTACATTTCATCGAAAACACTTCACCGAAAAACACTTGCCCGAACGACATTTCGTCGAAAACACTTCGTCGAAAACACTTCGTCGAAACGACATTTCACCGAAAACACTTCATCGAAAACATTTCCCCGAAAAGACACTTCGTCGAAAAACAGTTCACCGAAATGACATTTTATCGAAAGGCACTTCCCCGAAAGACATTTCATCGAAAACACTTTGTCGAAAACACTTTATCGAAACTGCATTTTACCGAAAACACTTCATCGAAAATCAGTTCGCCGAAAAAGACACTTCACCGAAAACATTTCTACGAAAGACTGTCCATATAACACAAATACGCGGAACTACTTTGTCGATTAGGTACAGTTTCTCGATTAACATTTTATCGAATCTAACCTAACCTGATAACCCAACAATGGATCGGTCGGTAATGAATAAAAAGATTCCTTCTTAAAGTTTGCCATTTCTGTGCCCCCCCCCCCTCTTCAACCTACCTACAAATCTCAACCTCAACATTTCAGCTGATTAACGCTCTTCGGAAAGGTGTAATGCTTCCGTGTAAAAGTCGTTCGACAGTTTTTTTCGGTGAAATGTCATTCGAAGAAATGTTTTCGGTGAAGTGTCGAAGTTAATGAGGGAATTAGAACAATAATTTGATACAGTTTTACAATAACCGCACAGCATATTGTGTATCAAGTCCGACCTGAGGCGAGCTGGTAGCGGGTTCGAATCCCTAGTACTGTTTCTTTTTGTTTTTATTTCACTTTTTGTGATTTCTATAGTTTTTAAAGCATTATTGTATTAATAATTTTTTGTATTGTATGAAATAATATTTATAATCTATACTTTTTTTGCACGAATTGGCTCCGAACCATGTTTCATTTTTCAATTTTTCATTTTTCAATGGCCACTACACTACTTTGGAGTAGATGGCGTTGTGCGCCATTTCACTTATTTATCTGGTAAAGTTATAAAATAGATTCAATCATTTTTGATTGTAAGGTAGCTAGGTATTTTATGAAACAATTGTATTTTTGACTGCCTCTGTGGCGCAGTTGGTAGTGATACCGCCTGCAGCGCTGGAGGTCGTGGGTTCGATTCCCACCGGAGACAAATATTTGTGTGACCCATAATTTTTTTGTCTCAAGAGTCTGGGTGTTTTATGGATAATATGTATATTATGTATGTATTTAAAAGTAAGTATAAAGTATTACTATTCGTAGTTTGATACCCATAACACAAGCAGGTTATTCCTGGCTTACTTTGGGATCAGATAGCGTTGTGTGAAATGTCCGTGAATATTTATTATTATTATTTTATAATGACCTAATATTGTCAAGTTTTCGAGGTGTTATTCCCAGTGTTTTCTACCTGCGAGGACGATATTATAATTTCCGTAGAAATGGACAATGGGGTTTGCAGGTAAGATATATATTGTACTTATCTGTAGAAAATTATGAAAATAATTTGTTTGTTTGTTTATTAGAACGTTAAGATCAAGATTTTAGTTGTTGCAAAATTTTAGGTACCAGGTGGTAAGTAATTCATTCATGGACTTGCCTTGACAACAGTATCTACCTACTTAGATAAACTCAACCCCATGAGGTTTAGCGATTTATCGATTTTCCTCGTAGGTACCTAGTCATTATTAAACCCAATTGTCTCTTCCTCGGCTGCGCTGTGGTAGGTACCCATTGTAAAAGGTACAAAAGAAACGTAATTAATTTATACATGATCTGCTAATATGACAGATAAATAATATCATATCATAGTTTAATTAAAAGTAGTGCCGTCTATCTATTAATTACTTCATAACTTATAAACGTGTGCCACAAGATGGCAATAATCACAATGTCCTCCTGTGCTATATATAAACTCTAATAAAAAACAAAATAGGTATTGTAACTGGCTGTTAAGTATTCATATCTGTAACTTTTCCGTACTGCGATAAAGTCAACACGTAGTACATGTTTCGTTAACCTCTAAACTAGGGCGTAGGGTGCGGGCATGACAAACTAAAGCTTTGAAGTTCAAAGCAATTACCGCCATCTAGTGATAAAATTGCGATAATTACGTTGATGCCGCATAGATGGCATTAATATTAAATTCATTTCGATAATTTAATCTAGATTCTTGCTTTTTAAATTAATATAACTAATCAGTGAAGCTTAGGTAATGTAGGGGAAACTGCGACTGGTCACTGAAGTGGCCGCACCGCCTGGTGCGACGCCTGTGCGCCACCTAGGTGCCTACCTAATTACGTAATCTCATCAATAATATAGGTATCTCTGATTATACCATACCATAGTCCTCTCTGTTGCCGCATGCCGCTATCTTAGATTTATACCTTAAGAGGTTAAGGAAACATGTATGTATTGACTTTATTGCAGTACGGAAAAGTTACAGCTATGAATATTAACAGCCAGTTATATTGTTTGCGGTTTATAAATAGCACAGGAGGACATTGTGATTATCGCCATCTTGTAGCACACGTTTAAAACTTATGAAGTAATTAAAAGATAGATGGCACTACTTTTAATTTTATTAAACTATGTTAAGATATTATTAATAGATAGATGGCACTACTTTTAATTTTATTAAACTATGTTAAGATATTATTTATCTATCATAATAGTAGATCATATTGTAACGGGTGTTTTTTTAGAGGTATAGAACTTTAAGTTGGCCTAGCTGTTTTAACCGGCGGTATTTTTGTCAGCTGTAAAGTGATTTATGTTTAGTATGGTTTGGCATTTTAACATAAATAGACTGAAGCCTGAACAATGCTTCCAAATTGTGCAAATTTATTCTGAAAATCATGGTTCTGTCCGAAATGCGTATCGTGATTTTCATAAGCGAATTTTCTTTAGCGGTGCAGCTCACTTTTGGTTGAATGGATACATCAATAAACAAAACTGCCATATTTGGGGTGATGATGATCCTCAAGTGTATGTTGAGACACCGTTACATCCAGTAAAACTGACTGTGTGGTGTGCTTTATAGGCTGGTGGAATAATTGGTCCGTACTTCTTTAGAAACGATGCTGACCAGAATGTTACAGTCAATCGTGACTGCTATAGAGCGAAGATTACTGACTTTTTCGTTCATCAATTGAACAACCATGATGTGCAGGAGTAGTGGTTTCAACAAGACGGCGCAACATGTTACATAGCTCGTGCCACAATTGATTTATTGAAGGAAACGTTTGGTTACCGCATAGTTTCACGTTTTGGACACGTGGATTGGCCTCCAGAGTCGTGCGATTTTACGCCACTTGACTATTTTCTGTGGAGATATGTGAAGTCGCTCGTCTACGCCGATAAGCCCGAAACGATTGACCACTTGGAGGATAACATTCGGCGCGATATTGTCGCTATACGGCCACAAATGTTGGGAAAGTCATCGAAAATTGGACCTCTAGATTAGACTACGTCCGAGCCAGCCATGGCGGTTATATGCCAGAAATCATATTTAAATTATAATGCCAGAAGATTTCCTTTCGAATAAAGTCATTTCCATATCAATAAAAACAATCACTTTCGTTTTATTCCATTTCAAAGTTCTATACCTCGAAAAAAAACACCCTTTATTAATTAAGACTCTTTTATACCGTTTACAATGGGTACCACAGCGCAACTGAGGAAGAGACAATTAGGTGTAATAATGTGACTTGGTACCTACATTACGTGGAAAATCGATAAATCGCGAAACCTCATGGGGTTGAGTTCAGCTAGGTAAGTAGGTAGGTACTGTTGTCAAGGCAAGTTCATGAATGGATTACCTACTTACCACCTGATACCTAAACTTTTGCAACAACTAAAATCTTGATCTTAACGTTGTAAAAAACAAACAAATTGGTTTTATAATTTTCTACAGAAACATTATAATATCTTACCTGCAGACCCTATTGTCCATTTCTACGGAAATTATAATATCGTCCTCGCAGGTAGAAAACACTGGGAATAACACCTCGAAAACTTGACAATATTAGGTCATTAAATACAATTGTTTCATAATTACTTAAATACCCATCAATCAAAAACAACAAAAAACACATACATAATATTTAATAAGTGAAATGGCACACAACGCCATCTAGTCCAAAATTGTGTAGTGGCCATTGAAAAATGAGCGATTCGTGCAAAAAAAGGATAGATTAAAAAATATTATTTAACACACTACAAAAAATTAATAATAATACTTTAAAAACTACAGAAAACACAAAAAGTAAAATAAAAACAAAAAGAAAAAAGAAATCTAGGTTTCGTACCCGCTACCAGCGCGCCTCAGGTCAGACTTGATACACACTATGCTGTGCGGTTATATCAGAAGCGCTCCAAATTATTGTTCTGATTCTCTAATAAATCTTCGACACTTCACCGAAAACATTTCTTCGAATGACTTTTCACCGAAAAGCTGTCGAACGACTTTTACACGGAAACACTTCCTCGGTATCCTTCCCGAAGGGCGTCAATCAGCTGAAATGTTGAGGTTGAGGTATTTCACAATGTATTTTCTAATATATATATTCAAGATGATTCAATCTTTTTCTTAGAATATAAAGGTTACTATAATTCTGAAGTCTTGGGGATGACTTTGGGATTACCGCTTTTCATAAATCAACATCTTGTCTTCGCTATGGAATTTCTTTATCGGGATGTTTCGTTTGGGAAGCTATCACCGGGGAAGTGTTTGTGTGTAAACAACTCTCTGTCACATTTCGGAGAAGTGTTTTCGGCGATCTGCCTTTCGGAGAAGTGTTTTCGGTGATCTGCCTTTCGAAGAAGTGTCTTCGGTGATCTGTCTTTCGGAGAAGTGTTTTCGGCGATCTGCTTTTCGAGGAAGTGTTTTCGATGATCTGTCTTTCGGATAAATGATTTTCGATGAAGTGTTATTTCGGAAAAGTGTTTTTCTAGAAAATGCTTTTTCGGTAAAATGTTTTCGATGAAGTGTTTTTCGATGAAGTGTTTTCGATGAACTGTTTTCGGCGAAGTGTTTTCGATGAAGTGTTTTCGATGAAGTGTCTTTTCGGTGAACTGTTTTCGATGAAAAGTATGAGTACCGTAAGAATTATAGATAGTACAGAATATGTACTATATAATCTGTGATAGTACGGTAATACTACCGTAGACAATGAGCGTAGGTACCCGATGCATCGATACCGATGCATCGGGTACCTACGCTCATTGGTCGAATCCATAGAAATGCAAACAAGGAAATAAATGTGCATACATACATACATACATATAATCATACCTATATCCTCGAAGGGGTAGGCAGAGGCATAGTATACGCCCACATTTCACCTTATAGTTTTATGTCCCACGTAATCGGTGCTGAGCCTATTGCCGTGTTGAAATAGACAGGTGCAGGTCGCCGCGACCCACAGTTGAATTTTTTTTTTCAAGCCGCTTCTAAGAACTTAGTGAAACGATTGTCATTTTACTGACAACCGGGTTTCATTTCCCGTTTTCCTTCTCTACGCAATAGATCTTTTTGCGCAAGTGTTCTCTTGGTACCTCTTACGACACCCTTGGGATGTATTGGGGGGCGACATTTTGTACTATTACCCTTCGCAACACGCCACACGGGCCACAATGTAATTCTGCTAAAACAATTTGGTTCTGAAGTTACGATTCTCTCATAGCTATGTATATTATGGCAAATGAAATAAGTGTAAAAGGCACCTCTTTAAACGGTTCATCTTTCTTTAAAGAGGAAAGCTTTCATAAGATGAGATGCAATCATTTCAGTCACTTTCACTGAACGCATTATGCTGTAAGTTCCACGCTTTAGAAACTCTTAGAAGTTTTTTTCCAACTTTGATGCAGAAAGAAAGGAATAGCGTGATAACGGAAGAATGTGGTATAGCAGAAGATATATTGTGACTAAGATCGACAAAGAGATGCTTAAATGGTTTTGGGTAACACCTGGAAAGGATGGATGAAAATAGACTAACTAACATGATTTATAAGGTGAGGTGTAAATGGGTTAACTATTATAGGTCAAACTGAGCGTACGCATCTCGATTGATTCTAGATGCGTACGCATTGCTGCATTGCGCATGCGTTGCTTTTAAAGATCTCTTGAAAAAGGCCAGGTCCAGAGTATCTTTAAAGGGCGAGCTCTTATAAAAACACTTATTTATTTATTTATTATACACTTCATGGTACGCCAAGATATACAGGATAGTAATTTGAACAGCATAGCAATACAATGGGCGGCATTATCGCTTAAAGCAATTTCTGCCAGAAATTTAAACTCTACTTATGACAGTAGAAGAAACGAAAGTTGTTTACCAGAATTGTAGCAAATGATAAAACATGGTCTCTGGCTATTTTGATGGGAGGCAGGCTTGATGTTTACGTCACAAGTAACATTATTACAAATCAGCGGACAAACAGACACATTCACAATGTCATTACCATTTCCTTTAGTTTGTTGACCTACAAATTATATCAGTCGTTCATATGTTACGTTACAGAATAAAGTGACGTCACGCTTCGGTTGACACCCCTGGTCTTACTACCTCTGCATTGTATTCAAAAATCTATCTTATTGCCATACTAATAAAGTTCAATTTATTTTACACGATTGTTGTTATAATAATGAATAGGTGCTAAATGAATTTGAATTTTATTTGTATAGGCATAAAGTTTAGTTTAGTTTGTTAGAGAAGCAAAGAGGTTCACTAAGCTGTGACGAATTAGAGGTTTTAAAATGAGTTATTTTCGCGAAGAAAATAATAGCCGTGCGAAGGAAATATATAATTTATTGTATAATATACTTGCTGTATATTAGAGGATGGGAAATGTGAGAGATCTTGATAGGGATGTTAAAGATTTTACGCGTGGTAAGGTCATGGTAAGGTCAAATTTGAAATAGGGCTAAGGTTCAGTAATATGAAAACACTCGATGGCCCCCGTTCGAGTCCAGTCTGACATTTAATTTACACAAGTTAAAAGTATCTCTGCCTACCCTTTCAAAGAAATAGGCGTAACTATGAATATATAAACATAATTTTATAAACATGCATGAACTTTCAATTTATTAATTCCTCTTAACATTAATATGCGCTTGAGTGCGGCGCATCCTTTAAAGGGCAACGCACACTGACGGACGTCCGACGCGCGCTGTACATATCAATAGCCTTATTTGAAATCTATACCGGATAGGGCTATGCGCATTAGGGATGAATTTTTATTTAAGCATTTTTATTATAGCCATAAAATTATGGAAGGCTTAATGAAGTATTTACTTTCAAATCCTGTTTTAAACAGGCAAAATATTAGTAAAAAGGGGCGGTAGTCTAGTTACTAAGGTAAAAGACTTCAGCGCTTGTGACCTAAGTCTGAGTACCGGCCTGTTGTACTACCGAATTTACAGACAAGTTACTGAAATGGAATCGATTTCTAGGAAAACTAAATAATATAAAACTTACAAACTCCTTGAAATATCCTCAGGGTTGCGTACTGAGTAAGAAGTTTGTGCTAATTTTAAGCCAAACATCCCCACTGGTACAATGATGTTTAATTTGTAAATATGCTAAGATACTACAAAGACAGGGTTGACACACAATACTTTTGTTACCTCACCATTATAAAAACAATACCACATCATTGATTCATTGGTCTCAAATTTTGATTATTAATATATGACTTTATAAGATTATACAGTGCCGTTATAATACGCAAATTTGACGATTGTATTCTGATTACATTTACATATGAAATCAAAATATTTACATATAAAAATATTATGATGAAATTATTCAGAATGTCACTGTTATTGATTTATACGTAAACACGTTTGACTGCGTTTTGTAAATGTCAATAGATTGCTGCAGGCGGCGCGGCGTCATATAGTCGCAATGACATAACATCTGGCCCTGTCCGCGGGAGCAAAGGCGAAATGTCAGTAAGCATTTAACAAAAACAAAATAATACTAGCTTAGCAAGAAGTTTTGAAAAGGAGATTCAAAGTATGACACTTTTAATCTCTATTTCAGAACTTCTTTCTTAGAGTCTCTATATCATAATCCATCTGAACCATGCCTTGTTAGTTCAGGCAGAGTAGATCGAAATTATACTGCTGTAATATTCTTCTAAAAGACGATAAGCACTCTATAGAGATGTCAATAAAGAAGTTCAAACGAAATACAGCGCGTGGTCAAAGGGTGACATGTATGTATTTCAAAAACGGACCGATAGATTTCTGTATGTCCACTGTTCTGATAAAAATAGCAAGTAGATATGGTGTACAACAACTTTAAGGTATTTGAACAAGTTTGAGAGAAATTGGAGTATCATGCCATTGCCACCCACTCGGAAATGAGTGTCCGTGATGGAAAGGATGTTAATGGATGTAATTAAGATAAAACATAATTATATTTACGTGAATTCGATGATATAAATGTATAATGTTACATGTATAGCACATTTTCTGTGCAAATTTTATTTTGTTGCTTGAGGATGCCAAATGTTTGAATTCAAACATTTTCCGTGGGAATAAATGATTCTTAGCCTACACTACACATAACAATGTCAATCAATTAAATACATTCCTATCGAAAAAGGGACCATCAAAGAAATAAACACATTCTCTGATTAAAAATATTATGTAACCTTCTGATTAAAAGAGCTTAGAGATTTGCAAATCTAGCGAGTGACGACCAGAAAACCGTGCAAACTTTTCAAAGTAGGTAATATGATAATAAAGTGGAAACTAAATAAACATTTAGCCTGTCAAATGACGCCACCCGCTTGAAAGGCACCAGTGGTCATGGCTTCTAGTTGTTGGCCTTACTTGACGGCTTAGTTTGCAGAATCCGGGGGTTATTATATGAAGGAAAAATATTTATTTTATTAAGAAGAAAATTATTTCTACGGAATAATCTCAGTTTTCCGAAATTCTTCACAATATTCGTGACTTCTACGGCTTATTCAGAGCAACTGATCTTTCAAAATATCATCTATCTTCCACTAAAGTTTAGACAATTCGCCTGATTGAAAATGATCACCTTAGCCTATGGAAGTTTGCAATACCAGAGGCACTTTATACGAGCTGGTTTTGCAAAAATCTTTTTAATCTTCTTTTGAAGATGACCATACTGCAGTATGGAAAATTCGGCTGTAGTTCGGAAAATTAGAGTAGACCATACTGTATAAAGAAAGGATTTAAAAATCATGCTAAAAGTATCCCCGAAGGAGCGGAATAACACTTGAGCACCCCAAGATCACCATGATATGACAACCATAGCATCCATGTAGACCACACGAAAAAAAGGCATACTGAAAGTTACTAAGTGACAACCCTACATGATCTATGCTAATGAAGGAAACGCAGCGTCGACCTAGCGATTATAAATTTAGGCGTGTGTCAAGTTTAACATGTTATTACGATGCGCTTATAATAATATGCAGATGTCTGCATTTTTATTCATATTTTTCTGCAGACAGGTACCTTGAAAGGATAGCATGATGTGATTTTATCCATAATATACGATATCTTGCAGTTTTTTTTTAACGCGAGGGAAAATCCTCCATGGATGCTTTGCCGGACTCCTACCGACTTAAAATCTCACGTAACGCCCAACAGCCTACAGTCGGGAGCAGGTAAGCCTTCGGAAGGATGTCCCAGGACTCAATAATGCATAGTCTTCATTCTGTCGCATCAAAATGTGTTTGAAATACTTAATTATATTGGATGCAAGCTTACTAGCTGTATTAAGTACGTTTAAGTCAAATGATGCTATTAAAATTGTATGATCCGGTTACATTACACAGATGTATTTGTTTTGAGTCTAAAATCTATTATATTTAGCCCACTGAAAACCCTAGAAGCTTGAAGAATAATCCTTATAATGTAGATCCACTAAAAAGTGATTTTCAACAAATTTGCGTGCACACAAAATCATTTCTGCGAAACTGCCAATAAGCCTGGTATGTTTAAGTAATTGTTAAAAATACGTTAAGTGCGTAAAGAAAAAAAAATCAAAACTTGTATTAACCGACGATTGTGGGAGAACGCATTCGGATACACAGACGAGCAAATATTTGTTCTAGCGTTATGTGAGTACAATGGAGGCATTTAGTTGTGTGGTGTGAATACAGTTGTGTGATATTTGGCGGTCTTAACCATAACTTGGTTAAGTACGAAAAAAATTGTAGAGGAAGAGATCCGTATAATCAACCGGGAATTCTTGGACCCTTTTGGAAGCTAAATCATGACTCCTGGTCATAGGCAGTGGTAGGACTTTGTGTGGTTTTAGTCGGTACGAGGCCGGCCTACCACCCATGAGGATTTTCACATGTAAGGAAACGAGTTCCGTGTCGTGTTGCAATTTTAATTCTTTCTAGTTCTATTGAGCGACCACATAGCCTTTTGGCATAGAGCCTCGATCACTGTTTAAAGGGAATAACCACCGAGCATAATTATGAGGTTGGTAAAAGTCTCAAAGGATTTGTTTAACATATCTTGGCACTTGTACCTATTAAGTCTTGTTATCCGAAAAAAAAACCAAAACTTATTGATTAGCTTTCCTTAGCGCAGAAAAGTGGAATCATAGCTCAAAATTGTGATTACCAGAAATTCAAGCTAAAATGAGAGCGACAGAGCAACAGCTAGCGGAAAAGCCTTTTATCATTCAATCACTACATCCTATGCAGTCATGGGAACTCAGCCATTTCTTTTTAATAAGAAATTATCACCTAATTAATATGCGATCCTAGTGCAACAAACAATGGACAGCTCGTTTATATGCAAGGCTGCATAGCGCCATCTATCGTGGCGGTAGGAGAAATCGTGATATCATTATGTGGGTAGTTGGAAGGAATTTTAATATCAGCTGACTGATATTGCAAAGGAAACTGTTTAATGCGTGGGTAAATATCATTAGGCATTTTTTAAAATTAAATTTTTGAAATATTTTTTAGAAAAGCAATAATTTTGCTAAGTTAATTGTTTTTAATTTGACTTTATCTAAATATAAGTTTGTCTATTTCTGCCATTAGCCAGACTTTATGAAAACTCTTACTGGAAATGCGATAGAAGTTTCAATGGTTCGACGTAGAATCCCTCTGTTCTGGTGACGATTCTTTGTGCTCTATGATAGTGAAGCACCCTTGCCAAAATTTTCGGGATCAAATGTGTAGATATAATTAGTATGTCATTATTCATAATAAGCCTTATAAATGCGAAAATGTAATTATGATATGTAACATAGTCTTCTTGCAATAGGTACAGACTCTTCATAGCATTTAAAGTACAGGCTACAAAACTAAATACGAAAAGCAATTAAGAAGCCATTCAGAATGAATAAACCTCCATACATGAGCTCAAACCATAACCCACCTTTTTACAGCTGTCAGTTCAAAATCAATTTATTATGCCTATAAAGGAACAAAACCGCATAGCGTTCACATGAGTGGGCCTCACTCTTCTTAGTCATAACATAATGCGATGCTCGTTGCTATCCGTGACATGTAAATTGTGCACATTATACTAAGTTAGCACTCGGTAAGACTTGTAGTGATGTACCTTAACTTTAAGCTGCGGATATATCCGAAAATATGGAGTACAATGAGACCTAGGTTAGCTGTCATATACATAATAATATGTTTCCGTGCTTCGGTAGGAAACGTAAAGCCGTACCTAAGTTTTTTTTTGGGCAGTAACATAAACGTTGTTAAACTAAGTTGAAAGTCATTCAACTCATTCCCTTTCCCTTTCACTCCCTTTTGTTGACTTTGTCAAGCAACCCATGCTTGACAAAGTCAACAAAAGGGAGCCACATCTTGTGCATCGATTCTCAATACGACATTATTCTGCAAATGGTGACTACCCGTACTATTTTGTTGCTACAATTTTGTCACTAATACATTTAAGTATCATTAGATGAATCAATAAACAATTGATTACTACTAATAGCAACACCAACGACATTATACATTTCAACAATCGCAATACTCAGTCAGAAGATACATACATACATACATAACATCACGCCTGTTTCCCAACGGGGTAGGCAGAGACTATGGCTTTCCACTTGCTACGATCCTGGCAAACAACTTTCGCTTCTTCAACTTTCATAAGTGTCTTCATACATGCTCTTCGGTTAAGGGTACTCTTGACCTGGCCTTTTCTCAGAAGATTGTCGATTTTATCGACTTGAGTATGCCGAGGTCGACCTCTACCAGTTTGCCCATTCACTCTCGCCTCATAAATCTGTTTCGTCAGCCTATTTCCATCCATTCTCTCCACATGTCCAAACCATCTGAGCATCCCTTTTTCTATCTTAGTCACTACATCTTCTGTCATGCCGCAATGTTCCCTTATCACACTATTATTTACTTTATCCATCAATGTCACTCCAGCTATACTTCGCAAACTTCTCATTTCCACTGCATTAATTTTACTTTCATGCTTCTCCTGCCACACCCAACTTTCACTACCATGCAAAAGTGTAGGGACAAGCACTCCTCTATGTACAGCCATCCTTGCCTTTTTAGACACGTTCTGACTGTTCATAAAGGTGTGAATGGCTCCATTCACTTGATTTCCTGCCAAAACTCTTCTTTCAATATCATTGTCACACTTTCCATCTCTTGCAAATTTTGAACCCAAATAAACAAACTCTTTCACCTGTTCCACGCTCTTTCCTTCGATCAATATCGAGCAATCAGTCATACATTTCTCTCTTTCAAAAACCATTACTTTTGTCTTGCTTACATTAACATTCATTCCTCTACTTTTAAGCGCATCGTTCATTACATTAACCATCAACTGCAACTCCTCCGCCGATGATGCCAGTATTACCTGATCATCAGCATAAAGGAGGCATTTGACGGTTAGCTCATTCAGTTTTAGTCCATACGCACACTCTTGTAGATCTTTCAAACAACTGTCTATATAAAGGTTGAACAGCCATGGTGACGCTACACAGCCTTGCCTCACACCTTTTTCGATGGGAAAAAAGTCTGTGCAAGCTCCATTGATCCTGACACAAGCCCTCATATAGAGATTTCAATGCTCGTATCAAGTTGCTGTTCACTCCATACATGAACAGTGTTGACCACAGTTCATTCCTCACCAATCCCCTTCCTTTCATAAATCCTGCTTGTACATCCCACATTTTTCCTTTAGTTTCATTCATCACTCTTTTAATCAAAACTTTCGCATACAATTTGCCTACGACACTGAGCAAGCTTATGCCGCGGTAGTTTTTGCACTCTTGCTGTGACCCTTTACCTTTGTACAGCGGCACTATGACCGATTTGCACCATTCTTCTGGTACTCTGCCATTTCGCCAGCAAAGATTGAAAAGGCGGTACAGCTGGCAAGCTACCACGCCACGACCCGCTTTCAGCATCTCGACAGAAATTCTATCAATCCCAGCAGCCTTTCCTAATTTCATACTATTCAACGCTTCCACAATTTCTTCCATACTTAAGTGGCTTTCATTATCAAGTTCATTCATTTCCGAGACATGAGTCTCCCTTTGCATATCCTCTTTTTCAAATAAACTTTCAAAATATTCCTTCCACCTTTTTAACACACATTCCTCTCCTATCACAAAACTACCATCATGGTTTCTGATTTGTTTAAATTGTGAGGTAGTCTGTTCAGTCCTCATTGTTCTTATAGACTTCCAAAAGAATTTTATATTCTGTTGGAAGTCATCAGATAACCTGTTATGAAAGTCATCCTCATCATTCTCTCTCTTACTTTTCATCACTTCTTTCGCATCACGCTTATACCTTTTATACTCATCCTTTGCCATTTTTACATCCTCATCCGTTGCCTTCTGCATTCTTTGATTGGCCATTGTAGCCAGCCAGTTCAACCATGCTTGCTTCTTATCAGACAAAACTTTTAAAACTTCTGCAGACATACTCTTTACCTGACATCCATGTCGCCTTTTGCTTATCCCACATACTTCCACTGCAACTTTTACGAGACCTTCCTTAATCATCTTCCATAATTCTTCCATCTCACATATTTCCTCTGAATTTTCGAATTTCTCGCTCAATTTACTCACAAATTCCTCTCTCACGCTTATATCTTTCAAATTTTCGACTTTAATGCGCTCCAGTACACTAATGGGCTTATGCGCACGATGCCGCCACCGCTGAAACAGACCTCTTACTCGGCTAATTACCAAGAAGTGATCTGTGTCAATCCCGGCACCGCGGTATGCCCGGGTGTCCAGCACATTCTTTCTCATTCTTGCGTCTACTATCACAAAATCAATCATGCTTCTCTGGCTTTCTTGTTTCCTTGTATACAAGTGGATATCTTTGTGGTTAAATATGGTG
This sequence comes from Miltochrista miniata, assembly GCA_933228765.1. Lineage (NCBI taxonomy): Eukaryota > Metazoa > Arthropoda > Insecta > Lepidoptera > Erebidae > Miltochrista > Miltochrista miniata. Next base: position 20,565,116 of record OW121773.1, read on the forward strand.
TTGGTTACCACAAGATTCCTATCCAAACATACTTCTAGCAGACTTTCGCCATTTTCATTCACTCGCTCATCCCCAAACTTTCCCAATACACTTTCATATCCATCACGCTTCACTCCAACCCATCCATTAAAATCACCTAACATTACAATCCTTTCGTTTTGTTTGCATTTACCCAGAATATAATTCACACTCTCCCAGAATGCCTGCCTCTCACTCTGGTCTTTTGCGGACCGGCGCCACCGCGCATCCTGAGGAGCATACACTCCTAACACAAAGATGCGGGTGAGTCCAACCTTTAGCCTCAACCAAACGAGTCTTGGGCTCACACATTCATAATCTGTCACACATTCATTCATTCTCGCGGAAAGTACTACACCGACACCCTGGCACGCCGCGCTGGTTGTGGCTACGCCTGACCAGTAGGCCGTATAGGCTCCATGTGTCGTGGTGTCGCATCCCTTCCGCTTTGTCTCATTCACACACAAAATATCCAATCGCCTCTCTCGCATAATCTTGCATACCTCCTCAATTTTATCATTCATACCTCCTCTTACATTCAACGTAGCAAAGCGGCTATCCACAGTCCACTTTTCGCCCCGATGGGAGACGTGACGTGACGGGTTGCGAACCACATCGCCGTCATTCTGGGTATTTAAATTTATTAATTCCATTGCGTTCCCACGAGTAGCAAGGGAAAAACATGTCCACCTGAACAGAGCCCCGCTTGTTCAAGTAAGGCTAACCTTATTCTGGGTTCGCCCGGTCCCAGGGTAATAAGCACGCTAATACTAGGCTCGCCCCTAGTCACGCAGCACATAGGCACGGCAACCTTGGCTTGGCGGAGAGAGGATGGGATCGGGATGGTGAAATCAGAAAGGGATTTCAGGATAGGAAAAGGCTGTGATAGGAGAGGGACTGGGATAAGGAAAACTTTTCATTACCTTCTGTCTTTCAAAACCAATAGCCAACAGCCAGGACAGTTGTTACTTACACAATATTCTCTGCAGTCCGAGCAATTTCTCTGCAGTCAGAAGATAGAAAAAAAAAATTCGTAATTGCAGCGTTTTTCAATGTAGGCAACACATATTACACATCTTCTACAAAATGTTCAATGACATAGTGCCAAAAAATTGTGCAAGTCGTCAGTAAGCACAATTTTTTTCAGATAAAAACGCTTCTGTATTATGCTCCTCAGTAACTATTACCATTACTATTAAAGTTGACCCCTTTACTGACCTATTTCGAACTGACAGCATTAAATTGAGTCTCAGATATAAAATTGACAAGGAAACGACATCAATGTGTTAATAAGCACATCCCATCACATCGAATGAGTCGGAATATCCGCCGTTATATCCGTCGCGTTCCCGTTTTTGCCCATCACTAATATCCGCTGACAAAGTAATGCAGAAAATGGCGTATTTAAATGAAAATTTTGTTACTCGGAATTTTAATTATGATGTTAACGATATTTTGATGAGTTCGCCTCGTAAGTTATTATTGCACATACGGTTTTGCGAGCAATGAATGGTTTAAATTAACAACAGAGCATGTTTTAAGTTCACTGAACTTACTGTCATTTGAACGTTAACCTTGGTTATCGGGGTTTATAGAATTGAATTATTGGTATGACGTCATAAAAAAAACATAAAATACATACATACATGACGAATGATGGTATGACGTCATAAAATGATTTTTAAAAAAACCGAATTTAAAAAATCTTGCCTTAACCAATAACACAAAAACTATTATAATATTATACTATTATTATACTATTATAAACTGAAAAAAGACTCTCAAATGGCATTTGTAATAAGGCGAAAAATTTCAACTTCTTTCAGTACAGCTCCCTAGCTCAAGTGGTTATAGCATTGCTCTGATTAAGGCAAAGGTTACTGGTTCAAGTCCCGTCTAGGCCAAGTTATCTTTTTCATAATTCATAATTCATTTATTCCTTTGTGAACATAGGTGGTAGGATGTTAACAATAAAAAATATAGGTGTGCGCTATGCTTTGCCATTACATTGGCAATACAAATTTTTCTTTTAGTCCATTCTTATTAATTAGCATTAATGTAATGTAGTAGGATACAACATAATTATTAAATATTCTTCGTTATTATAATATAAATAATGTCAAATTATACAAAATTAATTATGTCATAAATTAAAGATTTCATAGTCAAGTCATACAATTTAAATAGAAATCAACAATTTGTATTATCATTGAAAAACTCTACAATTGAGTAGTAAGCTATTTGTATTAAAAATGTCAATAGTTCTTTTTTGAAACCGCTAAGGTCACTTTGTCTAATGTGTTTTGGCAGTTTATTGTACACCTTCGTTGCCATTGCAAAAACGCTTTTGTGGTATAAATTTGTCCTACATGGGACCAAATGCAATTTGTCAGCTCTACGTGAACTAGTAACTTGTGAAAATTTAAATAAGTTACGTTTTACAAATATAGCAGTTTCATAAATATAGAGACAAGGAAAGGTAAGTATTTTCAATTTTCTGAAATATGGTTTGCAGCTATCAGTTCTGCCTATGTCGCAAATTGATCGTATACACCGTTTTTGTGCTCTGAACACCTTATCCTTTCCAGTTGCATTGCCCCAGAATATATTTTTTTTCTCTTTATAATAAAATATTATGTAAAATTTAGCATAGGTACTAATAGCTTTAAATAGGTAAGTACCTATTTCGTCTAAAAACTATAATAATACGTCATTGACTTTTCTATATTAAAAAAAAAACATTTTTCAAATTGATTTATACAAAACCCATGGAGACAAAAGATCTAATTGGGAACTATCTCCATTTTAGAAAAGGCTTTGAAAAAGTGCCCTATTGACCTCAAAAATGCCTGTGGTGGGTGGTCTTTCTAACCACGTAATATTAGACCATCAAAGTAATATTAGTTACGCCCTGTATAAATTATAATTTGTTAAATAAACCATCAAGATTTAATAATCTGTGAAATGATTGAAGAAATTAGAGGTCCGTTTTCCACTTATATAAAACGGTTATTCTTAAAGATCTTTGTACGCCAATAAATCAATCTTCAACACGGAACACGGCAGTTGATTAGGTCTCTTGTTTTTTTAAATGATGTTTTCACAAGAAATAATGGCATTTTCCAGAGTCACTGTCAATAGTCTTGTAAAATGTATTAAGAAAAACCGGCCAAGTGCGAGTAGGACAACAAAGGCAAAAACCTTGTTTATAGTATGGTTTATAAAGGGTGTTTTTTTTAGAGGTATAGAACTTTGAAATGGAATAAAACAAAAGGGATTTTTTTTATTGATATGAAATTGACTTTATTCGAAAGACAATTTTCTGGCATTATAATTTAAATATGATTTCTGGCATATGACCGCCACGGCTGGCTCAGACGTAGTCTAATCCAGAGGTCCAATTTTCGATGACATTTTCCAACATTTGTGGCCGTATATCGGCAATAACGCGCCGAATGTTGTCCTGCAAGGGGTCAATCGTTTCGGGTTTATCGGCGTAGACTAGCGACTTCACATATCCCCACAGAAAATAGTCAAGTGGCGTTAAATTGCACGATCCTGTAGGCCAAACCACGGTACCAAAACGTGAAACTATGCGGTTACCAAACGTTTCCTTCAATAAATCAATTGTGACACGAGCTGTGTGCCATGTTGCACCGTCTTGTTAAAACCACAACTCCTGCACATCATGGTTGTTCAATTGATGAACGAAAAAGTCAGTAATCATCGCTCTATAGCGGTCACCATTAACTGTAACGTTCTGGTCAGCATCGTTTTTAAAGAAGTACGGACCAATTATTTCACCAGCCCATAAAGCACACCACACAGTCAGATTTTCTGGATGTAACGGTGTCTCAACATACGCTTGAGGATTATCATCACCCCAAATACGGCAATTTTGTTTATTGACGTATCCATTCATCCAAAAGTAGGCTTCATCGCTCAACAAAATTTGCTTATGAAAATCGCAATACGTTTCTCGGACAGAACCATGCTTTTCAAAATAAATTTGCACAATTTGGAAGCGTTGTTCCGGCGTCAGTCTATTCATGTTAAAATGCCAAACCAAACTAAACATAAATCACTTGACAGTTGAAAAAATTACCGCCAGTTAAAAAAGTGGTGGCAACTTAAAGTTCTATAGCTCTAAAAAAAACACCCGTTATTAACCGCTCTTTTTTTTCTGATGTTAATATTTGTTGTTATAGCGCCATCAGAAATACATCATCAGTGAAAATTTCAGCTCTCTAGATATCACGGTTCCTCAAATACAGCATCGTGACAGACAGACAGACAGACGAACTGTGAAGTCTTATCAATATAGTTCCGTTTTTACCCTTTGGGCACGTAGCCCAAAAAATATGGAACGAAAAAAATGCACCTCAAAACGTACGGAACCTAACACTATAGAAACTATTTTAACATCAATAATGTTATATTCAAGGTATTTTCATGGACCATTATTAAAGGATGCTTTATATGTAAAGGAACGCGTAGGGTTGATGGTTTCTTAATGATGATTAATTTACAACGTCATTTACGCTAGCGAGAAAAAATGAAGGCTATCTTTTATTATTGAAATGTTCAAATGAACGCACTCCCTTAGTCATAAAGTACAAGCTTTTTTATTTAAAAATTATGTAAACGTGACGTCACGCTGCTAGATTATTAATCGTTTTAAAGGACAGAAGATTTTAGTACAAAGTATGAAAGGCGATTAAAACATGTGTTTTATAAATATAATTCTAATTCTTTGTAGAGCGGGATTATAAATATGCGGGGAAAAAACGTTTCGTTTTTAGTTAAGTATTCCTAAGCTGATTAATGAACAGCTTTTAATGTTTTCTGAATGAGGTTTTTTTTATGAGAACTTTGTAGAAATCCATGGACTTCATGCATCGTAAGGGCTTTGTTGATTCCTAGCTTATTTCCATTTTGTTTGTCGTTTGTCCCAAAATTGTGGTCATTAGGATCTTAATTTTTATGCGAAATAACTATTGTGCAGAGAACTGCATTTGTATATGCTTTGTTGGATAAGAATAATAACGTAAAAACGAAGGTAATAGGTATAATAGAATAAAAATTAAAACCTTTTGGAAAAATATTTTCAGTACCTACATACTGATCAAATACCTTACATTTTTGGACCGAAAATACAATTAAATGTTGTTCTCAATTCTATTACAAAATTCCTTAACATTGAATCACTTTAACCAAAATAAACGTTATTTAATTTACAAAATTGACCAAGTTGTTTGATATAACTCTTATTACATAATAGGAATAAAGACTATTTTAGGATACACATGTCTTTTTAAAACATCAATTTAAAGATTGTATGGACTGACATCTTCGAAACATCCGATCCTTATAACGACATACCGAACACGTTAATATAACGCGAGCTGAATTTAAAAGAGATGTTATTTATTGAAATGATGAAGGGTTCCGCATGTATTAATTTTTTTGAAACTTGCCAGCACCAGCACCTATTTGTATGTAACTATGTGCACCTGAAATTTCAAAGTGCGTCAGTTTTAACATTTAAAACCAGACAAACAGAAAACAAAAACATTTTTGAAGTAAAACTTCTTGAGGCGCGACTTGTCAGCAACTCAGATTATTTTTCTGACGGAAGTAACGCTTACAATTTAAATTTTGAAAAGCAGAAACGTAGTTTAAGCTGTTCAAAATTCGAATAAATGATATTAATGTAACATTTGATGCCGTCAATGGCAAAGAAGTTTTACTTCAATCGCGCGTAAAGGTTACACGCACACACTTTTTTTTAAACTGTCATTAAAGCTTAATACTAGCAACGATAGCATTTACTAGTCACAAGATGTTATCATATTATAGTATGAAATGAATAGATCCCATTTTAGGAAGTTAAAAATATTTTCTAAAGTTTCTTTCACCATATTGATGATTTGTGATGTCTTATCACTTGATTTTAATATCAAAAAGCCGGTAGAGGATGTATTAAGTCTTGGACATTTCAATCGTTATAAAATGCTCCTACGTAATAGGAAAAGTGATCACGATTATTTTTCTATGATTAATTTGCGATAAGAATGCAGTAACTCATCTTTATCCACCGATTTACCACAAGTCAAACAAACAAGGTTCATACAAATTTAAATCTTCGAGTAGGTAGGTACCTACACAGTTTTCAAAAGCATGCGAAAAGTTTAGAGATTTAAAAAACAATTCGATTGCGTTCAAAATTCAGCACGCGAACGAATTGTAATAAATTCTATTAATCTAATTTATTTCTACAAATATTAAGACTACATTTTCTACGGGTAAGATAATGAACCCCAAAATACTGATGCATTGGATTTAACATTCACAAGATAGGTGACAAACAATGAGCCTTGTGGAATGTTAACACTATGTAACGTATTTTATATTCAAATGTTGAACAGACAATTATTACCATTTTAGCCGTTGCGAACAGTATCGGCGACATAAAAATGTTAGTAAAAAAGTTGATTAATAGTGGCATATGGTGCTCAAACTGTGGGGAATATATTCCGCTGCTTTTTTTAATATCTTTGTCACAACGAGAGAGTAAGTAAGAAATCATGGTGACTGAAAATGGACTAAACTTTACAAAAACTAAAATGGGACAGAATAGGCGTGTCCGCTCATCTGAACAAAATAAAATTCTTGGCATTAGGTTTCGAAGAAGCATGTATTTAACGCGGCGACAAACTAAACTTATTTAGGATTTTAAAAATAATTAAAACGGGTAGGAAAAATAATGGGTTGGCAGCTACAGTGAAACAGCATTTTAAGTATAAAGTAGCAGCTTTTTATTGAGATCTACGCTTTATTTTAATTTAAATTGGCAGTGAGTTTTTGGTGAAGCAACTGAATTTATTGTTAGGCGACAACTTGGCGGCGAATATAAAGTGGAAAATAGGCTTTTATATATTACACGATGAGGTTGTTTATAAAATAAACTGAGATGAGAATAAAATATGCACATGACTGCCTCTGTGCATATAGTAGCAGCCGTTATTCAGTTTTTATAAATCTTACGTTTTGTAGCTTATTATAATATAGTTGTTGCTAAAATATTTAATCACTACCGAGTTATTTTTTTTGGAACCATGTAGTTAGTCGCCTAATAAATTGTTAGTCGCCTCATTAATAATTTGCCTTTCGGAGATAGCACGCTCCCATCGATTTCATTATTTAGATAAGGTATTGACATACCTATGCGTATTTGGCCTCCACCTCTACTGCCTTCATCTCAGTGACATTGGGTCTTTCAAGGAAGATCTTATTTCGAATTTCCTTGTCTTCATGTCTCCAAAGGCAGGGTGTCCATGCCTGGTGATTTGAGATCTGAGCACTGTTATATGGTCACGGGGTTTCCATCCCCGTACGCTTATTTTTTTTTTTCCGAACATCTTATGTAACCGGTCGTGTCCAATGGGGTATCCTTACGCGTACGAATTATGGAATCAGCTCCCTGCCTCGGTTTTTTTCCGAACGTCTACTTTACAGTATGGGGTTATTCATAAGGGGTCTTAGAAGAGTTAAAGTTTGAGAAACGTTCTGTAAAACTCTTATATTACTTATTATATCTGCAGGCATCACTCCCAGCTTTAAGATGAAGCTTAAAAAGACAAGTAGCAAATGAAAAAACTAGTAATAACTCGTTCAATTTCCTCTCGTGCGATTTATATTGCAATTGACGTATTTTATGAGTTGTATGGAAGGATATGTTTAATATACTGATGCCGTGTGATTTCCGGCAGATGGAAAAAAGATATTAACAAGGTGTGGTACTTTCTTTAGATTTTATTTGGTATTGAGATACTGAGTACTTTGAAAGAGTTTGCGTTTGATAATTTATGTACTGTTGGAAAGTATTTTAACGTAGATTACTGAACAATCAACTGCGAAAAATAATAAGAAATTTACACAAATATGACTAGCTGTCTTCACTTTAACAAACCGATAGTTAAAGTGAAGTGTTTTTGAAGATTGTTGGACAGTAGTTTTAAGATGGATTTCTGAACAATTGATCGTGAAATATTAATAAAAATAACCGGCCAAGTGCGAGTCGGACTCCCGCACGGAGGGTTCCGTACCAAAAAACAACAAAAAGTCGTACCTATTTGTTGCATGGGAGCCCCCCTTTTTTCTTTTTATTTAACGAGATGGAAAATCCTTAATGGATGATATGCCGGACTCCTACCGACTAAAAAACCCCACGTAACGGCCAACAGCCTACGGTTGGGAGCCCCGGGTAAGCTCTCGAAAGGATGTCCCAGTAAAGGTCCATTTTGTTTTGATTATTATTTTTTTATGAAAATACACTGCTCGATAATCTGTGAGTATTTCAAGCGTCTACTGGTTGCCCTCATTACCTATTAACACAGAGCAACGCGCGCCTTAGACAGTTCGCGTTGCTCTGTAGTGTTATACAACGCGCGTCTTTAGACAGTTCGCGTTGCTCTATAGTGTTATACAATGCGCGTCTTTAGACAGTTCGCGTTGCTCTATAGTGTTAACTATCCTTGTATAGATCCTCTACGGTAGGTACAGTATATATTTCAAAAAGAGTTTGTGAACTCTATGTTCAATTTCTTTTTCAGAATATTGATGACATTTGAATGATGACATTATAAACACGATATCTACGTCTACAACATAAATTGTGTGTTTGTACGTAAATTGTTTATACTGGAGAAAAATCTAAAATATAGACTATTTGTTTACTATTTCCTATGAAATAGCTATCTTTGAAATATTACACCTACCTAAAGTAATCTGCTGAAAGCGTTGTTCACTTTTTAAAGAAAAAATATTTACGATGAAAGTCGAAAAATAAGTTAGTATGTGACCCGTATAATGTTCAATCATGGCGACACGAAATTAATTTCATTGAGCAACATTTGATTGTGCTATACCTCCTAAAGGATTCATTTAATTTGCATGGCGTAAAGCGAATGAATGATCTTGATGAAATGTTCAAATTAACTAACGCATTTAAATTGAGAAGGATACCTTATTACCGAATATATAAGACAAAATCGCTAAAAAACACGTTTGTTGTATGGAAGCCCCCCTTAAATATTATTATATTTTTGTTTTCAGTATTTGTTGTTATAGCGGCAACAAAAACACATCATCTGTGAAAATTTCAACTCTCTAGCTATCACCGTTCATGAGATACAGCCTCCTGACGGACAGACAGACAGACAGACATACAGACGGACAGCGAAGTCTCATGAATAGGGTCCCGTTCTTTACCCTTTGGGTACGGAACCCTAAAAATCACACAAACCTATTACAACCCGTCTTCACTTCTAAAATAAGTTCAAATTATTTTGAAACGTAATTTTCAAAATATTTTTCAATATTTTTAAACTTCGCAATTGCAGAGTTCTATTGCAATAGCAGAAACATTCAGAGAAAAGTAAAGTTTACAAAATAAGAATATTCATTTTAAGGACAACCTTTCGAGTTTTCTTTCCCTGCGCAATGGACCGTTTTGGGAAAGTGTTCCCTCAGTCGCCGTTTACGACAACCTCGGGGTGGCGACATTTTGTTCTCTTTCCCGTCGCCACACGGGGTTTCCTCATTTTTATTAAATCATAATACTTAGCTATTATTATCTAACCAATTAAAATTCAGACTATACACAGCGAGCTAGATTCGCCATATTAAACTCAAGGTCGTTAAGCAGGGTGTCAAGAAAGCGTTTAATAACTACTGTTTCACTTTCATCTGCTAACTGGGTCGCACTTTCTAAAGACAAAGGTCTTTACGCGGGCATAGAAAAAAAAATTTGTATAGTACGTTCGTGATAAGAATAATGAGTGAGATTTTTACTGCGACTACAGGAATGAAACTTCGGTAAATTTTGTTATACCAGTCCTCCAGTCATGGGGTATCCTTCCGAGAGCTTACCCGGAGCTCCCAACCGTTGGCTGTTAGGCTGGACACGTGAGGATTTTTAACCGGTAGAAGTCCGGCATAACATCCTCGAGAAATTTCCCTAAATTAAAATAAAATCCAATCCATCATATTCATCCTCTTTGATGGTTTGTTTGTTTGCATTGAATAAACTTGGAAACTACTAAACCGATATCAAAAATGTCTTCACTGTTTTGAAGCTACGTATCCCCAGTGAACATAGGCATTTTATTCCCGTTTTCCCACGGGAACGCGTGACGACCGCTAGTGCAAAATAATTGTGTTTTTGAATTTGAGTTTATAATTTACTATAATACCATATACTTTTCTTTCTTTCCCCATTTTTTTTTGTACTTAATTTTACTTTTTCTATTTTCATATACTTGTGTTCACGGTTACTGTACAGTTGTAAAGTTCAAAAATTGGACATGAAAAAGACCCGAAAGTCACAATGAACTGTATTATCGTCACAAACTTTACGAATGCTTGTTAAAAGTCGGTCAAGCGATAGACTAAGATGGACAATGTATGTTTTTGAGTGCATGCTCTTTTCTTTGATGTTTCTTTCAAGTAAAGATAATGGACTACAAGTTTGGTGCATTTGGAAAGTGGGCTACTTATACAACTTTTACCTACCTACCTACCTACTATTTGGGCGGAAAAGATACAACACATACCACGACAGATTTACGTACATACATAGGGGTTTGTTTTTTTTTTATATAAAATGCACTAAGTACCTAAATCCTTAGTTTCCGGATTGACAGAAGCAAAGTATGTGTTTTTTGAAAATCTAACACACTAACTTTACTCCACGCCATCTAACCCAAATTAAGTTACCTTATGCTTGTGCTATGGGATATGGACAACTTATAATCGAACACGAATAACTGAAATTATACATCAGTACTAAGGTTTTATGCCAATAATTTTTAATAGATAAAATCTTCTGGGCATGTCTACGTGGCCTGAGGACGGTGAGAGGGCGGCTCACCGTCCTTACAGAAGCAGGCCCATGATGGCAGCGTGACGTGAGCAATTCACGCACGGCCACATTAGAAGTGGGATCACACCCGAAACCCCCCCAAAGACGCGGGATAGCACCCGAACCACCCCCTGGGCGAGGCCGCAGTGGCGGCCGTGGGTCTGTTGGGAGTGCTGGGACATCCTTCCGAGGGCTTCCCCGGGGCTCCCAACCACAGGCTGTTGGGCGTGACGTGAGGTTTTTTAGTCGGTAGGGGTCCGGCATAACATCCATGAGGATTTTACCTCACGTTAAACAAAAAAAAGGCATGTCTACGTATAATGTATGTCTACAAATCCAAATTAAATTAACAAGAAGCAGTTACAATAATATTCAGGCTTTTACCCCGGAAACTCCTTACAAATGATTGGTTTTCAATTCTGTCACCAACACTAAAAACACGTTATGTTTGTACAGAGCTTGAATGTGTGTGTGACCACTAAGGTTAAGCAAACGTTCCCTCAAAACACCCTCCAACTATATAAGATCTGGATCGATACCTCTGGGCTCAAAGGTCGTAAAGGACATTTGGGCGAAAATGACTTTTTGATACAGTTTTACTCAATTTTTAATTCCATGTCGATCCGTATATTCCGTTTTACGAAATTCGCAAAAAAAATGCCTTTACGACCCACATAATCTGAGACTTTAAGCCAAGTTTACCGTGAAAATATGGAAGTAAATAACACTTACCTACTAGAGTGAAATTATTTTGGTAGTAAAGGAAAATATTAAGAAAATTTTGGGTGTAAAACACATAAAAAATTTAAATGGTCCTATACTCCCTATAAGTCACCTCAAAAATATGGATGTAAAGGACATCAGGACTTGTCCTGATGTCCTTTACATCCATACTGCTACTTGTAGCAGTGTGTAACTTTAAAAGTGAGCTAGATACAATCGACTTTATAGACCCACAGGGTAGCGTGCTTGGCCCAACGCTTTTTATAATGTATATGGATAATATATAATATGCTATGCCGACGACACTGTTGTTATATTTGATGGTGCAAGTTGGGCTGAAAATTTACGAAAACCGAGTTGGGCCTGGGGCAAGTGTCAACATGGTTGCGTTATAATTTAGTGACACTGAATGCCAGTAAAACTAAATATGTATGTTTTCATAAAACAGCTAGATCGGCCCATTACACATCTCTTGGTATCAAATTACACTACTGCAAAGAAATGAAAGGTTGCAAATGTGAATTCATCCAAAGGACAGACAGCATTAAATACCTTGGCGTAATTATTGACGAAAACTTGTTAAAAAAACCCATCATCGTTTTGTCAAACGGAGTGCGAAAAACCGCAAATATGATGAAATTTCTTCGTTCTTCAGCGCCAACGGACGACCTGAAATCCGTTTATTTTGCCCTGAGTCCTCCTGAGTCAGTCGGCCGTCCCGTGGAGTCAGCGCTGCTTTGCAGGGAGGGCTTCATCATTGAGATTACATTACATACATTGATGTCGCCAGCATCCGCAAAGCCCGCCCTTTGTTCGGGCGTGAGTGCGCCGTAGCTGTTCAACAAAAACAGGCGGCTTACCGCGCCTGGATCAGGGCTCGGTCTGTGCGCGACCAGAAAGTGGCCCGCCTCAAAGCAGCGTACAACAGAGCCACTAGGTCCAGTAAGAGAGCCTTCAAGAAAGTGGACGCCCAGCGCATCACGCGGCTTGGTCAGGAGCTCACGTAACATCCGACGGGCAGACGTGAATACTGGCAACAGACCAAAGCCGTGCAGGCCAACTTTTGCAAGGTCTTGCTGCCGCCGCGCCGCTGCGCTATCTTGACGGATGACTGGCTCACAAGGCCCAAGAGCTGCCTATTTGTATTTGTATTTGACATGGCTAAAGCCTTTGATAGGGTATGACATGCGTCGCATCTTTCCAAGCTGCCGGCATATGGTCTATCGCCTCAGTTGTGCCGATGGTTGGCCAGCTTCCTGCACGGGCGTCGTACACGGGTCCTCTGTGATCGTCAGGCTTCCTGCTTTTTGCAGGTATATGCCGGAGTAACACAGGGATCGGTATTTTCCCCAACTCTCTTTCTTCTGCATATCAATGACATGCTGTCCCTTGGGTGCATTCATTGTTATGCGGATGATAGTACTCTGCGTGTGAGCTATTCTGGCCGTCCAGCGGAGGGGCGAGGCGACGTGGAAGGAAAGAGACGACAACTCGTGGTGGATCTTCACCGGGACCTGGGTCGCATTGCCCAATGGGGTTCGGACAACCTGGTCGAGTTCAATGCCAGAAAAACACACAGTTTACAGCTAAGAAGTCCCCACTCCTATCCCTACCCTGTCTTCGGAACATTACTGTTCCACTAAAAGAAAGCTCAATCACAAAACCTACGTAGAGAGATGTATTGGGCTGGCTAAACTAGAATTCCTGAATAAGCTGAGACTATTTCACGTCACATCAGAGATGTTTACTGTACAAGACGAAGATTCGCCCCTGCGTCGAATTCTGTTCTCACATTTGGGATGACTCCTTTGAAGCAAGACACCTACTAGCGTCAACGCTATGCAGCGACGTGCTATCCGAATAATTGGTTGTCCTGAGGTGACGGGAGGCCTCGAACCGTTAGCGCAACGAACAACCATAGCGTCCTTGGCTGCCTTCTACCGAATGTATTACGGTGAATGTTCTGAAGAGCTCTATTCAACCTAATCCTACCATCTCCTTTCCAAACCCGAACAACGCGTGCCGGGGCAGAGATGCCACTGTGGAGAGAATTTTCGCCTGAACCAAGCACTTAAAAAGATCGTTTATCTGTCGGACTATAAGAACATGGAACGACCTGACCGCATACGTTTTTCCCTCATTTTACAATCCCGGGTTCTTCAAGAGGAGCGTGAAGAGGCACATCACAGAGCCGGCAACTTGAGGAACCACTGTCGAAAGTCTTACAGACTGTGAGACTGGCCCCCAATCGTTAGATTGACGTCAATTTGACGAGCTTAATATTAAAAAATATAAGTTTATTTAATAATTTAGCACTTAAAAATGAGTTAGCAAGTGATCCTTATGACCTAAAAATTATTACACTAGTCGATTATTACCTTATTTTCTTCAGAATTGCGCAGTGAAGTAGATTTACACCCTTCGGTGAAATCTTAGGATGGAAATTAGACGGGTGTAAAGGACTTTTATTTTCAAATTTATGGTCGTAAAGGAAATCTATCTCGGTAAATACAGCACTAGGGTATTTTTTTTAATCTGCCTTAGAAAATACTATAAATTCTAAGCACTTTCTTCCTTGGTTTTATTAAAATAGCTCAAGAAACAAAAAAGTTAGAGGACAAAATATTTTTTTTCTTTTGTTTTTTGCTTCTCCTGAAAAGTCCCATTTTGTCCTTTACGACCTTTGAGCCCAGAGGTATCGATGTTGCCTTTCTGTAAGTAATACCAAAGATAATATAATTATATAATTATATATCTGTATTACATACTGATCCACAACCTCTGCCTCCCACTGAGTAAGCTTCCCCATCCCCCCACCAAAATTTAAGTGTCTATTGCCGTGTCAGTACTTGAGAGAGTGTCACTGCGTTGCATTATGTATTACTACCTACGTACTTTGTGCTATTGCTTTGGTTTAATTTGTGCTTAGCCGAGGGTAGACTTGAAAAAAAAGTACCTACATACATGAGATTGCGTTCTGTTCTTGTTCCCATCGCTAGCGTCCCTAGTATACCTACTCACACACACATTCAAGCTTGATTTAAGCATTCACATTACGTCTATATTAGTACGGGTGAAAACGAACATTTTTGTATGGAGTTTCCACCCTGTGGTAATACCTTACTTTGCACACTAAAGCACTATCACCACAGATAATATAATATATTCTATACTCTCAATAAACTCCCAGTCAGTAGCCAATCACGCGTTATAATATCAAAACGTAATAACTATCTATCACAATAACTGATACTTACAATATCACTAAACATTGAGCCCAATATCTATTGTCATTACAGTTATTGATATCAAAGCAAGCGACATAAACAATAGCTCTGATTGCGTTGATATAGATCTGGATGGAAAGCTGGAATTCGGTTCAGCTATTACGAAAGATTTGGTGGAGTGTGGTCTAAGTTATAAGAGATTTTGGTCATGAAAGAACTTGTAATTTTAGGTCTTTAAATAAAAAAAAACAGATAATATGACGAGTAAAAATGTGTAAGTAATTCTTCTTCCTCTTTTTAAAAAAAAATATTTCGTTGTTTCGGAAGTACTTGTCGTGA
Organism: Miltochrista miniata; assembly: GCA_933228765.1. NCBI lineage: Eukaryota > Metazoa > Arthropoda > Insecta > Lepidoptera > Erebidae > Miltochrista > Miltochrista miniata. Next base: position 20,580,347 of record OW121773.1, read on the forward strand.
GGTTGAATTCACTAAAATAACTATAAGAACTCGATTACTTTGTGCAGGATATACAAGTTATATTTATAAATTGTAAAATATTTATGTCTGCCCTAATAAATAACAATTAATTGTGTAGTGATTCAAAATTGTACTTAAACCTAGTTAATAAATACATTTATCATATAACTTTAAAAAACAAAATTGTTGCAAAAGTAAACGTTTTATGGATAGATTCAGTTTCATTCATATTCATTCCGAAGACGAAAGATGAAATATAGATATTTTATGATCTGTTGTGTCGCACAATCTTTCGTCTTAGGAATGAATATGAATGAAACTTAACTCCTAAGAAAACCTAGGATATGAAGCTGCTAATCCCAGGAAAATCAATAGTCATAAGATGCTGTATCATGAATTAGACGTGAACGTGACACAAAAAAAGGTTCTCATCAAAATCTTTTACTTGCTTCCATCTTTTACCATTTGCACCACACACTAAAATAGATACAATTGATGTCGACACGGCGACATGCGGTGGACGGTGCCTTGACCCGACTTTTGTATCATTTCATTTCAATGCTTCCTTATTGCTAACTATTAATAATTTTACAACGTCCGTTCTTTATTAGTAAGTACATATTGTGTACACTTATTATAGCGAAGCCGGATTACCGTCAGTTTCTCAGCTCTATTCATAATTATGTTTTTGCTTGTGAAAATTACAATAATAGTCAAATAGAAATATATGGTTACGTCTAGTTACTAATAGCTCTAGAGAGTATCTGCTCGTTTGCGATTGAAAATAAGAGTTTAGTAGCAATTTTGAGAGGTTTCCCAGAGATGTGAATATTTTTCTATGGATGGAGAATTTGTGTATCCATTCCATTTTATCATCTCTAATATTAATAGGCATCTTAGTTGGGGGTCTGACTGCTGGCAAGATGACTGTTTAAAACACCGGCAAAGCTCGTAGCTCTGAGGATTAAGAAACAAGAAGATAGCGTTTCATTTTTGAAAGGTTTGGATTTGTCAGTAATATGATAATCCTTGACTAAGTTTAAAGCCTAATAGGGTTAAAGAATTTCCACAGCAGGCAATCACAAACTGTTCCTGTTCATTTCAACACGACAATAGGGCAGTGACAGACCAGTCTACTCCGTACACACTCCGTACAGTAGTGTCGACATTAGGTTGTTTCGATCTAAAATATTGTCGAAATTGTGTCGTATCGGAATTTCATGTTGTCGAAGTAAAATCTTGTCGTAGAAGGATTTGTCGAAATTCAGTTTGAGAGTCGCAAAATAACCCCTTTTGATTTAGATAGGTCGTATCCTTGCCTCCTATTTACAAGAAAAAAAGAATGCTTTTCGGCATCTCGAAACCCCAAGACATCTTTCTGAAAGCTTACCGGGGACCCCCAGTCGAAGGCAGTTGTATGGCATCGTGAGACTTTAGTCGGCAAGAGTCCTGCATAACATCCATATTGGATTCCATATGTAAAAAAAAGCTGTATTACTTGCTCCAGAAAATGAATTTCCTTAGATAAAGAAAAGAGCATAAACAGCTCAGTTCAATAAAGTCAAATGTAGGTCATGTTAAAGGGACATTGTACCCATTTCTTACTGTGACTAATCCTTATAGAATCCCTTATAAGATTTTGTCGTATACAAAACTTGTTTTTAGTTCGAACCAATTTTAGCGAAGATATTGTGATTCATCTGTCTTTAGTGTTTCCTCGTAAAAAAACTGCTTTGCATAATGGTTTTTTTTATTGCAGTGTTAACTTTAGTAACCTAATTTCTTGATGTTTTTCTGAAGTTGACATTTTCCCTGTTATGGCTATGTAAATACAGGACGGTGGCATACAAGTATAAAAACTACCTGATCGTAAGCTGACGCGCTGACGAGTCTGAAAAACCATCTAAGACCCGTTTAAAGAGCCTAATACTGTATTTATATCTTATCCTCTTTTTTTATCATGTAGCAATCCTTCATGGATGCTAGGTATAGCATCCACAGTAGTAGTCGGCAGCACTAAAACCACACTTTTCCCTACTACTGCCTACGGCTGGGAGCTCCAGGTAAGCCCTCCCAAGGATGTTCTAGGAATCTGTTCTCCCCTAAATCCTAAACTACAAACCTGCATACAAAGAACGAGCGGTTGTCGTTTACTGAATTAATTTAGCTGAAATTTGTCATCAATTACTTTGCATTATAACACATTTGTCAGCCCATCCTGACAACCTGCCTGTGGGATACGAATAGTAAGTAAATGAATCCACAAGAATAATCTAGTAGGGAATAAAAAACAAATCTACATAAAACATTACAAACTTTTTGAGGTCTGTGAGTACCGACTTTGTTTATCTACCGACCTAGTTTAGTTCTACTCGATCGTAAAATAAAGGTTGGTCCACATACACCGAGCGAGCGCTAACAATGTTACGGTTAAGGATCCGCCAATACAAATATGTACTGAGTTGAACAAAGACCGTTATTTCATTCATGGTGTTACTTAGAAATGAAGTGTGTCATAATTAGACATCTCTGTGTACTTTCGCTCGGCTAATATTATGTTTCTTTTTGAAGGGGCAGGCAGAGGAAACAAAAAAAAGAGGACGTGAGTTTTATTGCCAGGTTCTTTTTTCTCCAGCTCTCCCTATTACATTGCAAATCTGGCATTAATTTTGACGTTCATAAGTGTTACTTTGTGACCTATATAAATAATGAATTTTCATTTTCTTTTTCTTTCTAAAACATAAGTGAATAAGTCACATTTGGGGAGTAATACCACAGCTGAGTAGTAAGATCACAGGTAGGTTTTTAAAGTAAAACTTCTTTAGGCGCAACTAGGGAGTAACTCCGATTTTTTTCTGATGGAAGAAACGTTTACTATTTGAATTTTGAATAGCAGAAACTTCGAATGAATGATATTAATATAACATTTGATGCCGTCAATGGCAAAGAAGTTTTACTTCAATCGCGGGTAAAGGTTACACGCACGCACTTTTTTTCTCTTTATACTGTGGTAATACAGTTCTGTACGGTAACTTCCGATAGAGGTTTTCGTTCGCGAATGCTTAGGTTGTCAAATGATCTCCCGGCTTCGGTTTTCCTAAACACCTACTGTATAAGGTTCTTCAAAAAGGACCTTAGAAGGTTCTTGCAGCGTCAGCAGCGCAAGTGCGTCTCTCTGGTGTTGCAAACGTCCATAGGCCACGGTAAGAACTTTTCAACAGGTGTTTGTCTGCTACCTTAGTGAAACTGAGACCTCAGCACGGCAGTCTGATACACTAATGAGGCAGTCAAGGTATATAAATGAATGAATGTAGTTCGCTATGGTCTCTTGGTCAAACAGAATAACCTAATAACTATTCAACTTAACCGGATTAATCAAATTTAAGCTCAATACAAAATTAGTCAACTAGAAATCTCTACAACTTAGCACAATAGATAAGACCTAAGTTGAACTTAAATGAACCCGTAACTTAGTTGTTTCGACACGACAATTGTCTTGCTAAACAATAAAATACTTTAGGCCTCAAACTGAATGTCAGTCACAAGCGGGGCGACAGCGATTGCGGCTAGAAGCAAGAGAGTAGACAACTTTGAACAGATAACAAACGCACCGAGCGTAGTTGATTTGCGTGCGAGAGCAGTAGCGTCTTATGGGCTCCGCGGACGGTTAATATCCATCAACAATAAAACGTCAATAAATCTCTGATTTAATTATAAAACTCGGATTTATGTGTGCATTGGTTGACCGTCTTTGGAGCCCATTACGTTCTTGTACAGCTCGCTCCAAATAACTTTGCGTCTATGAAGTTCGTTCGTTCACGCCGCAATTATGAAATAATAGGTATCACAGGGGAAATTACTGCTGACCCGCCTCAGCAGTAAATTCCCGAAAAAGAACCCCATCTGCCTCAGATGCGCAGTAGTTTCCCCTGTGAAACCTATTATTGCATAATTGCGGCGGAAACAAACGAACTTCATAGGTGTAAAGTTATTTCGCGCGAGTTGTACAGTGGCTCCGCGTTCTCGCCGCTATCGACATCGCCCCGCTTGCCACCGACATCCAGCTTGAGAGGTCTTATCGCACCTTCATTTCGAAACCGTTACTAAACAAAATAACTAAATTTTACAGGAGAAGCAATTTAAGATTTTTGGCCTATTAAAAACCTCATAATGAAAAACTTATGAACTTTTATGAGGTATGTCTTAGATTACTTATTAAATTATTAGTTCCTTTTCAAGATGTAAAGGCACATAATTAGATAATTTAAATATTTACTGAATTATAATAATTTTAATTCTTATAGTAACACTTTTGCAATAACTTTTTTTTCAAATATCATTGAATATTGAAATGTTAGTATGAATTGAATGTTACTATGTAAAAAATAAAATTCTAGCTATTTTAAATGACAGAATAATGAGTGTGAAATATATTTAAAGACACGGATATAATAAAAGGTAAAAGTTAAAATCACTATTTATTAAACAAACGTATGAAGTACAATTATAAATGGCAAATAACTATTTATTCTTCTTTTAATAATTATCATTTAATTAAAGCTTACAGTCACCGTATTTACTTATTTTGAATAATAATATCAACAGAAAACTAATTCCTATTCAGATGGGACCACCTGCGGGATCCAGCCTACAGGTAGGGGGCGTCAGCATCAGCATAGAGTCCTCTTTGAAGTATCTGGCGCTCGTACTCGATGGCCGGTGGAAAATCGGACATCACTTGCGAAGTTTGGTCCCAAAACTGATGGGGGCATTGATGCCCAACATCAGGGGACCCTTCGCTCCCTACAAGGAGACTGTACCTGGGGATCGTGCGAAGTATGACCCTAGGGGCCCCCGGATGGGCGGAGACCCTGACGGTTAGCAACGTGGCTAGATTGCTGAGCCCGCAGAGGGCGATGGCTGTCAGAGTGATAAGGGGATACCGCACGATCTCCGGTGAAGCGGCATGTCTCCTAGCCGGAACCCCTCCATGGGACCTGGAAGCGAGAGCCCTTGCGTCACTATTTAGATGGCGCAAGGAGGCGCTGGAGTGGAGCCATAGGCCTGCGTCTCGAGAAACCAAGCCCCAGCGGTCCCAGCTCCACCAGGAAACCGTGGAGACATGGAAGGTGCGACTTGAGCAACCAAAGGGCGAATTCGCCACAATTGCGGCCGTCAGACAATCATGGAAGAGTGGCTAGAGAGGAGACACGGTGCTCTACTGCTACTCCTACTGGTTGTCACAGATGCTTGCCGGGCACGGTAGTTTCGGTATGTATCGGTGGGGAAGACACCAGGAAACCACAGCCGAGTGTCAGCACTGCGAGGTGCAGCGATGACGCAGCGCTCCACACGCTGGTGAAGTGCTCTGCGTGGGCGCAACAGCACCAGGTCCTCGTTGTGGGTCTAGACGTGGAAAATCTCTCATTTAAGACCATAATGCGAGCCATGATCTTCAGCGGGAGTAAGTGGGATTGCGCCGCCTCTTTCTGCGAGCAGGTCATGCTCGTGAAAGAGGCGGCGGGGCGGGAACGCGAGAGAACTCTCCCACTCGAGTTCCGCAGTCGGCGGCCTGGGCGCCGTCGTCGTGTCTTCACCGAAGACTATCGGCCTCCATGACTTGGGGCCTGAGGATGGTGAGAGGGCTACTCCCCGTCCTAACAGAAGCAGGCCCATGACGGCAGCGTGACGTGTGGGATTCCCGCACACCGCCCCTTAGAAGCGGGATCACACCCGAAACCCCCCAAAGACGCGGGATAGCACCCGAACCGCCCCTTGGGTGAGGCCGCAGTGGTGGCCTTCCGAGGGCTTACCCGGGGCTCTAGCTAAGTAAAAATAATTTATAACACAATATGAAACTAAACAGTCATCTATAAATCTTTTGTATTTGTTTTATACTTATTATTTATATACTTATTCTAATAATACTACCACTGTTTATATACTTATTGTAATAATCCTAACCGTAAACATGAGAATCAAGTTAGTTAAGAACTATACTAAACCAATAATCACAACTTGAAACTAAATATTTATGTCATACTTTTATCTAGAATCTTTATTATAAGAATTATACAAAAGGTAACGGTTTTAGTTTTAAATTTGAAAAAAATAAAATACACATTTTAAGTTAAAAACTGTGACAAAACAAAGAAACACACTTTATAGAATAAAAATAAGTAAATAATATAGCTTAACGAGAAAGTCAACCGTTCTTATATCAATAGTTACACTTTTATTATAAACTTGTACGTCGACTCCTCAAATGACCGGTGACAACTGGTTTAATAACGGTTATGTCATTAGCGTTTGTTTAAAATTTTCGTTTAGTAACGTTTTAGTTTAAAGCTATCTACCGTAATATTGAGGTATTAAATAAACTGTCAAATTCATTCGGTAGTTCCTGACGATTTAAAAAAGATGGCGTTATTAACTCAATTTCGTAAAAATTTCGTTTAGTAACGGTTTCGAAATCAAGGTGCGTTATGCGCCGGCGCACGCAGTGAATCACGCAGAATGCGGTTGTACAGCTGTTAGTGACTTGTCAGACGGATAAAATATGTTTGAGGATTATCGTTATAGTGTTGAAACGGAAGCTTTTAGCCATAAGCTGTGGTTATGATGCTGAGAAGATTATGCTTCAGTGATAGGTGCGGATGTATGAGGTTAAGAAAAGTGATCATAGAGTGAAAGAAAACGCTCGTGTAAATTTGTTCCCGTTCCCGCTTTCATTGGGAACTTACCTATTACCGGGATAAAAGTGGCTTATGAATTAGAAGGACTATAATCTGTCTCTGAATTCCTTTCTTATTTTTTAAGCAATTTTCTTACCGACTAAAAAACCTCACGTAACGCCCAGCAGCCTATGGTTGGGAGCCCAGGGTAAGTCCTCGGAAGGATGTCCCTTCAACAGACCCACGGCCACCACTGCGGTCTCGCCCAGGGGGCGGATCGGGTGCTATTCCGCGTCTTTGGGGCTTTCGGGTGTGATCCCGCTTCTAAGGGGGGACGTGCGTGAACTCTTCACGTCACGCTGCAGTCATGGGCCTGCTTCTGTGAACAGCCCTCTCACCGTCCTCAGGCCCCCGATGTTTAGCAGGGTAGAAGGGACGTACAGACACGAGTTAATGGATGAAAACGTTACTTTCGAACCTTGTTTATCCTTCTTAACATAAATTTCTTCAGAGAAAAGTATCCAATCTCGCCAATTACATTATGCAAATAGGTTTGATGTTGTTTGTTTTATTAGCGGAAAACTTAAGTCGTGTTGCGAAAATAGAGCAACTTGCCAAAAAAGATATAACAAAAAATATTGTAGATTTATGTAGAAATATTTGCGACAAAATATGTAAACATAGGTACTTATTTCTAAATAGCAGCGTTTCATGGTTTCGTCTTTGCTCACTTGATTAGGAGCATGATGATACACGTAATAGCATAATATGATTTCAGAATAGTTCATCTTTCTAAAATTGTAAGAAATGTTATAGATATTATCGCTGTAGTGGTAGGCAAGGGCATACTAAGTATAAGCCCATTTTGTCCTTTAACTTGACTTAACAAATACGATGTCTCACAACTGGGACCCACGGCTTTAAATATTATTGTTGTGGCAACGTATAAAATCCGTGTGTATACATATAATAATTATATATTTCAGGGATATAACATACCTATGGAGCAGGCCCAAAACGAACCCTCACAAATGCTTATTAAATAACACATCCTTTATACAAAACTATAACCAGTCAGGATATCAAGTTCAATGAACTGTTATCACACATATCACGTTTACTAATGTGTGTCGCAGTTGTGAGTAGACATATCCTATTCTCATTGAGATAAAATATTGCTCTCACAACTGTATTATCGTTGTCACATCTATTTCACTCGGTGCACTAAGTTTAAAAATATCTATCAAGGAAACAAATCAAAATATCTATGGAAAAGTATTCATGTAGATCACAGAGTAACACTTATTAACGTAAAGATTATTTCTTCTTCATTAATGCCTTAGCCCGAGGCCGCACTTGCGTTTTTCCGCGGCGGTTTCTAACCTCAAAGTGTCATCAAACTGTCAAAATCAATGAAATAAAGTCAATTGACATTTTGAGGTTAGAAACCGCAACGGAAAAACGCAGATGCGGCCTCGCACTTATTCGCAATGCAATAGGTCGCCCCAAGAAGCAATGATGTGAAAGAATTTAACGGTCGAGATTGGTCCAACGGTTAGGGCGTCTGGTCCGGCAAACCAGAAGACGCAGGTTTGAGTCCTGCTCGAGACCAAAATTTTTTTCTCATTAAATTTGCAATAGTCTTCTAGTCTTAGAGAAAAGGCAATAAAAAAACCTAGCCACTCAGTTCTAATAACAAGTAATTTTAGTATTAGTTTTATAATTACAGTCCTTTTGCAAAGAATTGTTAGTAAATGAACATGTCACAATCAGTCACCCATCTGAGGAGGTACCGTATCATAGGATGCTTGACGTAGTAAATGTTAACAGAATAGTGAACTATGGTGCACGTTTCGTGTTTTCTGCAACGATTGTGAACAAAAAATTCCACAAATAAAGATACTCTAGTCTTTATTAGTAACCGTTGACAAATAGTAGATTATACTACAAGTGCATAAAAGAAGCCATTTTATACGAGACGTTTATCCGCCCGAGCTAAAGGCGAGGGTGGATATTAAGTCGAGGATAAAATGGGTTTTATGATCGAGTTATACACTCTGCTTTTCACTTCGATTGCAAGGAAATGAAACATTTTTTTAATCATTCTACATGAAGCATTAGGCATGGGTAACGAGACCTATACTGCCTAATCATAAGTTCATTTTATAATATTTTTTCACTCATAATACTATCTGATTTTTAATGTTTCTTAATTTATATAGAACACAGAAAGTACAAATTAAATCTAACAAAAAAACAAGTTATTTAATAGCGTTTTATTATGTTTGGTTCATAGAGTAACACGATCTTCATGGTACCGTCTCTACGGTCTAGTATGGCCATATTGTTTTAAAAGAAGAAAAAGAACTTTATGCACTAGAGCATAAAATGTTGTTTTAGTCCGCATACACCCAGCATAAACAAGAACTTTACAAGCATAAGAAGTGAAAAGTTATTATCATTTCACTTTATTTCCTATTCTCATTTTCAGAACGTATATTATAGTACGTAAAAACATGCTTTAAGATATAATGTTTTCTTCTAACAATTGTGTGCACAATTGTACCTCACAAGCGATGACCTAAAGCACCTACAGATAAAGGAGAAATTGCAAAATATTACACCTATTTCAAGGAATCGCAAGTTGATATTGCACAAGATTTTACTATAGATCTTGACACATACGTCGCCATGACACTGCCATTAATAGAATTACTCCATAAATCGTGCGATTGAATAAAAACGATGCCATTTACAATATATACATCTTTAAGAACCTTTCTAGAGGTCGTTAGGCGGGAGGCTAAAATGACGCTTAGCCATAACAACTTTTTGTAAGTGCTGCCACAAGAAATATATACCTCATTAAACTAAGCACAGCCATAATTACTACTTCTAGGTATACACGCATAGAAAAGTAGTCCTTATTATACCCAAGGGAGTTTTTTTTGTTAGTATTCCACTTTTACAGCAACTTTGTGTGAGAGTCCAACCTTAGGAAAGTGGACTGAACTAGTTACTAAGACCAGCTAAGTTCGTGGAGGGGTTCCCTAAGATTAGACATTTCATTTCATGTTACTTGTGTGTATGTACCCAAATAAATAAATAAAAATATAATAAATAACAATTAACTATAACACAGAGACCAATTTAAACACATACCATCTTCTGATTACTATGCAGCGCAATAATTTCCAAAACCCGTTCCAAAGGCTGTTTGTTGTTTTTGAAATTAATTTCATACCGATGTTAATTATTCGGGAAATGTGAGATAATATTTTTTTAATAATTGGGAATGGACCTAATAAATAAAACGCCAAAATATTATGAACGCGAATGTAACTCTTCCTGTTTGTTGTGCCACTGATATTTGATGACCAGATATAGAGACAAATTATAGCTTGGAAAAGAACATTGCGAAAAAGGAGTTGAAAACATTGAAATAACAGTTGTAAAGAAAGTCAATGTAAATAAAAACCTGCCAAGTGCGAGTCGGACTCGCGCACAGAGGGTTCCGTACAAAAGAACGGCAAAATATCACGTTCATTATATGGAAGCCGCTCTTATTCCCCCCCTTTTTTTCAGATTTTACAAGTTGGTGTCATATCAGCAACAGAAATACATCATTAGTGAAAATTTCAGATCTCCACCTATCACGGTTCCTGTTATTTTTAAACTATCGCGGTTTTTAACACTCATACTTATAGAATTCGGGACTTCACGCGGAATACTATTTAGCGCGGTTTGACTCCAACCGTTGGTTGAGTCCAACCGCGACCACGGGCGCTGTTGGACTCCAACCGTTGGTTGAGTCCAACCGCGACCACGGGCGCTGCAATGTGCTCGAAACGTCGGTAGAATGTAAGTAAATAGTATTTCGCGTGAAGTCCCGAATTCTATAAGTATGAGTATCACGGTTCCTGAAATACAGCCTCGTGACGAACAGACAGACAGACCCGTTTTTACCCTTTGGGTACGGAACCCTAATAACTACACAAATCTGTCTATGATTACATATTTACACGCAATAAGTGTTGTTGTTGTTGCACAGTGTATTAAATAGTTAAATTCTGTCCAAAGTAATTATACCACGCGTGCGAAATATATTAAATGATATTATGCAAACCCCTTTATCTCAGTTCGCATGCGTAACTTGCCAGCATGGCCCGTTACTGTCAGGTGCCACCTGTCAGTCTTTAAGATTAATTGCCTTGCAGTGATATCTTAATAATGATACCAGTAACGGCACTGCACAGCAAAGTGTGGCCGCAAATTGAGGAAATTAACAGTTTTTCGTATTATAGGTTATAGGCTTCCTGTCGCATGCTTTTACGTGTAACATAACGCTAATAGGGTGCTTTGAGAGTAATGAGCTGGCATGCAACTTATACTGTCATGCCAGAAGCTAAGAGTTGGAAATTGGTAATGATATATGCAATACTATTACTTAGATCTTTTATTATTTTAAATTATTATTTAACTGCCTCAGTGGTAAAGTTGTTCGTGTATATTTGTGTGATCTGCTAATTTATTATGTATTGCGTAGTAATGGCGTGTTTTTATGTAGGTATATTATGGAAGTATTAGAAAATATAAGAATCGGTTAAGCGTCTGTCTCGCGAATTGGCAGAAAATGCGGATTCGAGTCCTGCTCGAGACAGATGTTTTTATCCAAATGAAGTTTATTTATTTTGTTCATAATTTGTCAATCCCTACTAATATTATAAATGCGCAAGTAACTCTGTCTGTCAGTCTACCTGTCTGTTACGCTTTCACGCCTAAACGGCTGGAGCCGAGGTTGAGATGAAATTTGGTATAGGGATAGTTCAAGGTCCTGGGATGAACATGGCTACTTTTTAACCGACTGCGCAAAAGGAGGGTTAAGATTTTACGCAATAACGACTTCTACGCGGTCGAAGCTGTGAGGAACAGCAAGTATCCCACCACAAGCGTGTTTTAGCTCAAATTGGCCTTAATAACGTTGTGTAAGATTGTCCTATAATATTAAGCTGTAATATCATCTATACTAATATTATAAAGAAGTAAAGTTTGTGTGTTTGGATATTTGTTAAATTGTAAGGGGTAATCTCGAGATCTACTAAACCAATTTTAAAAATTCTTTCACCAATAGAAAGCTACGTTATTGTGGAGTGTCATAGGCTATATAGCATCACGCTACAATGAATAGGAGCGGAGCAGTAATAGTAAATTTAAACGGGGGAAAAGTTATTCCTTTTGAGAGCTTCGTTGCGTGTGCTGCGTAAATATTTATAGTTATGTAAAAAATATGTACTACAGAATTGTTTCTCTTAAAAAAGTTCTAAAAAATTTCGCGATAGCATGTGTCTATCTTTAGGTTGGTGCACAATAACCATTTTAATGGCAATCAATTTTTTTCTACAATAATGCCACGGGATACCTCTTTCATAAACAAAATTGTTCTTAAAAATAATGGGACGGGAATACACGAAACGAGAAACCTTTCTCTCCCTCTCTCTCTCTCTCACGTAGTATTAATATTAATGACGAGACGCTACGGGAATAAACGCAACGCGACGGGAGTAAATGCGACGGGAACAGATAATACTCTCCCTTATGTGGCGCAAACGAAGTTGCGCGGGTCAGCTAGTATTTTATAGTCTGATAAATACATTATTAAAATGTATATCCGTGGCCCAAAATAACTCTGCCATCAAGTTGGTTTAACTGGTAGTTAACAGAGTCTAACAAAGACGCCTATGGAAAATGTGGGATGTAAAAGGGATCGTATACCTAAGCCGTATAAGGAAAGCACTTAAAATTGTAATCATTGTAACGAAGAATATTTCTATTAAATATAATAAATAATAAAATTTACGTATACGGATTAAAATATACAAAGATCCCGGATAACACAGGTAGAGGTGATCTGAGAATTACGTTGACAATTTATTACTGTTTAGAATTAAGTTGCCTTAAAATATTCTTTCAAGCCTAGACAATATTGTTGATGCAGCATTTTATCGGCACTCAACGTCTACACCTCAATTGCGTGTTCTGCCTCACGCAACGAAAGCTGCACTCATAACAAACTGTGTAACTTTTAAACAAGCTTGTTTGTTTACAGTTTGCTTTTAATTTTAGAATAATGTCGACTAAAATGAATTTATAGCTGAACTTTTTCCTATTCCTCCCTTTTTTTGTCAAGTTATCGATAAATAACTTCTTTTTTTTAACGTGATGGAAAATCCTCATGGATGTTATGCCGGACTCCTACCGACTAAAAAACCTCACGTTACGCTCAACAGCCTATGGTTGGGAGTCCCGGGTAAGCTCTCGGAAGGATGTCCCAGGACTCTAATAAACCACACGAAGGATGCTCCCTCAAATAACAAGTGCGAGTCCAGGCTCGCGCACAGACGGTTCCGTACCATAAAACCAAATTTTATATGGCAGTCCCACTTTTTTTTCTCTGCTTTTAATATTTGTTAGAGTTCCGTACGCAAAGGGTAAAAGCGGAACCCTATACATGAGACTTCGCTGTCTGTATGTTCGTCGACAGGCTGTATCTAGGGAACCGTGATAGGTAGAGAGCTGAAAATTTCACAGATGATGTATTTCTGTTGCCACTATTACAACAAATACTAATATCAGAAACACTGGGAGATTAAGAGAAGCTCCCATTCTCCCAGACAATGTAATTTTTTGCTCTTTTTCGGTACGGAACCCAGCGTGCGCGGGTCCGGCTTGCACTTAGCTGGTTTTTATTTTTAAATTGGCAATAGAAATACATTATCTGTTTAAAATTTCATCAATCTAGATATGACAGTTCCTGATATACAGCCTCTTCACCGACAGTCCAGGCCAGCGAAATTTCCGTAATAGGGTCCCGTTTTTTACCCTTTATGTACGGACGGAACCCTAAAGACAGAGATCTGAAAAGAAAATCATATAATTGCAAACGAAGCTAGTCCTAACAAGTTAAACTTAATTAGTATCCCGTGGCTTCATTACGATATTAAAATCCATTTCTTACGACACATCAAGTCTTATAACGACGGTAATGATTATACGATAGCGTTTTTGCTGACTGTACCTAGTAAACAATGTAATGAAATATTGAAATATATAATTATAAAGAAAGAGGAAAGATTTGATTGTTTGTTTGCTTCGAATAGGCTCCGGAACTACTGGACCGATTTGAAAAATTCTTTCACTGTTGGGAAGCTACACTCTTTGCGGTGAACATAGGCTATATTTTATTTCCGTATTCCCAGTCCCACGGGAACTACGCGGGTCAAACCGCGTGACGTCCGCTAGTGAAATATATTTATAGCCAGAATGTAATATCAAAATGCCGTGAATTTATCTTTTTAATACAGTTGCTCAAAAAGTGGCGTATTACAGGGACGTTTAGCGTTCGGGATGTGGGCTATTACACACTCGTGCTTTTTCTTTACCTTTCCCGCACTAGTGCGCGTTTCCTTTCCCAACTGTCAAAATAATGTCTGTGATTCATGCAAATATTTCAAAAAAAGATACTAACTTGTTTCAATATCAGATTAAAAGTAATTTTAATTAAAATTTAAACATAAATTAATATATGAGTATCGGCCAAATCAAATTTATAAATATAAAATAAGTTGGCTGTATGAAGTGCACTGCCATAGTCTCTGCTTAGGAAGGTATATATTCTTTTACGGTTGCCGTCATTTTGGACAATTCAGGTTTATTGTGTTTTTACTATTTTATTAAATTGCTTAATTTTTTCGCAACTGTATTAAAAATAGTTGTTCAATACAACGTGTGGGATTGTTATTTCAACTCGTTCCGACTGTCCACCCTCGCCTTCGGCTCGGGTCAACATCTGTCGAAACTCGTCGTAATAACAGAAATCCCTCACTTGTATCGAAAACTACTATTCTTTTTTTATACTACTCAGTTGTTTAATAAGAATACGATAAATACCATTATTTCTAGCAATTTATGGGTTACTAGATGATGCTCGCGGTTTCGCCCGCGTGAAATTCGGTACCCGATTCCGCTCACCGTGGGAACATTTTCCCGGGATGAAAAGTAGCCTATATGTTATTCCAGACTATAAGCTATCTCTGTACTAAATTTCAGCCCAATCCGTTCAGCCGTCAAAGCGTGATTGAGTAACAAACATCAAAACATCCAAATATCTGAACATCTTCACAAACTTTCACATTTATAATATTACTAGCTGATGCGCGGGAACGGGGACCAATTTCACGCGGGCGAAGCCGCCCGCGTGAAATTGGTCCCCGTTCCCGCTTCCCGTGGGAACTTTTTCCCGGGATAAAAATCCTAAGTGTTATTCCGGACCATACTCTATCCCTGTACCAAATTTCAGCCAGATCCATTCAGTCGTTAGAGCGTGATTGAGTAACAAACATTCAAACATCTAAACATCCAAACATCTTCACAAACTTTCACATTTATAATATTAGTAGGATTAGGATTCTAGCAATTTATGGGTTACTAGATGATGCTCGCGGATTAGCCCGCGTGAAATTCGGTACCCGTTTCCGTTTCCCGTGGGAACATTTTCCCGGGATGAAAAGTAGCCTAAAAAGAAAAATAAAATATCGACCCTAAAAAAAACTATCTGTTTTTGTTGCTGACTGTACCAGTTCCAAGACGGAACCGGCTGATTGATTTTAATTTACTGAAGGAAGTAAGCAAGCAAACGATGCATGTAATGTGTACTATATCTTAGGTTTGAGGTCACCGGTTTTTTACTTATAGATCTTCTACTGGCTTCTACCGTCATAACGGTTAGAAATGCGTGTCCAACTTGAACTGACTTTATCAACACCATGATCTTTAACAACTGTGTTGTGATGGGAAAGCATACACCCTCGAAAAACCATTCCAGGTAGCCAAGCCAGTTCTATTTTGAGGTTTATCGTATTTATTATAGAGCGAAAACTGGCATCCTCAGCTAAAATTAAAAAATACAGACGAATTGAGAACCTTCTCCTTTTTTTTAAAGTCGGTTAAAAAATTAATAATTGTGGACGCTTTCACACAACATTATCTAGCCCAAATTAAGTTTGTGCTATAGGATCTAGACGACTGATATACATGCTTATATATTTCTAAATACATACTTTTTAAAATTGAAGCATACCGTGGCAGTCGCAGTCTATGAACGTTTGCCCAGGGCCTGATTTACCCATAAGCTAACTAAGCTCAAGCTTAGGGCGCCAGGATCAAGGGGGCGCCTGGCGTTGGGATCGGCGCTGGGCTGTGATTTACGGTGCTCCCAAAAAGGTGCACACAAATCATCTAGCAATTTTTAACAGATTGTAGCAACTCCTAACAACATATTTAAAATTGTTATTTAACATTTTGTAACACCAACGCACATAATAATATTTGGTAATTTAGTGAAAATACAAATACGTGCGTTAAAATTAAATTCCTGCGCCCATCTCCCTGGCAGCGTGGTAGTAAATACGACAGCTCCACCCGTGTCGCGTTCAGGGCACACAGGAACCAAAGTGAATGGGTGTCCAGCTTTTTGGCCGGTAGAAGCATCAGGGCCGTCATTGACGGCAGCTGTTCTAAATTCACAATTTCAGGGCACAACTCTCTCCATCTCTGACAGACAAGATATGTATCCTTGGTGTTGACATCTCCAGTGACGTTCAGTTCCTAAGTGATTTGGAGAAATAAGGCCAAGCTGGCGTCCAAGCCGCTCGGTGTGCTCAACAGGGCACAGCGGTACTTTACTGCGGCGCAAACAGTGCTTCTGTTTAAGTCGCAAGTGCGGCCGCACATGGAGTACAGCTGCCACTGCTGGGCGGGGGCACCTGAATATCAGAATGAATTGACTGAAGTCTTTCGTTCGACTCGGTGCAGAGGCGAGCCATGAGAGTGGTCAACGATCCCATGCTTGCAGGTGGTGTGGGACCTCTTCGCGACAGGAGAGACTTTGCCTCCTTGTGCGTGACCACCGGTATATCTGGTGGGCCGTATGCTTGTCTGCCACTTTGGTGGTATAAAAAAAAGTGTGAGACGGTACTGTTGAGACGGTGACACCAGTTATGGAGGAGTGGCTGGAAAGGCACTATCGCAGCCTCACCTACCGAATGTCACAGATACTTACTGGACACGAGTGCATCAGTACGAGTAAGTATCTGCGGCGGAAGTTAACATCCCAGTGTCAGCACTACGGTGATTGCAGCGAGGATACGCTCAGCTTATGTACTGCAACCTCGTTGCGGGCCTGGGCGTAGATGTTCTCACGCTGGAGACCGTAGTGAGAGCCATGGTCTTCAATGGAAGAAAATAGGACGCCACTGAGTCTTTTTGCGAGCAAGTCATATTTGCGATAGAGGCAGCGGGAGAGGAACTCCCTCCCAAGTACGGCGAGTTGTCATCTTGCCATTCTTACAGAAGCAGATCAGGAAGATGGCGGGCGTGACTCTTCACTCCTCAAAGAAATAGGATAGCACCTATTTCCCCTCCCCGATACACCATTCGATGGCCTACAAAATCTACGAAACAGACTTTGTACGACATCGCAGTTCCTCCCGTGGGTTTGGGTTTTATCTGATTTCTTGGGGAGATTCGGGGTTAGTCCAGTTTAGTTCAAATTGCCAGAAGCGATCAGTAATGTCCCATCATATCGGGGACACCGCAAGATTAAAGCAGATTCTAGGACTGTTTGTTATTTTTCTCTTATTTCGTGACAGTCAGGAAAGTTTTTTGGAAGAAGAAATAGATGTAATTACCGGAAAAACAACAGATCTCTTGTTTTATGTCAAAATGTCCGGATGGTAATTACCCGGACAAATCGAGCCGTTACATTCAGCTTACACCTAGGATTCAGCTTAGCTCTAGTACCTTATTTGGTACCTTTCGTATTTCGTCTACCTAATTACTGACGATTTAATTAACCTCGCCGAAAATCGAGACGTGTTATAAGTTTGACCTGTTGAGCAACAGATGAGCCAATTTTTCGGTTTTCTATGCTCGAAAGCCAATGTGCCGGGGCCATCCCCAGCACATCGGCTTTCGAGCCGTTCTTATCTGTAAATTGTGCATATCATCAGCTCACTTCCTGAGTTATGAAGGGATTTTACTAAGATTCACTGGTTCGATTTATCGGAAACTGGATGTACCGAGGTACTTTTAGGTACTTTGATGGTATTTTTATCACGCTTTTACTGGCTGATGCATCAAGTAGTCTGCGGAATACCCAACTCCTCAGTAAACCATGGGTCATAAGTTCATATGAAGTCTCAGGATCGGGTTTTATTTTATTTTCAAATTAACAAAGAATAACGAATAGGAACGTAGGATCAGCTTACGTAAAGTGTCTTTTGTAGGTAGGACTTGTCATTTAATTAGTTGCAGCTGGGGGCGCATATTCATAGCTAGCTTAGGGCGCGCGGAATCCTAAATCAGGCCCTGCGTTTGCCAGATCGAATGTTATAGGTACTTGTTGTTGTGTATGTGATTTCCCCCCGCAAAATATGATAGACAGATATATATAGAGCAATCATGCCGTCTACCCCTCTTGTAATAGTCGCGTTGCTCTATGGCCAAGGACTTTAATAAAATTTGCATGTCGAGCAGTTTTAAACAAGCTTTTTAATAAATTCTTCATGCACAAACTTATTATTTTCTTTTTAATGTTGGCAATTAATTGCAAGAACTTATCGATCTGAATTTAAATATTGAAAAAAGAACATTATCAAAGACAATCTTAAATACTATGCACAAGCCGAACTCGACATGCTGGCATAATACACAGAAAAAAAAGGGAAGCAATTTGAATAAAGAATCCCAAGATTAACAAACCTCATTTATGTATCTACTTGTAGGGAGAATTCTAGTCGATCGAATCGATTCTTAAATTGATACTCGATTATTACGTATGCAAGCTACAGCACTTACGATAATCGAGTAATAAGCGATATCGATGTAATGACTCGATTCCGCTCCCGCTTAATTGCAGTCCGATATTTGCATTACCGTCTGCCATTTTGTTTTTCATAGACGAAGTAACATTGTATGTGGTTGTTAAGGATTTTGTACGATGTGTTATTACGAAGATGGAGAAATTAGTTCCCTTTGCGATATTCCGTATCGATGGAACACAAGCTATCAATGTATTTCTCTATCTACATATACGCAAATAGTCTAGTCATGGATATTTCTCGAAAGGGAAGGCAGAAGCATTATTATTACTAACACTTCATTAAAAGGCTATTCAAAGTCTTTCTTATAGGCACATTTTTTTCCTCGAAACGGTGGGTAAAGGTATATTATTTATATTTACCCGCATTTCGCCAGTTGTTGCATAGGGGCACGTTATTATAAACTGCTTTTTTTTTAAACTTCCTAGTTGGTTTAACGAGTACCTACCATGTTGTTGGCAACCGGAACGGAACATGACTTAAAATGCCGTTTAAAACTCGAAAAAGCTTGTAGATGTAAGTGCCTCAAGCGGGCGCTCAGCGCCTTTGACCACAGAAAGAAAAACTTTTAATTTACACTTAAAATACTAAATCATAGTAAAAAAAATAAAGGTGCACAGAAATTAGAATTACGGCCACCCCTCAGCGTGAAGGTGGGTCTACGCTAGACCAGGGGTCGGCAACCTTTCCGCCAAGCTCTAGCCTGGTGCGCCATTTATGAATGAGATCATTGCGCGCTCTAACACGCCAGCTTTCAATCTCTTCCGAAGATGGTTGTTTGCCATTTTGACGCACCAAAGCATTGGGCCGGTAGACTTCTTCCAGAACTGCGGCCTCTAGGTTCCGCGAAGGACTGTCAGAATTAGACATGCCGTCTCTTATGATATTATATTCTCTGGGCTATGGCCCGCTGCGGACATCGCAGCAGAATCCTATTAGAAAGAAAATGGTGCTCCATATAACGCTTTCAAGCGCAGCACACCACCATTAGGCGAGTTGGCTTGTTTAACTACTAGTAAGATTTTTGTGGTATTTTTGAAAATGAAAGGGTGATAATGTTCTTGAAAATAAATAATAATATAATTATGAATGCAACTAAAGAGCCGCAGGTCTACACCCAAAGAGCCGCATGCGGCTCGCGAGCCGCGCCTTGCCGACCCCTGCGCTAGACGAGCGGAGCACGAGCCGAGCTAAAATTCATGTAGTGTGGATCGACGTACGAGCCTCGAGCGACACTTGTCATTGCGAGCAGAGCGACTCGGCTCGTGCTCCGCTCGTCTAGCGTAGAGACCCACCTTAATGTTGTCCACGTGTGTTACAGGCAAACAGCGCTGATTTTTAGAAATGCCCTATACACAAACAGAGGCTGTGATCGTTCAAAAAACACAGACCTTGCCGGGCAACGGGCACTGTCACGTTGAAATCCTCATGGATGTTATCTATGACTCCTGCAAACTAAAACTCCTAAGAGTCCTTTTTTTAAAGTGAGAGAAAATCCTTTATGGATGCCATTGAGTTATTATTACTACGTATATAGAAGCTATCCCGAACAAAAAACGAACGCCTTTGGCCACGAGTTACAACGAAAGTTCGCTGCAGCAGTTTATTTTATCTTCTTGAGTGGTTTTTACAGTATTGGACAACGCTCGAAGGCATTTTACGCAAATCTTTTCACTGATGAAGGCGTCACTACGTGCCGGGTGCTCACAAGAGACTAATAATATTGACTTATGGTCCGTGGACCACAACGCTTGGTGCAAAATTTTACTTCGGGATGCGTTCTCTATACGTAGTAATAATAACTCAATGGTGGATGCTATGACGGACTCCTACCGACTAAAAAGTCTCACGTATTCTGCCAAACAGCCTACGGTTGGGAGCCCTGGGTAAGCCCTCGGAAGGATATCCCAGGACACCCCTAAGAGCCCTACGATTCCATCTGCGGAGACGGACTCCAGAGTGCGCCCTTGAAATGATTTTTTTTTATACCACTAGAGTGGCAGACAAGCATACGGTCACCGCAGCCCATGAACGTTTGCAACACCTGAGGCGCCACAATCGCGCTGCCGACCCTGTAAAAACCTTCTAAGTCCCCTTTTGAAGAACCCCATACTGTGGGCGTTTGGGAAAACCGAAGCAGGGAGATCATTCCACAACCTAAGCGTACGCGAAAGAAAGCCTCTAGCGGATCTCACCGTGCTCGAGCGCTCAGGACGCAACGTGTGAGGATGAATATCCTGTCTGTGGCGATCGGTGCGATGATAGAATGTAGTTTATTTGGAAGAGGGGCAGAGTTGGGTACAATGAATTATCCCCACTCTCTTTTGATTTGGTTATCTATACTTCTATACTAATATTATAAAGAGGAAAGATTTGATTGTTTGTTTGTTTGCATTGAATAGGCTCCAGAAATAATGAACTGATTTTGAAAATTCTTTCACTGTTAGAAAGCTAGACTCTTTGCGATGAACTTAGGCTATATTTTTTTCCCGTATTCCCACGAGAACGGGAACTGTGCTGGTGAAACCGCGTGACGTCCGCTAGTATTTAATAAACGTTATTTATTTTATGTTTGAAAAAATAATGTTATGATATAATTTTTTTTGCAAGTTTCAAAATAACTATACATATGAATCGATTCAGCATAAATGCACTTAGGCGTCGATCAACAAAGCACTTAGGTAGTAACGTTACGACGGAGTTTCGAATCAATACATTATAATAAAATCGTAACGGGTCGCTGTCTGTACATGGAAGATAAATGAGAAAAAATATTATAGGGGGGCTTTATGAACGTAATAGAACCCAAAACAATAATTTTTAGAATTTTTGACTGTTTGTCTGTATGTCTGTATATCTGTTTGTCTGTACGTTTATGCATAGAATAATAGAGATATAATAGAGAATCATACATAGACTTATGAATCTAAGAATGGGTAAATCTAAACTGGCGATTGGCTTAATAATAAAAGAGCTTAATGTTTTAGAATGGACTTAATCTATAAGCTCTTTTATGATTCAGCAAACAGGGCAGTTTCACACGCTGCTTGATGAGTCTGATGAAGAAATGCCTCTCCTTTCATACACCTTAGGTGACGTAAACGAAGTTGCGGGCTCAGCTAGTATTCAATAAATATATTATCATACTGACGCACGCAAATATAATCGCACTCATTATGATAATAGATGCGATTATAAATTTATATCGGCGAAGTCGCGATTGATATTATAATCGGGCCAGGTGTTAATCCACTCTTACTCTCAGACAATGCTGTGCTAAATGCTAACTTTCTCTCAAGAGTCTCAAGACCACGCCCTGAATAAAGACAATGTGTATTAGAAATAATCGTGCCTTCGCCAAAAATTGTGTTACGGGTAGTGGGAAATTTTATAATACTAGCTGTGTCTTATTGCTTTGTTCGTGACATACTTCGAATCCCTTTTTTTTAACGTGAGGGAAAATCCTCATACATGCTATGCCGGACTCCTACCGACTAAAAAGCCTCACGTAACGCCCAACAGTCTATTGTTGGGAGCCCCGGGTAAGCCCTCGGAAGGATGTCCCAGGACTCCCAACAGGAACTTCGAATCCCCTTCATTTACTCTTTCACGCTCTATCGTCTCAACGGCTCTAAGTTAAATTTTGTTCGGGATGTGAATATTAAATATAAGTTCCTATGGGAAGTAGGAACGGGGACACAATTCCACACGGGCGCAGCTGCGGGCGACATGTAGTTTACAAGAAAGTATGAAAATCAGATTTGAAACGAGATTGTTTGATAACTGCTTCGCTCTCTAATAACATGATGAGACATAGGCTCTATTTTTATAAACGTATCCTTAGAATAACATTGTTTTTTAATGGTGAAGACGTTTTTAAGTTTTTTTATTCACCTGGCTACTATTGTCATCACAGATTGTCATCATCTTCCAGACGGATTGTCAGTTGAAGAAATGTATGAACTAAGTTTTAGATACAACTGCTAGTCTGAAAACTAAAAAAAAACACTAATGAAATCAATAAATTGACCCCGATGTTAGGCACTTTGTAAAAGCTAAAATTGTCCTGCAGAAGAAATTATTCTGAATTCCGTCAAAATGTAAAAAGTCATATTCAACACTTGCACTGCAACACCACCTATAACTTATCGTACATCAAAGTACATCACACCTCACGCCGACATTTAAGACACCCATTGTTTTGTAATACGATTCTTTGTTGCGATTTGTCACAATATTTTTTTCTTAGAGCGTGTACGATATAAAAGAGCGGATATTACTTCAATCAACTATAGTCCAGATACTGCGGAGGAGAGTCGTCTTATACACCACCATCTAGCCCAAATGAAGCAAATATTAAACTTGTGTCATGGAATCAAGAATACTGATATTCATACATTAAATGTTTATGGAATCATTAAATACACACTTAAACATAGTAATGAAATACCCAGGGTGTGTTAATGAATTTCAAATTTGTTATTTTTTTATTGAAGTAAAACTTCTTTAGGCGCGAATAGGGAGTAACTCAGATTTTTTTTCTGATGGAAGTAACGCTTACTATTTGAATTTAAAAAATTCGAATGAATGATACTAATATAACATTTGATGCCGTCAATGGCAAAGAAGTTTTATTTCAATCGCGCGTAAAGGTTACACGCACACACTTTTCTTTTTATTCAGTATTTCTTTATATATCTCACCAAAATGACACAACACGCCCGTTAGAAAGTTATGGCGATGTCTAGCGAACTATTGCATTAATTTTACTTGAGGCAAAGAGAGATTCAGTACCCACTAAACTCGAGTCGATTATATGCAAATTGGGTTCGAGTTTAGTAGGTACCGAATCTATTGTTGCCTCAATTAAGTAGTTATTAAATTTACTAATGATAGACACAGCGTATCACAAACTTTAGACATTATGGCATCAAATAAAAAACAAAAGGCTAAGAAGATTTCAAATAAATAATACAAAATTATACCTTATCAATGTGAGGAACGTATGACGGTACAATCTGAAACAGAAAAAAAAAACCAGTCAAATGTGAATCGGACTTGCAAATGGGGGATCTGTACCAATAAACGGCAAAATGCCAGATTTCTTGAATGGAAGCCACGAAATATTTTTTCTGATTTTAGAATTTTCTTTATGTACTTATACTAATTATTTAAAAAAAAAAGATTTTATGTTTGTTTGTTTGCATCGAATAGGCTCCGAAACTACTGAAGCGATTCAAAAAATTCTTTCACTGTTGGGAAGCTACGCTATTCGCAGGTGACATAGGCTATATTTTATTCCCATATTCCCACGGGAACTGGAACTACGCGGGTGAAACCGCGTGGCGTTCGCTATAGCGGCAACAGAGATACATCGTCTGTGAAAATTTCAGCTCTCTAGCTATCACGGTTCTTGAGATACAGCCTCATGACAGACAGACAGACAATAAAGTCTCAGTAATGGTGTCCCGTTTTCATCTTTTGGATACGGTACCCTAAAAACAGTTAATTCGTTAAGAGACTTACTAATGGTATTATTAAGACTGTTTTCCGTGTTAAACTCCATACCGGAAGACGTCAGGTCTTAGATTTAACAAAAGACTTAAAAAGAAGACTTAATTATGACATTTTGAATAGCTACACAGTAAATACATTCGTGTTTAGTATTTTTTGTTTAGTTTTTGTAATGATGAAGATTTTGGCGTAGGTATATCATTAAGAAGTTTTTGAGTTTAAATCAAAATGCAGGTATATATCTTACTAATTTATAAATGCGAAAGTTTTTGAGTGTGGATGTTTGTTACTCTTTCACGCTCAAACGGCTGAACGGATCGGGCTGAAATTTGCTACAGATATATATTATAGTCTGGAAGAACACATAGGCTACTTTTTATCCCGGGAATAAGTTCCCACGGGAAGCGGGAACGGAAACCAATTTTACGCGTATGTCCAAGTACCCGGAGCGTTTGAGCACGGTAAGGTCCAATTGGGCCTTCTCCAGCGAACGCATAGATTGTGGAAAGATCTCCCTGCATCGGTTTTCCTAAATACTCCAGTATGGGGTTCTTCAGAAGGGGTCTTAGAACATTGAGTTATTATTACTACGTATTTAGAAGCGTAACTGCGGCGCATCTGGTGGTGCCAACGTCCTTAGGCTATGGTGACCACCAGTACATCAGGTTGGCCATATGCTTGTGAAAAATGGTAATTATTTGTAGTTGTAGAAGCGCTCTGGCCCCGCGGACTCAGTGTTCTGTAAACGATCACTGCAGTAAGCAACTTTCACTATGGCCGGTCCATGGATGTGTGACCGTCCATGTGATCACTTTGTGACATTTATTTGAGCGTTTCCGTGCTTCGGAAGGCACGTTAAGCCGTTGGTCCCGGTTGCCAGTAAAATGGCAGTCGTTAAGCTAAGTTGAAGGCTTTATTTCAACAGCAGGCAGTCACAACCTGCGCCTGTCCATTTTATTAAATAAATTATTTAAATAAATTAAAAAAAAAAAAAAAAAAAATTTAAACACGGCAATACGGCTCACCACGTATTACGTGGGACAAATTATACAAAGGTGAAATGTGGGCATATAATATGCCTCTGCCTACCCCTTCGGGGATAAAGGCGTGACCATATGTATGTATGTATGTACTAGCAATAGAAACACATAATCTATTAAGGTTTCAGCTGTCTAGCGATTACGGCTTTTGACGTGGCAACGTCTTATAATTCGATGGAGCCGGCTGCACGAATGAAAACTGATGACGCAATACGTCGTTACCTCGCTCTGAGGCGTTCCATTTATTTTAGTAATGTTTTCAACAGATGGCACTATAATCAATTGATGTGTTTTTATATTTATTTTTGTTTTGTAATGTTAATTTTATGTTTATTTCCATGTTTATTTTTATTTATTTTCTTATGACGTTGTCACGTTCAACGATCGTCAGTTAACCGACTTTACAGACAACCGATTTTTTTGTATAAACAGCCTGGATACAGTCAGGTCAGCGAAAGGGTCCCGTTTTTACCATTCAGGTACGGAACCCTAAAACATAAATATAAAAGAGGTTATTAGCATAATCAGTGTACTATACTCTGTTAAAATTAGGTTGATAATTTTGATAGCTCTGAATAGTGCACCCCATAGTGTATAATCGTAATGAATCTATTCGATTATCGTTCCAGTAAAATTTGAAATCGATAGTAACAAAAACGTTTTTATTATCTATATATTTAAAAACAAGAACTGACTGACTGACGACGTCCATATTAATTCAGGAGCCACCTTACACCTTTTTAAATTAAATTCACGTAAGGACGTGACGTGAAATGAAAAAAATAAAATAAAAGCCCTCTCACGACTACGATCTTGCGCATATTTTTTCGGTACCTAATGAACTTGCTCAGTAGAATATACGCAAGCCCCAAATCGTTGTTGAGGAAGAGCCTCTTTTATGTGTGGAATCTAACATGGATGCTATTGAATCCTAATTACTAAGACCACAGGATGCCTTACAACTGTCTCGGAAGGATGTCCCGGGGCTCCTGGCAGACTTTGGCGACCACTTAGGCCTGCCTAGGGTGTTCAGGTGCTATCCCACGTCCGGGGAGTTATCTCGGTACTTGGGGAAGAGGAGGAGAGTTGGGTACTATCCGCCACTAAGAGGGGCAAAGAAACACGGCACTGTTTTGGCCTGCTTCAGCAAGAACGGCGAGCAGCCAACTCGCCTTTCTCAGGTCGCCGAGTCGCCGACTGCGGAACTACGGAAGGATATTTCTCCCCGCTCCCAACCCGCTGCCGAGGAAGGGCCTTAGGTGAAATGAAACGAAAAATAAATCTAAATTACTATTTTAATTCTTTCAGGGGTGCACAACCTAAATCGTCATCCTCTTCATCACTACTCGAACCATCACCAAGGCAAATAATAAATTCTTGCTGTTCACAGATGTTATCAAAGTGAACATCGCGCTCCCTGTTCTCTTCAATAATTTTATTCGTATGTTCTATGACTTTCCTCCAGTCCTCCGCAGTAACATTATCACACGCATTTTGTAAAAGTGTGAGCATTTTCTTGGCAGTAAACGGTGGAGAAGTATTGTGTTTGGCTGCATGACCTATAAAACATAAATAAATAATATAAATAATAACGTAAATTATCTGTTTTTACCAATTCAGGTGCTAGGATAAAGAAAAAAACACCTTCGATATAAGCGCAAATCAGTTCGATGGCATTGTAGTGGCAGTGATACGGTGGCAATCTGAAAACTGTATGGCCACGTTGCTCAGCAATCTCGTCCAAAAGGAATATTGGCTTTTTTGGTCTATTTATGTATATTGGAGCCAGGATATCAATTCCAGTTTGTTATTGGCTGATGTTGGAGCTTTGTCTTTTTGCACGGAGTGGTATGGCGCGTTATCCATTATTATAATATGTGATTCATGTAAATTTTCTAGTAACACCAAAAACCACTCTTTGAATTTCTCAAAATTCATTTCTACGTGATACTCATTTGTTTTCGTTGATTTGAAGGCTAACAAACAATTAGGTACAAAACCAGTTGCCGATCCTGCATGTGTAATTATAAGTCGCTGTCCTTTGCCTTCGGGTACTTTTGAAACAGACAGTGCTGTGTCATCGGTCCATGCTTTCGGCACGGTGTGATTGGCATTAAGCCACGTCTCATCGAGAAAAATAACAGAGTCCCAATTTGTATTTTTTTTAGCTTTTCTTAAAAAATCTAAGTGTGCCAGCATAATATCTGTACGCTCCATAACAATCTTTCTTTTATTCTATTTTTTGAACGAAAATCCAATATTAGGTATGCATAATATGGCGCCTATAATATTTATATTATTTAATAACGTGCTTAATATTTAGGTTAATATTACAAAACATGCTTAGTATTACAAAAAAAAAAACTAGTAGATTCCCACGTAATCATTTTACTTTCATTTAAGATAATATAGTTTAATTCGATTTATTCGATTCATTTGTCTATGGTCAATTATGCGGTATTCTTGTAAGACGCTTCACTACGATATGTGGGCGGTACTCGTCTATGTGCTACGGTAATTTTTTGAGGTATTTTTGACATAAACAAATACGGTACTTCATAGGCGTGAGCTATCAAAATTATCATCCTAATTTTAACAGAGTATACATTAATACGTGTGGGTTTCATGCCTAGAGCGGCACCTTTGTCTTTTAATACAAATTAACCTTTAGCCGTTGTCAAGTAAATAATAAAACACTTTAGCATGCATATGAGGCTGTATATCGTAAATCATAATATTATGAATATGTACAAGCAATTATATACTTGATTATCGTATTGGTTGAGTTTGCAAAGGGGCTGCCGCAAGGTTTAACCTTAGGGCATTATGATCTCTTAATGTTTCTAGATCTCATAGAATAATCAATATTTTGCTAAAAGTTTCATCAATAATTTTAAAAAATATCTATACTAATATTATAAACTAGCTGACCCAGCGAACTTTGTTCCGCCATATCAAGCTGATCCGATAAAAGGTACGAAAAATATTTCTTTTTCTTATTTTTTTAAATACAAACCTTGCCCTGGCTGTAACTAACACAAAAAAAAGAATTAGGGAAATCAGTCTACCCATTCTGAAGTTAAGAGCGTACATACATTTCGGATATTAATTTTCATAATTATATAGATAGGTGAGGTATATTGGGTGAATTGTATGTGGCTTTATAGCGAGTAATCTCTGGATCTATTGAACGGATTTTGAACATTATTTCGCCTCTGAACCAAAATTCAAATAAACAGGATACCATGTTATATTATACTAGCGGACGTCACGCGGTTTCACCCGCGTAGTTCCCGTTCCCGTGGGAATACGGGCATAAAATATAGTCTATGTTCACCGCAAAGAGTGTAGCTTTCCAACAGTGAAAGAATTTTTCAAATCGGTCCAGTAGTTCCGGAGTCTATTCGTTACAAACAAACAAACAAACAAAAAACAAATCTTTCCTGGACATGATTTGCAATAGGAAATTGTCATTGTTAGATCAACAAGTCCCGTTCTTTGCCATAACATTATAGTTTATTTTCTAAACACTTGAACATGTGTTATATAGATAGGTATATTAGGTGAATTGTATGTGGCGTTACAGCGAGTAATCTCTGGATCTATTGAACGGATTTTGAACATTATTTCGCCTCTGAACCAAAATTCAAATAACCAGGATACCATGTTATATTATACTAGCGGACGTCACGCGGTTTCACCCGCGTAGTTCCCGTTCCCGTGGGAATACGGGTATAAAATATAGCCTATGTTCACCGCAAAGAGTGTAGCTTTCCAACAGTGAAAGAATTTTTCAAATCGGTCCAGTAGTTCCGGAGCCTAATCGTTACAAACAAACAAACAAAAAAACAAAAAACAAATCTTTCCTGGACATGATTTGCAATAGGAAATTGTCATTGTTAGATCAACAAGTCACGTTCTTTGCCTTATCATTATAATTTATTTTTTAAACACTTGAACATGTGTTATATACTCGTAGACAGGTATATTAGGTGAATTGTATGTGGCGTTATAGCGAGTAATCTCTGGATATATTGAACGAATTTTGAACATTATTTCGCCTCTGAACCAAAATTCAAATAACCAGGATACCATGTTATATTATACTAGCGGACGTCACGCGGTTTCACCCGCGTAGTTCCCGTTCCCGTGGGAATACGGGTATAAAATATAGCCTATGTTCACCGCAAAGAGTGTAGCTTTCCAACAGTGAAAGAATTTTTCAAATCGGTCCAGTAGTTCCGGAGTAGGGTTACCACATGCCAGGCTTTCGCCTGATTTGCCAGGCATTTTAGCACTTGATCAGGCGCCCGGCCGGCATTGTTCTATGTCAGGCGAAATGATTAATTGTAAAGAGTTGCATACCTATATTTTAACTCAAAAAGACTGGTTAAAAATGGCGTCATAAGACAATTTATCATTAGAAGTAAGAAAACGTACAGTGGAATTCCTTTTTCATTTATTAAAAAACAAATCATTTATTAAAAAATATATATATTTTTGCCTGATTTTCTTATTACCTACTCTAATGTGATGAAAATTGATGATTTCAAATTAAATAAAAAAACCGACCAAGTGCGAGTTGGACTCGCCCATGAAGGGTTTCGGAGCAGCAAGTAACATAATATAAAAGTTCTTATAGTTCGTTGTAACTTAGATTGATGTTTAAACACGTTAGCAGTGGTAGTGATTTTTCTAACCGAAAATTGCGGTTTAAGACGTATTAAAAAAAAACTAACAGCTCTATCTCGTTCAAACCAATTTTCGTTGGTAGTTTTTATGGCAATGTAGATCATATATTCTTTTTAGATTTATCATTCTCTTAGTTTAGTAGTTAGAGGGGCGGGGGCACACATTTTTCCACTTTGGAAGTGTCTCTTGCGCAAACTATTCACTTTAGAAAAAAATGATGTTAAATACCTCAATAGCATTTTTGATGACCTATCTATAGATAACCCCCACGTATGGGTTTGATGAAAAAAAAAAACATTTTGAGTTTCAGTTCTGAGTATGGGGACCCTCAAAATTTACTGCGTTTTTTCTAGTCTTATATATGAAATTCTCGTGTCACAGTTTTCGTGTCCTCCTCCGAAACGGCTTGACCGATTCTCATGAAATTTTGTGAGCATATTGAGTAGGTCTGAGAATCGGCCAACATCTATTTTTCATACCCCTAAGTGACCGGGAACCGGGAATAACATTCCACGCGGGTGGAGCCGCGGGCATCAGCTAGTTTTATATAAGAATCTTAATGCGGTTTACAGAATACATCTGGATACCAAGTTTCAATAGCATAGGCCTTATAGTTTCAGAGAAAAGTGGCTGTGACACACGGACGGACAGACAGACAGACGGACATGACGAATCTATAAGGGTTCCGTTTTTGCCATTTGGCTACGAAACCCTAAAAATCATTCAAGCAATGTGTTTTACTTATTAATTAAAAATATTTCTTTAATAATGCGTCATTTTTCGTGAAAATCAGGCGTTTTTACCATGTAAATCAGGCATACATTTCTTCAGAAATGGTAACCCTATTCCGGAGCCTATTCGTTACAAACAAACAAACAAAAAAACAAAAAACAAATCTTTCCTGGACATGATTTGCAATAGGAAATTGTCATTGTTAGATCAACAAGTCACGTTCTTTGCCTTATCATTATAATTTATTTTTTAAACACTTGAACATGTGTTATATACTCGTAGACAGGTATATTAGGTGAATTGTATGTGGCGTTATAGCGAGTAATCTCTGGATATATTGAACGAATTTTGAACATTATTTCGCCTCTGAACCAAAATTCAAATAACCAGGATACCGTGTTACATTAGGTATATTATGGCGACCTGGACCGGATGTGATTTGCAAAATGAAATTGTCATGTTAGATCAACAAGTCACGTTCTTCGCGCCATAATATTATAAATTATTTTCTAAATATTTGAACATGTCAATTTAGCAACAATATACGTGACACGGGATGATAATTTCCCTCCAGAGTTAATGCATTTGATCCGAAGTATTCTATCAGGCATGCATCTATCTCGCATCGCTGTAGCTCTGTACAATCTTTGTTGGCGGATATTTCGCCAACTTAGTTTGCCATAATGTAGTTCGTAAATAGGTGGTTAATGGTGAACAGCGGGCCTAAAAAGGCAACAAAGGAAACAACACCTAAGTACAAAGCATACCAATCATTTTACGTTTCATAATACGAAACGCAATGTTGCCCTTTAGACCCTCTGTACTGCATCAAACTACTTCATCCAACACGCTGCATTAGACATGCACTAATACAATTTTTGTAGTCCAAGATTTTAGGCCTATATTTTCTGTCTAAATCTTGTATAAGTTCTTTGTTTTTTAAAGATAATATTTTTGAAATCTTACACCACCGTTTCATTCAAACCAGTTGCTACAGAAATAAATTATTTTTAATAACTTAATTCTCTCCTTTTCATAACACGTTTCCGTCGTTACCATTATCTTAAATTATCTTTCGTAAGACTTTTAAATTATTGCAAAGGAAAATAGAAGGGCCAGCGGAACCATTATTATAATTATTATTCTTACGACTTCGTAATGTGTAATAGTATATGTTATAAATATTGCAATGTTCTCAACTTTATAAGTAGCTATTTAATATTTTTTATACTACTAAGACGGCAGACAAACTTACAGCCCATCTGGTAGTTGGTTACCGTAGCAATGGAATTCTGTGACACCAAAGGCAATATATACGCGTTGGTAACCCAGGCGCAGGTAGTGACGACATGAACCACTGTTGAAATTTCTCAAGCTGCCCATATCGCCTTCGACATTGAGACGAAAGAGAAAAAAAAGAAATACATATAAAATCTTAATTTTTAGGGGAAGCTAATGATAACATTCATAGATAAGGGTTTTAATAGGAAAAAGCATGTGAAGGATTTTTGAGATTTCAAAAACAGCAGTTCCTAATGCTAAAACGATAGTAAAAAGGGGAGGGAGAGGAAACCACCTAACACCATCCGTCCTCATTCGTCAATCCTAACGTACAACAGTTAAGGATAATCACAACTAATTGTATGGGAGGAATAAGAAACCTCAGAAAAGGAATTTTGGATGTTGAATAAGAAAATTACCTGTACCTAGATCGTTCCTCTGTCGAACTATAAAAGCCTGTTACAACCTGCCCGCATACGTGTTTCCCTCATTTTACAATTCCGGGTTCTTTAAGAGGAGCGTGAAGAGGCACATCACAAGGCCGCCAACTTGAGGATCACTGTCAGAAGTGGACCTCAATCGCTAGATGCGCCACGGCTTTCCATCAGGCTTGTGGCGACGTCAATTTGGCAAGCTAAATATAAAAAAAAAACCTTCTAGATAGTTAATAACAAGCACTACTCCGCTTAACAACGTGACTAATAAGTCGACACGTGATTTGACTACACACGAAGCATCATCAGGACTGCATGGCAGTAAAAAGCCTCTCCTCCTTTATTAACGTTCTAGGATGGATTTCCGCTATGTTACGCCTGATTCCATTAGTTAGTTCGAAATGCGTCAAACGTAAAGTCAGGGTACACAGCAAAGAGCGAAAGTTGCTGTGTGTGGTATTGGTAAACTTAATATAACTCACTTAAGATGACACAGCATTCCTACATAATAAATTGTAATTCAAAGTTTGCAGAACCTACTCAGGTTATATGGTAGGTAGATTCTTCACACTCATTCCCCCCTATCCATTCTCACTTCAGGGACAAAGTATATACCTATCCATCCGAGGGCGTACCTGGGTCTAGAGTCTGTCAAGCGAGTCTTGTCCCTTGAAAAAGGCGGCAAAATCAAAAATCTTTTAGGTGTCAACACTGATATAGCACGCTGAAAACGTATTTACTTGAAATTTTGAAAAATATAATTATTTGGGATCAATTAAAAATATAAAACATTTCAATATAGGTATTTATTTGTCATAATCTGAACTAAAATCAGAATCAAGAAATTCAATGCCTTCATGAGAGAAATCACTATCAGAATCAAACTCGTCAGATTCAATCGTTACTTGATTATATTTATTTATCATTGTAAATAACAGGCTCCTGATACAACTTTTGATAGGTTTCGGCATGATTAAATTAAAAACTTAACAAAAACCGGAATGTTTTGAGGTTAACAACAGAATTTGTGACAGGTATTGCCATTATAAGAAATCAGCAAAATGGCTGTGGACTAGACTCGCTTGACACACTCTACTAGCCGTAGTAATATGGGAGGTTGTAGCCGATAGTAGTCCGGCATAACATCCATGAGGATTTCCACATATAAAAAGCCCACTATCCACTTTTGGTAAACAGACCTCATTAATTATGTCAAAACATAAGTGACACTAACAATTGTTCTAATCTCTAAGTGGTATGGTATTGTATTCTAATTACCGGCCCTGTTTTGTCAACCTACGCTACTTTCTCTCAATCTTACATAGGGTCGCATAAGACGGGGGCTATCGAAAGTGATGACCTGGATTCGGTACTGACTTTTGAATATATTTGTGAAGATGTAAAAATTAGCGGAGTTCTACTAATATGATGAAAGTGAAAGTTTGTTTGGTTTGTGTTTTTTTTAGCAAAAATTGGTTGAATTGATTTGGATGAAAGGTTTTCTTTATTGCAGGAGAAAAGATATGGAGAGTATTGGGGCTTGAATCAATGGATAACCGCTAGTTGAACACAACTACAACAGTTTTAAGTTAGAACTAGCTCAGTCTTAGATGTTCGATGTGACCTATGTTACATCTTGGTTCTGAATTGGGTGACCTATGTAGCATTTTCATTTACGTCTAACCTCTTTTTCCGAGCATCGGAAGGATTATGCCAAAAATCATGAAATTCGTGTGACGTAATATATATGTATAGATAACCCCTAACCGCTTATAGTATTGTACTCGGAAATTGACTATGGTTGATATGAGAATTTGTATTTAAGTGGATATTCGATAAAATAGCGAATTGATCGATAAAATCACGCATCGATCAAATAACTTTTAAACTTTTTGATGATTTGGCGCTGTAAAAATGAACATCGCAAAAATATTTCGAAAATGAGTACAAAACCTATTGAGGACACAGTAATTACCACAGGGTATAAATCTTTGTATTGAACAATGACTAAGAATAGAATCCTTGACCGGCTGTCAAGACAATCTATCTCTCTAAGTCCTAAGGCTTAGCCGGCAGCACAAACGTAATTACTTACTTTTTACTTATTGGGTACATTTTTCCACATGTCAGGTTTAGTAATAACGAGGACTAAGTTCAATTGCGCTGAACCACCACTGGCTGAACCTCAAAATAATCTGCAATTAACCTTTAAATATATTTTTTAAATTTCTAAATGGCCAGACGGGCATATGATCCTATCTAATCGAAAGTGCTCAGCTGTGTTGAAACGGATAGGGGCAGGCTCTGGTAATCTACTGTTCAACTTTTTTAAGCCACTTATGAATATTCTCTACCTGATTAATCGACTACAGATAGTGCCAAAAAGCGCCAAAAGAGTGGTCGGTCTTCAAATCGCTTACAGAGCAAGTCTACAATATTTCACATAGATTTTCCTTCTGTCGATATATACGAATTATCAATGAGTGCTAATTAGAGACTGAGACTGATAATGGAGTTAAAATTCATGAAGATGGCACATTTAGAAGGTTTTTACAGGGTCGGCAGCGCGAGAGTGGCGCCTCTGATGTTGCAAACGTTCATAGGCTGCGGTGACCAGCAGTCCTTCTGGTGGGCCGTGTGCTTGTCTGCTACCTTAGTGGTATAAAAAAAATTGCACTGTCAGCGATTTGAAAAAAATAGTTGAGAGTGGCTTCGTGAATGGTACTATTTATATCTTGGGGCAGTTTTACACAACGTCATCAATCAGAATTTTACTCTACTAGTAGTTCTGATAAAGACAAACATTAGGAACTACACGATACTTACCTTTTTTACAAAGAGTGATCCGTTTACAGATGCTCTACACTGGCTAGGCGTGATAAGTAGGGATACTGTTAGCACTGAGAATACTCAAAAAAAATCTTTGACACCGTTCTGCCAAAATAGTGGTGTTCTGGGACCTGTGAAATTTACCGAAAACACAGCCCTACCTAGCATCGGACCTCTCTAGCATCGGGCACTCTGCGTGACTCTTTCGGAAAGATGACCTGAAGGTTACACCTTATAAAAATACATAGGCTTCTAGCAGCAACTTGATATATAAAATGGTAATGACGATACTTTTACATAAAAACAACAATACCCACCTTTGTCCCCAAAGAGGTAGGTTATAGGCATACTCCTCTTACAATCCTGGGTTCTTCAAGCGGAGCGTGAAGAGGCACATCACAGGGCCGCCAACTTGAGGACCACTGTCAGAGGTGGCCCCCAATCGCTAGATGCGCCACGGCTTTCCATCAGGCTGGTGGCGACGTCAATTTGGCAAGCTAAATATATAAAAAAACTATTTTTGGTTTCAGAATAGGTGGTGAGTCTAATGTCGTGTTGAAATGTACAGGCGCAGATTGTGACCTGGATACTGTCGAAATATTTCAAGCCGCCATATGGCCTTCAACTTGGCTTAACGACTGCCACATAACTTGCAACTCATACTTCTAGTAGACGGTAATGCCCAAAGCCCAAATACCTAAGCTCGCTAATCATATATGTGCTTAATGACTTTCTCTCACGCCAGGGCCACGCACCTAACGTTATTGAAAGTGAACGTGTTGTCCTACATAATGACTGTAGGTAATTATTATTTTTATATAACCACTGGATGAGACACGCATCTATATATTTATAAAAATCAATGGCACTTTTCGTTGTAATTTTATAACTCAAGAACGGGCTCAACTATCCAAACCAAATGTTTAGGCTTTGTTTGGACTATTTAGTAGATGGTTTATGTGAAGTTTGCACAAAATCGGTCTAGCGGTTCTACATTTATCACGCAAACGAAGTTGCGCGGGTCAGCTAGTAGATTTATAAAATTCATTTTATTGTCCAGATCGCATAGCACAAACATAGCTTAATTTGAGCTAGATGGCGTTGTTTGATTAACCTTTTAAAAATTATAGGAAAGCTAACAGGGCACAAATGACCCGAAAATCGATCTAAACTAAGTAGAGTCTATAGCAGGGACAGTTCGTAGGCAGTTCAAAAATTTTGGATTTCATAAAAATTTAAATTGCTTTTCGTTTTGACTTTTTTCTCATCTCAGCGTGTTGTGTTAAAAGCAGTTTAATTTTAGCATTCATTGATGATGCAACTACTGACGAAAAATAAATTCTAAGTTGGCCTTTTTTTTAAAAGTCGGGTCGGTGGAAAAAAGAAAGTGTTAAAACAAAGTCAGAGCCATATACAGCCCGTGGAAAATATACTTCTTATGTCACAAACATTCATTGGCCACAATTATCAGATTCGATCACATGTGCCGTATGCTTATAATGTAATTATTATGTATATATTAATTTAGATTTATTGAGCATTGTTTATTTTTCCCATAAATCTTAAGATTTTGCAAAAAAAAATACGTTTATATAATTACATCATACTCCATGATCGATTAACAAAAGGTGGGATGGGACGCTTGTTTGCTTCCTGTCTCATAAAAAACAAATTTTAAACAAACTCGTTACATTTACCAGTTTTGTGTTTATAGGAGCGTGTGACAATATAGGAAATTAATTTTGGATTCATGGTCATCATATGTACCATGATAACCATATAAATTGCGAAATTATTTGGTAAGGGAGTATGCTAAAATTACAGTTATGACGTCATCTTTAACAATAGAAAAGTATTTACAGTTGATAATATCATACTTTTAGAAATTGGGACTTCGCGCGAAATACTTTTTACTTACTTTTTAGTTATCGACGTTTCTACGACCACGGGCTCTGCAACGTGTCCGAAACGTCGGTGCAGGTACGTAAAAAGTAATTCGTGTGTTAAAATCTGCGAAAGTTTAAAAATAATTATAATATTTGGTAAAGACCCCACTTGTAAACGGCAGGTACGTTGTTCTTATAGAAAACCTTGAAGGTCAAAACAGTGGTTTAAATGCTCTTCATTCTCGTAAAAAAAAGAGACAGGTACTACCCAACCCCAGAAACGAAAAAGAACCATATATTCAAGTGAATCATATGAAACTATTCTAAATACATTTTACCGTGATCTGAGGATTTACCAAAAATATTTTATCGTTCTTAGAAGCTTTACATTTTATTCGCAATAAAAATTATGCTAATTACTACCTACAAGTTCAAGCGAAATTAAAAAAAAAACTGGTTATAAAAATTCAGCGAAAGTGATAACTCTGACCTTTTGCGCGTCATACATAAATAAACAGACGAATGGGAATTAGAAGTTTAAAAATAGAACTAAAACGTCTCGGGTTTTTGATAAAATATTTGACACACTTAACGGTCGCCATTTCTTTTGCTTTTTTGTGTTCAAACATTCTGGAATATCGAGGGCTGAATTACTATTGACATTATATTTTTTTATACTGAGGTGGCAAACAGCCTTACAGCCCACGTGATAGAAGGTGGTCAACGTAATGTATGGACGTTAGCAACTCTAGAGGTACTGCAGTCACGCATGAATTTAATCTAACTTAATAGATACTAGGTTGTGGAATGATCTCCCTGCCTCGGTTTTCCCAAACGCCTACAGTATGGCGTTCTTCAAGAAGGTTTTTATAGGGTCGGCAGCGCCCCGGGACATCCTTCCGAGGGCTTACCCGGGACTCCCAACCACAGGCTGTTAGGCGATACGTGAGGTTTTTTAGTCGGTAAGAGTCCGGCATAACATCCTCTGAGGATTTTCCCTCACGTAAAAAAAAAAAAAATAATAGGGTCGGCAGTGCGAGTGTGACGCTTCTGGTGTTGCAAACGTTCATAGGCTGCGGTGACCACCGGTCCTTCTGTTGGGCCGTATGCTTGTCTGCCACCTTAGTGTATAGTTTTTTTGACACAAACAAAACGGTGCAGTTAGTCAGTTCAGTTCAGCTCTTATTTTCAGATAGCTCGTAGGCAGAGAAATATTAATATTCACTATTTCATCATATTTTACCATTTCTACAAATACTATGACGCGTCAGACGCGTGAAGTGAAATCTAAAACGCGTAAAAATATGTGCATAACTTTCCGCCATGCCCTTGTTGTTCTGAGTATTTCTCACGCAATTAAATTATCTTTTTGTATAACTTGATCTTAAATACGAACCAACACGAGAATAACTGTTACGGGGACGATTGTTATTCTACTCCTTGATTTTATCCTTGGATAACATTTTTCCAAAAAATAAAAACTTTTAAGAGTTCGTATGACGTAATAGCGTCATACGAACTCTTTTGAAAGAACATAGCAGATATACATTCCAGCGTACAAGAAAGAGAAAGATGCGATCGGATTTTGTGCGTATTAACGAAATAAATTAATTTTAAGACAATTATAACTATTTTATAACGTGAGGAAAAAACCTCATTAATGATATGCCGGACTCCTACCGACTAAAAAACCTCACGTAACGCCCAACAGACTACGGCTGGGAGCCCCGGGTAAGCCCTCGGAAGGATCTCCCAGGACTTCCAACAGACCTATGGCAACCACGCGGGTTAAAAAAAATTTGGTGGCAACTAAAGATTTTACTATTGTCTTTCTTAAAGATAAATTAGATTGTAAAATCAACTTCAAACTTATGAGATCCAGCTTATCATCGTTTAAAGCCCGTCCACCACTCTGTTATTTTGACAGACAACCTCCCGCCTCTCTCCTAACCTCTCTTTCTGAGTTTATACCTCAAAGACTACGAATAATGTTTACTGGTTCCTAATTCTGAACTGTTAATGAACCGGGAAGATGATCATAAAATAAAGAAGAATTTACGTTGTCTAACTTCTAAAATGGCAATTGTTTGCATAAATTATCCATTTTAAGTTAGCTAGCTATCGGAATTGAATTCTATTATGGCTAATTATTTAGAGATTCATGTTTTTGCCAGTTTTGGTAGATACCGAAACAAACATATTTGTTTAGAATTTTAATTATGTAAGTTATGTTTCTTTGTAACCAAATATAGAAAAATATCATAGAAGATAACAACAGTAAACCTATTCCGGAGTCTTAATGCTTTTATTTTATGTTAACTCTATAATTCTTATGTTCACCTTAAAATAAAATTTAATTTGAGAAGTACCGCTAGATTTCTAAAATCAATGTTATTGTTTATTAAAGTGACAATGGCAAAAAAATCCAATCAAGTTGAGAATTTGTCGTTTCGTTTGATTGTTTGCGTTTTTGAGTTAAGTCGGTATTTCGGAAAAATCACAAAAAAATAGTATTTTTAGAGTGACAGTAGACAATTGCTAGTGGTTGAGGAGAGGGGAAAAATGAGGCACTAAGAACTATTCCGAATAGTGGTGACATTGATAACATTACTGTGCAGTAACGTGGGGCCAACATAAAGTGCGTTAAAGCACATGTAATATAATATATTCTGTAGTTAAAGTTCGGACGAAATTGACAAAAAGAGATAAAAGGAAAAGGAAAGGAACACTATTTTAGGTCAGCATCGTAAAAGCTGAGCTCATCTAAAAAGTTAATAGACAAATTTATTGACTTGTTTGATTTCTCTACTGACAAACAAATAATGGCAGTTTTCCAACTTATTAGGTACTCTTCCAGTTGATATCCTATCTATGGGAAGTAATAAAATTTATGATACGTTAAGAATGAAAGAAAAGAAAAAAAAAAACACTTATTAAACACAAAGACTGCACACTTAAACGTCTAGTCTTAGCATCAACTATCCCAACATACCTTTAGAAATTAAAAAAGGTAATGCATCAGAATCCCACCAATATTGTCAGTGCAAAATGCGTGTGTTCATAGGCCGCAGTTCAGCTAATGCTACAAATATATTTTACTTACTGATCTTCCTCTGCACCAGAGATACTAGATAGCAACCCAGTAGACGTTATATATTTAGGTAAGTGTATACAAATCACATAATAATAAAGTCTAAAATCCGCTTCGGATTCACTTCTTTTTTTTTAGGGTTTCATACCTAAAGGGTGCGTCCGCCTGTCCATTATCAGGCTGTACCTCATGAAATGAGATTTTTCACAAACGTGACTTCTTTTAGCAATTTTAGCAATTTTTTTGCTACGGAACCCTCCATGCACGAGTCGGACTCGCACTTGGCTAGTGATTTTGAATATTTAGCTTGCCAAAATGACGCCCGCCTGGAAACATATAGTCAAGTCAATAGTCAAGAAAACTCTTGACTGGATTAGCAATTATTTATTTTTTTATTTTTATTTCAAACTAGCTGACCCTCGCAACTTCGTTTACGTCACATAAGGTTTGTGAAAGGAGAGGTAATTCTTCATCAGACTCCTAGGAGCGTGTGTAACTGCCCTGTTTGCTTAATCAGAAAAGAACTTAAAGATTAAGGGTATTCTAAAACAATTCAGTCCCCGTTTTCAGCGTCTGTTATATTTTACGATACCCTTGATCTTTAAGTTCTTTTATGACTAAGCCAACACGCCAGTTAAGAATGACCCTTATATTCAATGGAATCCTTTAATTATAGGTACAGCAAAAGTTGTGATGTCTCTAATTTCTGAACTACAAAACCCTTTATATTGAAACTTATATGTAACAATCCTTAAAGTATTCCCTTTCTAACACTACAAAAATATTTTAAATCGGACCACACGTTGAGAAATAACAACTGAAAAACCATTTCATCTTTCATCCCCTCTCCCGCAGGAACCGCGCAAAATATCGGGATCAAAACTATCCTAGAACCTTCTTTGGACTATAAGCTCAAAATGTACCAAGTATCATTTAAATTGGTTCAGTATTTTCGGCGTGATACTTATTCAGGATACAGACAGACAGACAGACAGACAGCCATGAAAATTTTAAATTGCATTTTCGGCTTCAGAATCGATTAGAGAACGCCCTACAATTAAAATTTTCAAAATATCTTCCATGTACAGACTTTCGACCCTCTACAGTTTTATTATAAGTATAGATAGATAGATAGATAGATAGATAGATAACTGATACCCATTCATCCAAATGAAAAGAAATCCACCAAGTTCGTGTGTGACTCGCGCACGGAGAGTTCCGTAACAAAAATCGAAAAATGAAAACACGATTGTTATATTAGAGCCCTCGTTAAATATTATTATTTTCTGATTTTAGTATTTTACTGTTATAGCGGCAACAGAAATACATCATCTGTGAATATTTCAGCTTTCTAGCTATCACAGTTCCTTAGATACATCCTGGAGACAGACAGACCGACAGCCTAGTTTCAATAATGGTGTCCCGTTTTTCCCCTTTGCGTACGAAACTCTAAAAATAAAGACTTACTATAAATCTTATCAAAACAAACCTAGAAATTAATTCCAAAAACTATCTACAACATTTGTCATCGTCCAGGCAGTTAACCGTTAACATAAATAATCCGTAGCCATATCTAGTATCTCTATGTTCGTGTATCAATCGCTCAAATCGCGTCGTATTAGGGTCATATTTCATACACCTGGTTTTGATTATACACATTAATGCTAGCTCTAATAATGTACTGCGTTAAGCTTACGAGTTTTCGAGATTTGGGTTTCAAGTCGGATTAACACGGAGTATGGAAAAAAATAGAAATAAGCCTCAGAATGCATATTTTACAACTTGGTTCGAGGCAGGATTTGATATCATGGCCGAGAAATAAGTATCTGTAAACTATCAAAATAAATCATTATTTTAGAGTAAACAAGAAGTCGTGAGACGGTCTCACCCGACTGCCCTTCTAACGTTTATTGTGAAAGTGAAAGTTCAATTCGATTGACATTGTCATTTTTGTTTTATTTCAAAGTTTGAACAGATGATCCACGTAACCTAGTAACGTAATTTAATGCAACTTACAGAGTCACAGACTACAGACACAAGTCTCGCCATAAGCCCCTCCATCAATCTATTTTATAGAGAGTACATTGAGAATTTTTTGGTTTGCATTTTTTGGAAAAACAGTAAATAAAATTGGTACATTTTTTCATCTTACGTTTACAAGGGTTCCGTACCCAAAAGGTAAAAATAGGACCATTTTCATGAGACTTCGGCGTTCTGTCGATCATGAGTCTGTATCTCAGAAACCGTGATAACTAGAGTGCTGAAAATTTTACAGATGATTTATATTTGTGGCCGCTATGACAGGAGGTCCGCTGGAGGTCCTGGGTTCGATTCCTGGGTCGGTCCAAATATTTGTGTCATCCACAAATGTTTGTTTCGGAGTATGGGTGTTTTCTATGTATAATATGTATGTATTTAGAAATAAGTATGT
This sequence comes from Miltochrista miniata, assembly GCA_933228765.1. Lineage (NCBI taxonomy): Eukaryota > Metazoa > Arthropoda > Insecta > Lepidoptera > Erebidae > Miltochrista > Miltochrista miniata. Next base: position 20,622,887 of record OW121773.1, read on the forward strand.
ATATAAGTCGTCTAGATTCTATAGCACAAGCTTATTTTAGCGTAATTTGGGATAGATGATGTTTTTTTTTTTTTTTAACGTGAGGGAAAATCCTCGTAGGATGCTATGCCGGACTCTTACCGACTAAAAAACCTCACGTAACGCCCAACAGCCTATGGTTGAGAGCCCCGGGTAAGCCCTCAGGAAGGATGTCCCGTGACTCCCAACAGACCTACGGCCGCCAATGCGGCCTCGCCCAGGGGGTGGTTCGGGTGCAATCCCGCGTCTATGGGGGGTTTCGGGTGTGACCCCGCTTCTAAGGGGGGGCGTGCGTGAGTGCTCACGTCACGCTGCCGTCATGGGCCTGCTTCTGTAAGGACGGTGAGCGGCCCTCTCACCGTCCTCAGACCCTGGGATAGATGATGTTGTGTGTGAATGTCCACAAATATTTATTATTATGACAAAAAATACTATAATTAAAAAAAGGGGAAATTAAGGCAGGTTCACACGGCGGCCGTAGGTCTGTTGGGAGTCACGGGACATCCTTCCTGAGGGCTTACCCGGGGCTCTCAACCAAAGGCTATTGGGCGTTACGTGAGGGTTTTTAGTCGGTAAGAGTCCGGCATAGCATCCTACGAAAATTTTCCCTCACATCACAAAAAAAAAAATGCAGGTTCGCATTCAACAAAGGTGATTTTTGTCCGTTTTGTTGGAACGGAACCCTCTTTGCGCGAGACCGACTCGCACTTGACCGGATTTTTAGATACTAAAAATAATCCCAGGCTAAGCGATGACGGCGGTTGTAAGATTTACGTAAAAATATAATCATTATAATCAGTTCAAAGACTCTCATGCCCCAATTTGGAATAGGTATATTTGCTCTACCGCTTGTAAATTCAAATTCCAAAACTGGTTTCTATTTATTTACAAATCGTAGAATCTTAAACAACCGGCTCCCTTTAATTATATGTATATCAGAACATTTATAGTAGGTATAAACAAAATTAACTTCCTTCTTGACAAAAATGGGTATTCAATATTATTATTTCTAACTTGCTGACCTTATGCGGTTTCACCCGCGTAGATTTCGTTCCCGTGGGAATACGGAAATAAAATATAGTCTATGTTCACCGCAAAGAGTGTAGCTTTCCGACAGTGAAAGAATTTTTCAAATCGGTCCAGTAGTTACGGAGTCTATTCGTTACAAACAAACAAACAAAAAAAAAACAAAATCTTTCCTCTGTATAATATTAGTATAATATAGAAGTTTAGACTAGCTGATCTCACGCGATTTCACATGCGTAGCTCCCGATCCCGTGGGAATACGGGAATAAAATATAGCTTATGTCACTCGGGAATAGCGTAGCTTTCCTATAATGAAAGAATTTTTCAAATTGGTTTCTTAGTTTCGGAGCTCAGTGCTAACAAACAAACAATCAAATCTTTCTTTTCAATATTCGTACAGACAATGGTAATATACTCTGCCGACCTCGTGACATCTTTAAGTCGTGAATTGTGGGCGGTCAGTAACTCATGACATATCGCTTATGGTCGTGTTTCTGACAGCGCTTTCTATCCCTCAGGGGGTAGGCAGCAGCTATGTTATGTTAACAGGGACATACCTAGATGGCTGAGAGATTTGTTGTAGAAAGATTGGTTTTAAAGGTCGCGAAATGCTAGAGGGTTTAAGAAGATTAGAGCGTTGTGGAATTTATTGGCGGAGGTTTATCAAAAAAATATACAAATATTATAAACATGTCTGTTATTCCTAAAGAGTTAGGCAGAGGTGTAATATTATGTTCAAATTTTACTGGATATAATTTTTAAAGCCTATACGTCTTTCGTATTTACGACGTGGGGTGTGCTTATTGTCAGAAATCGGGCATGAATATAATTAATTATTTGTGGACATTCTTGTGCTATGGGACCTAGAATACAGATAGACATACTTATACAGGGTGGAATTTAAAGACGGTAGTTGGAGGCTGAAAGGAAACATTCCTTTATTTTCAAAAGGAAGTAAAACTGCAATTAAAGATTTTTGAAAAATCACCAGCTTGAGCCGGTAATCGAACTTGCGAGATGTGAAAAAAAGCCCAACCCTATTTTATGATACCAACCGAAAGAGTCTTTAATAAGGAACAATTTCTTTTAAACAACATACCCCCAGTTTCCGAAAGGCTGATCAACGCTAAAATTAACTAATCGGCTGTTAAAGGCGGATTCTCACAGAAGATCCAAAATGAAAATCCATTTAAAAGGAACATAAATGCTTCGTAAATATTTAAGAAGAATGTAGGTTGTTGCTACCAAAGCGATTCGACGTCGTTGCTGCTCATGTGACTCCATAGCGACCGAAAGTTCAACTGTACTATACTTAGGCGATTCAGTGTGGATCGGTTGGAGCGTGTCGGTGGAACGCGGCGGGATCGCAAGAAAAGTTTTGTTCGTGGATCGCAGGAATTGGCGATCCATTTGGATCTTCTGTGAGGATTCGCCTTTAACAGCCGATTAGTTAATTTTAGCGTTGATCAGCCTTTCGGAAACTGGGGGATAGTATCTTAAATTAAAGGAAGATCAAGTAAAATATGTTTTTATAGTAAAGCTTACCTAGTTACTATCAAACCCAGAACCTCAGCGCAGCAGAGCAACTACGAGATTTATTAATCTGTGGCAGCAGGCGGTTACACTTCTGCGCCACCGAGGAAGTCAAAATAATGTAAAACCGAGGCAGTCAGAAAAATTAATAAGTACGCGTCTCGATACGCTTAGTAGGTACCTATAGGATTTGGATATTTTTTCTCGACAAAAAGAATTAATATGTTATTGAATAAAAGAATTATATGCGCAGTAGAGGGTAAGATGATTGTCTGAGATGACCTGGACTCGAGGGTGAAAAAAAAGTTGTACTTATAATCAGAGGCATCTCTTCACCTATGGACTATATTTTACGTGTGGGGTTCCCTCACGGATGCCATGCCGGACACTTACCTACTAAAACCACACGGTGCCCCCACTGCCTATGACCCCAAGTACGCCCTAGGAAGGATGTCTCAGTACTCCCGAAGGCAACTGGGGACCTTAAATCTCACCGATTTATCTTGACACACATGAAATACAAAAATATTAAACGTATTTTTAAATACAATTATACTTATTCGCGATGTATCATATACCTAATTAACTACAATGACTAACTTATACATTCCCGAAACGTTTCCGTCGTGTCGGGTCACGCATTTCCTAAAACATTAATTATCAAACGAACTTATGTACAGTGGGCCAAAAAATTGGTGTACCATCTTAAGGTTGAACGTCGTTTGCAAATTCATAGGCGATAATGATTAGTTTCGCTTGCAGACATCTGACAATTTCTATTGCCATCTTTATCTGATTATTGATAACCTTTTATATTGATTATTGATACCTACTGTTTGTTACGTGACAGCTGTTCTTAGTTTGAATCACTGATCTGTATTATTACCACTGGATTGGCTGTCTCATACAAATAACAGCGAATTATTTGTGCCGATTTGAAACGCCTCTAGAGTTGGTTCAAGGAACTAAATCTGACGTATCATGCAAATGACTTCCCGTATCGCGCCGGGAATTACGAATTATTTTGTAATTTAAGGACTTTTGTGCAGTTTAGTGAGGATTAGTGTGGTTACAAAAAAGCAATAGACATGGTGAAATGTGTGTTTTGCAAAATTAGCTTCAAAAAAGGGAGCAACAATAGATTTCACAGGTAAGTTGAATTTTTGTAATTTTTATCATTAAATCAGGCTGGCCTTCATGTAAAATGCTTGATTATTTACAAAATATGTATAAGAATAATATATAGGTGAGATTAAATTATTTTTAAGCACAAAAATAGGATTTTAATTTCGTTTAGTGATGTCCATGTTGTCGTATCGATAAACTTGATCATGGTCTGATGTGATCGAAAACTTTTCTTTATAAGAAATATGTCTAATAATGCTATCATTTTACATAACATATGGTCACACCTTCATCCCCGAAGGGGTAGACAGAGACATACTATATGCCCACATTTCACCATTTTAGAATTTGTCCCACGTAACAATTGGTGAGCCATATTGCCGTGTTGTGATGGACAGGCGCAGGTTGTGACTGCCCGCTGTTGAAATTTTCAGACGCCCAAAAAGGCCTTCAACATGGCTTAACGACTGCCATTTTACTGACAACCGGGACCAACTGATTAACGTGCCTTCCGACGAACGGAAACGCTCAAATAAATGTGACAAAGTGGTCACCAGAATGGTCACCCATCCAAGGACTGGCCATAGTGAAAGTTGCTTACTGCAGTGATTATTTACAGAACACTGAGTCCGCGGGGCCACGAGCCCTTCATCAATATATAATAATGGTATCAACCAAACAAAATCTTATTAGTAATATTTATTTAACTTATTTTCTGACATTAACTTGTGTGGGTAATACTTACTACATATTTTTTTTACTCTATTGATGTATGTTTATTTTATTGCAGATTTCTAACTGATCCAAAAATCAGAAGTGCATGGCTTGGCAACATGGGAGCCCATAACTGGACTCGAAATTCAAGCGATCGTCTGTGTTCTAATCATTTTGATGTTAAATGTTATTATAAGCATTACACAAGAACTTCTCGGTTAATAAATAGTATACCGTCCGCTAGTGTACCATAGTTTTACAATAAAGTGTAAAATAAATAAATGATTATTAAAATCACGTTTAATTTTATTTTTTTCAACACATAACTCCCTTTCTATTTCTATGGCGCATGATATATATATACGCTCACTTCGTGGTGAAATGAACAATGATAAATGCATCAAATTAACTGAAGTATATGAAAGCCACAGACACTTATGGGATCGATGTTCACCGCACAATGATCTTTGTCTGTCTGCCTTTTATTCTTTTTGTAAGGATTCATTATTACTAAAGCTGCAGCGAATTGGCATACGTCACCCATGGTAGCTAGTAAGAAACTATAGAAATTCGTTGCTCAGCTGGAGGCACGCTGCCGAGTTGCTGATTAATTTGACCCAAGTGGAGATGCATGTAATTTCCCCAGCACGCGGCACGCTCAGATTGAGGCAGCTCGCTCCGCGGCTGCTCAAATGGAGATGCGCCTTAATACCTCTCTCAATCTCTTCAACAAAAGTAATATTTTCCTGCAATTTTGCGTCACGAGTATGCCAAATTGCAGGTAAATATTATTTCATTTAGGTAGGTATACTAGACACCAACTTAAACCACCCTTATTAAGAGCAATATTCATTAAAGCGTCGATAGCTTAGTGGTTAAGAAGACTGACTGTCTTGCGATCGAGAAGACCCGCGTTCGAATCCCGGCCACTCCTAGCACAAGCAATTTAGCTTAGTTAAAGGGAATATTCGTAATTTCCGTTGGTAATTTTCTTATAAACAAATTATAAACAAAATTAATATTAAAATATACATACTAAAAATGTTTTCATTTCAAATTAAATCTATCGATACGCGTCAGTTCCAGAAAGTTTGGCACATCACTAATTTTAGTTCTCTGAACCAGCGCTGCTGATTTCAGCGCCACAATGGCGAGAATTAAGTAGGCATAACTTTAGTTTGACAGCCACCTATCCAGTGTGGTAATATTACAGATCAGTGGTTTGAATATATTTGACAAAAAGTCAGTTGTCAGTATTCTATATGAAAAAGAGATTGCTAGATTTAAAAAGATTTTATTACTTTTATTTAGAACCATTCAAATTAACTTTGCAGAAATTAATGTTTTATCAGTTTTTAATAAAGGTTAAAATGTCATGCACTTCTAAGTGACTTACGACAAATGAATACTTATCAATAAGGTTTACGTCATTAATATGCATCTCTTTCAATGATATCTAGTATGAACCTTGTTGTAATTTTCAATGACTAGAAAACTAAATCAAAACTGATACACCACTTTCTTGGCCGACCGTACAACAATTATATACTTTTTTAGGGTTCCGTAACCAAAGAGCATAAACGAGATATGAAAAATTTTAACTGTCTAGCTTGAAACACATCCTTTTTTTTTAACGTTAGGGGAAAATCCCTCATGGATGCTATGCCGGACTCCTACCGACTAAAAACCTTACGTAACGCCCAACAGCCAATGGTTGGGAGCCCCGGGTAAGCCCTCGGAAAGATGTCCCAGGACTCAAACAGAACAGACCCACGGCCGCCACTGCGGCCTCGCCTAGGGGGGTTTGGGTGCTATCCCACGTCTTTAGGGGGTTTTCGGGTGTTATTCCACTTCTTAGGCGGGACGTGCGTGAATCCCTCACGTCACGCTGCCGTCTAGGGCCTGCTTCTGTAAGGACAGTGAGCAGCCCCCTCACCGTCATCACACGTCTCCCAGCCCCCCGCGGTCATGGAGGCCGATAGTCTTGGGCGAAGACACGTCGGTGGCGCCCCCACCGCCGACTGCGGAACTCGGGAGGGAGCCAGCTCCCCATCCGCCGTCTCTTTCACGAGCATAACCTGCTCGCAGGAAGAGGCAGCGGAATTCCACTTACTCCAGAGACACAGTCTGGTGAGAAACAGACGGACAGCGAAGTCTCAGTAATAGCATTACATTTATTATTGATGCCGCTATAATAACAAATACTAAAAACAGTAAATAAATTAAGTTGAGCTCCCATATGACAAACGTAATTTTTGTCAATTTTTAGTACGGATCCCTCCGTGCCCGAATCCGACTCGCACTTGACCAATTTTTGAAGTCGGTCATTAGAACTAATAGAACCATTTCTTTAACCTTTACCGCACGATTCAAGTCAATTAATAAATGAATAGCCGCGGAACAAAAGTTAATCTTAATAACTGACCGTGCTGACCTTAGGGTCTAATAAGCTTGCAGCCGTGGTGACCTCTTTATTGTCCACTAGTTTGTGTACGCGGGTTTGGTTCCGTAGATTTTGGTATTAAATAATGTATAATCAACAAGAATAATGCTTAGCCTTTTTATTTTTTTTCAAACGTGAGCGAATCACACAAAGAAACTTTCATGGATGCTATGCTGGACTCCTACCGACTAAAAAAACTCACGTAACGCCCAACAGTCTACGGTTGGGAGCCCCGGGTAAGCCCTTGGAAGGATGTTCTAGGACTCTCAACAGGAAATATGCTTAACCTTGTCAAAGAAAATTATAGATTTTCGAACCTTATTGCTAACGCTGTACTTAAAATCTGTCATTTTCCATTTTCTTTCGTCTACTCCCACTGTTCTGATAAGGTTTCGGATTCTACTCGTTGCGGGCGGGTTATTACGTTATCAGGCACCTTTATTAACATTCACGGATTTCAACATTAGTTTTTGTCCTATTATACTGGTGAGCCTATTGTCCTGTTGACATAGACAAGCGCAGGTTGTGGCTGTTTGCTGTTCAATGTTTTCAAGTATTCCATAAGGTCTTCATCTTGGCACGATTACTGGAAACCGGGACACACGGTTTAAAGTGCCTTCCTAACCACGGAAACGCTCGCAAATAAATGGTAGAAAGTGGTGCTCACCCATGCAAGGAACGGCCATAGTTAAAGTTGCTTTACTGCATTCATCTTTTACAGACACTGAGTCCGCGGAGCCACGAGTGAGTCTTCGCTAAGGGAAATGGAACCATATTAAAAAATCAAAAATAAAATGACTTTTCGTTTGGTTAACCTTATTCTACGGATTGATGATACTTTTTACAACCCTCAGTTCCTTAAAAGTTTTTTTTATTACTTTAGGGCACATTTGAATTTAAATTTGCAAAAATAGGAAACGACTATGAAATTAAAATAGAATAGAATAAACTTTATTGTACACCAATATAAAACATACAGAAGAGAAAGATATTAAAAATTTATACATGTACAGAGGGCGGCCTTATCGCTAAAAAGCAATCTCCTACAGGCAAATTTTGGGTACCTTTTAAGTTTTCATCCAGATGCTTATAACATCAACGAGTAATTTACGAGTACTAAAGCCAAAATCTGTTTAAGAATCAGAGTTTGTGTATCTGGATACACAGACGGAAACTGCAACTATTTTACTCGATAACTGTATGAGTAGACGCTTGTTCAGAGGTCAAGTATAATGGCTGAACAATCAAAGTATTTGTTTGCAATGTCTACCTAGTTCGTGATCTCCTTTATATGGGGTTATGATCTAAATTGTTTGATACTAAAGGAAAGCTATGGGGCCTAGATATTGTAAGGCTAGGCTCAAAGATTGTATTTTCTCACAGGAAATCACAGGTTGTCAAATGATTCAAACAGATGCATGTGTTTGAAATAATGAACGTAAGTACCTAATTTACAATATTATTTTACTAACGGGTGAAATGGCGCCAAACGACACGATTATTATCGTCATGGTGGAAAGAAGAAAAATTAAAACAAAATCCTGTGCCAACCCGTCTGGCCGGCGTGGTCCCTACAGTCAGTTAAATCATCCTTCTCTTGTGAGAAGTCCTACTTCCAGCAGCGGACTGAGTGATTGACTGGTTTGATATAATCATATGGAAGTAACCTGTAATATCTTTTATAGAAAATACGTACATAACTATACAGTATATAGAATCTCCTTAGAAAAATAGTTAAAAACTGTTACGTCAAACATCTCATTTCTATTGACTTGACACCCCTAATTTAAAAAACAAACATTCAAATTAGGAACACTCAAAATTCTTTCATCACGTTTATGTGTGTGTAAACAAATCTTTATAGGGCTGGCAACTTTTCGTAAAACGAGGTAAATACACGATCGTATTTGGAATACATTCAAATCGTACCGTCTCGGCTATCTAACGGTTTTTTATAGTATTTTTATTTGAATGTTACTTCATATCGCCGTCAAGCTGGTTTTAACGGGTTTCGGTGACTTTTTTTTAATCACTTTTATACGCGAGACACTGTTAGCATTGTGTTGTAATTTATAAAAGATCGAGCGTTCCTTCACCTCTTATAATGGCTGTCTGATATTGACATGAATGAATTTAAGTATCTGATATTAACAGGTATGTAAAAATATCTTCTTTTAATGGTCTATGAGCGGCGGATATTAATAACTGAGATTTTTGTGTTCGTCGCATTTACTTTTACGAGTGTTTTCGTGGTATTTTTAAGGAATGTTTTTTAAGCTATTGGTTCTGGCTAACTTTTATATGATTTTCTATAAATTTTTACATGCACCTGTTGACGAAACCACCAGCTTGGAAATTGGAGTGCCCTGTTTTATTGGTCTAAAAGAATAGAGAAATACGGAAATGTCTTTCCGTTGAAAGTCATAACACAATGTTGATAGAGATATGACTTGTTTTACTTGTAAGCACTAATTTAAAGTTAATTAGGTGCCCAAGTTTGGGTTTTAAAAACACCTAGATGATCACTCTTAAGGTGTCCTAAATTTTATAGCGGCATCTCATAGCTCATGGTTAAGTATATGTGTCCCAAAATAACAGTTGGCAGCCCTAAAAGACTAATAAGATTTAATAACTCAGGGTTGTTAACATTGTATCACTCGAATAAGTTTTACCAAACGACTTAGACGGCAACTTTTCCAGATCTTTCGCCACAAACACAGGAATGATGTCCGGTTCGGTAGACTTAAAGAGATTGATAATATCCGCTAAATCTCTTGCCTCTTTGCCTTTATTCTTCCTCAAAATTTTTCTCATGTCATATAATTTTTTTGTTGTGTCATATCGGCCCATTTTCCCCTTTCCTCCTCACGACATGAATAACACATACCTTTTTAATCTAATCGAACTAGAAAGTCGTACCATAGAAATTACTAACACACAACAACATAAGAAGGTACCTACATACAATAAGTATGAATAATTACATGTATTGTGACTTGTTCGCCCACACTCCTCCGTATAAGGATCTGACTACCGCACCCGGTAGTTGATGCGGATTTTGACTTGTATTGTGTTTACTTGTAGTAAAACTTGTATGGATTGTAAATACTTTTATAGGTATACTAATAGGTACTAAGATTATTATAAAAAGCTGAAGGATTCGTTTGTTTGAACGTGGTTATCTTCGCAACTAAGAATTGGGATTCAAAAATTCTTATAGAGTTCGCTAGACCATTTAATGAGGAAGGCTCTATGCTATAAAGCAACATGCTACGATGCATAAAAGCGAAGATGCAATGAAATGTGTAATAGAAAAGGGAATTATTTTTTCTTACTTTGAGTTTTCACTGCGTTAATGGTTGAAGTTATTTAACAATCGTGTATGATGAAATTATTCTGCAAAAAAAAGTTGAGAAAGTTGTCGAGTGTACCACCTCTGGTGTCCAATTTCAATCCAGTGGGCTGTATGCTTATCTGCCGGTTAAGTAGTTAGTACGAATGAATATGAACATGACCGATATTGTAATAAGATTTTTAACGATATAAGTTAAGGGTAGTAAAAGTAGTTAAGGGTAGGTAAATATAACTTAATTAAATATAAGTGAAGCGCTCTTGGCCCCGCGGATCTGTAAGCAACTTTCACTATGGCCGGTCCATGGATGGGTGACCATCCATGTGATCACTTTCTGACATTTATTTGAGCGTTTCCGTGCTTCGGAAGGCACGTTAAGCCGTTGGTCCCGGTTGCCAGTAAAATGGCAGTCGTTAAGCTAAGTTGAAGGCTTTATTTCAACAGCAGGCAGTCACAACCTGCGCCTGTCCATTTAAACACGGCAATACTGCTCACCACCTATTACGTGGGACAAATTATACAAAGGTGAAATGTGGGAATATAATATGCCTCTGCCTACCCCTTCGGGGATAAAAGGCGTGACCATATATGTATGTATGTATGTATGTAAGTTAAGGGTTACACGCCTGAGACATACGTTGGCACTCTAATAATGCTCTTGACAGAAGTACCGCTTTCTATATCTCAAAAATCTTCAACGATCTCAATCATTATAATCCCGACTAATCTAGCAAGTTAGATCCGGTCTATCAATTACAAATCAATACCGACACATGACCAAATTTCTTCTTACCAAATCGTTATATGTCATCAATTGTTTAAGCCTATTGTTTTAAATGGTCCTACTTAGTAAGACTACTACTCAACCTCTACTTTGACGGGTAGTCGTGATGATAAAGGCCTTGAAATATTATTGAGCAGAGAAATCGATTAATTGTCATTTAGACCTGTTCCTATTTATAACTAGCTCCTGCCTGTGATTACGCTCTCGCTTAGCGAAATAGCTTTTTCTTTTTTTTAATACTACTTAGGTGGCAGACAAGCTTACGGCCCACCGGAAGGTTGGTAACCGTTTGCCTATAGACGTTTGCAACACCAGAGGCGCTACACACGGCTGCCGACCCGGCGCAGGTTGTGACGACCCTCAGTTGAAATTTTTCAAGCCGCCCGTAAGGCCTTCAACTTGGCTTAACGACTGTCATTTTACCGACAACCGGGACCAACGGCTTATCGTGCCTTCCGAAGCACGGAAACGCTCGTAAATAAATGTCACAAAGTAGTTCACGAGGTGGTCCCCCATCCATGTCCGGCCTTAGTAAATGTTGCTTACTGCAGTGATCGTTTACAGAACACTGAGTCCGCGGGGCCACGAGCGCTTCAAAAGCGAGCTAAGCTATGTCGTATCGCTGAGTAGGAAAATATAAATTTAGAAGTAGAAAGTATTTTTTTTATGAATCTACCTCACTTTTTTATTTACAACTTAAAATTACTATACACTTTAGAGAAGTAACAAAAAAGGGGAACTCAAATTTTAGGTAGTAAAATTTATAATTCTTACTCAGGAAAATGGGTAGAGGTTCCAATAAGATATCCAGATATCAGAAAACTTCAATTGAAGAGGAATTCTTACCTGAAACAAAAAAGAAAATAGCAATTTAGGAAATATTAAAATAGATCCTTGTGAAATGAGGCTGATTTTTATTTTATGTGAGTTTGATTTATGAAATGAAATAATCTAATGTCTGTATTCTTTTGATGACGAAAATGATATTTGGTTTTGTCTCACTGCGACACCTCATACTGGCTCATACAGTTAATTCTCTTTGCCGCAAATTATTGTTGATATTGGAGTCAGCCTGTAAGTACGATAACTACTAGACTCTTAGGACTACTAACTAGAATATTAGGACTCCTTAACTGAATTTCGACAAATCCTTCTATAACAAGATTTTACTTCGACAACATGAAACTCCGTTACGATTCAATTTCGACAATATTTTAGATCGAATATTTTGTCGGAGTACAGTACAAATATTGTCGAAATTGAGTCGTATCGGAGTTTCATATTGTCGAAGTAAAATCTTGTCTTAGAAGGATTTGTCGAAATTCAGTTTGGGAGTCCTAATATTCTAATAGACGTTTTAGATGTAGAGCCGTGAGCAAAGAACTATAATTACACCCTTAAATCTTCCAAAAAGTAATTAGATTGCGTCAAATATTTTCGAAAATGACAGAAATATTGGTAGGTATCTTAGAAAAATATCTAAGGCGGTTATCAGTAATTTCATCACGGATACAACGTAATGATAATCTTATAGTGGCACTTCCGAATACATTCAACGACGCATACTGAATTAATGAAACGATTCAATGAATTGATGGTTAACCATCAGTAGTGAAAGGTTGGCTAAACCCGTAACCTTTATAAGATTTATGATAGAACATTATTCAACTGACAACACAGTGACTACAGTACATTCCTATTAGGCATTGAATAGAAACTTTTTTTGCGTAGTGAAACGCATTTTAGCTCTTAATACCCGGCTGTACGGGCCTCCCATAGAGCCTCCCGATCAAGGCGATGGAGTGCCCAACGCGGTCCCGGGGGTTCGCGATTGTTGGCGGCAGGTCAGGTGGAGGGGAGACGTCGAACCGAATATATCGGTGATCTGACGACGTCTCCTCCTCCTCCACCACTCGCCATCCCTGGACACGGCGGGCGAGCTCAGGGGTCGCTAACGAAACGTCTATGACCGAGCTGAGCCCCCGCCGCGTCCAGGTTGCGACATTGCCCCGGTTCAGCATGACTAGGCCACGTGTAGTGACCCAGTCCTCCAGTATCCTCCCCCTGTCTCTGGTTTCCCGGGAGCCCCAATTGGCCCATTTGGGCTCTTAATACCCGGCTGTACGGGCACGGTATTGTGATCCGTAGCCAACTCTGGAGAGAGGCCATACTACCTATTAAACTAGTATGCTGGAATAGGACAGAGGTGAAGTCGTTGCGACTCCGTAAAAGGGCGCCCTGTAATAGGACAAATTTTTCGCACACGCGTTTCCCTCATCCTACAATCCTAGGTTCTTCAAGCGAAGCGTGAAGAGACACATCACAGGGCCGCCAACTTGAGGACCACTGTCAAAAGTCTTACAGACTGTGAAAGTGGCCCCCAATCGCTAGATGCGCCACGATTTCATTAGGCTGGCGACATTGAGTTATAATGTAGTACGTACTGGCGACGCCAATTTGGCCAGCGTACCTAATGAAATAAAAGAAGTGTCGGTAGATGGACTACATACGTCTCCCTAAGTCGTATGAGGTAGAAGAATTTGTCGGTTGCGAGTAGGGTCTTGATAGCCCACGCCGCAGTAGTAGAGGTAGGTTTGTTGAAAGTCCTGGGGTATCCTTACGAGGGCTTACCCGGAGCTCTCAACCGTGGGCTGTAGGTAGGATATGTGTGGTTTTTAGTCGGTAGGAGTCCGGCATAGCATCCATGTAGAATTTTTCTCACGTTAAAAAAAAGGGTCTTGATGGCTAGGTAGTTAAGCGTCTTGCCACCAGACTAGAAGACGCAGGTTCGAGTCATGCTCAAGGCAGATAGTAATTAATACACATTTCAGCTTTAGTAAGTTTGCTAATTGATTTTGAACTTATTACACAATCCAATTTTGAGAGGTATTTTTGGCCAGACTGCTATTGATCAGATGAGTTGGTTTGGGGTTTTGAGTTTGATATTTCCAAGTACTCATCACCGCACTATGATTTGAAATCATACTTATACCATCAGACCTTGAAAAACTTGGTCAACTTTTAAGCGTTGAGACATTAGAGGGATCAATTTGACCGCAAAAGGATTCTGCGCAAAAATCAAGTTTGATACTCCGATTACTTTAATTCCTCATTAATATTTATACGTTTTTAATAGGTATTTCATTAGGTATTTCAACTGCTTCCGTGTTTGACTTATAGTAACTTTGAGCTCTAAAATAAATAAATGGTTTAAAAAACCCTAGAAAAATACGCTTTTATAATGCACGAAAAACCTCAAAAATAAATTATGGATCGTTCAAGTTGCCTCTATTTCTGGGCTGAAGTGTAAACTATGTGCTTTTAGTTATAATATTTGATTGCAAAAGCGTGGGGCGCTGAAACAGGAAAGACTTTCCCGGCGGAAGCTGCATGATGTCTTGTCAGATTAAGGATAAGGTCACATTTATAAAAGCGTGTCTTTCTCGTGTTTTTAAACTATTAATTTACACTGTCACGCTTTTATATATGTATTGTGACTTTTATTATTATTAATATCATTTTAAATTTCGGAAATGTATTAACGATGATAGCTTTAATTGAAATACATAACATACTTACTTGAAAAGTAAAGTAGGTAATCACGCCTACGCATTTTCAACACCCACTTTTGCCAGTTTTTCGTGACGCTCGCGTAATAGGAGCAAACCTATTACCGTTACGGATCTCTATTAGATAATTCATAGGTAGGTCCTTAAAGTTTCAGCATTCCGAGATATTTAGTACAATATGTAGTAATCACGTAATAGGAATACAAAAGCATATATCCCCAAGCGGGTTTTTAACGGTAACCAAAGATATCTCGTTCTCGAACAAGAACTCTACATTTTGCCACTGTAAACGTATTCCCCTCATGTATCTACTTAAATGCCTGAAAGAAGAGGCATTCCCTCTGGCAGCATAAACGTTATGCTCTTATGCGACCTCATGCAGCTTTCGCAAGGATTTTTATTATATAAGGATTAGTATTAATAGGAATATGCTTACAAGAAAGTCTATCTTGTTCTAGCGCCCCACGCTTTTATAATCAAATATTATAGCTAAAAGCACATAGTTTACACTTCAGCCCAGAAATAGAGGCAACTTGAACGATCCATAATTTATTTTTGAGGTTTTTCGTGCATTATAAAAGCGTATTTTTCTAGGGTTTTTTAAACCATTTATTTATTTTATACTTTTTAGTCACAACATTTATACCTTAACTAGCTGTTCCCTGCGGCTTCATCCGCGTAGAAGTCGTTATCGCATAAAATCATTACCCTCCTTTCGCGCAGTCAGTTAAAAAGTAACCTATGTCCTTCTCTTAAACTCAAACTATCTTTATAACAAATTTCATCAAAATCGGTTCAGCGGTTTAGGCATGAAAACGTAACAGACAGACCGACAGAGTTACTTTCGCATTTATAATATTAGTAGGGATTTCTGTATTACATGGTGTTTTGTCTGAGTTCGACTAATGTGAAAATATTTCATTATTACTCTAATACATATACATTTTCTGCAGGTACCTATGTCAATATTTACACTCAATATTAACTTTAATATATAACAGGTTTGTTATAACCTTAAACCCTAATCGTGGTTTAAGCTCATTGCACGACTTTTCTAACAAATCCAAACACAGCTATGATACGATGTTCAATCATGAAGTTACAGTTCATATCTTACGACTTTATCATCAGATCAGTTTGACAGCACCATATTATTGTATTGTTATCAGAACTACAAACATCTGCCAATTTTCATGACGCTACGATCCTTGGAAGATGGTTAAATTAGTTACCTGAGATTCCATTGCATAGTTTTACAAGTTATTTAAAAAAAGGTTTGTTATAACCCTGAAACTTAAGCCTGGTCAAAGTTCATAACAAGACTTTTCTGACGAATCCAAAAACAGATATAATACGATATTCCATCATGAAGTTCCAGTGCATATCTTCCGTCTCCATCATCATATCAGTTTGACAGTACCATATTATTGTATTGTCACCAGAACTACATACAGCTGCCAATTTTCATGACCCTACGATCCTTGGAAGCTGGTTAAATTAGCTACCTTAGATCCCACTTGTTTTCTATGCCTATCTTCCGGCTGCATCATCATATCAGTTTGACAGTACCATATTATTGTATTGTCATCAGAACTACATACATCTGCCAATTTTCATGACGCTACAATCCTTGGAAGATGGTTAAATGAGTATCCTTAGATTCCACTTTTTCCATCGAAGTTTCAGTGCCTATCTTCCGGCTCCATCATCATATCGGTTTGTCAGTACCATATCATACATACAACTGCCAATTTTCATGACCCTACGATCCTTGGAAGCTGGTTAAATTAGCTACCTTAGATTCCACTTGTTTTCTGTGTTTATCTTCCGGCTCCATCATCATATCAGTTTGACAGTACCATATTATTGTATTGTCATCAGAACTACATACATCTGCCAATTTTCATGACGCTACGATCCTTGGAAGATGGTTAAATTAGTTTCCTTAGATTCCATTACATTGTTAGTTACATACACGACGACCTAATAAAAGCTTATTAATAAATGAAAAACAACGCATTCTTTAAGATAGGTAAATAACTGTTTTATTTAGAAATATTTTTCTAAATTTTATTTTGATCATTCAACTTTATGATGCTTTACTGAATTAATTATAAATTTATTAAGAGATAAAACATAAAATTTGGTAAACAACCAATTAGCGAAATAAAAATTGGTGCGATTAATTTTATTAATCGGCATGGCGATTATCGGAATCCATATTTGCGAAAATTGTTGCATAATTTGAAGGATATAGTTTATAAGTTATGAAGGTATAAATAATCATAGAGTACCTATACTAGTAATCTACCCTGACTTCGTACAAGTATTAAGATACTATGTTAATAAAATTATCCCGTTTTAATTGGAGAACCGATCGGGATGCAGATCGTTTGACATTTTACAGCAGATTTTTTTTTTAAACATAAAAGATTAAAATCTGCACATTGGCCACAAATATTTATTTATAGATATTAAAAAGCAGATTATCTAACGATCGTTCTTCAACATTATTTTATCAATAAATTTAGTCGTTTATAATTAATAGGTTGTTCTCGTATTCTGAAAGGACAAGGTAAGTAGCCAATTCTTAAATATTTAAAGTATGTAAATAGGTACAGATTATGTATTTAGTATGGAATGTTTGTATGCAAGTAACCTTGCTGCACCTATTCATTTATCAAATTTAAACAAATAGATGACAGAACTGTTTGTTGTTTAAGCTTTTACAAGGATTAAAAAAACTGGTCAAGCGCATATCAAGTCACGCACAGTGTGAACTTCGGCAAAATTTTATACAACTATCGTAAGTACGGTCAGACAAAAATACATATATTATAGTCACGCCTTTATCCCCAAAGGTGTAGGTAGAGGTTTAGTATAATTCCACATGTTAACTTATAGTTTTAAGTTCCACGTAATAGGTGGCGAGCATAATAAATGTTGAAATGAACAAGTGCAGATAGTGACGACTTGCTGTTGAATTTTTTCAAGCCACTGGGTTTTATTTCGAATTTTCCTTCTCTACGCGATGGATCGTTTTGCGAAAGTGTTCCCTTAGTCGCCTCTTACGACACTCCTTGGTATTAATTGGGGTGGCCACATTTTGTACTGTTTCCCATACCACGCGGGGCTCCACTGCCACCCTGTATGGCAGTGGAGCCCCGCGTCACACAAGACTAACCAAACCTAGTGGTTCAGGTAAACGTTCCGAACATACGAGGTATTTTACACTTACATTAATATTGAAGCTTAAAGAATCCAGGGTTGTACAAGGTGGGAATCAAAATTTGCTGGCAGACGTTTCAAGTATCTATTGTCCTACAGAGAAAAAGTCTTTTGAATTTCTTAATTTCTGGTCAATATTTCCTACACTGCATGAGACTCTTTTTCAATAACAATTTGTATAGAAATAAATTATTATTGACTTTAAGTATTTTCTCACGGTCGATTATTCTCGCAAAATTGATATTTTATACATGACTTTATCCACGATGAAACATAAAATTTTGCAAAAGGATTTCTTAGTAAAAATGAAATACATTGCAATTAGTATAAGGTTTATAAGGTTAAGTTGCATTAAAATTTCCATGTTACATATTCGGAAAGAGAAAAATTAATTTTGAAAAACCAGTTGTACTCGTGGACGGAATCCTACTTCCTACTAATATTATAAATGTGAAAGTTTGTGAAGATGTTTGGATGTTTGAATGTTTGTTACTCAATCACGCTCTAACGGCTGAATGGATCTGGCTGAAATTTTAGTACAAGGATGGAGTCCGGAATAACACGCACTTCCTACCGAGATCAATACACTGATATGTTATGCGAAAACGGTTTCGTGTGTGGAGTATCCGAATACACCCGAATAGAGGTCAAAGCGGGTCTTGTTACTAAGACTTGCATTGATCACGTGTTCTCAAGGCTATCAACGCAGAGTGCATACGCGGCTGCTGTCGATACTGTTCTGGCGGACCACCGCGTCACAGTTATTGCCTGCAGTGCTAGTAGCTATCAAACACATATACAGGATGATACAAAAAGAAAAATGAAATTATATTTTCATGACAGTGAAACGTTATTGGGAGAATTGAAGGATGCAGCGTGGTCTCTCACTGATGATATGCGTTGCCCTAAACAGATACATTGTAACGTTGTGGAACAACGGGTGCAATTAGGGGTTCAACATTAGGGGTTTTAAAATGAAAACGTAGATTAATAAATGAAAGCGCCATCTACCGAGTAAGTGTCGCAACGGCGGAAGCCTTATTTCGTATTTAAAAAGCGGTCTTGACGTTTAGTAGTTTCGAGTGGTGCCGCTAGAGGCGCTGTACAAAAATATAAAAACAACCGCGCGCGAATTTCGAGGCCCCCATTACTCAAATAATGTAAAGTCACTAGTCGCGAAGGCGTAGGTGCATCAAAATATAATTTCAAAGTGAAAAAATATTGTTAGGAGCCAGGTGCTCCCAAAGTGATCAGCGATTTAGCTGCGAGCGTCAATAACCCCATCATTGGGTGAGTCAAATTAATTATAATGAATCTAGATTTTTGAAACAGTGAAAATTAACGGCTGTTGGTCAACCCTGTTATGGGAGGGTAGATTAAAGGGGTGTGAAAAAATCTCTTTGTAAAAGTAGAATATCAGCAAACATTGTGAGACCCCCGATTCCTGAAATGGTTAACAGGAATCGGCTGTCTTAGCAATGGGCGGGAAAAAGGGTTCCAGCTAACCCGTCATCTGGAACATTCCAGGGTCCACCCTACGGGTTGTCAACGTCCACCCTACGGGTTGAAGAAATCCACCCTACGGGTTGTCAGCATCCACCCTACGGGCTAAAGAAGTCCACCTTTCGGGTGCCACGAAGGTGAAGACGCACCCTCGAGTCTACGAGCGATCATCCACCCTACGGGTTGAGAACACCGTGCCAGCCCAAGTTGTGGACGGCACGGCTACGTCGCGGACTGCATCAGCCTTGGGAACCACTAAGATAAGTCGGAACCCTGCGAAGGCCTTCGGAGATCGCACTTGCTGCTCGAAATTACCACGACCCCGAGTTTAAATTATAATATACCATCAATTGAAATTTTAATTCCATCTTTTTATTTCTCTCTTCTCCCTTTCTGAAAGCCATCAGCTTTTCAGTGGCGCCCAACGTGGTTTCGGGTAGCGAGAAAGCGATTTCCGACGGGAGTCGGAGGTCATAATTATAAGATTATTCAATTTGTGTAAAATAGTCTTAAGAGTGCCCGTTAGCGGGGTAGTTTCCCTCAAAATTAACATAACTACCCAGGAATTTGGCTCTCCTGACCTCTGCTGCCAACTTGTTCTTTCCGGCTTATTTTGTGTGTTTTTTTTAGTGATTTTAGACAGATTTCGGCAAACTCAAGAACAAGGCAAAATTTGAATTTTTTCTCAACATAAATTGTAATTTTTCAAAATTTTAACGGTCCCCAATTTATTTTTCACACCCTCAAATAGTTATTTTATGGTGGAAAAATTTTAAGTAAATTTAAAGTAAAAGTTTTTTTGTTTTGTTCCAACTTTAAATAGTACTTCGTGAAAGTCTGAAGTAAAACTTCTCATTTGAAACGCTTACATTAATATTAGTAAGTGATTTGTATTGCCTATATTCATCGTAAAAAGTAGTCACAGGATATCACCACCACAATTTTTATTTTTTACGGCGTCAAACCGCCTCAATTTGTGTATTATTTTGTTGTATTTCCTATATGTGAATTTACAGCGAGACCAACAGCCGATAATCACACGTCTGGGTAACAATCCCTATTGAAATTTCACTCTAGTAAAACGGTAGAACAAAGATTTTACGAATTTCACTTCACGTAAATTATAAAAGAATCATATTTGTTTCACTTTTCGAATTACGTCGAATTCTGATACACTGAAGTACAACTGTAAGAAAAAACATTCCAAACGTAGATCACGCAGTGAATACATTCTTGCCAAAAAACAATTATAAACTATTAACTTTGATTCGTGTTCCGAATAAACAACGGCAGATGTTGCTTTCATAACGTTTACGAGTAAGTTGAATTACTAGCTCGATAGTAGAAGAATTTTTTTTTCCATATAAACTGTGGGTGGAAGTGAATATAATACACTCCGGGCACCAACAGTCTCATACAAAACATTTCAAGAACCGTCCAAGTACGAATCGGTTTTCAAACAATTCGAAATATTCAAGGGTTCCGTAGTGGTGAGGAACAAATTACATAAAAGGTTGGTTACTACCATATAGTTCATTTCAAGAACCGTCCAAGTGCGAATCGTCTTTGACACAGTTCAGAATAATTAAGGGTTCCGTAGTAGTAAGGAACGATTTAAAGAAAAAATTAGTGGTACGAGTCAAAATACAATTAACTCGTAGTACGTTCGTGTGAATAGTTACATTTCAATAAAAATAATAGCAGCGTCGAAAATTGCATTATTCGAGTAAAACTGTAAAACACTTAGTTAATTTCATCAACCCATCATCACACACTTCACTTTCACTACTCACTGCTTAGGATTAGATTACATTTAAACACAGACAGACAGACAGACAATTAATTTCTAGAAGGGTCCAATCTATTAATTGGGTGAAGGAACCCTAAAAGGTAATATTTCCAAACTTAAGTATTTACTAAAGCAAATACTAAGTTTTATAAAGGTTCAATTTATAATTCGGTTCAACGAACCCTAAAAAGTAGAATTTATTTTTCGTTATTCGGCGGGTGGATCGAAAAATATTCACATTCCTTAACATTCAACAAGACGTAAACAGACAACGATAAGGGCCGTCGTTCACTACAACAGAATTCGTTAGCGAATATAGCGAACATTCGTTGTTTACATAAAATTAACTTTTCATGTAAAATAAGTAGCAGATAAATACACTATACATTGGTAAATAATCATCATCACTAAAGATTCCCGGCTATAGTAATTGAAATAGTCAGTACAATGGCATTCAAATCAAATTTCACATCGCTTCCAAAAGCGGAACTTGCATATGAAGTTAAGATCCGGGGAGAGGAACCTGGTTCAACGGTGGCAGCCCTCAGGCAATTACACTGCATTAAAATGCATTCACTAATAGTTTATATAGTACATCAGTACAGTTACACAATAGGTTTTGATAATGGTTTTTTTTGGGAAAATATAAGGGTGTTAGCACACCGTAATATAATATTAATGCCTAGGTGGCACATATAGGTACCACATTTCGTGTCATGTCACACGCATACATATTATCATACGGAAGTTCACAATTACACTTACATAATAATTAAGTAGTGTATAGTCATCACATATTCATCACACTTGTCTTCACACACAATTCCAAGCACTTAACAATCAGTTTTTTTTTGTTTGTTTACATAGTGACACTTGCATTTCATGGTGTGTGACCCCCAAAGGCGGAAGTAGGGGGCAAACTAGCTACAGGCGAGTCACTTTCGTAGATTAGAGAGAGTGACTCAAATGTCCTAAGTTTTGTTCCCGACCAAAGCTGACGGGTGGTTATATGGCATGGAATGTAGTGTGACACTGGCCTTAGACGCAACGATGGATAACACGTTTGCATCAGCACGATTACGTCAGCAGCTTACGCGCAAGCAAAATAAAACTTGCACAGGGGAGATTTCATAAGTACATACACACACATTATTTATTTAAATACATTTTACACTGACATGGTTGCAAACAAGGGCACCATATTTTGTTTAGATATTTGGCAGAATGGCCAAAGATCAATGATCTTCGTCATTTATTAAGGTTGACATAATAGTCATAGTCAACATTCTTCTACTAAAGTTGAGAATAAGCAATTGTCTTTTGTTATTGATACTAAGATTGCGAATATGCACTTGGTTTTTTATTTTATTTGGTTAAAGGGCTAAATAGCCTAGTAATTAGTTAGGGACACTATACACTACACACTACACACGACTTTCAAATAAGTACACAGAACAACGTGACAAACACATGCCGTGTTCGTCATGGGGACATAAGGGTTAATTAGCAACACGAAGGATTCTGCAAGTAAATTATTTTCTATCACTTTTCTGTTTCTTGGTTTGGTTGGGAGTTTTCTGTTAGTTGGAAGCATGAGTCTATCCCTAACAGAGTTCGTCGTTTACTGTTAGTTGGCAGCATGGTCTTGCCCTAACAGAATTATGGTGTAGGTTTGTTACTGTTACGAGGAAGCATGAGGCTTACCCGAACAGAATTATGGTACTGTTATTTGGCAGCATTTGTCTTGCCCTAACAGTCGTAGGTGTAGATCACCGTTATGTTTATTTTCGTCATATGGCTAATCCTACCACTCGGAAGCTAGAGGCTTGCCCTGGGGGATAGTCCATCCTATGAGTCGGAAGTGTTACACGAGCCCTAGTAGGATGTTCTTCTCTGGGACGGTTGTATAAATCCCAGCCTTCAGCAAAAAGCCTTATTATACACACCCCACTTTCAGGCGGTGCGTATTACCTGAACCTTCAGCCCAAAGCCTCAAATACGTCTTTTCTCTTTCTGTCCTATAAGATCCTTCAGAATCACCTTAATACATCCTGCGAGTTGGTTTCATTAAAGTTAAGGCCGACTCTTCGCTACACCCAGCATCATCTCATTCACACAACACACTAACATACACACACACATAGACGAGTATTAGGTATTATGTTAGGGGCGTTCGAGGACGAACGCAGCATTTGACGCGTTAGGGTACGTCAAACGCTCACCGGGGAGGGGGAGTATGTAACGTTGTGGAACAACGGGTGCAATTAGGGGTTCAACATTAGGGGTTTTAAAATGAAAACGTAGATTAATAAATGAAAGCGCCATCTACCGAGTAAGTGTCGCAACGGCGGAAGCCTTATTTCGTATTTAAAAAGCGGTCTTGACGTTTAGTAGTTTCGAGTGGTGCCGCTAGAGGCGCTGTACAAAAATATAAAAACAACCGCGCGCGAATTTCGAGGCCCCCATTACTCAAATAATGTAAAGTCACTAGTCGCGAAGGCGTAGGTGCATCAAAATATAATTTCAAAGTGAAAAAATATTGTTAGGAGCCAGGTGCTCCCAAAGTGATCAGCGATTTAGCTGCGAGCGTCAATAACCCCATCATTGGGTGAGTCAAATTAATTATAATGAA
Source organism: Miltochrista miniata (assembly GCA_933228765.1). Taxonomy (NCBI): domain Eukaryota; kingdom Metazoa; phylum Arthropoda; class Insecta; order Lepidoptera; family Erebidae; genus Miltochrista; species Miltochrista miniata. The sequence continues at coordinate 20,646,603 of OW121773.1, forward strand.
TCTAGATTTTTGAAACAGTGAAAATTAACGGCTGTTGGTCAACCCTGTTATGGGAGGGTAGATTAAAGGGGTGTGAAAAAATCTCTTTGTAAAAGTAGAATATCAGCAAACATTGTGAGACCCCCGATTCCTGAAATGGTTAACAGGAATCGGCTGTCTTAGCAATGGGCGGGAAAAAGGGTTCCAGCTAACCCGTCATCTGGAACATTCCAGGGTCCACCCTACGGGTTGTCAACGTCCACCCTACGGGTTGAAGAAATCCACCCTACGGGTTGTCAGCATCCACCCTACGGGCTAAAGAAGTCCACCTTTCGGGTGCCACGAAGGTGAAGACGCACCCTCGAGTCTACGAGCGATCATCCACCCTACGGGTTGAGAACACCGTGCCAGCCCAAGTTGTGGACGGCACGGCTACGTCGCGGACTGCATCAGCCTTGGGAACCACTAAGATAAGTCGGAACCCTGCGAAGGCCTTCGGAGATCGCACTTGCTGCTCGAAATTACCACGACCCCGAGTTTAAATTATAATATACCATCAATTGAAATTTTAATTCCATCTTTTTATTTCTCTCTTCTCCCTTTCTGAAAGCCATCAGCTTTTCAACATAGTTTTATAAAATCGGTCTTTGATGCAGCTTTGAATAAATCACTTAAGACAAAGACACACTGTACTGCTTTTAGGTGCAAAGTGCCTTGGGTTAATAAAAATATTATAAATTTGTGTAAAATACGGGACATAAATTTTAGTAAATGGAGGGTGGATCCAACCAATCAATTGTTAAGATTACAGTACACCAAGTCACGCAATAAAGTTAATAAGGTTCTAGAATATCATAGAAATAATTATTATGTTAATATAATTAAAAACAACTTTTCTAACTCTAAAAGACTCTGGCAACTTGTCAATTCTATTTATGGCAGAGTTTCACAGTCAATTGATCAAACAATATTAAAAGCATTTGGCGATCAGAATCTTTCTTCTCTGGAAATCGCCAATAAATTTGCTCACGAATTCCAAAATTCGGTAAAAAATATACTGCCCAGATGTAAAAAAAAGCTTTGTGATAAGTATTCCTATGAAAACATTGCGCCTGTCAGTATCCGATTCCAAAAAGCCACACCAGAAAAAATTTGCAGAATTATTAAAAATCTTAAATCGTTTAAAGCACCGGGACAAGATGGTATCAAAGTTCACGATATAAAACGAATCAGTAATCAAATATCCGAATCTATCGCTAATCTTATCAATACCAGCATTGCAACAGGAAATTATCCGAACGAACTAAAGAGAGGGTGTGTGCGGCCAGTCTATAAAAGGGGCAAGCTGGATGACGTATCGAATTATCGTCCTATCACCCTGTTGTCGTCTCTAAATAAGATCGTGGAGAAGTATCTGAGCGAACAAATTCATGCATTTTACCAAGAGCATAATATTATATGTAAAAACCAATTTGGCTTTCAACCAAAAATAAGCTCAACCACTCTTTTATCGCAATTTACAAACGATATTAACATAAACTTAAACGCGAAAAAACATGTCTTAGCCCTCTTTATTGATTTTTCCCGCGCATTTGATACTTTGGAACATGAGCGCTTAGTTGGCAAGTTGGAAAATACGGGTGTACGTGGCCCTTTGCTAAAATGGTGTGAAAATTATCTTCAAGATAGGTCATACTGTGTCAATGTAGATGGTGCCTTTAGTGACAAGATAGTAGCTGAAGAAGGCACCGCCCAGGGATCTGTCCTGGGCCCTCTTCATATCTTGGCTTATGTCAACGACATGAATAATATGCTTTGTCATTGCGCCTCCTACCAATATGCGGATGACACGTGTCTACTAATTGCGGATCGAGATGCTAGTATTGCATTGTTTAAAATGCAATCGGATTTAGACAAAATTAACAAATGGTGCCATGACAATGGATTAGTGTTAAATGCTGGTAAAACTAAGCTTATACACATACGCTCACCATTTAATAAATCTTATAGCGATAAGGGTGGGAGTTTAATGGTTCATGGGCACGTGTGTCTTCACAGAGGTGTTGACGGCTGTGACTGTCCCGTAATTGAAGATGTTGACAAGCATACATACCTTGGGTTGGTCATCGACAGCAAATTCAACTGGCTGCCTCAGGTTACCCGAGTCTGCGATAAACTTAGAGCTTTTTTGGCGAACCTTTACATCATAAAGAACAGAATACCTTTTAAAGTTAGATTAATGCTATATAATGCCCTTGTAGACTCCATCATAGCTTTTGGCATAACAAGTTACGGCAGAACCTATAAAAGCTACTTAGATTGCATCTTACAGCTGCAAATAAGGATTTTAAAAATGATTGTCCCACCCGGTATACGAGAGCAATATAAAGATGATCACATCAAATTGTTCAAGCACTGTAAAGTACTTCCGATACATTCCAAAGTTGCCTATAGTATCATAAAAGAACAATTTTTCAACAAAGATATTTATACAGATTGAACGAACACACAAAATACAAACGCGGCAAAAAACTAATAATATATTGGTAACTTTTGGGGCAGTGAATAACTACGGTGAGAGAACCAACAAGTATCTTGTTCCACGGCTACTTAATGAATTAGACTCATCTTTTAAAAGAAGTATTACCCAAAGTATATAACACAGTGATGATCAGTGTTACTCACCAACTAGCGCGAGGTAGCTATGCAGAGAACTCTTTCCCAGGGCGCCTTACTACAGAGATTCCAGTGTGCGTGCAAGGGTAGGCCAGGGCTCTGACGAAAACAGTCAGGTAGGGTGTACACACATATATTTATATAACACAGAGATACACAGAGACACACAGAGAGCTTATTCACTGATAGACACAAATATCACAGGTACACAGAAGTATAGTCAGTGCTTAGGTACTTATGCTACTAAGCTACACATAAGTAGTGGATTTACTGGCCTGCAGAGTGAGAGTGACTGCCTGTTGTTACTGCCAGGTGATGACGGCAGATACCTCTCACATGAGAAGCTCGTGTAGTCCGCACTTCCACGTTGTCGTACCACGTGCAGCCCACTAACTTATAGGTGCGGCACCAAATATCTCATCCGGCAACTAGCCGTAGTAAAAAACCCAGTTTTCTGGGTAAAATGTAGCAAGATGCAATGCAGCAACCCAATCACAGCCCGTTAGGCCACGCGAGGTAACAAATAATCGCGCTTGAGCGAAAAACTGATTCGCGGCACAGTCTCAGAGCATAAGCCAAAGGACCTCCAACTACCCCAAAGCAGGTCTCGGTCAAAGTCCCGTCTTTCACGAAAAATCTTAACAAAAACCTGTTCCTTTAAATGCGAAACGCTTCGTCACCGAACTTATGACATCCTGTCATTCTGACAGCAGAAATGTCACCACTGACAACCGATTAAAAAAAGATAACTCGATAAGGCTGCTTTCACATCCTAAATACTGCATCTATAGAAAATAAATGCTACAACCACCCCCCCTTTAATAGTATTTCCTGCGGATATGACACGCTGGAAATACACAATAAAGAAAACAGAAAAGTACTGACTAATAAACAAAGACAACCAGCTAGGTCCTTCAAACACCAGCTGACTACGACCATTACAATACCAAAGAAAGATCCTCCTATGTACCTAACTAGACACTGACTCGTGTACCGGTTAGGCTAAGTAACTAGAGTCTAATGCCCTTCATAGAAAACGAATGCTCCCTTTACTCACTGCCGATACCCTAACACTACCCAAGCTCTCAGGATAATGTAGAGTACTAAGAAGCGAATGAGAGAAAAACGCTCGGTGCGGTGCATAGAAGAAACTACAACGTGACAATTTAAAGTCACGTACACATATAGAAATACAAACAAAAGATTAAAATAGTCTTACATAATGATCACATAGCACTGGTTTAATAAACTAGAGAAACAGTGCTATGTAGTTACGTTAGGTATTGGAGACTGCTCCTCCTGATACTTCAGGATGTCCTTGATATGGTACTCCCCAAGATCCTTACCGTCCAGATCTGACAGCCTATATACTAAAGGGGATCGTTTAGCAGTCACCACACATTTAAGGAACTTAGGAGCTAGCTTAGCAGTAAAATTCTTGGCCTTGTTGGACAGGTAGAACGTGCGTTTGTAAACTATCTGTCCCACTTTCAGCTCTACATGCCTTTTTCTGAGGTTGTAATACTTTTCATTACGCTGGTGGGCAACGTTCAAATGTTTCCTCACCTGGTCGTAAATGCGTTGTATTTCTCTCAGCTTGACACCGAAGGCTGATGGATCGTCTACAGAGACTGAAGTAGGATGGCACGCGATATCTGTCTGCCTGTACAGCACTCCATCCCCAATAAATTCCCTACCATGTACCAAAAAGTAAGGGGTGAAACGAGTTGCTTCGTTAACTGCAGTGTTTAAAGCACACTGTATCTCAACCAAGAACTGATCCCAAGACTTGTGTTGTGACTTCACATAGCATGAGATCGCTTGAACCACATTGCGAATAGCTCGTTCCGCTTGATTAGTTTGGGCATGATACCTAGGGTTATAATATATATTAGGTACATTGTATTTAGCCAACAGATCCTTAAATGGCTTACTCACAAACTGAGGGCCATTATCCATGTAAATAGTCTTGCAGACTCCGTGCACGAGAAACACACTCTTCTCTATGAACCTCGCGACTACAGCGCCTGTGGCAACCCGAACAGGGCACAACATGACGTATTTGCTAAAGTAGTCGGAGACCACGATCAGGTGTACGTTTCTATTGCTCGAAGTGGGAAAGGGACCAAGCAGATCGACAGAGATAGCTTCGAATGGCTTCGAAACCCGCTTCGGGCTACCCATTAGGCCGGGACGAGACGTATTTACGGGTTTGTACTGCTTGCATGTTTCGCAATTCCCAACATATTCTTTGACGTCCTCGTACATCTTGGGCCAGTAATAATTTAGGGCTAACCTTTTATGCGTCTTCCAAACGCCACCATGGGCACTAAGTGTGTCATCGTGGTACTTAGAGAGCAGGGGCAAGCGATCCTCCTGAGGTACCACCAGCTTCCAGTCAAAGTCTGAAGTCAAAGAATATTTATTTTTAGTTAACCTATATAGAAGGTTGTCACGAATGTCATAATTTGGTGACTTCCTAGGGTTCTTCCGAACACTATTCATGGTGTGGTCATACCACGGGTCTTTAGTGGGTACTGCATCGAGGGAATCAATTTTGATACGAGACAGAGCATCAGGTACAACGTGGTCTTTACCTTTTCGATGCTCTATGTCAAAATCGAATTGACTGAGCCTCATGCTCCAACGTGCTAGACGACCCGTGGGATTTTTTAGCTTATGGAACCACAGAAGAGATGAATGATCCGTGACGACCGTACATTTTTGGCCTTCGACGTACTGTCGAAATTGTTCCAAAGCGAAAATCACGGCCAGAAGTTCTCGCTCAGTTGTGCTGTAGTTCACCTCGTTCTTGTTGAGAGAACGGCTACAGTAGGCGATAGGGTGCTCAACACCATCGTGAGTTTGTGTCAGTACAGCAGCAACTGAGTAAGCTGACGCGTCACTAAGAATGCGGAAGGGCATCTCAAAGTTAGGCATTTTTAATATAGGGGCAGAAACCAAGGCTGACTTTAGCAGGTTAAAGGACTGTTCAGCCTCAGGGGTCCATTCGAACTTAAGGTTCGTAGAAGTGAGTTTGCACAGAGGTTTACTAATCTTCGAGAAGTTGTTAACAAAGCGACGATACCAGCCGGCCATTCCCAGAAATCTCTTAACCTCCTTAGGGTTAGAAGGGGTGGGATAGTTGAGGATAACCTCAACTTTACCCGGGTCTGTCCGTAAGCCATGTTTGTCCACATAATACCCCAGGTATTTGAGTTCACTCCGACAAAAGTGGGATTTTTTCATATTAATAGTTAGGCCAGCATCCTTGAGTTGCTGATAGACTCTATGTAAGAGCTCTACATGCTCCTCAAAGGTGCTGGACACACAGACTATGTCATCCTGAAACGCAAATACCTTGTTGTCGAACTCGGGACCAAACAGACGGTCCATGAGGCGTTGCATCGTGGCACTGGCACCGACAAGACCGAAGCACATGGAATTGTAATGGAACAATCCTCTCCGGGGAACCGTAAAAGCAGTCTTCTCAGCAGACTGGAGTGAGTCGAATGGAATCTGCCAGTAGGCCGCACTCAGATCTACAGAGGTTAAATACTTAGCATTATTAAGATGGTCTAAGATTTGATTGATATAGGGTAAGGGGTAGGCGTCACTCTTAGACACAGAGTTCAGCTTGCGAGAGTCCAAGCACAATCTGAGGTCGCCGTTCGCCTTCTCCACCATGACCACTGGAGAGTTCCAGGCGGACTGAGACGGGGACACTACTCCCATCTCCAGCATTCGGTCCAGCTCGGCTTCCAGGGCCTTCTGCTTAAGGGGAGAGAGCGGATAATAACGCTGCTTGATCGGCTTGCTGTCACCAGTGTCAATGACATGGTGCACAAGTGAGGTCCGACCTAAACCCACCTTATCAGTGTTCAACGAGTCGAACTTTTCAATGACCTCGTTGATTACACACCTTTGTTTAGTTGTCAGGTTGTCGTAATCCTCGAGGCCACCGTTAAGGGACACAGACTCTATAGGATTATTATCACTAAAGCTATCAAGACTAATATTTTGTAAAATTAACTTATCACTTAACTTAAATTGTTGCCAGAAATCCACTCCAAATATCATGGAGGTGGTTATACCTGGGACAACATAGAACTTGACAACTCGGATAACCGAATTGTACTCAATTGGCAAAGAGATACAACCCAGACATTGCAAGTGAGTGCTGTCTGCAGTTGTAATACGAAAAGTAGGATTGATACTCACAAGATCAAAACCCAGTTCCAAGAAGATGCGGTGCGCTCCCTTACCTAGTATAGAGCAGGAGGCACCGGAATCTAGAAGGCCTAAGACATTTAAATTTAAAACCTTAACAACTAGATACGGTCTAATGTCACTATCCCGTTTAGGAAACAGGACCTTATCAGTAATAGACTCAGATACAGAGTGATGCACAGAGTTCCTAATAAGGCCCTGGCCTACGCGTTTTTTGACTTGCTAGTACAGTGTGAGCAGTCTGGGGTCTTGACTCCTTTGAGACCACACCGGAAACACACCAGCTCCCTTGACTGTGTGCAGCTGTATGCAGTGTGACCGCCCCCGCCGCAACGAAAGCATTTGCGATCGTGGGGGGTAACCGGCGTCTCCACTGCAGACACCTGCTTAGCGGGCTTTTGTACACCTTTGTTCTTAAGCTGGTGTAAGTCAGATGTAATCTCAAACTTGTCAAGAGCAGGCTCATGGAAAGCGTCTGCCCTAGTACGCGCAAGCTCCAAGCGCTTACCCAAACGTCTCAAGTCATCTACAGAGTTGACATCATGCAAGGCCAGTTCCTTCATGTAGTCAGGTCTAATGTTGTGCATGAGAATGTCCAGCTGTTCCTCACTGGGCATCTTACACGACAACCTTGAGAACATGGCTTGCATTGTACATATATAGTTAACCAAGGACTCAGAGCGGGCTTGTGTACGCTGTCTTATCTCGTTCCTGAGGCGGTAATCATAATCAGGAATATCGAAGGTATCTCTAAGCTCACTAATAAGATCCTCATATGAGATGAAGTTAGCTTTGTTTGTACGGAACCAAGACAAAGCCGGTCCATCCAACAGGTCGGAGAAAGCCATAAGGAGTCTAGGCTTAGTAACCTCCCGAGCACATCTAAGTTCCTCTAATCTCTCTAAAAACACACGTACACAAGTAGAACCATCATATTTTAAGTTAAATGAACATAAGTTAAGGGGACGTTCTTTATACACTATGTTACATGTAGAACTATTCCTACTTGAACTAGCTCGCACCGAGCGGTCCTCTCTCACTACTGGTGAAGTATATTCCACCTGGTCACGACCCGAAGGATCATCACCATCATCATCCGAACCTTCGGATTCAGAATCACTACTGGGTTCAGCCCTAGCGATGATCTTCACTAGCCTACCACGAATATCCACCAGGTCGGGGCAATCCAGACCACAACGAGCTAACCTACTCAATAAGTAGTTGGCCCTGAGGGACACCCTAAGACGACTACCCTTATTAATGAAGATGTCACCTGACTGAATAGCCTCCTCCAGCTCGGACACCTTCGGGAGGCAGATCGAGAGCTCAGCCGATGCATCAGCGGGTACCGGAGCACTCGCTTTGATGCTACCTCGACGGACGAGTCGGTGTGCCGCTCTTAGCTCACTCCGAAGGCCAGACACTGTCGTTTCCGGTTCCACTGAAATACCCATGTGGGACAGCTCGTTAGCAAGTTCATCCTTTCTTAAATAATTAATATGTTTTTTCATCTGTGCCATTATGTAAAAATTTACTTACAACAATTATAAAGATAAAATGGCACAGATAGGGATCAATTACAAAGTAAAAATGTAAATTGAGTTACAACAAAGTGTACTAAGTTAGGTAATTATGTTTCAAATTGACTTTTAGAATTTAACAAAGATTAAGGGTATATTAAGAGAGAAAAGTTTCTAAATTTTCTGATAACACAGTTCAGGTTAACATTCAAAATTACAAGGTATGTACACACCTTATAAAAAAGTTTTAAGTTACACAGAGAAATTCACTAAGTTAACACAGAGAGATTCACTAAGTTTACCTTACAAGGTGAAACTATAGGATAATATATATTATATATTAATCTACACTAATTATATAATAAATATATGTGTGCACCATAAAAAAAAGAACATAAAGAAGAAAAAAAACACAATAAGAAAAGAAGTGGGTATTCCAAATAAAATCAAAAAGTTTTTCCAAAATCACAGCTATTTTTAAATTTTAGAATTTAGAATTTTGTGTCTTTTCCAGCCAAAGATGTAGGGAGCTGGAAGAAGACGAAAGGGAAGGTTTTGTGCTTAGCTGCTAGCACCACCAATTAACGTCCTGGAGCGTCTCGGACGATTCCAGAATGGTTTCGCCAGAGATAACCACCTATGCACACACACCAGACTGAGACTACCGCAGAGTAGACCCAGAGATTTGCCACTACGTTGGGAGCCAATTTATAACACAGTGATGATCAGTGTTACTCACCAACTAGCGCGAGGTAGCTATGCAGAGAACTCTTTCCCAGGGCGCCTTACTACAGAGATTCCAGTGTGCGTGCAAGGGTAGGCCAGGGCTCTGACGAAAACAGTCAGGTAGGGTGTACACACATATATTTATATAACACAGAGATACACAGAGACACACAGAGAGCTTATTCACTGATAGACACAAATATCACAGGTACACAGAAGTATAGTCAGTGCTTAGGTACTTATGCTACTAAGCTACACATAAGTAGTGGATTTACTGGCCTGCAGAGTGAGAGTGACTGCCTGTTGTTACTGCCAGGTGATGACGGCAGATACCTCTCACATGAGAAGCTCGTGTAGTCCGCACTTCCACGTTGTCGTACCACGTGCAGCCCACTAACTTATAGGTGCGGCACCAAATATCTCATCCGGCAACTAGCCGTAGTAAAAAACCCAGTTTTCTGGGTAAAATGTAGCAAGATGCAATGCAGCAACCCAATCACAGCCCGTTAGGCCACGCGAGGTAACAAATAATCGCGCTTGAGCGAAAAACTGATTCGCGGCACAGTCTCAGAGCATAAGCCAAAGGACCTCCAACTACCCCAAAGCAGGTCTCGGTCAAAGTCCCGTCTTTCACGAAAAATCTTAACAAAAACCTGTTCCTTTAAATGCGAAACGCTTCGTCACCGAACTTATGACATCCTGTCATTCTGACAGCAGAAATGTCACCACTGACAACCGATTAAAAAAAGATAACTCGATAAGGCTGCTTTCACATCCTAAATACTGCATCTATAGAAAATAAATGCTACAAGTAATGTTAAGGTAAAATTAATGTCACATTTTTTAAACAACCTGTAAATGAATAGGTCGTGATACTTTACTATGAGATATTAGTAATGTGGGTACTTAGAAAAAAAAAATGTTCAAGGCGGCGGCGGCGACGCGCTGCCGCCATGTCATTGGTTAAATGTAAACATGTATTTTGTACTGCAATGTTAAAAAAGTTCTTCATGTTGTTATTTGTGATTGTGAAGGGTGCTTTGTGTTGTGATTGGTGTTATAGTGAAGCCGTTATTATGTGAATTACTGTTTATTTAAAAACAAAAATGCAAAGTGGGATGTGGCAGGCCGGACAAGCCTCAGTGGTTTTTGGCTTGCTATTTATAGATTGTGAGTATGTATTATATGTTAATAATAAATAAATAAAAAAACAATTGGCTACTTTTTATTCCGGAAAAATGTTCCCACGGGAAGCGGGAACGGGAACCAAATTCACGCGGGCGAAGCCGCGCTCGTCAGCTAGTAGCAAAATTATTACAATTATTGTACGAAATCTCACTTAACAACTATTTTGATCTGATTGTAGTAAGTATCTGTTGTTAAAGCGGCATTGTCTGTGAAAATTTCAGCTGGTTCCTGAGGTATGGCCTTGTGACACACAGACAACCGCACCGGACATCGAAGTCTCAATAATATAAACTATCGGAACCCAATGTTCCAGACTTGCTACCGGAACTCAACGCTAAGTAAAAATCCCGGTTCTAAATAGTGTCATTCACTAATCACCATGTTTCACGCCGTTTACTCAAAACAATAAAGTGCACTTTCGACGCTATTGCTATAGAAATGGAAAACAGTTGTCACTTTCTCCACTCGACTACTGGAGTGTAGTTGTGATAATTTTTCCGATTTAGTTCTTTTTACAAGAAAGTGGATCGGAAAATGGCGAGGAAAGCGTTCATTGTTTTATATGATTGCTTTCAATTGTGGTTTCGGTTCATTTAATATTATTGGTAATAAAATTACCGGGGACTTACAGTCCAGCCAAAAAATTTTGAAACTGGAGATTTTAGGCCGATTTTTATAATATAATTATATGCTAAAGTATTTAGCGATTATGGAAATTTATACGTTATGAAACGCGCCCCAAATTGGTTTCGAATATTATTTTTTTTATTTTGGGTTGCCAGAGAAATTGGTATACCTTCGAAAGGAAATCCCTGAGCACCTATCTAATCTTGAACGTTAAGTCCCGTCCACACATGGCCGTTGTTTGAAGTCAAATATGGAAAACCAAAAATATATCCACAGAATATGAAAAAAGAAAGCAAAAATGAACTCCACCGTAGTCACTTTGAACACAACCAGGAATTGATATTAACAATTGAATATCAGGAAACACATAACCAGAAAATTATATCTTCATCAACTAGAATTGAGTACTTACGATAAAACTAATTAAACTATGAAGGATTTGCCAAAAAATAAAGAACATCTGTTAACGACTTTAATGAAGCGTATAATTAAATTAATGTTTAACAATTGCACAGATATAAAACAAATCACGATGCACGCTGCCGTATCAAAAAACAAAACATATTTTTATTAATGTAAGTAATTATTGTAATATATTTCCTACTTACTTAATTGTAAGATCGTGCGTACCTCCGATTAGCTACTAAAACTGTGGCCTTCACACTATATTGGATCATCAACGGCAATAAAAAAAATGTATTATGTGTAATATACAATAATAGTATTTTGCCCTAAGGATATGGGTTGCTACACCAGACCAGAAATTAGAATTAAGAAAAAAAGAAACCTACCGATATTATTGATATCCATCATCTAAGCATTATAATTTGCTTAATAGATAATCAATTTTTAAAAAATCATTTAATTATGAATAGCATCTTGCCGTATTAACAACAATGCTTAATATGGTTCTATTATAAATATGTCTACCAGTCATTCTATTTGAACAATTACTTCTTTTTTGAACAATATATTTTCATATTCTACGGCTGAAATGGAGCCCTTAATCATAAATGTCAATTATCGAGTATAGTATAAACGAACTATATTTATACTAACTCAATTTAGCGTAACTTTATAGTTTCTATAAAAGAGTTTTTGCTCAAATACTGACTTTATGGCAAAAAAAATATTAAAAGGCCTTAATAATAGTAGACATGACAGGATGTATTTCCTAGTAAAATATGATAATTACAAAGAAGGAAATGTTATGTATCTACTTCAACCATAGTAATTAAAATTAATAATACCATGTACTGATACTAATTTTTTGGCATGGAAGACCTCAAGTGAATCTATAGAATTTGACAACCAGCAAGTATAAAAAAAACCGGCAACTTTGATTGATGTTTTAACACCTTCGCTGTAGTAGTGTTTTTTCTATGCGAAAATTGCGGTTTATGACGTTTTTTAAAAAGACTACTTTCTAGATCTCGTTCAAACCAACTTTCGTTGGTAGTTATTATAGCAATGTACATTATATATTTTTTTTAGGATTATTATCCCCTTAGTTTAGAAGTTAGAGGGGGGGACACACATTTTTCCACGTTGGAAGTGTCTCTTACGCAAACTATTCAGTTAAGAGAAAAATGATGTTAGAATCTGAAGACCTATCTATAGATACCCCACACGTATGGGGTTGATGAAAAAAAAATTTTTGAGTTTCAGTTCTATGTATGGGGACCCCCAAAATTTAATGCTTTTTTTCTAGTTTTATGTAAAATTCTTAATGCGGTTCACAGAATACATCTACTTACCAAGTTTCAATGGCATAGGTCTTATAGTTTCGGAGGAAAATGGCTGTGACATACGGACGGACAGACAGACAGACATGACGAATCTATAAGGGTTCCGTTTTTTGCCATTCGGCTACGGAACCCTAAAAAGGATCTCGTGTTAGGTTTCCAATGTAACCTCGGTTGGATCTATGGCGATTTCCCCTGAAACGCCAACTAGACAAGTGTGGCAAGATTATGTAAAACAATAAAGATTTATGTTTATGTTAACATCACAAATTCAGTGCATATAATTGACTAGATAGTAGAAAATTATATTAATTTCTTTTGTGCTAAATGTTGGTGTATAATCTATGCTGCACCTCCTTTTACACGTGCAGTCTGTGGGCTAACTATGCTCAGAAACCGTACAGCGCCCTTCGTGTTCAGTACAATAATGCGTTCCGGGTGTTGTTGGGGCTGCCCCGATACTGTAGTGCATCAGGGATGTTTGCTGACGCACGCGTAGACTGCTTCTACGCCACCATACGGAAAAGGTGTGCGTCCCTGGTACGCCGGGTGCGGGCCAGCCCCAATATCATTTTGAATTGTATGGCGAGCCGGCTCGACTGCGTGTATCTGTCTCGCTGCTCGCAACTTTCCACCTCTGTGCTGCGCCTGTAGCGGCGACTCTGCCCCACGGTGTTGTAATATTTTATAGTTATAATATATTAATTGTGTGGTTAGAGTGTGTCATAGAATTAGTTACTAACATAGTTTTAAGTAAAATTGTTACTAACAGAATGAGTCTAATGGTACTTGAATAAATAAATTTTATTATTATATTATTATTAATATTATAAAGAGTAAAGATTTGATATTTTGTTTGTTTGTTTATATTGAATAGGTTCTGAACTACTACTGCCTCTGTGGCGCAGTCGGTAGTGATACCGCCTGCGGCGCTGGAGGTCGTGGGTTCGATTCCCACCGGAGACAAATATTTGTGTGACCCATAAATGTTTGTCTCAAGAGTCTGGGTGTTTCTATGCATAATATGAATGTATTTAAAAAGTATATAAGTATTAATATCCGTGGTCTGATACCCATAACACAAGAAGGTTATTCCTAGCTTACTTTGGGATCAGGTAGGGTTGTGTGAAATGTTCGTGAAAATTTAACTAACTAACTAACTATCTTCACGCCAAATCCCTTGCGGGGTAGGCAGAAAGAACCGAGCGCCACACGGCACGGTCCATACACACCTCACTTGCTTCTTCAACTTTCATTTTTCTTTTCATGCATGCACGTCGGTTCCTACGGCTCTTGACATCACCTTCAACTAACACACGATTAATTTGGTCGTGGTAGGTGTGTCGTGGCCTTCCCCGACTCCTACGTCCATCCACTTTCGCGTTGTATATCTGTTTTGTCATTCTTTCATCTCCCATTCGTTCCACATGCCCGAACCATCGTAGCATGCCCTTCCTTACTTTAACACCGACACTCTCTTTCAGACCAACTCTCTTTCTTACATCTTCATTCCGAACGCGATCTGCGAGCGTTACTCCGCAGATTTTGCGTAGCGCGCGCATCTCGACCGCGTTTATTCTACTTTCATGCGTTTCCTGCCATACCCAACTCTCGCTTCCATACGTTAGCGTAGGTATCAGCACCGCATTGTGTACTGCGAGCTGGGCCTTTTGACTTAAGCCCTTGGTACCTAAAAGTTTGCCTAACGCTCCATTCACACTATTGCCCGCAGTTACCCTCTTTTCTACATCAGCGGTGTACCGTCCATCCCTGCTAAATGCACATCCAAGATATACAAACTCATCCACCTGTTCCAGCACTACATCATTTACAGTTATCCTGGCATTCGTTCTGTCCTCTTCTCTTTCGAATACCATCACTTTCGTTTTAGTCGCGTTCAATTGTAAGCCTCTCATTAGACAATCATCTTTCATCGTTGTGACTAGTGACTGTAGTTCTGATGGCGATTCGGCTATGAGCACGGCATCATCTGCATACAGCAAACAGTTCACAAGTAAGTCACCCATTCGCAATCCAACATTCATCGATCTTACTCTCTTAAGACAATCGTCCAGGTACAGGACAAACAGCAGAGCCGACAGCACGCAGCCCTGTCTGACGCCAATGTTGACGTCAAACCAGGGAGACAGGCTGCCGCCCACCCGCACACATGCCGTACATCCCACATATGTAGACTGCACAGCACGAAGCAGCGCACCATCAATCCCGTATCCTGGCAATATATCCCAGAGATCCTTCCGTACAACTCTGTCAAATGCTTTCTCCATGTCCACAAAACCGCAGAAAACCTTCCGGCCTACAGCCAGCTGCTTCTCTACGATGTTGCGGAGAGAGAAAACTTGGTCCATACATCCCCTTCCATTTCGGAAACCACCCTGCGCCTCCCACAGTAATCCGTCAGATTCCACCCTCATTCTCCTTTCAATAATTTTGCCATACACTTTAGCTGCTATACTGATCAAACTGATGGCCCTATAGTTGGCGCACTCCATACGTGAGCCCTTGCCTTTATACAAGGGCACGATGATAGCACGCCTCCAGTCCATTGGGACCCTTCCAGTCTTCCAGCATAGATTGCTCAATGACCAGAAGGCGTCTCGGACGCAAGGACCACCTAATTTGATCATTTCAGCAGATATCCTATCAATTCCCGCAGACTTTCCATTTTTCAAGCTTCGTATCGACCATTCAATCTCTTCCAAAGTAATATCTCCGCTTGATGCTTGCACCGCAAGATCAGTCATCGACTCCCTCGCAGTGCCCGCATCCGGGAGATATTCATACATTTCTCCACAGTACTCATTCCACCGCTCTAACACCTCTAATGGGTCCGCAAGAATGTCCCCAGCTTTACTCTTTATCTTATCCATTCTGGAAACTGACGAACAGCTCCGAGACTTCTTGACCTAATTTATTTATTATTATTATTACAAAACTGATCTGAAAAGTTCTTTCAGTGCTGGGTGCTTCACTGTCCCCGGGTGGAATGAAAATTATATTTTATTCCCGTATTCGCATGGGAACGCGGGTAAATAAAATAAAAATATCACACAGTTTATTTCTAATGTTTATTTCTTTTAATTTTGTTTGATATTTTATATCTATACTAATATTATAAAGAGGAAAGATTTGTTTTCGTTTGTTTGTTTGTAACGAATAGGTTACGGAACTACTGGACCGATTTGAAGAATTCTTTCACTGTTGGGAAGCTACACTCTTTGCGGTGAACATAGGCTATATTTTGTTCCCGTATTCCCACGGGAACGGGAACTACGCGGGTGAAACCGCGTGTCGTCCGCTAGTGATACATAATGCTGGAAAGAACAAAGGCATTTGTTGCATTGACATAAAGTTGAAATTACAAAATTGTTTAACTGCTAGTGAGAAAAAACAAATCAGTAGAAAATTTACCAGGAATTTAACTATAAAAGTTTTACTACTTCTGAAAATCCGCATAAAACCTCGTTACCAAAGCTTGTCAGTGAAGATTAAGTAAATGTCGCTTACATATCTCGACTTAAACTTAATTGGTTCCTTAAAAACGCAAGTAAAAGAAGTTAAAACATTTTTTGCAGTTAACGGTACTCAAAAGGCACGCGAATGTAAACGGGATTTCCCGTTATTGTATACTTCTCAATACACTTCACTTTTGGTGCAACGGAAATTTATATTCTACCCAAAAAGTTTAACCCACTCAAATATCTGTCAACAGATTTTCGTAAAATATCCTTTAGTTTTAGCCATGTTTTAAAATAAGTGCCGAAGCATAATGATTAATCCATAAGCTAAGAAAATCCAAGTTACAAATCCAGGAAAGGCATATTTTATGCAACATAGAAGACTCTTAGATGCAGCACAATAATAAGATCAATAACTGTCGTGAGTGATTAATGAACTTGATTTGATCCTGACTGACTGCAACCTACAAGCTGTGGATGACGGTGAATTTCATTCGATTTGGAATATATTATCAAACGGTGAGAAATGCGACAACGCATGCGAGCTACTATTGAGGCAGCCCAACGAAGTAAGTAGACCTGGCTCATCAAGATTTCAGGTTCCCTATCATGGTTGTAAATTCAGGTAGCTAACCCTGATAATTAAATAAAGTTAACAAAACTGTCTTTATCAACGAACCAAAGATAAATCTACTCTAATAGGTCAAGATTTTGAATGCAACTGGGACTTTATGCAAAGATGCGACATCATTAGTCAATCAGGACATGCGTCCTTTATACATAAAATACATGTTCTGACGACAGGTGTACATAACATTGAATTCAAGACGTGACAGGTAAAACAATTAGCGAGTACAATTAATTAAATTGTAGACCAGAATGCATAACCAATGGTCATTAATGTAAATAAAATTTAAATGTAGAATAATTTAAAGTATTTGAATGAGAAAATAAAAGTCCGTAACAAGTGGAATGGGATGTACTGCGCATTCCGCAATGGTGATTGATTACACATGCACATTATGTTGGGAAACTTGGATATCCAGGCGACAGGCAGTCTTCAAAAAGAGGGAAGAAGTCTACTAAGAAAGAAAAAATAATCTGACAGCAGTTCGCCAATCTTCGAGAAAATATGCATTGGCGTGTCATGCTCATGATGAATCATGATTTAATTGTATTGAGTTGACAATTGTCAAGTTGAATAGGCTTTTACTCATTTGACTACATATTATACTAAACATACTTTACTTTACTCTACATATTATACTACTAGCTGAGCCCGCAACTTCGTTTACGTCACATAAGGTGTATGAAACGAAAGGTATTTCTTCATCAGAGTCATCAAGCAGCGTCTGAAACTGCCCTGTTTGCTTAATCATAAAAGAGCTTAATGATTAAGACTATTTTTAAACAATTCAGTCCGCGCCGAAGGAAGAATTAAGCTCTTTTATGATTAAGCCAACACGCCAGTTTAGGTTCACTCACATTCAAAGAAACCCCTACATTTAAAATTTTCAAAATATCTGATTCTTAAAAGTGTTATAACTCTTTTATTTCTAAACCGATTTATATAAAACAAACGCTAAATGTTAACTGGAGCAAACCTCAACACAATAAAAAAAACCGCATTGCAATCGGTTGAGCGGTTACTGAGATTAGCGTGCACAACCGTACAGACAAACAGATATACAGACATACAGACATACAGACAAACAGACAAAAATTGTAAAAATCATTGTTTTGGGTTCTATTGCGTTCATAAAGCCCCCCTATAATATTTTTTCTTATTTATCTTCCATGTACAGACAGCGACCTGTTACGATTTTATTATACGTAATATTGATATTGATTGATTGATATTGATGATATGAATAGGTACTAAATTGTCTCTGTTAGTTTATTCAACACGAACGCAATAACGTGTGTTCAATGTTATGATATTTGGTAGAGGGTTCGGGGAATGACTGTATGATAAGTTGACATAATAAAGACGGCAACGGAGTGGAAGGTAGTATATTATCGTGTAGTTTTTTCTATAATATTATGAGCGCTTCAAATGAAAATTGACGTGAATCTCTAAAGTAAAGTAATGAGGAAGAAGTAATATTAAACAATTTATTTTAACAGTACGAAGCTACTCTATTTTTAAGATTGATCATTACCACAAAACTATACTTAATACTTATAACTCATATATTTGAAGAAAAAAAACCTCGTAACAAATAACCATACGTTGTTTTTTCCACAATAATGATTGTTAATAAACAGTTTTTTTACCTAACTCCACAGTTTCCGCATAAGTAACACGACGTTAGAACATTGAACGTTTAAAAAAAATAACCGAATGACTATTACATGGTAACATTAGGAAACGAGTGATGGCATCTTGAAGCATCCGTGACGTCATCAACGCTGTTGATGCTTTTATTATATACGGAAGTATTTACAAACATGTTGCTTGCCCCTGAACTGAGTTTCGTCTCGAGGACTGAAATCGGATGGGCGGTATCAAGTGTTAAATATGTTTATTAATAATTAGTTTAGAAATAATATTTTTATTTTTCATTATTAGTTTTCTCGAACGTCTACAGTGTGTTTTATTTTTTTACGATTAAGATTCTGTTCTGAAACAATTGAAATAGCAGCGTTGGATCCCTAGTAATGCAAACGTTCATAGGCTACGGTGACCACTTTCGATGTAGTAAGTCTTATGCTAATCGAACACCTTAGTCGTATAAAATCACATAGCGTATAAATTTTGTAGTTTTATAACAAATCAAATTGTTGATTCAACGACACATTAAAGATGAAACAGAATACCTACATTTACATGCTTAATAGCTTAGTACGTGTTAAATGTAAATTTAAAATGTAAAATAATGATTAATTGCTGTTAATAACGGTAATTAAATTAATCATTTTACGTCAAGATTAACCAAATAATTAATTGTTAAATTATGTATTAAAATAAAGAAGTTACTTATTACGGGAGATTACGTATTACTTGAGATAATATAAAACAAGCTTTGCCTAACGGAAATAGATGTTTTATCATTTGTCCAATACCAATGTAGTATGTACCTCTTCAAACTACAGTCAGCAGCCAAAGTGTCACTCATACAATGGACAAAATCTTCGTCAGAACTGAGCTATTCAAAATATCGTTTCTCTGTAGAACCACAGATTATATAATATATTCTATAATAGAACCATAGAAACTTATACCGCTCTGCCAGCGCACGTGTTTCCCTTCTCTTACAACTTCGGGTTCTTCAGCGTGAAGAGGCACATCGTTTGGTCAATAATTGAAGGCCACTGTCAACTGCATTTTGGCAGAAGTTAAATATTATGTATTTCGCTAACAAATTTTCGTGAATTAACATTTTTTCTTAAAAAAAAGCTTATTAATAATGACCCATCCATTTGACCACTTTGTGACATTTATTTGAGCGTTTCCGTGCTTCTGAAGGCACGTTAAGTCGTTGGTCCCGGTTGTCAGTAACATTGTAGACCTTCTCAGGCGGCTTGAAAAGATTCAAGAGCGGGCAGTCACAACCTGCGCCTGTCGATCTCAACACGGCAATACGGCTCATCACCTAACGTGGGACAAATTCTAAAAACAAAGGTGAAATGTGGGCATATAATATGCCTCTGCCCACCCCTTCGGGGATACAGGGGGGACCATATGTATGAATGTATGTAAAAAAAAATCGGCTCTTAGTTAGTACATGTTGCTATGACTCTTTCCATAAAGTGGACGGCGCTATTTTAGCGAGTGATAGAGTACAATAGAGTTTTATATCCTGTTTTTTAGAAGATTTCAATAGTCCTACTGGTCCAAACCTATACAGCGACCTACTAACATGTATGAAGCATCAAGATTAACACATGACTAATAGACGAGAAAAAAGCTCATATCATATCAATTATTTATCGATAAAAACCTAACACCTCTACGTGTCGTAACATTTGGCATAACACGATTCGAACCTCACGCAAGATTCCAATAACAGATACCGAATAGGTACACATCTTTTTGTTATCATGTATCGGTTTATTGTTAAGCACCGAACACATTATATTTAACGAGATCTTGTGAGTTTAAATTAGGATCATGACCTTTACTGAAATGGGTTGGTGTTTTAGATGTCAATTTGTTGATCATGTTACCTACACGAAGAGAAGAGTAAGTTTCAAGTAGATATGTTTATATAGGTATTAATGTCATGGTCTAAAGTGATTCTGCCGGATTGGGAGCAAACCGCGCCGATTCGTGAGTGATTTTATTTTCACATTAAGTTCTATTTTCATATACCATAAAGCATAAGTGATGACATACGGCGCCAAGACGTGGACACTTATGATGGGGCTAGTCCATGCCCTTAAAGTTGCACAGCGAGCTATGGAACGAGCCATGCTTGGGGGCTCTGAGGGATAAACTCCAAAATGTGGTTATTCAGCGGAGAACCAGTGTGGTCGACATAACTCGCAAAATAAGCACATTGAAATGATAATTGGCTGGCCACGTCTATAAAAGAACCGACGACCTAGTAAAGGTTGCAGACTGGGACTGGATGCGAAAGGCACAGGACCGCGTACTGTGGCGTGAACTGGGAGAAGCCTATGTCCACCAGTGGACTGCTATAGGCTGATTTGATTGATAAAGCATAATGACCCCTCTGTAAGCTAAGATAACCTAGCCAACGGACTTTAGCAACTCCTCGCGTTGCCAACACTGCAGAAATCTTCTGAGAAGAAAGGGTCGGCCTCTGGTGTTGCAAACTATGGTGACCAGTGTCCACCAGTCCATCTGGTGGGCCTAAAGTAGTCTTCATCTAAGTGGTATTAAAAAAACCATTTGAATAACAACATACGAGAAAAACGATTAATAGTTTTTGTACCAGCATATTGTGCAGTACTCTTAACATTAATTAATCAAACTAATATGATCAATAAACTCGTGTGTGCTAAGCTTAATTTTTTACGACCAAATCAATAATATTCATCATTGATAGACAATAGCTGAGGCCAAATGAGATCATTTCTGCGCACATCAATCATCTTCATCAATATTTCAATACATCAATCAATCAATTCGTACGGAAGGATCGTTACGCCCACAGGTTCGTTTGTGTTTATTTTTGTTATTAAAAAAGTTATTAATTTTGATGACGGGTTAGAGGTATAACTGTTGGTGACCTCTGACCTTTTCTATCGATTAATGATGCCAGACGAAGACCATACCTTTTTTTTCCTTGGAAATAATGCTGTTTATTGCAGAGGGCTTGGGTTAAATTCTGGATGGACAAAATAGGTATTTTTTTTCCAAAAAAGGAGGAGGTTCTCAATTCGTCTGTATTTTTTTTTTATGTTTGTTACCGACAAATCGCTTAAAAGTGTTAACCGATTATGATGATTCTTTTTTTATTTGAAAGCTGGCGCCTCCCATGTGGTCCCATATACAGGAAGTCAGAATCTGATGCTGGGATCTTGGAGAAATCGAAGAAATCCCTCGAATCGAGGGAATTCCTTAACGATTTACAGCAGTTATCTTGTGTTTGGGCTTGATTAATTTGTATTGGGGAGGATATTACCCCTAGACTGATATAATTTCAGTCTATCGGTCACTAAAAATAATAAAAAAAATAAAATAATTAACTTAGCACAAAGTAATGGGTAGTAAATTTAGATTTATCAGATATTATTGACTGTAATACTGAAGTCGGTGCCAATATTTCTATGAGAGTTAATAATACCTACCTAAACCTATAGTTTTACTTGGCGCCGATTTCAGTATTACATTCAATAATATCTGATAAATCTAAATTTACTACCCATTACTACTTCATGGATGCTAAGCCGCACTCCTACCGACTAAAAAACCTCACGCATCCTGCCGAACAGCCTACGATTGGGAGCCTCGGGTAAGCCCTCGGAAGGATACCCCAGGACTCAATAGGTATTGGTATGGTCCAAAAACGTTAGTATGAAAATCGGCGTCTAATTATTGGATATGTGTGTTTATGAGCAAATAAATCAATTGTAATCTAAAGCGTCTTTTTTTAACATACATTCATACATATGGTCACGCCTTTATCCCTGAAGAGGTAGGCAGAGGCATATTTTATGCCCACATTTCACCTTTGTATAATTTGTCCCACGTAATATGTGGTGAGCCGTAATGCCGTGTTTAAATGGACAGGCGCAGGTTGTGACTGCCTGCTGTTGTAATAAAGCCTTCAACTTAGCTTAACGACTGCCATTTTACTGGCAACCGGGACCAACGGCTTAACGTGCCTTCCGAAGCACGGAAACGCTCAAATAAATGTCACAAAGTGATCACATGGATGGTAACCCATCCATGGACCGGCCATAGAGAAAGTTGCTTACTGCAGTGATCGTTTACATAATCTTTTTTTAACGTGAGGAAAAATCCTTCATGGATGCTAAGCTGGACTCCTACCCACTAAAACACCTCACGTAACGTCCAACAGCCTGCGGTTGGGAGACCCGGGTAAGCCCTCGGAAGGATGTCCCAGGAAATCAAAAGCCCTTACTTGGAGGAATTACTGATGATTTGCTAATTCATTTTATAATTTAATACTCGTAACCATAATTTGGGTTACCATTTTATAAAGGCAAAAGTCATTGAACTGTGCTGATTAAACAAGGGATTAGATTTATATCGACAATCAATACATATAATAAAATCGTAACAGGTCGCTGTCTGTACATGGAAGATAAATAAGAAAAAATATTATAGGGGGGCTTTATGAACGGGTTTGATACTATATCTCAACAGTCATAAAATCGACAATTAAAACATCAACACCGTAAGACCAACGATTCAAAATCTCAACACTTCAGAATGTCAGCAGCTTAGTAGGTCAATAGTTCACAATATCAAAGTTAAAAATCTCAACATGAAAAAAATTGGTTGTTACTTGTTACTTAGTGGAAGTGATACAGATATACATACATATGGTCACGCCTTTATCCTCGAAAATTATTTGCCCACATTTCACCTTTTTAGAATTTATCCCACGTAATAGGTGGTGACCCATATTGCCGTGTTGAGATGGACAGGTGCAGGTTGTGACTGCCTGCTGTTGAAATTTTTCAAGAAGCCTAAAAAGACCTTCAACTTGGCTTTACCTCTGCTATTTTACTGGCAACCGTGACCAACGACTTAACGTACCTTTCAAAGCACGGAAGCGCTCAAATAACTGTCACATGGACGGTCACCCATCCAAGGACTAGCCATAGTGAAAGTTGCTTACTACAGTGACAGATATACATATTTTAATATAGGTAAATAAAATTCATGTTTAGTTATCTATTAATAGGCCAGATGGTGGCGTAAGTATAAAGTAAGCAGTCAGTAAATGTATCATTACCTATGTAGTTTCGAATTACGATGCTTGTTCATAGGTATCTGTATCGCTTCCCGCACTCGTGGCCCCGCGAACTCAGTGTTCTGTAAACGATCACTGTAGTAAGCAACTTTCACTATGGCTAGTCCTTGGATGGGTGACCGTCCATATGACAGTTATTTGAGCGTTTCCGTGCTTTGAAAGGTACGTTAAGTCGTTGGTCACGGTTGCCAGTAAAATGGCAGAGGTTAAGCCAAGTTGAAGGTCTTTTTAGGCTTCTTGAAAAATTTCAACAGCAGGCAGTCACAACCTGCACCTGTCCATCTCAACACGGCAATATGGGTCACCACCTATTACGTGGGATAAATTCTAAAAAGGTGAAATGTGGGCAAATAATTTTCGAGGATAAAGGCGTGACCATATGTATGTATATCTGTATCACTTCCACTAAGTAACAAGTAACAACCAATTTTTTTCATGTTGAGATTTTTAACTTTGATATTGTGAACTATTGACCTACTAAGCTGCTGACATTCTGAAGTGTTGAGATTTTGAATCGTTGGTCTTACGGTGTTGATGTTTTAATTGTCGATTTTATGACTGTTGAGATATAGTATCAAACCCTTTATGAACGCAATAGAACCCAAAACAATGATTTTTAGAATTTTTGTCTGTTTGTCTGTATGTCTGTATGTCTGTATATCTGTTTGTCTGTACGGTTGTGCACGCTAATCTCAGCAACCGCTCAACCGATTGCAATGCGGTTTTTTTTATTGTGTTGAGGTTTGCTCCAGTTAACATTTAGCGTTTGTTTTATGTAAATCGGTTTAGAAATAAAAGAGTTATAACTCTTTTAAGAATTAGATATTTTGAAAATTTAAATTGTAGGGGTTTCTTTGAATGTGAGTGAACCTAAACTGGCGTGTTGGCTTAATCATAAAAGAGCTTATTGTCTAGTCTATTTTAAAACAATTCAGTCCACGCCTTCGGCGCGGACTGAATTGTTTAAAAATAGTCTTAATCATTAAGCTCTTTTATGATTAAGCAAACAGGGCAGTTTCAGACGCTGCTTGATGACTCTGATGAAGAAATACCTTTCCTTTCATACACCTTATGTGACGTAAACGAAGTTGCGGGCTCAGCTAGTGTTCTCAATAAATTTGACACGATTACGTATATCTGTCTCGCTTGCAACTATTTCAAAACCTTTCCTTCTCTATCAATCATGTTGCTCTATTTATAAAAGGGTGTTCACTAAAGGTCGTTATATAATTTAATCAAAGATTCCTTGCGCATTCTTGTTAAACGGACCATGTTGCAATGCTTACTCATAAGAGCAAGATTGTAGCCACTGTACAGTTATTTAGCAGTAGTTTAAGTTACTCAAATTGTTCTATTGCAGTTTTTACGTGGACGTAAGCCGCTCACGATCATTGAGGCAGGATGATTTTCCTTACTGTACCATACTGGCCAGAGTTGGTACACCCATGGGCCATCCTTCCGCCCAGGGCTCCCAACCGTAGGCTGTTGAACGTTACGTGGGGTTTTTTTTAGTCGGTAGGAGTCCGGCGTAGCATACATGACGATTTTCCCTCACGTAAAAAAATACTTCCAATTTTGATTCGAGTTTTCATTCTCTTCCCTCCACTTGCAGGTAAGGATTGGCCTGGATGTTATAGATCTTGGCATGATCTAATTACTATAGCATGGTAGTTTAAGTAAATTTGGAGACATGGAACTTTTAGATTATTGAAAAAATCTGATGTGATGTTTTTTTTAAATACATGCAAACATCTTATTTTATTTTACTCTTTTAGAAGAGAATTTTTATTTGTTTATTTATTTTGAATACATATTATTATCCAAAACCGACTTTATCGTTCTCTCACTACCACAGGAACTTGTTCTTGTTGTTAAGTATAATTTTAAAACACCACTGCCAATAAAAAATCCCTTCCCCTGACAAATCAAATCACTACGAATTGATTATCATGGTCTATGATCCATTGAAAGACAAGTAGCAAGCTATCATATTTCAATTCTAAATATAACAATGCGATATGTACTTTTATTACTAAAGTTCTGAACCCATGTCAATAGCCCCATTAATTTGACGAGTATCACAAGTCAGTTGGCTGCAACTAATAAAGTTGAGCTAGACGCAGCTGATTCTATTTATAGAAGACACCAGTTACTAGTCCCTATGTTAAGGATGAAATGAATTGACTATTAAGGTTAATATAAACTGCATGTTTTCTTCAACAATGAGTAGAAGTGTCAATCTATTTCTAGTTTTAAAAGAAGAGTGCGAGAACACTATCTTTCTTTACCATAACATTGAAAGTAGTATATGTATCTTTATTATATAATAGCATGTACCTATATATTTAGGTATCTATACTAATATTATAAAGAGGAAAGATTTGTTTTTTTTTGTTTGTTTGTTTGTAACGAATAGGCTCCGAAACTACTTGACCGATTTGAAAAAATCTTTCACTGTTGGAAAGCTACACTCTTTGTGGTGAACATAGGCTATATTTTATTCCCGTATTCCCACAGGAACGGGAACTACGCGGGTGAAACCGCGTGACGTCAGCTAGTCATCTTTATATTTGTAGCCATAGTTTATGTAACTTTATTAACCTTCATAAACGCATAATTTTATTCTTTTCTATCTTCTCCTATCTCAGGCTTACTGGAAGAGATCCTATTGAAATAAGTAGTGCCGTTGTACTTCACTTTCTCTGTTATTTCCATTTTATGTTACTTGTGTGTATGTACATAAATAAATAAATAAATAGAAGAAGTCTCATATATAAATATTGTGAAGCGCTCGTAGTTTCATTTGCTTAGAGTTCTGTTAACGATCACTTTGTTAAGCATTTTACGGTACGGTCCATTCTGAAATGCTTGATCGTTTGTGATGTTTTGGTGCTTCAAAAGACATGTATAGTTATTGGTCTTGGCTGCCTGTATCGTAGTAGTCGTTGCCGCAACTTAGCTTTATCAGAATAAGGTATCCGTAGCAGTTAAACAGGCATAAAGACAAAGCTACAAGAGTAAAGTTCAAAAAAATATTGTATTGAGTATCGATAATATCACGTTCCTCACGTACTTTATAATATTATTATTTACATAATATGTAATCTCCAACGTAATCTCACATACTTCTTGTTCTTTCTTTTTCTTCTCTATATATATCATGCCTGTTGTCATTGTTTACAACCACACTATTAGTAAATTAATCTTGTGAAAATCTTTAAAAAGTTTTTGCATATTATCTACTTTGATTCTGGGAACTATACCAAAAAGAAAACAACCACAACCAAACCCTAAAATCATCTGCTTGTGTTCACATCCCATTGTTTATTAGTCTCGATAACAATCTACAACCGTTAAATTAAACCTCCATCGTATTATTATCTATACACTATAATTGAGAAGATTATTTTCAAATTGACGGTTCTTCAAACGGGTGATTTTAAATATTCGCTGTATGTAGGTACATCCGCTGTAAACTTCCTAATAAAATATAAGTACTTATTATTTTCAATTGGTTTCCGACGGGTCCCTAACGAGATTTTCAAAGTCTACTTGGTGTGTGAATATACGATGAAATAATGGCGAAAAGGAGAATGTAAAATTCATAATTATTTTGAGTTTTAATTGTTTTCTATCTTCATAACTTATTTTATCTTTAAGTTTTGTTCAGACCTTGGTATTTATTTATTTATTTATAGCAACAAACCATCTGGCTAACAAGCAAAACCAATCACAGTAAAATACATATTTTATTTTGTGAAACTAAGCTTTTAGCAGTGGACAGCGATAGCCTGGTTTGATATTATTTTCAGGAGTGGAAATTCACTCCGATTTTTTTAGTAATTCATTATTTTTTGTCATTTCTGAGTTTATTATAATTATTCTAAAGCATCTGCAAAGCTATGATATATTCCTATTAATTTTTGCAAGTCAAATTTAGGAAGGATTCGCGGCCCGTAATATAACTTGAACTTCTGCACTCTACCTGCACAGTGACTATCTCAATGACAATTACATCATTGTTGCATAACTTGAGCTACGTGATATCAGTATCAGCTCACGGTAAACAAACGCAGTCGCAGGAAAGTCATCTGTCTCATCACAATTGTAAATTATATATTGCATTCTTATGAAGGTGACTAGTGATGGTTTAGATGGACAGGGTCAGA
The DNA here is from genome assembly GCA_933228765.1 of Miltochrista miniata. Classification (NCBI taxonomy): domain Eukaryota; kingdom Metazoa; phylum Arthropoda; class Insecta; order Lepidoptera; family Erebidae; genus Miltochrista; species Miltochrista miniata. The sequence continues at coordinate 20,674,357 of OW121773.1, forward strand.
ATTATTTGGAAAAGTATTTTTTTATGTTTCTGTGGTGATTTGGGATCTGCACCAATATTTTAAAGAAAAAAGATTAGTTTGTATATGGAAACTCTATTCATGAGCACCGTCTGTCTGTCGGTGTCTGACAGACAGCATTCGTTGACCATCAACCATAGCATGTTAACCATACCAAAGCAATTACAAAAGAGGATGTTTAAAAAACTGTACGTATAAATCATGCAGCCTACTATAATAACAATCATTTTTTCTATTTCTTCAATGTATTTTTAAATGTCTTTTAAAATTATAGAACACCCGGCGCCGCCTCTCTCGCGTTCGCACCAAAACTTCAAATAAATCTTTCACTGCATACGGTTTAAATCTTTAGATTAAAATACTATACATAACAAAGATTACGTGAACATAGTTGACTTGATTAATTGCATTTGTGCGGCCATTAAATGACTCCCATTAAGAACTGATTGGGTTGAACCTAAAGGCCGAGCTCCATTGCAACAGAGTAATGAGCGGGAGATGGATCTGAACGGACTTATTTTAGTTTCTGTACCCAAATGACAAAAACGTTACCCTTTTAATGAGACTTCACTCTCCGTCTGTCAGTCTCCAGGCTATATCTCAGGAACGATGATATCTAGAGAGCTGAATTCTCACACACGATTTATTCTGTTGCTATACTTAACAACAAAATTACTAAAATAATTTTCAAGTTACAGTTCAAGTTCAAGTTCTTTATTTGCTGAATATGGTACAGATAAGATGTTCACATTATAATGTCCGATCTCATATTCTGCCGGGTCTGGCGTACAAATTTCACATTTTTAAATCATTAAAATAACTATTAAATCCATTAATTAGTACATGCATTAATAATATAATCCAAATAAGTTAATGTCAGTATTAAAATGTATCACTTATAAATTCGTCAATAGTATAATAACATTTATCCTGAAGTTCTTTAAGTTATTTTTAATAAAAAAAAACTACCTAGGAGGAATGTGATTTTATTACCATTTTTGATACGGAACCCTCCGTCTGAGAGCCTGACTCGCACTTGGTCGGTGTTTATTGGAATGAGTTTAATTTTCTGCCAACAAAGTGTTTGAAAATGAACTTGAGAAATGGAGCAATTCTTCATTTCTTATTTTCGTTTTTGATGAAAAGAGAAAAATTTCCTCATGATCACGGCAATGTGTTGCTGAAAAAAACAAGTATGCATACTATTGCCAGCTAAGGGGATTCATTATTGAGTCCGCTCAGCTCGCGATGGAAACCGATCTTAACTAAGAATTTCAGATACGTTACAGAGATATTCTTTAGTAATGGGATGGTAGAATGCGATGCAGTTATTTTCTTTCCATTTGTATACTTCCATTGAATGCCGATTAATGTGCAGGAGTGGGTTCGAGTCCAGGTTTGGCAAATCTTGATTAAGATTTCAGTTAGCAAAAGACGGTTATAAGTTCTGCGGTATCTACATGTGCATTTATGAAGAATTATGTACCGCATAAATAAAATGTGTGTGTATAAGTTTTTTCATCCAGTGATGCATCTAAGAGATCCCATGAACATGAAAACCTTCTAATTATACAAAAAAAAAAAACTGATTTTGTTACTTTCTTTGGATTAAGACAGGCTTGCCATTTTGTGAGCTAAGCGTATCTAAAGCTAGGTGAGGGCGCAGTGGTAGCCAAGCTCTGTTGCAAATTCAGGTGAACTTGTTGGTTTTTAGTCGGTAAGAGTATCCATGATGCAGAGATCCATGATCCAGATGCATAGCATCCATGATGAATTTTTTTACACGTATAAATTACTTATCTAAAGCGCAGTTTCTCTTTCTAATAAATGGGAGTGACACAAACAGTGACCCATTTCATGAACAACCTTAAACTACTTCTTTTACTAAACACTGAGCGCAAACTTTATCTGTTAGAACATTAGTTTAACATTTTAAAGGACGAAACCTACATCAAAACTATGAAATTTTCTTTTGGCGTTCGCTGACTAGGTGCTCTGCAACATTGAACTGTACACTGCCTTAAGCAACTTTAGCTATGACTGGTCCTAAGATTGGTAACCACACTATGATATTTCTATTTTGCGAACGTTTCTGAGATTCGAAAGTTAATTTAATTTAATTTATTAATTAATTAATTTATTTATTATTTAAGCCTTTAACTGCGGTTGCCAGTAGGTACATGGCAGTCGTTGAGTCAAGTTTAAAACGCATTACAAAAAAAAGACGATATGTGACAGTGTCTCCTGCCTCTGTCTACCCCTTCGTGTCTAAAAGCGTGACAATATGTATGTATTTAGAGTACTTTAGTAAGTCACCTCTTTTATATCTAAATGTCGGTCAAGTGGTCCCAATATTCACTTTCACGTCGATATCGTGTGTAAACAGACTTATCTATCGGGAATCAGGTTATCAGTCGACACGATTCGGAATTACAACAACTTTGATTGGTTTTCGATGTTATTTCTATTATGTAGTTATTGCGCGCGTACACGTTTTACACGTGTTTGAATGACAAGTAACATGTAGAACTAAAAAACCGGCCAAGTGCGAGTCAGACTCGTGCTCAGAGGATTCCGTATTAAAAACGGCATAAAATCACGTTTGTTGCAAGGGAGCACCATATAATACATCCCTTTTTCTGATTTTAGTATTTTTTGTTAAGTGGCAGCAGAAATACATCATCTGTAAAAATTTCAGCTCTCTAGCAATCACGGTTCCCGAGGTACCCATTTCCACTTCCCGTGGGAACATCCAGGAATGAAAAGTGAAAAGACAGTATGTTATTCCAGACTATAAGCTATCCCTGTACCGAATTTCAGCCCAATCCGTTCAGCCGTTAGAGCGTGAATGAGTAACAAACATCCAAACATCTTCACAGATTTCCACATTTATAATATTAATAGGATTTTCTTTCGCGTGTGGATATCCTCATGGATGCTATGCGGACTCTTACAGCCTACGGTGCCACTACATCTGCCTAGGTCCGTCTTCAATAGTTTCAGCTGATCATTTGATGAGTCAACCACCATCTTTCATAGATTGCAAATAAGAAAATGTTAAAATAAACAGCCTATACCGTAAACATAACAAAAATTATCATTTGACAGCAATAATTGCATAATTGCACAATTGCTTACGAAAAATGAACAATTATGTCTGATACAAGACCAATTAACTATTGTAAAAGTGATAAATAAATTTAATTTTCTTCTTATTGGCGATAATTGCAGCGTGGTCGTGCAATAATCATGCAACCTGTTGCACCGAAAATGTTTCTGCGAGTTTGAGAGACGGCTTTAGTTTTTATTTGAATATGTACAAAATTGGGTAATATCTATAAATTTGTGAGTATTTAGAAGTAACTTATATTATTTGGATAATGGGTTTTTTAAGATGTTAACGATATTAAAGGGATGAAACGTTTCGCCAAATTATACATAGGAGATATCTTTTAGGTGAGGCCGCAGTGGTAGCCGTAGGGCTGTTGGGAGTCCTGGAGTATCCTTGCGAGGGCTTACCCGGGGCTCCCAACTGTAGGCTGTTAGGTAGAATACGTGTGGTGTTTAGTCGGTAGGAGTCCGGCATAGAAAATCCAACATGGATGATGTTCCTTGTAACTTTTTTAATATATCTCGAGCGAACTCGAGCGATACTGCTAGTCGTTGTATACTTCAGTTACATAATACTAGAAATTACAATATTGTAAATTTAGATTTCCGAATAACTCCGGAGTTCAGTTCCGGAAATTAAGCATAATAAAGGTTTTAAAACATTCATTTCGTGCTGTTACCGAACACTTTACACACGCAAGAGCTTGCTGCTTTAGATGTGATTAAAATAACGTGATCACACGGAAGTATCGCAGTTTGGGGAGTTTCTTTTATTATACTGACGTGACAGACAAACATACGGTCCACCTGATTGAATGTGGTTATGGTTACATACATACATAACACGACGCCTGTTTCCCAACGGGGTAGGCATAGACACTTTCGCTTCTTCTACTTTATTTATTTTATGGTTAACCGTAGAATATAAACTTTTGTAACATCTGAGGTCTCACACTCGAGTTGGCAACCCCATTTTCGTTTGAAACAGACTGAAATAACAAGATTATTTTTCAAAACTCTCATAGGTCCTTCAACCTGGCTTCAGTCATAGATCAAAATGACAAACGATCAAATGAATATCATTTTAGTGGCATCGGCATCGGCCTACCTCCACCAAAATATTCAACCCCACTCCAGCCTTACTTCCAAATACTACCTACTAGTTACGGAAAAGGTTCTGCAGTAGTCATTCTTAACTGATGGAAGGTCACACCCAGCAATACCGAAAATGAAAAGCCAAATGATAGCACCCCTGACCCCAGGGTCCAAATACAAGAAATCTTTGAAAGGAACTAGAAAGACGTTTGATAGGTGAAAATAGCGAAGAAGATGACTACATTTATAGAATCTAAGAGCTTTTTCCTGAAAATTATTGAAGAAAACCCGCTAATGAATTCTCTTGGGAAATAAAAAAAGTTGTGTAATGTGAACGTATAGTAATTATGCTTCTACCTACCCCTGCGGAAAAGAAACGCGTGTCTCTATGTAACTAAGCACGTTATTATAATAACGAATTACCTACATAGTCTGAAATAGCCTGTTTATCATCCAGGATATTGATCTATCGTTCCTGGTTTCTATGGTAAACCCACCACCGACCTATGTAGGGGGTGGGGGACTGCATTGGCTAGTGAGGGATAACTATTATATTCCTGCAAAGGATATTTTAACTGAAATAGTAATGAAAGGTTAATCATGGTAAACCTATTTCCAGCAAAACGCTGAAAATTGCTTTCACTAGGGAGGTTTTGGATGTATACTGAAGTCAAATTTATTGAAATGTGGATTGATGGTTCCCGGCAAATTTCATAAGTCATAACAAAATGGTTTTCTTATAAAGCGTTTATAAAACAATCAATGCAGTCATATAAATAATTTATCATAATACTATTTTAAATATTATGCCACAATATAATGTTTTATTATTATTTACATTGATATAAAATAATAATAAACAAAATATTTGTTTGTTTTACTGTCAGGTTTCAGTTACCACTGACGAAGAAATCCATAACACCAATTTGAAACACATTTGCAATCAAAATAATACGCGTTGTTCTATTTATTGGTAATCACCCTCTAACTGTTATATCAAACGGGAAATCTAGGTTATCTCTATGTAACACTTGATAAACTTATTTGTTATCAGCTTAGATATGCGTGCAGACTAGACAATATTATAAAGAGGACGATGAGAGGGTTGCTCACCGTCCTTACAGAAGCAAGCCTATGACGGCAGCGTGACGTGAAGAATTCAGGCACGCCCCCTCTTAGATGCGGGATCACACCCGAAACCCCCCTAAGACGCGGGATAGCACCCGAACCACCCCCTAGGCGAGGCCGCAATGTCGGCCGTGGGTCTGTTGAGAGTTCTGGGAAATCCTTCCGAGGGCTTCTCCGGGGCTCCTAACCATAAGGTGTTGGGCGTTACGTGAGGTTTTTTATCGGTAGGAGTCCGGCATAGCATCCATGAAGATTTTTCCTCATGTTAAAAAAAGACTTTACCAAAAACTTCAAAAACTTATTTATTATTATAAACCCTTCGCATTCAATCTCTTACCCATAACCCCATACCTAACCAACCAGTGGCCTATACAGTACATTCACAATGAAAGTGGTAGCAACTTCGCAAGCCAGCGGCTACTTCAACAATGCTTGAACCACTTTCAATTTCTATCCTATGTAGTAATGAAGATGATCTTTAATCTTTGTGCCCGTTCACTTTATTCCAGTAGCTTTCCAGTTAACGCCAGGACTATAAGTGGAATGCTGACTGGTATGGATTCTAGTGGACACGCTTTCCAGTTAAGTATCCACCAAGACTCTTACTGGAATGCTGGCTGGTATGAATTCCAGTGGACAAATCGATCCGGACAATATATTGTGTCAATTAGCATTTTAGATAAGACCAGATTTAAAAGATGTTAGTTAAATAGTACTTTACTATCCCGCTTGCTCAATTTTTAGTAAATGAGCAATATGACAAGCATATTATGCAACTGTCGGTCTTGAGATGGGTGACTTTTGAGCCATTTTCATTAAATATTTTGCCAAAAATCTGGTAGCGCATGTTTCTCCATCTTCTTTTACAACACCGGGTTAAACAAAGGGACCGCGTATTTTTTTTTTGTAGACATTCGCACACAACAACATCTAGTCAAAATTAAGCTAATATAAGCTTGTGCTGTGGGATCTAGACGACTGAAATTTATACTTACATATTTCTAAATACATACATATTATACATAGAAAACATCCAAACTCCGAAACAAACATTTGTGGATCACACAAATATTTGTACTGACCGAAACCAGGACCTCCAGCGCAGTCACAGAGGCAGTCGTATCGTATATCATATATTTTAACCAGCTGATGCCCGCAGTTTCGCCCGCGTGAAATTTGTTCCCGTTCCCGCTTCCCGTGGGAATTTATTCCCGGGATAAAAGTGGCCTAAGTTACTCCTTATTACATAAACTATCTGCCAGTGAAAGTCCCGTCCAAATCGGTCCAGCCGTTACAGAGATTAGCCGGAACAAACAGACAGACAGACAGACAGACAAAAATTTTAAAAATATATATTTTGGTATGTGTACCGTATATACATTCATATGCATGTAGTAGAAAGCGGTTATTTTAATATTACAAACAGATACTCCAATTTTATTTATTTGTATGTATAGATAAGAGGGGGCAATAATAAAAAAACGAGATGTTATTACGGAACCCTCCGTGCGCGACGCCGATTCGCACTTGACCATATTTTCTGTTGGCCATGCATTTTCGTCGCTAACCGTAAACCGCTAAAACTAGATAATGAAGCCTACCCTTTCGCTAATAACTAAAGAAATTGCTTACAATTCTACCCACCTTCTTTTCAATATATTATCCGTAAATATATCTCAAGGATTTCATACAATAGTAAAATTCAAGGTTTAGTTGAAGGCTTCATCGATTTATCATTGAGGTTTCAATAAAATAGATATTTATAGTGTCATATTTTCCAAGAAAATTTCTTTCTTTGTTGTGTATATAGTTTCATGAATGAAACGAAAATAGATTTAATGATACATGATCATAAAATGTACAGATATAACTTCTTATTGATGTCAAAATGACATAGGGTGTTCTTATCCACATTATTCCTGAAGACTAGGCAGAGACATATTATACGCTCATATCTTGTCACGGTACCATTTTTGTAGTTTGAACCACGTATTATTTATAACTAGCTGACGCCCGCAGCTCCGCCCACGTCAAGTTTTGTTCCCGTTCCGCTTCCCGTGGGAACATATTCCCGGGATAAAAAGTAGCCTATGTGTTATTTCAGATCTATATCTACCTCTGTACCGAATTTCAGCCGTTAGAGCGTAAAAGAGTACAAACATTCACACAAAAACTTGCATATTTATAATATTAGTAAGACACTGGAAGACGAGCTGACGGCGGAAGGTGAGCGTTTATGCGCGTAGTAAGGTGGCCACCTTAAACCTACTCAAATGGGTCGCAAGTCTCAGACGCCGTCGTCGGAGTGTTCCCCCCTGTGCCACGCTATGGATCCGGCGCCCGCACGCAGAATCCATGGAATGCTAAGAGTAAGGTCTCTAGATACCATAATAATACCTAGATAATATACTAAGTTCGTATCGGCCATATATTAGTATATTACCCAACTGCGCGACGCAAAGGAAGGAAAATGTGTTTCTCTTTTCTCTCTGGCTAACTAGCAGCCAAAATTCGTAAGAATTCTAAACAGTTATCAGGGCCGATGAAAACAGAGATATTTTATCGTTCAATCGTACATAAAAATCATTTCAAAACATTCTTTCGTAGAAATTGATAAGATTGTCTATATCTGGCGCCAACAATATCTAGCGGTACGAAAAATTTCAAGGATTGTGTAGGTACTGTTAGCAACGAAATGATGTCATACGTCGAATAGTCACAATATGTGACCTCAAGTTCCTGTACAGGCTCTATTCCGGTTCTGTAGACCGTATCAGAATAACATTCAATATAGTAGGTACCCTCAGTTTGTAAAGCCTGGATTTATCTCCTTACTTCTACGCCAGGAATGACCGTATTCCTTTTATTCCTGCTATAGGGGCATATACCTAAATAAATCTAGGCTTTTCTACTAAGAACTGGAGACTATGAGGAATAACGTTCATTCCTGACTCACACCTAGATTTATCTTCATGTCTCCATGCTAAGAATGACAGTATTCATTCCTGGCATAGTGGCTATATCTAGATAATTTTAAGCTTTGCGGCTGAGAGCTGGAGACAGCGAAGAATGAAAGGGTTCTCCATTCATTTCTGACTCATGCTGCTATTTATTTTCTTGTATCCACGATAAATCAAATCAATAGAGTTTTCTCCTTCAAAGTCCTGGAAACATCCTTCACGGAAGTACTGGTATCTTCAGGCACTCAGGCAGACAGGAGGCATAAGAAGGTTCAAATGTGGAGGGAATTTTGAGAAAGATAATCGAATTGTAAACTAAAGCCTGTTTCTATTGGGATTATAGATATCTCTGCGTATTATCTCTCTTTAAACCTTACAATTAATAAATGGTTTTTGCGTCAACAACAATCGGAATGATCTGCAGAATCTTAGCGTTATAAAAATGATGAGCTTGTAAAAGACCAGTCTTATTTAAAAACCGGATTATCTTTGGCAAATAAATAAAACCGTTGTTTTAACTATTGTTGTCTATAAACTGGTTTTCCATCTTGAACTATTATTTCAACACTTTTGCACATATTCTTGACCAAAGGCAACAATAATTTGGAAGTCCTTGTAGCTATAAAGCGTGACCAGTATGTACAAACGCACAATATTTTTCTACAGTCATCAAAATCTATAGGAAATCATCATTCAAAAAAAAATCACAAACAAACAACTTCAACAATTTCCTATAGGAAGTGTGACTTGCTCATTCAAACGCAGATCATTCCACTATTGAGGCGATATGTCTAGATTTTGTATGTATTTTAGCCCCTCTCTATAAAATAGAGTGCTTATGTCGAGACGTTGTCTATAGTCTGTGACTCTGTCGCATTAAACTACGTCACTAGGAGATGTGGATCATCTGTTCAAAGTTTGTAATAAATCAAAAATGACAACGTCAATCGGATTGAACTTTCACTTTCACAATAAACGTGTTAGAGAGGGGCAGTCTGGTAAGAACGATCACACGGCTTTCTTGTTTAAGCCAGCTATGACTTATGACTTATTTTCTGTGCACTCTTTGTTGTACCCGAATATAGCGCGGGATCGTACTCAAACCCCTGGACCCCGGAATACTGGGACATCTTTCCGAGGGCTTACTTTAGGCTCCCAGTCGTAGTCAGTGCTAGGGCAGCGTAAGTTTTAAGTCGGTAAGAGTCCGGCACAGCATCCATGAGAGATCTCGACACGTAAAAACAATCTTCGGCATTTACTTTTTTAGGCTTCCGTAGCCAAGTGGCAAAAACGGAACCCTTATAGATTCGTCATGTCTGTCTGTCTGTCTGTCCGTCCGCATCTCACAGCCACTTGTCTCCGAAACTATAAAGCCTATGCTGTTGAAACTTGGTAAGTAGATCTATTTTAGAAAAAAGCACGAAATTTTGGGGTCCCCATACTCAGAATTGAAACTCAATTTTTTTTAACGTGTGCTTCATGGATGCTATGCCGGACTCCTACCAACTAAAAAACCTCACATAACGTTCATCAGCCTACAGTTGGGAGCCCCGGGTAAGCTCTCGGAAGGATGTCCTTGTTTCTACAAGATAAATAGCATAATAAGCAACAAAGCATTTCGTGCTTGATTAGATCAAGGCCTTTCATTTTCATACCTAACATGTTTACCTACATATTCGTAAATATGTATAGAAAAGCCAATATTAGTCACATTGACTTACAATAAAATATAATTCATTGCCCGATATTTCGAACTTTCGAGCACTTTTCATTTTGACCTTGTCAAATTCTGACCTCTCCAACTTCCGAAAAAATGGCGAAACATGATCGTTAAATGACGAAATGAAAATCAAATGATGATGTTGACGAATAGATTACTGTAACCCATTTAAACATTGATTGCTTTAACAATAGGTAGGGCTTTTTGCAGCTTCGGTAGGCTTTGTGTGTGAATAGAAACCTGTCACTTAAGTAAATGTGATTTTGCAACACCCTTTGTATGGTTTGAATGAGCTATTGACAAGCTCATGAATTGTCGATTTGGTCGTAAAATTATTTATAAATGAATTCCTTGATTTTGGTATTGTTGGAGGCTGAGGAAATAAATTTAATAATATTTTTGTAGTTACGATTAAATGAGCTAACTATAATTATTAAGCTTATTTCGTCATTTACGTTCTTACTCCATAATTTCGTCTCCCAAATAGATCATGATGCAATGGTGCAACGTTACAGTAAAAATAAAAATCTCTCGTAGCTTGGTGTCCTTTTAAATGTAAACGATTCCTCAGATGAGTGATCGTGCCTCCTGGGACATCCTTCCGAGGGCTTATCCAGGGCTCCCAACCGTAGGCTGTTGGGCGTTACGTGAGGTTTTTTAGTTGGTAGGAGTCCGGCATAGCGTCTATGAAGGATGAACAAATTACTAATAGTAAATAGCGAGAGTTTAGTGCGACTCTCCCTAGGATTAATACTAATATTATAATTGCGAGTGTTTGTAGGTGTGGATGTGTGTAGAGTCTGGATGTTTGTTACTTTTTCACGCTCCAATAACTAGACGGATCTGGCTCAAATTTGCTACAGGTAGGTAAATAAATAAATAAAATAAATAATAAATCAATAAATGTTTATTGCAAAAGGTACAGTGTTAAATAATAAATACTTAGGCTACTTTTTATCCCGGGATAAAGTTCCCATGCGAAGCAGAAACGGGAACAAACCTTTTACTCGGATGAAGCTGCGTGCATCAACTAGTATTTAATATTTTATTCCAGTACTTTTTTTTAATACCCCGTGTGGCAACAGGGTCCCGTGTTGCGTCTGGTAAGAGAACAAAATGTTGCTACCCCAATAATATCACGGTGGTGTCGTAAGAAGCGACTAAGGGAACTGTTTCGCAAATAGATCCATTGCGTAGAGAAGGAAAACTCAAAATGAAACCCGGTTGTCACTAAAATGATAATCGTTAGGCTTGAAAAATTTCAACTGCGGGTCGCGGCGACTTGCGCCTGACCATTAGGCTCACCACCTATTACGTGGGACATAAAACTATAAGGTGAAATGTGAGCGTATACTATGACTCTGCCCACCCCGAATAAAGGCGTGTCCATAATGTATGTATGTTAAATTTATCTAAGTAGGTACATTCATAACTTATGCAGTTTGAAATTTGATTGCAATTACATTGTTATAATTATTCACTAACTATTAAAACCCATATAATAGACAACAATCACTTCAAGATGTCTTAGTCACCTCAGTAGTTCCTTTGTCGATACAAAGAAACAGAAGGGCTCAATACTAAGTATCAACAATAATCATCCAATCATACGAAAAACGTGCTTAATTGAAATAATTCTTAGCAACTTCGATATTAAAAACTGAAAGAGCGAGTCGGTCTCGCGAACAGAGCGTTCCGTACCTAAATCTGCAAAAAAATACGTTTGTTGTATGGGAGCGCCCGAGCACGCTTAGGTTGTGGAATGATCTCCCTGCCTCGGTTTTCCCAAATGCCTACAGTATAGGGTTCTTAAAAAGGGATCTAAGAAGATTCTTACAGGGTTGGCAGCACGAGTGTGGCGCCTCCGGTGTTGCAAACGTTCTCGGCAGCGGTGACTTCCAGTCTTTACTGGTGGGCCGATTCTCACCTCAGCCAAAAATTTGTGTGACCCATAAATGTTTGTCTCAAGAGTCTGGGTGTTTCTACTTTCTATGTATGATAAGTATGTATTTAAAAGTAGGTATAGGTATTATGTATTAATATCCGTGGTCTGATACCCATAACACAAGCAGGTTATTCCTAGCTTACTTTGGGATCAGGATCGGAAATATCCGTGAATATTTATTTATTTATTAATTGTTATAGCAGCATCAGAAATATGTCACCTGTGAACATTTCAACTGTCGCGTCGTCACGGTTTAGGAGATACAGTCTCCTGATGGTGTCACGAGACCATATCTCAGGAACCGTGATAGCCAGATATCTGAAATATTCTCTGAAAACTAAAATTAGGAAAAAAAGAACGTGAATTTTTGCCGTTTTTGGCACGTACACCTCCGTGCGAGTCGTTCTCGCACGAGACGGTTTTTACCATTTGAGCAATGAACCCTAAAAACGTTCTTAATTGAAATAATTCTTAGCAACTTCGATATTATGACGTCACGAAAGAAGCTGGATGATCCAAGTCATCTTGACCTTAATACAAAAATCGTGACTAAATTTACTTAGTCATTGAAACAATTAAGAAATATTATTATCATCTTTATATACGGATGTGTTTCAAATAAGTACTACAAATAGGAATGAGTATATTCCTGAATGACTAATATTTGATATTTTTCCAGGTAGTAATGTCCGTCCGTCCGGGAAAGAACGAAAAGATAGGAAAACAAGAAAGTGGCAGGGACCTTCGACCGTGGCCGTCAGAACGGTCATGGACGAGTGGCTGGAGAGGAGACACGGTGCTCTATCCTACCGGTTGTCACAGATACTTACCGGGCACGGTAGCTTCGGTAGGTATCTGTGGCGAAGACACCGGGAAACCACAGCTGAGTGACAGCACTGCGAGGACCGCAGCGATGACACGGCGCTCCATACGTTAGTGGAGTGCACGGCGTGGGCGCAACAGCGCCAGGTCCTCGTGGTAGGTCTGGACGTGGACTCTCTCTCGCTCGCGACCATGGTGCGAGCCATTGTTAACAGCAGGAGCAAGTGCGTCTGGCGGCGGGGCGGGAGCGGGAGAGAAATCTCCCACCCGAATTCCGCAGGTAGCGGCTTGGGCGCCGCGCCGACGACGTGTCTTTGCCGACGACTATCGGCCTACATGACCGGGGGCCTGAGGACGGTGATTGAGCTGCTCACCGTCCATACAGAAGCAGGCCCATGACGGCAGCGTGACGTGAGGGAGAAGCGGGATCACACACCAAACCCCCCAAAGACGCGGGATAGCACCCGAAAGACTCCCTAGGCGAGGCCGCAGTGTAGCCGTGGGTCTGTTGTGAGTCCTGGGACATCCTTCCGAGGGCTTACCCGGGGCTACCAACCTTAGGCTGTTGGGCGTTACGTGAGGTCTTTAGTCGGTAGGAGTCCGGCATAGCAACCACGAAGTATTTTCTCTCACGTTAAAAAAAAAGGGACCTTCGATCAAGTAATAGTATAGACGGGCCCACGTCACATTACGAACTCAAAAAGTGAGACTAGTTCACACACAAAGATATTGCAGCAACGACACGACATGCACACATACATTCTTTTTATTTTGAAGTGCTTTTACACTTCGGGAACGCACAGGAAGGCATCTTTCGTAAAATGTCTTATCTTGCCAAGTTTCACCTTCGGAACAATAACACCTACTACGACCAAGTGAGCGCATGAGCTTTTTTTTTTTGTTTAATGTGACGGAAAATCCTCATAGGATGTTATGCCGGACTCTTACCGACTAAAAAACCTCACGCCACGCCTAACAGCCTATGGTTGAGAGCCCCGGGTAAGCCCTCAGGAAGGATGTCCCGTGACTCCCAACAGACCTACGGCCGCCAATGCGGCCTCGCCCAGGGGGTGGTTCGGGTGCAATCCCGCGTCTATGGGGGGTTTCGGGTGTGACCCCGCTTCTAAGGGGGGGGGGGGCGTGAGTTGCTCACGTCACGCTGCCGTCATGGGCCTGCTTCTGTAAGGACGGTGAGCGGCCCTCTCACCGTCCTCAGGCCCCCGGTCATGGAGGCCGATAGTCCTCGGCGAAGACACGTCGGCGGCGCCCAGGGCGCCGACTGCGGAACTCGGGTGGGAGAGTTCTCTCCCGCACCCGGACCGCCGCCTCCTTCGCGAGCATGACCTGCTCGCAGAAAGAGGCGGCGCAGTCCCACTTACTCCCGCTGGAGAGCATGGCTCGCACCATGGCCTCGAGCGAGAGAGTGTCCACGCCCAGACCCACTACGAGGACCTGGCGCTGTTGTGCCCACGCCGTGCACTCCACCAGAGTGTGGAGCGCCGTGTCATCGCTGCGGTCCTCGCAGTGCTGTCACTCGGCCGTGGTTTCCCGGTGTTTTCGCCACAGATACCTACCGAAGCTACCGTGCCCGGCAAGTATCTGTGTCAACCGGTAGGAGAGAGCACCGTGTCTTCTCTCCAGCCACTCGTCCATGACCGGTCTGACGGCCGCGATTGTGGCGAATCCCCCCTTTGGTTGCTCAAGTCGCACCTTCCATGTCTCCATGGTTTCCTGGTGGAGCAGGGTCCTGAGCGCATGAGCTTACTTTAACGTATGGTGGAAGGCAGGGACTGAATACCGCGACTGTGTGTAGTGGCGTAAATTTTGGGAGGCTTACTTCCAACAGTGCACTGCCATCTATACTAATATTATAAAGAGGAAAGATTTGATTGTTTGTTTGTTTGCATCGAATAGGCTCCGAAACTACTGGACCGATTTGAAAAATTCTTTCACTGTTGAGAAGCTACACTTTTCCCGGTGAATATAGCCTATATTTTATTCGCATATTCCCACGGAACGGGAGCTACGCGGGTAAAACTGCGTGACGTCAGGTAGGTAGTATGAAAATATAAACAGTACATATTTATAAAAACAATGTTAAATAAATATTTTCTATCTGTGTGGATATTTCAGCTAACCTCTGAAACGGTTAGATCGATTGTAATAGCATTAAAGAAACCGGGGGCACAGCTATTTGAACATTAATTCAGGATATTATATAAGGCAGGTCAAAGAAACTTATGCATATTCATGTAATTTATTATTACAACAATATTACGGTAAATGAACGCTGTCAAATTTGCGGGTCATTCGAATTTATTGCGTAAACCAAAAACTGTTATTTTGTCACTGCCGGTTGAAAAGATCCAAAATTCATTGGATTTTGAGTGCATTAAAATATTAGTTGCTGACCTGGGAAATCCTACGATATCTGTATCCTGTATTTAAACTCATACATAAACGTATTAAAAACAATTTAAAACGACAAAAAGTCACGTTTGTTGTAGGGGAGCCCCACTTAATTTTTCTTTTCGGTTTTTAGTATAATGTAAAAATTAAAAATTTTAGCTCTCTAGCTATTATGATTCCATAGATACAGCCTGGAGCCAAACGGACAGCGGAGTCTCCTAATAGGGTTCGTTTTGACCCTTTGAGTACGGAACCCTGAAAATGTACATCGCTTTAAAACTGCTTGCCTTCAATTAATGCCAAAATAAAAAAAATAAAAAAATTCCGCCTTATTTTAACATTTCTAGAACTATCGTTCACTGTTCTATAAAAAATACTTATCAATTTTCTTTATCTAGAAATGTTAAAATAAGGCGGAATTTTTTATTTTTTTTTATTTTGGCATTAATTGAAGGCAAGCAGTTTTAAAGCGATGTACATTTTCAGGGTTCCGTACTCAAAGGGTCAAAACGAACCCTATTAGGATTCTCCGCTGTCCGTTTGGCTCCAGGCTGTATGAATGAATCAGAAAGTGATAAACAATTTTATAATCTGTACTTACAGATTATAAAATTGTTCATCACTTTCTGATTCATTTAATTAAAACACATTATATATTAATGGCATGTCTACTGGTATTTCGCAAAGATTAGTAAGCCCAAATTCTATAAAATAAAGTTTTTAAATCCCTACTACGACTTATTTTCTATCTTTACATGCCTAGTATAATATGAAAACGCGTTTTCCCTCTGTGGGCTTAGATCTTTTAAACTAGTCCACAAATTTAATGTAGTTTTTAGGAATAGATAGTAAGGGCAATTTATAGGTCATACATCTACAACCTACATCTACAAACTTTGGCATTTTACAATAACTGTTTAATATAGGTAATGTTATACTAGAAGACGTTCGCGGCTCGGGCCGCGTGAAAATTTTCTTTTCTCGCTTCCCATGGGAAAATAGTTCAGGGATAAAAAGTAGCCTATTTATTATTACATGACTATTTATCCAAATTTCATTCAAATTCGCTTAGCCGGTAGAGCGTGATAGAGTAACAAATAAATAACACATCCACACATAATGCATTCATAAACTTTCGCATTTATAATATAAGATAAGATAAGACATGCTTTATCTTATCTTACTTATATAAATGCTGACTGTGTGAATTTTGGTTCGGATTACAGAATCCGAATCGAAATTCACGCAGTCATGATACATTTACACAGCCACAAATAAAATACCTACAATCCGAGCATAACAATAGGAACAAGTACAAACATTCACACAAAAAAACACCTTCTTTCTAGGTCAGTCGGGTAAAAAGAAAAATGGGCGTGGCAAAACAAGATAATTTTCATAGCGTCTAATAATAAGTCTACAAAACTAATGACGAAAAATTACCCGACTTAAGACGCACAGTTTATTTAATTGTGTACCATCAGTATAATGGGGTGCGGCGATTACAACTGTTAGTGTCCATTGTTCAGCTAATTTTGAACCACTCTATGTTCACACATTATGCTCGGTACGATAAATATTCTAGCAGGTTGACCCTACAATTTAGAAAATTGCTATTTGTTTTTAGTTGTAAATAATACTTTGATTTCTTGATAAATATCTGTATTATATAAAAAAATCATGTCACGACCGCGACGATTGAACCTCAAAACTACTCAATTTTATTTATTCCAACTTAGTTTCGTTTTGATTGTAACCAATTTTTTTTATAACTGAACTAGGTATCCGTGTTCAGGTAAGCTTGTAAAGATGGAAATACTATCTGATGCCCGCAACTTTGCCCACGGGAAGTTCTGTTTTCTTTCCCGCATCCCATGGGAACGTATTACAGGGATAAAAATAAGACAATTGATTTTCTGTTTTTAGTCTTTGCTTTGCTGTATCAGAAGTACGTGATCTGTGTTAATCTCAACTGCCTAGCTATCATTTAAAAAGCATTAAACTGTGACTTAGCTATCACTGTTCGTGAGATACAGCCTGGTGATAGACAGACAGATGGACAATGCAGTTTTTTATAATATAATAGCGGCCCGCTGTAACCCTGTGGTTAATACATAGGTAAATAAATTTTGAATGCAATGGACAAGACACCAAGATGACGAAGAAAATCAACGCCACGACTCTTACATAAACACGGAAACAGCAATTAATATAAACATTTTTCAGAAGAAATTATCAGCATTTTTGCTGCTGACTGTACAAATTATTATGACCCCAAAAAATATTCCAACGTAATCATTAATTTTGTTTTGATTGGAATATAATTTATCCAATACCGTAGCAAAAAGGTGTGTGTATAATTATCATTATGTACAGTTCATTGTCAATACAATTACGATAATTTTATAATACTTATTTGCTTTCTATTTATCATTGATTGATGTAAAGGTCGTCCGTTTTGCTTTGATTCTGTTCAAATTACAATTATTTCGTTTTCGAGGTTCATTTTTAACAATGATATTCTTTATTATTTAGCCCTGTATAACGTCGTTTATTTATCTTTTGTAAGGCTTTATCATGACTGAAACCCTTAGTATAATTTGATAAGCAGAAATACATGGGTGTATTTTTGAATTCTTGACTTTGCTCAAACATAGTGACAGTGTGATTAAAGTTCTCACCCATAGTTATATTTCTCATAATTAAATTACCGATATAAATTCCTAACACAAGCTTTAGTTTATTTAACTTTGTTGGGGAAGTTAACAAGTATTTTAGGAATTAAGGCAGTTTTGAGAAAGCAGTATAAAAAGATGTTGGTGGACTTGATTTGAATTTTTGATTCAGAACTAAAATTTTTCGTTATATTTAATTTGAGTAAGTATAGAAGTTTAATATTTTAGAATTTGTTGCATCATAGCTCCCAGATCCATGGTAAGGTATTGAACTCATCATAACATAATACTAATAGGCATAGAAAAGCATATATATGAAAACTAGAACGAATCAAAGTATGACTTCAAAAAAAATAAGAATGCTCCCAAACAGACGAATTTAGATGCTCTTCACAAGGATTTAGTTTATGAAAGAATTTTACTTCGAAAAAGTCCTATAAATCAAAGTATGACTTCAAAAAAATGATGAATGCTCCGAAACAGACGAATTTAGAAGCTCTTTACGAGATTTAGTTTAAGAAAGAATTTTACTTTGAAAAGTCCTATGACTCAAGGAACAGAAAATAACATTCAATCACTCGTATATCCTCAAGTGTGTAGGCAGAGGTTAATTAGAAACAACACCATCCTAGGTAATATAATCTCTGTAGTCCGAACGTACAACAGGTAAGATAGTAAAATTACTTTACAATAATGCTTATAAATCCTTGAACCTGGCCTCTTTAAATCTATTATCAAGTCAATGCGTATTTATTTCGCTATCTTTGAGTCGTACTTCTATCTTATCAATACTTTTGTTTTCACCTAAATTTATCGAGGCTAATACTACGAGTGTTTACGGAGAAATTAGTACAAATCATCTATTTGAGTACCTTTGTAATATCGTAGTTAATTAATATAATTATTGTAGAAAGCCAAAAATATCATCACACTTTCTAAGTACCTTGTCTATTTATTCCACTTAAGAAAAAGCAAAAATATCAGCGGTATTTTTTTAAAATTTGACACCTCTTAGTTTCGTGCAATGAAATCAGTAGAGGCTTTTTTAAAAAAAAATCGTTATTACAAAGCAAATTGAAGGCTAGAACGCCAAACGTCACGGTCTCAAATACCCAAACCAATAATTTCAAAACTGGTTTCGTTGTGCGTATGAACTTATGACCCTTACGATAGAAAGTTGACAAAACCATTGCACAAGTCGCTCGGAATGCAAAAATTAAATCAATTGATTGAGCAGGTTAATTTCGAAAGGTTGACATATGTGTATCAAGGTGAACCATGGCAGGGGAGAAACTAGTTTAATAGATTGCAGATATTTGTATGTTTATTTATATGTACGTTTTTAATCTCAAAAAACTGCAGACCGGTATTATTTTGCAAGTTGTTTTTTATCATTTCGTGATTGGTTGATCAAGTGGTAAAGATTAATTCAAATTAAAATAAATTGTATTTAAAACAAACAAAAAAGAGCAATTATGTCGCAATATTAAAGTGGTTTTATTTATCAAACATGAAACCTGCCCCGGCGTTATATTATGTAACACTCTTATTTATCTTTGGTTTATTATATCTACCTAGTTGAGCTAATTTTGCAATCATTTTCTTTCATGCAACTCTTGTCCTTCCACGTGGTAATGCATTCAGTTCCACAGTCTTAATTTTTTTACGTGACTTGAACGTTAATATTTGTTCTGTGTTGTGTAGTTAATTTATTCAATAAAATATTAGACAAATGTTACAATAAAGCAATATATTAATAACTATTTACAATATGAATAAATAAAACTAAACTAAACTTAAATAGGGCCCCCGTGGCATTGTGCCCAAAAGACTCGCAGCATTCCCCCTTTGAACGGCGATGCCTATTCGTTGGAAGAAATAACTGCCAGCCCTTAGGTCACCAGTTGACTCCAAAAGACGTTTCTTCAAAATTTAAAAAAAAAATGTGCTTTGGGACCCCATGGACCTAGGGTCTCGACACCGACTGGAATAAAATTGTACGACGAGCCGAGACCCTTATACTTAGTTATTTTTATATATTCTGCCGCTTCCGCTGCCGCGCTGGCTTTTTCTTTTGTTCTAGGAAGATGGGACGGGGCCAAAGTGTCTACACAAGCGGCATCCCAAACTAGCACCCGACCCATCTCCCACGGAATTAAGGTCATCCCATCCGGTCTCTTGCCATCGTCCCTAAAAATGCCATTTGGCTCTCTGTGTTTAGATCTCATAGCATAAGTTTAGAAATTGCTTTTTAGCGATAAGGCCGCCCATTGTACATCTTCTTGCAGTGTATTCGTTTACCTTAATTGTATTTACTTGGCGTACAATAAAGTGTAAAATAAATAAATAAATAAATAAGTTAATAAAAACTTTCTTCAGGCTAAATAGTGCTTGTGTACAATTCTCCCAATATTTTTTTATGTTTTTAAAAATATCATTATGACCATCAAACAGTCCTTACTGACATTAATAAAACTAAATGTCATATTTACAGATTGCGTAGGTCTGATGAACTTTGGGAGAAAATTTTGAAATGAGTTGACGTTATATCTGCGAAAGTGACATTGTTTACATTTTATTACGCTTTCACGCCTAAATCACTGAACCGGTTTTAGGTTTTGATAGAGATCGGCTTAGGTGAGGCGCACGGTGGTAGTCAATGTCTCTCGGAAACCATGGGATAGCCTAGTACATTGAATACGTCCAGCCATATCTGGTTTGAAGACTGAGGATGTACCTATACAGGGTGTCCGCGAAGTCGACGTCAAGCCGGAATCGGGTAACGGGCTAGGTCATAATAGTTGTCAAAAAAATATTTAAAAAAAAGTGCTCAGTTTTAAGTGTGGCCAGTTAAAACTGAGCTAAGTATTTATTTTTAATTTTTGGTTAGGCAAATAGTGACATTTTACTTCCGAGCTAGAGAAATTGACTTTAAATTTCTATTTAGACTTTAAAGAAAAAGTACTCAGGCTTACATTAGAGAAAAAAGAAAACAAAAAAGTATATTTTGAACGTCCATAATTTTTAAAAACAAGACCTAGATTTTTTTTTATATTTTTCTGACAACTATTATGACCTAGCCTGTTACCCGATTCCGGCTTGACGTCGACTATATATATCTATCCATTTTGAGTCCAATAACCAGACGTCGCGGGCGTGGTGGTAGCCAAAGTCTGTCGTATGATTCTGGGCTCCTGGCCGTATGTCAGTAGCAGGGAACCGTGTGGCATGGCATGCAGGAAGGATTTCCACATTGAAAAATAAAAGATTCAGGATATCCGCTTGCTCCAGTCGCCCACGTTGAGTATATCGCTTTCGTCTCTGTAACAACCTTCCATGGAGTTACCCGGGAAGTACGCCGGGTAAAATCATGGAAAACTAAATTTCCATGATTTTACACACATAAAAATAGAGCTTATAGGTTTTGGTGATTACAGGTCGTCACAACAAGATGTTTAAGTCCAATTTAACTTTCAATGCAACTCAAAACTCCAAATCAATTCAGTGTGATATTTTTTGATAAGAACCTAATACGTAATCAGTCAAAAATCTCGGTAGCTGACATCTTTAACAGCTATCACCATATCAGGTCGAGATTTCGACCGATTAGATATACCTACCTAGATGAATGTGAATTGCAGGCAATGTGAATGTATCTAAGAGTCAAGACATCTTGCTAACCCTCATGGATCTTCTACAGAATCCCTTTGTTTTGATTTTTAGGAGGTTAAATGGTAATAGATTCTGCAAAGCAACGAAGATATAGGTAATAGTGTTATATTATTATTATTGACTGCACCCAGGACAAAGTTCTTTGTGTGATGAACACATTGATTTGTTGTCTGGGTGACATTATTCTATAATTTAGAAATACTCGTATATTAGTATATTTTATCACTCGTCTAGATCCCATAGCACAAGCTTATATTAGCTTAATTTGGCCTAGATGATGTTGTGTGTGAGAATGTCCACAATTTTTTTTTTATTATTTATAATAATTGCATAGGTACTTATTGAAAAAAATCGTAATAGAAATTAATAGGTTTTCTATTTTGACAGTCACGGAAACCAATCAAAATATCATATTTTATGAAAACAAATCTAGACCAGCGATTTATTTTGTTGACCGTACTGAAAGTATAAAATTAGAGACCAATCAATCAGCGTGACTAGACCCGGTTCTAGATTAGCCTTACAGTAAATGTTAGCGAAATGAAAGGCCTAGGTTCGTTACAGAATACATTAGGCGAATTAAAAATGCATTGCCATGTCTAGAGTCAATATACTTGGCGCTTCACCTAGTTAAAGCATTAAATTTTTCACACAAACGCCGTGGAGACTATGCCTATTTTTCACTTACAAATAACTCGTAAATAGTTAACACTAAAAAGCATATCTATATATAATAGTACTTGTTCGAATATATAATATAATGCACGAAATTATGCAATTACTTGTTATGTTTAATTCATTATTAAAATATCTCAGTTACGTGAAAATATTCATAAGTTTTTTATACGAATACATGACATACATCAAATAAGTAGAAATTATACTCACCGAAAACTTATTCCTTTAGTTCAAGCTGAAACAGACACCACAATCTTTGAACACACAAGAATCATTTAGATTCTTGTCAATGCAACGTAAACTTTCTACTTGAGCTCAAATATCAAAACCACTGTTACACTCGGCAATCAACCAATAAAAACAAATTTGAATCTTAAATTCAGTTAGAAAACACACATAATTTATACAAGAAAACTATAATTTCTTCAAAAACTTCGTCCGTAAAAGTTTATATCGACGGCACAGCGAGCGACGTGAGTTTCGCGCCGAGTCGAACAAGCATCTGGCAAATCGCCTGACCTTCGTTTAATCACACGGAGCGAAGCGAAGTTGGCTGTGGACCGGTTTGCTGCTTTAGGCAAAAGTTGTACTTTTTTTCCTTCAACCATGGTTTGGTTTGTATCTTTTGCTTTTGTTGCAAGTTCTTCGAGAGATTAGTAGGCTTTTTTCGGGAATAGAAGACGTCGATAATACAATATTTATGTCTTCACAGAAAGTAGGATTTCTTTTCCTTAAAGCTGACAAGTTGGATGGAAAAGTACTGAGCTGGGAGTTGCTACGGAGCAAATCTATTTTTATCGCAAAGTTCAGACAGGCTTTCGATGTGGCGGATGATTATAAAAGTGATTGATCTTATTGTAGACGTAGCAAGTCTTGACAGGGTTGACAGTAATACCATCCGCAGGATATTATAAGGCTTTGCTGATGCACTTTTTGATGATAAACTGATAATATTTTATGCTTCAACTCTTCTTATGAAATCATTATAATTTGCAATTGATGAATAAAGATTTGAAGAAGTTTTTGTATTCAAAGTAGACTGATTTTTGACAAGAGAATCATGTAGGTAATTACCTAATATATTTTTGTATAAGGTTGTCTATGGTAACAAAAAACTTCAATAAAAGCTTTAATAAAATTCATAAAAATCTATAAAATAAATAAAAAAAAATCAATCCTTATAGGGCAGCCTGTACACTTATTTTCTTTGCTGACTGTACGTCTGTCTAGAAGACACCGAGTTGGTTCCTGTATTACATCTTCTTTCTTCTACATTAAAATTATATTTTTCCCAGTAGGTACTTTGTCAGTTTTATGCAACATTCCACACTGCCACTTTTATCTGTGAATTTTCTGGTTACTTCGGGGATTCTTTGAGGGTAGTTTTTTCATTGCTAAGCTTTCATATGACTTTCATTGACCAAGGACAACATTTATTTATTTAAACTTCATGCACAATGTACATAGGCGGACTTAATGTCATAGGCATTCTCTAACAGTCAACCATAGGTACATACATACAGTAACCATAAAATATACAGTGACACTCATTTAATAACCATAGAAAATTTAAAATAAAACTGTTAAAGAAATTTTACCAAAAACCAATCCATTTAGGGCGGCCTGTAAACTTATTTTCTTTGCTGACTGTACCTCTCTAGAAGACACTAAGTTGGTTCCTGCATTACTTCTCTACATTAGAACTATATTTTTCTCAGTACTCTGTCAGTTTTATGCAACAGTCCTCACTGTCACTTTTATCAGTAAAATCTCTGGTTATGTCAGTATCCTTAACCTCGCTTCGGGGATTCTTTGAGGACAGTTTTCTTCATTGCTAAGCTTTCATATGACTTTCATTGACCAACGATGATATAAAAGCGATGTACAAGGAAGATAATAGAAGTTTATTTTTATCGTGAGAAAAATTCTACATGGATGCTATGCCGGACGCCTACCCACTAAAAACCACAAGTATCCTACCTAACAGCCTACGGTTTGGAGCCCCGAGTAAGTAATGGATGTCATGGCAGACTAGTCTAGCACCGGAGTCCTCGAGAGGTCCTGGAATTCCCAGCAGAATATGACGTCCACCACAGCCTCTCCTAATGTTTTAAGTAGGTATTATCCGACTACTCTACAGGTTCTTTTGGGAGCTACTCCGATCAATAGAAGGTTAAAAGAAAATGTTCGAGTTGGTAGCGTAAAAATGAACCATGACGGCAACGTGACGTGAGAAATTCACGCACGCCCCCCCTTAGAAGCGGGATCACATCCGAAACACCCCAAAGACGCGGTATAGCACCCGAACCACCCCCTGGGCGAGGCTGCAGTGGCGGCCGTGGGTCTGTTGGGAGTTCTGGGACATCCTTCCGCGGGCTTCCCCGGGGCTCCCAACCACAGGTTGTTGGGCGTGACGTGAGGTTTTTAGTCGGTAGGAGTCCGGCATAACATCCATGAGGATTTTCCCTCACGTTAAAAAAAGAAAGCGTAAAAATGAAAATTTCTTAAATTACAAACATTCATAAACTAAGGTGACAATTTACCATCAGATTTTCTTGTTACCCACCGTATTCGTATATTTATATTTATTAATATGTTGCCAATCTATATACATAATAAAACTGTAGAGGGTCGAGAATCTGCACATGGAAGATATTTTGAAAATTTTAAATGTAGAGCGTTCTCTAGTCGATAAAATTCAAGGCTTCCGTTATCATGATACGATCATTCTAAACTGGCTTTTTGGCAGAATAGACTTAATCTTTGACTCTTAGGAGACGCAAGATCGAATGAAACAGGGCAGTTTCATAATAAGAGGTTTTCCTTAATCAGAGTCATAGGTTTGATGAAGAAATACCTCTCCATTCAAACACCTTATGTGACGTAAACGAAGTTGCGAGGGTTACCTAGTATTTTATATTTGCTCAGAGAAAAGAGACTGTATTAGTGGATGTATAACTTGGCTGTTGGCTTTTAGTAGAGATTATTTTGCTAAATTTTCTCTTGAAAAGTCCTAAAATTGTGTATAATTCACCTCAAAACCTCTGGGATAAAAGCTGTAACTGTTATGTTTCCCACAAAAGAAACTGTTTGAACAAAATTCTTAACAACCTACACCAAACGAACAGTAAAACATATATTTCGACTTAAGCGGGCACACGCAAAATTAAAAAAAAAAGCAACGGTCTCCTTCCGCGAAGTACAATTAAATGAATCAGATGCGGTCTTTTGAGCCAGAATTTATATGTATTTAATTAGTTAACATTTAAAAAGGGCCTGTTGAACGATTTAGTGAGATGTCTCTTTTGAAACATTGTTTTACAGTGGCTTTGCCTTATTGTTTAGATGTTTAATTATTATGGTCACAATAAGTTGTTTTTTTTTTAAACCGACAAAAGAGTTCCGTACCAAATAACGGGAAAAAAATATTTTTAGCATTTGTTGTTAAAGCGGCAACAGAAACCGGGGGCCTGAGGACGGTGAGGGGGCAGCTCACCGTCCTTACAGAAGCAGGCCCTTACAGAAATTCACGCATGCCCCCCTCTAAGAAGCGGAATAACACCCGAAATACCCCCCAAAGACACGGGATAGCACCCGAACCCCTCCCTAGGTGAGGCCGCAGTGGCAGCCGTAGGTCTGATGGGAGTCCTGGGGTATCCTTCCGAGGGCTTACCCGGGGCTCCCAACCGTTGGCTGTTAGCGGGACACGTGAGGTTTTTTAGTAGGTAGGAGTCCGTCATGACATCCATGAGGATTTTTCTCACGTAAAAAAAAAAGCTGCAACAGAAATATTTACATCATGTGTAAAACTTTCAACTGCCTAGCTATCACGGTTTATAAACGCCTGGTGACAGACAGACAAACAGACAGACAACAAGTTGGTTGTAAGGGGCAAGATATCCAGACTATGTTGTGTGACCTATGAAAACATGGAAATGGTATAATTTTAGTTGAATGCGTTACATAGGTTTTTTTAACGTGAAGGAAACTCCTTCATGGATGCTATGCCGGACTCCTACCGACTAAAAAGCCTCACGTAACGCCCAACTGCTTACGGTTAATAGCCCCGGGTAAGCCCTCGGGAGGATGTCCCAGGCAAAGACTTCTATATAAGTTGAGATAGACGCGCCGTACTCCAACAAATGAGATTTTAAAAGCAATCCTCAAACACACACATTGCTAAGACTACACTTACTTATAAAATAATACTTACGTAATTGTCTCCACAGTAGCAATATACGAATAGAACAAGAGTAAAAGAGAAGGCGTATGGACTCCGATTGAAAGCCGATTACTCTCGAAGTTGTGACTCACTATAGTCACTATAAAGTGCGAGCATCGCTGCCAATTGGCACAGTTTATAGGTTTCAAAAATCGGTGCGTAGGGCATGTCTACCTCAGTTTATACGAGTATAGAAGTCTTTGGTCCCAGGACTCCCAAAAACAATTCTGTCTATATCCCGTCTTCTATCCAGATTTCCACCCAAGTGACTCCTTTTCAAGGCACCAAGACCATCATGTAAACGCAGGATTGGCCAATAACTTCTGTACAAGGACCAAGTCACATTATACTATTACAGTTGTGTGAAAATGGTATCGAAATCAGGGCTCAATTTTATAGTTCACGCGTCACCTACGGTACACCTCTTTTCTGATATCTGTGGTACAATTTGACAGTCTTCGTAGTTATTAAGCTATTTAATTACTTATTTATGGAGAACCTACAGCCACAGATTAAATAATAGTTACTACGTAACAGATACATCACCCTCAAAAATATTAGCTAAAACATATCGCTACAGTGGAAAACATTCTCTACGACGTATTCCAAGAGTCGAGTTTCGTGCGCACACTGTATGATTGCGTCATCTAGTGACAACTATTGACAACATTAGGGTTGTAAGCACGGAACAAAAATACATATAACTACAAAAAACAATAAACAGTGTCTGAAAAAAATCTTTATTATATTTTATAACTTCTTCTTTACATAAGAATTATATTATAACGGGTGCTAATTAAACGACCTTCTTTTTAATAGCATTTTTAGCCTCCGGAAAAATACTTTGCCCCCTAAATTAATAAGTCAGCCACAATTAATGAGCGTCAGAATTTATAGATTATAGCCACCAATTAACCTCTCTATTAGCCACTGTTAATATAATTCAGCATCGTGATTATTTTTAAGCATCTAATTTTGTAACATGCATTCAAACAGTAAGCTTCTAAAATACTAAAAAATGGCATCAAAATGGACATTATTTATTAATATCATAGCTTCTAATTTCCTAATTCAGCATGTTTAAAATGTAACTCGTCCAACATTTATGGATCATCAAAGTTAAGTAAAATTGCCACCAAAAAGCAAATTATGGCCACTAATATTGCCTAAATAGCTAGGACCACTTGTAGCCACTAACTCAGTCTTTTGTAAACGATCACTGCAGTAAGCAACTACCGCTATTGCTGGTGCTCGGATGGTTGACCACTTTGTAACATTTGATTTGCGAGAATTTCCTTGCTTTGCAAGGCACGTCGTTCAGCCAACTGTGTGGGGTGTCACAATCTGGTGGAAACGGACAAGCGAGTCCTGAAACGGACTCGCTTGTCCGTTTCACACGGGAACATGGGACAGATTTTCGGGCATAAATGCTTTTATTTATTATTATGTGTTACCTGCAGTCTTTATAATCAGATATTCTATACAATACCTGCATTCTAAAGCTGTCTACACACTAAAGCCGAAGGCCCGGCAGGCGGGTTCTGCCGCCGGGCCGGCGGCTTTGGTGTGTAGACAGCTTTAGGAATACCTGCTCCAGACTCCAGATGCCCCTTCGAAGCTATTTTACACAATACCTGCTGGTCCACCGGTAATGTGTAAAATAAATAGGTCTTGGGCCACCATAAAATTATAAGTAGGTACCGCAAAATTATAAACTATCGAGGAATTATAAATTGTAACATATTGTAAAATATTAAAATCTGTAATACATCTGGCGCTCGGCGGCCGCTGCAGCGGCATGCTCGCTTCGCTCGCTCGCCTTCACGCGTTAGTGGTAACTGTTCCAACCTAACCTAACCTTCGTAAGCAGCGAACAACCCTTCCATACTCTCGTTATTTCATACATTGCCTTGCCTGCAAGTATCAGGTATTCTCTATAATGCCTAGACATCATACAGATTTCGGTCGGTGACATTATGTATGCATGTAATACAGATTATAGAACTAAAGACAGATACCAAACAAAGAAGTGATACCAAGAATGCAAATATTTAACCCAAATGTGAGTAGCGAGTAATTTCTCATTAATCGTAAATTTATGACGACATTCACAATATTCACTTCTAGAGAGTCTATAATGTACTCAATTTTGAGTTCAGTATTTGCTTTCTTAATCTCACTCTCTTGTTCGGTAAGCGTAATCTGTCTTTAGTTACAAAGTGATATCAAATAGCGGTCTCTGATTGATACTAATGGCCGGTCGCTGTCGTCCTGTGCACTCGCGTCTAGCCTTACAGTGGCTATTTTCACGAAAAAAGAATATGATATATCTATTTTACACGCTAAGTTATAAAAACTGATGTTGTCTGTGGAGGCTTAAATTATAGTTTTTTGAGGCTCTTGTTTTGAAGCTATGAAATATAAAAGGGTGATTACATGTAAAATATGTGGCTGAATTAGTAAATTAGGTGTTAATATATAATTACGGAGGACAAGTTAAAATTATTGTTGATCTTTATTTGATGCTTATAATGGAATGTTTAGGTGACGTTTTAAAGAGGACGAATTAGTATCTTAGAGGATATTTCATTTTTGCGTGGCTTAGTTATTAAATGAGAGGCTAAATGCCGTGGCCAAGAAAAACTTTTGAGGCTCGGTTTATTATATCCCTATTATAACTAGCTGATGCTCGCAGCTTAGCCCGCGTAAAAGTTTGTTGCTTTTCCCGCTTCCAATGGGAACTTATTCCCGGGATAGGAAGTAACCTATGTGTTATTCTAAACTACAATCTATCCCTGTATCAAATTTCAGCTAGATCCGTTGAGCCGTTAGAGCGTGAAAGAGTAACAAACATCAACACATCTACACATCCGCACTCAAACACTTTCGCATTTAATTTAAGAATATTAGTAAGAAGTAAGATGAAAAAAAAGCAACACTAAATAAAGCGAAATATTATTTTACGCGCGTAATGTACATTGGCTGTGCGCACTTCGCTCGGTTTGGCGTGTGGCAGCCCTCTGCCGGTCGGCCACGTTAGTTCTGCTACGTTATACTTAGGAGTAGGTGCTTATAACACGACTTGTAGCGAGTGACGGAGGCCTGCTACAGCGCAATCAACCTGCAAAATGACTCCCAAACTGAACTTCGACAAATCCTTCTACGACAAGATTGTACTTCGACAGTATATACGACTCAATTTCAACAATTTTTAAACCCGACACTCCGACAAAGTGTTTCTTTGACATGACCCATCATCATCATCATCTCAGCATTTTTATACTACTTTAGAGTCCGGTGTCCGCTTAACCCTCCTCCTTTTATTTGACTTAAACGACTTTTCATGGAGCAATTGCCGCCTGAACCCATACCCGAGAGCACAATGAACGAACCCACAACATTCGGCGCAGTGTCAAGCGGTAAAGCTGCTACTGAAATAATTTCGCAGTAACATGGTGTCTTAGATAATGTTACGTCAATTTAAGTTATTATCGAGCTACAATATTTCAGAGTAGGGTATATCGAATTTGACTTATTTCGGACAAGGATTGTTGTGTAAGAAGAACGTCGTCGAACTCACGTCGTTTCTTATTAAAGTCATGTCGAAGAAACACTTTGTCGGAGTACAGGAGTGTCGGGATTAAGTTGTTTCGATCTAAAATATTGTCGGAATTGAGTCGTATCGGAGTTTCATCCTGTCGAAGTAAAATCTTGTCGTAGAAGGATTTGTCGATGTTCAGTTTGGGAGTCCTTCAAAATACATCGATATAGTCACCAGTAAGCCAATTAAATGTTCTCACGTTTAGAGCTATGATTACGATTCTGTTCTGACACGATCGAAATAGCCCACCGAAGAAGGCCACTGTGGTTCGGAATTGAGCAAATGAGTGATATCCGAACTTTTCGGAAGCAAGAGCTCTTCTGATATAGAGCAAGTGTCGAACCTTGTGCCACGGGCGTATAAATTAATGTATTAGGCATTTAGCAGAACCATAGGTATCAACTAGAATAATATTATAAACGTGTAAACAGTTGTCACATAACTATTAATCAGATATATTTTAAATAAGATACCTATGTGCTCATTTTGTAATTTTAATGTCCTCGGGTAGCTTATTATAAATTTTAATGGCGTTTCCACTGCAACCGTTAGTGACAGCTAGAGAGAATTTATTAAACTTTTTATTAGTTAGAAATCATCAATGATGATAGATACTTCTAGACAGAATGCAGATACAGGTGCACAGTTTTATAAGAGTAGGTAGGTTTTTTTAAAAGAATATTAAAATGAACTCACCACCTATTACGTGGGACAAATTCTAAAAAGGTGAGAAAAAGAATAGAATAGACTTTATTGTTTACCTACCATAATTATTAATGTTTACAAGAACTTACTACTTTAATCGGTCTTATCGCTTAATGTATAAAATGTGGGATATAATTTGCCTCTGCCTACCCTCTCGGGGATAAAGGCGAGACCATATGTATTAAAATGATCTCTGCAGTAAGCATCTTTCGCTACGGCTGGTACCAGGATGGGTGAACACTTTGTGAAATTTCACATTAAGCCGTTGGTCCTAGTTGCCAATAACGTGACATGAGCATGTCACTTGGCTTAAGCAAGTTGAAGGTCTTATGAGCGGCTTTAAAAACTCACCACCTATTACGTAGAACAAAATGCTATAAGACTAACTACCCCCTCGGGGATAAAGGTGTGACCACATATA
This sequence comes from Miltochrista miniata, assembly GCA_933228765.1. Taxonomy (NCBI): domain Eukaryota; kingdom Metazoa; phylum Arthropoda; class Insecta; order Lepidoptera; family Erebidae; genus Miltochrista; species Miltochrista miniata. Next base: position 20,705,539 of record OW121773.1, read on the forward strand.
GGTCGGGAATCGAACATTGATTGCAAAAACGCAGGTCTCACGCCATACTACTGAACCGATACAACTGAGCGTTTCAAAAGATCGTTTCTCTGTCAAACTATAAAAAAATGGAACGACCTGCCCGCACACGTGTTCCCCTCATCTTACAACCCCGGGTTCTTCAAGAGGAGCGTGAAGAGGCACATCACAGGGCCGCCAACTTGAGGACCACTGTCTGAAGTCTTACGGACTGTGAGAATGCCCCCCAATCGCTAGATGCGCCACGGTGCACCATCAGATCATGCGCAATCGACGTCAATTTGGCGAGTTTAATATAAAAAAAATATTGCACTAGGCTTCTTTTATCAAATGGAAATCTCTCATTGATGTTATGCCGGACTCTTACCGACTACTACCATATGTTCCCTACCACAGCCTATGGTCAGGAGCCCCGGCTAAGCCCTGGGAAGGATGTCCCAGGATTACCATGTACTAGGTAACTAGGCTATCGACGCGATGGTAACCCGTAGCTCTCAGCACGTAGAAATTGTACTGAAAAACATTTTTATTACTAAATCATCAATCAAGCCCTATGGCTTGATTGATGATTTAGTAATAAAAATGTTTTTCAGTACAATTTCTACGTGCTGGGAGCTATACTCTGCTTAGCCCAATGGGAGACAAGCGTGATAACATATAGGTGTATGTTTGTAAATCTGTTAGTTTTATTTATTGCCGTTATGATGAACGTAAACATTATTCTCTAGGTTTTGTACCTATGCAATTAGAAGCACTGTCTGTCTGAGCTTCAGACTTTCTGCACATTTTTTTCATTTAAAATCGTAATCATCACAGTCTTAGTTCAGGCACAGAATAACTAAAAGTACCTGTCCTGGGGTATCCTTCCGAGGGCTTACACGGGGCTCCCAACCCGTAGGCTGTTAGGCGGGATACGTGAGATTTTTTAGTCGGTAGGAGTCCGGCATAGCATCTATGTAGGGTTTTCCCTCACGTAAAAAAATAGTAGCTCAATATTAGGTACTTACATATTGAAAACGACACTTGTACTATTCCACAATATTTATTATTATAAACCTGACCGGTTTCGCTTTACAGCATTTTCAAAGGTCTAGATGGAAGGACACGGTATTACTGTCTCGAAAACACACACCAACAACTTGTTGGTGTGTTTTCAATATGTGCAGCAAGTTCCACCAAGTGCCGTCAATCAACAGTATAAATAAATATTAGGTACGTTCTGGTTGCAAAAAAAAAATCTTTTCTTCAAAACTGCATTCAGTGTTCTTACTTTAAATCTTTAATCAAACACACATACAGACATAACGGTAAAAAAATTAATTTGCAATTGAATTATTGTAACATCTGTTATTAATGGTAGCCTTCCGTAATAATGTATAAGATGAGAGTTTAGTCCTTTTGTGAAGGTTTCAAATGAAAACTGGTTATTTTTTTAGGATTCCGTTCGCAAAGAGTAAAAACTCCTCTCTGTCTGTCTGTCTGTTCTCATGTCTGTTACCAGGTTGTATGCATTAACCGTGATAGCTCGACCGATGTAATTTCCACAGATGATGTATTACTACCCGTTCGCTCTAAGTTTGCCGCTGGCGTAGAGGCGTATACCCATGGAGCAAATATAAGAGAGTAAGTATACCGGAATTTTTAATTAGACGAAGTAAATTGACAGTAGCTAATGTCGCTTCGTCATAGAAAATAAGCAACATTGTATGAAGAAGTGACATTAGTTGCTGTCAATTTACTTCGTCTAATTAAAAAATCGACTTTAGTATGGAGCCGAGCGGCAAACTTAGAGCGAACGAGCAGTACTTTCTGTTGCCGCTTTAACAATAAATACTAAAAACAGAAAAATAAAAAGTGGGGAGGAAAAAGGGGAGCTCCGACACAACAAATAGAATTTTTAGATTTTTTTTGGTACGGAACCTAACGTGCAGGATTCCAAATCGAACGTGTCCTGTTTTTAAAAATGGTATGCGGCCAGTTTGCCAGCTGGCTACCGGTAAATATTTCACGATGTCGGGTTAAGGCTTTGGTAGAGATTATGTTTCTTTCATACATACATACATACACACTCCCCGAAAGAACAACCTAATGTTCAACGAGGTTATTTTTACGTGTTGAATTCCCTCATGGTCCTTCGTACTGTCGTTCGGGAGCTCCGAATAAGCTACGTCTTTGGGAGTTGTTCGGGTGTTAAGCAAAGACTTCTATATAAACTGAGGTAGACATGCCCTACGCACCGATTTTAGAAACCTATCAATATGCAATCGGAGTCCATACGCCTTCTCATTTACTCTTGTTCTATTCGTATACCTATTGCTATTGTGGTGACAGTTACGTAAATATTATTTATTAGTGAGTGTAGTCTTAGCAATGTGTGTGTTTAAGGATTGCTTTTGAAATTTCGTTCGTAAGAGTATAGCGCGTCTACCTCAGTTTATATAGAAGTCTTCCTGACGCGTGTGGCGTGCGTGAATCTTTCACATCACGCTGTCGTTTTTCACCTTACCTTCCTTACAGAAGCAGGCCCTTCTGTAAGGACGGTGAGCAGCCGCTCCACCGTCCTAAAGGGCCATGAAGGCCGATAGTCTTGGGCAAAAAGTTCCTACCCAGTTAAAGTACTAAATTACGTAATTCTCCACTGCTTACCTCCTTGATGATATACGAGTGAATGTATGTAATTATGTTGTTTTGCATAATACAAACATATTATTATCTAACAAGATGGGCTATTTTTGATGTGATTATGCCGAATAATTGCGGAAAATGAGACGATGTTCTTACTAATAGCAATTTTGCTACGGTTGTTGATATATCCTGATCTGTTTTAGTACAGTCGGCATCAAATACTTCCATAGTCATTATTAATTACTAGCGGAAGTCACGCGATTTCAACCGCGTAATTCCCGTTCCCGTGGGAATACGGGAATAAAATATAGCCTGTTCAGCCAAGTTCACCGCAAAGAGTGTAGCTTCTCAACAGTGAAAGAAGTTTTCAAATTGGTACAGTAGTTTCGGAGCCTATTCGATGCAAACGAACAAACAATCAAATCTTTCCTCTTTATAATAGTAGTATAGACTATAGACAATCTACATGTATAATCTGTAATCATGAATAATGTGTAAGTTTAGATGTGTGAATGTGTCTGAATGTCAGTATGTTTGTTACTCTTTCACGCTAACGGCTCAAAGGATCTAGCTGAAACCTTTCTGGGTTGTCGGTCCATCTGGCGCCTGGGAGGCCTATCCCTGTTTATGCATCTACCGTGTCTCAGATATTTACCTCGTACTTCCACAAATTTTGTACTAAATATTTTATATATTACTAGCTTTTGCCCGCGACTTCGTTAGCGAGGTGATTTAAGCTAATAACCAAACGACTTTGACCTGTGCATGGCATTGGGCTTCGAGTAAAACATAGGTCAAGCGGTATTATTATTACCACTGAACCGATTTTGATGAAAGATACAGCAATATTTAAGTTGAAAAAATGTCTACAAAATCTTATTAATACAATATTATGATCAAGCTACTGAATTTTGCTCCAACCCTTAACAAACAAACAAACATACATGAAAAAACAGACATACAGACTAATTTGTCAATTACAGTTATTTTTTTTAATTTATCTTGAATGTACCGTCACAGCTATTTTTACAATTTTATAATAGTAGAGAATTAGAGATGTACTTTGATCACCAAATATTTGATGCAGACTGTACCAATGCATTAATTAACACAACTGGTATAGAACAATATTAACTTCTCAAACTAAGAAGAATATTGGTGTACACATCTTTATTAATTACGTTAACAAAACTGGTTCTGTCAAAACAAATCCGCTTACTTCTTGAGTGAGGAAGAGAATATACTAAATTCACACGTCCGCTTCGTTGTTTTGAAGCCTATTCAATGCTAACAAACAAACAATCAAATCTTTCCTATTTATCTATATTCTATATATTTTTTTATTTTTTGATAAATAAAATTGGAGTGTCTGTTTGTAATATTAAAATAACCGCTTTCTACTACATGCATATGAATGTTTATACGGTACATATACCAAAATATATATTTTTAAAATTTTTGTCTGTCTTTCTGTTTGTTCCGGCTAATCTCTGGAACGGCTGGACCGATTTGGACGGGACTTTCACTGGCAGATAGCTTATGTAATAAGGAATAACTTAGGCCACTTTTATTATATAAAAACATTTTTTTACATTCCACGCGGACGAAGTCGCGGGCACAGCTAGTAATATTATATAGACAATGCATTTTCTCATTAAGAATGCAAGACAGTTTTTATTTATATTGTGTGTAGTTATGCATTAATGTTGTTTATTTATAAGATGCCAAATTGTGATCTAAATTGTTTTGATATTTGCATAGCGTGTGTACGCGCATGCGTGGTTACATCATTCAAAACAACATTGATAGTAAACAGTACGAATAACTTTATATAAACAATTCAAATGATGATGAATGATGCATTTGAACTATTTTGAAACGATATTATAAACATTTTTGGGACTAACTGGCGAAACCGTCCACACAAAAAATGATAAAGAATCACGTTTGTTGTTTGGGAGCCATTCTATTTTATTTTTCAGTTCTCAGTAAATATTTGTTGTTATAGTGGCAACAGAAATAAGTTAATAACGATCTTCACCGAGCTGGTTAATGGATGAAAATTATTATTCAATGAAAAAAAAAGCCCAAAAAAAAATCAGTCCAGAATATTAATCAACAATAAAAAAAAAATACAGGTCATCAATGAAATAATCAATGGTGGATTCATTGAAATAATCTTTATATTTTAATTAAATTTAATTCATTAACCAGATCGCTGTAAGGTACTAGTATCGATTAACTTGTTTATATCTGCGTACCCAAGAGTTGTGACGGGAAAAAAGTCGACAACCTAACATTTGCATATCCTCTGGGCGTTGTACTTTCAATTGACACTTATGATATGTACCTAGGTATTATTAAAATCAGTGAAAAGTTAACATTTTTTTAAAACTTTTGATTAATCATATTCTGGACTGAATTTTTTAGGCAACCCATCTGCAGTTAATTTATAGACATATTTCATTGAATATAAAATATTTTTCATCCATTATTCAGCTCGGTGAAGATCTTTCTTAAGGGATCTTATACTAATAGGTACACTACACTGGCAATCGGAGTCTCAGTAAATTGTTACTCTGGGGTTCGGGTTCTGTAGGTACTCAAGGTACCTATAGAACCCTAAAATGGGTTATCGAACTGTTCCTTAAAACCTTTTTAAATTCCAAACTGTATGTAGTTCCTGAGATCCTAGCCTTCAAACAAACAAGCAATAACAAACAGCTTAATGATTTAGGTAATATCATATAGACTAGGTTTTAAATAACTGGCTTTATCATTAACAAAATACCTGTTAATTTAATAAGTTAATAATTTACGGTAAATAATTAAATGAAATAAGTAAAACATTAATAAAATTAAATAACAACGACGATTACTTAATGATTTGCTATCTTAATTACCTACAATAAATTCAAAACACAGTTTCCTATTCGCATTTATAATTATTTATTGTAAATGTAGGTAAAATCAAGAGAATAATTTGATTAATCATATTCTGGACTGAATTTTTTAGGCAACCCATCTGCTGTTAATTTATAGACATATTTCATTGAATATAAAATATTTTTCATCCATTATTCAGCTCGGTGAAGATCTTTCTTAAGGGATCTTATACTAATAGGTACACTACACTGGCAATCGGAGTCTCAGTAAATTGTTACTCTGGGGTTCGGGTTCTGTAGGTACTCAAGGTACCTATAGAACCCTAAAATGGGTTATCGAACTGTTCCTTAAAACCTTTTTAAATTCCAAACTGTATGTAGTTCCTGAGATCCTAGCCTTTTTTTTTTTTTTTTTTGTTTAACGTGAGGGAAAATCCTCATGGATGTTATGCTGGACTCCTACCGATTAAAAAACCTCACGTCACGCCCAACAGTCTATGGTTGGGAGCCCCGGGTAAACCCTCGGAAGGATGTCCCAGGACTCCCAACACCGCTACTGCGGCCTCGCCCAGGGGGTGGTTCGGGTGATATCCCGCCTCTTTGGGGGGTTTCGGGTGTGATCCCGCTTCTAAGGGAGGGCGTGCGTGAATTGTCTCACTCACGTCACGCTGCCGTCATGGGCCTGCTTCTGTAAGGACGGTGAGCCGCCCTGTCACCGTCCTCAGGCCCCCGGTCATGGTGGCCGATAGTCCTCGGCGAAGACACGTCGGCAGCGCCCAGGCCGCCGACTGCGGAACTCGGGTGGGAGAGTTCTCTCTCGTACCCGTCCCGTCGCCTCCTTCACGAGCATGACCTGCTCGCAGAAGGAGGCGGCGCAGTCCCACTTACTCCCGCTGGAGAGCATGGCTCGCACCATGGTCTCGAGCGAGAGAGTGTCCACGTCCAGACCCACTACGAGGACCTGGCGCTGTTGCGCCCACGCCGTGCACTCCACCAGTGTGTGGAGCGCCGAATCATCGCTGCGGTCCTCGCAGTGCTGACACTCGGCCGTGGTATCCCGGTGTTTCCGCCACAGACACCTACCGAAGCTACCGTGCCCGGCAAGCATCTGTGTCAACCGGTAGGAGAGAGCACCGTGTCTCCTCTCCAGCCACTCGTCCATGACCGGTCTGACGGCCGCGATTGTGGCGAATCCCCCCTTTTGGTTGCTCAAGTCGCACCTTCCATGTCTCCACGGTTTCCTGGTGGAGTAGGGACCGCTGGGCCTCGATTTCTCGATAAGCGGGCCTTTGGCCCCGCTCCAGCGCCACCTTGCGCCATCTGAACAGTGACGCAAGGGCTCTCGCTTCCAGGTCCCATGGAGGGGTCCCAGCTAGGAGACATGCCGCCTCACCGGAGATCGTGCGGTATCCCCTTATCACCCTGACGGCCATCACTCTCTGCGGGCTCAGCAGTCTAAGCGGGCTCAGCAGTCTAGGAGATCCTAGCCTTCAAACAAACAAGCAATAATAACAAACAGCTTTATGATTTAGGTAATATCACATAGACTAGGTTTTAAATAACTGGCTTTATCATTAACAAAATACCTGTTAATTTAATAAGTTAATAATTTACGGTAAATAATTAAATGAAATAAATAAAACAATAATAAGATTAAATGACAACGACGATTTCTTAATGATTTATAGAAATAGAAATAGAAATAGAAAAATCTTTTATTTGGTAAAATGCCACAATATTACAGGTTTAGGTTTTCACTTCACAAGTTAGGTAGATAACACTGACATTGTACCAAAAGGGACCACAGCTCAGCAAAATGTCCTTTACCTAAATGGCAAACGACGCTGATTTTCAGCTGCAACCCATTGACAAATAGTTACTAAAACTAAATAACAATAATAGTACCCGACGTGAATTCGTTAACATACTATTATTTTTAACAAACATATTTACACTATAAGTATTTACATAAACAAATAACATAATGTACATAATATAGCAGATTAAAACAAATAATAATTATAAATAAGCAGTAATACATAATAAATAAATATATATACATACTTATATATACTTATATATATATACATACTCATACATATTTTACTCATACAACAATACCTCACAATTCAGCTGTATAGCTAATAATCAATAATTATGGTTGTGCAATGGAGCCTATAGCGCCGTGCCAGGGATACGGTGGTTTTCAGTTGCTTTCTGATGCTGCAGCAGTATATTAAAAACCGCATTTCTAAATGATAAGAACGAACATTTTTTCCTAATTGGCGGCGGGATATTATTCCAGCATTTAGTAGCCGCATAACGAAAACCACCACGAAAAGCCGTTGTCCTATGCCATGGGATAGCCAAATGCTTAGGCCGGCGGCCGACACGCTCTGACCACTTTAGCTTATCATATAGATATTGTGGCATATTATTATTTATTACCCCAAACAAAAGCGCGGCCAGATGTAGCTTGCGACGAGCGTTCATTTTGAGCATGTTATTTTTATTGAAAAACGGCGTAACGTGTGCCCTACGCGGAATATCGAAACAAAACCGGGCGCACGCGTTTTGCAGGCGCTGGATCTGACGCTCAGTCTTAGCAAGAAGACGTGGCCCGTAAACCACATCCGCGTAGTTTAACTTTGAGAGGATAAGTGACTCAATAAGCGTAATACGTAATGGCTCAGTCAGGAAAGGACGCAATTTGTAGATAATTTTGAGACGATAAAAGCAATTTTTTAGAACTTGATGCACATGCTTCTCAAAACGTAGATTGACGTCCATTATAAGGCCAAGGTTTCGGGTCTCGTAAACACGCTCGATGGATTCACCCCTCAAAATCACATCACCATGAACATAATTAATAGCAGCCAACTGAGCTCTTGATCCAAACACCATGACTTTAGTTTTAACGGGATTTAACACTAGTGAATTCAGTTCAGACCACTCAGCTATGCGCTGTAAGTCCCCATTTAGTTTGGCTAATGATTCACTATAATCACAGGGTTTAAAAGACAAATATATCTGAGTGTCATCTGCATAGATATGATATTTGCAGTGTTTTATGGTACTAGCTATATCGGCACAATACATGATAAATAACACAGGCCCCAAAATGGAACCTTGAGGTACTCCTCTCTTCAATGCGCGTAAGCTTGAAGTAGCAATAGAGCCAGTATCCCTTCTAAACTCTACGAACTGAGAACGGTTTGTCAGATAGCTTCGAAACCACGCCACAGCACTGTGATCAAACCCATAATATGCCATCTTTCAAGTAAAAGCGGTACATTTATACAATCAAACGCACGGGAAAAATCCAATAATACCAGCATGGTGCACATGCCCCTATCCTGAGCAGCTAGTATGTTGTCCGTAACATCTAACAAAGCAGTCGTATCTTAATTACCTACAATAAATTAAAAACACATGTTTCCTCCTCGCATTTATAATTATTTATTGTAAATGTAGGTAAAATCTAGAGAATAATTTGTTTTTAAGTGTTTGGACATAGTTCGTGGAATAAATAATTTTTGCTCAAATAGTTATGGATTGTTTCTATGAAGATGGAAGAAACTAAGAAAAACACGGGTTTCAAAATTAAATTAAGCTGAAAGGAGCGTTCGAAACTGGTGTGCTTGGTTTATTATTGAGCTTAAAGATTAAATCTATTGTAAAATTCAAAGGCAGTCGTATAATAATCACGTAGGCTATTTATGCCACAAATAATGTCACTTTTTATAACACAAATATCGTTAAGAGTAAACAAAATTGGTTCCATTATTATGTAGGTTCATCCATCAAGGAAATTTCACGAAAAACAGAAGTCTCAATAATCTTCTCTCCTTAATATGACCACTTTTCATCCCCATGGCTATAGTAACTCCCATACTGACTGTTTATAATTAAAAAATAAATACCCACAATCACCCGCCATCCAAAACGAAAAACTTTTCTAAAAATAACATTAAAAGTAAAAGATTTAACGCAAGCATTTGATTAGGGTTCACACAAATCACTCCAAAAAGAAAAGTTAACTAATTAACGGCTTGAACTCAGTACAAAAAGAAAACTTTTTTGACCGTTAAAAATAAATCTTAATTTCGACGGAGAGCAACCGGAGGTACTGAATTATGATCGTATCTTAATTTTTGCAAATTTGAATCATGATAACAGAAGATACAACGTTTTAGGGATCCACACCCAAACGGAAACGAAACGGAACCAAACGGAACGGAACGGAACGGAACGGAACGGAACGGAACGGAACGGAACGAAACGTAACCAAACGGAACGGAACGAAACCAAACGGAACCCTATTCATGAGGCTTCGCTGTTTTTCTGCACGTCACGAGGCTGTATCTCAGGAACAGTGATAGCTAGAGAGCTTAAAAATAATAATATTTAAGAGGGGCTCCCATACAAAAAACGCGACTTTTTAGCCGTTTTATTTTTTATATTAATAACGGCAGCAAGTAGACGCTTGAAAAGCTCATAGGACATCCAGGTGTAAATTTCATTAAATATGGATGATGTAATTAAAATAAAATGGAGATTTAAGGGGGGATCTCATATAACAAACGTGATTTTTTTGCTGTTTTTTGGCCTGTTTTTTATACTACAGATGTAGCAGATAAGCATACGCTTCCGCCTAATCGAAAGTTACCTGAGCCTATCGATATTTGCAACTTAGGTATGACATTGCTGTCGGAATTCCTGGGATATTCTTCGAACAGCTTGTGGTGGAAGAGTGGTAGTGAACTGCCACCATCGTAAGCCCTCGAAACCGTATGTTTAAGTCATAAATAAGTCAATAAGAGTCTGACATAGCATTCAAGGGGATTTCCACATAGGTAATTATGAAAATGATGATATGAATGATGTGATGAAGTTAATTAGATGGAGAGGCCCTTTCCATCGACTTGTGAGTGTGTTACTGGTGAGAATATTATAAGTAAAATAAGAAGATGTTCCTGTGTAGTGTGCATCTGTGTGCACTTTGCATGTACCTTAAATTATACTAGTTATAAGAAGAAAAAAAATGTAAGGGAGCGTTATTATCACCAACAAACTGCTCGACAGTTTGGCGATTGTTGATGTTAATTTTAAGTTTCAGTGTACCAAAGTTTAAATGAAAAAAAACAAATAAATAAAAAAAGTGTATGACGATCGAGCGTGTTGGATTTTTAGATTTTTAAGACACCCGCAGACCTCGGCGAATACCTATCCTGTTACTGGAAATGCCTAGAGTCACCCATTTTAGATCCGACTGTAGAGTAAAATGCAGACATGGTCGCTTATATGTATAATAGAACACTAAGCTAGCGTTTTTGTTTTTTTTTTCTATTTAGAAAGAAAGAAAGAAAATAAATTTATTTATGAAACGCACATTTAATGTTAAAACACACATACGTACTACAAAGACAAAAAATTAACATCATCTTAAATGGGTCGCCAATCATCTATATAAATTCTACGCATCCTATGTCTATGATATTTAGCTCGCCAAAATGATGCCGCCGCCTGATGGAAAGTCACAGCGACATCTAGCGATTGGGGGCCACCGTCCCAGTCTGTAAGGCTATAGACTGGAGTTGGCGGCCCTATGATGTGCCTCTTCACGCTCCGCTGGAGGAACCCGGGATTGTAAGAGGAGGGAAACACGTGCGCTGGCAGGTCGTTCCAGATTTTTATGGTTCGACAGAGAAATGATCTTTTGAATAGTTTCATTCTAGCGATCTAAGATTATTTCAAATCGGTTCAGAGATTGGGAGCGTGATGCTAAAATCTACGCTAACTTTCACTCTTGTTAGTAGTTTAGTAGTAGAAAATATATTATGGTTGTTAAATTACTCATAAATATTTTTATAGTTTAGTTTGTTGCGTGTTGTTTAAAGTATTTCTCGTGACAAACACGCATAAGTTACTTAACCATATCGACATGCTTCAGTGCGTAATATGGCAAGAATACCAACTTTCGATATGTAAAATTACTCTGAAGAGTCTAAAGAGCTCTTCATCATAATCTATCTGTCTCCTTTCGATCCCGAGTAACTCGTGCCAGGCAGATGTGCCACTCTCATCCTGTGGAACTGGAGAGAACCTTTCCCAGAACCAAGCGATTTAAAAGATCGTTTCTCTATTGAAACACGGAAACGTGGACCGCGTATACATCGTTGGACCTTCAACTTGAGGGCCACTGTCAACAGGATAGTCCCCTCCACCAACCCATGGTCTTACCAGCCACTTGGCTATGAAGACCGAATCGTCGGGAGTTACGCGTCGTAGGTACTTACGTGGGCTCCTTCCGGCGCGCACTTTGTAGACTACCACATTGACTATGCCGGCCGTCTCCCCTTCCTGGGGCGGCCTTGACGTCTTGGCGTCGGATCCCATTCTAGGGATACGTCGGGAGCACTGTCAACTTCGCGTTATTCGTGAATGGTTAGCTCCAGCTGAAACCGAGCTTCGTGCCATGCGTGGGCGAACGTCCGTAGGCGCCTAAAGTTTGCCTCCAAAGCCACGAGATCGTGGTAGTATACGGGGCCACAGTCAACAGTCGTGGAGACTGTGTAACTGTGTAGTGCCTCTCTACTCGCTACATCTTAAAACACCATGATGTCCATCAGGCGGGCGATGCCGCCCATTTTGGCGAGTTAGTATTATTTAAATTGGGTGTAACAAAATTGACTCTCCAAATTTCGTCATGTGACGTGGCATCAGTCAAGAAACATTATAAAAAAGAAGAAAAAAAAATCACATGAATACTTTAACCGTAAACCCGTTTTAAAGGTCCTATAAATTTTCATTATCACCCTTTCTATCGCTACTGAGCGGCAGTAGAAAGCGACAACGACAGCCAGACGGGTGCTCTGTGTTTGTTTTGCCACGGCGACCATGGTACCTCGAATTGCCGCGGTAAAAAACGAATTCTTAATGTGCGACAAAAAAATATTTTGACCCACTCATATTTTACAATAAAATTCTACAAATTTTATAAATGTGAAAGTTTGTAAAGATGTTTGGATGTTTGTTACTCAATCACGCTCTAACGGCTGAACGGGTTTGGCTGATCTTTAATACATAGGTATATATTTTCATCCCGGTAATTATGTTCTCATCAGCGGAAACGGATACCTACTGAATTTTACGCGGGCGAAGCCTAGTATGCAGTATTTTGCGCAGTTATTTGGACTATTCCATCCCTTAGATCAGGGGTTCCCAACCTTTTCGTGGTCAGGGACCACTTTTATATTTTTCTTGTTAACAGGGACCACTATAAAGGCATAATTTAAACAAACTGTGATAATCAATCTGAAACTTAAAAAAACGCAGTAGGAAATTGCATAAACAGGAACCTTTCGTATTTTTGTATCTATTAATGTGATTTCTGGCTTGCATCTTCTTCACGAGATCTGCTAACCTGGAGTTTCGTATAAGAAATTGCATTTAAACACCAAACCACTCAAGTGAATTTTTTGTGTTCTTCCTGGATTCCTTCATTAACTTCACCAGCGTCCGTGCTAAAAGGATTAGGAAGGGGGGGGGGGGGGGGTACTATTCCACTTCTTCGAGGGGTGAAGAGACACGCCACCGTCTAGGCCGGCTTCTGTGAAAGAGCGGTGAGCAGACAACTCGCCGCTCTCAGACTCTCGGTCATGGTGGACGACCGTGCCACCGACTACGGAACTTGGAATGGAGATTTCTCTCCCGCTGCATTCTTCGCGAGCATGACTTGCTCGCAGAAAGACACAGTTACGTCGCACTTTCTCCCGTTGGAGACCAGAGCCCTTAACATGGTGTCCAGCGTGAGAATATTCACGCCCAGGCCCGTAACGAGGTCTTGTCGCTGCTATGCCCATGTAGTGCCGTGTCCCCGCTGTAGATACTTAACGAAGCACCCGTGCCCTGTAAACATCTGTGACACTCGGTAGGTGAGGCTACCATGGCGCCGAATTAGTGGTGAGTCCTCACTTTGGTAGCTCAAGTCATACCTTCCATGTCTCCATGAGCTTCTGGCGAAACAGGGATCACTATGCCTCTATTTCTTTGGGCACAGGCCTGTGGTCCCGATCCAGCGCCTTCTTGCACCATTGATACAACGACGCAAGAGCCCTGTTTTCCAGGTCCCATGGAAGGGTCTTGGCTAGGAGACATGCCGCCTCAACGGATATCGTGCGGTACCCTCTCCTGACCGCTATCGTCTTTAGCGGGCTATGCAGTCTAGCCACGTTGCCAGTCGTCAGGGCCTCCGCCCATACGGGGGTCCCGTATAGTGCCATACTCCGCACGACCTCGAAGGTCTCTTGCAGGGAGCGTTGGGTACTCTTATGTTAGGTACCAACCGCGAGAGCGCAGCTGTTGCCCCCTCTGTTTAAAGACTTAACTTCGGAAATGGTGTCGCTCTGTAATGATACGCTCAAGCTTGCAAACCTCGACGAGGAACACCATCGGTCGGTACCCCGATGGCGTGTCCACCGTCCGCCCGGCCTTTCGGATCAGAACCAGTTTCCCACACTTTAGACTTTAGGAAACTGGTATTTAGCCAGGATCCACGCTCGGCCTGGATACACATTCAATCGTGGGCAAATCCCAGACTTTGTGTTGTCTTTGCTCGCCGAGCCAATGGGCGTACCAAGCGCTCCCACTACTCGCGCTCTTCTCGCTCATTGCAACGGCTTACCACCCGATAAATTTAAAATTCTTCAGGGACCATATTTTTGCTCCTGCGGACCACTGGTGGTCCGCGGACCACTGGTTGGGAACCACTGCCTTAGATAGTAGCAAACTCAAACTAAAAAAAAACATTTATTTCGCATAATCCTAATACATAGGCACTTGCGACACGTCAATGAATACAAAGCAAAGTCATTATGACCAGTTCGGAACGCGGCCCGCTTGAGAACAACTGGCAATAGAGCAAGGCTTGAGAATGCAATAGAGCAAGCAGATCATTTCCAGGCTTCCTTGTCAAGCAAATAATCGTCAATTGTATAGTAGCCCTTGCAGTACAATTTACTTTTTATACACTTTTCAAACTTATTTAAGGGCATACTTTTTATTTCATTTGGAAGCCTGTTGTAAAAACGTATACAGTTACCCAGGAACGAATTACTAACTTTTTTCAGTCTAATGGTGATTTCAGCATAATGATATACCACCATGCTACTATAGTTCAGAATTATAAATTAACTTAGCTTCCTTATTTCAAAAGAATATTTAAAATCTATTAAATTTAAACAATTCTTTCCTCTCTGTAATATTCGCATAGATACAGTAGAATAGATTGCCTCTATGGTCCAGTTGAATTATAGCAGTAATAAAACTGTGTTAGAGTTAGTGTGATTTTCAAACTGCACAAAGCCTACCACACAGATATCCACGACTTTGATAAATGCCTACTAAAAAGCAGTCTGCAGTAAAATTGATTTGAAACTCCAGTTCATTCTGTTGTGTCAAAGGAATTTATGTATGACGTGAAACTAATATTCTAGTTGTATTTCAAAACACATAAAATCCGTATAATTACAATACATTATGGTCACGCCTTTATCCCCGAAGGGGTAAGCAGAGGCATGGTATACGACCACATTTCACCTTTTAGTTTTATGTCCCACGTGACAGGTGGTGAACCCATTGCCGTGTTGAAATGGACAGGCGCAGGTCACCGCGACCAGCAGTAGAAATTTTTCAAGCCGCCCCTAGGGCCCTCCACTAAAACTTAACGATTGTCATTTTACTGACAACCATGTTTCATTTCGAGTTTTCCTTACTTACGCAATTGATCTTTTTGCAAAAGTGTTCCCTTAGTCGCCTCTTACGACACCCTCGGTATGTATTGGGGTGGCGAAATTTTGTACTCTTTCCCGTCACAACTTTGGTAAGAATACAAAATGTCGCCACCTTTAATTACAAACACAATGAAATTCACAGGCACAAACACATAGTAATATCAATGTTATAATCATTCGCGTAATAAGGGACAGCGCAAGAGTTCAATAACCCTATAGACTCAAAACCTTTCTTTTACAGTGTAAATTTATTCAAATTTAAATAAAAAAACGACTCCTGCGCCTTCATCCTTTACACGACACGTTGAGCGAGCGAGATGGAATATACAACTTCACGTATATTAAAAAGAGATAACTATAGATAAGTTGTTTCTACTAAAAACTCGTTTAACAATAGCTAGGTTGTATGATGTGAAGTGCAAGTGCAACGGATTTTTAAAAAGGTTAGTGTACTTTTTTTTAAGAAAAAAAAGGAAATTGGTTTTGTTCTCATTTTGTGGTTGGTATTTTTATTACGATTTCGCGAGAGGCGTAGTTGGTTGCATCTGCTGAAGTAAGACTTCCAATTCCTTCATATAACTTGTTTACTCCTATAGTTTGGCAAATGAAGGGAAATAAAAACCGGCCAAGTGCGAGTTGGACTCGCCCATGAAGGGTTTCGTACCAGCAAGTAACATAGTATAAAAGTTCTTGTAGTTCGTTGTAACTTTGATTGATGTTTTAATAGTGGTAGTGATTTTTCTAACCGAAAATTGCGGCTTCGACGTATTAAAAAAAAACTACCAGCTCTATCTCGTTCAAACTAATTTTCGCTGGTAGTTTTTATGGCAATGTATATCATATATTCTTTTTAGATTTATCATTCTCTTAGTTTAAAGTTAGAGGGGGGGGGGGGGGGGGGGGCACACATTTTTCCACTTTGGAAGTGTCTCTTGCGCAAACTATTCACTTTAGAAAAAAATTATGCAAGAAACCTCAATAGCATTTTTGAAGACCTATCTATAGATACCCCACACGTATGGGTTTGATAAAAAAAAAATTTTGAGTTTCAGTTCTGAGTATGGGGACCCCCAAAATTTACTGCTTTTTTTTCTAGTTTTATATAAGAATCTTAATGCGGTTCACAGAATACATCTACTTACCAAGTTTCAATAGCTTAGGCCTTATAGTTTCGGAGAAAAGTGGCTGTGACACACGGACGGACAGACAGACAGACAGACATGACGAATCTATAAGGGTTCCGTTTTTGCCATTTGGCGACGAAACCCTAAAAAGCGCCTTGTAGGGTAGACTGATGATGACCCAAGGGCTGGCAGTTTTCTCGCTCAGCGAATAGGTATTGCTATTCAAAGGGGGAATGCTGCTAGTCTTTTGGGCACAATGCTACGGGGGCCTTATTTAGGTTTAGTTTAGATAGTGGGTGAATTTCTCAAACGTAAAAATGAGGCAGCGCCACTGAAAATCATACCTTAAAGTACAGATACGATAAATCTTTTTTTTGTGTAAGAAAGCAATTAATTACCTTAATAAAGTCATACACAATAAGTTACAAGATATTATTTTAATTATTATTAAAAAAAGGATTTTCTGTATAAAATATAATTTTGGTGGCTCGTCCACAACCTGTTTTATAAAGAAAAATCACATCCCAATCAACACACCGTCAGTTTACTAGATATACCTAATTTTATTTTAATTCTGTATTAGCTTTTCCACCTCTTGACTATTTAATTCGAGTATTTAGTGCTATATTTGATCTTGTAAAAAATGTATAAGGTCCGTCCGCGATAAGTTTCAAATTTTGGTGTCAATAATAATATCATTCCGTGAATCGTACTGAAAATAGGTACCGGGACGTTACTACCATCTTTCGAATCATTGAGTCCTCGGGCCTAAAAAGGCAACATAGCGCGTTTCATTCATATCATATTCATTTGCAGAGTTGCACAAGAAATGCTTTAGAGATAACATTAAAAAATGAATCTTTGCAATTCTCCCAACATATTTGAAATCGATGTTGCTGCTCTAAAAAAATACAGGGAACCGCCGAATTGTTAAAGTATTTTGCCAGTATTACTACGTAAAACGATAGTTTTTAAATATAGTTTAACTATATATCGTGATTTTCATCTATAGAATATAAAATAAGTAAAAATGAAGCATTAAATTACATAATTAATGCACTTTATTTTTTATTGTGGTCGCTCGTAATTTACGCCAGACATTATTGCATCTGTCATAAGTATCATGATTGTCATTGTCAATTTGATCAATAATTGTAGCTAGAAAAAAAAGAACATTCCTACATGTACTGTTTCAATGAGTTATTATTGTGGGTTTCTGTGACCTAGGCATCAGTTTCAAGCTTGAATTCAACACCAAAAAGAAAACAAGAAATTGTATCAAAGAATATAGTAAATCTGCTTCAACGATAACGACGACGGGGTAGGACTTCGAATTGTCGTCCCACGATTTAAGGGGCGGGAGGGGTGGGAAAGGGGGGAGGGGGGGTTGTAGAACCCCCTCCCTAAAGGAAAAGTTGCGGAAGCCCCCCCTTTTTGAGTTATGATTTTTTTAATATCCTAACCTAACTTTCGCATTGTCTTGTGTTGACATCGATATAAAGGTCGAAATTGGTAAAATAATATTATAAAGCGCTCGGCGGCCGCTGCCGCGGCACGCTCGCTTCGCTCGCTCGCCTTCGCGCGTCAATGGTCACAGTTCCAACCTAACCTAACCATAATAAGAAAATCAACAATAGTTTGGCTAAAAGGCTGAAGCCAAAGGCCGTAAAATATATATTACAAAAAAAAAATAACTGTCAGAAAGTAACAGTGACAGCGCGTCGACGACGTTTTACGTTTAGTTTTACATAGCGGCAATAGTCGGTAAATTATTGTCAGAATACATTTAAGTAATAGCATTCATTTATATCAGCAAAATATACGTAATATTATAAAATATGCATAAAATTTTACTTTGTTACTAAATATAATTATTTATTTAATTATTAAATGAAGTAAAACATTGTTGTGCTTTAACCTTACGGAAAACGAAACGTTATAGTGAGGAGCCGAATGTCAAAAGCATTGAGATTAGGCTTGGGCATAATCGTTCACTTCGTGGAACTCGTTCCTCAACTCTCGTTCCGGAGTTGGAACGAGTTCCTCTAAATCGTTCCGACTCCCAGTTCCTTTAGCTCCGCGAACTAGAGGAACGGTTTGTTATAACTCCGGCTCCACAGTTCCTTTAGCTCCATGGATTTGTGAACGATGTGTATATCGCTCCAGCTCCACAGTTCCTTTGCTTTGTCTCTGTAGATAGTGGAATGGAATGTTTAACGAACTTGTAGTAGGTATTATTATCTTCGGTTGTACTAAGAACCGATCTACTATTAAAGAGGCTATTAATAATAGTTTCGTACTTATTAAAGTTTTTAAACGTTCTTACCTATTTAATATTAAAAATATTTTACGCTTTTATGCACCTACGAGTTATATTTATTTAAACTTAAATCACACTCGCGCACAGGGTTCCGTAGGCATCAATAATGGTAAAAATCAAGTATGTTGTATGAGAGTCCCTTATTTTTTTTTAATTTAATATTTGCTGTGTTCTGTGATAGCTTCTGAAGAAATAGATCATGACATGTGTTAAAATTTAACTGTCTAGCTATCGCGGTTCATGAGATGCAGCCTGGTGCCAGACGGACAGACAGACAGCGTAGTCTCTGTAATACGATCCCGTTTTTACTCTTTGGGTACGCCGTACGGAACTCTAAAAACATAACTGTTGTTTGAAAACAAACAACTTACGTAAACAAATAGCACACTGAAATAAACTTTATCCCATGCATTTTAAGGCGAAAGTACTATAGCATGTAATGCCTACCAAAAACACCGCGACAGACGACAGTAACTGTGTCGTGTATATCAACATAATGACCAATCGGACTTCACCAAGGTATACAAATAAACCGCTGTGATTGGCGCGGCACAGCCGGAGCGAACGGTGAGCGAATCGCAGGGCATGGCAGCACGGCTCCGGTAGGAACGATATGAATCGGAACGAGCGTTCGGCGTATCAACTCCGACTCAGAGTTGGAACGATGGAACGATTTAACTCCACAGAGTGGAACTCTTTCCTTTCGTTCTCTACATCGGAGCAGTTCCTCGGAACGACTCACTCCGGAGTTACACAAGTCTAATTGAGATTCTTTGGCGCGAATTGGAAGGAATCGTATCGCGTCGTTTCGTTAATTCGCAAAATTAGTGTAATTTCGAGTGTTTTGTGTGTATTAATGGTGGATTCTTAAACATAAACGTTCGACAACGTGCACTAGTGTTGGGAAGTGATAAAACGCAGTGAATCGCAACTTTGCAGTTTCCGACAAAAAATCCAAAGGAACTTTCAGAAATGTATCCACCGCTTTTCTGAAGGAAGACTGACTTCGACTTAGGGCTGTACTTGACTTTGACTGGACTTAGAGGACGAGGACTGTGACTTATTAAAGCAAAATGAAGAGTTATTGAATATACAAGATTTGGCTGTATGGCTCAAATTGCCTTTGCCTATCCGAAAATGGATAAATAAAACTACTACTACTACTACTCAAAAGCATTGAGAGTAAGAGTATGTATTCTGTGGTGAAAAGTGACAAATTATTGGTGAATTTTAATGATTTTCATTATTTTTTTTCTCGTTAACCATTAATTTCCGCAAGTTAAAACTTCGTGTGGAGGCTTCTAATAATATTAGCTTTGTGTAAAAAAAATATGAACCCCAAACTCCACGTCAGACAATCTAAAGTTGAGCCACGACGGCACCAATATATCGTCACTGGAAAGCCAATAATACTAAAGCGCCATTTTGGCCAAAATGAGTTATATATATCGTCACTGGAAAGCCAATAATACTAAAGCGCCAAAAGGCCATTTTACAGGAGAGCGAATTAAAGTTTTTTTTTTCAGAAAACTAGGCATAACTTTTTCTAATTTAGTAATTGACGTACAGTAAAGGCAAATATATTATTGTTACACTATTTCCTATGTTCTGGAATCAATATATTTTGCAGAATTTGCTTGATTCAAGAGATAGCTGTCGCTTAAGTACAAATGCTCTGTACACTTGGTAAAGAAAAAGTACTTATCTTATTCATTATTTTAAGGTATTGTGATCGAAAATTACTGACAACTCTTATTCTTTCAAAAGTATGCATGGAAAAAGTACTAACACGCATTACAGGTGGATATAGTCTCAGAACAATAATACTTAAACACTACAATATGTCAAAGGACTGCACGGTAAAGCGATGTATAGAGTTATTTGTTGGGATCATTGCTATGCCAAAAATACTTAATAATAAGATTGATCGTTCTAATTTGAATTTATTTTTCTTAACAGACATTATCAATAGAAGGTAAATCTTAATAATTGCACAAGTTGCAAACAAAATAATTGAGAATACTTACTAATTCATATTTTGATTTTGACACAGCATCTTTTTTATTTAATTATTACTGTTTTTTTTATATTAAGCTCGCCAAATTGACGTCGCCAGTGATGAAAAGCCGTAGCGCATCTAGAGATGAGAGAAGAGGGCCTTTACAGTCCGTGAGACTCCTTACAGTGATCCTCAAGTTGGCGGGAACCCGGGATCGTAAGATCAGAGAAACACGTGTGGCGGGCAGGTCGTTTCAGGTTTTTATAGTTAGACAGAGGAACGATCTTTTGAAACGCTCAGTTTTGGCGAAGATTCTCTCCACTGTGTATGAGTAGCACCTCTGCCCGGCACACGTTGTTCGGGGGGATCGGAAAGGAGAGGGTGGGATCAGGTTGAATAGCTCTTCAGAACATTCGCCGTGATACATTCGGTAGAAGGCAGCCAAAGACGCTATGGTTTTTCACTGCGCTAACGGCTCGAGGCCTCTCGTCTCCTCAGGACAACCATATCTCTGCACAGCGTCAAGTGCGTCTAGTAAATACCTCGCGGAGTCATCCCAAAGGTGACAAAATTATTCGAAGAAGGGGTGAATCTGCGTCTTACATACAAACATCTGTGGTGAGGCGTGAATTACCGCCTCGCCTTATTGAGGCCAGCCCAATATTAGGTATACAACTCTCTACGTCGTTTTTGTGATTGTGCTCCCGCCGGACGTATATACCGAGGATCTCCAGGTTGTTTTTTTAGTAGAACCGTAATGTTCTGAAAAGAGGGTAGGGGTATGAATGGGGATTTAGCTGTAAACGCACACGCTTGTGTTTTTCTGGCATTGAACTCGACCAGGTTGTCTTAACCCATTGGGCAATGCGACCCAGGTTCCGGTCGAGATCCGCCACGAGTTGCCGTCTCTTTTCCTCCACGTCGTGTTGCCCATCCGCTGGAAGGCCGGAATAGCTCCCATGCAGAGTACACGTCCGCATAACGATGAATGCACCCAAGGGACAGCATGTCGTTGATATGCAGGAGAAAGAGAGTTGGAGATAATACCGATCCCTCTGGTACTCTGGTATTGACCTGCAAAAAGCCGGAAGTCTGGCCAACACAGAGAACCCGTATACGTTGCCCGTGCAGGAAGCTGGCCAACCAGCGTTATAACTGAGGTGATAGACCATAAGCCGGCAGCTTGAAAAGAAGCGGCGCAAGCCATACTCTATCATAGACTTTAGCGATGTCTGGGCTAATAGCTAGGAATTCGCTGTGTCTCTCCATAGCCTCACCACAAGTGTGTGTTATGTACGCCAGGAGATCACTCATTGATCGTTTTGGCCTAAAGCCACTAGTACTACTAGTAGGCTTATATCCTAGTAGGGAAACACAAGTACGACTGATCGTCAGGGTGGCATATTTGCATCTCCGTTAGTAACATCACAGCTAGCTCTATCTGTATCGTCTTTAGATGGTGAAGGACGATGTCGAGGTTGGCCTGGAGTCCGCGGATGTTTGCGAGCTCCACCTCGAACAGAGCGTTTCGGGGATTAGTCGCAGCGGCCACTGCAATACCTCTTTTTCTTTTTTGCGCTGCCATGATATTTGGGAAATGAAGGGAGACGTGAAGACGGCGCGATATTTGCTAAAGCAGTTAGTGACAAAGCGTATGGATTAGCTTCATCTATGGCTGTGTGGTGTGGTGAGACGGAAGCCGACACGCGTTTCTACGGATCTCCCTGGCCGGCGGCGGCGGCGGGTCGACCGCCGTTCGACCACCGTCAGCTACACTAGAATCCACTTAGCGCCTACTGTTCCCCCTCCCTGCTACATCATACTGTGCAACTGCTGAACCCCGAACGCAACCCAATCGGGGTTAGGTTACTTGGGGGGCTTTTTACAGCTGCACGGTGGTTCCGAAATAAATACGCGGAACCTCGTTAGTTGCAAACAGGTGCACCTCATGCAGGTGAGGTCGCTTCGTCGAACACCATCTGAGCTTATGATCCGAGGACGGTTCTAGGATACTTCTTTTGATCTCGATATTTTAAACGGGTTCCTGTGGGAGAGGGGATGAAAGAGAAAATGATTTTTCAATTTCTCAACGCGTGATCCGATTTCAAATATTTACTGCCATCTGACCTCCACAACCAAATCGGCGAAATCAAAGTTCTGTAGTTAGACTAAGGTCCGACCTTTGAGGGCTCCAACTACCCGTAACGACTGCCATAGGTGTTGTATGGCAACCCACCTGGATGGTATGCGGACCATAGGGTAGAACCTGGACCGACAGCTTAACGTGCTCTCCGAGGCACTACCAGACCAATTCAAATACTCGTATTCATGCACATAATTATTTGCACTAAGCGGGTATCGAAACCGCGCCTCCTGCGTAGCGGCTGCGTTCACTACCGCTACCCCACAGAGGCTGTTAAACAAAAACATTATAGGGAATTAAATAAAGAAATGCTTGTCAGAATAAAATTCGAAATATAATAATTAATTATCATAAGTTTAGTGTGATCGCGTTTTATATTGTAGCGTAGGTACTGGTATAGTGTTCTAAAGTTTAAAAATTTTATTGAACATTCAATTTTATTTATATGCTAATTTAGATTTGTATTTAAATGTCTAAAGTTTTTTCCCCATATTTGGAGGAAAATTCTTCATAGTGACAACCATGTTTATTTTTGTATACCCACATGCACAGATGGTTAAAAGTATCATTACTAATGTCAAAAGTTAGTGTAAACACCTTTGAGAATGCTATAATAGCGAAACCGGTTAGGTATTATTAAAATTAAAATAAAAGTTGTGGAATAGTGCAAGTGAGTGAGTTTTCATAATGTATAACAAGTTCCATCAAGTGCCAACAATCAAAAGTATAAAGGATATAGTGTTCTAAAATGCATAAATAATAGATATCGATTAGTTATGTATTTTAGAACAAAATGCCAGTACGATATTATCAAGCATTTGTGCCAAAAAAGTAGTAAGAAAACAATTAGCAAGTATTCTGGTAATTGCTCATAACAATTTTTGTAAGTATTCATAATGATAAATTTCAGGAACTATGTTAGATTTAGGTGCAAAGTTTCGACGAATCATGGTATTTCTTCTTTGAAATGGGCAGTCAAGTTTTATATATTGGTTTAAGTTATAGATTTTTTTGTTATTTCTATTTCTTCAACTAGACCATATTTTACCATTGTAAATTTTATTGCTATTTTCTGTGGGTCAGATTTCTTCAAAGTTGCAGTACGTACCGGCAAAGTAAATTTAAGTTTTTGACCTAACTAAATGCTAAACGAACCATTAATATTTTGTCTACTAGAATTGTCGATACTTAATAAAATAATTACTCAATTTTATTGAATGTAAAAATTTCTAAATAGATACTCAAATACTTATATATGTAAGGCAAAATCACTAAAACCGTTCTCCATCAAAACAGCACGTAGACAAAATATACTAAAGCGCCATGCTAATCAGCTTCTACGTAAAGCAAATTTACTTTGCTACGTTATCAACTAGTAGTTACGGCCGACAAAAAATACTAAAGCGACATCAATGATTCAACGTCAGTATTTTAAGTTGCTAAACAAGTTTAATTGGCTGGTGTCAAAAACTGAAGTGACATCTACTAAAAATTAATCATAACTTGTACTACGTAAGTATTTGTCACAAATTCAAAATGATGAAAAATCTCCTTATTTTGAAGTGCTAAAGCGCCAAAAAAGTGCTCAGATCAATACGAAACCTAGACCAATCGACGCAGAAAAAAAAATCCTTTCCAACGATATATATAACTCATTTTGGCCAAAATGGCGCTTTAGTATTATTGGCTTTCCAGTGACGATATCGTTGGAAACAGTTTTTTTCATGCTCTGACACCAGCTAATTAAACCTTGTTTAGCAACTTAAAATACTGATGTTGAATCATTGATGTCGCTTTAGTATTTTTTGCCGGCCGTAACTACTAGTTGATAACGTAGCAAAGTAAATTTGCTTTACGTAGAAGCTGATTAGCATGGCGCTTTAGTATATTTTGTCTACGTGCTGTTTTGATGGGGAACGGTTTTAGTGATTTTGCCTTACATATATAAGTATTTGAGTATCTATTTAGAATTTTTTACATTCAATAAAATTGAGTAATTATTTTATTAAGTATCGACAATTCTAGTAGACAAAATATTAATGGTTCGTTTAGCATTTAGTTAGGTCAAAAACTTAAAAAAATATTCCGTTAAGTCTTTTCAAATTATATTTCGTTCTGATTACGATTCGATAAGTACTTTTATGATTATCCGCCGCAGAGTGAATTTTTCAGATTATTCGAGAGTTTAAGACTAGGTAAGTAAATTAATTTTAAATAGTTGTTTTTTTCTTGAGCATGAAATTAGAGCCACAATTTCTTGCAACTTATTTATAAATTTTACCTTATTTTACTTTGCCGGTACGTATTGCAACCTTTAAGAAATCTGAGCCACAGAAAATAGCAATAAAATTTACAATGGCAAAATATGGTCTAGTTGAAAAAATAGAAATAACAAAAAAATCTATAACTTAAACTAATATATAAAAATTGATTGCCCATTTCAAAGAAGAAATACCATGATTCGTCGAAACTTTGTACCTAAATCTAACATAGTTCCTGAAATTTATCATTATGAATACTTACAAAAAATTTCCTTGTGCCATAAATGTCCAAGACACCCTGTAAGATACGGATGTAAAAGACAATATATTATTACCCAGATAATTATTATCATTGGTGTAGTAATTATAAGGTTGCCTGGAGGAAATCGCACTTAGCGATAAGGCCGCCCATTGTACATTTTAAACCCTGCATATTCTATTCTGTTCTATTCTATTCTATAAATACTGTTATGGGCAATTACCAGAATACTTACTAATTGTTTTCTTACTACTTTTTTGGCACAAATGCATGATAATATCGTACTGGCATTTTGTTCTAAAATGCATAACTAATCGGTATCTATTATTTATGCATTTTAGAACACTATACCAGTACGCTACAATATAAAACGCGATCACACTAAACTTATGATAATTAATTATTATATTTCAAATTTTATTCTGACAAGCATTTCTTTATTTAATTCCCTATAATATTTTGATTTAACAGCCTCTGTGGCGTAGCGGTAGTGAACGCAGCCGCTACGCAGGAGGCGCGGATTTGATACCCGCTTAGTGCAAATAATTATGTGCATGAATACGAGTATTTGAATTGGTCTGGTAGTGCCTCGGAGAGCACGTTAAGCTGTCGGTCCAGGTTCTACCCTATGGTCCGCATACCATCCAGGTGGGTTGCCATACAACACCTATGGCAGTCGTTACGGGTAGTTGGAGCCCTCAAAGGTCGGACCTTATTCTAGCTACAGAACTTTGATTTCGCCAATTTGGTTGTGGAGGTCAGATGGCAGTAAATATTTGAAATAGGATCACGCGTTGAGAAATTGAAAAATCATTTTCTCTTTCATCCCCTCTCCCACAGGAACCTGTTTAAAATATCGTGATCAAAAGAAGTATCCTAGAACCGTCCTCGGATCGTAAGCTCAGATGGTGTTCGACGAAGCGACCTCACCTGCATGAGGTGCACCTGTTTGCAACTAACGAGGCTCCGCGTATTTATTTAGGAACCACCGTGCAGCTGTAAAAAGCCCCCCAAGTAACCTAACCCCGATTGGGTTGCGTTCGGGGTTCAGCAGTTGCACAGTATGATGTAGCAGGGAGGGGGAATAGTTGGCGCTAAGTGGATTCTAGTGTAGCTGACGGCCGCGGCCGGCCAGGGAGATCCTTAGAAACGCGGGTCGGCTTCCGTCTCATCACACCACAACGCCATAGATGAAGCTCATCCATACGCTTTGTCACTAACTGCTTTAGCAAATATCGCACCGTCTTCACGTCTCCCTTCATTTCCCAAATATCATAAGAGCGCAAAAAAGAAAAAGAGGTATCACAGTGGCCGCTGCGACTAATCCCCGAAACGCTCTGTTCGAGGTGGAGCTCGCAAACATCCGCGGACTCCAGACCAACCTCGACATCGTCCTTCACCATCTAAAGACGATACAGATACAGCTAGCTGTGATGTTCCTAACGGAGATGCAAATATGCCACCCTGACGATCAGTCGTACTTGTGTTTCCCTGCTAGGATACAAGCCTACTAGTAGTACTAGTGGCTTTAGGCCAAAACGATCAATGAGTGATCTCCTGGCGTACATAACACACACTTGTGGTGAAAAAAGTGAAAGTGAAAAAAGTTTATTTCAATATCTTGGATACATATTCATTTTATGTGTTTTGGTCAGTTTTTAAGTAAAATTTATGCTTGTAATAGCTGACCACAGAAGGCTGGTGAGGCTATGGAGAGACACAGCGAATCCCTGGCTATTAGCCCAGACATCGCTAAAGTCTATGATAGAGTATGGCTTGCGCCGCTTCTTTCCAAGCTGCCGGCTTATGGTCTATCACCTCAGTTAAAACGCTGGTTGGCCAGCTTCCTGCACGGGCAACGTATACGGGTTCTCTGTGTTGGCCAGGTTTCCTGCTTTTTGCAGGTTAATACCAGAGTACCACAGGGATCGGTATTATCTCCAACTCTCTTTCTCCTGCATATCAACGACTTGCTGTCCCTTGGGTGCATTCATCGTTATGCGGACGTGTACTCTGCATGGGAGCTATTCCGGCCTTCCAGCGGATGGGCAACGCGACGTGGAGGAAAAGAGACGGCAACTCGTGGCGGATCTCGGCCGGAACCCGGGTCGCATTGCCCAATGGGTTCAGAAAACCTGGTCGAGTTCAATGCCAGAAAAACATAAGCGTGTGCGTTTACAGCTAAATCCCCATTCCTACCCCTACCCTCTTTTCAGAACATTACGGTTCTACTAAAAAACAACCTGGAGATCCTCGGTATATACGTCCGGCGTGAGCACAATCACAAAAACGACGTAGAGAGTTGTATAATATTGGGTTGGCCTCAATAAGGCAAGGCGGTAATTCACGTCACTCCAGAGATGTTTGTATGTAAGACGCAGATTCACTCCTTCTTCGAATAATGTTGTCACCTTTGGGATAACTCCGCGAAGTAATTACTAGACGCACTTGACGCTGTGCAGAGATGTGGTTGTCCTGATGAGACGGGAGGCCTCGAGCCGTTAGCACAGTGAAGAACCATAGCGTCTTTGGCTGCCTTCTACCGAATGTATCACGGCGCATGTTCTGAAGAGCTATTCAACCTGATCCCACCCTCTCCTTTCCGATCCCCCCGAACAACGTGTGCCGGGCAGAGGTGCCACTCATACACAGTGGAGAGAATCTTCGCCAAAACTAAGCGTTTCAAAAGATCGTTCCTCTGTCTAACTATAAATACCTGATACGACCTGCCCGCCACACGTGTTTCTCTCATCTTACGATCCCGGGTTCCCGCCAACTTGAGGATCACTGTCAAGAGTCTCACGGACTGTGAAGGCCCTCTTCTCTCATCTCTAGATGCGCTACGGCTTTTCATCAGTGGCGACGTCAATTTGGCGAGCTTAATATAAAAAAAAACAGTAATAATTAAATAAAAAAGATGAAAATATGAATTATTATTAAGTATTCTCAATTATTTTGTTTGCAACTAGTGCAATTATTAAGATTTACTTTCTTTTGATAATGTCTGTTAAGAAAAATAAATTCAAATTAGAACGATCAATCTTATTATTAAGTATTTTTGGCATAGCAATGATCCCAACAAATAACTCTATACATCGCTTTACCGTGCAGTCCTTTGACATATTGTAGTGTTTAAGTATTATTATCCTGAGACTATATCCACCTGTAATGCGTGTTAGTACTTTTTCCATGCATACTTTTGAAAGAATAAGAGTTGTCAGTAATTTCCGATCACAATACCTTAAAATAATGAATATGATAAGTACTTTTTCATTACCAAGTGTACAGAGCATTTGTACTTAAGCGACAGCTATCTCTTGAATCAAGCAAATTGTGCAAAATATATTGATTCTAGAACATAGGAAATAGTGTAACAATAATATATTTGCCTTTACTGTACGTCAATTACTAAATTAGAAAAAGTTATGCCTAGTTTTCTGAAAAAAAAAACTTTAATTCGTTCTCCTGTAAAATGGCCTTTTGGCGCTTTAGTATTATTGGCTTTCCAGTGACGATATGAAAAAAGACTACTAACGTGCTATCCTACACTCTGAGGCAATCAAGATTTATAAACAAGGGACATTCGTCATATTCAAGTCCTTTGCAAGACCCAAAGCTCAACTTTATTACATGTACTTATTGTATCAATATAAAAATCAATAAAAGGTAAACAAAATTATTATTCAATAATTAGTTACATATTTATTTCATAGTTCTTAATTACTAGATTGCAAATTATCTTATAATTAGGTCGTGCTTACCAAAGCTTTTGCTTGAGCATGTGATGTGTCCTTTATTCTGCAGTCAATCGGCTACTACCAGGGAATCAGGGCCGGGTTTAGTTTTGCATTATCTGTTATACCTGCATACATGCTTTGGTATTTCCTATTGTTGAGAGAGCTCCATGACAGTAATCTAACACCATTGACAATGGCTTGGTATTACATAAGCATTTGTTATGCAACGGGTCACTTCTACAGGTCATCAGGCTAAAAGACAGTGCCTTCATGACCGATGCCACCGAATGCATCTTGCAACAAATTCCTAACTCCTAGTGCAAATTGCTAAGTTATCATTATCAATAAAGGATATTGGGTTCAGTTTTCAAAATAGCAATCATTAAACTGGAGGAAGGAGCCTGAATCACATAAAAACTTGATAAATAATCTTCAAATAATACAAGAAGTTCTTTTATGCAACATAAATGCACATTTACCTAATTGAAAACTGTTTCATTTTCAGATGCAAGATAATTTTCCAAATAGTATTTATTGGATGAGCTCTCGAGGAGTCATGACTAGTTTCATCATGGCTTGCATTAATGTCAACAATGTGTTGCAGCAATTAATGAATGTGAATATACATGCACAATGTTAATTATGACCGGTTTGGAAGGACATATACAAAAGAAAAAGATTTAACCGACACCAATAGAATGTTGAAGATTTTGTGTATGCGAATTGTACAATTTTTTTACCATGGCTAGAGCACTGTTATTATGAATGAATAAATAAATTAAGCAATACTTAAGTGTACAAAGTTTTTATATCATTTTTATATCTCTAATTTCACCTTTACCATCAATGTATCTAAAAAATCCTTTCACATCGAAGCCTCAGGTCTACAGGAATGACAGCAGATTAGCAGATGTACTAGTTGACAGGTGAGTTTGGCTTGTGCTTTTAACACTGTTGGAAATGCATTCTGGACCCATAGGATAACCCGGGGGTGCCATGTTAACTTATGAGAAGGATTGTGCCACATCCAGGAATAATACATTCCAGACTCATGGTACCCTCCAAAAGATATCCCTGGGGGTGTCATATAGTCTTTGCTAGCCCAAAAGGGCTTATAAATCCAACAATGAATGCATTCCGGACCCATAGCACATCCCATAAGCTACCACTGCGGATGCCATGTGAACTTAGAAGGACCCGTGGCACTCCCCGAAACATTGTGACATGTAGGTAGCCCCCAAAAAGGTTATTTATACTGTTGATTGATAACACTTGGTGGAACCTGCTGCTCATATTGAATAACACCACTTATACTGTTCTACAACATTTATTTACTTTACAACTGACTGGTTTCGCCTTTCGGCATTCTCAAAGGTAAGGTTGTTATAACTTGATGACCACTATATCATGTTAAAAGGCTAAGGTGACATTATAAATATCTTAGAGTATTTATTAGGTTTAGGTCTACAATTATATACCTAATGTCACCTTAGCCTTTTCATTCTAATCAAAGGCTAAGGTAATTAATGAAAACAACCAATAAACTCAGGGTCAGACTTCTCAAAGTTCCTTAACTCTATGTTATGTCTTTTAGACATTTTCCAGGGTCGGCAGAGCGACTGTATCACTTGTGTTGAAAACGTTTTCAACTACCTACCTGGGTTACCTACCTACCTACGGTTACACTGTTATGAAAACTCACTCACTTGTACTATTCCACAACTTTTATTATAATTTTAACAATACCTAACCGGTTTCGCTATTAAAGCATTCTCAAAGGTCTCAAAGGACCTTTGAGAATGCTATAATAGCGAAACCGGTTAGGTACCTATTATTAAAATTATAATAAAAGTTGTGGAATAGTACAAGTGAGTGAGTTTTCATAATAGATAACAAGTTCCATCAAGTGCCAACAATCAAAAGTATACCTAAAGGTTACACTGTTCATTAATGAAAATACGAGTTTATCTTGACGTGTACGCTTAAAAAGTTTCTATAGAGTCCCAAGTCTGCAATTTTGTCCAAAAGAACTTAAAAACACACTAATGACAATAAAAATGCTAAATTTAAACGTGAAATCTTAGCCTCCCCCTTACCAATCTAATAATTCACCAATTTGAACATAGAATTTGACATTATTAATAAATAATTATTCATGGATGTGGCCATTTTACGAATTTCCATACAAAACTGTCAATTCAGATGATTCACTATGAGATTCTTCAAGACAATTTAGTGAATGACAATTTAGTGAAGAGAAACACTATAAGATCCATAAAATAAACGTACAATGTGGCCTTTTTAGGCCAGCTGTGCTATCACGCACCAGTGCCAGTCTCGTGCCAGCTTGCTCCGACTTCCCGCTAAAAACGTAAGTAACACTCTCGTAAGCCCTCGGACACGATTTCAGTAATTTTTGTGTAGATAATTTAAAACGTTTTAAGCTCGTTATTTGTTTAAATACCTAATGTATAGCGTAAGGGTTCAGTATTTGTTTAAAATAATAGTAATGTCATTATAAAATTCTGAATAGTATTTTGTCAAATCAACTTATTTGACACATTTCTAATTTTGGTGTTCTAATTTTGGTGATTTTGGTGGTGTTTGACTAATCACCAAAATTGCTTAGTTACACCAAAATTAGATTTATAGTTTCTGGGGTAATTTTAGAAATTCTATGTTTATTTTCATTAAATTAATATGGATAAAGAATTTATGCTCGAAACAGGATTCGAACCTATGTCTACCGGAATACTGTTCCGGTGCATCTACCGCTGCCGAACGTTAAGTTTTGACTCCACAGTACGTATTAAGAGTGACGCCATCCTCAGATAGCACCTTCATTTCATTATGAACTAATAAAAAAATATTATCAACAATGTGAGATACTCTTACTTCGTGTAATATTTTTTTCCACATTAATTGAATGAAAATTATACTAGGTGTGAGCTTTTAAGTATATTAGTAGTATTCCTACCATTCCAGCATGCCAAAGAAAACATCAAAATTATCTCAAGCCGAGCGTTTAGAGAATAAAAGAAATGCCGAGAGGAAGAGAAAAGAAAAAATTAAAAATGATCCCGAGAAACTAGAGATATTACGAAGAAAAGAAAGAGGAAGATATCACCGAAAAAAAAGCAGAAGGAAAAATCGTACCTTTGAGTGAAATGCCACCACGTGCTCTCAGAGCTCATCAAAAACGGAATCGGATTAATTTTAAAGCATACTACGAAAGGAAAAAAAGGACACAACTAACAAGCATTCAGCCGCAAAGGCCTGATACTTGCATGCCTGCAGGCAAGTATCATCTCCTGCGCGTGCAGTTGAGATGAAGCGACGGTTATGGCTCTACTCGTCAGCAGACTGGGACGGTATCTGCGACTACTTTGCGTCTATCCCGTGGAGTCAGCGCTGCTTTGCAGGTGAGGCTTCATCGGAGAGCGCATCTGCGGTAGCTGGTGACATCAGTTTAGGTATGGAATACTTCATTCCATACACTGATGTCGCCAGCATCCGCAAAGCTCGTCCCTGGTTCGGGCGTGAATGCGCCGAGGCTGTTCAGAAAATCAGATGGCGTTTCGCGCTTGGGTCAGGGCTCGGGCAATGCGGGACCCGAACGTGGCACACCTCATGGCAGCTTATAACAGAGCCACTAGAGCCAGCGAGAGCGCCTTCAAGAGAGCGCGCGTCGCACGGCTGGGTCGGGAGCTAGCCTCACACCCCACAGGTAGCCGTGGCTACTGAGAGCTGGCCAAATCTGTGCATGCTAACTTATGCCAACCCTCGCTGCCACCGCTGCGTTACCCCGATGTATCACTGGCTCACAAGGCCCAAGAGAAAGGCGACCTGCTAGTTAACCTCTTTGCGGCCAATTCCCGGGTCAACGACTGTGGCATGCAGCCCTCCACCATCGCCGATTGTGGTTACACAATGCCAGAAAATGTCATCCGGCAGTGTGATGTGCGGGCGGTGCTGCGGTCACTCAACACGCGGAAAGCCAGTGGTCCCGACGGCATTCCGGCGGTGGTGCTGAAAAAATGTGCGGCCGAATTGGCTCCAGCATTAACGCGGCTGTATCGCCTCTCCTACTCTTCAGGGGAAGTGCCGGAGGCTTGGAGGGTGGCGAACGTACAACCGATCCCCAAGAAAGGGGATCGGTCGGACCCTGCCAACTATCGCCCTATAGCCGTCACCTCGATCATTTGTAAAATATTTGAGCTGATCATCAACAAACGACTCATGCGCTAACTCGAGGCTCACTCGCTACTCAATGATCGACAATATGGCTTTAGGCCAAAACGATCTACGGGTGACTTCCTGGCATACCTGACGCATGTTTGGGGTGTGGCTATGGAGAGGCACGGTGAGTCGTTGGCTATAAGCCTCGATATCGCTAAAGCCTTCGATAGAGTATGGCATGCGCCCTGGACCGCATTTCACAATGGGGATCCTCTACCCTGTTCGAGTTCAATGCCCGTAAAACACAGGCGTGTACGTTTACAGCTAAAAAACCCCTTTCCTACCCTTACCCTCTCTTCAGAAACCGACGATTCCACTTGGAGATAATCTGGACATCCTTGGCATAGACGTCCGGCCCGAGCTCAATCACAAATACCATATTGAGCGATGTATTGGGCTAGCCTCGAGAAAACTAGGAGTCCTAAACAAGGTGAAACGGTTCTTTACGCCAAACCAGAGGTGTCTGCTGTACAAAACGCAGAATACGTCCTTGCGTCGAATACTGCTCTCACTTTTGGGATGACTCCGCGAGGTACTTGCTTGACGCGCTGGACTCTATGCAGCGGCGAGCTATTCGCATTATAAACTGCCCTGTGTTAACGGAAAGTCTGGAGTCATTGGCGTAGCGAAGAACTATTGCATCTTTGGCTGCTTTCTACCGTATCTATCACGGTGAGTGTTCTTAAGAACTCTTCAACCTACTCCCACCCTCTCCATTCTGATCCCGAACAACGCGTGCTGGACAGAGGTGCCACTCTCACACAGTGGAGAGAATCTTTGCTAGAACTGAACGATTCAAAAGATCGTTTCTCTGTCGAGCCATAAAAATCTGGAACGACCTGCCAGCGCACGTGTTTCCCTCCTCTTACAATCCTGGGTTCTTCAAGCGGAGCGTGAAGAGGCACATCATAGGGCCGCCAAGTTGAGGGCCGCTTTCTATAGTCCTACAGACTGGGACGGTGGCCCCCAATCGCTAGATGTCGCTGTGGCTTTCCATCAGGCGGCGGCTTCATCATTTTGGCAAGCTAAATATATAAAAAAATCTATATTACATATAATGTGTCATTAAATAAAAAAAACTTATGTTAAAAGGTATTTTTATTGTCTACTAATTTTTTTGTTCCTATATCTAATTTTGGTGTTAAAATACCAATTTTGGTGTATTGACAATTTAAGTGTCGATAATATTAATGTCATTTTCGGGTGTAATTAGACTATTCTAGCTTTCATGCAACTATTATACGTATTTCTTTCTAATTATAGAATAATATTATCTACATATAGAGTAACAAAAAAAAAACACCAAAATTAGGTAAAAATTCATAGATGTTGAAATTCACCCTAGTAATAATGTACTTAAATATAGGGAAATTCATGATATTTTGAGAGTTAACGTGTCGGATCTTCTTCAAAAACCATTTTTATACTTATTTTTATTTCGCTAACGTGATGCTGCCTTTCTGATGGAAACCCGTAACATCTAACAAGTGAAGCGTCAGTTTCAATTCAGGGGTCCTCAAGCAAGCAGATACCGTAATGACTCGTTAGTGCTTCTTCCCAGTACTCCGCTTGAAGAGCCCAGGGTTCGCTGCATAAGTTTCCAAACATTAAAACATGTTTCGTTGGAAACATTTTCGGATCGATTGATTCTGGCAGTACATCTCAATCTTTCATGTTTATGAATTGCGTTTTTCAGTTTTTCGGATTGAGTTTTGTTTTTGAAGTATAATGAAACATCGATGTATGAAGACACATTAGGTAGGTACAGCTGTAATTAACGAACCTTCAGGTATTGCATCGAATTCGCTGTGAAAAACGCTGTGGTAAGATCCAAAAAAACCATAGCAGAACTTCCCCAGGTGCCAAATGAAATTCTTTGATCGCAATCAGTATCTGCACACTGATATGAGAGGCCTAATTTGCTGTTAAGCAACAGAAATACATCATCTGTGAAAATTTCAGCTCTCTTAAGATACAGCCTGGAGACGAACAGCAAAGTCTTGGTTAAAGGGTTCCGTATTTACCCATTGGGGACGAAAGCTTAACCATAAGTTACTAGTACGTACCTATTATCGCTCATATAACAGTGGGGCCCAGCTATAAAATACAAATAAACATGAGAATTTTTATGGTGGCAGCTGCAACGAATACAAATACTTAGTACATATTATGTACTTAATTATACACCTGCTAACAAGCAATTTTATTCAGAACTACCAAATAAGTTTCCCTAATTATTTAAAAGTTCGTTACTTCCTATCACACACACACGTACGAAAGATCGTTTTGTTTTTATACTATTTTTGGAAATTAACTCAGATTCTAGACAAATATCGAAAATAAAATGAGTGTTTTATGTACCTATGCATGTAACGGAATCATTGAAGGTGATTTTCAAGGACTTTAAAATCTTAGACTACGTTGAAATTTTGCCTTAGACTATTTAGCATCTCACACGTAACATTCTGCAAACTCTTCATGTTCCAAAATTTAAGTCTACAGTCCCTCTTTATGGAGGCTTGAAGTTGAAGATTAAACTTCTAAGAAAACGCAGAAATAAGTTACAGCCCATTATGTCACAAAAAAGCAAAATATCCTAAAGTACCTATGTACCTATTTCAATTCAACACTCTCAAGGAAATCAAAATTAAAAGAATTCTTTTCGTTGATCTTTTTTTTAACGTGAGGAAAATCCTACATGGATGCTGTGCCGGACTCCTACCAATTAAAAACCACACGTTTCCTACCTAAAGTTGGGACGCCACAGATTGGTAACCCTGGGTAAGCCCTCGGAAGGAAGAACCCAGGATTCTCAACAGGCCTTGGCTACCACTGCGGCCTCACCTAGGAGGGTTCGGGTACCATGCCGGCTCTTTGGGGGTTGTTCGGGTGTTATCCCGCTTCTTTCCCGAATCTTTCACGTCACGCTGTCGTCTTGGGCCTGCTTCTGTAAGGACGGTGAGCAGCCCTCTCACCTTCCTCAGGCCCCCGGTCATGGAGGCTGATAGTCTTGGGTATAAACAAGTCTGCGGTGTCCCCACCGAATACTACGGAATTCAGGTGGGAAAGAGTTCTCTCCCGTTCGATCCCCGCCGCCTCTTTCACGACCATGACCTGCCCACAGAAAGACGCAGCGGTAGGTTTTCGTTATTCTAAAACTATGAGAGTATAAGAGTGGTAAGTAATATCGTCTTATACTACAAGTATATGGGAAAATCTTAAACGGGCTAAGTGCGAGCCGTATTTGCGCACAGTGAGTTCCGTACCAATAACCCCAAAAAATTAAGTAAAGTAAAGTAATCTTTATTGACTTAAACATTTTAACACTTATATCCAATATGACATTCCGGATCTAGCCGCAAAGCCTGGCCACGAGGCAGTCGCCATGGCGAAAATTTGTGCGGCGCGACCGGCGAAGCGTCTTGCGATAGAAATGTACTGAGCATGCCACGCGGCACGGCGACCGGCGAAATGTACCGAGCGAACGACACGGCGACTGGCGGTGCGGCGAGCGAGTGAAACAAATGCAAGAATCAGTACGGCGCAAGCCACGGCGTCGGGCGGCAGTCGCGGCGGCTAGGCCAGTGATCAAATTACTGGTCGCGGCGGCGAACGCGACTGCCCCGTGGCCTGCAAACGATGCCGCACGATTATTCGCCTCCGCCGCCGCCGCCGCCGCCGCCACCGCCAATCCCCGTGGCCAGGCCGTAACCCCTGCCATTCCCATGCTAGTTGACACTGTGTTACAGGTAGGATAAGGATAACCACAAACAGCACAACAACAAAAAATCATCTTTATTGTATGATAGCCCCCCTCATCAACCGCATTTTTCCTTAGACCATATATCACGGGACTAGCCTTTGCGAACCACCGCTTACAAAAATATTCTGCTAGTTTTCATAGCAGGTGAAGGGGGAAAC
Organism: Miltochrista miniata; assembly: GCA_933228765.1. Lineage (NCBI taxonomy): Eukaryota > Metazoa > Arthropoda > Insecta > Lepidoptera > Erebidae > Miltochrista > Miltochrista miniata. Next base: position 20,742,864 of record OW121773.1, read on the forward strand.
ACAAAGACATATAAAATTTCATTATATTTAAAAATGTATTAATCGACAAACGCGTAATGGCTGTTGTGTGTTAATTTTTATTGTACAGTCAACTACAATGAAATGTACTAGTTTAATCATATAAAATGATGTACTGATGTACAGTGCTTTTTATAAAGCCAAAAGACCAAATGGTCTATTGGGTTGGCAGAAAACAATGCTTAAGTAAGGCGCATCCTGTGGTTAGATGATCTAAGCATTTTTCTGATTTTTGTATTTTGTTGTTATTATACAGCGGCAACAGAAATACATCATCTGTGAAAATTTCAGTTTTCTAGCTACCACGGTTCCTGAGATACAGTTTCGTGACGGACAGACAGACAGACGGACGTCGAAGTGTAATGAATTGGGTCCCGTTTTTACCCTAAAAACTAAACATTTGTAAATCTCTATAAAGTGCGTACTCAACAACAGGAGGATTAATTTCTTAAACTACTTGTAAATTGAAATTTGAAGGGAGTCCTCGGTGGGCGAGTCTGACTCGTTCCGGTCTTACTTTGTATACCTACTTCTTAGACCATATATCCCGGGACTAGCCTTTGCGAACCACCGCATACAAAAATATTCTGCCAGTTTTCATACAAGTGAAGGGGGAAACACAAAGACATATAAAATTTCATTGCATTTAAAAATGTATTAATCGACAAACGTGTAATGGCTGTTGTGTGTTAATTTTTATTGTACAGTCAACTACAATGAAATGTACTAGTTTAATCATATAAAATGATGTACAGTGCTTTTTATAAAGCCAAAAGACCAAATGGTCATGTGCAATGGCAGAAAACAATGCTTAAGTAAGGCGCATCCTGTGGTTAGATGATCTAAGACCTACTTACATAATAAATTTCAACATTTTCGTAACACACTTTTGAAAATTTGGGACTGCAGTTCATAATGGCTTCAAAAAAGGGATGATTTCCTGCTGTATTGCCAGTGAAAAACGAATAACCTCGTGTCAAAAATCCACCTGTATTCTTTACTTTCTGAAGTGCTATACGCTTAAAATAAGACAATGGGAACACTCTCCCCGTCTTGTTTAGTGTTAAAATAAATCTATCTAAAAAGTAAAGGTTAGCTTTAGAATAAAAGGCAGATAGTGTTGGTAACTTCTTTACTTTGTGGCAAAGGGAACTTTAGTTAAGTTGGTGTTACACATTAACCTTTTACTGATGTATAAAAAATAGTAGGTACTTACTGATGTGAAGTTATTAAATAATATTTAGTACCATTTTATTTATAAAACTGCAAATTCTTTCGAAATTGGGTTTAATTGAAATTATGGCGATGTTCATAAATTCAGAGTTAGCCGTTTGAATGTGTCCTGGGATATCCTTCCGAGGGCTTACCCGGGGCTCACAACCATAGGCTGATGGGCGTTACGTGAGGTTTTTTAGTTGGTAGGAGTCCGGCATAACATCCATGAGGATTTTCGCTCACGTAAAAAAAAAAGCCGTTTGAATGTGCATTGCTTCCTCAAAGAAACTTCTTTAAAGAAATATTTTTTATTATCAACATTTTCTCAATTAATTAACTAACTAACTATCTTCACGCCAAATCCCTTGCGGGGTAGGCAGAAAGAACCGAGCGCCACACGGCACGGTCCATACACACCTCACTTGCTTCTTCAACTTTCATTTTTCTTTTCATGCATGCACGTCGGTTCCTACGGCTCTTGACATCACCTTCAACTAACACACGATTAATTTGGTCGTGGTAGGTGTGTCGTGGCCTTCCCCGACTCCTACGTCCATCCACTTTCGCGTTGTATATCTGTTTTGTCATTCTTTCATCTCCCATTCGTTCCACATGCCCGAACCATCGTAGCATGCCCTTCCTTACTTTAACACCGACACTCTCTTTCAGACCAACTCTCTTTCTTACATCTTCATTCCGAACGCGATCTGCGAGCGTTACTCCGCAGATTTTGCGTAGCGCGCGCATCTCGACCGCGTTTATTCTACTTTCATGCGTTTCCTGCCATACCCAACTCTCGCTTCCATGCGTTAGCGTAGGTATCAGCACCGCATTGTGTACTGCGAGCTGGGCCTTTTGTCTTAAGCCCTTGGTACCTAAAAGTTTGCCTAACGCTCCATTCACACTATTGCCCGCAGTTACCCTCTTTTCTACATCAGCGGTGTACCGTCCATCCCTGCTAAATGCACATCCAAGATATACAAACTCATCCACCTGTTCCAGCACTACATCATTTACAGTTATCCTGGCATTCGTTCTGTCCTCTTCTCTTTCGAATACCATCACTTTCGTTTTAGTCGCGTTCAATTGTAAGCCTCTCATTAGACAATCATCTTTCATCGTTGTGACTAGTGACTGTAGTTCTGATGGCGATTCGGCTATGAGCACGGCATCATCTGCATACAGCAAACAGTTCACAAGTAAGTCACCCATTCGCAATCCAACATTCATCGATCTTACTCTCTTAAGACAATCGTCCAGGTACAGGACAAACAGCAGAGCCGACAGCACGCAGCCCTGTCTGACGCCAATGTTGACGTCAAACCAGGGAGACAGGCTGCCGCCCACCCGCACACATGCCGTACATCCCACATATGTAGACTGCACAGCACGAAGCAGCGCACCATCAATCCCGTATCCTGGCAATATATCCCAGAGATCCTTCCGTACAACTCTGTCAAATGCTTTCTCCATGTCCACAAAACCGCAGAAAACCTTCCGGCCTACAGCCAGCTGCTTCTCTACGATGTTGCGGAGAGAGAAAACTTGGTCCATACATCCCCTTCCATTTCGGAAACCACCCTGCGCCTCCCACAGTAATCCGTCAGATTCCACCCTCATTCTCCTTTCAATAATTTTGCCATACACTTTAGCTGCTATACTGATCAAACTGATGGCCCTATAGTTGGCGCACTCCATACGTGAGCCCTTGCCTTTATACAAGGGCACGATGATAGCACGCCTCCAGTCCATTGGGACCCTTCCAGTCTTCCAGCATAGATTGCTCAATGACCAGAAGGCGTCTCGGACGCAAGGACCACCTAATTTGATCATTTCAGCAGATATCCTATCAATTCCCGCAGACTTTCCATTTTTCAAGCTTCGTATCGACCATTCAATCTCTTCCAAAGTAATATCTCCGCTTGATGCTTGCACCGCAAGATCAGTCATCGACTCCCTCGCAGTGCCCGCATCCGGGAGATATTCATACATTTCTCCAAAGTACTCATTCCACCGCTCTAACACCTCTAATGGGTCCGCAAGAATGTCCCCAGCTTTACTCTTTATCTTATCCATTCTGGAAACTGACGAACAGCTCCGAGACTTCTTGACCTCCCTCCAAAAGAGTTTGGTATTTGTCTCGAAGTTCCTCGTCAGCTTCTCTTCCGCAATCAAATTTATTCTTTCACGCTTCTCTTTCACTAAAGCTTTGGCTTCATTCTTGCAGAGGCGGTAAATTTCTTTCTTCGTGTCTTTCATACTGTCATTCAGTTGCAAAGATGAGACATAATCCAACCACGCTTTCTTCTTTCTTGCTACGCAGGATTGTACCTCTGCATCCCACCAGGCATCACCTTTCGAATGTTCATGTCTCTTTGCACTCCCACATGCTTCTTTTGCACTATCCACTATACTTTCTTTCATAATATTCCAGCATTCATCCACATCTAAGTCGGAAAGGCTCGCGTTTGCAAGCCTTTCACTGACTAAGCCTACATACATACTCCTTACGCTTTCATCTTCCAGTTTTTCACTCTTTATCCTTTCATAGTCTCCGAAGGGGACACGCACTCGCCAGTGCCTCCACTTCTTGAAAAGACCAACAAACCGGCTTACCACCAGGTAGTGGTCAGTTTCAAGAGTGGGGCCTCTGTAGGCCCTTGTATCCCTTATAGCCTCTCGGAGACGACTGTCTATCAAAATCAAATCAATTTCATCAATTCAAATCAATTAATTACTTTTGACAAAAAGCTTTGTACGAGTGAATTCAACAAAGTAACATTCCAAAACCGAGGAAGAGGAATGGTTACTACTCCATTGCCCAGGATGCACCACGAGGAGGATCCGAACCATTGGGGTCCATGAGATATTAGTAAGTTAGTAGGACTCCGTATCCCAGGTTGAATTAGGTTTCGAAGAACTTGGTGCAATACCTTTTTTTTTTTGTTTAACGTGAGGGATAATCCTCATGGATGTTATGCCGGACTCCTACCGACTAAAAAACCTCACGTCACTCCCAACAGTCTGTGGTTGGGAGCCCCGGGGAAGCCCTCGGAAGGATGTCCCAGAACTGGTGCAATACCTAAAACCAGCTTTACAAGATGATTACTACCCAAATTACATGATGATGACAGATTATTTTTTTTATTTGGTTTTTTAATGAAAGTCAAGGTCATACCTGTTTATTTCTTAAGTGTTCTGTAGCCATCTTTAACCACAAAAATCTTGAACTTACATTAGCACTGCATTTAACATTAAGTTTCTCTCAGTTATCAATTCAAAACCACAAAATTAATGGAACCCAGTGTGTCGCCGACCTATGAGCAAGCGAGTATGCAAACTCAGTTCTTAGAAGCTAAAAGTAAAAGGATAATATGACGGTGTCTCAGAGTGTTGTGCCTTTAGACCTGTTTTTGGATTTTGGAATTTATTTAGCTTTGGAAGAATTTTATGCTTATTCCCAGACATAAAATCGACCAAGTGCGAGTTGGACTCGCGCAGGTTCTGTACCTAAATCGCCAAGAATTCATGTTTATTGTATGAGTGCCTCCTTCATCCCCCCATTTTTTTTTATTTGTTGTTATAGCGGCAACAGAAATACAACATCTGTGAAAATTTGAGCTCTCGAGCAATAGCAAGAGTGCTGAAATTTTCAAATACTGAAAGTGCTTCACGAGACTGCATCTCGGGCGTTATCGAATAGGGTCCCATTTTTTGCCCTATAGGTACTGAGGCCAGCGAGGCTGCAGTGGCAGCCGTGGGTCGGTTAGTAGCCCTGGGACAACCTTCCGAAGGCTTACCCGGGGCTCCCAACCATAGGCTGTTGGGCGTAACGTGGGGTTTTAAGTCGGTAGGAGTCGGGCATAGCATCCATGATGGTTTTTCCTTCATGTTAAAAAAAAAGGTACGGAGCCCTTAAACTTACAGAAATATTAATAACAATAAAACAAATAAAGAAATATAAACGTGAAAACTTGTATGTTTAGATGTTGGAATGTTTGTTACTCAATCACGCTGTAACGGCTCAACGGATTGGGCTGATATTTGGTACAGAGATAACTAATGGTCTGGAATAACACATTGACTACTTTTCATCCCGGGAAAATGTTCCCAAGAGTAACAGGAACGGATACCGAATTTCGCGCGGGCTGAGCCGCGAGCATCTAGTATTAAATAATATTCTATTTTCTTCGCTCATCGCACAATTATAATCTTTGATAATCTTGTCAGTCGTCGTGTTGCCATTAAGCTTCTCACAGGCGTTTTGTACTTGTAATATAAGATGGTCCATAGAGCAACACGATCTCTGACGTTCACCGGGAGGGGAGGCGCATTACTGAGAATTTCCCAAGTAGGTACTTAGCAGCACTGAAGACATTAAATAGGTAACCGACACCCACAGATACACGAGACTTCCGAAGCATTAGGTATTGTGAAAGCTCGTAAGTGGAAATACCACAAGCAGTCACCATCTCAGAACTAACCGTTGCGTGTGATACTAAACGCAACCTTGCCATTTTGGTGTAAATTATTATTTTCCCCAATATTTTCTCGCCAGAACAGACGTCTCACAGCTTTTTCGGTTTTGCTTTTATTTCCGGATCATTATAAAATAAACGAATCTTCTGGAAAAAAAATCAAGTAGTCCGATAAATCAAACTTGGCGGTGAAACCACTAGAATACTAGAACTACTAACATACATGATCACGCCTTTATCCCCGAAGGGGTAGGCAGAACCATAGATTTCGGCCACATTTCACCTTTTAGTGTTGAATGGAGGCGCAGGTCACCGCGACCCACAGTTGAAATTTTTCAAGCCCCATAAGGCTTTCAACTTGGCTTAACGATTGTCATTTTACTGACAATTTCGGGTTTCATTTCGAGTTTTCCTTCTCTACGTAACGGACCTTTTTGCGAAAGTGTTCCGTTAGTCGCCTCTTACGACACCCTCGGATGTATTGGAGTGGCGACATTTTGTACTCTTATCTGTCGCAACACGGGACCCCCGTCATACGGGGCTATTACTAAGAATAACTAAGAATACTAGAACTACCTTTTTAAATAAGTAATGCCTACGTTACTACATTGTTCAGTCTATGGTGTTAAAGTTAGCATTATCTAAAGGTGGCTAATTAGTACTGAGAGCTGGTGTTTACCGAACCACCTTTTATTTTTACTTTACCTTTTGTTTTGGGAAGAAAGTAAGCGTTAAAGTGTTAAGTGACGGTGTAGAGTGTGGACTGTTGTGTTTTATTTTTATTTGCTCGTCAAAATGGCGCTGCTTGTCTGATGGAAAGATATTTTTAAATCCGGAAACTAAGGGTTAAGATCTTTAAAGGATGATGTCATTATGATTGAACATGGCTTTCATTGTTCACTGCTGGAACTCTGCTGTAGGATGGATCAAGACTAAATAAAGTGGTTATTTTTGGAGGACGCGAGGCTGGAAATAAAATAAAATAAAATAAAAATTTATTCCCTTTGAAATTTTTAAAAAATTATTTAGGTTTGTCAAAATTTTTGTGACTCTACCGGGGGTTCGGAAATGCTACAGACTGAGAAGAACACCCCAAGAAACTCAGTCCGGTCCCTCTTATTCATCTTAGTATCTAATACAGTTTTGTTTTTTAAATGTAGAAAGGAGCAATTCGTGTCACTGCCAGGCAGTCTTGTCTTCTAGAAAGTCTTTAATGCTATAATAAGCTTTCTGGTACAATTTAAGTTTTACTAGTTTTTTAAATTTATTAACTGACAAACCTGTTATGGCTGTCGGCAATGTATTGTACATTCGAATACAATTGCCCGCAAAAGAATTGCTTATTTTATTTAGCCTAAATCTAGGTACAGCCAATTTATTCTTATTTCTTAAGTTTAGGTTATGGATATCACTATTTTTAATAAATTTACTGTTATTTTTATGAGTATATAATAAGTTTTCATATATGTACTGTGAATACACAGTAAGGATGTTGATATCCTTAAACTTTTCTCTTAATGACTCCCGAAACCCCATACCATAGATAGCCCGGACAGCCCTTTTCTGCAACACAAAGATACATTCGATGTCGGCAGCGTTACCCCATAATAGTATGCCATAGGTCATGACACTGTGGAAGTAGCTAAAGTAGACAAGACGCGCTGTTCTAATGTCTGTCAGTTGTCGGATCTTTTTAACGGCATAGGCTGCAGAGCTCAGTCTGCCCGAGACTCTCCCGATATGAGGCCCCCACTGCAAGTTGGAGTCTAACTTTATGCCCAGAAAGACAGTTTCATCGACCAATTCTACTTGATCATCCCTAATCTTAATACTGGTGTTAACGAGCCTAACATTTGGCAAGGTGAATCTAATACATTTTGTTTTAGTTTCGTTTAACAATAAATTATTAGCGTTAAACCAGTGGACTACCCTAGAGAGGGCATTGTTTACTTCGTCAAGATCGCGTTGTCCACGTTCAACTTTAAATATTAAAGATGTGTCATCAGCAAACAAAACTACCTCGTGATCGTCTCTTATAAGGTGAGGGAGATCATTTATGTACACTAAAAATAGAAAAGGTCCCAGAATTGAACCCTGAGGCACCCCCATTGTTACAGCAGAACCATTTGACTGTTTACCATTTATAACTACTCTCTGTACTCTATCTCTAAGGTAAGAACTAATTAAATCCAAGGCCGTCCCCCGGATTCCATAATGATCAAGTTTTTGAATTAAAGTCTGATGCTGGACGCAATCGAAGGCCTTAGATAAGTCGCAGAATACACCATAAGCATCATACGACTCCTCCCAGGCCTCATATATACACTCTAACAATTTGATTCCAGCATCCGTGGTAGACCGACCGCGCGTGAAACCGAATTGTTTAGTATGGAATAGTTTATTTGTATTAAAATGATTTTGCATTTGATTAAGCATTGCCTTTGTGTTTATTAGTTTTTCCAAGTTTAAATAGCACTTTATCCATTACTTCCTCAAACTCACAAAAGGGTGAGACTCCAGGTTTATATACGCATACTACTATGAATTGCTCCAATTCTACGCACGATATTTCAACTGTACACTCTACAGAGAGGGACACAACATCTTTCCGTTCCTTATATTTTAATTTCTTATTTAATAAAATCAACGAACCCCCCCGTGTTGTGTTGACCCTGCAGAACGCACTACCAACCCGGTGACTACTGAAACTGAACATGAGCTCATACTCCTTACGCATATGTTCTGTAAGACAAACAATTTCAATATTTTCTGAGCTCATGAACAGCTCCAATTCAAACTCTTTGACCTGTGTTAATGTTGCAATATTATAATGCACCAGGCTGATGTAATCTACATTTTTTAATTTAGTTTTGTTCGGAGGACAGTTTCCGATAAAATTACGGTTTGCAATTAAATTTAACTCCATTAATTTACAATTTTGGCTAGAGGGTAAATCCTCTGTTGTCCCAGCAGTTAATTTAAATTACTTGGAACAGATTCCAAAGTCCTAAATCTACTCTGCTCAAATAAAGCAGTTTTGTCAGCCAAGTTTTTGGCTACAGAATAAAAATAATTAAATAGCAAACTTGCTATTTGTCTTTTATAATATTTGGGTAGACAATACCTACCCTTGTGATTATTATAGACTATAAACTTACTATGTGACAAATTTGTGTTAAATACAGAATTAAAGTCAATTATATTAAATTTATTATTATACTGACTTATTAAATTCAAACGCAAATTCATCTTATATCTAAATGAATTTTCCGAATCTGGCACACCTTTTATAAATGGAAGTGTGAACATTACAACTTGTATGACATTTAAGTTTAAGATGTAATTCATGTATAGGGACAAATCATCATTGCTAATTTTCCCCCTGTTTGCACAGAAAATTATTATTATACTGTTAGCTTCAAATTTATATTCTAATATCTTTTGCATAATACCACTTAATGAAGCACCCGGATAGCAATTATTAATAACCGAGTAATAACTTGAATTTGAGTTTTGTTTTAAAAATGAACTTAGATTGGTACCAATATCATCACTAAATACAATTAATTTAGTACAACTATTACTATTATTTACACTGTCACACAATATATCCACTGATGTACTGGGCGAGCATGTGGTAATGGGAGCTAGGGGCTCAGCGGTAACCGGTTCGCCCTGGGCCTCCACCGGCTCAATTGCTTTAGGGCAGTTAATATTGCATAAGTGGTCATTTAGGAAACAATTAAGGCGCTCAGTGTTATCATTTGATGTTTTGAGTACCTTGTCTATTGTTAAAGAACATTTAGTAAAGTCCTTAAGGGACCATTCATATTTTTTAGTCATATATTGTAGCTCAAATTGCAAACTTTGTATTTTTGACTCTAATTTTTGTGTGTCAGTGCAATATTTTAAATGGCTTTGTTCTAGTTCTAACATTGACAATTTAGCTTGTTCTCTAAATTTTAAACAAGAACCTATATTTTTACACTTCTTGATTAACATTTTATGGAATTTTAATTGCTTTTTTGATTTTTGTATGAACTTTTTAATTTTTAGATATTTTTTTAGTTTATTTCTGCTGCAAAACAAAACCGACTTGTCCTGTTGATATGGACTGTCACCTGTAAGATCTATAGTAGTCAAGTCCAGGTTTTGAGAATTTGCAGAAGGAATAAACTGCGGGATACCACTCATTAACTCACTAAAAAGATTATCGGTTTGTTGGGCAGTAACTTTCTCAGCAGCTTCTTCCAGGTGTGAGATCTGTCCCTGGGCATCCCTTAGCTCCTGTTCCAGAAAGGTCGTCCTCCTCAAGGTTTTCTCATACTCGTCACTGCACTCTTGGAACCTATCTACAATTGACTGAAGGTGGTCCCGCTCCGCAACAATGTCATCATAACTAACATGAAGTCTTGATAATTCGCATTTTAATTTTTTTGTGTCATTCAAAGCGTTTATCAATAGATTTTCATTTTCCTCTCTTTCCTTTTCCAACTGTACACAGAGCTCCGTTTTAGATTTAAGCTCCAGCAACACCAACTGAAGTTTGGGCTCTTCCTGCTGGCGGCCGAGAGCTCTGCGACTACGGGTATTCATATTATTAATAAGTAAGTGCAATTAAACGCGAATTATATGATGGAGCTCCTTGTACAGTTTATGGTAAGAAGTAACAAGGTTATGTACCGGCTATAAATTATACTTAATATTTTTATGTACTTACGCAAATACACCAACCGTCGTCAACGTCGAGTAAACGCTTATACAAGTATAATAATTCTACTCACGAGAAACAGTCGATTTATTATGTATTTACGTGAAAAAGAAAGCATTTAACATTCGAAAAAAACGGGTACCTGACTCGTCACCTCTTACACCAAAATACACGGACAGAACACTTTTATTATATTAATCTGACTATTTTAGGACACTATTAATGCGATGATAATGGTTTTAATTGGTTTAAAATTGTTTAAATACTAAATAACTAATTAATTTTAAAAATATTTTTAGAGAGCTAAAATTTTTGACAGTTCGATAGTGTTGCCAGACTCGGAATCTTCTGGTGCTTCTGCTTATCATCACGTTGGCAACGCGTGGTCATAGATATCTCGTAGTACATCTAGTGTGGCAAACGCTAACCCTAGCACACAGGGAGACTACACGTGTTCAGGAAGGCCCGTCGTTCTTTCTAAGTATTATAAAAAAATCCTGAAATGAGGATGACGAAACTACTAATATCTCTATGTAATTCTCGTAAGATCAACAGTCATCATTATAATATCAGGCGTCAAAACAAACCACGGAGCACCCGCCTGGCTGTCGTTGTCGCTCTCTGCTGCCGCTCAGTAGCGATAGAACGGGTGATAATGAAAATTTACTGCACCTTTGAAACGGATTTACAATCAAAGTATTCATGGTGATTTTTTTTGACTGATGCCACGTCACGTGACAAAATTTGACAGGTAGGTTTGGGACACTTTAAACAGGGTAAAACATAATACATAAAAGGCAAGTATTGCAATGCTTTCACTGAAAATAAAGCTACTGCATAACCTATCTGTATCGTTATTACGTGAATACAGTTTACACAAAAAGGACAGTCGCTACCGACAATGCTGACAGTAAAAAATAATCGGGTGGCGATTCACGATCGTACATCACGAATGCTTGGACGAAAAGTTACTATAAATTGTCATTTTTGTTTCACATTTTGACACGGCAAAACGTGAGAAACCGGCCAAGTGCGAGTCGGTTCGCGTTTTTGGAAGCCCCCATAATCTCCCGTTTTTCTGATTTCAGTATTTGTTGTTGAAGCGGCAACAGAAATACAAATCTGTGAAAATTTCAGCTCTCTACCTATCTTTTCCTGGATTCTTAACAGTCTTTTCCTTCCAAAGGTTGCCTGTAAGAGATTGCTTTTTAGCGATAAGGCCGCCCTCTGTACATTTATAAAATTGTAATGTCTTTCTCTTCTGTATGTTTTTAATTGGTGTTCAATAAAGTTTATTCTATTCTATTCTATTCTATTCTATTCTATTCTATTCAATTCTATTCTATCTCAGTGCTTTAGAGACAGACAGACCTCCAGACGGACGGCGAAGTCTAATAAATAGGGTCCCGTTTGTACCCCCTGGGTACGGAACCCCAAAAAAGACATTTTAAAAATATTCTTTCAGAATCGACGCCCTGTCCAATTGTCTCGCGGCTATAATGCGGAGGGTTCGCCAGGTGAAGGTAGATTCTAGTTATGTAACTCGGTTGATAAAAAGAAAAGTTGAGAAACATGGAAAGTAATTAGAAGTAAGATAATATTATATCAATTTTCATAAAAGAATGCTATTCTTACTTCTTAACCCCATTTCCTACACTTATTGCAGTTAGAGCAAATTTTCATTCATCAATTTATTTTACGAACATTACTACTTCTGATTCTGACTGTACATTCTCCAACCTACCCTCGCATGACCCGGTTGATTTAAATCCCTGTCACTTTTATGAGCTCTCATTAACGGGGTCGTAAACCCGGGTGGGGTCGGGTGACATCACTGTATACTTGTCTTGAACAAACTATGAAGCAATTAGGGCATGGCACCGATTTATTTTCTGGGAACTAAATAGCACTTTTCTTTTATCAAAATATTTTTCTGCCTTTGGTTGTTCTACATTATGTTTAACTTGTATTGTTTTCGTTTGTATTTTTAAGTTTTTTTTTACTTATTTAATTTTGTTTATTTTCTTTTCTATTTTCTTTAATTAGGTTCATCATCACGCCTTTATCCCCGAAGGGGTAGGCAAAGGCATATTATATACCCACATTTCACCTTTTTATAATTTGTCCCACGTAATACGTTGTGAGCCGTTTTGCCGTGTTTTAAATGGACAGGCGCAGGTTGTGACTGCCTGCTGTTGAAATAAAGCCTTCAACTTGGCTTAACGACTGTCATTTTACTGGCAACCGGGACCAACGGCTTATCGTGCCTTCCGAAGCACGGAAACGCTCAAATAAATGTCACAAAGTGATCACGGATGGTCACCCATCCATGGACCGGCCATAGTGAAAGTTGCTTACTGCAGTGATCGTTTACAGAACACTGAGTCCGCGTGGCCACGAGCGCTTCAATTAGGATTGTTTATTAATGTAGAATTAAACTAATTCTTTTATTTCCTTTAAAATTCTCGGTCTAAGTATACACTATGCTGCTTTGCAAATAAATGGGAATGGAAAAGACTTTGCGTCATTAAGCGTATTCTACCAATGCACCTACAGTGGTTAGTGCTCTGATGATTGTATGATATGATGCCCACAGCTACGTTCCATCATCACACTTCTCGCCACATACAGGATGTTCATCTCAGCATGCGGAGCGCTCGAGCACGGTAAGGACCAACAGAGGCTTTCTTCGTAGCGAATGATTTCCCTGCCTCGGTTTTCTTAAACGCCTCCAGTATGAGGTTCGTCGGCAGCGCGAGTGTTGCTCCTCTTGTGTTGTATAGGTACGTCCTAAGTCCACTCTCCATTATTTGCCACCTAAATGGTAAAATGGGGTGTAGTGGGGCCCTACCAACACCATCGGGCCCAAGTCAACCTCACGTGCAAGCTCGTGCACCTGCTGAATAACGGACGAGGCTCTGACGGCGGCGGTCCATTTCAACACGGCGATGGGCTAACCACCTGTTACGTGGGACCGAATTGTACACTGTGAAATGTGGGCCGGTATAGGCCTCTGCCTACCCCTTCGGGGATAAAGGCGTGAGTATATGTATGTATGTAAATGGTAAAACCAACCTTCGTGGTATAAAAAAATTACTCGTTGAAAGCTGACGGCCAGACTGTTTACATTGTACCATAAAGCTTCCTCGACACTACTCGCGAAGTTGAACGGATACCTACTATAGTGTAGAGTAGAGGCACTTCGGCTTACTTCGTCAAAGTTTTACTTTGCTTCGGGCTACTTCGCCAAGGAACTTCGTTCGTCTTCGCAAGCAGTGTAGCGGTCATGAAGCTGTAGGTTTTTATAAGCGCTTCTTCCTTTATTTCAATTACTACACTGACTTTTGAGGGATAGTTGAGCGGCTTGAATATGTTACGGGCAATGTAATTAACAGGGCCATATTAATAAGAGCAGAGTATCGGGCTATTTGATAAATTTTACTATTTTAGTATCTTATGGTTAGGTTAGGTTGGAACTGTGACCAATGATGCGCAGCGAGCGAGCGAAGCGAGCGACGACTGAGTACCAGAGGTGCCCTATACTATGCCCTATACAAGTGATTAGGCAATAAATTTTAATCAAATTGCCCATGTGACACGGGCATTATGTATATATGCATGTTGTCGCCCGTGTAATTATTGTATACTATCACTAAGCTCAAATCGTATCTGGCACCCACAGGACAGGCTTGCCTAGTGTGGGGCCACAGTTTAACGAACATTATTGTATGTACTATCTGGTAATAAACTAATTTTTATTTTATTTTATTTTATTATTTTATACAGGCCGATCACTATTCATAGGGACCAGACTTCTCAAGTTGCCGTAACAGATACATTAAGTAGATACATGTAGACATGTAGACTATAGTGCATTCTATTTTTAGCCTAAAAAGACAGCCACATACCTATTCATAATTCACGATGAAACAAAAACTAGTACTATCTGACATCAAACAGTCTTAGTACAATAAATCAAGCCCAAAATATTGTACTTCAAACAACGCATGTTATGTGAGAAAGTTTTCATATAGAAAACTATATATATATATATTTATCTACCACAGTACTAACAATCTTTTGTCTTTAGAATAAGGTTCGAATTTGCTTGTAGGTAAGTTATGTGTCGATATTTTGTCCTTGATATGTAGAGCCTGAAATTCAGGACAGCTAACACGAAGGAGTGTTCATGTATTGGTTATTTACATGTTATTTATGAACAGAGTTCAGTACAGAGATATCATCTGACATTGGGTTCGTTACGTAATAGAATTTTGACAGCATGTTACTTTGAATGACAATGCTGAGCATACCCAAGTACAAATAAACCTCTGATTATACCTACTGGGTGTAACAAAATTACCTCTCCAAATTTCATGAGATGACTTGGCATCGGAAATCAAATACAAATATTTAATAAAAAAGGGGGGTAAATTTTTTAATTTTTTAAATTTTTTTTATGTCGCACATTAAGAATTCATTTTTTACCGCGGCAATTCGAGGTAACATGGTCGCCGTGGCAAAACAAACATGGAGCACCCGTCTGGCTGTCGTTGTCGCTTTCTACTGCTGCTCAGTAGCGATGGAAAGGGTGAAAATGAAAATTTATAGGACCTTTAAAACGGATTTACGGTTAAAGTATTCATGTGATTTTTTTTCTTCATTTGTGTAATGTTTCTTGACTGATGCCACGTCACGTGACGAAATTTGGAGAGTCAATTTTGTTACACCCAATATACGAACGAATATCGCCAACCAAAACCTTGGGTATAGCTCTGTTGAGAAGCTTCGACTACGACCACGAGTAATAATACTCTTTTACGCTCTACGGCTTAAAGGATCTGGCTAAAATTTGGTAGATCAGATACAGGGATAGATTATACTCTAGATTCTAGAGTATCCCGTGGGAACTCATTCGCGGGGTAATATTCTAGAGTCTATAATATTACTCCGGGAATGAGTCCTCACCCCCGCGAGTCCTCCGGCAACATTTATAGGAATTTATAAATAAATTTCATAACAATTTACTCCACAATAGATACAAATAATAACTTAAGTTCAGGTAAGTATAAGTTTCAGCGCGTTACTAATCGTAGTTTAACACGAGACCAGCTAATTACCGTTAAAGGTTAAATAGTACACAAAGTTCCAACTGATCCCCACCTTAATTACAAAGTTTTGCCAGTTTTCAACTATAATCGGACTAGATTAACCCGCTTTTAGTTCCGCGACATAAATTTAGTTTTAGATTTTTTTAGAACATCGCTAAAATGTATTTTGGTACACTTTAGAACAGGGATTATGGTAATTAGAAAAGTTATAATGTCAACTTTTAAAAAAATATTAGAATAATTAGCTTAGGTAATTAGAATATTTGATAGGCAAAAACAGTGGGAGACAGTAGGTATTCATCAATATCGTAAGGAAGTTAAAAATAAACGTGGAAAATTAAAAAAAAATACTTGGGGTGTATTTAATAAAGGCTACCAAAGTCAAAAAGTAGTTAATATGTGTCTGCTGCAAATAAACCTCGGATAAACGCAAAATATTATTACATAATAGATTTGTTAGTTTTGAAAGAATTGAACTGGCGTAAGTATTGACTAGGTGTGGGTAGACCTCCCGCAAGGTGGACAGATGACCTAATAAAGGTCGCGGGAACCTGCTGGATGCGGGCAGCACAAGACCAAAAATAATTTAATTGTATTACATACAGATCGGCAACTCCCTGTCGCGCCACAGCTGTCAGTAGAGTTGACGTGCGCGTTGACGGACAATTTGCTTACATTTTATTGATCACACAAACACATTCAAGATGGAGTTACCGCCCTGTGACATGACCGAACGTTGTGGCGATTCTTGGGGGAGACATATGCCCCGCAGTGGGCGCCAAATCGGCTTCAATGACGATGATGATAAAATAGTGACTGCCGGCTGTTGAAAATTTTAAATTATTTTCTATCCTATTATGTGAATTTCACCAAACATTTAAAAAACTTCGCACTCTTAACAAATACAACTTACTACAAGACAAACTATACATATAAAAACATTACCCTCCTGTCTTCGGCAGTTCGGGTAAAAATGAATCCCTATTTCCTTGGTCACGGCACACGTGAACGGCGGGACTGATTTCGCTAATTCTTTTTTATTGTGTTTGTTATTGTCAGGAGATGGTTCTTATGGAAAAAAATTAAGAAAGTTGCGTGAAATTAGAAAATTTGCAATAACTGTCAGTGGCTCGATCTGTTCAAAGAAATGGTTTCTATTGCGATTTTGGATCGGTTCTTGGAACTCGAAGCACCACTATGGGAATCGGGAACAGAAAGACGGACTGGGAAATGAAAACCGGGAACAGGGATCAGGAAACCAGGAACGGGAACATGGATCTCGAATCAGTAAGTATCAATACGAAAGTGTATTCAAAACATAGACTTATTTAAAGTGACGTTGCAGCGCTTCAAATAGGTATAAAACTATCAAAAGTATCATGCCATATTTTATATAGCGTGTTCTTAGTTTAGCCGTGACATTGCTAACTCCGCACCCTGTATATATTGTCACGCGATGTTTCAAAACCTTTGTTGTAATTATAATGCGGATACTATTATAATAGTTTGTTTTGTTAGTTATTAAATTTGCGAAGGTTATTTAAAATATCGTCACGTTTCGCTATAAATAACTTGTGTATTCCACTCTTATCTTAGCGTAAAGTCCTAGTTGCATCCATTAGAAATAAGTTCTCGTTGAATATGCAGTTTCTGGCGTAGTAATTTTTTTCCATAACTAAGGTCGCAAACAGGCTTATGTCACCTTGAGCGAAAGATATCATAGTTTATGGACGTTTGAAACACCAGAGGCGCTACATTCACGCTGCGGACCCCATAAAAAACTACTAAGATCACCTTACCTTACGCGTTTGGGAAGACCCAAATCGGACGCACATTCCACAATCCGAGCATGCACGGAAGAAAGCCCTTATTGGACTTTACCGTTCTAGAAGACTCCGGACGGAAGGTGTGAGGATGTGGTGAGCAATACGATGATAGAACGTAGCCGTGGGCATCATATCATACCACTAGCTGACCCGCGCAACTGCGTTTGCGTCACCTGAAAGTGAGAAAGAGAGAGGTATGGTATTAATATTTTGAGTATTATAACGTTTCCCGTTGCGTTTACCTCCTAGGCGTCGCGTCGCTTGAATTCATTAGAGCTGAACCGCATATCTTCGTTTGCGTCACATGAGAGTGAGAAGGTAAGACGTGTTAAAGTGACATATGTTTCCCGTCGCTTTTACTTCCACCCATTCGTTTTTCGGTATGGAACTCATCGTGTGCGAGTCTGACTCGCACTTGGCCGGTTTTTATCGTTCAGTTGACTGGCTGCCACTGCAGACCAAGTTTACTCCCGTTGCGTCTTAATAAGAGGGTTATTGTAAGTGAACCTTAAAAGATAGACATACTTATGCTGTTAAGGACTTATTTTATAACTTTTTAAGAGAAACAATTTTGTAATAAACAATTTTTACCTAACTTTAACCATTTAACGCAGCGTACGCCTCGGAAGCTCTCAGACGGTAAAAAATATTCCCCGTTTTCAAAACATTCTTGATTGCTGCTTCGCTCCTATTCGTCCTAGCGTCATGTTATATAGCCTATAGCCATCCTCGATAAATGGACTATCAAAGAAGAATTTTTGAAATCCAACCAGTAGTTCCTGAGATCCTAGCGTTCAAACAAACAAACAAACTCTTCAGCTTTATAATATTAGTATGGATTGGACAGGCTGGTTCTATTGAGATAGGGCTTAAATTTCAATATGTTCTTTTTTACATTTGTTGTTTTTTCATAGGTATCGAATACCTGTCTTTTTGGCTAGCGATTCAATGCCGAAAAACAGACAAAAAAGGATACTACGATTTTAGTTGTCGCTCCAAAACTATTTTATCGGACAGCTCAAGAATTTACACCGAGTTAATTTTGGAATCTCTACAAGTTCAGTCTAAACAATAGAAGAGATATTTCACTGATTATCTTGAAACAAATTTTCGTCCCTAACTTTGCTCGCGATTTCCGTTGAATTATTTTTTTTACGCTTCTAGCAAATATAATTTTATTATAACAGTACCCAACAGTACCTATACTACGTAAACAAATTTTAACGTTGGGGTATGTTGCACACTGTATTTCCATTTTGAACTAAAATTAACCTTGTAAAGAAACAAGGCACCATTATACTCCTTTTCTCCTAAATATATCACTGTATGTATTTTTAATGACGATACCGCCTGCGGCGCTGGAGGTCGTGGGTTCGATTCCCACCGGAGACAAATATTTGTGTGACCCATAAATGTTAGTATCAAGAGTCTGGGTGTTTCTATGTATAATATGTATGTATTTAAAAGTATATAAGTATTAATATCCGTCATCTGATACCCATAGCACGAGCAGGTTATTTATAGCTGACTTTGGGATCAGATAGCGTTGTGTGAAATGTCCGTGAATATTTATTTACTTATTTAATGTGTGTACATAAACTGTTTAATAAAAAAAGACTTATTGAGGTGAGATGTACAAAATAAAAAAAGTATTGGCATGGAATTGTAGTAAATTCCTAAAACTCGGTTTTTCAAAAGTTTGTTAATCTCAACTTATTGTACTGTAGCACTCAGAACTGCAAAAAGCAACATAAGCTATCAGTCCCGAGAATCAAAAAATATTAGCTTTTAAAACCTTTCATAATAGGTGTGTTCGTTTGTCGCAATTCGGAGCTGACAGGAAAATAAGATTTTAGAATAGGTTTACATGAAAACGAGGCGTATTTAGATTGTGTATATACTTATTTGGGTCCTCAAATGCCTATGTAAGTTAATCAACTATATATTACATTTTATGAACCTAAATACCAGCATCATGGTCCAAAAGACAGACAAAAAAAGATCGCCTTTCAAGCCGTTAAAAAAAGATACTTAATAAATATAAAAAAAAAAAAGAAGTGTGGCACTCGGGGACTGCCGCGGTAAAGCTATTACATAGCATTTTTTACCAACTATGCTAGTATAATTATTTCTATATAAGAATACTAGCTGATGCCCGCAGCTTCGCCTGCGTAAAATTTGTTACCGCGGGAAGTTATTCCCGGGATAAAAGGTAGCCTATGTGTTATTCCAGACTATAATGTATCTCCGTACCAAATTTCAGCCCGATCCGTTCAGCGGTTTGAGCGTGAAAGAGTAATAAACATCCACACTCACAAACTGTCGCATTTATAATATTAGTAAGAAGTAAGATTTTAAGGCCTATGTTCAACAAAGTAAAGTACCAAGTGCCTACTTGACTGTGGACATTTGGGCTTTTGGAATTTTGTTTTAGAACTTTTTAAGAAGAACAATTATTTTGTAATAAATTATTTTTATGTAACTTCAACCATTTACGCAGAGGCGCAACGGATACTCTTATAACGATTAAATGTTTTCCGTTTTCGAAACATTCCTCATTGCTGCACCACTCCTATTAATCTTCGCATTATGTTATGTAGCCTATAGCCACTATCAAAAAATGTACCTACTTACTATCGAACAGTTTTTGACAGCCTACCAGTAGTTTCAGTAAGGCATCATACCAAGGCAGTAAGGCTTGCCTTGGTATGATGTGATTCATGGTCCCTTTGCAGCGTGTGTCCAATCCAGCGCAGCAGCTACACTTCCGACGTTTGATCTGTTGGGGTCTCACTGCAGCGTTCCAATAGTCTTACGTTCGTGATATTCTCGGGCCCATATGTACCGAGGATCCATTGGAGGCAGCGTTTGACGAAGACTTATAGCTGGTAGCTGGTGCGAAATGTCTTTACTTTAGTGACCTTCCATGTCTCGCATCCGTATAGCAGTTAGCAGTACAGTTTTAACGTTTACTTTGTTTTGAGTTTCACTCTTCGTGTCTATTTTCGCAACTGCCTACGGGGCGCAGCTGTGTAAAGGTTATTCTGGCCTTGGCGAGACTCGAAATGATGTAGGGTACTCTTCTATTCCATCAGTTTCTGACACGACACTCCCGAGGTACGTGAATTCGTGCCTCCACCACATCTCTTGCGTCTGTCGATTTTAATTTCAGTCCAGCCATTCGCTGCCTCATCCTGCTCGTTGTCCTGCACGTTGTCCTGCAGACATGCATGACGGCGTGTGTGTGCCTCAGCAGGCACAGGACATCGGCATCATTAATATCCTCCAGGATATCAGTATAGGCCCCATTCTATGCCGCGCCGATTGTTCTTTGCGGTATTCAGCATTATACCATCTATTTTCTATGGATGGTTGTTAACTATCCTGTTATCTTCATAACGATCCTCTAAGGTACAGTATGTATTTTCAAAAGAGTTTGTGAACTCTATTTTTAATTTCTTTTTCAGAATATTGATGACATTTGATTGATGTCATTTTATACACGTTACGTCTACTACATTGATACATGTAATAAAATTCTAACACGCCGGTGTTTGTATGTAAATTGTTTATATTGAGGAAAATTCTATACTGAGGAATAGTTTTAACCATTAAGCTCTATTTTGATATAGCATACAGGACAGATTTACACGCTACTTGATGAGTATGATTAATAAATACCTCTAATTTCATAGACCTTGTGTGACGTAAACAAAGTTGCGAGGGTCAGCTAGTTAAAATATAAAACAATAGGTTTCTTCTTTCTACTTAAAAACTATTTTTACAAATTTTATGGTAATAATAGACATTCTTTGAAATATGCATGTATGGTATTGTTGTGACTTTTATGACACGTTTAAAGTACATAGGTATGGGATAGATGGCGCTCGCGGCTACGTCAGCGTGAAATTTTCTTCCCGCTTCCCATGGGAACGTACTCCCGGGTTTGGTTATCTTTATAGCAGTATTATATATAAATTAACAAAACAAAAAATGATACTGCATTGGTGATAATAATAATAAAATGTATGTATATAGAGTACTCACTCATTTTCTTTCACTATTTTTCGTGACTTTCTACATTAATAAATGCACTTTGTTTATTTATATTTAAAACACTTTTTACACAAATTATACGAGTAAGTTCACTGTTGTACATAGATGATGAATACCTATACACCTATAGTCGAATTTTTATTTAGACGAAGTAAATTGACAGCAACTAATGTAATTGACAGCATCGAAATTGTCATTTCACATTAAGAACTCTAAATTCGACCAACACTCCTAATTCAACTTTGGTCGAGTGGTTAAGACGCGGATCGGTACGCAGAAGGCGCAAGATCGATTCTGGGTACAAGCATCAATTTTTGGATTATTTGACATAATAATAATAATATATAACGACTGCAGAGTTCATAATTGACGTAAACAAAAAAATTATGAATTGCTAGACTAGATACACGAACGTGGCCGAAGGTAGCTGAGAGTGTGACTCGTTTTCCTGGATTCGGTCTCCACGCAAGGCCCGCGATAGAAGCTATGCAATAGCTTAAAAAAAATATTTGTGGACGTTCATAACATCATCTAGCCCAAATTAAGCTAACAAGGTTGTGCTATGGGATCTAGACGACTGATATACATACTTATAAATTTCTAAATACGTAGATACTTAGGTAATTAAGGCCGCGTGGGTCAGATTTTGAGTTTTTTGAAACAATCCTATTCAAAAAGTAAAGGGTTTTTAAATCTGAAAAATATATATATAATAGTTAAGGATATAAGCTAAACATATTCCGAGCCCGTTACACGATCCAATAAATTTCACTAGATAGAAAAAAATCCCAAAGTTGACTCTCTCAGGAAAGTTTTTTCAATACTGTGGCTAAACTATTAATATTTTATATTTTTTTTTGCACTCAATTAAAGGTATTAAGTTTTTATACACATTTTCCGAGCGTTTTTCTATAAACAACTATTTACATAGTTATCATGTACGAATATCTACCAAACGCAATAGAATTGCGCCGCTGACGGCCGATCAGTCTCGCCCTGGCGCTTGTGGAGGCAGGACCTGTGTCAGTTTTTTTCGCAACTATTTCGTAATTATTATGCCAAATTACGTTGAAATCGCGCCACAGTATAAAAATATCAGTAATGGGCGAAATGTAATTAGATTAACCGTTACAAATACATACGCGACGGTATACCGTCACAATACCAGAAATTATAATGCCTTAACTCAAAATATCGTAGCCCAAAATACCCGAAATCGAAATATCAATATTCAAAAGGCAAATATTTATAATATAAATAATTTAAAATGCCTTACGGTCGAATAACCGAAACCCAAAAAATAAATTTATCAAATACCTTATCCTAAAATGTTCAAACACAAAATACCTTTTTTTTAACATGATTTAAATCCTACATGGATGCTATATATCTGTGAATGGTTAACACCCCGACACAGAGTATCCCGAATCGGATAGGTTAGGTTAGAAGACTAAGGTGGGAGCGAAGCGAAGCGGAGCTCCCGCCTTAGCCTTCGTGGTTATTTTTTTTTTGATTTTTCGTTAGCCCACTGTAGTACTTTTGTAACTCTGAATCAAAGTGTTTTAACATGAGGTAAATCCTACATGGATACTATGCCGGACTCCTACCGACTAAAAACCACACGTATTCTACATAACAGCCTACAGTTGGGAGCCCCGGGTAAGCCCTCAGAAGGATACCCAAGGACCAACAGACCTACGACTACAACTGCGGCTTCACTTAGGTGGGGGGGGGGGGGGGGTAAATAAGTTAAAGCCAAATAACAAAACGTGTGAGTGACAGTGACACATTGTATTTTGAATTCTGATATAATAATTATTTGTATTTTAAATTTAGACATTTTACGGTAAGGTGTACTGAAATAAGGTATTTTGAATGTTAAGGTATTTCGAATTCGGGTATTTTGGTCTAATGCATTTTAAGTAAAGGCATTTTGATTTCTGGTATTTTAATATATAACCATACGCGACTCATGGTAAAAATGTGGTGATCTTTTACTTTTTAAGTGTTTTCACGACATGGTAACCAGCTACCTAATGCATTAAAATGTCTACGAATTACATGATAATTTCGCAATCCAACATGGCGGCCACGCCGTAATCACAAAATTTCATGATGGGTATCGTTTAAGGGGTTTTTTGGTATGCTGAGAACGAAGTACGTGATAATTTTGCAATCCAATATGGCCGCCGCGCCGTAATCACAAAATTTCATGATGGGTATCGTTTAAGGGGTTTTTTGGTATGCTGAGTACGAATCACGTGATAATTTTGCAATCGAATATAGCCGCCGCGCCGTAATCACAAAATTTCATGATGGGTATCGTTTAAGGGGTTTTTTGGTATGCTGAGTACGAATCGCGTACTAATTTTGCAATACAAGATGGCCGCCGCGCCGTAATCACAAAATTTCATGATGGGTATCGTTTAAGGGGTTTTTTGGTATGCTGAGTACGAATCACGTGATAATTTTGCAATCCAATATGGCCGCCGTGCCATAATCACAAAATTTCATGATGGGTATCGTTTAAGGGGTTTCTTGGTATGCTGAGTACGAAGTACGTGATAATTTTGCAATCCAATATGGCCGCCGCGCCGTAATCACAAAATTTCATGATGGGTATCGTTTAAGGGGTTTTTTGGTATGCTGAGTACGAATCACGTGATAATTTTGCAATCGAATATAGGCGCCGCGCCGTAATCACAAAATTTCATGATGGGTATCGTTTAAGGGGTTTTTTGGTATGCTGAGTACGAATCGCGTACTAATTTTGCAATACAAGATGGCCGCCGCGCCGTAATCATAAAATTTCATGATGGGTATCGTTTAAGGGGTTTTTTGGTATGCTGAGTACGAATCACGTGATAATTTTGCAATCCAATATGGCCGCCGTGCCATAATCACAAAATTTCATGATGGGTATCGTTTAAGGGGTTTTTTGGTATGCAGAGTACGAATCACGTGATAATTTTGCAATCCAATATGCCCGCCGCACCGTAATCACAAAATTTTATGATTGGTATCGTAAATGGTAGTATCGTAAGTATGGTAGTATCGTAAATCATACGTAGCAGACTGTAGTGTAAAAGAGATAGAGACACATGTTCCATTCTTCGTTCTAACATTTGTGTGTGGTTGGATTGCATGGAACGATACAGACTAAAAAAACTTGTTCGGTTTACTGTGAGTTAGTTAACCGCGTGCCAATTTGCAACTGTGCAAGACGTGGTCAGAGTTAAGAAGTTATTTATTTAACTCAGAGCTTACTAACTCTATATTTATATATTTAACTCGACTCTCCGCGCAAGTGGGCCTAAATAGCTTAGGCGGCCAAATTGAATTCCAAAATGATCATGTTATTCGTACTCAGCATTCGAAAAAACCCATTAAACGATATTCATTACGAAATTATGTGATTACGGCGCGGTGGCCATTTTGGAATGCAAAATTATCATGTGATTCGTCCTCAGCATATCAAAAACCCCTTAAACGATAACCATCATGAAATTTTGTGATTACGGCGCGGTGGCCATATTGGATTGCAAAATTAGTACGTAATTCGTACTCAGCATACCAAAAAACCCTTTAAACGATACCCATCATGAATTTTTGTGATTACAACGCGGCCGCCATTTTGGATTGCAAAATTATCACGTGATTCGTACTCAGCATACCAAGAAACCCCTTAAACGACACCCATCATGAAATTTTGTGATTACGGCGCGGCGCCCATATTGGATTGCAAAATTATCACGTGATTCGTACTCAGCATACCAAGAAACCCCTTAAACGATACCCATCATGACATTTTGTGATTACGGCGCGGCGTCCATATTGGATTGCAAAATTAGTACGTGATTCGTACTCAGCATACCAAAAAACCCTTTAAACGACACCCATCATGAAATTTTGTGATTACACCGCGGCGGCCATTTTAGATTGCACAATGATCCCGTGATTCATACTTAGCATACTAACTTTAGAAAACTTTAGAAATTTTTATGACCAGCTATTATGTAATTTACATTTTTTACGCAACTGTAACAAACGTACGCAACGGAAACTCTCAAAAGAAATGAAATATCCTAGTTGTCGAAAAATGTTTCGTTGCTGCTAAGCTCTTATTCGCCTTAGCGTGATGTTATATATTTTGGTATTTTTCAAAAATGGACATTCTGTTAAGAAACTCTTGAAATTCAACTAGCAGTCTCTTAGACTCTAGAGTTAGAACAACTAAACAAACAAACAAACTCTTTAGCTTAAAAATAATAGTATAATATACATAATTTATTTACGATTAACTCATTTATTTTTATTTACGAAACTAATAAATCACTACACTTAACAAAGTTAGATGCATTTACTACGTCAAACAAAGTTAGCATGCTGTTTCTTTCTACTATACTGTATACTGTGGCATGAGAGTGGACTGCCGCTGCCGGCGCGCGGTGTGGCTTGCGCCCGGGGCGAGGGGAGCGCCAAATGCCTACTTGTGCGGGTTAACCGCCCCTTAAATTATACATAGAAAGCACCCAAACTCCGGAACAAACATTTGTGGATCACACAAATATTTGGACCGAGCCAGGAATCAAACCCAGTACCTCCAGCGCTGCAGGCGGTATCACTACCGACTACGCCACAAAGGCAGTCTTACTACTTGGTTGATATTTCGCAACCGTGAATAGATAACAAAAGATTGATGAAAGGAAGTAGGTACCTAAAGCAAGCATGCTACCTTTTTTTACGCGAGGGAAAATCCTCATGGATTGTAACGTTGTGAAACAACGGGTGCAAATAGGGGTTTAACATTAGGGGTTTAAAATGAAAACTTAGATCAATAAATGAAAGCGCCATCTACCGAGTAAGGGTCGCAACGACGGAAGCCATAGTCATATAGGCGGTCTTGACGATTGAGTAGTTTCGAGTGGTGCCACTAGAGGCGCTATTTCATTAATATATAAAGCGTTGCGTCAAAGGCAGGAGCACCGCCAGATTAATATTTAAAATAGCTCACGGACGTATAAGTGTCATTGGAAATTGTGAGAAATACAAAAGTTTGAAAATCATCGTTTATATCATCGTAAATATCATCGTAAATATTTGTCAAGTATAAGGAGCAAATAGCTCTAGACAGAAGACCCCATCATTGGGTGAGTTAAATTAATTATTATAAATCTAGATTTTTTAAACAGTGAAAATTAACGGCTGTTGGTCAACCCTGTTATGGGAGGGTAGATTACAGGGGTGTGAAAAAAAGGTCTCTGTAAACTTAATATATAGACAAACATTGTAAGGCAACCGACTCCTAAATGGTTTAACCGGGGTCGGCTGTCTTAGCAATGGGCGGGAAAAAAGGGTTCCAGCTAACCCGTCTTCTGGAACATTCCAGGGTCCACCCTACGGGTTCAAGAGATCCACCTTACGGGTTGTGAAAGTACACCCTTCGGGTTCTACGAGAGAAGCAATCCACCCTGCGGGTTGAGAACACCGTGCCAGCCAAAGTTGTGGACGGCACGGCTACGTCACGGACTGCCTCAGACTTCAGAACCACCAAGATAAGTCGAACCCTGCGAAGGCCTTCGGAAACCGTAATTGCTGCCCGAAATTACCACGACCCCGAGTTCTTTCCTTATATTTAAATAAATTATTACTTTCAAATTCTAAACGTCACCTCTTCTCATTTCTCTCTTCTTCCTGAAAGCCATCAGCTTTTCAGTGGCGCCCATATCGTGGTTTCGGGTAGCGAGAAAGCGATTTCCGACGGGAGTCGGGAAGTCATAATTATAAGATTATTCAATTTGTGTAAAATAACCTTAAGAGTGCCCGTTAGCGGGGTAGTTTCCCTCCAAATTATCATAACTACCCAGGAATTTGGCTCTCCTGACCTCTGCTGCCAACTTGTTCTTTCCGGCTTATTTTGTGTGTTTTTTTTAGTGATTTTAGACAGATTTCGGCATAAACAAGAACAAGGCAAAATTTGAATTTTTTTCTCAACGTAAATTGTAATTTTTCAAAATTTTAACGGTCCATAATTTATTTTTCACACCCTCACGTATTTATTTTATGGTGGAAAAATTTTAAGTAAATTTAAAGTAAAAGTTTTTTTTGTTTTGTTCCAATTTTAAATAGTACTTTGTTAAAGTCTGAAGTAAAACTTCTCATTTGAAACGCTTACATTAATTGTAGTAAGTGAGTTAATTGCCTATATTCATCGTAAAAAGTAGTCAAAGGATATCACCACCACAATTTTTATTTTTTTACGGCGTCAAACCGCCTCATTTTGTGTATTATTTTGTTGTATTTCCTATATGGGAATTTACAGCGAGACCAACAGCCGATAATCACACTTCTGGGTAACAATCCCTATTGAAATTTCACTCTGAGTAAACGGTAGAACAAAGATTTTACGAATTTCACATCACGTAAATTATAAGAGATTTATAATTGTTTCACTTTTCGAATTACGTAGAATTCTGATACACTGAAATAAAACTGTAAGAAAAAACATTCCAAACGTAGATCACGCAGTGAAAACATTCTTGCCATAACAATTGTAAACTTATAACTTTGATTCGGGTTCTGAATAAACAACGGCAGATGTTGCTTTCATAACGTTTACGAGTAAGTTGATTAACTAGCTCGATAGTTGCGGAAATTTTTTTTATCAAACAAACTGTGGGTGGAATTGAATAAAATACACTCCGGACACCAACAGTCTGATACAAGATATTTCCAGAACCGTCCAAGTACGAATCGGTTTTTCAAACAATTCGAAATATTCAAGGGTTCCGTAGTGGTGAGGAACAATTTACATAAAAAGTTGGTTACTACTATATAGTTTATTTCAAGAACCGTCCAAGTGCGTATCGTCTTTGACACAGTTCATAATAATTAAGGGTTCCGTAGTAGTAAGGAACGATTAAAGAAAAAATTAGTGGTACGAGTTACAATACAATTAACTCTTAGTACGTTCGTGGGAATAGTTACATTTTAATAAAAATATTATCAACGTCAAAAATTATATTAATCGATTACGGTCAAACATTTAGCTAACTTCATCAACCCATCATCATACACCTCACTTTCACTACTTACTGCTTCGGATTAGATTACATTCAAACACAGACAGACAGACAGACAAGAATATCTAGTAGGGTCCAAATTATTATTTGAGTGAAGGAACACTAAAAGGTAATATTTCCAAACTTAAGATTTCCTAAAGCAAATACTAAGTTTTATAAAGGTTCAATTTAAAATTTAGTTCAACGAACCCTAAAAAGTAGAATTTATTTTTTCGTTATTCTGCGGGTGTATCGAAAAATATTCACATTCCTTAACATTCAAGAACGTAAACAGATAACGGTAAAGGCCGTAACTGCGCTAAGATGCGTATGCGAATAGTTTATGGAGTACATCAGTACAGTTACACAATAGTGTTTTTGAGAATTATTTTTTGGGAAAATATAAGGGTGTTAGCACACCGTCATATAATTTTAGTACTTAGGTGGCACATATAGGTACAGTCAAAGGCAAAAATATGTATACACTCCAAAGCCTCATAAAACGTCACCCTCAATACGATTATAAATACGGATTCATCTAAGAGTTCATAAATATGGAACCTCATAATGTTAATATATATGTATGTATGTATGTATCCATAGTTATATCAATAATATGTAAACACTAGACAATTCAGATTTTAAGAGAGCATCTATATTTCCGCCACTCAATACTAAAGAGTACTTACTTAAAGAATATAATGAATGATTGATATTTGTTTTTGTGAGTGACTGGCTGTTTTATTTCCTTTTTATTTTTCATATTTATTTGTTTGACTTAACGGTGTAAATTTTTCGTTTAAATCAAATCAACATAATAAGGTCTATGAGGAATATACTAGAAGATGTTATTGTTGCTGGCGGTGGTTATACTCAGTATTGTTTTTATGTATCGTGTGATATCGATTCTTGCAAAGACTTTTATTCATTTTTGTTATTCTGAAGAATTGTTTAAGTTACAAATATTTTAATTGCATGCTATTATGTTTTATTAAATTCTTATAGTAAACCATATTAAATATAATTGCTTATTAAAAAACTGTTCTCAATTACTTTTATTATTTCAGACGTGATATAACGCCTCTTAGAAGTACGCATGTTGTCTAATTCATGGGCGACAAATTTTCCAAATGCACTATTGGCTAACTTGTTGTCTTCAGATGCTTGACTTGTTTGCGTATTGGAAGCGATTATATTTTCTGTTTGATTTGCTCGTTCTGTTCGCTTAAATTCATTTTGAGAAATATTTACATGCATTGAACTGTAGTTCCATCGTTGACTATTTGCCTTATTGATTAATCGTTAAACAGCACGAAAATAAAGTATTCCGTGGGGGTCACAAGGTTCTTGCCTGTGACGCTCCGCCACGCTGTTAGAAATGCGTGGCGGAAGGCAA
Organism: Miltochrista miniata; assembly: GCA_933228765.1. Taxonomy (NCBI): domain Eukaryota; kingdom Metazoa; phylum Arthropoda; class Insecta; order Lepidoptera; family Erebidae; genus Miltochrista; species Miltochrista miniata. Next base: position 20,772,736 of record OW121773.1, read on the forward strand.
GGGAGGCCGACCACCGGGCGGGCAGCAAAGCCTGCGCTGCCTCAAGGCCGAGGCCCCGTCCGTCCGCACGGGGGGTTGAGGCTGTGGGTGCAAGTTCGCGGCAGGTTGCGGAAATGGACGTCCATTAATGGACACCCATATCCGCATCCTGCAGGTGAATCTGAACCACTGCACTGGTGCTCAGGACCTTCTGTACCAGAGCATCAGGCATTGGTCCATTAACATCGTCGTCGTCGCCGAGCCGTACTGGGTTCACCCGGGAAGCCCGGTGGATCTGGATGGCGTGGCGACCATTTTTGGAGACACCGGCGCGGACGACTCGCGCCTGGCGGTCATCGCTAGAGACCCGGGTTGTGTCACGGCGGAATACGAGGGTGTGGCTGTCGTGGCCGTTTACATCTCGCCGAGCCTCGACCAGCATCAGTTTGAGCTATGGCTTCCTGAGCTGGACGTCGTTCTCGCTGCATGCCGGCCTCGCCCTGTCCTGGTTTTGGGAGACTTCAATGCCTGGTCACAGGCTTGGGGCTCCCGGGAAACCAGAGACAGGGGGAGGATACTGGAGGACTGGGTCACTACACGTGGCCTAGTCATCCTGAACCGGATGTCGCAACCTGGACGCGGCGGGGTCTCAGCTCGGTCATAGACGCTTCGTTTGCGACCCCTGAGGTCACCCGCCGTGTCCAGGGATGGCGCGTGGTGGAGAAGAAGGAGACGTCGTCAGATCACCGATATATTCGGTTCGACGTCTCCCCTCCACCTAACTTGCCGCCAGCAATCGCGAATCCCCCGAAACCGCGTTGGGCACTCCATCGCCTTGATCGGGAGGCTCTCCTGGAGGCAGCCATCGTGCAGGCCTGGATTCCGACAGCGGACAGGCCTGCTGATGTTGATACCGAGGTGGAGTGATTCGGGAGAGCCATGTCGCACATCTGCGATGCGGCGATGCCCAGGGCTAGGCCCAGACCGGCGAGGAAACAGGTGTACTGGTGGACGCCGGAAATCGCGCATTTGCGCGCGGATTGCGTTACCGCGCGCCGCCGGTACACCAGGTTTCGCCGGAGGCGTCGCCGTCCAGTCGATGCGGTAGCCCGAGAAACGGAGCTCTACGATGGGTACAGGGAGGCCAAGAGGGCCCTCCAGACAGCCATCAAGCGGTCCAAAAAATTGGGCCGCAAAGAGCTGATGGAGACTCTGGAGCGGAACCCGTGGGGGCGCCCGTACCTCATGGTAAGAGGCAAATTACGCCCTAAGGCGCCCCCACTGACCCAGAGTCTCCAGCCGGAGCGGCTGGAGGGGGTCCTGGACTCCTTGTTTCCGTCGAGAGCGGAGGAACACATTCCTCCGCGCATGGCTTCGTCTCAGGCGCCCAACGCGGAAGGCAGCGAGAACGACGTGCCCGTACTCACCGAGGGTGAGTTAGGGGCGGCTGTCCTGCGGCTTAAATCCCGCAAAAACACCGCCCCTGGACCCGACGGCATTCCAGGCCGAGCGTGGGTCCTGGCTCTCGAGGAGCTTGGGCCTCGACTAATTGGGCTCTTTAGCGCATGCCTCGAGAAAGGCCAGTTTCCCAAGGTCTGGAAGACCGGGAAACTGCCCATCAGGGTACAAGCTCTTTGAGCGTGTTATTGCAAAACGCCTCGTCGGGCACCTCACACGCGTGGGGCCTAATCTGGCGGATAGCCAGTTTGGCTTGGCAGGCTTGGCTTCCGTCAGGGACGCTCCACCGTGGACGCGATCATGCGCATTAGAGGCCTGACGGAGGAAGCAGTCTCACGGGGTGAGGTGGTGGTGGCGGTGTCACTCGACATCGCCTCAACGCATTCAACACCTTGCCCTGGAGCTGCGTCAGGGAGGCGCTTATCTATCATGGAGTGCCTCCCTACCTCCGTCGAATTGTCGGGGCTTATCTCTCCGAGAGAGCCATAATTTACCCGAGCTAGGGCTAGTTATGGCTCTCTCGGAGAGATAAGCCCCGACAGGGCCGGGTCGGCGAGATGTGTCGTGCGGTGTTCCACAGGGATCGGTTTTAGGGCCGCTCCTGTGGAACATCGGTTACGACTGGGTGCTGCGTGGTCCGTTGCTCAGAGGGGTCGGCGTAACGTGTTACGCCGACGACACCCTCGTTACGGCGCGGGGAGCAACGCACCGTGACGCAACACTAAAGGCCACGGCAGGGGTTGCTCAAGTCGTGGGTCGGATTCGGCGGCTGGGTCTCGAGGTCGCCCTTCACAAATCCGAGGCTCTGTGCTTCCACGGACCTCGGATGGGGCCACCTGCGAGATCCAGCCTACAGGTAGGGGGCGTCAGCATCGGCATCGAGCCCTCGATGAAGTATCTGGGGCTCGTACTCGATGGCCGGTGGAACTTCGGACATCACTTCCGAAGTTTGGTCCCAAAACTGAGGGCAGCATCAGTCGCACTGGCGCGGCTGATGCCCAACATCAGGGGACCCAACGCTCCCTACAGGAGACTGTACCTGGGGATCGTGCGAAGCATGGCTCTATACGGAGCTCCTGTATGGGCGAAAACCCTGACGACCAGCAATGTGGCTAGATTGCTGAGCCCGCAGAGAGCGATGGCCATCAGGGTGATAAGGGGATACCGCACGATCTCCGGTGAGGCGGCATGTCTCCTAGCCGGGACCCCTCCATGGGACCTGGAAGCGAGAGCCTTTGCGTCACTGTTCAGATGGCGCAAGGAGGCGCTGGAGCGGGACCAAAGGCCCGCTTATCGAGAAATCGAGGCCCAGTGGTCCCTACTCCACCAGGAAACCGTGGAGATATGGAAGATACGACTTGAGCAACCAAAGGGGGGATTCGCCACAATTGCAGCCGTCAGACCGGTCATGGACGAGTGGCTGGAGAGGAGACACGGTGCTCTCTCCTACCGGTTAACACAGATGCTTGCCGGGCACGGGAGCTTCGGTAGGTATCTGTGGCGAAAATACCGGGAAACCACGGCCGAGTGTCAGCACTGCGAGGACCGCAGCGATGACACGGCGCTCCACACGCTTGTGGAGTGCACGGCGTGGGCGCAATAGCGCCAGGTCCTCGTAGTGGGTCTGGGCGTGGACACTCTCTCGCTCGAGACTATGGTGCGAGCCATGCTCTCCAGCGGGAGTAAGTGGGACTGCGCCGCCTCTTTCTGCGAGCAGTTCATGCTCGTGAAAGAGACGGCGGGGCGGGAACGGGGGAGAACTCTCCCACCCGAGTTCCGCACTCAGCGGCTTGGGCTCCGCCGACGTGTCTTCGCCGAGGACTATCGGCCTCCATGACCGGGGGTCTGAGGACGGTGAGAGGGCGAATCACCGTCCTTACAGAAGCAGGCCCATGATGGCAGCGTGACGTGAGGAACTCACGCACGCCCCCCCCCCCCCCTTTTTTAGTCGGTAGGAGTCCGGCATAATATCCATGAGGATTTTCCCTCACGTTAAACAAAAAAAAAATTACGCCTCAACATTGATTTTCATCAGAAATAATGTTTGCTGCAGCGCCCCCTGGTGAGTTTTCATCGTAACATCTATCTAAAAACTTGCACCAATCAAAGCTCAACCCATAATGAAACTGCATTAAAATCCGACCAGTAGCTTTGGAGAAAAATGGTAATATGTATTTGCACAAACAAACAAACAAACATACTTACCACCCAAACGCAAATACCGTCTCCCTTACGTCGTGGGTAAAAAACTTGTCAATAAACTATGATTTCGTAGTTTTAATCTTTGTATGCACAAAAAGTATGTCTATTCTTGTATACATATTTATGTGTTCAATAGTGTGTATATAGTTTATAGCGTAATGTCGTGTACAAGTTAGTTATGCTTTGGAAGGATATATATTTTTATTAGCATTACATGTATACATGTTTTTGCATTTGGTTGATACATGTTTTTGCCCATGACCAAGTAGACATATTTATAAATGTTTGGATGTATCCAAATTATTGCCTGTGTAGATGAATACCAAATTATGTAAACTGTACGTGTATCCATGTTTTTGCCCTTGACTGTACCACATTTCGTGTCATGTTACACGCATACATATGATCATACGGAAGTTTCACAACTACAATTACATAATAATTAAGTAGTATATAGTCATCACATATTCATCACAATTATCTTCACACACTATTCCAAACACTCAATAAGCAGTTTTTTTTTTAAATTTTTCTTGTTTGTTTACATAGTGACACTTGCATTTCATGGTGTGTGACTCCCAAAGGCGGAAGTAGGAGGCAAACTGGTTACAGGCGAGTCACTTTCGTAGATTAGAGAGAGTGACTCAAATGTCCTAAGTTTTGTTCCCGACCAAAGCTGACGGGTTATCATATGGCATGGAATGTAGTGTGACACTGGCCTTAGATGCAACGATGAATAACACGTTTGCATCAACATGATTACGTCAACATTAGACGCGCAAGCAAAACAAAACTTACACAAGGGAGATTTCATACGTACATACATACATATCATTTATTTAAACACGCAGATACATTTTACACTGACATGGTGGCAAACAAGGGCACCATATTTTTAGATATTTGGCATAATGGCCAAAGATCATTTATCTTAGTTATTTATTAGGGTTGACATAATAGTCATAGTCAACATTCTTCTACTAAAGTTGCGAATAAGCACTTAGCTTTGTTATTGCTACTAAGATTGCGAATAAGCACTCGTTTTTGTTATTTTTATTTTGTTAAACGGCTAAAATAGCCTAGTAATTAGTTAGGGACACTACACACTACACACTACACACGACTTTCAAATAAGTACACATAACAACGTGACAAACACAAACCGTGTTCGTCATGGGGAAATAGGGGTTAATTAGCATCACGGAGGATTCTGCGAGTAAATTATTTCTATCACTTTTCTGTTTCTTGGTTTAGTTGGGAGTTTTCTGTTAGTTGGAAGCATGGGTCTATCCCTAACAGAGTTCGTCGGTTACTGTTAGTTGGCAGCATGGTCGTGCCCTAACAGATTAATGGTGTAGGTTTATTACTGTTTCGAGGAAGCATGAGTCTTACCCGAACAGATTTATGGTGTAGGTTTAGTACTGTTTCGAGGAAGCATGAGTCTTACCCGAACAGATTTATGGTGTAGGTTTAGTACTGTTACGAGGAAGCATGAGGCTTACCCGAACAGAATTATGGTGGACTGTTATTTGGCAGCATTTGTCTTGCCCTAACAGTCGTAGGTGTAGATCACCGTTATCTTTATTTTCGTCATATGGCTACTCCTACCACTCGGAAGCTAGAGGCTTGCCCTGGGGGATAGTCCATCCTATGAGTCGGAAGTGTTACACGAGCCCTAGTAGGATGTTCTTCTCTGGGACGGTTGTATAAATCCCAGCCTTCAGCAAAAAGCCTTATTATACACACCCCACTTTCAGGCGGTGCGTATTACCTGAACCTTCAGCCCAAAGCCTCAAATACGTCTTTTCTCTTTCTGTCCCATAAGATCCTTCAGAATCACCTAAATACATCCTGCGAGTTGGCTTCATTAAGGTTAAGGCCGACTCTTCGCTACACCCAGCATCACCTCATTCACACAACACACTAACATACACACACACATAGACGAGTAGTAGGTATTATGTTAGGGGCGTTCGAGGACGAACGCAGCATTTGACGTGTTAGGGTACGTCAAACGCTCACCGGGGAGGGGGAGTATGTAACGTTGTGAAACAACGGGTGCAAATAGGGGTTTAACATTAGGGGTTTAAAATGAAAACTTAGATCAATAAATGAAAGCGCCATCTACCGAGTAAGGGTCGCAACGACGGAAGCCATAGTCATATAGGCGGTCTTGACGATTGAGTAGTTTCGAGTGGTGCCACTAGAGGCGCTATTTCATTAATATATAAAGCGTTGCGTCAAAGGCAGGAGCACCGCCAGATTAATATTTAAAATAGCTCACGGACGTATAAGTGTCATTGGAAATTGTGAGAAATACAAAAGTTTGAAAATCATCGTTTATATCATCGTAAATATCATCGTAAATATTTGTCAAGTATAAGGAGCAAATAGCTCTAGACAGAAGACCCCATCATTGGGTGAGTTAAATTAATTATTATAAATCTAGATTTTTTAAACAGTGAAAATTAACGGCTGTTGGTCAACCCTGTTATGGGAGGGTAGATTACAGGGGTGTGAAAAAAAGGTCTCTGTAAACTTAATATATAGACAAACATTGTAAGGCAACCGACTCCTAAATGGTTTAACCGGGGTCGGCTGTCTTAGCAATGGGCGGGAAAAAAGGGTTCCAGCTAACCCGTCTTCTGGAACATTCCAGGGTCCACCCTACGGGTTCAAGAGATCCACCTTACGGGTTGTGAAAGTACACCCTTCGGGTTCTACGAGAGAAGCAATCCACCCTGCGGGTTGAGAACACCGTGCCAGCCAAAGTTGTGGACGGCACGGCTACGTCACGGACTGCCTCAGACTTCAGAACCACCAAGATAAGTCGAACCCTGCGAAGGCCTTCGGAAACCGTAATTGCTGCCCGAAATTACCACGACCCCGAGTTCTTTCCTTATATTTAAATAAATTATTACTTTCAAATTCTAAACGTCACCTCTTCTCATTTCTCTCTTCTTCCTGAAAGCCATCAGCTTTTCAGGATGTTATGCTGGACTCCTACTGACTAAAAAACCTCACGTAACGCCCAACAGCCTACGGTTGTGAGCCCCGGGTAAGCCCTCGGAAGGATGTCCAAGGAAAGCATGCCACCTTATTAGTAAAGAAACATGTAAACGGTGACGATAAATCGGCTCAAACCCTACTTAATTTTTTATAGCCTCGCAGATTATTTGGAGACGTAAAACCCAACTTTCGAAAATATGAGAACAGAGACGTCCACAAAGTGTCCACACTAAATCACAACACAATAAGTTCCTGTCTGTCACAAATTAAAACTTCATATACCTACGTTCCAATGAAAAGGTGGGCGAAGTTTTTCGTTCTTTGTAAAGTTCAAAGACTGCTAGCCATGTTATCCTTGTTAATCTACTCGTACATTTTTGTACCACTGCACCCCGAGTACCTACCCAGCAAACTTCTTCGTGATAGCCTTTTGTTAAAAAAACACGAAAACTGCGAACCTATTGCGAAATTTAGAAGACTTTTAGATAGTTAATTACATGTTAACTATCTTTCGCAACTTCAAGTTCTACAAGCGGAGCGTAGAAAGACATAGGTGCCTAATATATTAGTACTCGTATGTCTATGTGGTGGTCTACCTGTACCTAAAACAATTTTTCTGTAACTCTCAATGTACTGCTTTATCTATCTTCAATCTAATAACTGTAAGCTGTTTGTCCTTCATAAGTTAAATAAATAAATTAGGGTTGTCAACTTGAGGACAAACTGTCGTTAAGGATATAAGCTAAACATATTCCGAGCCCGTTACACGATCCAATAAATTTCACTAGATAGAAAAAAATCCCAAAGTTGACTCTCTCAGGAAAGTTTTTTCAATACTGTGGCTAAACTATTAATATTTTATATTTTTTTTTGCACTCAATTAAAGGTATTAAGTTTTTATACACATTTTCCGAGCGTTTTTCTATAAACAACTATTTACATAGTTATCATGTACGAATATCTACCAAACGCAATAGAATTGCGCCGCTGACGGCCGATCAGTCTCGCCCTGGCGCTTGTGGAGGCAGGACCTGTGTCAGTTTTTTTCGCAACTATTTCGTAATTATTATGCCAAATTACGTTGAAATCGCGCCACAGTATAAAAATATCAGTAATGGGCGAAATGTAATTAGATTAACCGTTACAAATACATACGCGACGGTATACCGTCACAATACCAGAAATTATAATGCCTTAACTCAAAATATCGTAGCCCAAAATACCCGAAATCGAAATATCAATATTCAAAAGGCAAATATTTATAATATAAATAATTTAAAATGCCTTACGGTCGAATAACCGAAACCCAAAAAATAAATTTATCAAATACCTTATCCTAAAATGTTCAAACACAAAATACCTTTTTTTTAACATGATTTAAATCCTACATGGATGCTATATATCTGTGAATGGTTAACACCCCGACACAGAGTATCCCGAATCGGATAGGTTAGGTTAGAAGACTAAGGTGGGAGCGAAGCGAAGCGGAGCTCCCGCCTTAGCCTTCGTGGTTATTTTTTTTTTGATTTTTCGTTAGCCCACTGTAGTACTTTTGTAACTCTGAATCAAAGTGTTTTAACATGAGGTAAATCCTACATGGATACTATGCCGGACTCCTACCGACTAAAAACCACACGTATTCTACATAACAGCCTACAGTTGGGAGCCCCGGGTAAGCCCTCAGAAGGATACCCAAGGACCAACAGACCTACGACTACAACTGCGGCTTCACTTAGGTGGGGGGGGGGGGGGGGGGGTAAATAAGTTAAAGCCAAATAACAAAACGTGTGAGTGACAGTGACACATTGTATTTTGAATTCTGATATAATAATTATTTGTATTTTAAATTTAGACATTTTACGGTAAGGTGTACTGAAATAAGGTATTTTGAATGTTAAGGTATTTCGAATTCGGGTATTTTGGTCTAATGCATTTTAAGTAAAGGCATTTTGATTTCTGGTATTTTAATATATAACCATACGCGACTCATGGTAAAAATGTGGTGATCTTTTACTTTTTAAGTGTTTTCACGACATGGTAACCAGCTACCTAATGCATTAAAATGTCTACGAATTACATGATAATTTCGCAATCCAACATGGCGGCCACGCCGTAATCACAAAATTTCATGATGGGTATCGTTTAAGGGGTTTTTTGGTATGCTGAGAACGAAGTACGTGATAATTTTGCAATCCAATATGGCAGCCGCGCCGTAATCACAAAATTTCATGATGGGTATCGTTTAAGGGGTTTTTTGGTATGCTGAGTACGAATCACGTGATAATTTTGCAATCGAATATAGCCGCCGCGCCGTAATCACAAAATTTCATGATGGGTATCGTTTAAGGGGTTTTTTGGTATGCTGAGTACGAATCGCGTACTAATTTTGCAATACAAGATGGCCGCCGCGCCGTAATCACAAAATTTCATGATGGGTATCGTTTAAGGGGTTTTTTGGTATGCTGAGTACGAATCACGTGATAATTTTGCAATCCAATATGGCCGCCGTGCCATAATCACAAAATTTCATGATGGGTATCGTTTAAGGGGTTTCTTGGTATGCTGAGTACGAAGTACGTGATAATTTTGCAATCCAATATGGCCGCCGCGCCGTAATCACAAAATTTCATGATGGGTATCGTTTAAGGGGTTTTTTGGTATGCTGAGTACGAATCACGTGATAATTTTGCAATCGAATATAGGCGCCGCGCCGTAATCACAAAATTTCATGATGGGTATCGTTTAAGGGGTTTTTTGGTATGCTGAGTACGAATCGCGTACTAATTTTGCAATACAAGATGGCCGCCGCGCCGTAATCATAAAATTTCATGATGGGTATCGTTTAAGGGGTTTTTTGGTATGCTGAGTACGAATCACGTGATAATTTTGCAATCCAATATGGCCGCCGTGCCATAATCACAAAATTTCATGATGGGTATCGTTTAAGGGGTTTTTTGGTATGCAGAGTACGAATCACGTGATAATTTTGCAATCCAATATGCCCGCCGCACCGTAATCACAAAATTTTATGATTGGTATCGTAAATGGTAGTATCGTAAGTATGGTAGTATCGTAAATCATACGTAGCAGACTGTAGTGTAAAAGAGATAGAGACACATGTTCCATTCTTCGTTCTAACATTTGTGTGTGGTTGGATTGCATGGAACGATACAGACTAAAAAAACTTGTTCGGTTTACTGTGAGTTAGTTAACCGCGTGCCAATTTGCAACTGTGCAAGACGTGGTCAGAGTTAAGAAGTTATTTATTTAACTCAGAGCTTACTAACTCTATATTTATATATTTAACTCGACTCTCCGCGCAAGTGGGCCTAAATAGCTTAGGCGGCCAAATTGAATTCCAAAATGATCATGTTATTCGTACTCAGCATTCGAAAAAACCCATTAAACGATATTCATTACGAAATTATGTGATTACGGCGCGGTGGCCATTTTGGAATGCAAAATTATCATGTGATTCGTCCTCAGCATATCAAAAACCCCTTAAACGATAACCATCATGAAATTTTGTGATTACGGCGCGGTGGCCATATTGGATTGCAAAATTAGTACGTAATTCGTACTCAGCATACCAAAAAACCCTTTAAACGATACCCATCATGAATTTTTGTGATTACAACGCGGCCGCCATTTTGGATTGCAAAATTATCACGTGATTCGTACTCAGCATACCAAGAAACCCCTTAAACGACACCCATCATGAAATTTTGTGATTACGGCGCGGCGCCCATATTGGATTGCAAAATTATCACGTGATTCGTACTCAGCATACCAAGAAACCCCTTAAACGATACCCATCATGACATTTTGTGATTACGGCGCGGCGTCCATATTGGATTGCAAAATTAGTACGTGATTCGTACTCAGCATACCAAAAAACCCTTTAAACGACACCCATCATGAAATTTTGTGATTACACCGCGGCGGCCATTTTAGATTGCACAATGATCCCGTGATTCATACTTAGCATACTAACTTTAGAAAACTTTAGAAATTTTTATGACCAGCTATTATGTAATTTACATTTTTTACGCAACTGTAACAAACGTACGCAACGGAAACTCTCAAAAGAAATGAAATATCCTAGTTGTCGAAAAATGTTTCGTTGCTGCTAAGCTCTTATTCGCCTTAGCGTGATGTTATATATTTTGGTATTTTTCAAAAATGGACATTCTGTTAAGAAACTCTTGAAATTCAACTAGCAGTCTCTTAGACTCTAGAGTTAGAACAACTAAACAAACAAACAAACTCTTTAGCTTAAAAATAATAGTATAATATACATAATTTATTTACGATTAACTCATTTATTTTTATTTACGAAACTAATAAATCACTACACTTAACAAAGTTAGATGCATTTACTACGTCAAACAAAGTTAGCATGCTGTTTCTTTCTACTATACTGTATACTGTGGCATGAGAGTGGACTGCCGCTGCCGGCGCGCGGTGTGGCTTGCGCCCGGGGCGAGGGGAGCGCCAAATGCCTACTTGTGCGGGTTAACCGCCCCTTAAATTATACATAGAAAGCACCCAAACTCCGGAACAAACATTTGTGGATCACACAAATATTTGGACCGAGCCAGGAATCAAACCCAGTACCTCCAGCGCTGCAGGCGGTATCACTACCGACTACGCCACAAAGGCAGTCTTACTACTTGGTTGATATTTCGCAACCGTGAATAGATAACAAAAGATTGATGAAAGGAAGTAGGTACCTAAAGCAAGCATGCTACCTTTTTTTACGCGAGGGAAAATCCTCATGGATTGTAACGTTGTGAAACAACGGGTGCAAATAGGGGTTTAACATTAGGGGTTTAAAATGAAAACTTAGATCAATAAATGAAAGCGCCATCTACCGAGTAAGGGTCGCAACGACGGAAGCCATAGTCATATAGGCGGTCTTGACGATTGAGTAGTTTCGAGTGGTGCCACTAGAGGCGCTATTTCATTAATATATAAAGCGTTGCGTCAAAGGCAGGAGCACCGCCAGATTAATATTTAAAATAGCTCACGGACGTATAAGTGTCATTGGAAATTGTGAGAAATACAAAAGTTTGAAAATCATCGTTTATATCATCGTAAATATCATCGTAAATATTTGTCAAGTATAAGGAGCAAATAGCTCTAGACAGAAGACCCCATCATTGGGTGAGTTAAATTAATTATTATAAATCTAGATTTTTTAAACAGTGAAAATTAACGGCTGTTGGTCAACCCTGTTATGGGAGGGTAGATTACAGGGGTGTGAAAAAAAGGTCTCTGTAAACTTAATATATAGACAAACATTGTAAGGCAACCGACTCCTAAATGGTTTAACCGGGGTCGGCTGTCTTAGCAATGGGCGGGAAAAAAGGGTTCCAGCTAACCCGTCTTCTGGAACATTCCAGGGTCCACCCTACGGGTTCAAGAGATCCACCTTACGGGTTGTGAAAGTACACCCTTCGGGTTCTACGAGAGAAGCAATCCACCCTGCGGGTTGAGAACACCGTGCCAGCCAAAGTTGTGGACGGCACGGCTACGTCACGGACTGCCTCAGACTTCAGAACCACCAAGATAAGTCGAACCCTGCGAAGGCCTTCGGAAACCGTAATTGCTGCCCGAAATTACCACGACCCCGAGTTCTTTCCTTATATTTAAATAAATTATTACTTTCAAATTCTAAACGTCACCTCTTCTCATTTCTCTCTTCTTCCTGAAAGCCATCAGCTTTTCAGTGGCGCCCATATCGTGGTTTCGGGTAGCGAGAAAGCGATTTCCGACGGGAGTCGGGAAGTCATAATTATAAGATTATTCAATTTGTGTAAAATAGCCTTAAGAGTGCCCGTTAGCGGGGTAGTTTCCCTCCAAATTATCATAACTACCCAGGAATTTGGCTCTCCTGACCTCTGCTGCCAACTTGTTCTTTCCGGCTTATTTTGTGTGTTTTTTTTAGTGATTTTAGACAGATTTCGGCATAAACAAGAACAAGGCAAAATTTGAATTTTTTTCTCAACGTAAATTGTAATTTTTCAAAATTTTAACGGTCCATAATTTATTTTTCACACCCTCACGTATTTATTTTATGGTGGAAAAATTTTAAGTAAATTTAAAGTAAAAGTTTTTTTTGTTTTGTTCCAATTTTAAATAGTACTTTGTTAAAGTCTGAAGTAAAACTTCTCATTTGAAACGCTTACATTAATTGTAGTAAGTGAGTTAATTGCCTATATTCATCGTAAAAAGTAGTCAAAGGATATCACCACCACAATTTTTATTTTTTTACGGCGTCAAACCGCCTCATTTTGTGTATTATTTTGTTGTATTTCCTATATGGGAATTTACAGCGAGACCAACAGCCGATAATCACACTTCTGGGTAACAATCCCTATTGAAATTTCACTCTGAGTAAACGGTAGAACAAAGATTTTACGAATTTCACATCACGTAAATTATAAGAGATTTATAATTGTTTCACTTTTCGAATTACGTAGAATTCTGATACACTGAAATAAAACTGTAAGAAAAAACATTCCAAACGTAGATCACGCAGTGAAAACATTCTTGCCATAACAATTGTAAACTTATAACTTTGATTCGGGTTCTGAATAAACAACGGCAGATGTTGCTTTCATAACGTTTACGAGTAAGTTGATTAACTAGCTCGATAGTTGCGGAAATTTTTTTTATCAAACAAACTGTGGGTGGAATTGAATAAAATACACTCCGGACACCAACAGTCTGATACAAGATATTTCCAGAACCGTCCAAGTACGAATCGGTTTTTCAAACAATTCGAAATATTCAAGGGTTCCGTAGTGGTGAGGAACAATTTACATAAAAAGTTGGTTACTACTATATAGTTTATTTCAAGAACCGTCCAAGTGCGTATCGTCTTTGACACAGTTCATAATAATTAAGGGTTCCGTAGTAGTAAGGAACGATTAAAGAAAAAATTAGTGGTACGAGTTACAATACAATTAACTCTTAGTACGTTCGTGGGAATAGTTACATTTTAATAAAAATATTATCAACGTCAAAAATTATATTAATCGATTACGGTCAAACATTTAGCTAACTTCATCAACCCATCATCATACACCTCACTTTCACTACTTACTGCTTCGGATTAGATTACATTCAAACACAGACAGACAGACAGACAAGAATATCTAGTAGGGTCCAAATTATTATTTGAGTGAAGGAACACTAAAAGGTAATATTTCCAAACTTAAGATTTCCTAAAGCAAATACTAAGTTTTATAAAGGTTCAATTTAAAATTTAGTTCAACGAACCCTAAAAAGTAGAATTTATTTTTTCGTTATTCTGCGGGTGTATCGAAAAATATTCACATTCCTTAACATTCAAGAACGTAAACAGATAACGGTAAAGGCCGTAACACACTGCGCTAAGATGCGTATGCGAATAGTTTATGGAGTACATCAGTACAGTTACACAATAGTGTTTTTGAGAATTATTTTTTGGGAAAATATAAGGGTGTTAGCACACCGTCATATAATTTTAGTACTTAGGTGGCACATATAGGTACAGTCAAAGGCAAAAATATGTATACACTCCAAAGCCTCATAAAACGTCACCCTCAATACGATTATAAATACGGATTCATCTAAGAGTTCATAAATATGGAACCTCATAATGTTAATATATATGTATGTATGTATGTATCCATAGTTATCAATAATATGTAAACACTAGACAATTCAGATTTAAGAGAGCATCTATATTTCCGCCACTCAATACTAAAGAGTACTTACTTAAAGAATATAATGAATGATTGATATTTGTTTTTGTGAGTGACTGGCTGTTTTATTTCCTTTTTATTTTTCATATTTATTTGTTTGACTTAACGGTGTAAATTTTTCGTTTAAATCAAATCAACATAATAAGGTCTATGAGGAATATACTAGAAGATGTTATTGTTGCTGGCGGTGGTTATACTCAGTATTGTTTTTATGTATCGTGTGATATCGATTCTTGCAAAGACTTTTATTCATTTTTGTTATTCTGAAGAATTGTTTAAGTTACAAATATTTTAATTGCATGCTATTATGTTTTATTAAATTCTTATAGTAAACCATATTAAATATAATTGCTTATTAAAAACTGTTCTCAATTACTTTTATTATTTCAGACGTGATATAACGCCTCTTAGAAGTACGCATGTTGTCTAATTCATGGGCGACAAATTTTCCAAATGCACTATTGGCTAACTTGTTGTCTTCAGATGCTTGACTTGTTTGCGTATTGGAAGCGATTATATTTTCTGTTTGATTTGCTCGTTCTGTTCGCTTAAATTCATTTTGAGAAATATTTACATGCATTGAACTGTAGTTCCATCGTTGACTATTTGCCTTATTGATTAATCGTTAAACAGCACGAAAATAAAGTATTCCGTGGGGGTCACAAGGTTCTTGCCTGTGACGCTCCGCCACGCTGTTAGAAATGCGTGGCGGAAGGCAAGGGAGGCCGACCACCGGGCGGGCAGCAAAGCCTGCGCTGCCTCAAGGCCGAGGCCCCGTCCGTCCGCACGGGGGGTTGAGGCTGTGGGTGCAAGTTCGCGGCAGGTTGCGGAAATGGACGTCCATTAATGGACACCCATATCCGCATCCTGCAGGTGAATCTGAACCACTGCACTGGTGCTCAGGACCTTCTGTACCAGAGCATCAGGCATTGGTCCATTAACATCGTCGTCGTCGCCGAGCCGTACTGGGTTCACCCGGGAAGCCCGGTGGATCTGGATGGCGTGGCGACCATTTTTGGAGACACCGGCGCGGACGACTCGCGCCTGGCGGTCATCGCTAGAGACCCGGGTTGTGTCACGGCGGAATACGAGGGTGTGGCTGTCGTGGCCGTTTACATCTCGCCGAGCCTCGACCAGCATCAGTTTGAGCTATGGCTTCCTGAGCTGGACGTCGTTCTCGCTGCATGCCGGCCTCGCCCTGTCCTGGTTTTGGGAGACTTCAATGCCTGGTCACAGGCTTGGGGCTCCCGGGAAACCAGAGACAGGGGGAGGATACTGGAGGACTGGGTCACTACACGTGGCCTAGTCATCCTGAACCGGATGTCGCAACCTGGACGCGGCGGGGTCTCAGCTCGGTCATAGACGCTTCGTTTGCGACCCCTGAGGTCACCCGCCGTGTCCAGGGATGGCGCGTGGTGGAGAAGAAGGAGACGTCGTCAGATCACCGATATATTCGGTTCGACGTCTCCCCTCCACCTAACTTGCCGCCAGCAATCGCGAATCCCCCGAAACCGCGTTGGGCACTCCATCGCCTTGATCGGGAGGCTCTCCTGGAGGCAGCCATCGTGCAGGCCTGGATTCCGACAGCGGACAGGCCTGCTGATGTTGATACCGAGGTGGAGTGATTCGGGAGAGCCATGTCGCACATCTGCGATGCGGCGATGCCCAGGGCTAGGCCCAGACCGGCGAGGAAACAGGTGTACTGGTGGACGCCGGAAATCGCGCATTTGCGCGCGGATTGCGTTACCGCGCGCCGCCGGTACACCAGGTTTCGCCGGAGGCGTCGCCGTCCAGTCGATGCGGTAGCCCGAGAAACGGAGCTCTACGATGGGTACAGGGAGGCCAAGAGGGCCCTCCAGACAGCCATCAAGCGGTCCAAAAAATTGGGCCGCAAAGAGCTGATGGAGACTCTGGAGCGGAACCCGTGGGGGCGCCCGTACCTCATGGTAAGAGGCAAATTACGCCCTAAGGCGCCCCCACTGACCCAGAGTCTCCAGCCGGAGCGGCTGGAGGGGGTCCTGGACTCCTTGTTTCCGTCGAGAGCGGAGGAACACATTCCTCCGCGCATGGCTTCGTCTCAGGCGCCCAACGCGGAAGGCAGCGAGAACGACGTGCCCGTACTCACCGAGGGTGAGTTAGGGGCGGCTGTCCTGCGGCTTAAATCCCGCAAAAACACCGCCCCTGGACCCGACGGCATTCCAGGCCGAGCGTGGGTCCTGGCTCTCGAGGAGCTTGGGCCTCGACTAATTGGGCTCTTTAGCGCATGCCTCGAGAAAGGCCAGTTTCCCAAGGTCTGGAAGACCGGGAAACTGCCCATCAGGGTACAAGCTCTTTGAGCGTGTTATTGCAAAACGCCTCGTCGGGCACCTCACACGCGTGGGGCCTAATCTGGCGGATAGCCAGTTTGGCTTGGCAGGCTTGGCTTCCGTCAGGGACGCTCCACCGTGGACGCGATCATGCGCATTAGAGGCCTGACGGAGGAAGCAGTCTCACGGGGTGAGGTGGTGGTGGCGGTGTCACTCGACATCGCCTCAACGCATTCAACACCTTGCCCTGGAGCTGCGTCAGGGAGGCGCTTATCTATCATGGAGTGCCTCCCTACCTCCGTCGAATTGTCGGGGCTTATCTCTCCGAGAGAGCCATAATTTACCCGAGCTAGGGCTAGTTATGGCTCTCTCGGAGAGATAAGCCCCGACAGGGCCGGGTCGGCGAGATGTGTCGTGCGGTGTTCCACAGGGATCGGTTTTAGGGCCGCTCCTGTGGAACATCGGTTACGACTGGGTGCTGCGTGGTCCGTTGCTCAGAGGGGTCGGCGTAACGTGTTACGCCGACGACACCCTCGTTACGGCGCGGGGAGCAACGCACCGTGACGCAACACTAAAGGCCACGGCAGGGGTTGCTCAAGTCGTGGGTCGGATTCGGCGGCTGGGTCTCGAGGTCGCCCTTCACAAATCCGAGGCTCTGTGCTTCCACGGACCTCGGATGGGGCCACCTGCGAGATCCAGCCTACAGGTAGGGGGCGTCAGCATCGGCATCGAGCCCTCGATGAAGTATCTGGGGCTCGTACTCGATGGCCGGTGGAACTTCGGACATCACTTCCGAAGTTTGGTCCCAAAACTGAGGGCAGCATCAGTCGCACTGGCGCGGCTGATGCCCAACATCAGGGGACCCAACGCTCCCTACAGGAGACTGTACCTGGGGATCGTGCGAAGCATGGCTCTATACGGAGCTCCTGTATGGGCGAAAACCCTGACGACCAGCAATGTGGCTAGATTGCTGAGCCCGCAGAGAGCGATGGCCATCAGGGTGATAAGGGGATACCGCACGATCTCCGGTGAGGCGGCATGTCTCCTAGCCGGGACCCCTCCATGGGACCTGGAAGCGAGAGCCTTTGCGTCACTGTTCAGATGGCGCAAGGAGGCGCTGGAGCGGGACCAAAGGCCCGCTTATCGAGAAATCGAGGCCCAGTGGTCCCTACTCCACCAGGAAACCGTGGAGATATGGAAGATACGACTTGAGCAACCAAAGGGGGGATTCGCCACAATTGCAGCCGTCAGACCGGTCATGGACGAGTGGCTGGAGAGGAGACACGGTGCTCTCTCCTACCGGTTAACACAGATGCTTGCCGGGCACGGGAGCTTCGGTAGGTATCTGTGGCGAAAATACCGGGAAACCACGGCCGAGTGTCAGCACTGCGAGGACCGCAGCGATGACACGGCGCTCCACACGCTTGTGGAGTGCACGGCGTGGGCGCAATAGCGCCAGGTCCTCGTAGTGGGTCTGGGCGTGGACACTCTCTCGCTCGAGACTATGGTACGAGCCATGCTCTCCAGCGGGAGTAAGTGGGACTGCGCCGCCTCTTTCTGCGAGCAGTTCATGCTCGTGAAAGAGACGGCGGGGCGGGAACGGGGGAGAACTCTCCCACCCGAGTTCCGCACTCAGCGGCTTGGGCTCCGCCGACGTGTCTTCGCCGAGGACTATCGGCCTCCATGACCGGGGGTCTGAGGACGGTGAGAGGGCGAATCACCGTCCTTACAGAAGCAGGCCCATGATGGCAGCGTGACGTGAGGAACTCACGCACGCCCCCCCCCCCCCCCCTTTTTTAGTCGGTAGGAGTCCGGCATAATATCCATGAGGATTTTCCCTCACGTTAAACAAAAAAAAAATTACGCCTCAACATTGATTTTCATCAGAAATAATGTTTGCTGCAGCGCCCCCTGGTGAGTTTTCATCGTAACATCTATCTAAAAACTTGCACCAATCAAAGCTCAACCCATAATGAAACTGCATTAAAATCCGACCAGTAGCTTTGGAGAAAAATGGTAATATGTATTTGCACAAACAAACAAACAAACATACTTACCACCCAAACGCAAATACCGTCTCCCTTACGTCGTGGGTAAAAAACTTGTCAATAAACTATGATTTCGTAGTTTTAATCTTTGTATGCACAAAAAGTATGTCTATTCTTGTATACATATTTATGTGTTCAATAGTGTGTATATAGTTTATAGCGTAATGTCGTGTACAAGTTAGTTATGCTTTGGAAGGATATATATTTTTATTAGCATTACATGTATACATGTTTTTGCATTTGGTTGATACATGTTTTTGCCCATGACCAAGTAGACATATTTATAAATGTTTGGATGTATCCAAATTATTGCCTGTGTAGATGAATACCAAATTATGTAAACTGTACGTGTATCCATGTTTTTGCCCTTGACTGTACCACATTTCCTGTCATGTTACACGCATACATATGATCATACGGAAGTTTCACAACTACAATTACATAATAATTAAGTAGTATATAGTCA
The DNA here is from genome assembly GCA_933228765.1 of Miltochrista miniata. Classification (NCBI taxonomy): domain Eukaryota; kingdom Metazoa; phylum Arthropoda; class Insecta; order Lepidoptera; family Erebidae; genus Miltochrista; species Miltochrista miniata. The sequence continues at coordinate 20,791,958 of OW121773.1, forward strand.
TCACATATTCATCACAATTATCTTCACACACTATTCCAAACACTCAATAAGCAGTTTTTTTTTTAAATTTTTCTTGTTTGTTTACATAGTGACACTTGCATTTCATGGTGTGTGACTCCCAAAGGCGGAAGTAGGAGGCAAACTGGTTACAGGCGAGTCACTTTCGTAGATTAGAGAGAGTGACTCAAATGTCCTAAGTTTTGTTCCCGACCAAAGCTGACGGGTTATCATATGGCATGGAATGTAGTGTGACACTGGCCTTAGATGCAACGATGAATAACACGTTTGCATCAACATGATTACGTCAACATTAGACGCGCAAGCAAAACAAAACTTACACAAGGGAGATTTCATACGTACATACATACATATCATTTATTTAAACACGCAGATACATTTTACACTGACATGGTGGCAAACAAGGGCACCATATTTTTAGATATTTGGCATAATGGCCAAAGATCATTTATCTTAGTTATTTATTAGGGTTGACATAATAGTCATAGTCAACATTCTTCTACTAAAGTTGCGAATAAGCACTTAGCTTTGTTATTGCTACTAAGATTGCGAATAAGCACTCGTTTTTGTTATTTTTATTTTGTTAAACGGCTAAAATAGCCTAGTAATTAGTTAGGGACACTACACACTACACACTACACACGACTTTCAAATAAGTACACATAACAACGTGACAAACACAAACCGTGTTCGTCATGGGGAAATAGGGGTTAATTAGCATCACGGAGGATTCTGCGAGTAAATTATTTCTATCACTTTTCTGTTTCTTGGTTTAGTTGGGAGTTTTCTGTTAGTTGGAAGCATGGGTCTATCCCTAACAGAGTTCGTCGGTTACTGTTAGTTGGCAGCATGGTCGTGCCCTAACAGATTAATGGTGTAGGTTTATTACTGTTTCGAGGAAGCATGAGTCTTACCCGAACAGATTTATGGTGTAGGTTTAGTACTGTTTCGAGGAAGCATGAGTCTTACCCGAACAGATTTATGGTGTAGGTTTAGTACTGTTACGAGGAAGCATGAGGCTTACCCGAACAGAATTATGGTGGACTGTTATTTGGCAGCATTTGTCTTGCCCTAACAGTCGTAGGTGTAGATCACCGTTATCTTTATTTTCGTCATATGGCTACTCCTACCACTCGGAAGCTAGAGGCTTGCCCTGGGGGATAGTCCATCCTATGAGTCGGAAGTGTTACACGAGCCCTAGTAGGATGTTCTTCTCTGGGACGGTTGTATAAATCCCAGCCTTCAGCAAAAAGCCTTATTATACACACCCCACTTTCAGGCGGTGCGTATTACCTGAACCTTCAGCCCAAAGCCTCAAATACGTCTTTTCTCTTTCTGTCCCATAAGATCCTTCAGAATCACCTAAATACATCCTGCGAGTTGGCTTCATTAAGGTTAAGGCCGACTCTTCGCTACACCCAGCATCACCTCATTCACACAACACACTAACATACACACACACATAGACGAGTAGTAGGTATTATGTTAGGGGCGTTCGAGGACGAACGCAGCATTTGACGTGTTAGGGTACGTCAAACGCTCACCGGGGAGGGGGAGTATGTAACGTTGTGAAACAACGGGTGCAAATAGGGGTTTAACATTAGGGGTTTAAAATGAAAACTTAGATCAATAAATGAAAGCGCCATCTACCGAGTAAGGGTCGCAACGACGGAAGCCATAGTCATATAGGCGGTCTTGACGATTGAGTAGTTTCGAGTGGTGCCACTAGAGGCGCTATTTCATTAATATATAAAGCGTTGCGTCAAAGGCAGGAGCACCGCCAGATTAATATTTAAAATAGCTCACGGACGTATAAGTGTCATTGGAAATTGTGAGAAATACAAAAGTTTGAAAATCATCGTTTATATCATCGTAAATATCATCGTAAATATTTGTCAAGTATAAGGAGCAAATAGCTCTAGACAGAAGACCCCATCATTGGGTGAGTTAAATTAATTATTATAAATCTAGATTTTTTAAACAGTGAAAATTAACGGCTGTTGGTCAACCCTGTTATGGGAGGGTAGATTACAGGGGTGTGAAAAAAAGGTCTCTGTAAACTTAATATATAGACAAACATTGTAAGGCAACCGACTCCTAAATGGTTTAACCGGGGTCGGCTGTCTTAGCAATGGGCGGGAAAAAAGGGTTCCAGCTAACCCGTCTTCTGGAACATTCCAGGGTCCACCCTACGGGTTCAAGAGATCCACCTTACGGGTTGTGAAAGTACACCCTTCGGGTTCTACGAGAGAAGCAATCCACCCTGCGGGTTGAGAACACCGTGCCAGCCAAAGTTGTGGACGGCACGGCTACGTCACGGACTGCCTCAGACTTCAGAACCACCAAGATAAGTCGAACCCTGCGAAGGCCTTCGGAAACCGTAATTGCTGCCCGAAATTACCACGACCCCGAGTTCTTTCCTTATATTTAAATAAATTATTACTTTCAAATTCTAAACGTCACCTCTTCTCATTTCTCTCTTCTTCCTGAAAGCCATCAGCTTTTCAGGATGTTATGCTGGACTCCTACTGACTAAAAAACCTCACGTAACGCCCAACAGCCTACGGTTGTGAGCCCCGGGTAAGCCCTCGGAAGGATGTCCAAGGAAAGCATGCCACCTTATTAGTAAAGAAACATGTAAACGGTGACGATAAATCGGCTCAAACCCTACTTAATTTTTTATAGCCTCGCAGATTATTTGGAGACGTAAAACCCAACTTTCGAAAATATGAGAACAGAGACGTCCACAAAGTGTCCACACTAAATCACAACACAATAAGTTCCTGTCTGTCACAAATTAAAACTTCATATACCTACGTTCCAATGAAAAGGTGGGCGAAGTTTTTCGTTCTTTGTAAAGTTCAAAGACTGCTAGCCATGTTATCCTTGTTAATCTACTCGTACATTTTTGTACCACTGCACCCCGAGTACCTACCCAGCAAACTTCTTCGTGATAGCCTTTTGTTAAAAAAACACGAAAACTGCGAACCTATTGCGAAATTTAGAAGACTTTTAGATAGTTAATTACATGTTAACTATCTTTCGCAACTTCAAGTTCTACAAGCGGAGCGTAGAAAGACATAGGTGCCTAATATATTAGTACTCGTATGTCTATGTGGTGGTCTACCTGTACCTAAAACAATTTTTCTGTAACTCTCAATGTACTGCTTTATCTATCTTCAATCTAATAACTGTAAGCTGTTTGTCCTCCATAAGTTAAATAAATAAATTAGGGTTGTCAACTTGAGGACAAACTGTCAATAACCTTTCCAACTTTTATCATACATATTTTATAAATAAACTAGCGGACGCCTCGTAGTTTCACTCGCGTAGTTCTCATGGGAAAACGGTAATAAAATATTACCTATGTCATCCGCGATTAGCGTAGCTTCCCAACAGTAAAAGAATTTTTCTAATCGTTTCAGTAGTTCCCGAGCTTATTCGATGCAAAGAAACAAATCATCAAATCTTGCTTCTTTATAATTAGTATAAAAAATATCTTCTACCTTTTAGCTGCGCCTGACGATTTTGAAATGGCAATAGCCTCACTCACCGTATTAATTTTGCCTAGGTATGTTAAATAGTATAATCTAGTACACCTCTTTCGCCAAATTACTGTTTGCTGTAATTGAGATTATCGAATAAAAATATTCTTTAAAAAGTTGTCTTAACTCCAAACTATACGGATATTATGCACTTTTAACCAGGGGTAACTTTTGAAAACGTTTTGCATGAACTTTGTCAAAGTGCTGATTCCATTGTTATAAATGCACGTTGTTTTAACAAATATGCAGACAAACTGCTGTCATTAGCATAGCTATTATGGTTGTTAATGGGTTTATATAGGACACCTAACCTACAATTTTCACAAATGATAACCACGCTTACATACATACATACAGTCACGCCTTTATCCCCGAAGGGGTAGGCAGAGGCATAGTGTACGCCCACATTTCACCTTTTTTTTTTTTTGTCCTCCTCTGCTGTTTGTTGTCAGGGAACCTGGTGTGCCCTCGAAAGGAGATCCCAGTTACCCTGACCAGCCCTGGCCGCCAAACTTCGACGGCTCCTTGCCCTGTATTATTTGTGGGGACCACGCCACTCTCTACGTGGAGGAGACGCGTGGTAATTCCCAACGCGCCACCATCTTGAGCCTATATCTGCTAGGGCGACAACCTGCCCAGAGTGTCGCCCCTAGACTCACGCCTGTGGAGGACGAAGATCATTTTGTGATCTCCGGCGCCCAGTGCGTCTTCTGCGGCACGGGAGAGAACTGATCCTCTCCCGTTCCTTCTCCGCCGCCTCTTTTGCGAACATCACCTCCTCACAAAACAAGGCGGCGGAGTTCCATACCTGTTCACTGCTGACCATGGCCTGGACCAGGGTCTGCAGCGTAAGATGTCCCGATCCTACTGCCACTACGAGACTACGTCACTGCTCCATCCACTCAGGGCACTCTGTCAGCGTGTGGATCACCGTATCCTCCGAGCAGCCCAAGCAGTGGTGGCACTCAGGCGTTGGCTCTCGTTGTATCCGATGCAGGTACACACCAAAGCAACCGTGCCCAGTGAGCACCTGCGTCAGCCGGTAGGAGAGGCAAGGAGGAGGCGCTTATCTATCATGGAGTGCCTCCCTACCTCCGTCGAATTGTCGGGGCTTATCTCTCCGAGAGAGCCATAATTTACCCGAGCTAGGGCTAGTTATGGCTCTCTCGGAGAGATAAGCCCCGACAGGGCCGGGTCGGCGAGATGTGTCGTGCGGTGTTCCACAGGGATCGGTTTTAGGGCCGCTCCTGTGGAACATCGGTTACGACTGGGTGCTGCGTGGTCCGTTGCTCAGAGGGGTCGGCGTAACGTGTTACGCCGACGACACCCTCGTTACGGCGCGGGGAGCAACGCACCGTGACGCAACACTAAAGGCCACGGCAGGGGTTGCTCAAGTCGTGGGTCGGATTCGGCGGCTGGGTCTCGAGGTCGCCCTTCACAAATCCGAGGCTCTGTGCTTCCACGGACCTCGGATGGGGCCACCTGCGAGATCCAGCCTACAGGTAGGGGGCGTCAGCATCGGCATCGAGCCCTCGATGAAGTATCTGGGGCTCGTACTCGATGGCCGGTGGAACTTCGGACATCACTTCCGAAGTTTGGTCCCAAAACTGAGGGCAGCATCAGTCGCACTGGCGCGGCTGATGCCCAACATCAGGGGACCCAACGCTCCCTACAGGAGACTGTACCTGGGGATCGTGCGAAGCATGGCTCTATACGGAGCTCCTGTATGGGCGAAAACCCTGACGACCAGCAATGTGGCTAGATTGCTGAGCCCGCAGAGAGCGATGGCCATCAGGGTGATAAGGGGATACCGCACGATCTCCGGTGAGGCGGCATGTCTCCTAGCCGGGACCCCTCCATGGGACCTGGAAGCGAGAGCCTTTGCGTCACTGTTCAGATGGCGCAAGGAGGCGCTGGAGCGGGACCAAAGGCCCGCTTATCGAGAAATCGAGGCCCAGTGGTCCCTACTCCACCAGGAAACCGTGGAGATATGGAAGATACGACTTGAGCAACCAAAGGGGGGATTCGCCACAATTGCAGCCGTCAGACCGGTCATGGACGAGTGGCTGGAGAGGAGACACGGTGCTCTCTCCTACCGGTTAACACAGATGCTTGCCGGGCACGGGAGCTTCGGTAGGTATCTGTGGCGAAAATACCGGGAAACCACGGCCGAGTGTCAGCACTGCGAGGACCGCAGCGATGACACGGCGCTCCACACGCTTGTGGAGTGCACGGCGTGGGCGCAATAGCGCCAGGTCCTCGTAGTGGGTCTGGGCGTGGACACTCTCTCGCTCGAGACTATGGTGCGAGCCATGCTCTCCAGCGGGAGTAAGTGGGACTGCGCCGCCTCTTTCTGCGAGCAGTTCATGCTCGTGAAAGAGACGGCGGGGCGGGAACGGGGGAGAACTCTCCCACCCGAGTTCCGCACTCAGCGGCTTGGGCTCCGCCGACGTGTCTTCGCCGAGGACTATCGGCCTCCATGACCGGGGGTCTGAGGACGGTGAGAGGGCGAATCACCGTCCTTACAGAAGCAGGCCCATGATGGCAGCGTGACGTGAGGAACTCACGCACGCCCCCCCCCCCCCTTTTTTAGTCGGTAGGAGTCCGGCATAATATCCATGAGGATTTTCCCTCACGTTAAACAAAAAAAAAATTACGCCTCAACATTGATTTTCATCAGAAATAATGTTTGCTGCAGCGCCCCCTGGTGAGTTTTCATCGTAACATCTATCTAAAAACTTGCACCAATCAAAGCTCAACCCATAATGAAACTGCATTAAAATCCGACCAGTAGCTTTGGAGAAAAATGGTAATATGTATTTGCACAAACAAACAAACAAACATACTTACCACCCAAACGCAAATACCGTCTCCCTTACGTCGTGGGTAAAAAACTTGTCAATAAACTATGATTTCGTAGTTTTAATCTTTGTATGCACAAAAAGTATGTCTATTCTTGTATACATATTTATGTGTTCAATAGTGTGTATATAGTTTATAGCGTAATGTCGTGTACAAGTTAGTTATGCTTTGGAAGGATATATATTTTTATTAGCATTACATGTATACATGTTTTTGCATTTGGTTGATACATGTTTTTGCCCATGACCAAGTAGACATATTTATAAATGTTTGGATGTATCCAAATTATTGCCTGTGTAGATGAATACCAAATTATGTAAACTGTACGTGTATCCATGTTTTTGCCCTTGACTGTACCACATTTCGTGTCATGTTACACGCATACATATGATCATACGGAAGTTTCACAACTACAATTACATAATAATTAAGTAGTATATAGTCATCACATATTCATCACAATTATCTTCACACACTATTCCAAACACTCAATAAGCAGTTTTTTTTTTAAATTTTTCTTGTTTGTTTACATAGTGACACTTGCATTTCATGGTGTGTGACTCCCAAAGGCGGAAGTAGGAGGCAAACTGGTTACAGGCGAGTCACTTTCGTAGATTAGAGAGAGTGACTCAAATGTCCTAAGTTTTGTTCCCGACCAAAGCTGACGGGTTATCATATGGCATGGAATGTAGTGTGACACTGGCCTTAGATGCAACGATGAATAACACGTTTGCATCAACATGATTACGTCAACATTAGACGCGCAAGCAAAACAAAACTTACACAAGGGAGATTTCATACGTACATACATACATATCATTTATTTAAACACGCAGATACATTTTACACTGACATGGTGGCAAACAAGGGCACCATATTTTTAGATATTTGGCATAATGGCCAAAGATCATTTATCTTAGTTATTTATTAGGGTTGACATAATAGTCATAGTCAACATTCTTCTACTAAAGTTGCGAATAAGCACTTAGCTTTGTTATTGCTACTAAGATTGCGAATAAGCACTCGTTTTTGTTATTTTTATTTTGTTAAACGGCTAAAATAGCCTAGTAATTAGTTAGGGACACTACACACTACACACTACACACGACTTTCAAATAAGTACACATAACAACGTGACAAACACAAACCGTGTTCGTCATGGGGAAATAGGGGTTAATTAGCATCACGGAGGATTCTGCGAGTAAATTATTTCTATCACTTTTCTGTTTCTTGGTTTAGTTGGGAGTTTTCTGTTAGTTGGAAGCATGGGTCTATCCCTAACAGAGTTCGTCGGTTACTGTTAGTTGGCAGCATGGTCGTGCCCTAACAGATTAATGGTGTAGGTTTATTACTGTTTCGAGGAAGCATGAGTCTTACCCGAACAGATTTATGGTGTAGGTTTAGTACTGTTTCGAGGAAGCATGAGTCTTACCCGAACAGATTTATGGTGTAGGTTTAGTACTGTTACGAGGAAGCATGAGGCTTACCCGAACAGAATTATGGTGGACTGTTATTTGGCAGCATTTGTCTTGCCCTAACAGTCGTAGGTGTAGATCACCGTTATCTTTATTTTCGTCATATGGCTACTCCTACCACTCGGAAGCTAGAGGCTTGCCCTGGGGGATAGTCCATCCTATGAGTCGGAAGTGTTACACGAGCCCTAGTAGGATGTTCTTCTCTGGGACGGTTGTATAAATCCCAGCCTTCAGCAAAAAGCCTTATTATACACACCCCACTTTCAGGCGGTGCGTATTACCTGAACCTTCAGCCCAAAGCCTCAAATACGTCTTTTCTCTTTCTGTCCCATAAGATCCTTCAGAATCACCTAAATACATCCTGCGAGTTGGCTTCATTAAGGTTAAGGCCGACTCTTCGCTACACCCAGCATCACCTCATTCACACAACACACTAACATACACACACACATAGACGAGTAGTAGGTATTATGTTAGGGGCGTTCGAGGACGAACGCAGCATTTGACGTGTTAGGGTACGTCAAACGCTCACCGGGGAGGGGGAGTATGTAACGTTGTGAAACAACGGGTGCAAATAGGGGTTTAACATTAGGGGTTTAAAATGAAAACTTAGATCAATAAATGAAAGCGCCATCTACCGAGTAAGGGTCGCAACGACGGAAGCCATAGTCATATAGGCGGTCTTGACGATTGAGTAGTTTCGAGTGGTGCCACTAGAGGCGCTATTTCATTAATATATAAAGCGTTGCGTCAAAGGCAGGAGCACCGCCAGATTAATATTTAAAATAGCTCACGGACGTATAAGTGTCATTGGAAATTGTGAGAAATACAAAAGTTTGAAAATCATCGTTTATATCATCGTAAATATCATCGTAAATATTTGTCAAGTATAAGGAGCAAATAGCTCTAGACAGAAGACCCCATCATTGGGTGAGTTAAATTAATTATTATAAATCTAGATTTTTTAAACAGTGAAAATTAACGGCTGTTGGTCAACCCTGTTATGGGAGGGTAGATTACAGGGGTGTGAAAAAAAGGTCTCTGTAAACTTAATATATAGACAAACATTGTAAGGCAACCGACTCCTAAATGGTTTAACCGGGGTCGGCTGTCTTAGCAATGGGCGGGAAAAAAGGGTTCCAGCTAACCCGTCTTCTGGAACATTCCAGGGTCCACCCTACGGGTTCAAGAGATCCACCTTACGGGTTGTGAAAGTACACCCTTCGGGTTCTACGAGAGAAGCAATCCACCCTGCGGGTTGAGAACACCGTGCCAGCCAAAGTTGTGGACGGCACGGCTACGTCACGGACTGCCTCAGACTTCAGAACCACCAAGATAAGTCGAACCCTGCGAAGGCCTTCGGAAACCGTAATTGCTGCCCGAAATTACCACGACCCCGAGTTCTTTCCTTATATTTAAATAAATTATTACTTTCAAATTCTAAACGTCACCTCTTCTCATTTCTCTCTTCTTCCTGAAAGCCATCAGCTTTTCAGGATGTTATGCTGGACTCCTACTGACTAAAAAACCTCACGTAACGCCCAACAGCCTACGGTTGTGAGCCCCGGGTAAGCCCTCGGAAGGATGTCCAAGGAAAGCATGCCACCTTATTAGTAAAGAAACATGTAAACGGTGACGATAAATCGGCTCAAACCCTACTTAATTTTTTATAGCCTCGCAGATTATTTGGAGACGTAAAACCCAACTTTCGAAAATATGAGAACAGAGACGTCCACAAAGTGTCCACACTAAATCACAACACAATAAGTTCCTGTCTGTCACAAATTAAAACTTCATATACCTACGTTCCAATGAAAAGGTGGGCGAAGTTTTTCGTTCTTTGTAAAGTTCAAAGACTGCTAGCCATGTTATCCTTGTTAATCTACTCGTACATTTTTGTACCACTGCACCCCGAGTACCTACCCAGCAAACTTCTTCGTGATAGCCTTTTGTTAAAAAAACACGAAAACTGCGAACCTATTGCGAAATTTAGAAGACTTTTAGATAGTTAATTACATGTTAACTATCTTTCGCAACTTCAAGTTCTACAAGCGGAGCGTAGAAAGACATAGGTGCCTAATATATTAGTACTCGTATGTCTATGTGGTGGTCTACCTGTACCTAAAACAATTTTTCTGTAACTCTCAATGTACTGCTTTATCTATCTTCAATCTAATAACTGTAAGCTGTTTGTCCTCCATAAGTTAAATAAATAAATTAGGGTTGTCAACTTGAGGACAAACTGTCAATAACCTTTCCAACTTTTATCATACATATTTTATAAATAAACTAGCGGACGCCTCGTAGTTTCACTCGCGTAGTTCTCATGGGAAAACGGTAATAAAATATTACCTATGTCATCCGCGATTAGCGTAGCTTCCCAACAGTAAAAGAATTTTTCTAATCGTTTCAGTAGTTCCCGAGCTTATTCGATGCAAAGAAACAAATCATCAAATCTTGCTTCTTTATAATTAGTATAAAAAATATCTTCTACCTTTTAGCTGCGCCTGACGATTTTGAAATGGCAATAGCCTCACTCACCGTATTAATTTTGCCTAGGTATGTTAAATAGTATAATCTAGTACACCTCTTTCGCCAAATTACTGTTTGCTGTAATTGAGATTATCGAATAAAAATATTCTTTAAAAAGTTGTCTTAACTCCAAACTATACGGATATTATGCACTTTTAACCAGGGGTAACTTTTGAAAACGTTTTGCATGAACTTTGTCAAAGTGCTGATTCCATTGTTATAAATGCACGTTGTTTTAACAAATATGCAGACAAACTGCTGTCATTAGCATAGCTATTATGGTTGTTAATGGGTTTATATAGGACACCTAACCTACAATTTTCACAAATGATAACCACGCTTACATACATACATACAGTCACGCCTTTATCCCCGAAGGGGTAGGCAGAGGCATAGTGTACGCCCACATTTCACCTTTTTTTTTTTTTGTCCTCCTCTGCTGTTTGTTGTCAGGGAACCTGGTGTGCCCTCGAAAGGAGATCCCAGTTACCCTGACCAGCCCTGGCCGCCAAACTTCGACGGCTCCTTGCCCTGTATTATTTGTGGGGACCACGCCACTCTCTACGTGGAGGAGACGCGTGGTAATTCCCAACGCGCCACCATCTTGAGCCTATATCTGCTAGGGCGACAACCTGCCCAGAGTGTCGCCCCTAGACTCACGCCTGTGGAGGACGAAGATCATTTTGTGATCTCCGGCGCCCAGTGCGTCTTCTGCGGCACGGGAGAGAACTGATCCTCTCCCGTTCCTTCTCCGCCGCCTCTTTTGCGAACATCACCTCCTCACAAAACAAGGCGGCGGAGTTCCATACCTGTTCACTGCTGACCATGGCCTGGACCAGGGTCTGCAGCGTAAGATGTCCCGATCCTACTGCCACTACGAGACTACGTCACTGCTCCATCCACTCAGGGCACTCTGTCAGCGTGTGGATCACCGTATCCTCCGAGCAGCCCAAGCAGTGGTGGCACTCAGGCGTTGGCTCTCGTTGTATCCGATGCAGGTACACACCAAAGCAACCGTGCCCAGTGAGCACCTGCGTCAGCCGGTAGGAGAGGCAACCATGGCGCCTCTCCAGCCATTCCTTCATTATAGGCCTGATCGCCTCAACCACCTCGTGTCCCGCAGTTGGTTGCCCAAGTCGCTCCCTAACTCCTCCATGACCACCCGACGAAGCTGAGAACGCTGATCCTCAATTTCCTGTAAAGCAGGTCTCAGGTCCCGCTCCACTGCCTCTCTGTACCATAGATACAGTGCCGCAAGGGCCCTTGCCTCTAAGTCCCATGGAGGTGTGCCGGCTAGGAGACTCGCCGCTTCGAAAGAAACCGTGCGGTATCCTCTTATGATTCTAATGGCCAACAGCCGCAACGGACGTCGCAGTATTGTGGCGTTATTGACCGTTAGATTTCCCGCCCACACTGGGGCTCCGTATAGGGCCATGGACCGCACGATCCCAGTGTAAAGTCTCCTACAGGAGGTGTCGGGTCCCTTTAAGTTAGGAAGCAGCCGTGATAGCGACAACGCTACCCCCTTAAGCTTTGGGGCCAAACTTCGGAAATGCATCCCGAAGTCCCACCGGCCATCGAGTGTAAGCCCCAGATACTTCATGGTGGGCTCGATGCCGATGCGTACACCTCCTACAGTAAGACTGGCTCCAGAAGGTGGCTTTCTCCGAGGTCCATGGAAGTATAAAGCCTCGGACTTGTGAAGCGCCACCTCAAGTCCAAGTCGCCGGATGCGTTCAACGACTTGGGCAACCCCAGCCGTGGCTTTCGTGGTCCCCTCGTGGTACGTCTGACCTCGTGCTGTAACAAGCGTGTCATCGGCATAACACGTCACCGTGACGTCTTCCACAAACGTACCACGAAGCACCCAGTCGTAGCCGATGTTCCACAGGAGTGGCCCTAATACAGAGCCCTGCGGAACACCACACGACATATCCCGCCGACCAAAACCAATTCTGCTCTGGTAGATTACAGCTCTCTCAGACAGGTAGGCCCCGACAATTCGGCGGAGGTAGAGTGGGACATTATGGTAGACGAGTGCCTCCTTGATACAGCTTCAAGGCAAGGTGTTAAAGGCATTGGCAATATCAAGTGATACTGCCAGCACCACCTCACCCCGGGAAACAGCTTCCTTGGCCAGAGTTCTCACGCGCATGATCGCACCGACGGTGGAGCGCCCCTTTCGAAAACCAAATTGGTTGTCTGTCAAATCAGGCCCCACCTCTGTAAGGTGCAGGACGAGGCGCTTAGCTATAATTCGCTCAAAGAGCTTACAGACCTCGTCAAGCAACACTATGGGCCGATACGCGGACGGTGAATCCGCCGGGCGCCCCTCCTTACGGATGAGGACCAGTTTTCCAATCTTCCATATCTTCGGAAACCGGCCCTGCTCGAAACATGCACCAAAAAGCGCTACCAGTCGGGGACCGAGAGCCTCTAAAGCCAAAACCCACGCTCGACCTGGTATTCCGTCGGGTCCTGGTGCGGTGTTCTTGGCTTTGAGCCTCATAATCGCTGCCTCTAGTTCCACCAGAGAGACTTCGGGTGCGTCTGCGCCTACCGCGTTGGGTGTGTGAGGTGGAGCCATAGATGGAGGAATGTGTTCTTCTACCCTTGCCGGAAACAAGACAGTAATGATCTCCTCAAGCAGCTCGTGCTGGAGACTACGAGTGAGTGGGGGGCGCCCATGGGCGTAGTTTACCTCTTACCATAAGGTAGGGTCGCCCCCATGAATCCCGCTCGAGAGTATCCAGCAGCTCCTGGCGATAATCCCTTTTGGCTTGTTTTATTGCCGCTTGAAGCACCCGCTTGGCTACCTTATATTCTTCAAGAAGCTCCACCTCTCGGGCTGCCGCATCATTGGGACGACGACGTCTTCTGCGGAACTTTGAGCACCGGCGCCGGGCAACTACACAGGCCTGCCTAAGCCGTGCTATTTCCGGCGACCACCAGTATACTTGGCGCCTTGCAGACCTAGGTTGCGCTCTTGGCATCGCCGCATTGCAAACCTGCGACATGGCCTCCCGGAACCATTCTGCCTCGACATCCACGTCGACAGGCACATCGGGCGCAGAAACCCAGGCCTGAACGATGGAGGCTTCTAAGAGGAGCTCCCGATCTAGTTGTTTAAGCACCCAACGTGGCTCTGGAACCGCTCTGACCGGAGCATGAGAGCTCGGGGTGGAGACGCTGAACCGAATATATCTGTGGTCAGACATCACCTCGACGTCTGTCATCACACGCCAGTTGTGTACGTATGATGCAATCATGGGGCTCCCAAATGAGAGATCCAGAATGGAGCTACCCCATGAAATCCCCGAGGACCAACACAGGGTAGGTGCGACAAGCGTCAACGACCCCAGCCAAGTGAACAAGCCAGTCTTCGTACTCATCTTGGCTTCGGCTCGGAGGGCAATAAGCGGCCACGACTGCTACCCCTTCTGTAACCACTGCTACACAGCCTTGCCCCCTTACGATGACTGTAAGAGGGGATGTGCCAGCAGCAGTACCACATAAAACTGCCGCTAAGCCGTCCAGTGACACTGCCCAGGCATCCCCGAGTGGAATGTGGACGTATGGCTCAGCGACAGCCGCAATATTGATTGACCACTGCGCCATGCTCTGAAGCAACAGATCCTGAGCAGCGGAGCAATGGTTTAAGTTCGCCTGCAGGATGCAAAGATGCGAATCCATTACTGAATGTCCATCTCCGCCTCCCGCCGCGAACCATGCCGTTGAGTTTTCAGGGTTTGGCCAAGAAGAGGCGCAAGCCTTTGTGCCAACCCGGTGTTCGGCGGGTTTACTCACAGCTGCGCATTTAAAACAGCGCAGCGGTGCTCTACAGCTAACGGCTTTATGGCCAGGCTGGCTACAACGGAAGCAACCATCTCCTATGGTAACCTCCGCCGTGCACTTGACCCCTACATGCCCCACCGAAAGACATCTGAAGCATCTTGCCGGACGGGGTTGCAGGAGTTTCGCCTGCGCCATCAGAAACCCGCCTACCAAAATTTTACGGCCGTCAGCGACTTTCTGGGCCGCGGCTATTGGACAGCTTACAACTGCCGTTCCCAGGCCACCAAGATCAAAGCGTATCGCTCCAGCCCTAATTTGATCTGGTGGGCAGCTCCCGACCTCTGCAACGGCAAGTACTAGTTCCTCGGGCGTAACAGCATCGTCCAGGCCCATAATGCGCAAATCAGCACATTTCATGGGCCTGGACACTCGAACGTCTGCCGCCTCCAGTGACTTCCTTAGCTTATCTGCAAGAGCATCAGCTTGGGGACCGCTGGTGGCGCCAGGGATCTCGAGAAGACGGGCTCCGGTGCGAGTTGGCTTGCACCTAACACCTGCTATTCCGAGAGTCTTAAGATCCAAACTTTTTTTGGCTTTTTTCAGGACCTCCGAATAGCTCACGCCACGTCCTGCTGCCTCTGTCGTCAGGGTAATGACCACAGCGGAAGAGCGAGGAGCTCGAAGTCGTTGGGGCGCTTTAGCTGCTTCTTTGGCTGCCCTCTTGGCAGCCTTCTTCTTTTTCTTCTTGTCACCAGCAACCTGCCATACTTCCCCATTAGGGGGCTGAACGGTGGCGACTGGTGCACTGGAAGCCGGCCTATTTTCTGTTTTGAGACAGATTTAGTCCTCGTTGCAGATATCTCAGTCTGAACTGTAGTCGGGCGGGCTGCAGAACCGGTTTCAGAAACGGCCGCGTAGGCAGCCCTCGGCTGCGCTAAAGGAGGGCGGAAGGTGACGTTTTCCAATGCGGAGATACGTCTTCCAAAGCGGTCCTCCATCCCGTGAACTGCTTCTAGGAGGCGGTCTACGTCAGCCTGAGATTGTCGCGTTGTCGCCTCTGATTGCACCACTGGTAGAGTGGTAGAGCTATCCGTCCCCCTACTGCCCAGATGGCGGTCTGCTACCAGGCGGGCGTTCTCCTGGGCCAACTTTTCAAGACGATCCAAGAGAAACTTGCCCATTTCAGCCATGGTAATGGCCGCCGTCATAATAGCCTCCTGTTCCGGAGCAGAAGACTTTTTGGGCGCTTGCGCAAGGCGGTGGATCACATCCATAGCCTTGCGCATCCTGGCCTCAGCCGTCTCCCCGGATTCGACAGTCGCGGGTGTCAAGGCTCGCTGGTCACTCGAGATCTTATCGATTAAACCGGCAAGGCGACACTAGTTTTCCGCATCCACAGCAGTCTGCACGTCATCGTTCTGTTGCGGCTTTTGCGCTGCGGTGACGCGATCAGCTGTGGGAGGTTTACCTCTTCCTCGGCGACCAGAAACCGGCCTGACTTTGGGTGCCGGGCCTGAGTCCTCACTAGAGGCAGGGTCCATCATCTGGGCATGACCCTTGGGGCGCCTCTTCCGCTTTTGCCCCAGTTGCTGAAACTGCTCCGCAGCTGGGACGATAGGGCTGTTTGCCCCGCTTCTATTGCTCAGCGCAATGTCAGAATCAGACGTTGCACTGGCTATTTGTACCGTCTCACTTCGTGTATTTTTCTTTTTGTCCATATTTGGTCCCACGAGTATGAGGGAAAAGACGTCGATCCGGATGGTGCCCCCTGCACCCAGACAAGCCTATATACTACGGAGGTCGGCAGGTATCCGTAGGTTTTTACGACATTTCTCTCGGATTTTTAAGACTTTTCCTTGTCGCGGGCCAGCCAATCAAGGCAAGCCTTCCGGCCAGCAAGTTCACGGCGTACCCTCCTGGTGCCATCAGTCGGGTCTTTGTCGATAACTCGCTGGTTACGGAACGCGAGAGGGTGGCTAGCCCTCCCACTACGGCGGTGGCATAAAATAGATATATACCAGTTAGCCCCTGCGTGAGCAATGAACCAACCCGCCCATGAACAGGCTCATCACCCCTGGACAGGTCCAGCAGCGATAAGCCCATCCTTGTCTCCACTTTGTTTCTCCACTGTACCATCTGCTATACAGAGAGTACGTGGAAGAACATCACACAGAGCAATCCATATTTAAATGGGCTGCTCCCCCCTCGGCCGGGTATTGGCCGTAAGTGGCAATGTCTCCCCGCATTGAGAAGAGGCATTGCCACTTTCGTTTCCAGAGTGCACCACGTGGAGGTTCCCGCTACGCACCCCGCCCACATTTCACCTTATAGTTTTATGTCCCACGGAATAGGTGGTGAGCCTATTGCCGTGTTGAAATGGACAGGCGCTGGTCGCCGCGACCCGCAGTTTTAATTTTTCAAGCCGCCCATAAGGTCTTCAACTTGGCTTAACGATTGTCATTTTACCGACAACCGGGTTTAAATTCGAGTTTTCCTTCTCTACGCAATAAATCTTTTTGCGAAAGTGTTCCCTTAGTCACCTCTAACGACACCCTCGTGATGTATTGGGGTGGCGACATTTTGTACTCTTACCCGTCGCAACACGGGGCCACCACGCTTAGGGTTAATATTTCTAAATACATTAAAACTACGACATTATCATGTGTGGATCCACAAAATTGAATTTTGGATTCGACCCATGATTCAAAAGCAAGACCGCGTCGCATTTATGTAATACTAGCTGACCCTCGCAACTTCGTTTACGTCACATAATGTGCACGAAAGGAGAGGTAATTCTTCATCAGACTCGTAAAGCACCGTGTAAAACGGCCCTGTTGGCTTAATCATAAAAGAGCTTAAAGATTAAGGCTATTCTAAAACAATTCAGTCCACGCCTTAAATATTTGTAATCGCATCACGCGTTGAGAAATTATAACTGTAAAACCATTTTATCTTTCATCCCCTCTCCCGCAGGAACCGCGCAAAACTTCGGAATCAAAAGTATCCTAGAACCTTCCTCGGACTATAAGCTCGGAATGTACCAAGTATCATTCAAATCGGTTCAGTAGTTTCGGCGTGATACTTATTCGAGACACAGACAGACAGACAGACAGACAGACAGACAGACATGAAAAGTTTAAATTACATTTTCGGCTTCAGTATCGATTAGAGAACGCCCTCCAATTAAAATTTTCAAAATATCTTCCATGTACAGACTCTCGACCCTCAACAGTTTTATTATATGTATAGACTAGCTAGGTACGAGCTGCATCACCAAGGCAGTCACTATGTTTTTGTGGTAAAATATCTTCAAGAATCCTGGGACATCCTTCCAAAGGCTTACCCGGGGCTCCCGACCGTGATGGGAGGGCACAGTGTGGTTTAAGTCGGTAAGAGTCCCTCATAGCATCTACGAGGTATTTTCATATGTAAAAAAATGGATATCTTCCAAGTGTAGTTTCTAGACACCTTAAGGCTCCTTGTCCTGGTCCCACCAGCCCATGTCCATGGTTTGAGCCAGCAGTTCTCATAACTCCAATAGATCTGGCCTTTTTTTTACAATGAGAGCTCCGCTTACAGACTACCCATGCTGGCGAGGCATGGGCTCGTGTGAGGGTCGCTCAGCACCTGAACACGGTAGCACTGGGAATACTCACTAAAACTCCTTGACACCGATCTGCCCTAGTGGGGGTATTCTGGGATCTGTCTAATTCACTAGAAAATAGATCTGGCCTACCAATTCGTGTGACCACATATAGTACTAATAGGAAATGCGCATGATTTAAATATTATGTTTTATTCCCAATAGCATGGACTTCCAATTAAAAACAAGCCCTCTCCATATCGTTCCAACTATTCCACATATGGTCAGCCAGTACCTCATTACGGCACAGCCATATTGGCTGTTCGTTATCCGTAGTGTATGCACGACTGCAGCAACTGCAGTAGTCGGGATAATAGGTATTGTGACGGGGGAAAGGAGGGTCATACGGACCATATTTAACAAAAGATTAGAATAATACAAAGTTGCTACTGTTCCTTATTTTGGTGAACCTGAAGTTCAATAACTTACTACTTTTATAATAATTGGTGTTGGTTCAGGTACTTTTTTTGTATATATTAAGCTCGCCAAATTGACGTCGCCACCAGCCTCATGGAAAGCCGTGGCATAGGTTTTTCATTATAGATTGATACTTTTCATTATGTTTGATACTTTTCATTATAGTTTGATACTTTTATGCCTTTATAAAGCTATGCTTATAAATTTTTTGCCTAAATAATGATTATGTTAATTTTATTTATGATTAAGACAATTATGCTAAATTTGTTATGGAAAACCAAATTATGCAAAAGTATCATTAGTCTAAATTACCATTATGCCAAAATATTTTATGGTCATTATTTTTATGCAAATAGACAGTGACACGTGGGGTGCACACTTTTAAAGTTATGATGACTACCTCTACTAGAGATATACTCTACGTATGGGATAATTCGGTTTTTAACAACAACTTGGCAAAAAGGAGTAGAAATAGAAAAGACGTAACTATCCAGTTCGTATGGCAGTAATAAAAGAACCAGTTTTTTATACGGTACGAGTAAAAGGTATAAAGAAAATTATTTCATTTATTACTTTACGACATTTTTGACAGCAATTAAACATTGTCGTTAAAATGGAAAATATTAGTTCTGTTTCTAGATTATATTGCGAATTTTTACACAATTTTTTATCATTTATTTTTATTATAGTAAGCCGATTTAAACTAAAAGCCTCGAGACTTTGTTGGGCTACTCAATATTGGCTATATCTGCCCTGCTATTATTTCATACCTTTGGACTGCAAGACAACAGAACCTTACCAATATCAAAATAGCTGTACGGCTTTTCACGATAATATACATAGACTTTCCCTTATTACGTTGGACCAAATTTTAACTTAACTGGCTAAGTATCGATTTATATTTTGTCTTTGCCTATATCTACAAGAAAATCAACGATATTCATTACAAGTGCATATTTAAAGTAATTACATACTACAGATTCCAAGTTGCCCGCCTTGCCCCTATGTGGACATGACTAGGTCAATGCAACGGGAATTTTCGATAAAGACTTTAAATTAATATGTTTAAAATTCATTATTTTAGTACCGGTTGCTTGCCTTAGAGTCCAGGGTCCGCATTTTCATTTTCTATGATAGGCACGGCTACTTTTTATAATTGCATTGTTCATCTACATCAACACTAATATTTGTAAGAAAAATTTGGAAAAAATTTGTAGGATTTTTTGTGTGTATGTGTTTGTCTATACTAATATTATAAAGAGGAAAGAATTGTTTTTTTTTGTCTTTTTGTTTGTTTGTTTGTTTGTTTGTTTGTAACGAATAGGCTCCGGAACTACTGGACCGATTTGAAAAATTCTTTCACTGTTGGGAAGCTACACTCTTTGCGGTGAACATAGACTATATTTTATTTCCGTATTCCCACGGGAACGCGAACTACAGGGGTGAAACCGCGTGAAGTCCGCTAGTAACCAATAAACTCAAAAACTACTGTGCGGATTTCAAAAAATCTTTGACGATTAGTATATTTTATTCCCGTATTTCCACGGGAACGGGAGCTACGCGGGTGAAACCGCGTGACGTTTGCTATCGTTCAAATAGGATTAGCCCGGCCGTAGACAGTTGTAGAGCATCGTGTGGTTTTAGTCGGTAGGAGTCCGGCATAGCATCCATGTAGGATTACCACACGTAAAAATAAAAAAAAGAAAAAAAAAAAGACCGGTAATGTTCTTTCTACGCACACTAAGACAACCACCATCCCTAACATCTACAGAATGCGATTGTTCAAAAAGAATCTTAGTTCGGTTTGAACAGACAGCAGTGCGAGTGTAGCACCTCTGGTGTTGCAAACGACTATATGATACGGTGGCAACTTACGACTATATGATACGGTGACAACTTACGACTATATGATACGGTGACAACTTCCTGACAAATTCAATGATCGGCAGTATGTTTTTTTCCTCTTTCTCTTTCCAAAAAGTTTACCGGGGGACACCCGGGTGGACCAACGTGACTCGTGTTAATAATGGGCCATTTCAGTGGACGAAATAAGTGGGAAAAAGAACATGATACTTTCTATCACAAGTTAATAAGTAGATCAGTTTTATGAAAATTGCATACTTTATTTCAGAACTCGCAGAAACTCGAGATCAGCTGGACGAACGTTGTTAAACTTTTAGTAGTTCAAGGAAGGTTTAAAAGGTAAAAAAAATAAAGGAATTCGCAAGTATAAAAATACAAATTTATTTTGCCATACAAACTAAAATACATACCATACAACTATCTATACTAATATTATAAAGAGGAAAGATTTGTTTTTTTGTTTGTTTGTAACGAATAGGCTCCGGAACTACTGGACCGATTTGAAATATTCTTTCACTGTTGGGAAGCTACACTCTTTGCGGTGAACATAGGCTATATTTTATTCCCGTATTCCCACGGGAACGGGAACTACGCGGGTGAAACCGCGTGACGTCAGCTAGTAGTGTATAAACTTGAACTTTTTTTTTTGATTTTATTGCGGAACGAAGTACACTGCGTCAGCAAGTTAATTCTACATAGTGATTTCTTCTGCACGACTAGTGTCCAATTTATAAAATGTTCAATCATAAAATCGTCCTGTCCTAAAATGTCTACTCATAAAAATGTCCAATCATAATTTCGCTGTCAAGGCCACACAATGCTCTCAATCCAAGCAGTGAAGGGCTTGACCTTGGTGAAGACAGTTGGACTGCATCTGTAGCTATAGGAATGTACTCCAATCACGGTGTTCATACAACGGGAGAACTGCGTGGTAACTGTCACTGGAGCTCCGATGACGTCCTGTAAATTAAAATCAGTAATTTTTTTGACATTTGACATTATTTTGTATACCTAAGTGTATTTATTTGTTTTAGGTATTCAAAGAGTTTCTTTATGCATAGCATTATTTTTGAATGACTTATTATTAATAAGTATCCGTTGTCTGGTACCCATAACACAAGCAGGTTATCCTAGCTTACTTTGGGATCAGATGGCGCTGTATAAAAGAATAGGTTCGTGAATAAATATTTTTGTTTGTTGTTTTTTTGACCGTTTTATATGGGGTCCCATGCGCATAAATTTTTTCAAGAATTTGAAAATAGCGCCTGGTAGAGTCGACTGGTGACCCAAGGGCTGGCAGTTATCTCGCTCAGCGAAGCGGTATTGCTATTCAAAGCGGGAATGCTGCTAGTCTTTTGGGTACAATACCACGGGGGACTTATTTAGGTTGAGTTTAGATAGTAATAATGTAAATATATATGATATTTTAGATAACATGTTTCATACCCAAATGTTACACCCGGTATGTTTCTCTGTAATTTTTAACAATAAATGTAAATAATGTTATTTGAATACTGGCACACACACTGTTGTGGAGTACCTGAGTACCCTGTTTCCCTCTAGAGTTTGTAACCGTAACAAACAATAATAAAATCATAAAAAAATAGTACGAGGGGCTTTTCTTTACGTGAAGGAAAATCCTGACAGAGATTCCTAAGTCCTACCGACAAAAAACCAGATGTATCATGCCTAACAGCCTACGGTTGGGAGCCCTGGGTTAGGCCTCGGAAGGATACCTCTGGACTGCCAACAGACCTACGGCTACCTCTGCGGCCTCACCAAGGGGTGGGTGTTCGGGTGCTATCCCGCGTCTTTGGGTGGTTTTTTGGTGTTATCCTGCTTCTTATTGGGGGCGTGCGTGAGTTGCTCACGTTACGCTGCCATCATGGGCCTGCTTCTGTAAGGACGGTGAGCAGCCCCTCACTCTCTCATACAACTTTCATCAGTATTTTGGTACGGAAACAGCCGTGCGCGAGATTTCGCCCGCATTATGGGTTTTTCAAAACACACAAACTTTGTATACAGATAACTAAAACCCTGTTTTATTACATACAGATTTTATTTAGCATTCGCCCCTTAATCTCACTTCATCATCAGCGTTCTGTAAACGATAGAGATTCCCACAGGCAACTTGCGCCTGTTCATTTCAACACGGCAATACGCTCACGAACATAATACGTAATACAAAATATTTATACATATATGAAGTGAAATTGTCCCAGCCGTAGTCTGTTGGACGTTACGTAAGGTTTTTTAGTCAGTGAGAGTCCGGCAAAGCATCCTTGAAGAATTTTCCCTCACGTTAAAAAAAAGGCGAATAGATTACCTCTGCCAACTCCTCAAGGGGCAAAATGCATGACTATAATATTTTATGTTTAAAATGAAAATGTTGTCTTTTAACTCGATTGCTACTCAGTAGATGGAACTTTTTGAAACAGATACTTATTATGTGGGCTTCCTACATAATAAGTATCAGTAGCAAACAGGTGGGAAGGATATACTACCCCACCCCCCATGAAGCGGGATAGAGCCCAACAAGTCACACAGGGAGAGTCCGCGATGGTGGGCAAAGCCTGTGTCGGGAGACCTGGGGTTGTCCTTACGAGGGCTTACCGGGACTCCTGGCCTTAGACAGATGGCAAGGCACCGTGTGGTTTTAGTTGGTAGAAGTCCGGCATGTAGACTTCGTTCTGGACATATGCCGTTAAACAGCTTTGCATACATGATGAAGAAGAACTCTTCCCCTAACTGTGCAATTTGTAACGTTAGGGAAGATGTTTATCACATTATAGCGGAGTGTGTGCGGAACGAAACCCAAAGAAAACAGCTGGAAATCGACCTAGGCATATCTTTGCGGTCGCTAGGGGTTTGTAACAACATCTTGTCTACACCTATGTCGGATGAAGCAAAACGGTTTTATGCAATTGTTAATTTTGGCTTAAAAATTAGGAATGATTAGTTGTAGTTTTAGTTTTAGAATTTTCCTACGAGGGTGACATGATCACTGTGTGATCAAGCCCCTGCCTTATGGCAAATAAAAGAGAAAAAAAAAAAAAAGTCCGGCATGACATCCATGACGATTTCCACACGAAAAAAAAGGACGCCAAATGAACCCACCACCTTAGATTATTGAGTCTGTATTCTTAGTCCACCACCTAGAAAATGTCACAGACAGAAACTGGATGAGTTTGTTGTGGAGTATATTTGGGAGACGCCTACGTCCAGCTGTGAACTGCTAAAGACTGATTTGATAGGGAACTTACCAAGCAAGTAGTCATATTGCCATAGCAAAGTTGCGATTCTCTTTTAATCATTTCGGGTAAAAACTGGTGATAACCGACTGCAAATACAGACGCTTCAGCTTCCATTAACTTGACATGACACTCCTGAGCTGTTAGTTCTTGTACGGTCATCTGTAGGATTTAAAAGAGTTACAATCTTATTACTAACCTTGAGAGTGCCTTGCAACGATTTTTTTTTTATATTAAGCTCGCCAAATTGACGTCGCCGACCTGATGGAAACCTGTGGTGCATCTAGCGATTGGGGGCCACTCTCACAGTCCGTAAGACTTCTGACAGTGGTCCTCAAGTTGGCGACCCTGTGATGTGGTTCTTCACGCTCCTCTTGAAGAACCCGAGATTGTCAGATAAGGGAAACACGTGTGCGGGCAGGTCGTTCCAGGTTTTTATAGTTCGGCAGAGGACCGATCTTTTGAAACGCTCAGTTCTGGCGAAGATTCTCTCCACTGTGTATGAATGGCATCTTTACACGGCACGCGTTGTTTGGGATTGGAAAGGAGGAGAAGAAGGAGAAGAGAGTAGTAGAATAGTGCAAGATAATTGGCGCCCCCTAGAACACGGGTAGGAAGCCTACCGCCATGTGACTCCCTCGGGCTGACTCCCCACGGTCAACACAATCATATTCAACTTAGCAGGCCCGTAGTGTTATGGCATGACAAGATGATCGTCCTATTTTTTCATATATCTTGACATTGAGACTTGACAAAAGCGCTCGTGGCCCTTCGGACTGAGTGTTCTGTAAACGATCACTGCGGTAAGCAACATTTACTGTGGATGGTTATGGATGAGAGACCACCACTTTGTGATATTTATTTGCGAGCGGTTTCGTGCTTCGGATGGCACGTTATGCCGTGTGGTGGTCACGGTTGCCAATAAAATGGCAGTTGTTAAGCCAAGTTTAAGGCCTTTATGGGCGGCTTGAAAAATTTTAACAGCAGGTAGTCACAACCTGTGCCTGTCCATATCAACACGACAATACGGCTCACCACTTATTACGTGGGACAAAATCTAAAATGTGAAATGTGGGCATATGATATGCTTGAAAGGCGTGATCATTATATATAAGCCCCGCAAGTTGGTAATGCGCTGGAACCTTGTCATAATGACAGCTAAGTGACGTCATTGTGACGTAGCGCGAGCGCGCGCTGGCCTCGCGAAGCTGCGTACGATATTTTTTTTTAGTACTGACTGCTAGACGGACATACGTCACCAAGTGGTCACCAAGATGGCCGCCAAGCGCAATGTCAACGTGCGGGGCTTATATGTATGTATTTATATTGAGTTGACTAGATTTAGTAGAGTAGCAAAGAAGTAGCCAAGTATTAAAGTTTAAGTTATGTTGAGTATTTCTAACCAACTTACAATATTGGGAGTGTCTAAGAAACTGGAAAAGTTTGTGTCATTGTCCTTCCACGAACTGAATTTGGCACTTGAAGTATCAAAGTCTTCGGTGGGTTCAGGAAGACAGGCCGGGAGGACGTCTTCGCTGAACTTAATTCTGTAAACAATCAGTTTGAATCTTAAAGCATCACATTATATCATTTACTTGTTGACCACGTAAATTCCGACCATGATTCCGACACAACTTTGTATTAGTAGTAAACAGGTTCTTTGGAAAAAAAACCGGCCAAGTGCGAGTTGGACTCGCCCATGAAGGGTTTCGTAGCAGCTAGTAACATAATATAAAAGTTCTTATAGTTCATTGTAACTTTGATTGATGTTTTAACACGTTCGCAGTGGTAGTGATTTTTCTAACCAAAAATTGCGGGTTATGACGTATTAAAAAAAACTACCAGCTCTATCTCGTTCAAACTAATTTTCGTTGGCAGTTACGACGGCTTACCGCGCCTGGATCAGGGCTCGGCCTGTGCGCGACCCGAATGTGGCCCAACTCAAGGCAGCGTACAACAGAGCCACTAGGTCCAGTAAGAGGGCCTTCAAGAGAGCGGACGCCCAGCGCGTCACGCGGCTTGGTCAGGAGCTCACGTCTCATCCGACGGGCAGCCGTGGATACTGGCAACTGGCCAAAGCCGTGCAGGCCAACTTTTGCAAGCCCTCGCTGCCGCCGCTACGCTATCCTGACGGATCACTGGCTCACAAGGCCTAAGAGAAAGCGGAAATGCTGGCCAATCTCTTTGCGGCTAATTCCCGGGTTGATGACTGTGGCAAGCAACCTCTCACTATCGCCAACTGTGGCACCACGATGCCGGATATTAAAATCCGGCAGTGCGATGTGCGAGCGGTGCTACAGTCACTCGACACGCGGAAAGCCAGTGGTCCTGATGGCATTCCGGCAGTGGTGCTGAAGAATTGTGCAGCTGAATTATCTCCAACGCTAACACGCCTGTATCGCCTTTCCTATTCCTCGGGAGAAGTGCCGGAGGCTTGGAAGGAGGCGAACGTCCAGCCGATCCCCAAGAAAGGGGATCGGTCGGATCCGGCCAACTATCGACCCATAGCCGTAACCACCGTCATCTGCAAGGTGTTCGAGCTAATCATCAACAAACAGCTCATGCGCTATCTGGAGGATCACTCGTTAATTAACGATCGCCAATATGGCTTTAGGCCGAAACGATCAACGGGTGACCTCCTAGCGTACGTAACGCACACTTGGGGTGAGGCTATGGAGAGGCACGGCGAATCTCTGGCTATTGGCCTAGACATCGCTAAAGCCTTTGATAGGGTATGGCATGCGTCGCTTCTTTCCAAGCTGCCGGCATATGGTTTATCGCCTCAGTTATGCCGCTGGTTGGCCAGCTTCCTGCACGGGCGACGTATACGGGTCCTCTGTGATGGTCAGGCTTCCTGCTTTTTGCAGGTAAATGCCGGGGTACCACAGGGATCGGTATTGTCCCCAACTCTCTTTCTTCTGCATATCAATGACATGCTGTCCCTTGGGTGCATTCATTGTTATGCGGATGACAGTACTCTGCATGGGAGCTATTCTGGCCGCCCAGCGGAGGGGCGTTGTGACGTGGACGAAAAGAGACGGCAACTCGTGGCGGATCTCGACCGGGACCTGGGTCGCATTGCCCAATGGGGTTCAGACAACCTGGTCGAGTTCAATGCCAGAAAAACGCAGGCGTGTGCGTTTACAGCTAAGAAGTCCCCATTCCTACCCCTACCCTCTCTTCAGAACATTACGGTTCCACTAAAGGATAACCTGGAGATTCTCGGTATAGACGTCCGGCGTGAGCTCAATCACAAAAACTACATAGAGAGTTGTATTGGGCTGGCCTCGCGGAAACTCGGAGTCCTAAATAAGGTGAGACGGTACTTCACGCCACATCAGAGATGTTTGCTGTACAAGACGCAGATTCGTCCCTGCGTCGAGTACTGTTCTCACCTCTGGGATGACTCCGCGAGGTACTTGTTGGACGCACTTGACGCTATACAGAGACGTGCTGTCCGAATAATTGGTTGTCCTGAGGTGACGGGAGGCCTCGAACCGTTGGCGCAGCGAAGAACCGTAGCGTCCTTGGCTGCCTTCTACCGAATGTATCACGGCGAATGTTCTGAAGAGCTCTTCAATCTGATCCCACCATCACCTTTCCGATCCCGAACAACGCGTGCCGGGCAGAGATGCCACTCATACACAGTGGAGAGAATCTTCGCCAGAACCGAGCGTTTCAAAAGATCGTTCCTCTGTCGAACTATAAAAACTTGGAACGACCTGCCCGCACACGTGTTTCCCTCATCTTACAACCCCGGGTTCTTTAAGAGGAGCGTGAAGAGGCACATCACAGGGCCGCCAACTTGAGGACCGCTGTAAGAAGTGGCCCCCAATCGCAAGATGCGCCACGGCTATCCATCGTGGCGACGTCAATTTGGCGAGCTGAATATAAAAAAAAAAAAAAAAAGTTTTTATGGCAATGTAAATCATATTTTTTTTTTTAGATTTATCATTCTCTTAGTTTAGAAGGACCTATCTATAGATACCCCACACGTATGGATTTGATGAAAAAAAAATTTTGAGTTCCAGTTCTGAGTATGGGGACCCCCAAAATTTACTACTTTTTTCTAGTTTTATACTTATAGGAATCTCACGGAATACGTCTAGTTACCAAGTTTCAATAACATAGGCTAAGGCCTATGCTATTGAAACTTGGTAACTTGGTCTGTCCGTCCGTGTGTTCAGCGCTCAATCGGCATCGCATGTGTCGGGTCTTTCATGTTGCAAACGTTCATAGGCCACGGTTACCAATCATCAGATGCGTCGTAAGCTTGTCTGCCACCTTAGTAGTCTTATACTGTGGTTGGGAGATGACCATCACCAGAGAATGATCTAGCCATTGTGGTGATAGAATTGGTCAGCCTAGAATCTGCGTTACCGAGTCTAGCTGCTTCCAGTTGCGCCGCGTGGAGGCTTCTTCGTGCAACCCGCCTGCCTGCCGCCTGGTCATCATCTCCAGTGGCCAACTTGGAAGTCATTAAATCGCCTGCGGACCCAGGTTGGCCGTTGCAGAGAAAATTTGGCAAAATGGGGCTATATTGACATGTCTCAAGTGCCCTGCGATTGCGGGGCCCCATCCCAGTCCATGTCGCATTTGCTCTCTTGCCCACTGTGCCCTTCCACCTGCACTACCGAGGACCTGTGTAGGGCAGCGGACAGCGCTGTGGCTGTGGCCAAGTATTGGGCCGATAAAATCTAACATGAAGCCAGAGTATCTAATATTAGCCATTGACTCGAAGAAGAAGAAGAAGAAGTAGTCTCATAAAAACGTAGCATTTAGTACATACGGTGTTTCAAGTTCCAGTAAAGCAATGTTGTTATATAAGGCGTAGCCTCTTGTTTCGAAAGGTTGGAAGTCAGGGTGACGATATATTCTTTTCACGTTACGAATCTGCCACTGCGTTTTGTCACTCTTGCGATTCTTTACTCCTAACGCCGCGTACTTTAAGGGGAATTTGCCGCCGCTTGTCCTGAAATGAAATTAAATCCTATTACTAAATTAGTTTTTCTAACTTTTTTCATAGGTTTTAAAAATGTTCAAATCACAGAAAAATACTCATAAAATTTTCTTCTATAAAGTACACTCATTTGCAAAAAAAACGGGCACCTAAGCAATGAACCATTTCAAATGTTAATATTGCTTTGTTTGATAATTATAGGTAGTTTTATCCTCACAATTTGGTAAATTAATAAGAAAATAATCGTTTTCATCAGTATTTCATAAAAATTTGTTACAATTTATGGGAAATAATGCTAAACCTCGCTAGTAGTGTATGTTCGCTAGTAGTGCATATGCTCATGAAGTAAAAATAAAAAAGTTTTTTTGTTTGTTTTTCTTTAATAAAGTAAAAGCAGATAAATGTTTAGTATCGAGTGTGACCCCCTCTAGCTAAAATCACAGCTTGAATTCGTCTGGGCATGCTAGCGAGTATATCCCGGATACTTGCTTGCGGAATACGTTCCCACTCCGCAGTAATCACATTCTTCAGCTCTCTGATGGTCTGCGGAGCCGGGTGTACTGATCTCACACGCCGTTTTAGAACGTCCCAGATATGTTCTATGGGATTGAGGTCAGGACTTCGAGCTGGCCAATCCAAACGACGAATGCCGACCTCTTGCACATACGCATTAACATCGCGGGGTCGTCCATAAAAATCGAGTCTTGACCTAGAGCGGCCAATGCGGGTTGTGCATGAGGAATTAGAACTTCCGTTATGTATGTTTTCAATGAAGACTAACTCTGTACGTTCCATTGAATTTATTCCTACCCAAATCATAACAGAGCCCACACCATAAGGTGTGATTTCTTCGAAACATGCATCTGCAAAGCGCTCTCCTTGTCTTCTTGGCACTCGCCGACGTCGATCTTCACCGAACAGAGATATCATCACTTATTAGATAATCAGAAAACATGTTTATAGACATACGTACTAGGGATTATGCACTGATGACAGGATGCAACGGTCACACCATGGACATAATTAGACTTACAATTTTGTGTATTTGAAATTATACATTGTAAATATATTGAGGCGTATCTAGCTGCCAGCTCTGTTCTCTGTTACACAATTTCACATATTGTATGTTAACGCAGGGCAGAACGATTGCATAATAAAGATTGGACAACGCATTTGCTAAATTAACAGTCATTGTAAGTTAATAATATCGTTCAATTCTTAACTTGTTTTTTTTTTGTGTTATGTATGATAAATTGATAATGCTTGTTTTATAGTTATAATACTAATAAATTGGTCAACATACAACAATAGCACTGTGCCGCCGCGGCGTCAGTCGGGTGACAAATGTCACGTGGCTGCGCGAGTCCACAGAGACTGTCAATGTCAATGTGAATGCAGACGTCGAACACAGACATTGATTATTTGTTTTTTTTTTTTCTCTCTTTTGTTTGTTAATTTACTTGCGGTAGGGTTGCTTGTTCTTTAATTGTATTACTTTTTGTTTGTTTTTGTGGAGCGTGCGTGACGTTCGTCCCATAATTAAGGTGCCACCTGAAAATCAGCGCTGCACGTCACGACATTTTTTTTTTTGGCGTGCAGCATTATGCTGAGGTGGCAACCGTTTCAAGCCCATAATTTAATTTAAGACCGTCATTTACATTGATTTTATTTTATTTATTTAATATAGTTGGTTATGTATCCATAGTTTGTATTCTTTATTTATTATTGTTATTTTTTTTTAGTTCTAAGTTCATGTTAATATCATGTACATGGGCCATGAATAAATACTTTTTCTTTCTTCTTCTTTCTTTCTATATCCTGGCTTCATCAGAGAACAAAACCCTATTCCAATCTTCTTGAGTCCATGATTCACAATTTCTAGCCAACCTAAGCCTGTGAACTCTGTGCTCACGGAGTAATTTGGGGCCGCGGGCCGGGCGGTGACTGCGTATATTGGCAGCGAGAAGCCTCCTCCTGACCGTCCATAGACTAATATGCACATTTCTTACTTCTTGGAGGTTGTTCTTAAGATCCACATACGAAGATTTGCGATTTCTCAATGCGCGACTCACAAGAAAACGATCATCCCGTGGTTGGGTACATGGTTTTCTTTCAGAACCAGGCCTTCTCTCGACGGAACCAGTCTCCTGATATCGCTGCCAGGTCCTTTGGACCGTCGAGCGACTAACATTTAGCCTCCTAGCCACGAAACATTGGCTGCAACCCTCTTCAAGCAGCGCGATAATTTTGGTAGCTTTTACCAATTTATCTACCATTTTTATACAGCTAAACAGCAATAAATAAAGCTTTGACAGTCAAGAATATGAAATTAATCGATAAAAATTGAATAAAAGTTCTGAAAGTCAATGTTAACTTCTGGAACTTCGGGGCAAAATTTAGGATAAAAAGGGGTTTTCTGTAAAAATGAGCATCAAATGAAAATTTGAATTTAGAACGTACTTTTTTAAATACCACGGCATTTTTAAAACCGGCCAGTAACGTGTACAAACGATTGAAACCTTTTTGGTATTGTATCTTTTTAAAGATGCATGAAAATCAAAACCGCCCGTTTTTTTTGCAAATGAGTGTATTTTGAACATCCTACATGGATGCTATGCCGGACTCCTACCGATTTAAAACCAAACGTATCCTGCCTAACAGCCTTCGGTTGGGAGCCCCGGGTAAGTCCTCTGGAGGTTACCCCAGGACTCATTATCACGTTTCAATATTTTCTTCAAATCTACTTTTAAGGCTGCAATGTTCGACCTTTACAAATCATAAGGCAATTCGAACGATTGCACCGTACGCTTTTGCCGGATTTCATTCGATTCTAATACATTATATTACTGTTATAAAATCTGAGGGGTTTTAAGAAAAAATCTATTTTATGACAAGTTTTTATGAGAATTAAGTATACTCATTTATTTGATTTTGCAATATTTTTCATTTTTCGAGAGCGATTTCGATCGAACAAAGTATTCCTAATCGTGTTTTTATACGTTAAAAAAGCAAGAGTATCTAATAAATAACAATAATAAAGTTTTATCAGATTAAATCGAAGAATATTTCCTAGTATAAAGTTCACCCCAAGATGAGCTTTTTCGAACATACAAACCTATGCATTGATGTGTATCTATAATGTACTGTGAAGTAACGTGATCTTCGCAAATACCTACGTTTTTGAGCTCTATAATTTCCACCTATTATCTTACTTACGATGTATGTCCTTCTGCAGAGGTCAAGATAAATTTGTCACTTATGATTGCGCCAGCTGTCAGCCACACTGCTGAGTCCAGGTCTTGACCGAAACCCATTAAAGCCTATGAATGAGAATAGACATGATTAAATTCATATAGCAGAACGCAAGTACGTCATCTGTGAAAGATTCAGCTCTCTAGGTATCGTGGTTTCTGAGATACAGCCTAATGACTGAGAGACAGATTTTTCACTTCAGATCGTTTCACTTAATGCATATTAAAGCATATTATATACCTACGGTATATGCTTTAATAATATGCATTTAGAGATTCAAAAGAAACATTTTTAGATTTATTTCAAGTCTGTTTATTTATATCTTTTTTTTATACCACTAAGGTGACAGACAAGCATACGGCCCACCAGAAGGACCGGTGGTCACCGCAGCCTATGAACGTTTGCAACACCAGAGGTGCCACACTCGCGCTGCCGACCCTGTAAAAACCTTCTAAGACCCCTTTTGAAGAACCCCATACTGTAGGCGTTTGGGAAAACCGAGGCAGGCAGGTCATTCCACAACCTAAGCGTGCGCGGAAGAAAACACCTATCGGATCTAACCGTGCTGGAACGCACTGCACGCAGAGTGTGAGGATGAACTCCCTGTCTGTGGCGAGATAGAACCTAGCCGTGGGCATCATATCAAACAATTCCTCAGTGCACATACTATTGTACAGGCGGTAGAACACGCATAAGGAGGCAAAGTCTCTCCTGTCGCGAAGAGGTTCCACACCAGCTGTAAGTACAGGTTCGTTGACAACTCTTACAGCTCGTCTTTGCACCGAGTCAAATGGACGAAGCTGATATTCAGGTGCTCCCGCCCAGAGGTGACAGCAGTACTCTATGTGCGGCCGCACTTGCGACTTATAGAGAAGCAGTGTTTGCGCCGCAGTAAAGTACCGCCGCGCCCTGTTGAGCACACCTAGCTTCTTGGACGCCAGCTTAGCCTTGTCCTCCAAATGACTACGGAACTGAACGTCACCGGAGATGTCAACGCGCAACGCCAAGGATCCCTATACCTTTGGAGATGGAAATATCTGAAACGGCTAGACCGATTAAAACAGATATTTACTGTCAGATAGCCAATGTTTCATAAAAAAACTCGTTTAAAATATTAACGAGTTTTTTAGCTCTAATTTTTAGATAAAAAGAAAATAGTTTATACAAATTACCTCGTAAGGATTTTCTCTCGGTGGTTCCGAATTCGGTGGCGGAGATCCTCCTACCCCCCATATTGAGTAACCATGGCACTTTTTCTCTGAATTCACGCTGCGGGCAATTCCACCGTAAAAGCCTTCTTGGTGACACACGTGTGGTAGGGTTTTGAGGTATTCGAGGCAGGCTGAAACGAGATTTAAAGGAATTTTTGATTACTTTATACATAAACTAGCTGACCCGCGCAACTTCGTATGCGTCACATAAGAGAGTAAATCACCCGTTTCCGTCGCATTTACTCCCGTCAGAAAAATTTCGTTAACGATAGATGTTTCCCGTCGCATTATTGTAGAAATTGCGCATATTCATGCATAGGACGTGGACTAACGGTGTACGTCGCCAGCAGAATAGTGAATCGACCAAAAAAGCGAAAAAACAAGCGGAAAAAAAAAAGCGAGGTCAAACGGGATAAAAAGTATCCTATGTCCGTCTCCTGGTTCTAAGCTACCTCCCCACCAATTTTCAGCCAAATCGGTACGGCCGTTCTTGAGTTATAAATGTTGAGTTGAGTTATGAGTTATAAGTTGAGTTATAAGAGTTGAGTTATAAACAAACCCTTCTTTGTCTATATCTATACTAATATTATAAAGAGGTAAAGTTTGTGTGTTTGTTAAATTGTAAGGGGTAATCTCGGGATCTACTGAACCGATTTAAAAAAATCTTTCACCAATAGAAAGCTACGTTATTGTGGAGTGTCATAGGCTATATAGCATCACGCTACAATGAATAGGAGCGGAGCAGTAATAGTAAATGTTTCAAAAATGGGGGAAAAGGTATTCCTTTTGAGAGCTTCGTTGCGTGTGCTGCGTAAATATTTATAGTTATGTAAAAAATATGTATCTACTACAAAATTGTTTCTTTTAAAAAAGTTCTAAAAAAAATGGGCGATAGCATGTGTCTATCTTTGGGTTGGTGCGCAATAACCATTTTAATGGCAATCAATTTATTTCTACAATAATGCCACGGGATACCTCTTTCATAAACGAAATTGTTTTTAAATATAATGCGACGGGAATACACGCGACGAGAAACCTCTATCTCTCTCTCTCTCTCTCTCTCTCTCACGTAGTATTGAATATTAACGACGAGACGCTACTGGAGTACTGCACTACAGTAATACTCTCTCTTATGTGGCGCAAACGAAGTTGCGCGGGTCAGCTAGTTGAAAATAAATAGAAAGTAGAATTTGTAGCTACTAACCATCTCTTGCTTTTCGGCCATCTTTCCAAAATACTCCCGCTAATGGATTTATTATAAACTTGCTGAAACAAATTAAATTAAAAAATATACATAAAACTAAATAGGTACAGGCAGCTCAAAACCGGCAGTTTTTATTGGATAGGTTGCTAATAAGATCTGCCAGCGAACGTGTTTCCCTACTCTTACAACCCCGATTTCTTTTAGTTGGGATTTTTTTTATTTTTTAACGTGAGGAAAAATCCTCGTAGGATGCTATGCCGGACTCTTACCGACTAAAAAACCTCTCGTAACGGCCAACAGCCTATGGTTGAGAGCCCCGGGTAAGCCCTCAGGAAGGATGTTCCGTGACTCCCAACAAACCCACGGCCGCCAATGCGGCCTCGCCCAGGTTGTGGTTCGGGTGCAATCCCGCGTCTATGGGGGGCTTCGGGTGTGAACCCACTTCTAAGGGGGGGCGTGCGTGAGTTGCTCACGTCATGCTGCCGTCATGGGCCTGCTTCTGTAAGGACGGTGAGCGGCCCTCTCACCATCCTTGATTGATGCAGACACAGACATTGATTATTTGTTTTTTTTTTTCTCTCTTTTGTTTGTTAATTTCTTGTCGAATTGTACCAAGTCTTTTGAATTTTATTTACTTGCGGTAGGGTTGCTTGTTCTTTAATTGTATTATTTTTTGTTTGTTTTTGTGGAGCGTGCGTGACGTTCGTCCCAAAATTAAGGTGCCACCTGAAAATCAGCGCTGCACGTCACGACATTTTTTTTTTTTTTGGCGTGCAGCATTATGCTGAGGTGGCAACCGTTTCAAGCCCATAATTTAATTTAAGACCATCATTTACATTTATTTTATTTTATTTATTTAATATAGTTGGTTATGTATCCATAGTTTGTATTCTTTATTTATTATTGTAATTTTTTTTTTTAGTTCTAAGTTCATGTTAATATCATGTACATGGGCCATGAATAAATACTTTTTCTTTCTTTCTTTCTTTTTCTTTCCTCAGACCCCCGGTCATGGAGGCCGATAGTCCTCGGCGAAGACACGTCGGCGGCGCCCGGCGCCGACTGCGGAACTCGAGTGGGAGAGTTCTCTCCCGCACCCGGCCCGCCGCCTCCTTCGCGAGCATGACCTGCTCGCAGAAAAAGGGCGGCGCAGTCCCACTTACTCCCGCTGTAGAGCATGGCTCGCACCATGGCCTCGAGCGAGAGAGTCTCCACGCCTAGACCCACTACGAGGACCTGGCGCTGTTGCGCCCACGCCGTGCACTCCACCAGCGTGTGGAGGGCCGTGTCATCGCTGCGGTCCTCGCAGTGCTGACACTCGGCTTTTAGTTGGGATAGACAAATCTTTTCAAAAAGATTAAGGGTGTTAAGATGAAGCTTGGACAATAACTTACAAATAAACACTCATACATAATGTCCCAAGGAGGCAGGCAGAGGCACTAATAGATTTTATCTTACGTAATAAGTAGATGGTGAGCCGTTTTGTCGTGTTAAACTGGACAGGAGCAGATTGAGACTGTCCGCTGTTAAAAATTTTCAAGCCACCCATAAAGGCCTTTAACTTGGCTTAACGACTGCATTTTACTGGAACTCGGGACCAACGGCTTAAAGTGCTTTCGGAAGCGTTCGCAAAGGAGTCCACGTCATAATTTCGAAATAATCTGGCCCACCCTCAAAATTCCGAACGCTCATTTCGCCGATGATAAATTCAACGAATGCTTGTATGGTCGACTGTTAAAACTCCGAATGGTCATTTCGCCGATGATCAGTGTTACGAATGATTGTATGAAATTGATGTTGGTGTTGGATGGTTATAAAAAAAAATAACCACGAAGGCTAAGGCGGGAGCTCCGCTCCGCTTCGCTCCCGCCTTAGCCTTCTAACCTAACCTATCCGAGTCGAGGTGTTAACCATAATGACTGAATGGTTAACACCCCGACTCAGAGTACCCCGATACAATCATTCGTAAAACTGATCATCGGCGAAATGACCAATCGGAGTTTTAACAGTCGACCATACAACCATTCGTTGAATTTATCATCGGCGAAATGAGCGTTCGGAATTTTGAAGGTCGGCCAGATTATTTCGAAATTATGACGTGGACTGGTCGCAAAGTGGTCACGTGGTTGCTTACTACAGTGATCGTTTACAGAACACTAAGTTCGCGAGGCCACAAGCCACCACAAACGTACTCTTCTACAAAAGAGTGGTGAGCATATTGCCATAAATAACTTAATGACACCATTGCGATGATGAATAAAAACTTAATGCTTACATGATATAAGAACCTCTGTGTGTGTCTCCGTGTGTGTGACTCAATGTCAAGGTTTCAGAGATTTTGAAACTTACCTGGTGTCGTCAACAA
This sequence comes from Miltochrista miniata, assembly GCA_933228765.1. NCBI lineage: Eukaryota > Metazoa > Arthropoda > Insecta > Lepidoptera > Erebidae > Miltochrista > Miltochrista miniata. Next base: position 20,828,351 of record OW121773.1, read on the forward strand.
GGTCGCAGTCTGTGCAGCAAATATCTTTGGTTTTGATTCGATTCTTCTCACAATTCTGTAAAAGAAACATGGATTTTAGATAATTTCCGAGATTTCGCTTAGACGTTTTCTGATAATAATATAAGTACCTATTTAGTCGTATCGGCAAAAAACATAAATATGGTTTATGAGATACAGCGAAGTTTCATTAATAGGGTCCCGTTTTTACACGTTTTTTTCCCATTGAGTACGGTACCCTAAAAAATAATATTTTTGAAATATTACACCCAAATTGCACTATACTAATAAAAATAGTATTACATACAGATAGGCAACTTCCTGCCCCTCACTGAGCAAGCTTCTCCACCCTCGCCAGTCCCGTCACTGCTGCCATTATAGTTAGAGGGTATTTGGAGGAAACGTTTACGCCTGTAGCACACCTCCGCCGCGAAACCATGATAGCGGAACCGCAGTAATTCCGCCAAGTTCTGTCACATGTAGGAGGAGCGGATACTAGCGAAACCGCCTGTTCTAATGCATAGATTTAACTAGCTTCTATCTCTTTCACCGCACGGTTTCGCCAATCTGCTCGTACGCCAGTCAAACCTCCGCGCTTCGGCCGCCTTGTTATTGCGGTGCCGCGTTGTCTACGCGCCGGTTTGTCAATATTTACAGAAATACAGAGCGGAAGGGCGAAACTAATATTTTTTCAGTAAATGGACGTGAAGTTTACGGAAAAACTACTTCAAGCCATTAGAAATAGACCCTTTATGTATTTATTAAGTCATCCAGATAATAAAAATAATATGATAAAATTGCGATAGCGTCACATCGACTAACTCGTGTCAGGTTCCGTTGCCCAGTTCCGCTGTTCAATCCACACTTGATCACAGCGGAATTCATTCAACGGTTCCGCTGTTCTGGTTTCGCGGCGGAGGTGTGCCAAGGGCGTTACTTAGCTTTAGTGGTCACACACACATTCAAGCTCTGTACAAACATAACGTGTTTTAGTGTAGGTGACAGAATTGAAAACTTAGAGTATAATAAGAAGGTACGAATCATTTGTATGGAGCTTCCGCCCTGTAATGTCAATAAGTAGGTATTTGGTGATATAAATAAATATTTGCGGACATTTCACACAACGCTATCTGATCCCAAAGTAAGCTAGGAATAACCTGCTTGTGTTATGGGTATCAGACCACGGATATTAATATCTACTTATATACTTTTTTTAAATACACACATATTTATGGGTCACACAAATATTTGTTTCCGGTGGGAATCGAACCCACGACCTCCAGCGCAGCATGCGGTATCACTACCGACTGCGCCACAGAGGCAGTCATAAATGTGAGATACTTACAGGCGGTTTTGCACCCCTTTTGTCAAGGGTTGTCAGGCAATTTTTCGCGGGAACGCACTTGCCTTTGAACCCCTCCCATATGCAGTCATCTGTAAATTAAGTTGGTAAATTGATCCTTGAGTCATTCTGCCGAAGGCTTACCCGGGGCATCCAACTAATATAGGTCTTGCCTCACGTTAAAAATAAAATCTCCCTAAATTGATGTTAAAAAACAGTCTTACTTCATAGGGGTTGCACAAGACCAAATGTAAGTATTTTTTAACCGACTTCCAAAAAAGGAGGAGGTTCTCAATTTGTCTGTATTTTTTTTTTTTTTTATGTTTGTTACCGGCAAATCGCTAGAAGGAGTTAACCGATTTTGAAAATTCTTTTTTTGTTTGAAAGCTGGTGCTTCCCATGTGGTCCCATATACAGGAAGTCAGAATCGGATGCTGGGATCCAGGAGAAATCGAAGAAATCCCTCGAATCGAGGACATTCCTTAACGATTTACAGCAGTTATCTTGTGTTTGGGCTTGATTAATTTGTATTGGGGAGAACATTACACTACACAGATATAATTTCAGTCTACCCGTCACTGAAAATCATGAAAAAAAAAAATTAACAAAAAAAAACCGACTTCAAACAAAAACTGAAAATTGAAAAATAAAATTAACTTAGCACAAAGTAATAGGTAGTATATTTAGTTTTAAATCAGATATTATTGACTGTAATACTGAAGTCGGTGCCAATATTTCTATGAGAGATTAATAATATCTACCTAAACTTATAGTTTTACTTGGCGCCGATTTCAGTATTACATTCAATAATATCTGATATAAAACTAATTATACTACCTATTACTTTGTGCTAAGTTAATTTTATTTTTCAATTTTCAGTTTTTGTTTGAAGTCGGTTTTTTTTTGTTAAAATTATTAACACTACAGACTATCATACGGCCTTCCTGATGGAAAGTGGCCACCGTACCCAATGGATGTTGGCAACACCGCCTTGTGCTACGTTCGCGTTGCCGACCTGGCCAAAACTTTCTAAATCCCTTTTGAAGAACTCCATACTGTAGGCATTTGGGAAAACCGAGACAGGGAGATCATTCCACAATCTAAGCATGCGCGGAAGAATGTTCCTGTCAGACCTTACTGTGCATGAGCGCTCCGGACTCAAAATAATCAGTGGAGATTGGAAGACTCTAAGCATAGCGATATATCTAGAAGTAAGCGTCAATCGCCACAGTGTTAACTAATGCAATCACTATCGAATCACAACAACCATGTACCTAACGCGTTTTAGGTCCAATAAAGAATTTTATTCGGTAAAATTTTTGATGACAGTCTCACACAACATCATCTAGCCCAAATTAAGCTAATACAAGCTTATGCTATGGGATCTAGACGACTGATATAGATACTTTTATATTTCTAAATACATACATAATTATACACAGAAAACACCCAAACTCCGAAACAAACATTTGTGGATTACACAAATATTTGGACAGACCCGGGAATCAGTGTGGCTGGCGGTATCACTACCTATTGCGCCACCGAGGCAGTCTAAAATAATGTTGATTAATTATTTACTCAAAAATTTCGTAACATTTTCACCCCTGCTTATACTTCGATAAATCGTCGTTGCGCCTGACAAGTTCCATATATGCATTTTTTTGATTTTTCGATTTTTGCATATTTGTAATCTTCGTCTTAATCTGCATGTGCTAGTAAAATCCGATTTGTAATATTTAGCTTAGAACTGATTTTGCAAAATTCCGTATGTGTTTTGAGCATTGGAAAAAATCGTGATGTGCAAAACACGCACATAATGAGTATGCGATATTGTCAATATCGCGCGGAGAACATGATAAATATGTAACAGTACCGTGAGAAACATGGCCTAAGGTGGCGTTAACCGTCATTTAAATTAGTATTAAAAGATAAGTGTGTTGAAATTAGAAAGTAATGTGCTTTTCTTTTATTATTATGATTTTTATTTGATAAGTTTCTGTGGGGATGGATACCTACCCACAACATCGGGGCGGCATGGGCGCGCCGGTCTCACTTGCGAGTGGTACTCCTGCTGACTACTGATGAGGTCATGACGAAGAGAAGGACAAACAAAACAAAGCACTGTACTAAGCCGTCTGGTCAACATCGTATAGTACGGCCAAAAACCCCTACCAATATTAAAGCTTGTAAAAAGAAATGGCCCTCAGTTCCATGCTCTTCGGCTGTTCCAGTCGCGGTAGCGGTCGAAACAATGACGAGAGGGAAGTGCGAAGAATTTCCGGGCTAAGACAGGCTGCTATACATGACTGATCCTGGTTCCATACAATAACGCTCTTTATACTCCACAGCTGGACAAACATCTCACCACACTCGAGATAGAACTGGGTCGTATAAAGTGGCACATACTACACTTTTGCGAGGTTCTAATAAAGGGTGAGGATACGCTAACCGTCGCACCAGGTGAAATATTCTATTTTTAGCAGAGTGATGGAAGGACCCCCGACAGTGGTGTCGGTTTTATGGTGAAAAGGTACCTCATTAGCAGTGGTGTGGAATTCAGCAGTGTATCGGCTCAGGTAGCATATCTAATACTGGAAGTTACCGACAGGTACTCCCTGAAAGTGAAATTGGTGTTTGCCCCTACCTGGAGGAGCACGGACGAGGCAATTGAGGTCTTGTACGTGGACATAGCCAAGATATTGCAAGACACTGCCAAGGCTCACTACAGCGTCATTATGGGGGATTTCAACGCCAAAGTGGAGGGTATAAGTTTGCGCCAAAACCATGATACGATACGAATGACTGGGGCACATACTTGTAGTTTTTCACTCGAATCTCAGGGTCACTACTTGGTGAATTCTTTCTTTAATATGAAACTCCACAGAAAGTAGATTTGGTGAAGCCCCAACAAAGTCACAATTAATGAGAAAGTCTATCATAACGGATAAAAAGTGATGGCTTTGTGATTGACAGGCGGTTTAATACCGGTTGTGTTCATTGACTTGTCCCAGCATCTCAAAACTAAAATATTTGCTCTGAAATAGCCCAGGTTATAAAGTCTGCTCTCCGAACTAATGCGCTCCACGTTTTCGTAAATGGGACTCCTATAAAACTGACAGAGTGGTCAAAACGCTACAACAAGTGTTTGAAGATTTTTGTCCAGCAATGGCAAAAAAGGTGTTCAAAGCTCTCGCCCAAGACTCTTGAAATTATGAAGATTAGACGGGAAATGTGACCTATGCCTGCGTATTCGTAAGAACGGTTTGACCTTAACGGCAAAATTACAAAACTGCTAAGACGTTACCTCAGACGTAATAACACCAGTGTCGTTGAGGCTACGATTGAGCAGAACAGGGGCACTGAGGTCTGAAACTAACAGCTCAACAGCTGCAAACAGCCACAGGTAACAAAATTGTAACCTCACGGTTCATTTCAATCATATTCTCGAGGAAATTTAGTGCTTTTACAGAATCTCTAATTATCACGGATAAAATAGCCGGCGTGACCTAGCGAAGATAGCCACAGGGCCCCATTAACGAACCAACGTACCATACATCGACCAGAGCGAGGTCGAAAATAATAAATCCCCCGGTGAGGACGGAATTAATTAACAACTCTTTAATTTTGGTGAGACTCTGGTCCTTATAGTGAATTTAATTCCATTCTCCAGCTGGAAAAGACAGCTACAGTGGGGAGAGGAAGTACGGTGACTCTGATCTTCACAAAAGGTGACAAGACCCCGTGTCACTTGTGTGTGAGCCATTTTTACGAGTTGTTCTCGAGAATAGAGTCACACAGAAACCGCTTCGCCGTAAAAATCGACGTAACTTGGATAACATCATGATCACGTTAAATGTCAAACTCAAAAAATTAAGGCAGGTGGTTGTTCAGGAATCTACCTAACTTGAAACCTAATTTGAAACAATGTTATCCATCAGAGAACCAGAGTGGTCGACATAGCTCTCAGAGCATGCGTTTTGAGGTACACATCTTCAGAAAAAACGGTGGCCGATGGCGCAAACGAGTTCTTAAAAGAAGACTGAGCTAGGTGAACCTAGGACCCCCTTTTGATGGCCCGACCACCTGAAAAGTCGCAGAAAGTGACTGGATGTGGAAGACGCAAGACCGTATGTTCTGGCGTGATTTGGGAGAGGCTTACGTCCAGCATTAAACTGCCATAGATTGGTTTGATTACCTAATCAAGAATATGTACATAAAATCGTACGTAATTATTCTAAAGTTTAAGCTTCACCTATTCTGTACTGCACTCTGCATTGGACTGGTGTAAGTGGATTAAGGACTATATAAAGGAGTTTATATTGTGACTTTTAGGTACTTTAACATACATTTGACTGCCTCTGTTGCGCAGTCGGTAGTGATACCGCCTGCGGCGCTGGAGGTCGTGGGTTCAATTCCCACCGGAGACAAATATTTGTGTGACCCATAAATGTTTGTCTCAAGAGTCTGGGTGTTTCTATGTATATTAAGTATGTATTTAAAAGTATATAAGTATTAATATCCGTGGTCTGATACCCATAACACAAGCAGGTTATTCCTAACTTACTTTGGGATCAGATAGCGTTGTGTGAGATGTCCGTAAATATATATTTATTATTATTATTTATTTAATTTAACTTTTATGTATAAGGACAGAAGTTTTATTTAATACTTAGACATTACAAAAAGACTGACCAATAATTGTGAAAATGTAAGTAGTACACTGAATTTTTAATACCAAAATTTCACATAATAGAAGTGTTTTTGAGAAAACAGTGTTAACATTATCCCATATGTGCATGAAAATGGCACATGAATAATTTGCATGCACAGTGCCAAAACAGGTATGTGCAGATTTACAGAAAAAATACTTACATCTTCAAAAATATGTAACATTGCATATCAAATATATATTTTTACATATGTAAAAATCAATATTCATAAAACTGCATTTACAGATTTTCGATTACTTACACACTTTTTAAAAAAACATGTTTTTTGAGTTTCCCAAAACCTTGTAAAAATCACATATGGAACTTATCAGGCGCAACGACGAAATTTTAACCCCGTTAGGGGAGGAATTTGAAAGATCCATTCATAGTGTGGCAAGGGTAGCTTACCCTAAGAATGTCAAGTTTCTAGGCTTTCGTTTGGGTGTTGATGGAAGAGTGAATCACCAGTAATCTATACTAATATTATAAAGAGGAAAGATTTGATTGATTGTTTGCATCGAATAGGCTCCGGAACTACTGGATCGATTTAAAAAATTCTTACACTGTTGGAAAGCTACAAGCTTTGCGGTGAACATAGGCTATATTTTATTCCCATATCTCTACGGGAACGGGAACTACGCGGGTGAAACCGCTTGACGTCCGCTAGTTTCTTAAATATATTTTAAGCAGTAAACAAAGTATCTAAAGGTATATCCTGTTTACTATTATTATTAGAATAGTATTAACATACCTGGTCGCTTAGTAATCAATTCACAAGTTGCGAAAAAAGTTAACACAACTACTATTATAAAAACTATTATTAGTCTATTCATATTGGCTTTAATAGTATTATACTTGAATTTTGATTTCAACAACATTATCACGGTATATAATAAAGTTGTGGCCGATCTCGACTCGACAAGGCCACATTGTCTACTAACATAATATATTATCAATATTAAACTTGTATTATGAAGTCTACTCACATAACTGAATCATACATGACCGAATTAGGAATGTATTAAGCGTAAAAAATACGCTTTGCTTTGACAACATGCCCACTAGATCAATGATCTTAAGGGTAATCCATATCAGGTACCTATACACGGTGTTTCTTTTAGGGTGTCAAGCCGCCACTAGCTGGTAGAAGGGTTCCATACCTATCGATTTAACCCCCATGTATGTTCTACGATTTTTTGTAGTTTTCGAGATATAATGTTCTGCATAATTCCCTATTTTTTTATTATCGATTAAATTTTTTACATCTTGTATCAAAGTTAGGAAGGAGATTATTTTGTCCATAATACTGCAATCAATTTTGCATTATAATAATAAAAAAATATCCAAGAAAAGTCGAACCAAAAAGAAGTTCTAATTATTTAAAGCCACGTGGAAAAATAACGAAAAAAAATTATATCTCGAAAACTACAAAAAATCGTAGAACATACATGGGGGTTAAATCGATAGGTATGAAACCCTGCTACCAGCTAGTGGCGGCTTGACACCCTGAAAGAAACATCCAGTATATGCTGTAAACATTGGGTCAAAGCAGTGTACCAGCTTGGTGAGTCAACACTCGGCGATAAAGTACTTGGTATTTACAGACTCTGTTCTGCGGTCTCCGGTCCAGTTAAATTGAGCATGAATCGTAGCACCCGTTCCCGTAGGAATACGGTAGCAAAATATGGCTTATGTTCACCGATGATAGTGTAGCTTAGAGAAAGTTTTGACCGCATCGTCGGTATGCTCGAAGGAAGGAGCTGTCCAACGGCAGTCATTACACCGAACCACTGGTGCAATATCACAAAATATGTCTGTAAGGCACCAAGACAGCCTTATTACATTGAAAGAAAGAAAGAAAGAAAGAAAGAAATTTTTTATTCAAGCACATTTCACATATAAAATAAATTTGCAAAGATTTAAATAATATAAAGTAGGTACACTTTATGTGGCATGCCCTCGAAAAGGCAGCCATCTCAGCTTTATGCGGCATACCATTAATACAAATGTATGCCGCGCTGGTTTTCAGATGGCCCCTATCCTCCTATCCGTACGTTAAGTGACATCACACTACTTAAAAGAAACTCAAAAGAAAAAAAATTACCAATTATACATATAAATATAAAAATAAAATAATTAAAAATATACATATAAAAACATTTCATGAATTAAATATTATCTATTTCTACTATTATAAAATTGTAAAGATTTATCATTAAAATTAATTATAAATACCAATTTCCAATAAACAATATTTTCATTCACACAAAACCAATTCAAACATATAAAACATCACAAGAATTCAACAAAGAATACAAATAAAACATCATATTATGAATACGTGCACATATCTATTCGATAGAATACCCATCATCATGAAGTAAACTAAAAACATCGTTAACCACATAGAGAATTTAATTAAACAACATCAATAATAATTCAATTTAAGAAAATAAAAAATAAAATTATACATTATAAACCCAGCCTAAACTTAGGATTTCCCCTGCCCTAAATCAATGGTACCAGTACAAAACAATCGACCGTACTTATTAAAAAATAAAACAACAACCAGGCATAGACAGAGTGACTGGCAGTGACACTTCACACTGACAGACTGGGGTGACACCGTCAAAGTCAAGGATGCCCGCCCGCGCCGCGGCTTGAGGCTTCATTGATTCATTGTTATTTGTTTTTGTTATGATAGTACAATAATTAATGACAACGATAATAAATAAATAACCTTAAAAATAAACAACAAGGCAATAATAATCCCAAAATGAACAAAAAGACCTAGTAATGAAACTATCATGGATATGATGACCAAACACGAGAAATACCGACCCAGTGTCTCCCATGCTAATCATTGGATGTTTTTTGCTTATTCAACAACAGAAACTTATACTTTCTTTTAAAAGTGTTGACTGAATTTACGGCGTAAAATGGTGGCGGCAGATCGTTCCAAATTTTACTGGACATAAATCTGTAGCTTCCGCGGTATCCAGCCGTCTTGTGTTTGGGCGTTAACATGAGGTAAGAAGAAGATCTTGTTTTGTAATGATTTACATCCCTTGACCACGACAACTTGTCGTACAAATATCGAGGCCAGCCAGTCCTCACTACTCCGAACAGCAGTGTGGCAAGATGTAACTCGCGTCGTTCCGCCATTTTCATGATGTTGCCACTATTGAGAAAGGGTGTTACATGTGTGCGTGGTGGGATTGTGAAACAAAAGCGAGCGCAAGCATTCTGAACCCTCTGTATAAGTCGCTCTGTTCTTTTAAGAAGACAACTTCCATACACAGTGTCAGCATAGTTAAGTTTAGAAAGAATCAGTGATTCACAAAGTAGTATTCTTATACTGACACTGATGTATGGGCGTATTCTGTACAGCATCCTCAACCGATAGAAACAGTTTTTGACTGCATTCATTATATGGGTTTCAAAATGGAGCTGCTCATCAAATGTCACACCCAGATTCCGCGCCACCGACACCCGTTCGATAGGGCAGTTATCAATGCTCACACTCAATTGATTTTGCAGTATCTGGTTTCTCACATGTCTCGTACCAACAACCATAAACTTTGACTTCTCCGGGTTAAGTACCAAAGAGTTTCTACGAGCCCAGTCTGCAATGCTGGCTAAGTCATCATTTATTCTGCTTACAGATTCAAGACAGTCCGATTCAAAGAATGACAGATGCAGCTGTACATCATCAGCATACAAATGGTACCGACAGTTGGTAACAGCGCTAGTGATATCTGAGCAATACAGTATAAACAGTAACGGGCCGAGGATCGAACCCTGTGGAACGCCCCTGGTCACGGGGTAATGAGCTGACTCCACAGCATATCCAGTACAACCATCCATTATTTGTACAAATTGGTACCTATTACTGAGGTAGCTATGAAACCACCGTGTCACCCCCTCGGAGCACCCATAGTATGTAAGTTTAGACAGAAGCAGTGGAACACTAATTCCATCAAAAGCCCGGCTGAAGTCTAGGAGAGTCAGTATCGTACCCATGCTTTGATCCTGAGCCTGCAAAATGTCATCTACCACATCCAATAGGGCCGTTGCAGTGCTATGTCCCCTACGGAAACCAGACTGTCTAGTCGGCAACACATTGGAGTGTTCTAAGTATTTAGTAAACTGATTACTGACCACCCGTTCCAAGATCTTAGATAGACAAGGCAGTATGCTAATAGGTCTCAGATCCTTTGGTCCATTAGGGCACGGTACTTTGGGTATTGGTCTTACCCTAGCTGTCCTCCAAGAGGTGGGGAATGTTGAGGTGGCTATGGACACATTGACAATGTGTGTTATGATACTTAAAGTCTGAGGAAGGGTCATTAGCAGCATATCCAGGGAAATCTCGTCCACACCCATGGCATTTGACTTAAGTTTTCTAATAATTTTTCCAACCTCGTCCGCTGTGACCGGGCCCAGTTGGAATGTATTACTATTAAAACGGTTCCATTCAAAAAAAGTAAGGTCAGAAATAGACACAGTATCACTGCCCGGCACTTTCAAAAAATTCTGGCACAAAATATCAGGTTTACTACAAAAGTCGGGTAACTCAGGAACTCTCCCACCATTTACTGTAATAGTCGACTTGAGCTGTTTCCAGAGCCTCCTTGGATTACCAATACTGTGGTTGATATGTGTTTTAAAGTAAGCCTGCTTTTCACTCTCAATGGCACCACGTACCAGGTATTTCAGTTCCAAATAAGCTTTTCTATGCGAGTCTAGATTAGAGGCTTTAAACTTTTGATAATACTTGTTACGAAGTTGCATCATATCTTTCACAGTAGTGGTAATCCATGGGTAGCATTTCTCTTTGACTAGAGTTCTTTTTACAGGTGCATGCAAGTCAAACAGTGTAACAATGGAAGTGCTCAATGCCTGGACCATGTGGTCAACATTGCCCAAACTCCCAATTGAGTCCCAGTCTATGCTGTTCAGATCCCGCTCAAACCTATCCAGTAATATGTCCCGTAGAGGTCTGTATGTAATCCACCTAGGTGCTGGTTTCTCTATCCTAAATTTAAACTCCGCCGAGATCATGGCATGCCTACCAAGTTCAGGGATATGACACACTGTTATACCACTTGCCTCAGCATCCGTACATACCAAGTCAATCAACGTTGCACTGTGATCCGTGAAATGAGTGGGCTTTGTGACCAGATTGACCATGCTCATGCTTACAAGAAAAGTGTCAAGCAACTTAGTCTTGTAATCGTCTCTCTCCAGTAGATTGATATTAAAATCACCCATTAGGACCACCTTATCAGCCCTAGAAAAAGAAGCAATGGAGTCCGCTATCGCATCCACAAATGTGTTTGCATTGAGCCAAGGCGGCCTATAAGCTGTGCCAACTATTATAGACTGTCCGCTCCTGCTTAGCCTCAGCCACATCTGCTCGACATTTGTTGCAGCGGGAAACGGCTCAGCCCGCACATGTATCCCCCGTCGCACGTAAAAGCCAACCCCACCGCCACAGCCATCGCATATGTAGGTCGGTCGCGGGGTGTGACGAAGCCTATAGTTAGGCACCTGAGGTGCGCGACCGTCGCCTGTGTCCACCTTAATCCAAGTCTCATTTATTGTTTTCACATTGAAGTCGGCGGGAGAACAGCCTTTTACGACTGTATGAAAAAGCCAAAGACGGAATGGTGGAAATCAGCGGAGATGAGAGCACTGCAGTCTGCAGTAGTTTATTCGGACGACTCGCTTGTGGGACCACTGGCAACAGTCATGACGACGGCGACGGAAGTGATACCTCAGATGCAAGCTTGCACCAAAGCGGAAACCGAGACAAAGTATGCCTGCCTGCCCTGCCCTGTTTGTGTAAACTCAGTTGTTGTTTTTTGTACTCTTCTTTTGTCTGTTCTTTTATAACTAGCTGATGCCCGCAGCTTCGCCCGCGTAAAATTTGTTCCCGTTCCCGCTTTGCATGGGAACTTATTCCCCTGATAAAAAGTAGCCTATGTGTTGTTCCAGGCCATAATCTATCCCTGTATTAAATTTCAGCCAGATCCTTTCAGCCGTTAGAGCGTGAAAGAGTAACAAACATCCACACTCACAAACCTTTACCATTATAATATTAGCAAGATGTTACTGTTATTTTGTGTGTGCATGTAGATCTAAAATAAAAATGTTTTCTTTCTTTCTATGCAGGATTCATAGACGGTGTGTATGGTACGTACACTCCACAACCGCAAGAACATAAATCGGCTTAATAGCTACACCTGCACTAAATCCAGCTAAAGAAACATTTTATTTTAAAGTTCATTGTATAACATTTGTCAATGTGAAATTGTAATATCTTATAACTTTGAATCTATGTGTGTTGGTGGGGATTCTTATTGTTGGCCAAGAGACACAAAATTCTTTACAAAACAAGATACAGGATTTTTGGGCTATGACTGAACTAATTTTGGTTTACACGCTTCTTTGGATCCACGCGTCCGGTCTCTTCCCATCTGATCTGGTCAGGCCAGGGGGCTCAAGAGTGCAGGGCACATCTGCTGAGACCAGGGCTCTCCGTATTAGATCATTGAGGGTATGATGACGAGGGAAACTACCTGCACTACGACGACAACTCAATGCGTGATAGCCGTCTGCCTCCGCCATGGAATCGCAGATGTATTTGTGGGGTTCACACACTCTGCAACTCAGGCGAAAAGCCACTGCCACACGCAAAGAGTCATCATTCAATAAGGTACCCAGGTGGGGTGATGGAAATGCGTTCAGTCATGCCCCCGCCTTTGACTGTGATACAGCGAGCAACCTAGCCTGATCTGCCCCCGATGTCTCCTCTATCCGATGCTCATGAGCCAGTTTAACTCCCTTCTCGTCCCAAGACCTTTGCGCATGAGGAGCCGCTGGGAGACTCGCACCATTGCTGAGCGCCTTCCAAGATTCCAATGCCTCGGACAAAAAGGGTATACCAGTCCCGTCACCCTTGGTAAGAAGTATAACAGCTGAATTATACGACAAGGCCCACAACCCCATGCGCTGATGCAAGGAATGCCGGCAACCCAACATCCTGTGTGCACCGAATCCCAAGACCCCCGCACCTGATGGGTTGAGACGCTAAGCTCCACTGGGACTCAGAAAAGGAAAAGTTCAGGACCGAGTCCAGGAGAGACTTCAATGCGCCATCGAAGGACGCGACCTCTGCTGAGCACATCCAGGTATTCTCAGCAAATATGTTATTTTAGGCAAAGCAAAGTATATCCGTAACAATGTCATAGCGAAATGCGCCGACAGATCCTCGAGACGTCTCTGAGCATTTAGGAGAAGATTTCTGCGCTCCCTTATGACCTCGGGAAGGGCAACAGGAAATATTGGAGACCCTAATAGATGGAAAGTGTTTCGGGAAAGTTCCCTGAGACCAGGCAGGATAGAATTAAAGTTAGGATAGTGTGTACTAGTCGAGGCACTGCAAGTGAAAAATTCGCACTTGTCACCTTAAGGCCTAGATCCTTTAACCGAGAAAGAGGAGTTACCAGATCGCGGTGAACGTCTTCTGGCATACCACCAACCGTGCCGGCGTCCCAGTACGAAATGTTCAGCGGCGATTTCAACTCTTTGACGACCTCGTGAATCGCCAAACTAAACACAAGAGGTCCAAGCAAGGGGACCCCCTTGCTGTGCCGAAGTCTGCGACAGAATCAGCTCATTATTATAATATACATTCGAAGGCAAGCGATACACTTGATGAAGGAAAGGATAGACAGACGGAGCAAGATCAAAGAGACGCGCAAAAGGACGTCTCTTTCGAGAGTATTGATATTAAACCCAGTCAATTCTTGTAAAAACATTATTCGAACCGCTGAGATATTGTAAAAAAATAAATACATAAAGTCACGCTTTTATCCCAGAGCCATAGTATACGTCCAAATGTACAAAATTTGTTTGAATAAAATAACAAGAATATTGATTTTTTGTTGTAAGTAAATCAAAAGAGTTGATGGTTTACCTTCTAAACTTCATTCGAATTATTTTTTTATGTTACTATTACGAGCGAGAAGCCGACGAGACCTTTCGGTACATTTATTATTCCAAAGAGTGCTAAGGACGTAAGCGTCGTGACCGCGCCTCGCCTATTCTGTATCCTCTGCGTTGCGATGGTTTAATACATTCCCAATGAAAGGGACAAAGAAAAGACAATCATTATGTTCCGCCCGTCTGCTTCTTACGTCTATTCTGGAGCCGTGCATGGCTTCCCAACATCCCATCCTCAACCAGCTTGCAGATCTTGCTCTATATACTTTGGGGTGCTGGTAGCTGGGAGTTTTACCCCCCCCCCCCCTTAAACCCGCATAAAACACAGCATAGACAACGAGGAAAAATAATTCAACTAAATAACTAGGTACAGGACTAGCTGAGGGTTTCCAAGGTCCCGTACTTCCTGCGTTTCCAGGAAAACGTTGCATTATAAACCTACACACGAGTACAAACAACTAAATATCTAACTGGGTTATTACGTCAACTTACACCCAGAAAACTAAAACTGCATATTAATATCTTTAGGGTTCCGTACCCAAAGGGCCTAAATCGGACCTATTTCATGAGACTTCGCTGTCCGTCTGTCTGTCCGTCACGCGGCTGTATCTCAGGAACCGTTATAGCTAGAGAGCTAAAATTATCACAATTGATGTATTTGTTTTGCCGCTAAAAAACAAGTACGTACTTAGATTAGAAAAAGAGGGACTAATGGGGCCCCTAAAGTTCCCCCTCTTTTCTAATTTCAGTATATAAGTATTATTCATTAAACAACCGTGATTTTTAGAATTGTCACAAAGTGGTCACACATTCAAGTCCCCGAAGGGGGAGGCAGAGGCATATTATATGCCCACATGTCACCTTTGTATAATTTGTCCCACGTAATAGGTGGTGAGCCATATTGCCGTGTTTAAATGGACAGGCGCAGGTTGTGACTGCCTGCTGTTGAAATAAAGCCTTCAACTTAGCTTAACGACTGCCATTTTACTGGCAACCGGGACCAACGGCTTAACGTGCCTTCCGAACGCTCGAATAAATGTCACAAAGTGATCATATGGATGGTCACCCATCCATGGACCGGCCATAGTGAAAGTTTCTTACTGCAGTGATCGTTTACAGAACACTGAGTCCGCGGGGCCACGAGCGCTTCCCATTCAACATTCAAGATTTCGCCGCAGCACCACCGCATTCATTGATTAAAGCGCTTCATATCCATAAAACTATGAAGATCGTTTCGCCACATGTGTATCAGCCCTAAGACTGTTTTACCTGTTGTTGTTTTCAAGTTGAGCAGCAGACATTTTCCTCCTATAACCTGTTTCAATTTATTCTTACTACTCATAAACCCGTTTGTTAAGAGATCCGTTGTGACCGACCACCCGTTCTCAAAATTCCAAACATTAGATAATATTATAAAATGTTTATGTTTATTCAAACTTCTGTTAGAAATGATAATTTAATGTAATACAAGAATGCAACATTATAATTCGTCATCTGAAGCATCAGGTTCATAAGTAAAACGTACTGATTCCTCAAAAAATATGTCTGTAATGAGGTTACAGACATATTTTTTGAGGAATCAGTACGTTTCTAACGGTTTTTCTTTAACAACTTGCGAAGGTGATGGATTATGTTAAGACAGAGTTAGACGAAAGCTTGGGACATCCTTCCGAGGGCATACCCGGGACTACCCGGTTAAGGGCAGTGGTAGGGTTCGTGTGGTTTTATTCTATGAGAGTCCGGTATAGCGTTCATGAGGAATTTCCCAATTTATAAATGGTCAGATGAAATAAGTATATTTATAATACTAAATTCCAAGTTAATAGTACAACTTATGTTTATTTTATTTAATCATTTTTAGTGGTGGGTAAGCCTAACAATTAATCTAGGTGTAAAATTCTCATCAATATAAATCAATCAAGTCCAAACACACGGTCATTGCTGTAAATCGTTGATATTAGCAAACGTTTTAGTTTCCCCTCAATTTCTCTGGGATTCCATCATCAGATCCTGGTTTCCGTGCATGGGATCACTCTTGGGATATCTCCTTTTCAACAAAATAAGAATCAGCAAAATCCGTTTATAAACGAAGAAGTTATTCATTAACGTAAATATGACAAAACATAAAAAATATATTCATAAATAAAAAAATGTTCATGAAATGAAAATTACTTGCCTAATTATGTCTAATTTTTATGGGCCTAAATGACAGTTATTCAACATCAAACTAAAGACAAATCACATAAATCGGATCATAAATCTCAGCGTAATCGGAGTAAGTATGTAAAAAACAAATACCAATCGAATTGAGAACCTCCTCCTTTTTAAGGTCGGTTAATTTGATGTGATATACGTGATTATTAAATGCTCTCTTCCAAATTTATTTAATTTATTAAAATGCAATGGTGGGGACAAAATATTTTGATTTTATAATAACATCAAAACGCCTATCAAAAATGTATGCGCAAGAAAACTTTTTTATTTTGAAAATTCGCAAAATAGTATTGCTAAATTATTAAGTAAGATCTAGCGTACGTTCGTCAATAGCAGTGATAAGTGTGAATAATCAACTTTGCGTTGATGCACTGAACATCAGATAGCAGTTACTGATTCAGAGTTAAATACAAACGATGTGATACATTCTTAAGTCTACTCTCACATTTTAAAAACCGATTTCTGAGCTCTACGTTGTATGAGAGGGCCCCAGTGTGGCGACCACAGAAATCAGAAAAAAAGGACGATCATAGTCTACCAAGCGGTATGATCATGCGATAGGACATTATTTTTTATCCCATCATGTATGCATGACAGCATGTAAACAGTGCGTATTGAGCATGTCAATCACTTCAATCAACACGACTGCTTTACATTGTCTTATTAAATACCTTCCCCGCACTTTCAAAAATTTTGACTGCCTCTGTGGCGCAGTCGGTAGTGATACCGGCTGCGGCGCTGGAGGTCGTGGGTTCGATTCCCACCGGAGACAAATATTTGTGTGACCCATAATTGTTTGTCTCAAGAGTCTGGGTGTTTCTATGTATAATATGTATGTATTTAAAAAGTATATAAGTATTAATATCCGTGGTCTGATACCCATAACACAAGCAGGTTATTCCTAGCTTACTTTGGGATCAGATAGCGTTGTGTGAAATGTCTGTGAATATTTATTTTTATTACTTTCATGATTCATGTGAGATCTGCTTATGTGAGTAGACTCCTTTATATTACGAGTTTTATAATGATATACTGTTAGTTCACAACTCTGCCTTGCCGGGATCGGTCACATATATTATAAAGTCAATATTGCTCAAGTTGAAGGTTAAAAACTATTAAAATCAATATGAAGAAACTGATAATAATTGTTATATGTTTATTTAAATTAACTTCTTTCGCGAATTGTGAAGTGAATAATGAACAACCAGGTATGTAAATAAAATATTAGCACCAATAGTAAACAAGATATATATAGGTAGGAACAACGACCTGAAAAGGTTGCAGGAATTGACAGAATACGTTTGGTCCAGGACTATGTTTTGCGGCGTCATTTTGATTTGAGTAAACAAGATAGTTACTTATCATCTATTTTAATACAATTACAATTATTAGAAAATTTAAGGGTAAACTACCTTTACAATGCAGGAATCCACCTAGAAAGGATCTATGAAATAATAATAGGTAGGTATATTTACAAAATGAAAAATTTAAAATTACTTATATTCTACAGTTATATACAGAAAAAAAAACAAAGAAAATAAACAACAAAAACAGATGGGAGGGTAGTGACAAGACTGACAATGCCTCGCTCAGGTGTCAAAGAATTCCTCCACATCGATGTCAACCGGTAAAGTTCCCATAAGGCTGGCCGCATTCCCACGTTGAATTGCGATACTAATTCTTTGAGCGAGAAAGAGGCCAGCCCTATGGTCACGAGAAGAGTCAACTAAACGCTTTGCGATCTCCCTGTAAAGCGCACGAGCACTTGGGCCCCACGAGCCCAATGTCTCGACCCCAAACGGCTCAAATATATAATTACCTATTAAATTATTATATTTGCGCCGTTTGAGAGTCTCGGCAGATGCAGCAGCAGAACAGGCGCAGCCCGCCGTGCTTGGAAGATGAGAAGGAGCTAGGGTGTCCACACAGGTTGCGTCCCAAACTAAAGGCCTTCCCATCTTCCATGGCACCAAAGACATACCGTCCGGCCTCTTGCCATCGTCACGAGCCAAACCGTTAGGTTCTAGAACGGCTGGAACACCGGCGGTGACAAGAGCCCGGCGGATGATGTCGTTAAGATACGCATGACGAGGTCTGCGACCTGCACTCCTGCTAGAAAGGATATATTATTTCATAATTCATCCCACAATGGGGTTAAACTTTGTCGAATCTAGGGTCAAAATATGTCGGTTGTCTGTAAAGTCGGTTTACTGACGATAGTTGAACGTGACTACTCAGCCTTAAATGGAACGCCTCAGAGCGAGGTAACGACGTCGCATACGTCATGTTTTTTCGTGCGTGCAGCCGGCTCCATCGAATTATAATCCGATGTCACGTCAAATAATTGAGCAAATAATTAGTCATCAATAAAGAGATACCTAGGCACTTCAAAGTGGCAGTGGGCTGGCCACATCAGCTGAACAACCGGATGGCCAATGGATCAAACGAGTTCTGGAGTGGAGGCCGCGACTTGGCAAACGTAGCATAGGACGTCCACCCGCCAGATGGACCGATGATCTGGAAAAGGTCGCAGGTTGGGACTGAATGCGGAAGGCGTAGGACCGTGTGTTGTGGCGTAAATTGGGAGAGGTCTACGTCCAGGAGTGGAATGCCATAGGCTGATTTGATTGATTATAGAAGCCAGTAGCGCCTCAATGGTGCATTGGTTAGGGCGTCTAGTCCGGTTCGTCCTGACTGACCAGAAGACGTAGGTTCGTCCTGCTTGTCCTGTCCTGCCGATAATTATCCTCATTTTGTCGAGTGACGATCACTGCTGTGTGTGCTTAGACTCTTCGCATCGCCACTATTACTTTGTGTCCGGAGCGCTCATGCACTGTTATGTCCGATAGAAGTTTTTTTTTAACGTGAGTATAATCCTACAGGGATGCTATGCCTATCTTGTTTACTTATGTCCTACCGACTAAAATCACAGGTATCCCATCTAACAGCCTACGGTTGGGAGCCCCGGGTAAGCTCTCGGAAGGATACCCCAGGACTACGATAGGGGTTTTCTTCCGCGCACGCATAGATTGTGGCATGATCTTCCTGCCTCGATTTTTCCAAACGAACGCCAGTACAGAGTTATTTAAAAGCGGTCTTACGAAGTTATTGCAGGGTTGGCAGCGCCAGCATAACACTTTTGGTGTTGCAAACGTCTGCTACCATGACCATTTTCTATAAAGGGGGTTGTATGCTTTTCTATAGTATTATAGAATACTTAGGTACGTTCGGTCTTGTACCTCCCATTATTAAATCTTTTTTATTTTATTTTACAGACACCTGCGAATGGGAGGGATTCAAAGGCAAGTGCGTTCCTGCCAGTAATTGCCTGACAACCCTTGACAGAAGGGGTGCAAAGCCGCCTGTAAGTATCTTATACTTAGGGAATGCAATCCCGACTTCGCGAGATCTCGTGTAATTTTTCGGGATCAATCCTGAAGCATAATAATGACGAGATCCCGTTCGAGATTGACGGGATTGGGTGGTAGTTGTCAGCAACGCTACACACATCACACAGATTTGAAATAACGAATTGAGATGCCGTTTAGCAGATAGGTATCACTCTTATTAGATAGGTACTATTATTAAGAGTCCGTCTGACGCCAAATAGACAATTACCTTGATCTAGATCTCAGGACTCGTGAGGTTTAATGAATTAAAAATTTAACACAGACAACATCAGTTCATGAACTAAAAACGCTCTCGGCTAAGAACACGATTGCTGATAAAATCCTCGATGGATTTTTGTGTTGAAAATACCTCGATTTCTTGAAATTTTAACCTAGATCTCATAAGTTTAAAGTATATTTATAAGAAAGACAATAGGAAAATCTTCATTTCCACTAGACCTTTTTTTAATATTGGTTGTGGTTTTTTTTTATTATTAATTTATTTCGTTAAAAACGCACGACAACCGTTCGCATCTCTCTTTTTCTTGCACGCTGAAATATATATCTTCTATCTTCTTTCAACAATTTGGCGTCTGGTAGGCTCTTAAGAGTGCTATCTGCTAAACGGCATCTTAATTCGCTATTTAATTTTACTTAGTTTTTTAAGAAGCTACTTTCAAAATTTTCCGTAACTATTTTGTAATCTCCTTGAGTTTGTATGCTTACTCTTTGCGTTGATAATGCTAATTTCAAAAATTACTTTAATAATTTAGTTAGTAATATTGAAGGATAAAGGTATTTGTTTTCCTTCAAATAATATATTATTTTACAAATGTTCGTGGTTTCATCAGCGTAGCTTTGTTTTCCGTTGAAATATCGGAATAAAATATAGCATAATTAAGGCTTTTATGTTCGAAAGAGACTTATCTTAGGGTGAACTTTATACTAGGAAATATTCTTCGATTTGATCTGAAAAAACTATATTATTGTAATTTATTAAATACTCTTGCTTTTTTAACGTATCAAAACACGATTAGGATTACTTTGTTCGATCGAAATCGCTCTCGAAAAATGAGAAATATTGCAAAAATCTTAACAAGTAATGTACTTTTTTTATCTAAATAAAATGGGTTTAATTCTCATAAAAACTTGTCATAAAATAGATATAGGTCTTTAAAATAATATTTTACTTATTGACTTTTTCTTAAAACCCCTCAGATTTTACAATAACAGTAATATAATGTTATATATATAGTATCGAATGAAATCCGGCAAAAGCGTACGCTGCAATCGTTCGAATTGCCTTAGGATTTGTCAAGGTCGAACATTGCAACCTTAAGTCACCCACGGATAGTGTAGTTTCCCAACAGTGAAAGATTTTTCAAATCTGTTCATTAGTTTCTATCGCGATTCCTATTCGATGCAAACAAACAATATTAGTATAACTAGCTGACCCTCGCAACTTCGTTTACGTCACATAAGGTGTACGAATGGAGGGGTACTTCTTCATGAGACTCATCAAGCAGCGTGTGAAACGGCCCTGTTTGCTTAATCATAAAAGAGCTTAAAGATTAAGTCGATTCTAAAACAATTCAGTCCACGCCTTCGGCGCGGACTGAATTATTTTACAATAGCCTTAATCATTAAGCTCTTTTATGATTAAGCCAACACGCCCGTTTAAACTCACTTTCAAATGAAACGTTGAATTCTTGATTCACCGAAAGTTGAGATGCCCCTAATTTCTGAACTACATAACCCTCAATATTGAAAATTGTATGGAATAATGCTTAAAGTACTCCCTTTCAGACACCAAACAAATATTTGAAATCGAACCACGCAGTGAGAAATTATAGCTAAAAACTTATTTTGCCTTTCATCCCCTCTCCTGAAGGAACCGCGCAAAATATCGGGATCAAAAGTATCTAAGAACCTTCCTCGGACTGTAAGCTTAGATCGTACAAAGTATCATTCAAATCGGTTCAGTAGTTTTGGCGTGATACTTAGTCGGGATACAGACAGACAGACAGACAGACAGACAGACAGACAGACAGACAGACATGAAAATTTTAAATTACATTTTCGGCTTCAGTATCGATTAGAGAACGCCCTACACTTAAAATTTTCAAAATATCTTCCATGTACAGACTCCCGACCCTCTACAGTTTTATTATAAGTATCTAGTGCATCATTAGCCGTAAAATGGCGATACAGCTGCAAGTCATCCGCATAGAGATGGAAGTTACTGGAAATGTGACTGGTAGCAGAGTTAATAAAGATAGAAAAGAGAAGAGGAGATAAAACGCAACCCTGAGGAACGCCTGCAGATAGTTCGCACCAATCAGAGGATGCCTGGCCGATACGAACACACTGAGTGCGACCCCGAAGGTAAGAAAAGTCTGTCTGTCTGTCTGTCTGTCTGTCTGTCTGTATCCCGACTAAGTATCACGCCGAAACTACTGAACCGATTTGAATGATACTTTGTACGATCTTAGCTTATAGTCCGAGGAAGGTTCTTAGATACTTTTGATCCCGATATTTTGCGCGGTTCCTTCAGGAGAGGGGATGAAAGGCAAAATAGGTTTTTAGCTATAATTTCTCACTGCGTGGTTCGATTTCAAATATTTGTTTAGTGTCTGAAAGGGAGTACTTTAAGCATTATTCCATACAATTTTCAATATTGAGGGTTATGTAGTTCAGAAATTAGGGGTATCTCAACTTTCGGTAAATCTAGAATTCAACGTTTCTTTTGAAAGTGAGTCTAAACGGGCGTGTTGGCTTAATCATAAAAAAGCTTAATGATTAAGGCTATTGTAAAATAATTCAGTCCGCGCCGAAGGCGTGGACTGAATTGTTTTAGAATCGACTTAATCTTTAAGCTCTTTTATGATTAAGCAAACAGGGCCGTTTCAAACGCTGCTTGATGAGTCTCATGAAGAAGTACCCCTCCATTCGTACACCTTATGTGACGTAAACGAAGTTGCGAGGGTCAGCTAGTAGATAATATGTAGATAACTTCACTATTACAAAATTATGAACAAGCAATTTTCATCGCTTTCAGTGATCCGAATTTTACATTTTTTTAGACTAGATGAGTTCCCGAAAATTCCGGAATCAAGCAGGATTGATGTTTCTAATCCCGCGGAATCTCGGATCGAGATTGCATTCTCTAGACACTCATTTACGACTACATTCATGGCGTACTCTAAGTTGCTATCGATTTAAAAATAATATTCCAAAAACGCCACAATATATTCCAAAAATACCATAACGCCAGGCGTATAAAATTTTTGGAATGTATTGTGGCATTGATGTATTATGACCAGGCATATCAGGCGATACCTGGAGCGATTATGTGCATTACGAGTCGGTAAATATTTTGTTATTTCAAAAATATTGATGTTTTCTTATATAAGTATGTAAACATGTTACAATAATAGCTCTAAAGTTATCTGAGGTTATCTAGTGGGTCGCAAACTAAACTTTGCGATTGGTATTGCTTTCTGAGAAAGGTGAAATAATATAAAATTAATGTTTCTTTGTCAGAACTGTGAAAAGAACGGCGTGGAAACCGGAGACATTTGCTGCACCGACTGCGAGCTGGTCAACAACACCAGGTGGGTTACTCAAGTCTCTTCGAAGACTTCTTCATGTTAGTCACTCATACACTCACGCACGCACGCACGCACAACACACACCCACTTATAAAGGGAAAAAAAACGTGTCTTTACCATTCTTTTTAACGTGAGGGAAAATCCTCATGGATGCTATGCCGGACTCCTACCGACTAAAAAACCTCACGTTACGTCCAACTGCCCAACTGCCTATGGTTGGGAGTCCCGGGTAAGCCCTCGGAAGGATTTCCCAGGACTCCCAACAGACCCACGGCCGCTACTACGGCCTCGCCTAGCGGGATTGTACAGTATCTTCATTAAACTATCAAAAAAATAATCATAGGGATATGTTATTGTAGGTATTTGTGTTATGAACAAAAGCAGTATTATTTTTTTGATATCTTGTCTATTTCTGTTTACCTATGTATGTTTGTTCGCGATGGACGCAAAATCTACTAGACGGATATTGACATGGTTATTTTAGTTAGAAAGATCTTGGTTACACTTAAAATATTATATTCGTTTCATGACAATCGGTTAAGCGGAAGCGAAGTTATGAACAAAAATAGAAAAGTCAGGGATGGATGGATCAATTTTCTTTTTGTTGTAATTATCGACAGATACGCGGGCAGACACGCGGTCGTTGACTAGTATCTAAGTCTATATTTTAAATAATTTTAATTTCTTACAGCAATTTTATAATAAGTGCATCGGGAGGAGCGTTTTGGAAAGATGGTCGAAAAGCAAGAGACGGTTAGTAACTAAAAATCTTCTTTTAAGCTATTGCATAGCTTCTATCGCGGGCCTTGCGTGGAGACCGAATCCAGAAATTCTGTCACGAAAACGAATCACACTCTCGGCTACCTTCGGCCACGTTCGTGTATCTCACACTTCAAATATAGTGGAATTCAACAGATTCAAACAATGTAGTAAACAAACAGATTGGATCTCGACTCTCCATAATTACTTACATTTAAATATCAATCCTGATCATATTCGTTTTAAGGAACCATAGTTAGATTTATGCGGCCATTTCGACACTAATTTACCTTTAGAATATAGAATAATTTCATGAAAAATACTTCAATGATAAAAATTTAAACCTGTCATTCTTGCTTGTCATTAAATTATTTTTCTCAGTCTTGTTTGTCTTTGGCATATACTCGCTTATTGATTATGAAAAGAGGTTTAATCATAATCAGTTTGACGACAATTACCTAGTTTAATAGTATAATAAATTATTTAAAAATGAACTTTAACTTTAAATAATTATCATCGGTAATCGTAAAACAGTACTGTGTGGGTGTGTATTGTTCTGAAGTTCTGCGAGGTTTTTCTATTATCTCTAATTAGGTATATCAATGACTTTGCTTCAAGTAGGTACTTTGGCTGTTGGACTTTTTTATTTGCGATCTAATTAAAACTTTTTTATAAATACTCATATAATTTCTAAGTAGGTATGCATACATACGGAGAATTTAAAACGGCAGTAACTGAGTGATTAAAACTAGTGTCCGACCGAAACTGGTTTTCCAGCCGAAACCGAAACCGAAACCGAACTTTCGGCCTCTGGCTCAGTTTCGGCCGAAACCGAAACCGAAACTCACGTGTTCATATTGAAAAAAAAAAAAAAAAAAAAACAGTCAAGTGCGAGTCGGAATCCCGCACAGAGGGTTCCGTTACAAAAATCGGGCACCAATATTTTGTTGTATATGGATGTTTTTTTTTATGATTTTAGTAGGTATTTTTTGTTATAGCTGCAACAGAAAAGGGGGAGGTTGCGGTGGCAGTGTCTCTTGATATCGCCAACAATGTCAACACCTCTCCCTGGAGCTGCTTTTTGGGAGGCGCTTATTCAACATGGAATGCCTTCCTAGCTCCGTATAATACAGATGCTTGCCGGCACGGTAGCTTCGGTAGGTATCTGTGGCGAAAACACCGAGAAACCACGGCCGAGTGTCAGCACTGCGAGGACCGCAGCGATGACACGGCGCTCCACACGCTGGTGGAGTGCACGGCGTGGGCACAACAGCGACAGGTCCTCGTAGTGGGTCTGGGCGTGGACACTCTCTCGCTTGAGGCCATGGTGCGAGCCATGCTCTCCAGCTGGAGTAAGTGGGACTGCGCCGCCTCTTTCTGCGAGCAGGTCATGCTCGCGAAGGAGGCGGCGGGCCGGGTGCGGGAGAGAACTCTCCCGCACCCGGCCGACGTGTCTTCGCCGAGGACTATCGGCCTCCATGACCGGGGGTCTGAGGACGGTGAGAGGGCCGCTCACCGTCCTTACAGAAGCAGGCCCATGACGGCAGCGTGACTCACGCACGCCCCCCCATAGAAGCGGGGTCACACCCGAAACCCCCCATAGACGCGGGATTGCACCCGAACCACCCCCTGGGCGAGGCCGCATTGGCGGCCGTAGGTCTGTTGGGAGTCACGGGACATCCTTCCTGAGGGCTTACCCGGGGCTCTCAACCATAGGCTGTTGGGCGTTACGTGAGGTTTTTCAGTCGGTAAGAGTCCGGCATAGCATCCTACGAGGATTTTCCCTCACGTTAAAAAAAAAAAAAAAAAAAAAAGCTCCGTATAATTGTTTGGGCCTATCTTTCGGAGAAGGCCATAACTTAACCGAGCTGGCTAGGGCCGCATCGGCAAGATGTGTTCCACAGGGATCGGTCTTAGGACCGCTTCTGTGGAATATCGGTTACGATTGGGTGCTGCGTGGTCCGTTGTTTAGATTTGTCGGCGTAACGTGTTACACGGACGACACCCTCGTTACAACGCGAGAAGCAATGTATCGCGATGCAGCCCTGAAGGCCACGGCAGGGGTTGCTCAAGTGGTGGGTCGAATACGGTGTCTGGGTCTAGAGTTCACCCTTCACAAATCCGAGGCTCTGCGCTTTCACGGACCTTGGAAGAGGCCACCTGTGGGGGGCACCCGCATTGTCATCAAGCCCTCGATAGCTGGTGGAACTTCGAATACCACTTCCGATTGAAAGGAGGCGCTGGAGCCGGGCCATAGGCCTGCGTCTCGAGAAATCTAGGCTCGGCAGTCCGAACTCCACCAGGAAATCAGAAAAAGTAATAGATACTTGGAATTATGGATATTTCTGAATCAGTAATAGATATTTGGGTAGGTGCAGACAGCGGGGAAGGGAGCTGGGCCGGCAATGACCACGTGACGCACTCGTCACGTTGGCCATAATCTTCACGTATTTATCTGTATACTTTACTCTGCAGCTAACTTTACCAGTGTCGAGAAAATGAACAGGTACGTCATCGGATCGACATCAAACTCGGATCTAGCCAGTAATCCCGCTAAGAGACCAGGAGACGAGATCAATGAAATATAGATACTTGGGATACTTTATGAATACCAAGGTGCGACTTGAGCAACCAAGAGGTGGAATCGCTATAATCTAGGCGGTCAGACCGGTCGTGGACGAGTGGGTGAAGAGGAGCTCTCTTCTATCGGTTGTCACAGATGCTTACCGGGCACGGAAGCTTCGGTATTCGGTATCTGTGGCGGAAACACCGGGAAACTACGGCTGAGTGCCAGCACTTTGAGGAGCGCAGCGCTCCACACATTGGTGGAGTGCACAGCGTGGGCGCAGCAGCGTTAGGTCCTCGTGGTAGGTCTGGACGTGTACACTCTCTTACTGGAGACCATGGTACGAGCCATGATCTCCAGCGGAAGTAAGTGGGACTCCGCTGCCTCTTCCTATGAGCAGGTCCTAGACAGTAGCATGACGTGAGAGATTCACGCAAGCCCACCAAGCAGCTGGGATAACTTTTGAACAATCCCCAAAGACGTGGAATAGCACCCGAACCCCCTACCACCAGGTGAGGCCGCAGTGGTAGCCATAGGTCGATTAGGAATTCTCTGGACATCCTTGCGAGGGCATACCCTAGGCTCCGAACCGAAGGCTGTTAGGTTGGATACGTGTGGATTTTAGTCGGTAGGAGTCCGGCATAGCATCCCTGTAGGATTTTCCTCACATTAAAAAAAAAGCTGCAACAGAAATACATCATCTGTGAAAATTTTATGTCTCTATCTGTCATGGTTCCAGCAATAAAACCTCGTGACTAATAGACAGACGGATGTCTCGTCCATAGGGTCCCGCTTTTACCCCTACGTGCGTGAGTCAGACTCGCGCTTGGCGGGTTTTTTTTCTTCAATAGGTGCAGTAAGTTAACTGTTTAACTATCATGGTGCATGAGTTACAGCCTGCTGACATACAGACAGACGACCAACGAAGTCTTAGGAATAGGACCCTTTTTTACCCTTTTTGTACGAAACCGACTACTGAAGGGTAGGTTCATGTAATGTCCTAGATCACTTTTTTGGGACTTCGTAACCAAAAAGTAAAAACGGGACCCTAAAAAGGTAGTCTAAGACGAAACACAGAGGTAATTGTCTAATACTTCTCAATGATTGTAACTGCTTGTGATTTGAATAAAATTGTATTATTATAACTATTGATTGGAAGTCATTTGTAAATCTCTAATTCTTAGGTGTAACACGTCACAAGCAGAGCCAGGCACTCAAAATTCACGAACACGTGAGTTTCGGCCCGGCCGAAAGTTTCGGCCCATTTTGGCCGAAACCGAAACTGCGGCCGAAACTCGATTTTTTGGCCGAAACTGGCCGAAACCGAAACCGAAACCGAAACTTCGGTCGGTCACTAATTAAAACCAATGCAACACACACACACACACCCACACACACACTCACACACACACTCAAAAATCAACTCACATAAACATACATGCAACAAACACACACACACACACACACACACTCTCACACACACACACTCAAAAATCAACTCACATATACATGCAACAAACACACACACACACACACACACACCCACACACACACACTCTCACACTCACACACACGATCACTTACACACTGACACACACACTCACTCACACACACACACTCACACACACACACTCACACACACTCACACGCACACACACACACACACTCACACACACTCACGCACACTCACATGCACACGCACACGCACACACACACAGAGACACACACACACAGACACACAAGTCCAAAAGTTCTAAAGTCCAAAAGTCCAAAAGTCCAAAAGTACAAAAGTACAAAAGTCAAAAGTACAAAAGTCCGAAAGTCCAAAAGTCCAAAAGTCCAAAGTCCGAAAGTCCGAAAGTCTGAAAGTCCGAAAGTCGAAAGTCCAAAAGTCCAAAAGTCCAAAAGCCCAAAAGTACAAAAGTCCAACAGTCCAAAAGTTCAAAAGTCCAAAAGTCCAACAGTCCAAAAGTCCAAAAGTCCAAAAGTCCAAAAGTCCAACAGTCCAAAAGTCCAAAAGTCCAAAAGTCCAAAAGTCCAAAAGTCCAAAAGTCCAAAAGGCCAAAAGTTCAAAAGTCCAAAAGTCCAAAAGTCCAAAAGTCCAATAGTCCAAAAGTCCAAAAGTCCAAAAGTCCAAAAGTCCAAAAGTCCAAAAGTCCAAAAGTCCAACAGTCCAACAATCCAAAAGTCCAATAGCCCAAATGTCGACAAGCAAGTAGGTACTTGGTACTTTGTTGAACATGGGCCTTAAAATCTTACTTCTTACTAATATTATAAATGCGAAAGTTTGTGAGTGTGGATGTTTGTTACTCTTTCACGCTCTAAAGGCTGAACGGATCTCGCTGGAACTTGGTACAGGGATAAATTATGGTCTGGAACAACACATAGGCTACTTTTTATACCGGGAATAAGTTCCCACGGGAAGCGGTAACGGTAATAAAATTTACGCGGGCGAAGCTGCGGGCATCAGCTAGTATACTTATAATATTGTAAATGCGAAAGTTTGTGAGTGTGGATGTTTGTTACTCTTTCACGCTCAAACCGCTGAACGGATCGGGCTGAAATTTGGTACAGAGATACATTATAGTCTGGAATAACACATAGGTAGGCTACCTTTTATCCCGGGAATAACTTCCCGCGGGAAATAATTTTACGCGGGCGAAGCTGCGGGCATCAGCTAGTATTCTTATATAGAAATAATTATACTAGCATAGTTGATAAAAAATGCTATGTAATAGCTTTACCGCGGCAGTCCCCGAGTGCCACACGTCTTTTTTTTTTTTAAATTGCCATATGTCGGATCTCAATGTCGTACATATTGAAAAACTTCAATTGTACTGTTCGATGCCGTAGACCCATTAAACCATAATATTCCAAGTATGTATTCACTATAAAGTAAACCATGGTTTATATATTTATAACACACTAGCGGACGTCACGCGGTTTCACCCGCGTAGTTCCCGTTCCCGTGGAAACACGGGAATAAAATATAGCCTATGTTTACCGCAAAGAGTGTAGCTTTCCAACAGTGAAAGAATTTTTCAAATCAGACCAGTAGTTCCGGAGCCAATTCGTTACAAACAAAAAAAAAACACATCTTTCCTCTTTATAATATTAGTAGATAATAAACCATGTTTCTGCGAGATACGGTGACATTTGACATACGGTCACTTGCTTTTTTTTTTAACGTGAGGGAAAATCTTCATGGATGCTATGCCGGACTCCTACCGACTAAAAAACCTCACGTAACGCCCAACAGCCTATGGTTGGGAGCCCCGGGTAAGCCCTCAGAAGGTTGCTTGTTATTAACTTATCAACAGAGTAAATAATGCTTCGGGTGCCCGAATTCGGGTAATGCTGTTGTTTGTCCGAATATGGACTACCAATCAGGTTTAATTGCACCATTATGTAGAACCAACCAAACTACAGTAATTCACATCTACCTATTTTCTAGGGGATTTGGGTATTCTTATAAATTAGTACCTGTTCCCCGCGGCTTCGACCGCGTAGAAGTCGTTATCGCATAAAATCATAACCCTCCTTTTGCGCAGTCGGTTAAAAAGTAGCCTATGTCCTTCCCAGGGCCTCGAACTATCCCTATACCAAATTGCATCTCAATCGCTCTAGCCGTTTAGGCGTGAAAGCGTAACAGACAGAGTTACTTTCGCAATTATAATATTAGTAGCAACGTTTGTATACGTAATAAAAATTCCTATAATGTCATTCCAGCCTGCCTTCAGTACCTCAAAGACTTACCACACATATGTAGCCAAGAAGGATTCTACGGTGGGATTAAACGAGAAGTGAATTCGGAGAAAAGGTGCCATATTTACTCTATGTGGGGAATAGGAGGAGCTCCCCCACCGGATGCGGAACCACCCAGAGAAAATCCTTATGAGGTAATAATGTTTACTGCTCGTTCGCTCTAAGTTTGCCGCTCGGCTCCATAATAAAGTCGAATTTTTAATTAGACGAAGTAAATTGACAGCAACTAATGTCACTTCTTCATACAATGTTGCTTATTTTCTATGACGAAGTGACATTAGCTACTGTCAATTTACTTCGTCTAATTAAAAATTCGGGTATACGCCTCTACGCCAGCGGCAAACAGAGCGAACGGGTAGTAGACACATTTTTTATAAGCAACTTGAGGACGTCACTCGGTTTCACCCGCGTAGCTCCCGTTCTCGTAAGAATACTATTATAAAATATAGCCTATGTTCAGCGTAGAGAGTGTAGCTTCCCAACAGTGAAAGAATTTTTCAAATCGGTAAAGTAGTTTCAGAGCCTATTCGATGCAAACAAACAATCAAATTTTTCCTCTTTATAATATTAGTATAAGCAAATGCCTTAGATAAATCAGATAAATCTTATATTGTATAAAAATGTTTTGTAGTACATATGCGGACCTAAAACTCTAAATGTACTAAATAAATGGATTGAGCTCAAAATTTGACACGTTTTACAACAGGTTTTAAAGATGGTTTTAGGCTCTTTTTTGCATCAGTAACATCCCCGTCATTAGAATAAAACAGCTTTAAAAGGTGATTTACCTATAGCGCTATCAGCTTTTTTTTTTTCATAAATTCTACCAGCTGCTGTGGTTTTTTAGTCCGGCATACCATCCATGCAGGATTTTCCCTCGCGTTAAAAACAGCCTACTTATTATCATAATTCTTTCTATTTCTATGTATTTTTAAAAAAAGGGAAGTTTGGAAGATCCTTGCATTTGGAGTGGCGTAACCTGAGGTTATATTTTGCATTTTATTTTTGTTTTTGAAGTCATTTTTACGACGAGTGTGTACAATTATCAATTTTATAACTAAACAAAAACTAAACTAGATGCGCGTGACGCTATGCAAAGACGTGCTATCCGAATAATTGGTTGCCCTGAGATGACGGGATACCTTGAACCGTTGGCGCAGCAAAGAACCATAGCGTCATTGGCTGCCTTCTACCGAATGTATCACAGCGAATGTTTTGAAGAGCTCTTCAACCTGATCCCATCGTCTCCTTTCCGATCCCAAACAACGCGTGTCGGGCAGAGATGCCACTCATACACAGTGGAGAGAATCCTCGCCAGAACAGAGCGTTTCATAAGATCGTTACTCTGTCGAACTATAAAAACCTGGAACGACCTGCCCGCACACGTGTTTCCCTCATCTTACAATCCCGGGTTCTTTAAGAGGAGCGTGAAGAGGCACATCACAAGGCCACCAACTTGAGGACCACCGTCAGAAGTGGTCCCCAGCGCCACGGCTTTCCATCAGGCTGGTGGTGACGTCAATTTGGCGAGCTAAATAAAAACAAAAATCGAAAAACCCCTTCATTCCCAGTAGTTCCGCGGCAGTAGTTCCGCGACGGAACTAGTGAGACTTTTTGTCCCAATAGTTCCGTGGCGGAACTAGTGAGACTTTTTTTTCCCAGTAGTTCCGCACCACGGAACTACTGGGACATTTTTATTCTCAGTAGTTCCGTGGCGGAACTAGTGAGAATTTTCTATTCTCAGTAGTTCCGTAGCGGAACTACTGAGACTTTTCCATTCCCAATAGTTCCGTAGCGGAACTACTGAGACTTTTCCATTCCCAATAGTTCCGTAGCAGAACTAGTGAGACTATTTTATTCCCAGTAGTAAAAAAAACAAAGATCGAAGATCGGTAAAACAAATGAAGATCAACGAAACAAATGAAGATCGATCAAACAAATGAAGATCGATCAAACAAATGAAGATCAACAAAACAAATGCAGATCGGTAAAACAAATGAAGATCGGTGAAGATCGGCTAGCAAATGAAGATCGGCAAAATAAATGACGGTTAAATAAACAAAAGAAGATCGTAAAACCATATGCAGATCAGCAAAACAAAGGACTATAAGCAAGTTGATAAGGTCAAAAATTACTTGCAGCCATATTTTGTTATCTAGATGAGATTAACATTCAAAAAAATAGGTGCAAGCAATTCTCGACCTTAATGACACTTCTCTAAAAATGTGTTTTTAGGCGTTTATGAACATCACTGATCACGAATATGTAAAAAATAAATAAATATTATGCATGTTCATAAGGTCGAGAATTGCTTCCACCTATTTTTTTGAATGGGTATCGTATCTAGATTACAAAAAATAGGTCCAAGCAAATTTCGACCTTATGAGCATGCATAATATCAATTATTTTTTTATATATTCGTGATCAGCGATGTCTATAATCGCCTAAAAGCACATTTTTAGATAAGTGTCATTAAGGTCGAGAATTGCTTGCACCTATTTTTTTGAATGTTAATCTCATCTAGATTACAAAATATGGCTGCAAGTAATTTTTGACCTTATCAACTTGCTTATAGTTCTTTGTTTTGCTGATCTGCATATGTTTTTTCGATCTTCATTTGTTTATTTAACCGTCATTTATTTTGCCGATTTTCACCGGTCTTCTTTGTTTCATTGATCCTCATTTGTTTCGTCGATCTTCATTTGTTTTAGCGATCTTCATTTGTTTAGTTGATCTTCATTTGTTTCATTGATTTTCATTTGTTTTGTCGATCTTCATTTGTTTTACCGATCTTCATTTGTTTTGTTAATTTTCATTTTTTAGATCGATCTTCATTTGTTTTACCGATCTTTATTTTTTTTGTCGATCTTCATCTGTATTCTTTTTAATTGTATTAGTTAATAGCCGTAAGACACCGTAGGGAACTAATGGGAACATAAATATTCGTATGTAAGTGATGCTTTCTCCCGCGGGACTACTGGGACTTGATTTATTACTTTTTAATTTATGTTTTGTTCCGCGGAACTACTGGGACTTAATTTATTAGTTTTTATTTTATGCCTTGTTCCGCGGAACTATTGGGAATGAAATTATTAGTATTTCATTTATACTTTGTTCCGCGGAACTAATGGGAACTGAATTATTGATGCTTTGTTCCGCGGAACAACTGGGAAAAAAAGTCTCACTAGTTCCGCCACGGAACTACTTCAACGGAACAACTGGGAATAATCGAAAAAACCTTGGTCACAAAATGGAATTGATTTTTTTTTTTCAAATGAAACTTCCACGGTGTGAATTGGGATTTATGAAATAAAAAAGGTTAAGGGAAATTGCAGAATACTTGATTTTGGTTTCGGCTCAGTTTTCTAATGACATTTTCAAAAGCATTATATAAAAAGTCACAGCCAAGTGTGGCAGGGAACAGCTAGTAAATAATATATGTAGTAAATATTTGTGGACATTCTCACACAACATCAGCTAGCCCAGATTTAGCTATTATAAACTTGTGCCACAGCCGACAGATCATAGTAATTCTCTTTATACTGTGCTTGTGCTATGAGACCTGGACGACTGCTAGACATACTTATAAATTTCTAAATACATACCTATTTAGAAAACACCCAAGCTTCGAAAAAACATTATGTGGATCACACAAATATTGAACCCACCCGGGAATCGAACTCAGAATCTCAGCGACCTCCGGCCTAAACACCAAATTTTAATGCTAATTCCAAAAGTGACTGATTGATGGTGATTACACAGAAAATTTAAACGATCGGACCTTTTCCTTTAAAACACTAAGTCAGATCTCAGGTG
This sequence comes from Miltochrista miniata, assembly GCA_933228765.1. Lineage (NCBI taxonomy): Eukaryota > Metazoa > Arthropoda > Insecta > Lepidoptera > Erebidae > Miltochrista > Miltochrista miniata. The sequence continues at coordinate 20,862,529 of OW121773.1, forward strand.
AAACGGCATGTCTTCTCCCCCCCCCCCCCCCCCGTAGGGGGGACCCCTCCATGGGACCTGGAAGCGAGAGCCCTTGCGTCACTATTTAGTATTTAGACGGCGCAAGGAGGCGCTGGAGTGGAACCAAAGGCCTGCGTCTTGAGACATCGAGGCTTTACGGTCCCAGCTCCACCAGGAATCCGTGGAAACATGGAAGGTGCGGCTTGAGCAGCCAAAGGGGGGATTTGCCACAATCGCGGCCGTCAGACCGGTCATGGAGTGGCTGTAGAGGAGACACGGTGCTCTCTCCTACCCATCTGTGACTCCTGCCGGTTGTCACAGATACTTAATGGGCACGGGTGCTATTCCGCGTCTTTGGGGGGTTCAGGTGTGATCCCGATTCTAAGGGAATTCCTAACGTAACGCTGCCGTCATAGGCCTGCTTATGTAAGGACGGTGAGCAGCCCTTTCACCATCCTCAGGCCCCCGGTCATGGAGGCCGATAGTCTTCGGCGAAGATACGTCGGCGGCGCCCAAGCCGCCGACTGCGGAACTCGGGTGGGAGAGTTCTCTCCCGTTCCCGCCACGCCACCTCCTTCATGAGCATGACCTACTCACAGAAAGAGGCGGCGCGGTCCCACTTACTCCCGCTGGAGATCGTGGCTCGCACCATGGTCTCGAGCGAGAGAGTTTCCACGGCCAGACGGCACTGTTGCGCCCTCGCCGTGCACTCCACCAGCGTGTCATCGCTGCGGTCCTCGCAGTGTCGGGGCCGCAGTCTTTGTGGGATTTTTTGGTATTACCAGTAGCATACTGATATCTAATCAAATTTATCTTCAATTTCAGGCATTGATCGGATACGGAGATGACCTGGACTCAGCAGCATGGGTGGGAGTCGGTGCAATTATCAGTGACAAATTTATTTTGACCTCTGCAAGAGCAATTAGATTGATGAGAGCGAAGTACGATAGTGAGACAAAAAATATAAGGTTAGTTATAACTAGCGGACGTTACGCGGTGACACTCGCGTAGCTCCCGTTCCCGTGGGAATATGGAAGAAATATCTTCTTCTTCTTTTTTTAAATTTAGCTCCCCAAATTTATGCTGCCGTCCGATGGAAAGTCACAGCGACATCTAGCGATTGGGGGCCACCGTCCCAGTCTGTAAGACTGGGCCGCCAAGTTGGCGGCCCCTATGATGTGTCTCTTCAGGCTTCGCTTGAAGAACCCAGGATTGATAGAGGAGGGGAACACGCGCGCTCCTAATGTTATCTTATCGTATCCTTTCCTATCTTATCTTATTTTATCTTATGTCAATAACATTATAGCCTATGTTCACCAGGAATAGTGTAGCTTCCCAACATTGAAAGATTTTTTCAAATCGGTTCAGTAGTTTCGGAGATTATTCGTGCAAACAAAAAATAAAATCTTTTCTGTTATTAGTATAGAATCCGGCATGAGGCTGTATCTCATGAACGGTGATAGCAATTTTCACAAATTATGTGTTTTTGTTGCCGCTATAACAAAAATAATAAAACAGAAAAAAAACGCGGGATAAAGGGGAGCTCCGTTACAAAAACCAAAGTATTTGTTTGTTAATTTGTTTTTGTTGTTTGATTTTCTTGCTATTTTAACCCCTCTCTATAAAATAGATTGCAGAGGAGCTTATGGCGAGACTTGTGTCTGTAGTCTGTGACTCTGTCGCACTAGATTACGTCGCCATCTGTTCAAAGTTTAAAATAAAACAAAAATGACAATGTCAATCGGATTGAACTTTCACTTTCACAGAGGGGCAGTCGGGTGAGACCATCTCACGGCTTCTTGTTATTTAAGGGCAGCAAACCTAAAGAATATTGAGTTGTATATTTTCATCAAATATGAAAATATAATTGAAAACAAAAAATAGGAAATAAAAATCCCATACAATAATCGTATTTTTTTAGACCGAGCGCGAGTCCGCCTCGTACTAAGCCGGTTTTTTAAATTACCAATTTATGCTCTAAGAATATTCTACTTCTTTCTCAGGATAGAAATTGCTCCATTAAAGTACGTAGCTTTAGGAGTAAAGAATCGCACGAGTGACAAAGCGACGTGGCAGATTCATAACGTGAAGAGCACGCATCAGCACCCTGACTTCCGCACGTACTACGATGAAACCTTGTATAACAATATTGGTTTACTGGAACTGGAAACACCGTAAGTATTGGAAGACTAGCGGACGTCACGCGGTTTCACCCGCGTAGTTCCTATTCCCGTGGGAATAAGGGAATAAAATATAGCCTATGTTCGCCGCAAATAATGTAGCTTCCTAACAGTGAAAGTATTTTTCAAATTGGTCCAGTAGTTTTGGACCCTATTCGATGCAAACAAACAATCTTTAAATGCAGTTTGAAAATAAAGAAATGTTTCCTTTCAGCAAAATATGCCATCATCAATGTTAAGGGCGGCTCTCGAGCAACTCAAATACAACAAATCCCCTGAAGAGGACGGAATTACGACTGAGCTCCTTAAAGCGAGTGGAACTCCAGTCCTCAAAGAGCTTACAAGCATATTTAATTCCGTCCTCCTGCAGGGCCAAACACTCAGGGCGTGCGTTGGCTCTGTTCTTTAAAAAAGGTGATAAGAGCTTACTAAAGAACTGCAGACATAGACTACATAGGTCTGTAAAGTCACTCCTGTGCCATGTTTACACATTGTTCTCACAAACCACCTAGCCGAAAAACTCGACAAGTTTCAGCTAAATACAAATAAAGGAGCAAGCCGGCAGGCTTATTACGTATGTTACAATAGGCAAGCGACAGCGATAATCTCGCGGAAATCGCGCGATAATCGCTGTTTGTTGACTGTTTCGTATTACGTATCAACGATCGTTTTACCATAGCCAACTAGCGACGGTGCTGCCTCTGTAGGACAATCAGTAAATTAAAAAGTGCATTTGTGCTATACTGCGACAGCGATCTGGCGATAATTTCGTATTACGTATCGTTTTTGACAACCTCCAGGCAGCGATTTCGATATTTTATTAGTGTATGTGTGTACTGAGAGACCACTTTCATTTTTTGCGGATTTTTGCAGTTTAACTAACAATAGTGCTGCGAGCACGTGTTCGGACGCGCTTTCTAACCGATCACTAAGCTTTACAAATATTTTCGCAAATTTTACTACGCACTATAGTTAAACTGCAAAAATTCGAAAAAATAAAAGTGGTCTCTCAGCACACACATACACTAATGAAATGCCCAACAGATGTGACAGTTCCCAGTTTTCAGTGATCGCCACGTAATTGTTTATGGCGCTAGTTTCGTAGTGATAAGTGCGACGTAGCGATTAGCGAACGATTCGCTATAGAATTTAACATAATACCATTTTTTCCGCCACCAGCGATAAATCGTGCGATGATTGCGCAATGATTGCGCGATTATCGCTGATCGCTGTTTTATACGTAATCAGCCTGCGGGTTTCGAAAAGGCTTCAGTACCGTAGATCATACCCATACTGTTCGGCAGGTTGTACAAATACAAACGAGTACAATTAGCCGCTGTGTATGGCATTTGTGAAATACGAGAAAGCCTTCGATTCTATCGAAACCTGGGCAATCCTGGACGCTCTGCAGCGATGTCTTGTCGACTGCCGATATATCGAGGTGATGAGGTGTTTGTACGACACCGCTACTGTAACCATCCAGCTTGAAAACTATAAAACCGCGTAGAGGTATGGGACAAGGTGATGATGTTTTTTCGCCTAAGCTCTTCACCATTGCGCTTGAGGACATATTCAAGACGCTGGATTGGGAAGGGTTGGGTGTGAATATCAACGGCGTTCGCATCCCACACCCTCGGTTTGCCGACGACATCGTCGTAGTAGCGGTGACGCAGGAAAAGTTAGGCGGATTGCTGCACAGCCTAAATAGAGCATCTCGACGTGTTGGTCTCGGTTTAAACTTGGATAAAACCAAGGTCATGTTCAATGAACACGCCACGCCGGGACCAATCTATGTCGAAAGATCGAGGCTAGAGGTTGTACAGGGGTATACCTACCTTGGGAAGGTTATCACACTTGGAAGAAAGAACCTGGACAAGGATATCGCCAGAAGGATCCGGCTCGGCTGGGCGGCATTCAGTAAACTGCGTCGAGTTTTAAATTCACCTATACTGCAATGCCTGAAGACGAAAGTCTACAACCAGTGCGTTCTACCCGTTATGACTTACGGTGTCAAGACGTGGACACTTACGGTGTTGTTGGTCTGCGCCCTTAAGGTCGAAGAACGAACTGTGCTCGGAGTTTCTCTGAGAGATAAACTTCGGAATGAGGTTATTCGGCGGAGAACTAAAGTAGTCGACATAGCTCGCAGAATAAGCATTTCAAAATGGCAGTGAGCCAGCCACTTCCGCAGAACAACTGACGGCCGATGGAGCAAGCGAGTTCTGGAGTGGAGACCGCGACTGGGCAAACGTAGGACGTCCACCCACCAGATGGACCGACCATCTGGAAAAGGTCATAGACTGGGACTGGATGCGAAAGGCGCAGAACCCTGTGTTGTGGCGTAAATTGAGAGAGGCCTACGTCCAGGAGTGGACTGCCATAGGCTGATTTGATGTTTGGATGTTTGTTAATCACGCTCTAACCGCTGAACGGATTGGGCTGAAGTATGGTACAGAGATAGCTTAAAGTCTGGAATAACACATAGGCTACTTTTGATCCCGGGAGTATGTTACCACAGGAAGCGGGAACGGGTACCGAATTTCACACGTGTGAAACCGCAAGCGTCATTAAGTTTTACTATAAATATTTGTGACAAAAAGGCTATTTTATATCCAGGATTCATCAAAACTGATTGTTTTCAGAATAACTTTCAACAAAGATGTCCTCCCGGCCTGCCTACCTGAACCTACAGAAGAGTTTGATACTTCAAACGCCAAATTCAGTTCGTGGAAGAACGATGGCATAAACTTGACCATTTTCTTTGACACCCCTAATATAGTAAGTTGATTATATTACATACAATACATCGGTAGAAATAATTTTGAAAGCAATTAGATAACTAAACTAGCTGTTCCCCGCGTTCCCGCGTAAAATCATAACTCTCATTTTGCGCAGTCGGTTAAAAAGTAACCTATGTCCTTCCCAGGGCCTCGAACTATCTCTATAGCAAATTTCGTCTCAATCGCTCCAGCCGTTTAGTCCAGACGGAGTTACTATTGCATTTATAATATTAGTACGGATTATAACTTTCAGATCGCTAGCTATCACGGTTCTTGAAATACAGACTTGTTACGGACAGACAGACAGCCAAACGGACAGCGAAGTCTCGTGAATAGGGTCCCATTTCATCCTATGGGTATAGAATCGAAACAAGAAGGCACCTGTGTTGAAGGGGGACATAATAATAATAATAAAACATAACTACGGGGAAACCCGCTCCGGGTCTGACCCGCGATGGCGAAACCGGCGCCGCACCGCTCGACACCCCTAGCCGCCCACACTGGTGTTGCCCTCTGTCGCCTTACAGGCCTACGGGCCTATGGCGATTGTATAGGGGGCCCATCTAGTGAGTTGGCGAGTCACCGTCTGCCAATGTTTTAATAATAAGATATTGAAATGGCAGACGCCGTCTTTATCCATAGATCAAATCACCCAGTCCATTTTAACCCCCAATTCAATAGCCCATTTTGTAGTTAGCATATTTTGTAATAATGGGTGTCCCAGTAAGAGTGCACTTTTTCATTTTAATATAAAAAACATATTTTTTTGAGAGAGTTGTGATTTTTTATTGAATTGTCAAAAAGACATGTTCCGATTAAATATGGAACAAAATATCCGTCAAATGGCCTCCACGGCTCTGATGGCAGGCCATTACTCTATTCATGAAAATTTTCATGACTTTTTCACAGAGATGAGGCTGTATCGCACCGATGACTCGTTGGATCTCGGATTTGAGCTTAGGCATTGTTTCTGGTTTATTCGCCTAAACCTGCGATTAGAGAAAACCCCAAAGAAAAAAATCGCACGGCGTTAAAAATCTTGGTGGGGCCAGTTCACATCAGAATTTATAGAGATATTTTTTTCGGCAATCGTTGCTGCAATGGATTGTTTCATGCGCGGTGTAGCAGGTGGCGCCACGCCGTCTTGCTGAAACCACATGCCGTCCGCACACAACGGAAGCACAGGAGTCTTACTGTCCACTACCGACCCAGTTTCTTCATTTTTTTTGACAACTTTTCGAATGGTTTACACATTAGGTGCACTTTCTCGACTGAAAATTGTTCGTAGTTTGCGAGCGGTCTCAGCATAACTTTCCAAATTTTTGCAATAAGTTTTCACAATTATTACGCGTTGTTCTTTCGAAAAGCGCTCCATTTTTATTAATCGGAACAAATAAATGTGTAAGCTGCCAAATCTCAGAGTCGCCACTTGCACAAAAAAAAATAGCACTAAATTTAAAAAGTGCACTCTTATAATATTGAGACAATCGCTGATCTTCATTTGTTTTAGCAATGTTCTTTTGTTTAACCGAACTTCATTTATTAGTTTTGCTCCCATTGTAGGCAATCCATTGCCGTTCTTCTACATAAGGCGTTTGTGAACTGTCTGAAGTGGGGGTCCCATTTCCCAATACATTAAAAATCTCAAAGGGCCTCTGCGTGTTGGACCAATATGTCCCCATGTAAGCCTACCAAAAGACCGGGTATCTTCAATAAAAAAAAAGAAGATACCCGAGAAAAGAAGAAACATAATAATAATATTTTTATTTTTTTCTATAGATCACCGTCCAAGAGCTGTCAGCTGAGGAGTGCGATGTCAAAATAAGGGAGGCAGGGGGGTCTCTATCAAAGTATTACGCCGAGAGTTTTCCCGAACAGATCAAAGCAGAATCACAACTTTGCTACGGCAATACGAACACTTGCTTAGTAAGTTTCTTTTAAGTGATCGTAAAATTATAGAAAACAGTCAACGTAAGGTTTTGTACCAAAAACAGGAAAAAATCATGTTTTTTTAAACTATCGCGGTTTTTAACACTCATGCTTATAGAATTCGGGACTTCACGCGAAATACTATTTACTTACATTTACCGACGTTTCGAGCACGTTGCAGCGCCCGTTTGAGTCCAACCGCGACCACGGGCGCTCCAACGTGCTCGAAACGTCGGTAAATGTAAGTAAATAGTATTCCGCGTGAAGTCCCGAATTCTATAAGTATGAAAATCATGTTTGTTATATAGGAGCCCCTCAATATTAAGTGGTTTCTGATCCAAGTATTTGTTGTTGTAGCGGAAACGAAATTATCACCTGTGAAAATTTCAGCTCTCTAGCTATCACGGTTCCTGAGATACAGACCCGTGACGGACATACAGACTGCGAGGTCTCATGAATCTCTCTCCCGTTTTTACCGTTTGGGTACGGAACCCTAAAAACAGTTAGATTTCTTATCTACCTTGTAAGATTAAACTGGTCATTATTCTAAAATATGTAACGAGTTATTCTTTTTAAAATTTAACTCGCCAAAATGATGCTGCCGCCTGATGGAAAGTCACAGCGCATCTAGCGATTGTAGGCCACCCTCCCAGTCTGTAAGACTATAGAAACCGGTCCTCAAGTTGGCGGCCCTATGATGTGCCTCTTCACGCTCCGCTTGAAGAACCCAGGATGTAAGAGGAGGGAAACACGTGCGCTGGTTGGTCGTTCCAGATTTTTATGGTTCGACAGAGAAACGATCTTTTGAATCGTTCAGTTCTAGCAAAGATTCGTTCCACTGTGTTTTTAGTTAGATTAGGTATCAACTAACAAAAATAATATCACGTATTAAAGTGCTTAAAGGTATCAATAGGGCATCCTATGGCGCTAGGCAAGTATCACCCGCTTCGTTCGCTCCTCTTTTGGATTGGTATTAAATATGCCTTTCCGTCTCCTCCGGGGATAAAGGCAAGACGTACTATATGAATGTATAACAAGTTCCCGTGGGAACCGGGTAATTAACGGAAAACTTCTGCACAGTATACTCAAGTGTTATTGAAATCTGATTTTAATTTACAGAATATCATGGGAGCTCCCATAACAGTCACCACGCAGTACTCCCGTTGTATGAACACCGTGGTCGGGGTCCAGTCTTATGGATCCAGCTGCGGGCCAACTGTCTTCACCAAGGTGAAGCACTACACTGCTTGGATTGAGAGCATTGTGTGGCCTTGAAAACTGAAATAACTTGTAAAATAAATTTTACTGAATTTATACTTTTTTTCTTTCGTTTTCGATCCCGAACAGTGAAAAACGAATTATTAAACCCGACCGAAAAGAAACAAAACAAATCCAATACAGATTTTATTATTCGGGTCCATTACATTAATATATAAACACTAGCTGACTGAAATTTTGTTCCCGTTTCCGCATCCCGTGGGAACTTCTTCCCGGGAAAAAAAGTAGCTCATGTGTTATTCCAGACCTATATCTACCCCTGTACCGAATTTCAGTCAGATCCGTTCAGCCGTTAGAGCGTGAAAGAGTAACAAACATCCACACATCCACAATCACAAACTTTCGCATTTTTAATATTAGTAAGAAGTAAGATACATACGATCACGCCTTTTATCCCCGAAGAGGTAGGCAGAGGCATATTAAATGCCCACATTTCTTTCAGATTTTTGTCCCACGATGGACAAACACAGGTTGCGATTGTGACTGCCCGCTGCGCTGTTGAAATTTTTAAAGCTATTTTACTGGCAACCGGGACAAAACGGCTTAACGTGCCTTCCAAAGCACGGAAATGCTCGCAAATAAATGTCACAAAGTGGTCATGAGATGGTCACCCATCCATAACCGGCCACAGTAAATGTTGCTTACTACAGTGATCGTTTCCAGAACACTGAGTCCACGGGGCCACGAGTGCTTAAATTAATATACCAAGCTCTAATTGAATCGGATATTTCAGAAACCCCCTTAAGTTATATTTTTTTACCAAGTGGGATTCTGGCGTTATTGTGTTCTTCTAAGATAACTTCATATGTCAAAAATCCCTTTAATTACGGCAATAACACAGGAGCAGCATCGATTCAAATATCGCGGGCATTGTATAAACACCATAAGTCACAGATTTTTTTTACTGTAATGAAGGGCAAGATGGCGTAGTGGCTTTTTTTTTTTTTTTACGTGTGGAAATCCTACATGGATGCTATGCCGGACTCCTACCGACTAAAACCACACGATGCTCTACAACTGTCTACGGCCGGGAGTCCCGGGTAAGCCCTCGGAAGGATGTCCCAGGGCTCTCGGCAGACTTTGGCGAACACTTCAACCTCGCATATGGGGTTCGGCTGCTATCCCGCGTCTGGAGAGTCGGTTCGGGTGTTAACCCGCTACTTGGGGAAAGGGGGGGGGGGAGTTGGGTACTGTCCCACCACTATCACCACTATGAGGGGCAAAGAGATATACGCCATCGTCTTGGCCTGCTTCTGTAAGAACGGCGAGCAGCCAGCTCACCGTTCTCAGGCCCCCGGTCATGGAGGTCGGTAGTCTTGGGCGTATAGCAGCCTGCGACGACCTCGCCGCCGACTGCGGAACTCGGGAGGGAGATTTCTCTCCCGGTCCCTTCCCGCCACCTCTTTTTGAAGCATAACTTGCTCGCAAAAAGATGCAGCGGCATCCCACTTGCTTCCGCTAGAGACCATAGCTTTTAACATGGTCTCCAGTGTGAGAACGTCAACGCCCAGGCCTGCAACGAGGTCTCGGCGCTGTAGCGCCCATGCTGAGCACTCCACCAGAGTATGCAGCGCCGTGTCCTCGCTGCAGTCACCGCAGTGCTGACACTCGGGTGTTACCTCCCTATGTATGCGCCACAGATACTTACCGAAACACCCGTGTCCGGTAAGTATCTGTGACACCCGATAAGTTAGGCTACCATGGCGTCTCTCCAGCCACTGATCCATGACCGGCTTCACCGCCTCAATAGTGGTGAGCCCCCATTTTGGTTGCTCAAGTCGTACCTTCCATGTTTCCATGAGCTCTTGGTGGAGCAGGGATCGCTGGGCCTCGATTTCCCGAGACTCAGGCCTGTGGTTCCGCTCCAGCGCCTCCTTGCGCCACTGATAAAGCGACGCAAGGGCTTTCGCTTCCAGGTCCCATGGAGGGGTCCCAGCTAGGAGACATGCCGCCTCGACAGAGATCGTGCGGTACCCTCTAATCACCCTGATGGCCATTGCCTTCAGCGGGCTATGTAGTCTAGCCACATTGCGGGCCGTCAGGGTCTCCGCCCATATAGGCGCCCCGTATAGGGCCATACTCCGCACGATCCCGAGGTATAGTCTTCTGCAGGGAGCGTTGGGTCCCCTTATGTTGGGCAACAACCGCGAAAGTGCAGCTGTTGCCCCTCTCAGCTTTGGGACCAAACTTCGGAAGTGGTGTCCGAAGTTCCATCGGCTATCGAGTACAAGCCCCAGGTACTTCATTGAGGGCTCGATGCCGATGCTAACGCCCCCTACATGTATGCTGGATCCTGTCGGCGGCCCCTTCCGAGGCCCGTGGAAGCACAGGGCTTCGTATTTGTAAAGGGCCACCTCTAGACCCAGCCGTCGTATTCGCCCCACGACTGGCGTAGTGGCTGTAAGTGAATATACTGGTGGCTTTGTATCACATTCTTTTATGCTGAGAAATGTTTTATCACTGCTCGCAAAGTCAGTCTATCTCGGGAAAAGACCCCTATAAGTTAAATAAAACCGGCCAAGTGCGAGTTGGACTCGCCCATGAAGGGTTTCGTAGTAGCAAGTAACATAATATACAAGTTCTTAAGTTCGTTGTAGCTTTGATTGATGTTTTAACACTTTCGCAATGATAGTGATTTTTCTAACCGAAAATTGCGGTTTACGACGTATTAAAAAAAAACTACCAGTTCTATCTTGTTCAAACCAATTTTCGTTGGTAGTTTTTATAGCAATGTACATCATATATTCTTTTTAGATTTATCATTCCCTTAGTTTAGAAGTTAGAGGGGGGGGGACACACATTTTTCCACTTTGGAAGTGTCTCTTGCTCAAACTATTCGCTTTAGAAAAAAATGATAATAGGAACATCAATAGCATTTTTAAAGACCTATCTATCGATACCCCACACGTATATGTTTGATGAAAAAAAAAATTTTGAGTTTCAGTTCTGAGTATAGGGACCCTCAAAATTTATTGCTTTTTTCTAGTTTTATATAAGAATCTTAATGCGGTTCACAGAATACATCTAGTAACCAAGTTTCAATAGCATAGGCCTTATAGTTTCGGAGAAAAATGGCTGTGACACACGGACGGACAGACAGTCAGACAGACAGACATGACGAATCTATAAGGGTTCCGTTATTGCCATTTGGCTACGAAACCCTTAAAAGCAAGATCGCAAAAAATTTGAAACTTAGCTTCCTCAAGAACGAAAAGTCAAATTTTATGACAAAACTAGCTGAACCCGCAACTTCGTTAACGTCACATAAGGTGTATGAAAGGAGAGGTATTTCTTCAGCAGACTCATCAAGCAGCGTGTGAAACTGCCCTGTTTGCTTAATCATAAAAGAGCTTAAAGATTAAGTCTATTTTGAAACAATTCAGTCCGCGCCGAAGGCGTGGCCTGAATTGTTTTGGGTCCAGACAAACAGACAAAAATTCTAAAAGTCATTGTTTTGGGTTCTATTGCGTTCATAAAGCCCCCCTATAATATTTTTTCTTATTTTTCTACCATGTACAGACAGCGACTTGTTATGATTTTATTATATGTATTGATTGATATTGATAGCTGACCCCGCAACCTTGTTTACGTCACATTAGGTGTATGAAAGGAGAGGTATTTCTTCATCAGACTCATCAAGCAGCGTGTGAAACTGCCCTGTTTGCTTAATCATAAAAGAGCTTAATGATTAAGACATTTTAAAAACAATTCAGTCCCCGCCGAAGGCGTGGACTGAATTGTTTTAAAATAAGATAAAGCCAACACGCCAGTTTAGATTTACACTCTCATTCAAAGAAACCGCTACAATTAAAATTTTAAACATATCTGATTCTTAAAAGTATTATAACTTTTTTTTATAAACCGATTGACATGAAATAAACGCTAAATGTTAAGTGGAACAAACCTCAACACAATAAAAAAACCGCATTGCAATCGGTTAAGCGGTTACTGAGATTAGCGTGCACAACCGTACAGACAAACAGACATACAGACAAACAGACAAAAATTCTAAAATTCATTGTTTTGGGTTCTATTGCGTTCATAAAGCCTCCCTATAATATTTTTTCTTATTTATCTTCCATGTACAGACAGCGACCTGTTACGATTTTATTACATGTATTGATGATATTGATATTGATATTGATTGATTGATTGATATTGATGTTTTGAGTAAGCCAAAACGCCAGTTTAGATTTACACTCTCATTCAAAGAAACCGCTACAGTTAAAATTTGAAACATATCTGATTCTTAAAAGTGTTTTAACTTTTTTTATTTATAAACCGATTGACATGAAATAAACGCTAAATGTTAAGTGGAGCAAACCTCAACACAATAAGAAAAACCGCATTGCAATCGGTTAAGCGGTTACTGAGATTAGCGTGCACAACCGTACAGACAAACAGACATACAGACACACAGACAAAAATTCTAAAAATCATTGTTTTTGGTTCTATTGCGTTCATAAAGCCCCCCTATAATATTTTTTCTTATTTATTATCCATGTACAGACAGCGACCTGTTACGATTTTATTACATGTATTGATTGATATTGATATTGATATTGATTGATTGATTGATATTGATGTATTGATTAAGCCAAAACGCCAGTTTAGATTTACACTCTCATTCAAAGAAACCGCTACAGTTAAAATTTTAAACATATCTGATTCTTAAAAGTGTTATAACTTTTTTTTATAAACCGATTGATATGAAATAGACGATAATGTTAAGTGGAACAAACCTCAACACAATAAAAAAACCGCATTGCAATCGGTTAAGCGGTTACTGAGATTAGCGTGCACAACCCTACAGACAAACAGACATACAGACAAACAGACAAAAATTCTAAAAATCATTGTTTTGAGGTCTATTGCGTTCATAAAGCCCCCTTATAATATTTTTTCTTATTTATCTTCCATGTACAGACAGCGACCTGTTACGATTTTATTACATGTATTGATATTGATATTGATTGATTGATTGATATTGATGTATTGATTAAGCCAAAACGCCAGTTTAGATTTACACTCTCATCTAAGAAACCGCTACATGTAAAATTTTAAACATATCTGTTTCTTAAAAGTGTTTTAACTTTTTTATTTATAAACCGATTGACATGAAATAAACGCTAAATGTTAAGTGGAGCAAACCTCAACACAATAAAAAAAACCGCATTGCAATCGGTTAAGCGGTTACTGAGATTAGCGTGCACAACCGTACAGACAAACAGACACACAGACAAAACTTCTGAAAATTATTGTTTTGGGTTCTATTGCGTTCATAAAGCCCCCCTATAATATTTTTTCTTATTTATTATCCATGTACAGACAGCGACCTGTTACGATTTTATTATATGTATTGATTGATTATTATTACATGTATTGATATTGATATTGATTGATTGATTGATATTGATGTATTGATTAAGCCAAAACGCCAGTTTAGATTTACACTCTCATTCAAAGAAACCGCTACAGTTAAAATTTTAAACATATCTGATTCTTAAAAGTGTTTTAACTTTTTTTATTTATAAACCGATTGACATGAAATAAACGTTAAATGTTAAGTGGAGCAAACCTCAACACAATAAAAAAACCGCATTGCAATCGGTCAAGCGGTTACTGAGATTAGCGTGCACAACCACTTTTCAATTGTTAGCTGAGACACCAAAAATACAATGTACATTTCTACTTTCGCAGTTTTGTATTAATGTGTGTAGTGGAAACCTGGTGACCAGTAACACAGGTAATTTATTACCTAATTCAGGCACCAGAGATCCACAACCAAATTATCTTGTAATTTGTAAATATAAGAAAATGTAATCCAATTTTTATTGTTGGTAAATAAAAGAATTTATTTATTTATTTATTTATATTTATAACCGTACAGACAAACAGACATACAGACACATAGACAAAAATTCTAAAAATCATTGTTTTGGGTTCTATTGCGTTCATAAAGCCCCCTATAATATTTTTCTTATTTATTATCCATGTACAGACAGCGACCTGTTACGATTTTATTATATGTATTGATTGATATTGATTGATTGATGTTGATATTGATATTGATGATATTGATGTATTGATTAAGCCAACACGCCAGTTTAGATTTACACTCTCATTCAAAGAAACCGCTACAATTAAAATTTTAAAAATATCTGATTCTTAAAAGTGTTATAACTTTTTTATTTATAAACCGATTGACATGAAATAAACGCTAAATGTTAAGTGGAGCAAACCTCAACACAATAAAGAAAACCGCATTGCAATCGGTTAAGCGGTTACTGAGATTAGCGTGCACAACCGTACAGACAAACAGACATACAGACATACAGACATACAGACATACAGACAAACAGACAAAAAATCTAAAAATCATTGTTTTGGGTTCTATTGCGTTCATAAAGTCCCCCTATAATATTTTTTCTTATTTATCTTCCATGTACAGACAGCGACCTGTTACGATTTTATTATATGTATATGTATATTGATTATATTATGGGGCAACAACAACAAACAAACATTGAGGATTGAATCTATTGTTGAATTTTAATTTTAAATTGCTGAAATTATTTTTTCTACGACCATTTGGTAATTTGCTTAATACATAACCACACGTCATATCTCAATAGTACTCATTCCTGCCAAGTCGTGTTACAATGACCATTTCCACACGGGTAAACCGTTCTACAATGAAACTTTTAATTTTTTTTTATGGCTATGGCATCAAAAAATCAACATTATGATTAAGCAAAAAGCGCGCGTATTTGCGTCACGACTAAACATCGCATGTTATAAAGCTGTATGGATGCCTTTGCCTTTCACTTGTGGGATTACAACAACAAAAGTTCAAGTATCTACTCATACTTATAGAATTCGGGACTTCACGCGAAATACTGTTTACTTCAATCACCAACATTTCGAGCACGTTGCAGCGCCGGTGGTCGCAGTTGGACCACAAATTAGAGATAGTACAGATGGCCTACCGGCCTACAGAAACCTACATACAAAATTCGCTGAGGCTACGCACACATAGACAACTCATTCACAGACACTACGCACACATAGACTCATTCACAGACCCGAGGTCATGCACTCCTCAACCGACTTTTTGAAACTGATTTGTGCGCGAGTGTGTGTAGCAAAGGGTAGGTGTGAAAAAAAAGTACATATGAGTTTTCCGTACTATGACTGAGGCGAGGATCGACAACAACCACGAAGTTATTTCTTGTCGAACTACCCTCCGTTGTTATTACAACGAAGGATAAGGCCGGCGACACACTTCACTCACTACTTCAGTTTTAACTGGCACAGTTTTACGTTTTAAGTTTATTAACACTGAATTCCACATCCCGGAGAACTTGTATCCATCATCCCTATTGAAATTTTTGTATTTTCAGATTTCAATGGCTTCACGCACCATACGTGGATAAAAATGATTACAGTGATTAATGCCCGAAGGCGTTCTGCTATAATTGCCGATTTGTTCAACTGACGATTTATCACAGCTGCAATATGTTCTTTGACCCTTTCTGCGATGGTCCGCTTGGTTTGGCCTATATAGGAACCACCGCAGCTGCAATCCACTTTGTAGACACCTATTGTTTGTAGAGGAATGATGTCCTTTGGTGTTCGCACGTACCTAGCCACTTTAGTTAATGCATTGAAGATCGTCCGAATGGAGAACCGCCGTAAACACGACCCGATCTTGTCCGTTATTCCCTTTACATATGGCAGATAAGCTGGTTGACGTTCCACCTCCGGTCTCACTCTCCTCGGTGCATGTCGTGCCTTTTTACTACTTGCTGCATACCCATTCATCTTCAGTATCTCCTGAACATAGTCCAACTCCCGCTGTAAATGCTCAGGGTCGCAGAGGTCGATGGCTCGCTTGATGAGCGTCGAGCTGACTGATTTCAAATGAAGTGAGTGATGATGCGAGGAGGTGTGCAGGAATCTGTTTGTGTGAGTGGGTTTGCGATACACAGTGTGGGCCAAGGAACCGTCTGTTCTCACCATCAATTTGATGTCAAGGAAGGAACAATGACCTGTTGTTCTCAATTTCATAAGTAAACCTTGTTTTCACATGTAATAAGTTAAGATACTCGGTAAATCAAATCACCTGCTCCCTGTTGCCTTTAAATATACAGAATATATCATCTACATACCTTTTCCACAACCTGAACAACGTCTGACCTTGGACATCCTGGAATACCATGTCTTCTATATGCTCCATCCAAATATTTGCCACTACTGGTGCTAATGGACTTCCCATAGCTACGCTGTCTATCTGGAGGTAGTATTGGTTGTGGTAAAAGAAGTAGTTTCCTTCTGTGCAACTTCGCAGCAACTTTGTATAACCATTTGGCAGGCCATTTTCTCTTACCTTAGTCTGGACTATCCGCAGACAATCTTGTATTGGAACGTTGGTAAATAAAGACTCCACGTCAAAACTTACCAAGAGCTCGTCCGGTTCCAGCTTAATGTCTTAGATAATGTCCACAAAATGGCGAGAGTCTTTGACAAAGGACGGCGTTTTCCCCATCAATGGGCGCTTGCACATTGCACGATATCGTGGCACGATATCGTCCACGATATCGTACGATATCGTTCCACGATATTGTACGACATCGTTCCACGATATCGTACGATATTGTGGAACGATATAACCGAACGAAATGACACAGTATAACCCACAGCTTGTTATTCGGTTAGTAGCTTAATATTAGAAGCAATAATGGCAGCAGTGAACAAGTTACGTTTACTTTATCTTTTATATTTACGGAGAAAAAAACGATACTGTAGAAGAACATTTTGGGTTGATCCTCTTCTACAAGTGCGATATTTAGAGGGAACTTATTACCTTCTCTTCGATAAACTGTGTGCGCGAAGTGAAATGTTTAATAATTTTTTTCGAATGACCCAGAACACTTTCGAGTTCATACTGTGTCATTTGTTGGAGGTTTTAAAAAACAAGACACTAACTTCCGGATGACAATACCACCGCGGTAAATGTTAGCGGGGAATGTTAGTATTAGACAAGGTGATGTGATATCGCCGAATCTCTTCATGAATGCACTTGAGGACATCTTTAAGACGCTGGACTGGGAAGGGTGAAGGGTGTGGCGTGAACATCAATGGCGCGCGAATCTTGCACCTTCGGTTTGCCGACGACATCGTTATAGTATCGGAGACGCTGGAACAGGTAAGTTCCGCTTACCTGTTCCAGTGTCTCCGCTGCACAACCTCAACAGAGCGTCTCGACGTGTTGGTCTGTGCATGGACTTAGAAAAAACCAAGGTCAAATTCAATGACCACGTCATGCGCCGGGGATACTATACGTCGACGGATCGAGGCTGGAGGTTGTTTAGGAGTATACCTACCTTGGGCAGGTTATCACATTGGGAAAAAATAACCTGGACAAACAAATCAGGCATAAGAAGGCAGCAGAAGCAGGCACATGACGGAAGCGTGACGTGAGAAGCTCACGCACGCCCCCCATAGCGCCGTAATCACAAAATTTCATGATGGGTATCGTCTTAGAGGTTTTTGGTATGCTGAGTACGAATCACGTGATAATTTTGCAATCCAATATGGGCGCCGCGCCATAATCACAAAATTTCATGATGAGTATCGTTTAAGGGGTTTTTTGGTATGCTGAGTACGAATCACGTGATAATTTTGCAATCCAAAATGGCCGCCGCGGTGTAATCACAAATTTTCATGACGGGTATCGTTTTAGGGGATTTTTGGTATGCTGAGTACGAATCACGTGATAATTTTGCAATCCAAAATGTCCACCTGTTTTTCCTGGGTAACTGTATACGTTTTTACAACAGGCTTCCAAGCGAAACTAAAAGCATGCCCCTAATTAAGTTTAAAAAGTGTATAAAAAGTAAATTGTGCTGCAGGGGCTACTATACAATTGACGATTATTTGATTGATAAGGAAGCCTGGAAGTGATCTGCTTGCTCTACTGATGGAGTTTTAGTTTGTAGTATCTACTTATTGTAAATATGTAGTGCACAAAAAGAATAGCCCGCCGAGTTTCTTGCCAGTTCTTCTCAAGCGGGCCGCGTTCCGAACTGGTGGTACTATTTGCATTGTATTCATTGACGTGTCGCAAGTGCCTATGTATTAGGACTTTGACTTTGACTTTGACTTCGCCGCACCGTAATCACAAAATTTCGTGATGGATATCATCTAAGGGGTTTTTTCGAATGCTGAGTACGAATTACGTGATAATTTTGCAATCCAATATGGCCGCCTAAGCTATTTACAGTAGTAAACTAAAAAGATTTGCTTGTTAAGTTTAGGCATTCTGAACTAGCAATGCGAAAATACTATGACAAAAGATTTTTATTGTTAAATTAAGGCCAATTACATTAAATTGGTACCTAGCATACGAAAAAACCCTTAAACGATACCCATTATGGAATTTTGTGATTACGGCGCGGCGGCCATATTGGATTGCAAAATTATCACGTGATTCGTACTCAGCATACCAAAAAACCCCTTTAACGATACCCATCATAAAATTTCGTGATTACGGCGCGGCGACCATATTGGATTGCAAAATTATCACGTGATTCGTACTCAACATACCAAAAAACCCATTAAACGATACCCGTCATGAAATTTTGTGATTACGGTGCGGCGGCCATATTGGATTGCAAAATTATCACGTGATTCGTACTCAGCATACCAAAAAACCCCTTTAACGATACCCCATCATAAAATTTCGTGATTACGGCGCGGCGGCCATATTGGATTGCAAAATTATAACGTGATTCGTACTCAGCATACCAAAAAAACCCCTAAAACCATACCTGGAGCATGACTTGTGGCTCACTACAAGTCATGCTCCAGGAATGTCACGGGTCAGTAGATGCGCACGTCTGTGTGAGTGAGCCGTTTCGCACATTTCTATGAAGTTACTCTACTGTTGTAAGTATCTGTATATTGTCACGACAGTAAATATCGTCCACGATATCGTGCGATATCGTGACGATATCGTGGCAGTGTGAAAGCGTGTAGTAGTAATTGTATCAAAACACCGCTCCTACGATATCGTACGATATCGTGTCGTTACCGTTATCGTGGCAGTGTGCAAGCGCCCAATGGCTGCAGTGCTTTGGCAATGTGTTTTGCTAAAACCGTCCGCGATGCCGCGACCCGCAGTTAAAATTTTTCAAGCCGCCCATAAGGCCCTCAACTTGGCTTAACGACTGTCATTTTACTGACAACCGGGTTTCATTTCTAGTTTTCCTTCTCTACGCAATGGATCTTTTGCGAACGTGTTTCCGTAGTCGCGTCTTACGACACCCTGGGTATGTATTGGGGTGGCGACATTTTTTGCTCTTACCCGTCGCAACACGGGACTCCGTCGCCACACGGGGTATTTTTCCAGTTTAAGAAACTAATATTTGTTATTATCATTAGAGATTTTTATTAGCATTTGAAATTATGATCTACTAGTTGATGCCCGCAGCTTCGCCCGCGTAAAACTTGTTCCCGTTCCCGCTTCCCGTAGGAACTTATTCCCGGGATAAAAAGAAGCCTATGTGTTATTCCAGACTATAATATATCCCTGTACTCAATTTCAGCCAAATCCGTTCAGCCGTTCGAGCGTGAAAGAGTAACAAACATCCACACTCACAAACTTTCGCATTTATAATATTAGTAAGATTGTCATTATTATTTGCATGAGAATGTGTTTGTTATCCTACACAAACCCTATCTGGGTTCACAGGATAATTTTACTGTAACAAAAAGTATTTGTATAAAATTATAAATAAATAAAAAAAAAAATGTATTAAAGTTAGTTTACAGTATTGGAATTTAATGTATTATTAATGCATTTATGACATACTAGCTGACCCGCGCAACTTCGTTTGCGCCACATAAGAGACAGTATTACCTGTTCCCATCGCATTTACTCCCGTCACGTTGCGTTTACTCCCGTAGCGTCTCGTCGTTCATATTCAATACGACGTGAGAGAGAGAGAGAGAGAGAGAGAGAGAAAGGTTTCTCGTCGGGTGTATTCCCGTCGCATTATTTTTAAGAACAATTTCGTTTAATAGATAAATTGCCATTAACATGGTTATTGTGCACCAACCTAAAGATAGACACATGCTATCGTGCAATTTTTAAGAGAAACAATTTTGTAGTACATATTTTTTACATAACTATAAATATTTACGCAGCACACGCAACGAAGCTCTCAAAAGGAATAACTTTTCCCCCGTTTTTTAAACATTTACTATTACTGCTCCGCTCCTATTCCTTGTAGCGTGATGCTATTTAGCCTATGACACTCCACAATAACGTAGCTTTCTATTGGTGAAAGAATTTTTAAAATCGGTTCAGTTGTTCCCGAGATTACCCCTTACAATTTAACAAACACACAAACTTTACTTCTTTATAATATTAGTATAGATAAGTTAAAATTGTCGTAAATAATAAACACATTGTAGCACTATAGAATTAGGGAAACCTGTAAGGATAGATGTTTGATGGAATAAATAAATAATGTTAGACGCCTAATGAAATACGTTCCCTACACTTCCATTAATTTCAATCTTTCAAAAAAAAAAAAAGAATTCAATCTTAATACAAGCGTAATTCAATTCCAATGTTAATTTTAATGATAAGATGACAATAATTATGTAATTTAAATGATAATAGACAGATGCCAAATGTACTCAAGAGTAGCGAAATGGGTAGCGATTGAGCAATTCTAATCCCATTTAGTTTCCAAGATGGCCACGCAAATCTATATCCAGCTGGATATTTTCCACGACTCGTATGTAAATTTCAGGAGGAAAGTGTCGAAGTCTCTTTTGTAAAATAATATAATTATGCAGACTTAATGTAATATATGCAAACTTATTTTGTCTCTTTGTATCCACTTATTAATTTAATATTTAATTTCGTTTTGTAAACTAGCACATAAGCGTAGCCTATTTTATGGTGTGAACTGTACATGCCTCTAATTGGTGTACATATCAGAACTATACCTTGCATGTCATAACTATAATTATTAATGTGTATACTGTTGGTGTGTCAATATATAAATATAAATATAATAATATGGCGCTAGTATTGAATTCAAGAGTACGAAACCTCAAAATTCCAATGTCGATCGATCGGAATTAAAATCAAAAGTAAGGCCCCAGATCTGCTTAAGTAAGTAGACTCCTTTATAATACGAATTTTATAATGATAATACATGGAATCAATACATATAATAAAATCGTAACAGGTGGCTGTCTGTACATGGAAGATAAATAAGAAAAAATATTATAGGGGGGCTTTATGAACGCAATAGAACCCAAAACAATGATTTTTACAATTTTTGTCTGTTTGTCTGTATGTCTGTATGTCTGTATGTCTGTATATCTGTTTGTCTGTACGGTTGTGCACGCTAATCTCAGTAACCGCTCAACCGATTGCAATGCGGTTTTTTTTATTGTGTTGAGGTTTGCTCCAGTTAACATTTAGCGTTTGTTTTATGTAAATCGGTTTAGAAATAAAAGAGTTATAACACTTTTAAGAATCAGATATTTTCAAAATTTTAATTGTAGGGGTTTCTTTGAATGTGAGTGAACCTAAACTGGCGTGTTGGCTTAATCATAAAAGAGCTTAATGATTAAGACTATTTTTAAACAATTCAGTCCGCGCCGAAGGCGTGGACTGAAATGTTTTAAAATAGACTTAATCATTAAGCTCTTTTATGATTAAGCAAACAGGGCAGTTTCAGACGCTGCTTGATGACTCTGATGAAGAAATACCTTTCCTTTCATACACCTTATGTGACGTAAACGAAGTTGCGGGCTCAGCTAGTATATTATATAATCTGTGATAATACTGTTAGTACACAACGCTGCCTTGCCGGGATCGGTCACATATAATTATAAAGTGAATATAGCTTATTTTGAAGGTTTAATACTATTAAAAACAATATGAAGAATCTGATAGTAATTTTTGTATGTTTTGTTAAATTAACTTTTTTCGCGACTTGTGAATTGACTAATGAGCCCCCAGGTATGTCTATAATAACTATTAATATTATATATTAACAATAACAGTAAATAGCATACTTAAAATCTATTTTAACTTACTTAACTACCCTTACAATAGAGTTATTCACTGAGAAAAAAGTATTTCCAAATTGCATTCCCTAAAGAGGTAAAACTTAGGCGAAATTTCTGTTTCGAAATCTACGTTCGATACATATATTTTCAGGGGTGAAAAGGATTATTCCCAGTATTTCTGTTTAAGTAGTTCCGCGACGGAACTAGTGAGACTTTTCCCAGCAGTCCCGTGGAACAACGCATTAATAATTCATTTCTCATTAGTTCCGCGAAAGAAAGTACCTATAAGTAAAATTCAAATTAATGTATTCCCACTCGTCCCGCGGAACAAAGCATTAAATTAAATACTCAGTAGTTCCGACTGACAATTTTTATGGCTATATTCTCATGTAAATAAAAATGACATAACAAATGAAGATCGATAAAACAAAGATCGTCAAAACAAATGAAAACCGATAAAACAAATGGAGATTGCTAAAATATAATAAGACTATCGGCAACTTGATAAGGTCGAAAATTGCTTGCAACCATTTTTTGTGATCTAGATGTAATAACTATTAAAAAATAGGGGCAAGCAATTCTCAACCTTATGAGCATGCATATTATCTATTTTTTATGATCTTCCTGCCTCAATTTTTACGAACAAGTACCAGTATCAGTACCAGTTCTTTAAAAGGGGTTTTAGGAAGTTATTGCAGGAATACTCACGTTCGGTCTTGTACCATCCGTTATTAAATAAAATAAATAAAAATATCTGTGGACATTCTCACATGACGCTTATCTAGTCAAAATTAGGCTAATCTATGTGCTATGGGATCTAGAAGACTGATGGGCATACTTATATATTTCTAAATACATATATATTATTTTTAATTCTCTTATTTTACAGTTCATTTTTTTATTGAGTTTGTTAAGTATTGATTATTATATTTATTTATTTTAATTTAAGTGTTATATACTTAGCATGTTATGTATACTTGATACCTTATATGTATTGGGCCAAGAATAAATACTTTTCTTTCTTTCTTTCTTTACATACATTACATAGAAAAGAACCAAACTTCGAAACAAACATTTGTGGATCACACAAATATTAGGTGCTTACACATCAAATTGGCGTTTTTCGTACTGGCCACTTTAATTACGATTTTCTCCTCTTTGGTAAGGAATTCCAAATTCAAATTTTCCCAGCTATTTACTCATGTATTTATCCTTCGATGACCGTCATTCATTTGTTTTTTTCTTCTGTTTTTTTCTGTTTGCGTCACTCATTTTACAAAATGGAAAACTTAAAATATCGCATTATTTACGAGTACGAGTTCCGCCGTGGCACTAGTGCTGCGGAAACGACTAGAAGGGTGAATGATGTGTATGGCGGTCATGTTGCAAAAGAAAACACAGTTCGTTTTTGGTTCCAACGTTTTCGTTCAGGAAATGTCGACCTGCAGAACAAGCCCCGTGGACGGCCTGAGACTCAAGTTGATAATGAAGTATTGAAGGCTATTGTGGAAGCGGATCCATCGCAAACCACGTCCGAGTTAGCTGCAGGCTGCGGTGTTAGTGATAAAACTGTTTTAATTCACTTGAAGCAAATTGGGAAGATTAAAAAGCTTGAAAGGTGGGTACCTCACGAATTGACTGAAGCAAACCGGCAAAAGCGCGTCGACTGCTGCGTTACATTACTGAACCGGCACAATAATGAAGGTATTTTAAACCGAATCATTACCTGTGACGAAAAATGGATTCTTTACGATAATCGAAAGCGCTCAGCGCAATGGTTGGATCCTGGCCAGCCAGCCAAATCCTGCCCCAAGC
Source organism: Miltochrista miniata (assembly GCA_933228765.1). NCBI lineage: Eukaryota > Metazoa > Arthropoda > Insecta > Lepidoptera > Erebidae > Miltochrista > Miltochrista miniata. The sequence goes on from OW121773.1 coordinate 20,886,611, forward strand.
GAAAATTAACCCCAAAAAAGTTACTTGAAAGCGTTTGGTGGACTAGTGCCGGTATTGTTCATTACAGTTTTCTCAAATCTGGCCAGACTATTACGGCTGATGTCTATTGTCAGCAATTGCAAACCATGATGGAAAAGCTAGCGGCTAAACAACCTAGGCTGGTCAATCGCTCCACGCCACTGCTGCTTCACGACAACGCTAGACCACACACTGCACAACAGACGGCTACCAAATTAGAAGAGCTTCAATTGGAATGTCTAAAACATCCTCCGTACTCCCCGGATATTGCTCCAACAGATTACCATTTTTTTCGAAATTTGGACAACTTCTTGCAAGGGAAAAAATTCAACTCTGATGGGGCAGTCCAAATCGCCTTCACAGATTTTATTGATTCCCGTCCGACTGGTTTTTTTAGTAAAGGGATCAATGAACTACCTATGAGATGGCAAAAATGCATAGAAAACAATGGTTCATACTTTGATTAATTAAATATATTATATTTAAAAATATTCGACTTTTTGTTCCTCCTATACAAAACGCCAATTTCATATGTAAGCACCTAATATTAGGATCGACAGTAAAAAACTTAAGTTCGATCTTGTCCCACCCACTGCAAAGCCAGTCTCGCTTATTAAATCATTTAACCGACTTATATTTATTTCAGATACCTGCGAATGGGAAGGGTTTAAAGGCAAGTGTGTTCCTGCCAGTAATTGCATGACGACACTTGACAGAAGGGGTGCAAAGCCGCCTGTAAGTACCTTATACTCATTTACGATCATGGCATGCTCGAAATTGCTATCGGTTTCAAAATATGTACATACATACGAGTACATGCATATTATATGCCCACATTTTATCTTTTTTAGATTTTTGTCCCACGACGGCCAGGCGCAGGTTGTTATTGTAATTGTTGGTTGAGACTGTTGAAAATTTCCAAGCCTCCCATAAAGGCCTTCAACATGGCTTAACGACTGCCATTTTATTTGGCAACTGGGACCAATGGCTTCACGTGCCTTATGAATGTCACAAAGTGGTCATAAGTTGGTCACCTATCCATTACCAGCCGTAGTAAATGTTGCTAACTACAGTGATCGTTTCCAGAACACTGAGGCCGCGGAGCCACCTGTTTAAAAATAATACTCCAAAAACGCCACAATACATCCAAAATGTCATAACGCCATAAATTCCAATGGAATCAGGCGTTACCCGGCGGGATTTGTAGGCAGCTAAATTACGGGTAGGTACATAGGTATTCTGTTATTTCAAAAATATTGAGATTCTTATACATATAAGTATGTACCTAAGCATGTGCGATAACGCAGTAACAATAATAACTCTAAAATTATCTGAGGTTATCTTGTGGGTCGCAAACTAAAATTCGTAATTGTACCTATCCCTTATTTTATTATCAAAAATGATTGTTGTTGTGATCTAAAAAAAGTAAAATAATCTTAAATTCATCTGTCTCTTGCAGAATTGTGAAAAGAACGGTTTGGAAACCGGAAATATTTGCTGCACAGACTGCGAGCTTGTCAACGATACCAGGTCGGCTAATCATGTATCTTCGTACAATCACGCACTCACGCACACACACAGACACACACAAATGAACACACGCTTGTACCCACACTCAAATACTATTCAGTTCAGGCAGATATCGGGTGGACGTAGTTGCGGTAGAAGGCAGTGCTCGCTATACAGTTGTCGATACCATCCCACAAGACAGCTGCGTTTAGAGGGAGCTTCCGATACGCTGGGTGTAATATTTGGAATAACATACCTCCGCCTCTAAGAGCCATTAAAACTATAAAAACCTTAAAGTTAAAACTGCGGCTGTGTTTGATCGAAGCACAGTGGGAATCCGGTATGATAAATTTTGATAAGTAATTTATTTCATAATTTGACCTTGTTAGGATGTGATGCGAGTGTTGCGGTTTGGTCGGTACGTTTACTTTTTTCTTTCAGTTAAATGAATTGAGGAATTGTCTGGTTGCTAGATATTTAGTTCAATCAATCAATTCACTTTAGCCTATAGCAATCTACTGCTGGACATAGGCCTCTCCCAAATTTCGCCACAACACACGGTCCTGCGCTTTGCGCATCCAGTCAATGCCTGCTACCTTCTTTAGGTCATCCATTCATCTGGCGGGGGTACCCCACGTTTACCAAGTCGCGGTCTCCACTCCAAAACTCGCTTGCTCCATCGGCCATCTGTTCTTCTACAAATGTGGCCAGCCCACTGCCACTTCAAAACATCGATACGACGGATAACATCGTTTTGCATCGTATCCCTCAGAGACACCCCAAGCATAGCTCGTTCCATTGCTAGTTGCAAGGGCATGGTCTAGCCCCACTGCACTGTAAGGGTCCACGTCTCGGCACCGTAGGTCACTGGTAGATAACTGATAGAACACACTGGTTGAAGACTTTTGTCTTGAGGCATTGTGGTATCGGTGAGCAGAAAACCCTACGCAGTTTGCTGAACGCTGCCCAGCCCAAGCAGATCCTTCTCCCTATTTCCTTTCCAATGTTATTCTTGAACAGCGTGAAAAATACATTTTTTGAAATTCTTGTCTGTTTGTCTGTTTCTCCTTATGTCTGTTTATTCGCGATGGACGCAAAAACTACTGGACGGATTTTAACACGGCTTTCTATTAGAAAGGTCTTGATCACACTTAAAATATCACGTTTATTTCATTGTAATTGGTTAAAGAAGCGAAGTTATGAACAAATATCAAGAAATCAAAGTTGTATTTGCGTGCGATCATTATTTTTTTGGTCGCTTCGATTGAATCTTTTGGTCGCGATTATTGACCGGAGCCGGCCGTCGGATAGTATGTCTATGTTTTAAATAATTTGTCCATTATATTTTTTACAGCAATTTTATAATAAGTCCATCGGGGGGAGCGTTTTGGAAAGATGGCCGAAAGGCTAGAGACGGTTAGTAACTGTAAAACTTTCTTTAAATTTTCAATTAAGCTTTGCCTTGCCTTACCGCATCCTTATAGCACCAATTAAATCCATACATCCCCGTAATCAAAGTAATAAATGGAAATACAAGATGATGCTCGCGGCTTCGCCTGCATGGAGTTCGGTTTTCGTTTCTGCATCCCATAGAAACGAATAGGGACAAAATGCCTGTGTTATTACAGACTGTATTGATAAGGTATTTTTGCAGGATTTGGTACCGGGGTAAAATATATCGTTAATATTAATCCAGCCAGAGCCGTTCAGCAGTGAGAGCGTGATTGAGTTACAAACATTCAAACATCTTCACAAAATTTTCACATTAACAGAGAACAAAGACAGTTTTTTTACTTTAATTTTGTTGCAGCTTGCCTTCAGTACCTCAAAGACTTACCACACATATGCCGCCAAGAAGGGTATTATGGTGGAATTCGACGAAGAGCGAATTTAGAGAACAGGTGCCATAGTTATTCTATGTGGGTAGTAGGAGGAGCTCCCCCACCGAATGCGGAACCACCGAGAGAAAATCCTTATGAGGTACGAGGGCGGGTCAATAAGTCCGTGACTTTTTCAATGAAAAATAGGTTTTTAGATAAAAAGTTATGTTATTTATCAACATAGTCTCCTGTGAGTTCTATGCACTTAATCTAACGTTTCTCCAGCTTTTCCATACCTTCCGAAAAAAAAGATTTGTCGAGGTCATGAAAATACGCATTTGTTTGAGAGATGATTTTATCGGCAGAGTCAAATCTCTTTCCGCCAAGCAATTTGTTTAGGTTCGGGGACAAGAAATAGTCACTCGGTGCTAAATCTGCAGAATAGGGTGGGTGAGGGAGCAATTCCTCTCCCAAGTCACGGATTTTTGCCATAGAAACTGCACATGTGTGCACCCTTGGTTTGTCCTCATAGAAAAGACTTTTTTTCTTGGCCAAATGCGATCGTTTTTTATTCAATTCCTTATTGAATCGACCCAATAATTTGGTGGAATATTCGCCATTGATTGTTTTCCCCTTTTGAAGGTAGTCAATGTGGATTATACCGCGTGCATCCCGAAAAACGGTCGCCATGACTTTACTGACTGACAAACCCACATTTGCCTCCCTTGGCGCTGATTCCCCCCGAGAAACCCACTGTTTTGACTGCTGTTTGGTCTCTGGTGTATCGTGGTGGATACATGTTTCGTCCACGTTTAAGAATTGGTGCAAAAAGTCGTCCATATTGCGGTTGAACAACGTCAAACACTCCTGCGAAATTGTTACACGGTTGCGTTAGTGGTCGATTGTGAGCAAATGCGGCACCCATCTTGCGGAAAGCTTTCTCATACCCAAGTGTTCATTATAAATTAAAACCACTGTGCCATGTGAGACGCCTATGGCTTCCACAATCTCTCTCACTTTCAATCTCCGATCGGCTAAACCATATCGTGGATTTTTTCTATGGTTTAGGATGTAGAGACCTAAAATGAACGTCCAGAACGTTCCGCATCTTCCGTGCTTGTACGACCACATCTGAATTCGGTAAACCACTTATTTTCCATGGAAATAGATGGTGCAGAGTCCCCATAATACTTATCAAGCTTAGTCTTGGTTTGAGTGATGGTTTTTTTCCGCAAAAAATAAGGCTTAATAAGCACACGAAATTCACATTTTTCCATTTTCTTCTCAAAAAGCGCGCTAGTCTGCTATCAACAACTGACAAATACAAACAAAATGACGTAGCTTGTCTAAATTTTGACAGAAGTCAACTGACAGGTGCCCGTTGACAGAAGCAGAGTTTCCATTTCAATAAAGTGGCGGGAAAATAAAAAAGTCACGGACTTATTGATCAGCCCTCGTATGTTCAGACACATTTTTTATTAGCAATTAAAATTAATATGCCAAACTTTTCATATACGTAGGCTGTAGGCCGAATTATATTCTATGTATATAAAAATGTTATGTGCGTATGTGTACCTATGCTTAAAAAATTCAAAATTGACTTAATCGACTGAGCTCAAAATTTGACACTATATATTACAGGTTTCAGAGATGGGTTTAGGCTCTTTTTGCATCAGTAACATCCCCGCGATTAGAATAAAACAGCTATAAACACTGATTTACCAATAAATATAGCTATTAGCTGTTTTTTAACAGACTTCAAAAAAGGAGGAGGTTCTCAATTCATCTGTATGTTTTTTTTTATGTTTCATATATTCTTGGCATACACTGGGTGTAACAAAATGGACTCTCCAAATTTCATGAGATGACTTGGCATCGGAAATTAAATACAAATATTTAATAAAAATATGGGGTTAATTTTTTAATTTTTATTTAAATTTTTTTGTCGGACATTAAGAATTCGTTTTTTACGGCGGTAATTCGAGGTAACATGGTCGCCGTGGCAAAATAAACACGGAGCACCCGTCTGGCTGTCGTTGTCGCTTTCTACTGCAGCTCAGTAGCGATAGAAAGGGTGAAAATGAAAATTAATAGGACCTTTAAAACGAATATACTTTTCTTTATTTTTGTAATGTTTCTTGACTGATGCCACGTCACGTGACGAAATTTGGAAAGTCAATTTTGTTACACCCAATATATTATTATGTAGCCTACTTATTAGCATAATTATTTCTATAATTATATTTTTTCAAAAAGGGAAGTTCGATTACGCCCTCTGTGTATTCGGAGCTAGAGGTTAGGTTATGTTTTACATTTTATTTTTGTGCACGCACTCACTATGGTTGGGAGCCCTGGGTAGGATGTTCTCAAGTAATAGTTTGTGATTTTTAATTTAAATTATTGTAAATAGAGCACAAATGTAGAAAAACCCGCCGAGTTTCTTGCCAGTTCTTCTCAAGCGGGCCGCGTTCCGAACTGGTGGTAATAACTTTGCCTTGTATTCATGAACGTGTAGCAAGTGCCTATGTATTAGGATTATGCGAAATAATTGTTTTTTTGAGTTTGAGTGTACTCTTACCTGTTGCAACACGGGACCCCGTCGCCACACGTCGTTTGACATTCATACTTATGAAATTCGGGACTTCACGTGAAATATTTCTTACTTACATTCACCGACGGTTAGACTGAGTCCAACCGCGGCCACGGGTCGATCCGTGCAATCTGAGTAAAAAGTATTTCGAGTGAAGTCCGAATTTTCTAAGTTATAAGGATATTTCAAAGTTATTTTCTTTTTTGCAGGCATTGATCGGATACGGAGATGACGTGAACTCAGCAGCGTGGGTGGGAGCCGGTGCAATTATCAGTGACAAATTTATTTTGACCTCTGCAAATACACTTCAATTGTTTAGAGCTCAGAACGATAATGAGACTAAGGGTATCAGGTAAGTTATATACAGTTTGTTAAATACCAAAGCTGGTAATTAAGAACTAGGTTGAGCTACTTATTGCCGGGGGTGTGAATACTAGAGATTTCAATTAAACCACTGTATCCTGATCTAATAGCTAACAATAAAATAAAAATTAGAAAAGTTACAATATATTGGGAATAAAACCATACCGCGATTCAGCATAATGATACAGCGCCGTCTATCGAGTATCATTGCAATTATTCAAAATAAATTCTTACACTAACTATAATATATAATTAAGGTTGAGCTCTGTTAAGGTTCAACACAGTTTACAGTAGTATGCGTATATCAACCTGAAGTCTCAGCCTTTTGTGAGTTTGGGGAATTAATGGACAAAGTGCTATTTAAATTTGGAAAGACTAATGTACACCTAATAGTGTGTGGTGATTTTAAGGCAGTGCTAGTCGGTCGCTCGAACTCGGCCAAAAAAGCATACTGTTTTACCTTTGGTAGTAAGGGTGCTTTAAAAAAAGTACTTCACTTACCAACTTAGAATAAACTTTTCTGAATTCCTTGACAAATAAATTTGCTCGGAATGGACTTGGATTTTGAGTTTTTATACTCTTTCAATTGTTTAACTACACAGAAGGTGGCTTCTATCTCTTTATTAATATTTTAATTCCCATTTTTTTAAAGGTACAGACAAAGTTTATGATGAGGCAAAACAGTAAAATGTTTGACTTGTATGTAGGGTATCAAACATTTGAGTAATATCCTCCCGAAGTTTGTATGGACAAAATAGCGACTAGCGCAAGCTTTTTTTTTTTTTTTTTTTTTATATTCAGCTCGCTAAATTGACGTCGCCACGATTTATAGCCATGGCGCATCTTGCGATTGGGGGCCACTTCTTACAGCGGTCCTCAAGTTGGCGGCCCTGTGACCTGTGATGTGCCTCTTCACGCTCCTCTTAAAGAACCCGGGGTTGTAAGATGAGGGAAACACGTGTGCGGGCAGGTCGTTCCAAGTTTTTATAGTTCGACAGAGGAACGATCTTTAGAAACGCTCGGTTCTGGCGAAGATTCTCTCCACTGTGTATGAGTGGCATCTCTGCCCGGCACGCGTTGTTCGGGATCGGAAAGGTGATGGTGGGATCAGATTGAAGAGCTCTTCAGAACATTCGCCGTGATACATTCGGTAGAAGGCAGCCAAGGACGCTACGATTCTTCGCTGCGCCAACGGTTCGAGGCCTCCCGTCACCTCAGGACAACTAATTATTAGGACAGCACGTCTCTGCATAGCGTCAAGTGCGTCCAACAAGTACCTCGCGGAGTCATCCCAGAGGTGAGAACAGTACTCGACGCAGGGACGAATCTGCTTAATGTTAATATACTTCAAAATACACGTAAGACCAATAATAATGATAAATAAATAATTGTCTGGACAATATATACAGTGATGTGTTGCAAAAAAGTAAAATATTATGTAGACCAGTAACTAGTGACCGCTTGGAATGTAAGGCGAGTTGGACTTTGCAATAATCTTCCATTTTTAGACACTGGCTTAGTTCCCATTGTAATGTATAAGTTAATTTTGATTCCTTTTACAATGAGTTCAACTCCATATTCAAGTCTAAGGAAGTCACAATTGGTGAAAGTCCAGCTTTCAGTTAATGGGCCACAGAGGATTTTTTAGATACAAAGTAGACAAAAACTGTATAAACTATTACACTTGCGTATCCTCTTTATCAAATACTTTCAAAATACTCTATCCATATTATTAGCACACACTCTTCCTCTTACAAAACTTCAATCCAGGTTTCTGATCTTATTAAGCGGTGATGTGGTCTGTTGACCCCTCACTGCTCTTACGGACTTTCAAAAGAATTTTATACATAGGTATTATGTTGGAAGTCGTCAAATAACCTTTTATCAAATTCATCTTTATCATTCTCCTTCCTTCTTACTAATACCTCTTTGGCCACACGCGTATACCTTTTATACTCATCTTTGGCCATTCTTACATCCTCACCCGTTGCCTTCTGCATTCTTTGATTGGCCTTCGTGGCCAGCCAGTCCAACCATGCTTTCTTCTTCTACGACAATGCTTTCAAAACTTCCGCGCTCATTCTCTGTAACTTACATCCTTGCCTTCTCTTGCTTACACCACAAACTTCAATCGCAACTTCCACGAGTCCTTCCTTAATCGGCTTCCATAATTCTTCAATCTCGCATGCTACATCTAAAATCTCATGCTATCAAACTTTTAGCTTAGTTTACTTGCAAATTCCTCTTTTATACCTAAAAATATAAATAAATTAATTCTCAGACTAAAATAATTATTTATTAGTAATTCTTTTAGTCTGAGAATTTATTTTGAAAAAAAAAATAGAAAATAAGGGGGCTCTGGTACAACGAACGTGATTTTTTGGTACGGAACCCTCCGTGCTCGAGTCTAACTCGCACTTTATTTTTGATTGCGCAACATCGGGAAGGAGACGGCGATTTTTTAAATTACCAATTTATGCTCTAAATATATTCTACCTACTTCTTTCTCAGGATAGAAAAAGTTCCATTAAAGTACGTGGCCTTAGGAGTAAAGAATCGCAAGAGTGACAAAGTGACGTGGCAGATTCGTAACGTGAAGAGCACGCATCCGCACCCTGACTTCCACACCAAAGGACCAAGTGATTTAACTTTGTATAACAATATTGGTTTACTGGAACTGGAAACACCGTATGTACCTATTCAATTTTCTTGTAGATTTATTTTTATTTATTTTATTAAATACTTGATGACCCGTCGTTGTTCCGCTATATCAAGCTGACCCGATATAAAATAATATTTTTTAGGTTATTGCCTAGCTTTTATTGCGGACTTTGAGCGCGGCGACCGAATCAAGAAATCCGTAACGAAAATTAAACCTAACACAGTGGGTGTTAGGTTTTATTTTCGCTCCGCCTACCACGACTGTACGAGGCTTGCACGGATCAAGACGAGCTGCTAGTTTTCTCTAGGAGTGGAATGAGAGTGAGAGTGAGAGTAACAGTGACAGTGAGTGAGAGTGAGAGTGAGAGAGAGAGAGAGTGAGAGAGAGTGAGTGTAAGAGTGAGAGTGAGAGTGAGAGTGAGAGTAATAGTGAGAGTGAAAGTAAGAGTCTTAAACTTTTTTTTTGGATACCAACCTTGCGCTGGCTACAACTAACACAAAAAAAAAGAATTAGCGAAATCGGTCCAGCCGTTCACTTTATATAATTAGTATACATACATAATAATATATGTTATGTGGAAGTTGTAGGCGGAGGCATATTATAGGTATTCCCACTTTTTAATCTTTCTATTTGGTCCAACGTAGTAGGTAAGCTGTGTGTTGAAATGATGAGGCGTAGCTTGTGACTGCCCGCTGTTGATTAACGCCGCCGCGAAAGACCTTAAACTTGACTTAACGACTGCCATTTTACTGGCAACCGGAACCAACGGCTTAGCGTGCCTTCCTAAGCATGGAAACGCTCGCTCATAAATCCCGCAAAGTGGTCACGAGGTGATCACCCATTCAAGGACCGGCTATAATAAAATGTTGCTGACTGCAGTGATCGTTTACAGAACACTGAATCCGTGGGGCCTCGAGCGCTTCTTATAGGGCGAGAATTTTTTTCAATATGCTCGCCAAATGGCCGCCTGATAGAAAGCTATGATGACAGTTAAACTAATCACAAAATAAAAGGCCCGTTTTGACATTTGAGAAAGCGCTACTCTCATTGGTAGATTCCGAATTCAAACATGCATCTCATTGGAGGATTCGCCAATCCGCTAATAAGAGTCGTCTCGATGACAAATGTCAAAACAGACCTATTACATTTTTACGAGTATAGTGATTAAACTGTTGATTGATGGCACTTTTATATTTATTTAAAACCTGACCGGATTCGATGACAACTTTTAAGTATAAGTAGTCATCTTACTTCTTACTAATATCATAAATGCGAAAGTTTGTGAGTGTGGATGTTTGTTACTCTTTCACGCTCGAACGGCTGAACGGATCTGGCTGAAATTTGGTACAGGGATGGGATACATTATAGTCTGGAATAACACATAGGCTACTTTTTATCCCGGAAATAAGTTCTTATGGGATGCGGGAACGGGAACTAATTTTACACGGGCGAAGCTGCGGGCATCAGCTAGTCTGTAATGTAGTTAACCTCTAATGATGCCGTGAAGCGAAACCGTTCAAGTTTATGAATAAATATTGTAGACATCAAGCCACTCTCACAGTTGTCTGTACGACTTCTGAGAAACAATTGCAACAGTTTAATTTAAGATACCAATTTGTTTAAAAGAAATAAGTGTTCCTTATTCCTTTCGGTTGGTATCTTAAATACAGGATTTTATTTTTCACATCTCACAGATGAGCATGGAGTCGAACTCCATGCTCAAGCAGGTGATATTTCAAAATCGTTCAATGCATTCCTTTAAGCAATATTTGCCATCTCAGTACCTTAGTTGTATAAAAAAAATCATCAATATTGAGGGTACTTTTCCTCCAACCACGATCTTTTTTTCATCCTGTATATGAATACGATTCCTCTCTCCCCCGCAACTGATCGCGTTGCTCTATGTCACAGTATATATATGTTGTTTAACCAGTATTGTAGCTCCCTACAAACGGACGAAGCGCAAGCTATACCTACGATTCTCGTTTTCGGCAGACCTTTCAGCACGCAAGCAGCGTCCGCAGTCGCGATTGTGCCGAGTAGACGAATGGACGGTGTGTCGTTTTTTAAATAGTAACCGCGCGTGTTTTATTTACTAAAAATATTTAATATGACAACTAGAGTCTATTGTGCTTGTTTTGGTTGCATGTATTCGTCAATAACGCACCCAGAGATAACGTTTTTTAGATTACCTGGAAACTCCGAAAGGTAAGACTATAAATTGATTTTACTTAAGTACTAATTGGTACTATACTACTAGTTGACTAAAGTAAAACAAAGAGATTGACACGAGTGAACTAGGTAGTTACATGAAGTAGGTATGTTTGTGTTTAAAACTAGACTTGTGCTTGCTCAGTTAGTGAACGGTGCGATCCAATATAGTACAATATCCAAAAACAAAACTAGTTCTGAACTCTTGTACGTGTAGGTAGTACTTTAGTTCCGTTGTCGGTTCGTAGTTATTTAATTGAGAGCAATGATTAAGGTATGTTTTAAGAGCATTCATTTCTTTGTGGATGACCGATGTTACAGTACACTCAGCACCGTATGACTTTGATTGACAGCATTTTTGTTACCTTTGATTTTTATTACACGCAGTTCATATTTGTCTCTATACAAATATGAACTTCCAAAATTTAACACATCTTGACAATGTATGGAAAGTACTAGTGTACTTGAGACTGACTAGTACTTTCAAATCGAAAAATAGTTTTAATTTTGTAAATCAAAAATTTAACGCAATGATTATAAAAACTAGAATTCCGTGATTCTATCACTGACGAAACATGTGATGAGCCGATTATTATTGTCTACGCCGCTTACTCGTTTTCAAATTTCTATACCCGTCTCACTCAATCGTTAGTAGATAACGGGCGCTGCGCCGCCACGCCGCCGCCCCGCGCCGCCAGCCGTTGCGGGGATATTATATTATAACTCACAAAGTGATTTTTTTGTTTAAATAAAAAATGTACATATTTACTCGAAATGAAAGCCGGTTGTCAGTAAAACGACAATCCTTAATACAAATTGAAGGCCTTGTGGGCGGATTGAAATAATTCAACTGCATTAGGCTCACTATCTATTACGCGTACGTAAAACTATAAGGTAAAATGTGGGCGTATACTATGCCTCTGCCTACACCTTCAGGGATAAAGGCGTGATTATATGAATGTATGTATGTACATATTTACAATCGCAATACTAAATAGAACGTCAAAGTAGGCACATATTATTAAAATGGTGTAGGTGGGCAGCCCTATCGCATGCTTACGTACCGTGCGGCTGTAGGCATTTATTTCTAAAATCCGGCCGAGTCAAACTACAGTATACAGTGTCTATGTTTATGAAGTTTAAGAATAACTATGTTTCTTACTCAATCACAATCTAACCGCTGAACGGATTGCGCTGAAATTTGGTACAAAGATAGCTTATCGCCTGGGATATGTTCCGACGGGAAGTGGAAACGGGTACCGAATTTGCGAGTCTAGATTAAATATAAATCTAGAAATTAAATATAAATAGAGTCTATTAAAAAACAACCTTTATGATGTTAGGCTACTTTTTATCCAGGATTTATCAAAACTAATTGTTTGCAGAATCACTTTCAACAAAGATGTCCTCCCGGCCTGTCTTCCTGAACCCACCGAAGACTTTGATACTTCAAACGCTAAATTCAGTTCGTGGAAGGACAAAGACACCAACTTGATCAGTTTCTTAGACACCTCTACTATAGTAAGTTAATTATATACATACATACAAATGATCACGCATTTTATCCCCAAAGGGGTAGGCAGAGGCATAGTACTACCCGTTCGCTCTAACTTTGCCGCTGGCGTAGAGGCGTATACCCGAATTGTTAATTAGACGAAGTAAATTGACAGTAGCTAATGTCACTCCGTCATAGAAAAACGCAACATTGTATGAAGAAGTGACATTAGATGCTGTCAATTTACTTCGTCTAATTAAAAATTCGACTTTAGTATGGAGCCGAGCGGCAATGTTAGAGCGAACGAGCAGTATACGCCCACATTTCACCTTATAGTTTTATGTCCCACGAAATAGGTAGTGAACCTATTGCCGTATTGCAATGGACAGGTGCAGGTCGTGACGAACCGCAGTTGAAATTTTTCAAACCGCCTAGAAGGCCTTCAACTTGGCTTAACGGTTGTCATTTGTGAAAATTTCAGCTCTCTCTCTATCACGGTTCGTGAGATATAGCCATACGTGTAAACACTTATCTATCTTTATTAGGTTTATTTTTATTGTGAGCTTCCGTTACGTACGCTGCGTAAATGATTAACGTTACGTAAAAAATGTGTGGTAAGTACAAAATTGTTCCTATATAAAGTTCGAAATAAAGTCCTAAACAGCGTACGTCTATCAAGGTTCGCTTACAATAACCTTTTAGTTACTAAAATATTGGCGACGCAACTGTAGTAAATGCGACAGAAAACATGATATTAATATATTAATAATACAACGCCTCTCTCTTTCTATTATGTCGTGACTTAAGAGAAAGAGGGATGTTTTATAAATAACCAAGTTGCCTAGGTTAGGTCTAACGAATATAAGCTACGCGACGGGAGTATGTGCGGCGGGGAACATTATAAATACATTACCAACGGGCGCACCTCAGGCATCGCGGTTAGGGGGGCGACCCCGCTCTCTGACATACCGCACCGCATCGTTGCTCCGCCAAACGGCCGAGTTGAACCACTATTAGTCTTAACACGTATGATATAGCCTCGTTACGGACATACTGAAACCAGAAATTATCTGAGACTCCTCCCTTCATCATATGAGACAGCGAAGTTTTATGAACAGGGTAACGTTTCACCACAGATATCAGAAAAAAGTTTCTGATTTCTGTGCGTTTCACCCTTTTTTTTTTTTTTTTTTTTTGAACGTGAGGGAAAATCCTCGTAGGATGCTATGCCGGACTCTTACCGACTAAAAAACCTCACGTAACGCCCAACAGCCTATTGTTGAGAGCCCCGGGTAAGCCCTCAGGAAGGATGTCCCGTGACTCCCAACAGACCTACGGCCGCCAATGCGGCCTCGCCCAGGGGGTGGTTCGGGTGCAATCCCGCGTCTATGGGGGGTTTCGGGTGTGACCCCGCTTCTAAGGGGGGGCGTGCGTGAGTGCTCACGTCACGCTGCCGTCATGGGCCTGCTTCTGTAAGGACGGTGAGCGGCCCTCCCACCGTCCTCAGACCCCCGGTCATGGAGGCCGATAGTCCTCGGCGAAGACACGTCGGCGGCGCCCGGGGCGCCGACTGCGGAACTCGGGTGGGAGAGTTCTCTCCCGCACCCGGCCCGCCGCCTCCTTCGCGAGCATGACCTGCTCGCAGAACGAGGCGGCGCAGTCCCACTTACTCCCGCTGGAGAGCATGGCTCGCACCATGGCCTCAAGCGAGAGGGTGTCCACGCCCAGTGCGTTTCACCCTTTGGGTACGGAATCCTAACAAGATGATACCTGTATTAAAGAGAGACAAAAATAATATTTATTTTATATTGTATTCTACAGATAACCGTCCAAGAGCTGTCAGCTGAGGAGTGCGATGTCAAAATAAGGGAGGCAGAGGGTTCTCTATCAATGTATTACTCCGAGAGTTTTCCCCAACAGATCCAAGCAGAATCACAACTCTGCTACGGCAATACGAACACCTGCTTAGTAAGTTCCTGTTTAAGTCACCGTAAAATTATAGAAATTAGCCAACCATAAGGTTTTGTACCAAAAACAGGAAAAAATCATGTTTGTTCTATAGAAGTCCCACAATATTAATTTGTTTTTGATCTAAGTATTTGCTGTTATTGAAAATTTCAGCTCTCTGGCTATCACGGTTCCTGAGATACAGCCCTGTGACGGTCAGACAGACTGCGAAGTCTCATGATTCTCTTTCGCGTTTTTACCGTTTGGGTACGGAACCCTAAGTACCTTTAGATTTCTTATCTACCTTGCAAGATTAAACTGGTCATTATTCTACAATACTATTTTAATGTATTTAGTTAGATTATGTACTCGTATCACAGATAATATAATATATTCTATACAGATGCACGAACAGGAACAAAAATCGGTTACACTCGTAACTCGCTCCACAGACCTGGCCACCTACCTGTCAGTGTGGGAATCCTCAAATGTAACTAGATGGCGACGATATTTTTAGCAAAATGTTCAACTAGATTTCAAGATCAAATTTGATTTCGTTTCAACTGTTTTGATAAAGTATTTAGTTATTTCGTCCGCGACGCAGTCACTCAATTAGCACAGACGGGTAAGCGGGCGGTATCCGGTGCATGCAAGCCCCAGTTCGAATCCCACTTTTCACACAATTCTTTTTATCTTTTTAAATTTTACTTTTTGAACGCACGCACATTTTATACTACTCAATATTTTTATTAAGTGAAAAAAGACTACTTACTCACACGGGATTTTGTCATTTTTTATTATACAAGCTGTTGATTTGGTCGTGCACAAGCCTCCTTCAGTGCGTAGTGTACTATAGGTATTATCGATTGCAAGCAACACAGCAACACAGTAGATAACAAAACCCCAAAAATCCTGTTTTTAGTGAAATATGATTTAAGAAGAAAAAATCTTCACCCGTGTATTTAATGTTTACGTCGCCGAGCCAACGCTAAAGCGCAAGTCACACTGCCAGCGGGCGGGTGAGCGAGCTAGGCACACTGCGAGCTGCCGAATAACCTACGTGGCTGATGCGAGCGAAGCTACTCGTTTTCGTCGTTAGGCGCGCCCGCTTCGCTAGCTTAACTACCGTCCTCCCCGTTTCGGGTACTCAGACTAGTCGTCGCTTGTCATTCGAATAGCAGTGTCCACGTGTCTAGTCTCATCCGCACTACCCGGTTCGCCCTTCCGTATGTAGTTTTTGGTGTAAACCCCATAGTTTAGCTCGGCAATGTCGCGTAGTTTGCATAACTTCAATATCTCACTTCACCCGCCCGCCTAGCTCGCTCGCCCGCCCGCTGGCGGTGTGGCCTGGGCTTAAAGCTAGACAATAGTAGGTACCTAGATAATGCGGCTACGTATCGCATCTCATGGCTCCTCTACACTGCCCGCGAAGTTGAACGAAGTTAAATGAATACGATAGTGTAAAGAGGCACTTCGGCTTACCTCGTCAAAAACTATACCTCCCCTCAGGCGACTTTATTTGCTGTCGATTTTTGCGCCTCGGTCAATTGGCCCAAAGATGCGGGAAGTGCGTTCACGAAGTACCTCTCTACACTACTTGGCCGACATCGTGTGTGCCGGTGCTTTGCCGGCGCGTGATTTAAGCTATAATTAGTGCGTTGGTGTATGTGATCCAATTATCAGCGTCAAACAGTGGTCAGGAGCAAATTATGTTGTTCCTGGAAACTCTGCCACACAAATTTCTTTGTTCATTACAAACGGCGGCAATGTGCGTGCGCAGGCTACTGACACCACTGAGTGTGTAGTGACGCACTTTTTTCGAACTTAGACAAAGTTTCTAGAGTACTTCGCCTATGAACTTTGCGGGCAGTGTAGAGGAGCCATTAGTTATTAGGTTTCATGAGTTTTTAGTTCCAGCTGACAAGTTCGGTGACCTTTATGTACTTTTTTGATTTGATATTAATGATTTGATGATGAGTTTATGTTGATTTAAAAGATTCCTTCCTACTTCAGGGGCTTAGGACCGGCAGAAACACGCTATTTATCATGCAATTGCAAACAAAAACATTAAGTACTGTTAGTAAACATTAGGTATGAGAAAAGTATTCTGAAATGAAGCATTTCTGGCGTAGGTAAAAATTTTAAATCAACTTATTTACAGAATTAATTGAGAATCAAAGCTTAAATACCTATTTACAAAATCATGTAACACGCAATAATTGTTCAAAATGCTCACCCCCAGTGTCTATGCACAGATTGGCGCGGCGCGCTAAGTTGCGTTTTAAGCTGCGAAGCACTAGCACATTTGTTTTTATTTGTTCAAATGCCAAAACAATTCTTTCACGTAATTGTGTAACACTCACAATGTCTTCATTGTAAACAAGTCTTTTAATATCTCCCCACAAATAAAAGTCTAAGGGCGTTAGGTCGGGTGAACGCGGCGGCCAGGCTACCGGTCCACCACGGCCTATCCACTGCGTACCAAACACTTCACTTAAATATTCGCGCACTAGGCGTCCATAGTGAGGTGGCGCACCGTCCTGTTGGAAGTACAAGTCCCTATAAAATGCGAGTGGAATGTCATCGAGCATCTCATTAACCACATGTCGGAGTAGCACCAAGTATGTAGCACTGTTCAAACAACCGTCAATAAAATATGGGCCAAGTAGATGATCACCGATGAAACCAGCCCACACATTCAGACTAAACCGGACCTGGAACGAGTCCCGCATAGTAACATGTGGGTTGTGTTGTCGGTGAGCCCACCAATGTTCATTGTGGACGTTATAAACGCCCACGCGCGTAAACAATGATTCGTCGGACCACAAAATGTTCACGTCCTGATGTTCAAGGAGCCAGTGACAAAAAACTGTCCGAGCGTTATTGTCCTGCGGATGCAACTCTTGAACACGTCGGAAATGGAACGGATGCATTAGTTCGCGATTCAGCAGCTTCCACACTGTGGTATGATGAACACCGAAACGGCGACCGGCTTCACGCGTACTGGCTCGAGGTTCTTCCTCAAAATAATTGAGAATCTGCTCTTGCCGATCAGCTGATAGGCCTTGTGTACCACGACCTTGTGCATGTCGAGGAAGTACGTAGATATCGGCGCGTGCGGTTATACAGTGGTTATACTCACGCTGAACGCGGGCGAGCGACTAATTAATTCAAAATTTAAAATTCACCGATCAAAGGCGCCGCCTGAGCCGCTCGCTCCTGCGCGGGGGTTGGAGGGGTAACTTACACGCGCCGCGCCGCCACCGCCTCCTTTGCCTATGCCTACACATTTGTATGTGCCTACTAAACTGTAAGCAAAGAAGAAACGGTTTTGAATGAACGGTGAAAATGTACCTATATAGGTAATAGTATTATTACACAGTATAAATATGTTGTTTAACCAGTATTGTAGCTCCCTACAAACGGACGAAGCGCAAGCTATACCTACAATTCTCGTTTTCGGCAGGCCTTTAAGCACGCAAGCAGCGTCCGCAGTCGCGATTGTGCCGAGTAGACGAATGGACGGTGTGTCGTTTTTTAAATAGTAACCGCGCGTGTTTTATTTGCTAAAAATATTTAATATGACAACTAGAGTCTATTGTGCTTGTTTTGGTTGCATGAATTCGTCAATACGCACTCAGAGATAACGTTTTTTAGATTACCTGGAAACTCCGAAAGATAAGACTATAAATTGATTTTACTTAAGTACTAATTGGTACTATACTACCCTATCTAGAGTGATGTGGCCCAACTTTGGCTAATGGCGGCTTGTCATACATCGTGTATGGCCCAGGCTGGGCCACGGCAGCGACGTCAGCGTCTCGCCGTTCATTCATACGCTGTATCTTCAAAACTATGCCTATCTTGCTCTTACTTGCATAAATTGTTCATAAGAAAGAGCAGGACAGATTTGTAGTACATAATGCACGACTAGCTTCAATCTGTGGCGCCATTGATACCGCCTGCAGGCTGGAGGTCGTGGGTTCGATTCCCACCCGAGACAAATATTTGTGTGACCCATAAGTTTGTCTCAAGAGTCTGGTTGTTTCTATGTATAATATGTATGTATTTAAAAAGTATATAAGTATTAATATCCGCGGTCTGATACCCATAACACAAGCAGGTTATTCCTAGCTTACTTTGGGATCAGATAGCGTTGTGTGAAATGTCCGTGAATATTTATTTATTTATAAAAAAAAATCTTTACTACCTTTGTTACCTTTGATTTTTATTACACGCATAGAGACAAATATGAACTTCCAAAATTTAACACAACTTGACAATGTACGAAAAGTACTAGTGTACTAGAGACTGACTAGTACTTTCAAATCGAAAAATAGTTTTAATTTTGTTAATCAAAAATTTAACGCAATGATTATAAAGACTAGAATTGTCTACGCCGCTTACTCGTTTTCAAATTTCTACACCCGTCTCACTCAATCGTTAGCAGATAACGGGCGCTGCGCCGCCACGCCGCGCCGCCACCCCGCGCCGCCAGCCGTTTTGGGGATATTATATTATTACTCACAAAGTATTTTTTTGTTTAAATAAAAAAGGTACATTATTTACTCGAAATGAAAGCCGGTTGTCAGTAAAACAACAAACCTTAATACAAATTGAAGGCCTTGTGGGCGGATTGAAAAAAAATCAACTGCATTAGGCTCACTATCTATTACGCGTACGTAAAACTATAAGGTAAAATGTGGTGGGCGTATATGCCTCTGCCTACACCTTCAGGGATAAAGGCGTGACTATATGAATGCATGTATGTACATATTTACAATCGCAATACTAAGTAGAAAGTCAAAGTAGGCACATATTATTAAAATGCTGTAGGTGGGCAGCCCTATCGCATGCTTACGTACCGCGCGGCTGTAGGCATTTATTTCTAAAATCCGGCCGAGTCAAACTACAGTATACAGTGATTATTAGAATATTTAGAACCGA
Source organism: Miltochrista miniata (assembly GCA_933228765.1). Classification (NCBI taxonomy): domain Eukaryota; kingdom Metazoa; phylum Arthropoda; class Insecta; order Lepidoptera; family Erebidae; genus Miltochrista; species Miltochrista miniata. Next base: position 20,906,173 of record OW121773.1, read on the forward strand.
TTCATACGAGTTGCTTTTTAAATTTATTTTATTTAATAATTATTAAGAACTTAATTTTACTGCCCCATTTTTTCACTTAATATTGGTTTAGTATAAGCAGTAGAGTTCCCATAGCAAATAGAAAAGAATTTAAGCAGAAAAAAAGAAGTGTAAAACAAGGTGTCTCGTTTTATCCCGAAATATCAACGAGTGTAGGCAGTACAGTCATGTGTGCAAGTAATGCACAAATGCAGATCAACATCCTGTATAAGAAAAATTATTATGAAAAAGTTGACATACTAATTGCTTTAAATAAGCATGTTATCTTTGTATTGAGTACTACCCGTTCGCTCTAACTTTGCCGCTGGCGTAGAGGCGTATACCCGAATTGTTAATTAGACGAAGTAAATTGACAGTAGCTAATGTCACATCGTCATAGAAAATACGCAACATCGTATGAAGAAGTGACATTAGTTACTGTCAATTTACTTTGTCTAATTAAAATTTCGACTTTAGTATGGAGCCGAGCGGCCAAGTTAGAGCGAACGAGCAGTATTTATTTTTTGCAATTGATCGATTTAAAATTTAAATCCATCAACTGTTCTCATCTATACTAATATTATAAAGAGGTAAAGTTTGTGTGTTTGTATATTTGTTAAATTGTAAGGGGTAATCTCGGGATCTACTAAACCGATTTTAAAAATTCTTTCACCAATAGAAAGCTACGTTAATGTGGAGTGTCATAGGCTATATAGCATCACGCTACAACGAATAGGAGCGGAGCAGTAATAGTAAATGTTTCAAAAACGGGGGAAAAGTTATTCCTTTTAAGAGCTTCGTTGCGTGTGCTGCGTGAGTAATATTGTTTAACCGACTTCAAACAAGGAGTAGGTTACTCAATTCAACCGTTTTTTATTTTTTTATTTTTTTTATGTTTATTCGCGCAGAACTCCGTCATTTAAGAACCGATTTAGAAATTTTTTTTTCGTTCGAAAATAGATACTCCCAAGTAGGTCCCATTTTAAGGAAGCCAGGATCTGATTATGGCATCCTGGAGAAATCGAAAGGAACTTTTAAAAATTGTAGGGGCATCTAGGGCGTTTGTAATTTTTTTAATTAAGGGTTTTAAAGTAGTACAACTTAATGAAGTTCTGGAGTCGATCTGATGATGGAGACGAAAGACAGTAGAGAGAATTCCCTAACGATATACAGCAGTTACTTTGTGTTTGGGTTTGATTAATTTGTACTGTCGAGAACTTTACACCTAGATAGATAGATTTTCAGTCCACACGACACTAAAAATAGTGAAAAAAAAAAATTTTAACAAAAAAGAAACCGACTTCAAACAAAACTAAAAACTGAAAAATAAAATTTACTTAGCACAAAGTTAGTATATTCTGATTTATCAGATATCATCTATAAGTACTAATATTATAAAGAGGTAAAGTTTGTGTGTTTGTATATTTGTTAAATTGTAAGGGGTAATCTCGGGATCTACTGAACCGATTTTAAAAATTCTTTCACCAATAGAAAGCTACGTTAATGTGGAGTGTCATAGGCTATATAGCATCACGCTACAACGAATAGGAGCGGAGCAGTAATAGTAAATGTTTCAAAAACGGGGGAAAAGTTATTCCTTTTAAGAGCTTCGTTGCGTGTGCTGCGTGAGTAAAATTGTTTAACCGACTTCAAACAAGGAGGAGGTTACTCAATTCAACCGTTTTTTTTAATTTTTTATTTCTTTTTTATGTTTATTTGCGCAGAACTCCGTCGTTTATGGACCGATTTAGAATTTTTTTTTCGTTCGAAAATAGATACTCCCAAGGTGGTCCCATTTTAAGGAAGCCAGGATCTGATTATGGCATCCTGGAGAAATCGAAAGGAACTTTTAAAAATTGTAGGGGCATCTAGGGCGTTTGTAATTTTTTTTATTAAGGGTTTTAAAGTAGTACAACTTAATGAAGGTCTGGAGTCGATCTGATGATGGAGACGAAAGACAGTAGAGAGAATTCCCTAACGATATACAGCAGTTACTTTGTGTTTGGGTTTGATTAATTTGTACTGTCGAGAACTTTACACCTAGATAGATAGATTTTCAGTCCACACGACACTAAAAATAGTGAAAAAAAAAATTAACAAAAAAGAAACCGACTTCAAACAAAACTAAAAACTGAAAAATAAAATTTACTTAGCACAAAGTTAGTATATTCTGATTTATCAGATATCATCTATACTAATATTATAAAGAGGTAAAGTTTGTGTGTTTGTATATTTGTTAAATTGTAAGGGGTAATCTCGGAATCTACTGAACCGATTTTAAAAATTCTTTCACCAATAGTAAGCTACGTTATTGTGCAGTGTCATAGGCTATACAGCATCACGCTACAACGAATAGGAGCAGAGCAGTAATAGTAAATGTTTCAAAAACGTTGGAAAAGTTATTCCTTTTGAGAGCTTCGTTGCGTGTGCTGCGTAAATATTTATAGTTATGTAAAAAATATGTACCTACTACAAAATTGTTTCTCTTAAAAAAGTTCTTAAGAAATTTGCGCGATAGCATGTGTCTATCTTTGGGTTGGTGCACAATAACCATTTTAATGGCAATCAATTTTTTCTACAATAATGCCACGGGATACCTCTTCCGTAAACGAAATCGTTCTTAAAAATAATGCGACGGCAATACACGCGACGACAAACCTTTCTCTCTCTCTCTCTCTATCACGTAGTATTGAATATTAACGACGAGACGCTACGGGAGTAAACGCAACGTGACGGGAGTAAATGCGACGGGAACAGGTAATACTCTCTCTTATGTGGCGCAAACGAAGTTGCGCGGGTCAGCTAGTATCATATAATGATATGAGAACAGTTGAATTCGTTTCAACTGCTCTGATATGACTAAGTATTTCACTCCGTGCATCAGTCGCACAGTTAGCTCAGCGGGTAGGCTGGTGGCGCCTGATACGAGTTGACCCAGTTCAAATTCAGCCCACGGTTCTTTTGGAACGAAGTTCCTTATCGCGCGTTGTGAAAGGGGGCTAGACGGAAAAAATTCTCACGAAAAGTTGTAACGACACTTTTTTAACCGACTTCAAAAAAGGAGGAGGTTACTCAATTCGGCCGTTAATATGTTTTTGCTATAGTATGGAGGGTAGAGGTACCTCTACCCTCCTTTAGTATGGGGGGTAATATGGGGGAAGGGGGGAAGGGGCGGAGGGGGGAAGTGGGGAGGGGTGTAGGGGGAGAGGGGGAAAGGGGGGAAGGGGGGAAGCGGGGAGTGGGAGGGGGGGGGGGTAATAAAATGGGGGTTAATAATAAAAAAAATATTATTATTAATTAAAAAAAATAAAATTTTATTACAATTCCTTCACTAATTATTGTTTTTGTTTTTGTTTTTGTTTTTGTTTTTGTTTTTGTTTTTGTTTTTGTTTTTGTTTTTATTCCTGTTCCGTTCCTGTTCCTGTTCCTGTTCCTGTTTCTGTTTCTGTTTCTGTTTTTGTTTTTGTTTTTGTACAATAAAATTTTAAAATTATATTAAAATTTTATTACAATTCCTGCACTAATTAATTGAAAGGAACTTCGTTCCATTCGGGTGTCCCTTGACACCTCTCAAGTTTTTTTGTTTTCTTTTTTTACTAAAAATTTTTATTTTGAAGTTAAAATGACAATAAGCTCACACAGGACTTGTCCTTTTTTTATTTTACAATAAAAATAAATACTTACTATGGAAAAGTTGGCATATGTACTAAAAAATAAGTATTTTATCTTGGTAGATACTTATTTTTACAGCGGGCGGCAGGCGGAATCAAATAAAAAAACAGGCCAAGTGCGAGTCCGACTCGCACACAGGGATCCGTACCAAAAAACGGTAAAGTCACGATTTTTGAATGAGATTCCCCTGAATCTTTCCTTTTTTTCTGATTTTAGTATTTGTTATAGCGGCAACAGGAATACATCTAGGGTTGCCAACTTTTTTTAGAAGAAATAGAGTATTTCTGATTTCAATGGGGCAAAAAAAAGTACAGACTTACAAAGAAGAGTACATTTTATTTACAATTTTAAAATTGTACTTTTTAGAACCTTGGCAGTACACAAGTGCTTTTTTTAAAACTATGGGTCGATACGTGGTTTCTCTCGCGTAATTCCCGTTCCCGTGGGAATTCGGGAATAAAATATAGACATGGTTCACCGCAAAGAGATTAGCTTCTCAGCAGTGAAAGAGTTTTAGAAATCGGTTCTGTAGTTTCGGAGCCTATTCGATGCGAACAAACAAACAATCAAATCTTTCCTCTTAATAAACAACAAGCGGAAGTCACGCGGTTCCGTTCCCGTGGGAATTCGGGAACCGTGGGAATTCTGATATCTGTGTTCCTAACAGTAAAATATTTTTTGATATCGGTTCAGTAGTTCCGGAGCCTATTATATAGTTAACTAGCGGACATCACGCGGTTTCACCCGCGTAATTCTCGTTTCCGTGTGAATAGGTACGGGGGGATAAAATATAGCCTATGTTCACCGCAAAGAGTGTAACTTTCCAACAGTTAAAGATTTTTTAAATCGGCCTAGTAGTTCCGGAGCCTATTCGATGCAAACAAACAAACAATCAAATCTTTCCTCTTTATAATGCTAGTATAGATTGTAAGTTCATACAGGTAAACTCTAAACTTATGTACTTACTTAGATCAGGAGAAAAGATTCATACCTATTTCCTATAATTACTTAAGTCTGGCTCCACGGCCGGGGATCTTGGCCCATTCCGTTATACGAAAAAATATTCAGAGGAAACTTGTCAAAATCCCAGAAAAATCAAATCATGCGAAATAAAGTATTTTCGCGTACTTTATTGTTCTCATAAAGTATTCAGTACAAATACCCGAAAAAAAGGACAATACTTTATTATAAAGTACTGTTGGCAACCCTAAATACCTACATCATCTGTGAAAATTTCAGCTCTCTGGCTATAACGGTTCCTGAGATACAGCGTCATGGCGGACAGACAGTCAGACAGACAGATGGCGAAGTCTCATCAATAGGGTCCCGTTTTTACCCTTTGGAACCCTAATAAAAGCTGGTACAAATTCTCGCTGGAACATATTTCTCTTACAATTATCACATAGATTAGATTACAGCTTTCATTTTTTATAACAATCACGTTAGTGAAACAATTCTGAAAGAAAAAAAAAAGGATTATAAATTCGAGAAATAAGTAGGACTATTTAATAATCTATGTTAGATTAAGTGAAAAAGTAAAAAAAATAAGAAAAATACAAAAATGTAATGCATTCAGTGGGGTTCGAACCCGAATTAACTCAGATATACGCCCAAAGCAGCTTGCGTACCCGCTAATCTAAAGAGCGACTGAGAAAATCGGCCAAATAACACTTCTTATTCCGCTTGCTTGTTTCGATAACGTAAACTGGCCGTTCGTAAAACCTTATGAAATAATAATTTACTTATTTACTTAACATCGATAAAAGATGGCGCTCATGTTATCATAGACATGATTAACATGAGCGCCATCTTTTATCTTAATCAAACGCTATCGAGAGATATTTTTTACACAATCTACGTTTATTCTATAATCAACGAGTTCGATGTGCTACTATAGCAGCCAATGTCATGATTTAATTTTTAAAATTCTGACGAATTGTCTAACAGACTATGAGACGACTGGCCTTACAGATGCCAAGAATGCTTGGCTAATGGCTTGTCCGGGACAAAATTTACCCACCCATCCAAATTTACAACGGAGCTGGGACGACGCACGTAGGAGTATTTTCGTGTAAAATCCGGTCAAAAGTCAAATTTTAAGATCAAATAAAGGTCTACTAATTTCACATATTTTTACAGCTTATTAGCCGGTCTATCGCCTAGCACACCAATTTATAACGTAACTAGTAGTGCCTTCTCGTACAATTAGTCGGAACCCAGTCGTTATCTAAACCGCATGACTTAATTCTCGACGTTCGTAATTTTTAACCGTATTTGAGTTGTAAACTACACTTTTGTGTGATTTACTATGGAAAAACAACAGTGCTAATATGGAAGTACAAGGTGTGTAGATTATTTTAATATAAAAATTAATAACTTAATGTTTCGTGTTAATATTTAAAAAATATCAGAAAGGTAAACAGAATATGTAAATTAAATTTCATAAAATGTATTTTTTTAAATCGTGTTTTTGTTTATTTGTCGGGCCTTGTCGCACTTTTATTTTACGATTAATATATTGCCTAGGGTTTGTTTTAATAAATACAATAATATTTTGCTGCGCCTATGTGCGCCATTTTTGTTTTCAAGTATTTAAAGCTGGCAGTGTAAAATATGGATATTATCTTTGACTTGAATGTTGTTTTCAATTTAATTTTCAGATTTTATAGAATCTACTGTTATTTTCAATATGTGCATGCATGAAAAGAAAAATGAAAGTTGAAGAAGCAAGTGAGGTGTGTATGGACCGTGCCGTGTGGCGCTCGGTTCTTTCTGCCTACCCCGCAAGGGATTTGGCGTGAAGATAGTTAGTTAGTTAGTTTACTGTTATTTTCATCAGAAGAGCTTTGTTAGATAATATGCATAACTTCAAAATAAATAAAACGAAAGAAAAGGTGAAAAAAAATAGAAATAGAGTTAATTGAAATAATTGAATACCCTGAAGGCAAAAGTAATGTTTTGAGTTTTAAAAAAAAGTAAAAAATATACGTCTTGTACATTTTACTGCCATTAAATATAATAGTATATAATATGACCATGTTTTATCATTAAATAAGCCATTAAATAGTTTTGTCCGGATTTTACATGAAAATACTCCTACGTGCGACGCTAAATCTAAATTAACCTTTGACTCCTTGCTAAATGCTAGCTTAGGCCCGGATCGGGCCAGATTATTAGCGCTCAGTAGAAAGGAATCCGGTGATTGGTTGAAAGCTTTCCCTACAGCCAACAATGGAACTTTTTTGGAACCGGACATCCTAAAAATTTCAGTTGGTTTGAGACTTGGCGTCACGCTTTGCGCTCCACATCGATGCCCCTGCGGTTTTAACGTTGACACTTTGGGTCATCATGGTCTTTCATGTTTAAAGAGCGCAGGCCGCTTCTCACGCCACGCTGCGCTGAACGACATCATCCGCCGTGCTCTTGCCACCGCCAATGTGCCTGCGCTCTTAGAGCCAAACGGCGTTTTCAGGGACGATGGCAAGAGACCGGATGGTATAACTTTGATACCGTGGGAGATGGGTAGGGTCCTGGTGTGGGATGCAACTTGTGTTGACACTCTAGCCCCGTCCCATCTTCCCAAAACAAAATTAAAAGCCAGTGCAGCAGCGGAAGCGGCTGAAAATATTAAAATTAATAAATATAAGGGTCTCGACTCATCGTATCGTTTTTGTCCAGTCGGTGTCGAGACCCTAGGTCCATGGGGTCCCAATGCGCAAAAATTTTTCAAGAATTTGAAAAAGTGCCTTGTGGAGTCAACTGGTGACCCAAGGGCTGGCAGTTTTCTCGCTCAACGAATAGGTATTGCTATTCAAAGGGGGAATGCTGCTAGTCTTTTGGGCACAATGCCACGGGGGCCTTATTTAGGTTTAGTTTAGATAGTAATAATGTAAATATAGATATGTAATAATTATGTTTCTCTGTAATTTTTAACAATAAATGTATATTTACATCAAAAAAAAAATTTGCCATGCATTATATTTCTAAATAAGATATTTTGAAATTTGAATTCCGGAATATGAAACTACTAGTGCCATCTTTTGATATTTTCTGTTTATTAAAGATAATCTGTATGAGTTGGGTACCCGTGGTATCACAGATAATATAATATGCTCGTATCAACTAACGAAAGGAATATCACAAAATATTTAGGGCATTTATACCAATATGATGATTATCGAATTGACAGAATAATATGAAGGGTCCCTACATATGTCAATTCGATGAATCAGCTTATTAATAGAAATAGGTACTTGGTGAGCACCGCTCGCTTGGCTTGCTCCCCTTTTGGGTAGATATTAAATATGCCTCGATCTTCCCTTCGGGGATAAAGACGTAACGAACTCATACGTACAGTTTTCTTTGCGAAATGGGTATTTAATGGAAAACTTCTGTTATTGAAAAACTTCACTTGTTCACAACATTAATTATTGTAATACCTAACAGGTTTCGCCTTTCGGCATTCTCAAAGGCTATGTACTTATTGAGATCATAATTACACTTCGAACACATAAACAATGAAAATTATTTCCATGTAGGTATGCTAACAGACAAGGTTGCCAGTTTTCAAATTTACCCCAAAAATTAGGGAAAATACGAAGTAGAAAAACTTCTGCACAGTATGCTTTTCTATTTACGTGTGGAAATCCGAAACCGACTAAAACCATACGGTGCCCTACCATCCGTGGGCCGGGTATGCCCTCGGAAAGTATCCTCAGGGCTCCCGACAGGATCTGTCAACCATCGCAGACTTTTTCCTAGGGTTTAGGATTTTGCACAGTATGCTGAAGTGTTATGCAAATCTTTAATTTACAGAATGTCATGGGAGCTCCCATAACAGTCACCACGCAGTACTCCCGTTGCATGAACACCGTGGTCGGGGTCCAGTCTTATGGATCGAGCTGCGGGCCAACTGTCTTCACCAAGGTGAAGCACTACACTGCTTGGATTGAGAGCATTGTGTGGCCTTGAAAACGAAAATAAATTGTTTTATTTTATTTTTTTCACTTTTTTCGTCTTTCCTTTTTGATTCCGTACAACGAACAAAAATCATAAAAACCCGACTGAAAAGAAACAAAATCAATCCAATAAAGATTTTTTATTAGGGTCCATTATATTAATATATTTACATACACTAGCGGAAGTCACGCGGTTTTATACGCGTAGTTCCCGTTACCGTGGGAATACGCTAATAAAATATATTCTAAGTTTATCTACGTTTACTAAGTTTAATTCTAAGTTTATCAAACACAATGTAACAATTGTTTATGATAATGATAATCTAATATATAAAATTCTCGTGTCACAGTTTTCGTTGCCATACTCCTCCGAAACGGCTTGACCGATTCTCATGAAATTTTGTGAGCATATTGAGTAGGTCTGAGAATCGGCCAACATCTATTTTTCATACCCCTAAGTGACCGGGAACCGGGAATAACATTCCACGCGGGCGGAACCGCGGGCATCAGCTAGTAATAAATAAATATAGCCTATGTTCACCGCGAAGAGTGTAGCTTCCCAACAGTGAAATAATTTTTCAAATCGGTCCAGTAGTTTCGAAGCCTATTCGATGCAAACAAGCAAACAATCATATCTTTCCTCTTTATAATATTAGTATAGATACGATCCCGCCTTTTATCCCCGAAGGGGCAGGCAGAGGCATATTATATGCCCGTATTTCACCTTTTAGATTTTTGTGCCACGTAGGTAATAAGTGGGGGGGGGGGGGAGTCGTATTGCCGTGTTGATATGGACAGGCGCAGGTTGTGACTGCACGCTGCCTGTTGAAATTTTTAAAGCCGCCCGTATAGGCCTTCAACTTGGCTTAACGACTGCCATTTTACTGGCAACCGGGACCAACGGCTTAAAGTGCCTTCCGAAGTACGGAAACGCTCGCAAATAAATGCCACTAAGTGGTCATGAGGACATCACATCACCCATCCATGACCGGTCACAGTAAATGTTGCTTACTACAGTGATCGTTTCCGGTACACAGAGTCCGCGGGGCCACAAGCGCTTAAATCTTCCTAATAACGTGTCTCGACCATTAAGTATTTCTTAACAAATTAAATAAAAAACCGGCCAAGTGCGAGTTGGACTCGCCCATGAAGGGTTTCGGAGCAGCAAGTAACATAATATAAAAGTTCTTATAGTTCGTTGTAACTTTGATTGATGTTTTAACACGTTCGCAGTTGTAGTGATTTTTCTAACCGAAAATTGCGGTTTATGACGTATTAAAAAAAAACTACCAGCTCTATCTCGTTCGGACCAAAACCTAACACTAAAACTTTCATTGGTAGTTTTTATGTCAATGTACATCATATATTTTTTTTAGATTTATCATTCTCTTAGTTTAGAAGTTAGAGGGGGGGGGACACACATTTTTCCACTTTGGAAGTTTCTCTTGCGCAAACTATTCACTTAAGTAAAAAATGATTTTAGGAACCTCAATAGCATTTTTGAAGACCTATCTTTAGATACCCCACACGTATGGCCTTGATGAAAAAACAAAATTTGAGTTGCAGTTCTTAGTATGGGGGACCCCCAAAATTTTCCGCTTTTTTTCTAGTTTTTTCTAGTTTTATATAAGAATCTTAATGCGGTTCACAGAATACACCTAGCTACTAAGTTTCAATAGCATAGACCTTATAGTTTCGGAGAAAAGTGGCTGTGACACACGAACGGACAGACAGACGGACAGACAGACAGACATGACGAATCTATAAGGGTTCCGTTTTTGCCATTTGGCTACGAAACCCTAAAAATCCAACATGTCCGGACGCGGCAAAGGCGGTAAAGTTAAGGGGAAGGCAATGAAATTCTGTTTTATAGTCGAGTTTAAAAAAAAAATTAGTCTCCTTAAATCGTTTTAGATCCTAAATGGTCATTCTAAATGGAACAAGAAAGCCGTGAGATTGTTCTCACTAGACAACCCCTCTCTAACGCGTTTATTGTGAAAGTGAAAGTTCAATCCGATTGACGTTGTCATTTTTGTTTTATTTCAAACTTCAAAGTTTGAAATAAAACAAAAATAAAACAAAAATGACAGATGATCCAGGCGACCTAGTGACCGTAGATTAATGCAACAGAGTCACAGACTACAGACAAAGTCTCGCCATAAGCCCCTCTGCACTCTATTTTATAGAGAGAGGCTAAAACGATTCAAAAAATCTAAAAAGATATTAAAATACTTAGATAGGTACCTACGTACCTATTCGTATTTAACAATAGGTACCTCGATGCAGTTTTTCAAACATTTGTGAACTTCTGATAGTAATCGACCTCTTTGCGATCGTAGAGACTGCTTACATAGAAGTATTTCAATTTTAATGTACGCCTCCTTTTAAAAATTGTATGAAATAGCCGTGAGGAAGAAATACTAATGTCATCACTGCACCGCTTAGTGGTGTTCATTCTGACACTAAAGGTGCCTGTAACCATAGATGTGCCTTGTAGATGCGTTTGAAATTCACCAATCACATTCGTCTCGGTCGCAAATTAATTAATCAATATCATTAATATCAATTAAATAATCATCAATATCAATATCAATCAATCAATATCATCAATACATATAATTAAATAGTTACTGTCTGTTTGTCTGTACGTATAGTCCGGTACGAGAAAGTTATAAAGTTCCTATAATTCTAAAGTTGGTTTTTTTTTACAGTGTGTGAGGTAGGTATATATAATGCTACTGTAGCGTTTTCTAACAGATCTGAGGTCGGGGCTAGGTATAGTTTAGGTATTTGTACGTCAATTCTATAACTGAAAGGATATTGAATTAGAGATAAAAATCTTTGCGCTATGGTGTTAAGCTAATAATTGCCGATATATATTTACATTTTCTAACAATTTCACCCACGGGTTTACCCGTAAATTACAAGAAATGATTTTTAGGGCCTAGCCCAGTGACAAAAATATTACAGTCTATAAAACAAACGTATTGTAACGTGGAATTCATAAATAAATGCACGAAACGAAATTCTAACAAATTACTCCACATACTTTTTTGTTTTCATTAATCTTATCTTTTATAATCGATTACTGCTTAAATAAAATATTAGAGATATTAGAGTTTGTCGCTACTGTTCCTTAAATATCTAACAAGAATAATACAAAAAATTCTAACACATTAGTCAAGAAATATGTAATATAATAACAAAAACTTTAAATTGGCGCGAACATAATTCGAAACGGCGCGAGAGACATCGACGCGGCGGCGCGCAGCCGTGGTACGCATGCGCAGTCGACGGTCTCTCGTCGGTTATTATTATTCGATCGAACGATTCCGATTCCACTTGAGACTGCACAATGAAATGATAATGTTAGTCTATTGTTTACTAATTCCTTTACGATCTCAGTTCTTCAAATTGGCACGTATAGTAGCGATATCGACGCTGGAAAGGCAAACTACATTGACAGCCAATTTGGTCGAATATGAGTTATATATCGTTAGAATCGCCCGATTTTTCTCTTTCGAATGGTCTAGGTAACGATTTAATCTGAGCACTTTGGTGGTCGTTCAGACACCGGTGATTTTCGATATTTTAGTATATTTTTGTGTTTTAAATCCACTCATTTTTTGGTTTTGGTTCATAAAGCGCCCATGACAGCAGCTAAATACTGATCAGTCATTTAGCCTGCACATGATTTAAGAAATCATTATTTTAAAACATTTAGCCATTCCATTTTTTGAAATTTTCACGGCATAAAACATTTTAGTGGTTGGTAATTATTATAGAATTTCAAAATAAGTCAATTTACTGGTCAATAAATTTTAGTTTATTGTCGTATAAAGCCTTTTACCTTCCTTCTAATTGTAAAAATTAGGACGTTATACCAATTTTGTCGATGGCCCTTACTAATAAATTGGTCGATAACACAATTTTACCTGAATTTATTTTGATGTGTGCACATAAGCTACTCTGCTTAATGCAAAATTCATTTTATTAGTGTGATAAAACCACCAAAAATGAAAAACAAATATAAAACACTGGCGGTTAGACTATACGTCAAGGTCGTCGTTTGCAGTTAGACCGCGGCTGTTAGCTAAGAGCCAAACGTTCTGTGGGTACTTCAGCCACCTATACGGTATAAAACTGGGAGACTACACCCATTGTCACTAGTCATAATTGACTAGTGACAACGGGTGTCATCTTCCACGATTATAACGAATGCTAATTTCTGGACATTTGCGAAAGCGAATATCTGCAGCCGATATTTGCACAAATGCGAAAACCTACTTATTGAATTCCAAATTTGCGTCACTTCACTTCACACGTTACAAAAATTGATTAAATTATAAAAGTATATTTATTAGTATTGCAGCTAACGGGATATTTTCCATGTGTTATTGAGAATATTTGATATTTCGGCATATGGTCAGTATGTGCATCTTTATCACAAACGGACCACTGAATCTGTTCATAAATACCATAGATGTGTTCAAAGAAAAATAACAAACAATATAAATATAAGAAGAAATAAACACATTCAAAGACGAATACAGAAATGAAAGTAGATTGCGGACGTTCTTCGTGGGGCTAAAAAGCAGCCACACGCAGCAAGACCTATAAGACGTTTTTAAGGTTAACATCTGCAAACATAGCGTAGCGTCTTACGATCTGGTTAATATAAAAAACCGTAATCATTAAAGTAGAACACCTACGATGCAATATCCAGTCTTTCTAGCCCTGCAAAACAGCCGGACCAAATGGCGCAAGGAGGCGCTGGAGCGGGGCCACAGGCCTGCGACTCGAGAAATCGAGGCTCAGCGATCCCAGCTCCACCAGGAAACCATGGAGACCTGGAAGGTGCGACTTGAGCAACCGAAGGGGGATTCGCCGCAATCGCGGCGGTCAGACCGGTCATGGACAAGTTGCTGGAGAAGAGACATGGTGCTCTCTCCTGCCGGTTGTCACAGATACTTACCGGCCACGGGAGCTTCGGTAAGTATCTGTGGCGAATACACCGGTAAACCACGGCCGAGTGCCAGCACTGCAAGGAGCGCAGCGAGGACACAGCGCTTTACACATTGGTGGAATGCACGGTGTGGGCGCAATAGCGCCAGGTCCTCGTGGCAGGTCTGAACGTGGACACTCTCTTGCTGGAGACGATGGTACGAGCCATGATCTCTAGCGGGAGTAAGTGGGACTGCGCTGCCTCTTTGCTTGCTCACCGTCCTTACAGAAGCAGGCCCTAGACGACAGCGTGATGTGAGGGATTCATGTACGCCGCCAAAGATGCGGGATAGCACTCAAACCCCCCGCCCCCTAAATGAGGCCGCAGTGGTAGCCGTAGATTTGTTGGGAGTCCTGGGGTATCCTTTCGAGGGCTTACCCGGGACTCCCAACCGTAGGCTGTTAGGCATAATACCAAAGCAGTTCGCGTTATGGTACTTCTTTGACGTCAAGGAATCTTCAATTCTCCGGTATTAATAGAAACTACTCTAAACTCCGAAAAAAGTGACAAAGACATAAAAATGGGTGAAACAGAAAATGCTGAGACACCGGCTGATGGAGTCAGAGATGGCAGCCATAACTTGCACGATACACGTGAGTAAGGGAGGATACCTATCGCTACTTATGTGATGTCTGGTAATAAGATGAATAATAATAAAATGAAGAGGATGCTCATAATAATATACACATAGGTATATTCCGACTGTGGGGAACTCTTTGTGCTCTCTGAAGAAGGCTCTGGCACAATGTGTAAAGCAAAGAGACGAACCTAAATTAAGATAATGCAAAGCAGTGCTAAACCAGTGAGACTGAACAACCACGCTCTGGAAGTGGTCCAAATAATAAAAGAAATGGTGTCAATGTGTGAAATCACCGCAATCACTGAGAGCGCGCAAATAATTTACTACCAAACAAACTCGGGAAAGGCAACCATATACAGCGACAGTGAAGTGGCATTGAAATTTAAGTAAGAAAATAATAACATCAGCAATCGTGAAGAAATATAGAAAGTCACTTGACATGTTGGAGGAAAAGACCGAAGTATACGTACATAGATTGGGTACCTGGAACCTAGGGAATTTCGGGTGACGAAACAGTAGATAATCTAGCCCCAGAGGGACCAGATGAATGCTTGGTTGAACCTAAGACTGAACTTCCCATCGCTCATAAAATCACCAAGGGCGTTATCAGCAGGAGCATAATGACAACGAGAAGTTTAATCTTAGATTGAGATTTTCAACGGGAATGAGATAGTCAAAGCTAACAAGAGGAAATATGAGGCTAGTTAACGAGATAATTACAGGAAATTGTAGCCTGAATAGTACTTGACAGTACTGGTTAAGAGTGATGGATTACCCCTCACGACCGAAATGCTCCTGCTGGAGACCAGTCTCAACTTATGGCTGAGTATAAAATAATTTCAATTAGCAGTTCTAAGATTATGGGTACGACAAGAAAAAAAACAAGAAAATTTCCAGTATCTGGATGGGTCAGATAGTACGATCCTGTTAATAAACGAGAATTTGACCAGACGCCTTGAAAACTACTGGAATACTCATACTCATCTTTAGGGGAAGTCTGGGGAAACCGATTGTGTGGTGTTACACGCACAAAATAAAGCTTTTCCATTTTAATAACAGGGATTCATTTCAGAATCGTGTAGTTTTATTTTTATGATAATCCATAAAGTTACGCTCTTGATTTTTAAGAAAAATCAGTATAAAAATATAATGTAATTTGAAGATTATTTTACCGATCACTTCCATAAGTCATTCATATTGGGAGATAATACTAAAAGTCTAGGAGTGACTTAACGTTTCATGCCGGATAAGATAATCTGGCTGTCATCGTTTGACTTGATTCAGCCCGATAAAACATTTTACTTTGATGTGAAACTATGCTGAACAGAATATAAAACATTTATCTAGTTCGTTTTATACAGCTATTTGATCATTCAAACGTCTTTAGCGAACCGCAATGAGGATGTTACAGTAACTTAAGTCATTTTTACCTTACCAAAATTATGTTGTGCATTGTATTATCTCCAATATATTAGGAAGGAGGATACATACATTTTTTTATTTATATACATTTCATAGTAAACGTAATTTATAATAACCATTCTGATTTTCAATGGGATTACTCAAGTGGTTAATTAGTTATGATTTTTTTTGCAAAATATGGAACTTTAAATGCCTCTCCTGAACAATTCATATAATGGTCGTTAATGCAATTAGCCTTTCCAGCGTATTATTTTCAACAGTAAAATAAAGTCGGGCTAAGAGACACTATACTTAAGAGATACTTGATACTAGGAGTAATCCAATTTCGGCATTAGTAGACGAGTTATCCCTGAAATTTTCCCAAGCATAGCATAGTCAGATGACAACTAGTTTTAAAAAATTGTTTATTATAATAATAATTCAAAAGAATCAAGACTGGACTGTTAAATATAAAACACCACGCCGCAAAAAAGTTTAACCAGGTAAGTATCTTCTGTTATCATAAAACCTATTTTTCACGCATAATGACCGTCTCAAGTGGAAAGGAAAATCGGAAAATCAAACAACAACGCAGAGTTAAAGTGGGAGCAATAAATTCCCAATACGCACTTGATGGCAAATGGGAATTTTATTCCCAATTGCCACCTGGTAGCAATCTATGTGTATGTAGGCGAATGGGAAGATACCGTTGATGTCAGTTTTCCAGTGGGATAGATAGTAATAGTTTTTATGGTCGTCAATTTTGTACGGAACCCTTAGTGCGTGAGTCCCAGTCGCACTTGACTGTTTTATTACTAGAAAGTTAAAATATTCGTGGTCACCTGACCGCTGCGCCACAAGCTGCGCCTAGCAGTTAATTAGTTACACCACTGCAACGTCATTATAAAAACAAACAAATAACAAACAATTTATTATGTAAATAGTTTGCATAAAATTTTACTGGTTCTTATAATATTTTCATCGCATATTTTATAAATTCTACTAACAAAGTGTACAAAATTGTAACGGTGTGCGGCGTGAAAAGAAACGGGCGGCGCGCAACAATACGATACCTACTTAGACGATACGACTGGCACTGCGAACCCCCTCCCTCCCCGCGCAGACTGCGGGGATAATATTTTATAGAAAACTCTTTTTATTTTTTAATTCACTGACTAATGTGTTAGAATTTTTTGTATTATTCTTGTTAGATATTTAAGGAACAGTAGCGACCAACTCTAATATCTCTAATATTTTATTTAAGCAGTAATCGATTATAAAAGATAAGATTAATGAAAACAAAAAAGTATGTGGAGTAATTTGTTAGAATTTCGTTTCGTGCATTTATTTATGAATTCCACGTTACAATACGTTTGTTTTATAGACTGTAATATTTTTGTCACTGAGCTAGGCCCTAAAAATCATTTCTTGTAATTTACGGGTAAACCCGTGGGTGAAATTGTTAGAAAATGTAAATATATATCGGCAATTATTAGCTTAACACCATAGCGCAAAGATTTTTATCTCTAATTCAATATCCTTTCAGTTATAGAATTGACGTACAAATACCTAAACTATACCTAGCCCCGACCTCAGATCTGTTAGAAAACGCTACAGTAGCATTATATATACCTACCTCACACACTGTAAAAAGAAAACCAACTTTAGAATTATAGGAACTTTTGAACCTTAAAACACTTAGTTTTACTTGTCTAGTATGTGCACGCTAATCTCAGCAACCGCTCAACCGATTGCAATGCCGTTTTCTTTATTGCGTTGAGGTTTACTGTTCGTCAATAAGATAACGTCAATTCAATAAATAATGTCAATTTAATAATACAAATATCATTTCAACGATTGCAATGTCAATTCAAAAATAGGTACAACTAACTAACAAAAATGTCAATTCAGTAATAAAAATGTCGCTTCAATTACACCAAGTGCTAATCATATTAATACAAATGTCAATTCAATATTACGTAATAATAATAATAATAATCTTAGCTAAGAGCCTCGACCAACACCTTCAGAGGCTCGCGTTGGGCAGCTGGATCAAGGGAGTGATGCAAAAAGCAGTGTTACTGGACACGGCACGCATTGTGCGGAGGTTCCTCTCTCTGGAGCCCTGACCACCGGTAGCTTGGTCCCTGTACCCGATGCCGGTGGGATACTATATTTTATATTTTTAAATGTATTTTTTTATAACTATATTTAAAATTGTATCATATAACTTATTTTATTGAATAAAGAGCATAATAATCACATATTACATTAACCTCACTATAATTAAACGACATTTATCAATTCATTGTTTGAAATTATGCGATATGTGACCCGCGTAAACTCCCCCAGCGAACACGAGAATACATCTATTTGCAAGGCCACCGCATTGAGCGAAATAAATAATTATGCTTCGGGATTGATCCCGAAAAAGTACACGAGATCGCGCGAGATCGGGATTGCATTCCCTAGTCACAACGCATCTCTTAACCTCATAATAAACCTGTTTTTATAAGGTTGTAAGAATAGATTGAAACAAGTTATAGGAGGAAAATGTTGGCTGCTCAACTTGAAAACAACAACAGGTATACAGTCTTAGGGTTTATTCACATGTGGCAAAAAACCGGCCAAGTGCGAGTGGGATCCCCCTTAATTTCCCCTTTTTTCTGATTTTAGTATTTGTTGTTATAGCGGTAACAGAAATACATCAATGTGAAAATTTTAGCTCTCTAACTATAGCTGAAGCAGTAAATAAAATAAAATAAAAATTCCCTTTGAAATTTAAAAAAAAGGTCCCAGAATTGAACCCTGAGGCACCTCCATTATTACAGCAGTTCCTGTTATACAGCCGCGTGACGGACAGACAGACGGACAGCGAAGTCTCATGAATAAGGTCCGTTTTTGACCCTTTGAGTACAATCAAATCAGACTATAACCAAAGATAATATAATAGTATTACATACAGATCGGCAACTCCCTGCCTCCCACCTGAGTAAGCTTCCCCATCCCCCCACCAAAATTAATGTGTCGATTACCGTGTCAGTACTTGAGAGAGTGTCACTGCGTTGCATTACGTATTACTACCTAAGTGCTTTGGGCAATTGCTTTACTTTAATTTGTGCTTAGCCGAGGGTAGATTTGAAAAAAAAGTACCTACATACATGAGATTGCGTTCTGTTCCTTATTATTTTGTTTCCATAGCTAGTGACCCTAGAATACTCACATACACATTGAAGCTTGATTTAAGCATTCACATTACGTCTATATTAGTGTGGGTGAAACGAACATTTTTGTATGGAGTTTCCACCCTGTGCTATAACAGTAACTGCTGGACGTAGGTCTCTCCCAAATAACGCCACAACACACGTTCGTGCGCCTTCCGCATCCAGTCAGTCCCTGCGACCTTTTTCAGCTAGGTCATCGGTCTATCCGAATTTTTAGTCTAAAAATATGCAGTTTTACCATCTCGCACGATCGGGCGACTTTACTAGGTGCATGTTGACATAATAACCCAGTTTGATATTGAGATGTTTGTATGTAGTTTTATGATGCAATGCAACGTTTTCCTGGAAACACATTGCCGTCTTTTACGATAAGTACGGGAAAACCTCAACTAGCCTAATAGATATTTTGTTGTATTATTTTTCCTCTTTGTCTATGTTGGGTTTAAGGACAAACTCCCAGACACCGGCATGCCCTGAATCCAAACTATGTAGAGCAAGAATTGCAAGCTGGTTGGGAATGAGAAGTTAGGAAGCCAGGCTCTAGAATAGAAGTAAGACGTTTTCGCATTTTCGCGGTGAGGGCAGTCGCGGGCATTGGCGGGCAGACGCGGTCTTTATAACGTCGCGGTCAAAAAGACCTGCCCATGCCGTCGTCTACAAAGCGCATATATTAAACCATCGCAACGCAGATCATACAGAAAAGGCGAGGCGCGGTCACGACGCGTATTTCCTTTGTACCCATTGAAATAATATAATTATAATCTACCTATCTACTGAAAGGACGTGGGAGAGGCGTGAGCTGACACAGACACGAACGGGAATGAAATTGGTTGGGGACAAAACATTGCGGACTTAACATTAATAATTATCATCCTCCACTATTTAAGCGAAATAAATAATAATAATAAATGTTTGTGGACATTCACACACAACATCATCTAGCCCAAATTAAGCTAATATATAAGCTTGTGCTATGGGATCTAGACGACTGATATACATACTTATAAGTACTTATATTTCTGAACTAGCTGAACCCGCAACTTCGTTAACGTCACATAAGGTGTATGAAAGGAGAGGTATTTCTTCAGCAGACTCATCAAGCAGCGTGTGAAACTGCCCTGTTTGCTTAATCATAAAAGAGCTTAAAGATTAAGTCTATTTTGAAACAATTCAGTCCGCGCCGAAGGCGTGGCCTGAATTGTTTTGGGTCCAGACAAACAGACAAAAATTCTAAAAGTCATTGTTTTGGGTTCTATTGCGTTCATAAAGCCCCCTATAATATTTTTTCTTATTTTTCTAACATGTACAGACAGCGACTTGTTATGATTTTATTATATGTATTGATTGATATTGATAGCTGACCCCGCAACCTTGTTTACGTCACATTAGGTGTATGAAAGGAGAGGTATTTCTTCATCAGACTCATCAAGCAGCGTGTGAAACTGCCCTGTTTGCTTAATCATAAAAGAGCTTAATGATTAAGACATTTTAAAAACAATTCAGTCCCCGCCGAAGGCGTGGACTGAATTGTTTTAAAATAAGATAAAGCCAACACGCCAGTTTAGATTTACACTCTCATTCAAAGAAACCGCTACAATTAAAATTTTAAACATATCTGATTCTTAAAAGTGTTATAACTTTTTTATTTATAAATCGATTGACATGAAATAAACGCTAAATGTTAAGTGGAGCAAACCTCAACACAATAATAAAAACCGCATCGCAATCGATTAAGCGGTTACTGAGATTAGCGTGCAACCGTACAGACAAACAGACATACAGACAAACAGACAAAAATTCTAAAAATCATTGTTTTGGGTTCTATTGCGTTCATAAAGCCCCCCTATAATATTTTTCTTATTTATCTTCTATGTACAGACAGCGACCTGTTACGATTTTATTATATATATGTATGTATGTATGTATGTATATATTGATGTATTGATGTATTGATTAAGCCAACATGCCAGTTTAGATTTACACTCTCATTCAAAGAAACCGCTACAATTAAAATTTTAAACGTATCTGATTCTTAATAGTATTATAACTTTTTTTTATAAACCGATTGACATGAAATAAACGCTAAATGTTAAGTGGAACAAACCTCAACACAATAAAAAAACCGCATTGCAATCGGTTAAGCAGTTACTGAGATTAGCGTGCACAACCGTACAGACAAACAGACATACAGACAAACAGACAAAAATTCTAAAATTCATTGTTTTGGGTTCTATTGCGTTCATAAAGCCTCCCTATAATATTTTTTCTTATTTATCTTCCATGTACAGACAGCGACCTGTTACGATTTTATTACATGTATTGATGATATTGATATTGATATTGATTGATTGATTGATATTGATGTTTTGAGTAAGCCAAAACGCCAGTTTAGATTTACACTTTCATTCAAAGAAACCGCTACAGTTAAAATTTGAAACATATCTGATTCTTAAAAGTGTTTTAACTTTTTTTATTTATAAACCGATTGACATGAAATAAACGCTAAATGTTAAGTGGAGCAAACCTCAACACAATAAAAAAAACCGCATTGCAATCGGTTAAGCGGTTACTGAGATTAGCGTGCACAACCGTACAGACAAACAGACATACAGACACACAGACAAAAATTCTAAAAATCATTGTTTTTGGTTCTATTGCGTTCATAAAGCCCCCCTATAATATTTTTTCTTATTTATTATCCATGTACAGACAGCGACCTGTTACGATTTTATTACATGTATTGATTGATATTGATATTGATTGATTGATTGATATTGATGTATTGATTAAGCCAAAACGCCAGTTTAGATTTACACTCTCATTCAAAGAAACCGCTACAGTTAAAATTTTAAACATATCTGATTCTTAAAAGTGTTATAACTTTTTTATTTATAAATCGATTGACATGAAATAAACGCTAAATGTTAAGTGGAGCAAACCTCAACACAATAATAAAAACCGCATCGCAATCGATTAAGCGGTTACTGAGATTAGCGTGCAACCGTACAGACAAACAGACATACAGACAAACAGACAAAAATTCTAAAAATCATTGTTTTGGGTTCTATTGCGTTCATAAAGCCCCCCTATAATATTTTTCTTATTTATCTTCTATGTACAGACAGCGACCTGTTACGATTTTATTATATATGTATGTATGTATGTATGTATATATTGATGTATTGATGTATTGATTAAGCCAACATGCCAGTTTAGATTTACACTCTCATTCAAAGAAACCGCTACAATTAAAATTTTAAACGTATCTGATTCTTAATAGTATTATAACTTTTTTTTATAATCCGATTGACATGAAATAAACGCTAAATGTTAAGTGGAACAAACCTCAACACAATAAAAAAACCGCATTGCAATCGGTTAAGCGGTTACTGAGATTAGCGTGCACAACCGTACAGACAAACAGACATACAGACAAACAGACAAAAATTCTAAAATTCATTGTTTTGGGTTCTATTGCGTTCATAAAGCCTCCCTATAATATTTTTTCTTATTTATCTTCCATGTACAGACAGCGACCTGTTACGATTTTATTACATGTATTGATGATATTGATATTGATATTGATTGATTGAATGATATTGATGTTTTGAGTAAGCCAAAACGCCAGTTTAGATTTACACTTTCATTCAAAGAAACCGCTACAGTTAAAATTTGAAACATATCTGATTCTTAAAAGTGTTTTAACTTTTTTTATTTATAAACCGATTGACATGAAATAAACGCTAAATGTTAAGTGGAGCAAACCTCAACACAATAAAAAAAACCGCATTGCAATCGGTTAAGCGGTTACTGAGATTAGCGTGCACAACCGTACAGACAAACAGACATACAGACACACAGACAAAAATTCTAAAAATCATTGTTTTTGGTTCTATTGCGTTCATAAAGCCCCCTTATAATATTTTTTCTTATTTATCTTCCATGTACAGACAGCGACCTGTTACGATTTTATTACATGTATTGATATTGATATTGATTGATTGATTGATATTGATGTATTGATTAAGCCAAAACGCCAGTTTAGATTTACACTCTCATTCAAAGAAACCGCTACAGTTAAAATTTTAAACATATCTGATTCTTAAAAGTGTTATAACTTTTTTTTATAAACCGATTGATATGAAATAGACGATAATGTTAAGTGGAACAACTCAACACAATAAAAAAACCGCATTGCAATCGGTTAAGCGGTTACTGAGATTAGCGTGCACAACCCTACAGACAAACAGACATACAGACAAACAGACAAAAATTCTAAAAATCATTGTTTTGGGTTCTATTGCGTTCATAAAGCCCCCTTATAATATTTTTTCTTATTTATCTTCCATGTACAGACAGCGACCTGTTACGATTTTATTACATGTATTGATATTGATATTGATTGATTGATTGATATTGATGTATTGATTAAGCCAAAACGCCAGTTTAGATTTACACTCTCATTCAAAGAAACCGCTACAGTTAAAATTTTAAACATATCTGATTCTTAAAAGTGTTATAACTTTTTTTTATAAACCGATTGATATGAAATAGACGATAATGTTAAGTGGAACAAACCTCAACACAATAAAAAAACCGCATTGCAATCGGTTAAGCGGTTACTGAGATTAGCGTGCACAACCCTACAGACAAACAGACATACAGACAAACAGACAAAAATTCTAAAAATCATTGTTTTGGGTTCTATTGCGTTCATAAAGCCCCCTTATAATATTTTTTCTTATTTATCTTCCATGTACAGACAGCGACCTGTTACGATTTTATTACATGTATTGATATTGATATTGATTGATTGATTGATATTGATGTATTGATTAAGCCAAAACGCCAGTTTAGATTTACACTCTCATCTAAGAAACCGCTACAGGTAAAATTTTAAACATATCTGTTTCTTAAAAGTGTTTTAACTTTTTTATTTATAAACCGATTGACATGAAATAAACGCTAAATGTTAAGTGGAGCAAACCTCAACACAATAAAAAAACCGCATTGCAATCGGTTAAGCGGTTACTGAGATTAGCGTGCACAACCGTACAGACAAACAGACACACAGACACACAGACAAAACTTCTGAAAATTATTGTTTTGGGTTCTATTGCGTTCATAAAGCCCCCCTATAATATTTTTTCTTATTTATTATCCATGTACAGACAGCGACCTGTTACGATTTTATTATATGTATTGATTGATGATTATTACATGTATTGATATTGATATTGATTGATTGATTGATATTGATGTATTGATTAAGCCAAAACGCCAGTTTAGATTTACACTCTCATTCAAAGAAACCGCTACAGTTAAAATTTTAAACATATCTGATTCTTAAAAGTGTTTTAACTTTTTTTATTTATAAACCGATTGACATGAAATAAACGTTAAATGTTAAGTGGAGCAAACCTCAACACAATAAAAAAAACCGCATTGCAATCGGTTAAGCGGTTACTGATATTAGCGTGCACAACCACTTTTCAATTGTTAGCTGAGACACCAAAAATACAATGTACATTTCTACTTTCGCAGTTTTGTATTAATGTGTGTAGTGGAAACCTGGTGACCAGTAACACAGGTAATTTATTACCTAATTCAGGCACCAGAGATCCACAACCAAATTATCTTGTAATTCTGTAAATATAAGAAAATGTAATCCAATTTTTATTGTTGGTAAATAAAAGAATTTATTTATTTATATTTATAACCGTACAGACAAACAGACATACAGACACATAGACAAAAATTCTAAAAATCATTGTTTTGGGTTCTATTGCGTTCATAAAGCCCCCTATAATATTTTTCTTATTTATTATCCATGTACAGACAGCGACCTGTTACGATTTTATTATATGTATTGATTGATATTGATTGATTGATGTTGATATTGATATTGATGATATTGATGTATTGATTAAGCCAACACGCCAGTTTAGATTTACACTCTCATTCAAAGAAACCGCTACAATTAAAATTTTAAAAATATCTGATTCTTAAAAGTGTTATAACTTTTTTATTTATAAACCGATTGACATGAAATAAACGCTAAATGTTAAGTGGAGCAAACCTCAACACAATAAAGAAAACCGCATTGCAATCGGTTAAGCGGTTACTGAGATTAGCGTGCACAACCGTACAGACAAACAGACATACAGACATACATACATACAGACATACATACATACAGACATACAGACAAACAGACAAAAATTCTAAAAATCATTGTTTTGGGTTCTATTGCGTTCATAAAGTCCCCCTATAATATTTTTTCTTATTTATCTTCCATGTACAGACAGCGACCTGTTACGATTTTATTATATGTATTGATGTAGTTATACATAAAAAACACCCAAACTTCGCAGCAAACATTTGTGAATCAAACAAATATTTGGACTGACCCAGGAATCGAACCCAGGACCTCCAGCGCCGCAGGCGGTATCACTACCCACTACGCCACAGAGGCAGTATAAATAATGATAATCCATCTGAGAATCAGATATGGCGTAAGATGCTTAACACACTGGTTCAACATTAAGTCAGCGGGCCTACAAGCACTTTATCATACTCTTCAATGCCAAGAATACTTATATGCCTAATTAAATACTTTCCCTAAATTTTCCTGTAAGATCTGCTTATGTGAGTAGACTCCTTTATAATACGAGTATTAAAATAATAATGTTAGTACACAACGCTGCTTTGCCGGGATCGGTCATAAAGTGAATATTGCTCATATTTTACTGAAGGTTTAATACTTTTAAAAAAATATGAAGAAACTGATAATAATTGTTATATGTTTAGTTAAATTAACTTTTTTCGTGAATTGTGAAGTGAATAATGAACAACCAGGTATGATAATAGTATATTAACAATAATAGTAAACAAGATATATATAGATAGGAACAATGACCTGAAAAAGGTTGCAGAGATTGACTGGATACGATTATCGCAGGACTATGATTTTTTTCGGAGTTATTTTGGGAGAGGTCTACGTCTTGCAGTGGACTGCTATAGGCCATTTTGATTGATTGATTTAAGTAAACAAGATCTGATACTTATAATCTATTTTAATACTAGAAATTTTTAGGGTAAATTTACCTTTACAATGCAGGCATCCACCGAGAAAGGAGAAAGTATGAGAGAAAATTTGAGTGAATAATGGGCGTCAATATTATCTATCTATCTTCTTCTCTATTATATAAAAATGAATCCCTATTTCCTTGGTCACGCTCACGACATCGCGCGTGAACGGCTGGAGCGATTTCGCTAATTCTTTTTTGTTGTGTTTTTTTATTGTCGGGAGACGGTTCTTATGGCAAAAAAAATCAGAAAGTTGCGTGAAAAATTAGCAATAACTGTAACTGGCTAGAACCGTTCAAAGAAATGGTTTCTAGTGCGATTTTGGATCGGTTCTTACTCAGAACACGGGATACCGATCTCCATATTCATAGTTATGGCAGGACAACGTCTGTCGGGTCAGTTGATCAGAGATAATTTTGAAAAGAGAGTAGCGTCCCAAAGTCCCAATGGTGCAGTGGTTAGGGTGTCTGGTCCCCTCTGCCAGAAGACGTAGGTTTATCTTACTTGACTGGCACCAATATTTTTTGCCGATTGAGTATCACAGCTGTGCTTATAGCACTCATGCAATGTAAAGTCGGATAGGGACTTATTTTTAACGTGAGGAAAGTTCTACAGGGATGCTATGCCGGACTCTTACCGACTACAAACCATACGTATCCCATCTAACAGCTGTGTACGTATTTCTGAATGTTCCTGTTCATCCAAAGGTTGCCTGGAAGAAATTGCTGTGTGCAATAAGGCCGCCCATTGTATCTAACTTTAAAAACTTTTGTATTTCTGTACTTTATTATTTTGTAGTTAGTACAATAAAGCATATATCTATCTATCTTTCTATCTATCTATCTAACAGCCTACGGTTGGGAGCCCCGGGTAAGCCCTCGGAAGGATACCCTAGGACTCCGATAGGGTTCTTCTTCCACTCACACATAGATTGTGGAATGATCTCCCAGCATCAATTTTTCTGAACGAATACAAGTATACTGGTTTAATTTATAGTCGTTCTGGAACGTAAAGGTTTAGGCACAGTTTCGAAAAAAGAATCGATCGGCACTGTCAATTTGAAGATCTACAAAAAAAAATTACGAAAATGTTCCCTGCGTCGAATACTGTTCTCACCTTCTCACCATAGATTTAGAATGTACAAGATGAACAGTGTCAAACTGAAGACGAGACCAAAAATGAAAGATCTATGTGTGGGTTAAATAGTGTTGTTGAATGGTCACACCTATGTTATCGATAAAAGTATCTGTATAAATGGAAGGAATGGAAATGAAACTTCTAAGCACACAAAGTGCTTAGAAGTTTCATCTCCAACTTCTTGTTTTGGTGAATAAATTGTTAATTTGAATGTAATCGACTATGAAAAAGTAAAAATGGGATTATATGGGGTAACTCGTAATATTAGAAATTCTGTAGTGATTTTACGAATTTTGATTCAGTGTGTGAATGTGAAAATACTCTTTTAACATGTAATTTATGGCATCGTACATTGCACATATATATTTTGCCAATTGAATTTGAAATTTTACTAAAAATCCAACTCTTATCGTAATACTAAACCTAGAAACTCATTTATTATTGAACCCTAGTAACAATAAAAGATATTACTCGCAGATTTTTTTAAATATATTAACCTCGCCAAATTGACGTCGCCACTGATGGAAACTAATGGAAAGCCGTGGCGCATCTAGCGAATGGGGGCCATGCTTACAGCACACAAGACTTCTGACAGTAGTCCTCAAGTTGGCGGCCCTATGATGTGCCTCTTCACGCTCCGCTTGTAGAACCCGGGATTGTAAAATGAGGGAAACACATGTGCGGGCAGGTCGTTCCAGGATTTTGTAGTTCGACAGAGGAACGATCTTTTGAAACGCTCAGTTCTGGCGAAGATTCTCTCCGCTATATATGAGTGGCACCTCTGCCCGACGTGTTGTTCGAAATCGGAAAGGAGATGGTGGGATCAGGTTGAAGAGCTGTTCAGAACATTCGCCGTGATACATTCAGTAAAAGGCAGCCAAGGACGCTATGGTTCTTTGCTGCGCTAACGGCTCGAGGCTTACCGTCATCTTAGGACAACCTATAATTGAAATCGGATAACACGTCTCTGCATAGCGCCAAGCGCGTCCAGTAAGTACCTCGCACAGTCATCCCAAAGGTGAGAACAGTATTCGACGCAGAGGCTAATCTGCGCCTTGCACAGCAAACATTCCGGTGTGGCGTGGAGTACCTTATGTGAAGTAAAATTATAAAAATTCAACTCAAAATGGATCACAAATTTTGGAAATATTATATTAAAATAGGCACAAAACCCTAAAAAAAAGGTTAAATAACACAGTTCGAGTAAAAATCAATCATATTTATAGTAAACTAGCTGAACCCGCAACTTCGTTAACGTCACATAAGGTGTATGAAAGGAGAGGTATTTCTTCAGCAGACTCATCAAGCAGCGTGTGAAACTGCCCTGTTTGCTTAATCATAAAAGAGCTTAAAGATTAAGTCTATTTTGAAACAATTCAGTCCGCGCCGAAGGCGTGGCCTGAATTGTTTTGGGTCCAGACAAACAGACAAAAATTCTAAAAGTCATTGTTTTGGGTTCTATTGCGTTCATAAAGCCCCCCTATAATATGTTTTCTTATTTTTCTACCATGTACAGACAGCGACTTGTTATGATTTTATTATATGTATTGATTGATATTGATAGCTGACCCCGCAACCTTGTTTACGTCACATTAGGTGTATGAAAGGAGAGGTATTTCTTCATCAGACTCATCAAGCAGCGTGTGAAACTGCCCTGTTTGCTTAATCATAAAAGAGCTTAATGATTAAGACATTTTAAAAACAATTCAGTCCCCGCCGAAGGCGTGGACTGAATTGTTTTAAAATAAGATAAAGCCAACACGCCAGTTTAGATTTACACTCTCATTCAAAGAAACCGCTACAATTAAAATTTTAAACATATCTGATTCTTAAAAGTATTATAACTTTTTTTTATAAACCGATTGACATGAAATAAACGCTAAATGTTAAGTGGAACAAACCTCAACACAATAAAAAAACCGCATTGCAATCGGTTAAGCGGTTACTGAGATTAGCGTGCACAACCGTACAGACAAACAGACATACAGACAAACAGACAAAAATTCTAAAATTCATTGTTTTGGGTTCTATTGCGTTCATAAAGCCTCCCTATAATATTTTTTCTTATTTATCTTCCATGTACAGACAGCGACCTGTTACGATTTTATTACATGTATTGATGATATTGATATTGATATTGATTGATTGATTGATATTGATGTTTTGAGTAAGCCAAAACGCCAGTTTAGATTTACACTCTCATTCAAAGAAACCGCTACAGTTAAAATTTGAAACATATCTGATTCTTAAAAGTGTTTTAACTTTTTTTATTTATAAACCGATTGACATGAAATAAACGCTAAATGTTAAGTGGAGCAAACCTCAACACAATAAAAAAAACCGCATTGCAATCGGTTAAGCGGTTACTGAGATTAGCGTGCACAACCGTACAGACAAACAGACATACAGACACACAGACAAAAATTCTAAAAATCATTGTTTTTGGTTCTATTGCGTTCATAAAGCCCCCCTATAATATTTTTTCTTATTTATTATCCATGTACAGACAGCGACCTGTTACGATTTTATTACATGTATTGATTGATATTGATATTGATATTGATTGATTGATTGATATTGATGTATTGATTAAGCCAAAACGCCAGTTTAGATTTACACTCTCATTCAAAGAAACCGCTACAGTTAAAATTTTAAACATATCTGATTCTTAAAAGTGTTATAACTTTTTTTTATAAACCGATTGATATGAAATAGACGATAATGTTAAATGGAACAAACCTCAACACAATAAAAAAACCGCATTGCAATCGGTTAAGCGGTTACTGAGATTAGCGTGCACAACCCTACAGACAAACAGACATACAGACAAACAGACAAAAATTCTAAAAATCATTGTTTTGGGTTCTATTGCGTTCATAAAGCCCCCTTATAATATTTTTTCTTATTTATCTTCCATGTACAGACAGCGACCTGTTACGATTTTATTACATGTATTGATATTGATATTGATTGATTGATTGATATTGATGTATTGATTAAGCCAAAACGCAAGTTTAGATTTACACTCTCATCTAAGAAACCGCTACAGGTAAAATTTTAAACATATCTGTTTCTTAAAAGTGTTTTAACTTTTTTATTTATAAACCGATTGACATGAAATAAACGCTAAATGTTAAGTGGAGCAAACCTCAACACAATAAAAAAAACCGCATTGCAATCGGTTAAGCGGTTACTGAGATTAGCGTGCACAACCGTACAGACAAACAGACACACAGACACACAGACACACAGACAAAACTTCTGAAAATTATTGTTTTGGGTTCTATTGCGTTCATAAAGCCCCCCTATAATATTTTTTCTTATTTATTATCCATGTACAGACAGCGACCTGTTACGATTTTATTATGTGTATTGATTGATGATTATTACATGTATTGATATTGATATTGATTGATTGATTGATATTGATGTATTGATTAAGCCAAAACGCCAGTTTAGATTTACACTCTCATTCAAAGAAACCGCTACAGTTAAAATTTTATACATATCTGATTCTTAAAAGTGTTTTAACTTTTTTTATTTATAAACCGATTGACATGAAATAAACGTTAAATGTTAAGTGGAGCAAACCTCAACACAATAAAAAAAACCGCATTGCAATCGGTTAAGCGGTTACTGAGATTAGCGTGCACAACCACTTTTCAATTGTTAGCTGAGACACCAAAAATACAATGTACATTTCTACTTTCGCAGTTTTGTATTAATGTGTGTAGTGGAAACCTGGTGACCAGTAACACAGGTAATTTATTACCTAATTCAGGCACCAGAGATCCACAACCAAATTATCTTGTAATTCTGTAAATATAAGAAAATGTAATCCAATTTTTATTGTTGGTAAATAAAAGAATTTATTTATTTATTTATTTATATTTATAACCGTACAGACAAACAGACACATAGACAAAAATTCTAAAAATCATTGTTTTGGGTTCTATTGCGTTCATAAAGCCCCCTATAATATTTTTCTTATTTATTATCCATGTACAGACAGCGACCTGTTACGATTTTATTATATGTATTGATTGATATTGATTGATTGATGTTGATATTGATATTGATGATATTGATGTATTGATTAAGCCAACACGCCAGTTTAGATTTACACTCTCATTCAAAGAAACCGCTACAATTAAAATTTTAAAAATATCTGATTCTTAAAAGTGTTATAACTTTTTTATTTATAAACCGATTGACATGAAATAAACGCTAAATGTTAAGTGGAGCAAACCTCAACACAATAAAGGAAACCGCATTGCAATCGGTTAAGCGGTTACTGAGATTAGCGTGCACAACCGTACAGACAAACAGACATACAGACATACAGACATACAGACATACAGACAAACAGACAAAAATTCTAAAAATCATTGTTTTGGGTTCTATTGCGTTCATAAAGTCCCCCTATAATATTTTTTCTTATTTATCTTCCATGTACAGACAGCGACCTGTTACGATTTTATTATATGTATTGATTGATTAAATCCAGATAAGTTTGTTTGCAGCAATGCCACTATAATGAACTATCGACATCCTTATACCTACCTAACCTACCCATGACTATTTTACTGTAAACAGCCCTTTCTATTTCTGCCTTATATATCCTCCAAAAATGCATTTACACATTAAATATTGTGTTATGTATGAAGGAAAATGCATAATCTACGTTATGAGTTGGACTTTCAGTGAAATTTTACATCCAATTTGGCAAAATATGTACGTCAAAAATGGAATGAACGAAGTCACAAATGACCTGTTAAACGAGTCTTTCTTCGTATAATTGCGTTTTGTAATATCCTATTCACACACTAAACACGACAATATTGTTGAAAATATAAAATTTTCTATTTTAATCGTAAGATCACTACAGATCTCTGGATATTATGAATAACATAGAGCCGCCATAGTATCCCAGCGGGCTCAGCGATTCAAAATACTGACATATGAGTACACAATTTGCTTTCTCTTTTCCTCTCGAGCTAAGTGCTATGGATAATGAGGTCTCGCTCGCACGCTTTGTATATCCATTGAGAGTAGCGAAAAATTCTAAATCTATGGTTCTCACCTATGCAGAGATGTCTCTGCATAGCGTCAAGCGCGTCTAGTAATACCTCGCGGAGTCATCCCAAAGGTGAGAACAGTATTCGACGCAGTGAGCATTTCCGTAATATTTTTTTGTTGATTTTCAAATTGTCAGTGCCGATCGGTTCTGTTATCGCAACTGTGTCTAAACCTTTCCGTTCTAGAACGACAGTAGTTCTTTAAAAGGGGTTTTACGAAGTTATTGCAGGGTTGGCAGCGCGAGCACTTTTGGTATTGCAAAGGTTACGATGACCACTTTTTATCTGGTGGCTCATATGCTTGTCTGTAGTATTAAAGAATACTTACGTTCTTAAATCAATTTACCGATTTACTTTACAGCAACCTGCGAATGGGAGGGTTTCAAAGGCAAGTGCGTTCCTGCAAGTAATTGCCTGACGACCCTTGACAGAAGGGGTGCGAAGCCGCCTGTAAGTATCTTACACTCAGTTACGTCTACATTCATGGCGTACCTACTCTAAATTGCAATCGATTTAAAAAATAATACTCCAAAAACGCCACAATACATTCCAAAAATGTCATAACGCCATAGATTCCGATGAAATCAGGAGTTAGCCCGGCGGGATTATAGCAAAGATAATACTGGTTGAATTTATGGTCGTTCTGGAACGGAAAGGTTTAGGCACAGTTTCGATAACAGAACCGATCGGCACTGTCAATTTGAAAATCAACAAAAAAAATACGAAAATGTTGCCTGCGTCGAATACTGTTCTCACCTTTGGGATAACTCCGCGAGGTATTTACTATAAATTCAACCAGTATAATAGAACAATATGACATACAGATAGACAACTCCCTGCCCCTCACTGACCAAGCTTCTCCACCCTCGCCAGTCCCGTCACAGCTATAGTTGGCGGACGTTTTGAGGGAACATTTGCTTAACCTTAGTTGGTCACACACACATTCAAGCTCTGTACGAACATAGCGTGTTTTTAATGTAGGTGACAGAATTGAAAACCAATCATCGTATGAAGTTTCCGCCGTGTGATTATAGTGTGTTAGTGCAGGTAGCTAAATTACCAGTAGGTAAATATTTTGTTATTTCAAAAATATTGATGTTATGTAAACATGTGCGATAACGCAGTTACAATAATAGCTCTAAAGTTATCTGAGGTTATCTAGTGGGTCGCAAACTAAACTTCGTGATTGTTATTGTTGTTGTATTGTATGTTTCTTTGTCAGACCTGTGAAAATAACGGAGTGGAAACCGGATACATTTGCTGCACAGACTGCGAGCTTGTTAACGACACCAGGTAGGTCAACGCGCACACACACACACACACACACACACACACATACACACACCCACCCACCCACACGTCCAAACACACACACACACACACTCACACACACACACACCTACACACTCACACACACACACACACACACACAACACACACACACACACACACACACATACACACACACACACACACACACACACACACACACACACACACACACACACACACACACGCGCGCGCGCGCGCACGTGGTAGCGTCTATACAATGGAGATAATAAAAAGTAATAACACAATTTTAATTAATTGTCGGGGCTTATCTCTCCGAGAGAGCCATAACTTACCCGAGCTGGCTAGGGCCGGGTCGGCGAGATGTGTCGTGCGGTGTTCCACAGGGATCGGTGTTAGGACCGCTCCTGTGGAACATCGGTTACGACTGGGTGCTGCGTGGTCCGTTGCTCAGAGGGGTCGGCGTAACGTGTTACGCCGACGACACCCTCGTTACGGCGCGGGGAGCAACGCACCGTGACGCAGCACTTAAGGCCACGGCAGGGGTTGCTCAGGTCGTAGGTCGGATTCGGCGACTGGGTCTCGAGGTCGCCCTTCACAAATTCGAGGCTCTGTGCTTCCACGGACCTCGGATGGGGCCACCTGCGGGATCCAGCCTACAGGTAGGGGGCGTCAGCATCGGCATCGAGCCCTCGATGAAGTATCTGGGGCTCGTACTCGATGGCCGGTGGAACTTCGGACATCACTTCCGAAGTTTGCTCCCAAAACTGAGAGGAGCATCGGCCGCACTCGCGCGGTTGATGCCCAACATCAGGGGACCCAACGCTCCCTACAGGAGGCTGTACCTGGGGATCGTGCGAAGCATGGCCCTGTACGGGGCTCCCGTATGGGCGGAGACCCTGACGGCCAGCAATGAGGCTCGACTGCTGAGCCCGCAGAGAGTGATGGCCGTCAGGGTGATAAGAGGATACCGCACGATCTCCGGTGAGGCGGCATGTCTCCTAGCCGGGACCCCTCCATGGGACCTGGAAGCTAGAGCCCTTGCGTCACTGTTCAGATGGCGCAAGGAGGCGCTGGAGCGGGGCCAAAGGCCTGCGTCTCGAGAAATCGAGGCCCAGCGGACCCTGCTCTACCAGGAAACCTCGGAGACATGGAAGGTGCGACTTGAGCAACCAAAGGGGGGATTCGCCACAATCGCGGCCGTCAGACCGGTCATGGACGAGTGGCTGGAGAGAAGACACGGTGCTCTCTCCTACCGGTTGACACAGATGCTTGCCGGGCGCGGTAGCTTCGGTAGGTATCTGTGGCGAAAACACCGGGAAACCACGGCCGAGTGTCAGCACTGCGAGGACCGCAGCGATGACACGGCGCTCCACACTCTGGTGGAGTGCACGGCGTGGGCACAACAGCGCCAGGTCCTCGTAGTGGGTCTGGGCGTGGACACTCTCTCGCTCGAGGCCATGGTGCGAGCCATGCTCTCCAGCGGGAGTAAGTGGGACTGCGCCGCCTCTTTCTGCGAGCAGGTCATGCTCGCGAAGGAGGCGGCGGGCCGGGTGCGGGAGAGAACTCTCCCACCCGAGTTCCGCAGTCGGCGCCCTGGGCGCCGCCGACGTGTCTTCGCCGAGGACTATCGGCCTCCATGACCGGGGGTCTGAGGACGGTGAGAGGGCTGCTCACCGTCCTTACAGAAGCAGGCCCATGACGGCAGCGTGACGTGAGCAACTCACGCACGCCCCCCCCCCCCCCTTAGAAGCGGGGTCACACCCGAAACTCCGCAACGTGAGGATTTTCCCTCACGTTAAACAAAAAAAAAAAAAACACAATTTTAATTTATTTGCCTTCTTGTCTGTTTTTCTGTTTCTCCTATTTATGTTTGTTCACGATGAATGCAAGAACTACTGGACGGATTATAACGCGGTTTTTCCTATTTGAAAAATCTTGGTCAGCGTTTAATTCTTACGTTTATTTTGTCGCAATTGATTAAGTAAAAGCGGAGTTAAGTATAAACAAAATAGAAAAGTCAAGGTTTGATCTCACTTACTTATTCTTTTGCCGGTTTGCTAGTAGGTATCTTGTCATATTTTTAATAATTTGTTAATTATTATCTTGTTTTACAGCAATTTTATAATTAGTCCGTCGGGGGGAGCGTTTTGGAAAGATGGCCGAAAAGCTAGAGACGGTTAGTACTTAACGAAAAATCTATTTTCTTTTATTTAAAATCTCTACTTCCCTACGAGTGTTATAAATGCGAAAGTAACTCTGTGTGTCTCTCTGTCTGCTAAGCTTTCACACCTCAATGGCTGGAGCGATTGAGATGATAATTTGGTATAGGGATAGTTCGAAGCCCTGGGAAGGACATAGGCTACTTTTTAACCGACCGCGCATAAGGAGGGTTATGATTTTACGCGATTACGATTTTTACGCGGTCGAAGCCGCGAGGTACAGCTAGAAACATGATGATTGTATGTTTGAATACGTAAACAAATTCCTTTAATGTCATTCCAGCCTGCCTTCAGTACCTCAAAGATTTACCACACATTTGCCGCCAGGAAGGGTTTTACGGTGGGATTAAACGAAGAACGAATTCGGAGAAAAGGTGCCATAATTACTCTATGTGGGGAGTAGGAGGATCTCCCCCACCGAATGCGGAACCACCCAGAGAAAATCCTTATGAGGTAATTTGAGACCATTTATTTTAACGTGAGGGAAAATCCATCATGGATGCTATGCCGACTAAAAAACCTGACGTAACGCCCAACAGCCTATGTTTCGGAGCCCCGGGTAAGCCCTGGGAATGATGTCCCAGGACTCCCAACAGACCCACGGCCGCCACTGCGGCCTCGCCTAGTGGGTAGTTCGGGTGCTATCCCGCGCCTTTGGGGGGTTTCGGGTGTGATCCCGCTTCTAAGGGGGTGGGGGTGAATCCCTCACGTAACGCTGCCGTCATGGGCCTGTTTCTTTAAGGACGGTGAGCAGCCCTCTCACCTTCAATTTTTAGACCATAGAGCTACGCGATCAGAAGTCATAGCTCGTGTTTAGGGAATGCAATCCCGCAACAAGGTTGTAATCCCGGTATTTGCGGGATTGAGCAATCTCAGTCCCGCGGGATCCCGGTATTTGCGGGATCCCGCATATTTCTGAAAGTCATTCAGAAAAGAATAGAATTCTGTATCATACATCCATCTAGAACTGAAAAATAGTCACCCCCTTAATCCCCGAAGGGGTAGGCAGGACGAGGCATATTATGGTCTCATCTTATACCTAATGTCCTTTTCTCAAAATGTCCCATTCTCAAAATATGTGCACTACAGGACCCCGCTCAATCCGAATTGGATAGGTTAGGTTAGAAGGCTAAGGCCGGAGCGGAGCGCAGCGAAGCTTCCGCATTAGCCTTCGTGGTTATTTTTTTATAACCTAACCTAACCTATTAAATCGGATTGAGCGGGGTTAATCCTGTAGTGCACATATTTGGAGAAAGGGACATTTTGAGAAAAGGATATTTCGCGAAAAGGACATTATGAGATGAGACAAGCCGGTCCTTCAACTTGACTTAGCTGCCATTTTACCGGCAAACTGGACCAACGGCTTAACGTGCCATCCGAAGCACGGCAACTATCAAATGTCACAAAGTGGTCACCCATCTAAGGACCGAGGTCAAAGCCCACTTAAACTACTCCACTTCAACACCACTCCCACCCAACACTGCCCTAAAAGAAGACTACTGCTCGCAGTCTACGCGGCGACAGCTAGCACGCACCCAGCAGTCCACGCGGCGACAGCTAGCAGACGGCCAGCTGTCCACCCGCCGACCGCTCTCGCTTTTCGCAATAGACACAGTTCGCGATCGGTTTCCATTAAAGCAACTCGTAGTAGCGACCCGCGACTCCGCGAGGCGACTGCTAGCAGTGAGCGCGCGGGCACCGCGCCGATCGCTCGTCTACAACGCACGCCCAGCGAGGCGTCCACTCCCGAGCAGTCTGACGGCGGCGGGCCGTAAGCTCGCTGAAAGCGAGCTGTCTGCTAATTGATGATGGCAATGTAAAATATATCTAAAGAGCAATATTTAAAGCCTATATTTGAATGATATTGTTTTTGCCGGGTGGGAGCGGACTCGTTAAAGTGGGCTTTGACCTTTAATATTACTTTTGTATTGAGATTATTAAACGGATATACTGCAAATTATTAGAAGCGCAGAAAACATAGCATGTCAAAATTGTTGTCTGCCAAACGACTCCTGACTTTACATGTCAGATAGCCAGCAAGCAATGTACGAGATAATTGAATACTTTTACAGTACAAGAAAAGTCAAATCTCCCTGATTAAATCACTAAAACAAATAAGTACGTTATTAGGTTATATATTACGTCACAATTACAAAAAACTTTCTCAAACCGAATCAGTTTGTGCGCTTCCGCTTACAGAATAACACATGGCGTTTACCTTTGCACAATCCCGCTAATCCCGCGGGATCCCGCACGATTTACGTGCGGGACTGGTCCCGCAAAAATACTGCGGGATCCCGGTATTTCGGGATCCCGGTATCCCGGTATTGCATTCCCTACTCGTGTTGCTCTATGGTTTAGACACATTTTTTATAAGTAATAGCCAATAATAGCTTTGTAAATTCGTATGCAGCCTTCCATGGTTAGAGATGTTGGTTCGAGAGACGTAGCTGCCCACAGATAACACGAGTTACGTACGATACGAATTTGTATTCTGGTAACACAGTAGTATATGGCGCCTTTCTCAGCTATACACAATAAATATTTGTGAACATACTGACACAACATCATCTAGTCGTCTAGATTCTAGACGACTGATAAACATACCTACTTCTATATTTCTAAATACATACATTGTCACGTGATGGGTGGTTCAGCCACCTTATCAAGTGCAATTATAGGTATATTTACCAGGGAGATAAATATGAACGATGTGGTAGTAGTAGAACTGCAGTTATCTGCGTTTATTCTTCAGAGAATCGATATATCACAATAATAACATTGGACTTTCGTCCCTTTAATCAATTAACGAGAGAGGTTTCTTAGTACTAGACCACCAGTCCCAGTGATGTGCACAGATGGAGAGTGGCACATCACCTGAAGAGCCGCAGGCCGGAATGAGAGACCCGTCGCCGCCGCGCAGCTGTTTTTATAGGCACCGGTAGAGGAGGCTGCGGCGGGGGCGAGGGTGCGGGGACGCGCCTCGCACGATGCTCGCGCGTGGTGGTGGCGTGACATGACGTCACAACATACATACATTTATAAATTAGTCACTATTTGCGCTTGTGCATGACAAGCTTGTATTAGCT
Source organism: Miltochrista miniata (assembly GCA_933228765.1). Classification (NCBI taxonomy): domain Eukaryota; kingdom Metazoa; phylum Arthropoda; class Insecta; order Lepidoptera; family Erebidae; genus Miltochrista; species Miltochrista miniata. The sequence continues at coordinate 20,944,936 of OW121773.1, forward strand.
TCATTTGGGCTAGATGATGTTGTGTGAGTATGAGTATATTATGTATGAGTATGGACGTCACGCAGTTTCACCCACGTAGTACCCGTTCCCGTGGGAATACGGAAATAAAATATAGCCTATGTTCACCGCAAAGAGTGTCGCTTCCTAACAGTGAAAGAATTTTTCAAATCGATCCAGTAGTTCCGGAGCCTATACGTTACAAACAAATAAAAAAACAAATCTTTCCTCTTTATAATATTAGTATGGATTAGTCACTAGTCTATAATAGGTATGTATTTAAAAATATATAAATATGTTTATCAGTCGTCTATATCCCATAGCACAAGCTTGTATTAGCTTAATTTGAGTATAATATACTTATACTCACGAAACATCATCTAGCTCAAATTAAGCTAATACAAGCTTGTGCTATGGGATATAGACGACTACCATATATTTCTTATATATTTCTAAATCTATAATAATATGTATGTATGCATGAGTATGTACGTCACGCAGTTTCACCCGCGTAGCTCCCGTTACTGTGGGAATATGGCAATAAAATATAGCCTATGTTAACCGGGAATAGGGTAGCTTTCCAAAAAGAAAATAATTTTTGAAATCGCTTCAGTAGTTTCGGAGAATATTCGATGCAAACAAACAAACAGTCAAATCTTTCCTCTTGTAATAAATTACACCCAGACACAAAACAAATCAATGTGCTCATCCCACAAAGAGATTTGTCCTGGGTGGGAATCGAACCCACGACCTCCGAAGCCGTTGTCAGGCACACTAACCATCGGACCTCGAGGCCAGTCAAGCCAACAGGAGTTATAGGAGTTTCAAAGAAAGAAACTTCAGTTTTCTTCTGTGCAAAGCGGTAGATCAGAAAGGCAACCTACACCCTACAGAAAAGCTCCAAAATACAATTACACTTTACAATCCGTGGAACATCTCTTGGTAACGGATTGCAAATGAAAATTAAATAAATTTCGGGGTGGTTATTAACCAAATATGCTTTACGGAAGTATTATTTGTAAAAAAATTCAAATTTTGTATGACAATAAATAAATTTGTAAAAAGATGAAAAAACTTCGGAGATTGCTAGCCAGGAATAATGAAAGACCATGCTTCAGGTATTGTCCACTGTTCATTAGAATAACACTACAAGTTAATATCTACGCTCAATCCTTACGACAAAGATTGTCAGCAGCCCTAAGCGACTGGTCATGGAAGGCATGAACTTTATTGTATAGTGCTGACTGCATTCTGTCAGGACAAAGACTTACTAAGTCTTTGTAAAATACTCTACGAAGACAAAATTCGAAAAGTGAAAAGAGCCATTAAAATGAACATGAACGCTTAGCAGATGAAATTTCCATTGTTTTCACAACCAGTCTTGGTTGGACCATCTGTATTAGGAGGACAAAGCTTACAGTAGTTCGGTATTCCCACACGTCGTAGGCTTTCAATATAGCCGGGAAGGCTAACAATATGACTGGGAAGAGCTACCTGAAGAAGGAACTAAGTTACGATATCAATTGCTTAGAAGAGAAGTTGTGTCAAATAGTAGTCTAGAAATGTATTTAATAAATAAATTTACTTAGCTCATATAATGCGAATGTTTGTGAGTGTGGATGTTTGTTACTCTTTCACGCTGTAACGGCTGAACGGATCTGGCTGAAATTTGGTACCTGCAGAGATAGGATATACTCTAGGAACAAAATTTCACGCAGGTGAAGCTACAGGCTAGTTTTTACATAAAATTGCATTATTATAATTTCCAAAAATTCTTACTTTTTTTCTTTATGTTTTTGGTGTGGTGCGTAGAAATTACCGGGGGCATATGCTTGTCAAATTTCTTGAGGCTCATCTTGATGAACTCATTCTTTAAGAAGAAGCCCCATAGAAGATGGACTTGGCGAAGCCCCTACAAGGTCGCACAGAACGAGATAGACTTTATCATATCGGACAAGAACAGTGGAAACCGCGACTCGGTAAACGTAGGGTAGGACGTCCACCCGCCAGATGGACCGACGACCCTATTCTCTAAAAAAACAGCCTTGCGTACAGCGCTGCCCACAGCGGCGAGTTATTCGGTTATATATTACAATACCAGAAGTCAGAATGCCTTTACTTGAAATGCATTAGCCCAAAATACCCGAAATCGAAATACTAATATTCAAAAGAGAACATACTTGGCCTTTTGAATATTGGTATATTGATTTCGGGTATTTTGGGCTAATGCATTTCAGGTAAAGGCATTCTGACTTCTGGTATTGTAATATATAACCGAATAACTCGCCGCTGTGGGCAGCGCTGTACGCAAGGCTGTTTTTTTAGAGAATAGCACTACAGTAAGGCGCAGGACCGCGTTCTGTGACGTAAATTGGAAGAGGCCTACGTCCAGCAGTGGATCGATAGACTGTTTTGATTTTTTTTTCATAGCAAATATTTGACCGAACGTTTAGTGTCTAAACATCATTTGCTGTTATAAACTATTTGATTAAAGATCAAAATGTTATAATGATATTATCCATTGTTACATTCCGCCAAATAAAAATTTGACGAAATGAAAAAGTGCGTACTAAAATTATTTCAACACTAGCTGATGCGCGCGGCTTCGCCCGCTTGAAATTCGGTACTCGTTCCCGCTTCCCGAGGGAACATATTCCCGGGATGAAAAGTAGTCTATGTGTTATTCCGGACTATACTCTATCAGCCAAATCCATTCAGCCGTTAGAGCGTGATTAAGTAACAAACATCCAAACATCTTCACAGACTTTCACATTTATAATATTAGTAGGATAGTACGATTGCATTGGTATAATAAAAGTTTGCCAAAATTTGTTTGAGTGGTGAAATTTTTGCAAAATCTTTTCGGTCAAACGGCAGGCTCCCCCATCTAGCCCAAATTAAGCTCATAATAACTATAAGCTTGTGCTATGGGATCTTGACGACTGATAAACATTAGTTGGGTATATATTTCTAAAAACATACATTTTATATCTAATCAAAGTTATTTTCAATTTCAGGCATTGATCGGATACGGAAATGACCTGGACTCAGCATCGTGGTTGTTTGCCGGTGCAATTATCAGTGACAAATTTATTTTGACCTCTGCAGTTTCACTTAAAGTGTCAAAATTTACATACGAGGGAAGGTTGGTCTAGGCTGGTTATAACTAGCGGACGTCAAAATTAAAATTAAATAAATATAGCCTATGTTCACTGGGAATAGTGTAGCTTCCCAATAGTGAAAGAATTTTTGAAATCGGTTTAGTAGTTTTGGAGCCTATTCGATACAAACAAACAAACCAATCTTTCCTATTTATAATACTAGTATAGATATCAGCTGTTAGACACAATGCATACATACGAATACTCACGCCTTTATCCCGGAAGGGGTAGGTAGAAGTACAGTATACCTACGCCCACATTTGACCTTATAGTTTTACGCCCCACGTAATAGGTGGTGAGACCATTGTCGTGTTGAAATGGACAGGCTCAGATTGAGGCTGTAAGACACAATGCATACATACGAATACTTACGCTTCTATCCCGGAAGGGGTAGGTAGAAGTGCAGTATACCTACGCCCACATTTGACCTTATAGTTTTACGTCCCACGTAATAGGTGGTGAGCCCATTGTCGTGTTGAAATTGACAGGCTTAGATTATGGCGACTTATGTTTGATTTCTTTCAAGCCGCATATAAGGCATTTAACTTGGCTTAACGATTGTCATTTTACTGACAACCGTGTTTCATTTTCTCTACGCAATGGCTCATTGCGATAGTGTTCCCTTAGTCGAATGTTACTACACCCTTGGAATGTATTGGGGTGGCGACATTTTGCACTCTTACCCGTCCATACACGCGGGTATCAGCTGTTGTTATCTACATAATACTTGTGGCGTAAATCGGTCATGGTTTTTTTTATAATTAGCTCCCCAAATTGACGTCGCCACCAGCCTGATGGTAAGCCGTGGCGCATCTAGCGATTAGTGGCCAGTCTCACAGTCCCTAAGACTTTCGACAGTGGTCCTCAAGTTGACGGCCCTGTGATGTGCCTCTTCACGCTCCGGTGAAGAACCCGGGATTGTAAGATGAGGGAAAAGCGTGTGCAGGCAGGTTGTTCTATGTTTTTATAGTTCGACAGAGAGTCGATCTTTTGAAACGCTGAAAGGGTGTGATAGAACAGGTGCCCAACTCTCAGGGGCTCTATCTTACAATTTCACCCAATTTTACTCAAGGCCGTTTTCACTATGGCCGGTCCATGGATGGGTGACCATCCATGTGATCACTTTGGGGACATTTATTTGAGCGTTTCCGTGCTACGGAAGGCACGTTGTGCCGTTGGTCCCGGTTGCCAGTAAAATGGCAGTCGTTAAGCTAAGTTGAAGCTTTATTTTAACAGCAGGCAGTCACAACCTGCGCCTGTCCATTTAAACACGGCAATTCGGCTCACCACCTATTACGTGGGGCAAATTATACAAAAAAAAAGGTGAAATGTGGGCATATAATATGCCTCTGCCTACCCCTTCGGGGATAAAGGCGTGACCATATGTATGTATGTATGTTTACTCAAGGCTTCAGAAAACAAGAGGTTTTTTTTTAAAAATCACGTTCCTTTTTAGGGTTCCGTACCCAAAGGGTAAAAACGAACCCTATCCATGAGACTTCCCCGTCCGGCCGTCTGTCTGTCTGTCTGTCCGTCACGAGGCTGTATCTCATAAACGGTGATAGCTAGAGGGTTGATATTTTCACAGATTATGTGTTTTTTTTGCCGCTATAACAGAAATAATAAACAGAAAAAAAACGGGGGATTACGGGGAGCTCTCATACAACATACGTGATTTTCTTGCTATTTTTTTTAACGAGTACCTAGACGCTTGAAATACTCACAGAATATTGAGTTTTCTTTTTAACGTGAGGGAAAATCCTCATGGATGCTATGCCGGACTCCTACCGACTAAAAAACCTTACGTAACAGACCCACGGCCGCCACTGACAGAATATTGAGTTGTTTGAAAATAAGGGGCCCTCATGATTTTTGTCCGTTTGTTGGTATGGGAGTTTCTAGTCCGATTCGCTGCACTTAGCCGGTTTTTAAATTACCAATTTATGCTCTAAGAATATTCTACTTCTTTCTCAGGATAGAACAAGTTCCATTAAAGTACGTGGCTTTAGGAGTAAAGAATCGCAAGAGTGACAAAGCGACGTGGCAGATACGTAACGTGAAGAGCACGTATCAGCACCCTGACTTCCACAGCAAAGGACTAAGTGATAGAACCTTGTATAACAATATTGCTTTACTGGAACTGGAAACACCGTATGTACCAAAAGATACTATTCATTCTAATTGTAGATCCTTTTTATAATCCTACTAGTGGACGACACGTCGTTTCACCCGCGTAGTTCCCGTTCCCGTCAGAATACGGGGATAAAATATAGCCTATGTTCACAGCAGAGTGTAGTTTTCCAACAGTAAAAGAATTTTTCAAATCGGTCCTGTAGTTCCGGAGTCTATTCGTTACAAACAAACAAACAAAAAAACAAATCTTTACCTCTAGTACCTAATAAGATTTTGGTGACCATTCCAAACTGATTGTTTGCAGAATAACATTCAACAAAGACGTCCTCCCAGCCTGTCTTCCTGAACCTACTGAAGACTTTGATACTTCAAACGCTAAATTCAGTACGTGGAAGGACAAAGACTCAAACTTGATCAGTTTCTTTAACACCTCTACTATAGTAAGTTGATTACATTACATACATTACATTACATTTAATTTCATTACATTACATTACATTACATTACATTTCATTACATTACATTATATTACAATACATTGGTAGAAATAATTTTAAAGGGCAATTAGTATGCTCTCTTTTTTGCTCATGGATGTTATGCCGGACTCCTAACGACTAAGCACAGCAACCGTAGGCTGTAAACAGGACACGTGAGGTTTCACGTGTCCTGCTAACAGCCTACGGTTTGGAGCTCCGGGTAAGCCCTCGGAAGTATTCCTCAGGACTTCCAACAGACCTACGGCTGCCACTGCGGCCTCACCCACATTATCATATGTGATAATTTCAGCTCCGCTAGCTACCACGGTCCTTGAAATACAAACTCGCGAATGATAGACGGATCAACGCGACTTTTTTTTAAATATATTATCTATCTGTCCTATTGTAGCGCTGTATTGTAGCGCTCGTGGCCCCGCGGACTCAGTGTTCTGTAAACGATCACTGCAGTAAGCAACTTTCACTATGGCCGGTACATGGATGGGTTACCATCCATGTGATCACTTTGTGACATTTATTTGAGCGTTTCCGTGCTTCGGAAGGCACGTTAAGCCGTTGGTTCCGGTTGCCAGTAAAATGGCAGTCGTTAAGCCAAGTTGAAGGCTTTATTTCAACAGCAGACAGTCACAACCTGCGCCTGTCCATTTAAACACGGCAATACGGCTCACAACGTATTACGTGGGACAAATTATAAAAAGGTGAAATGTGGGTATATAATATGCCTCTGCCTACCCCTTCGGGGATAAAGGCGTAATGATGAACCTGAACCTGATCTATCTGTCCGTCTGTCCTTCGTTAGACAGACGGACAGCGAAGCCTCATGAATAGTTTCACCCTGTGGATACGGAATCCTAACAAGATGATACTTGTATTAAAGAGAGACATTTATTTTTTTAACGTGAGGAACACCTTACATGGATGCTATGCTGGACTCCTACCGACTCAACACCACACGTATCACACCTAACAGCCCATTATAATATTATTATTGGGAGTACGTGGGTATTTATAAAAATCCCCAGAACTTCCAATAATAATATTTATTTTATTTTTTATTGTACCTATTCCACAGATCACCGTCCAAGAGCTGTCAGCTGAGGAGTGCGATGTCAAAATAAGGGAGGCAGGGGGGTCTATATCAAAATATTACGCCGACGCTTTTCCCGAACAGATCAAAGCAGAATCACAACTTTGCTACGGCAATACGAACACTTGCTTAGTAAGTTAATGTTTAAGCTACCGTAAAATTTTTAAAAAAATGCCATGTACGAGTCAGACTCGTGCACGAGGGCTATGTATAAAAAAACCAGCCAAAAAGCCGGCCAAGTGGGAGTCGGACTAGCCCATGAAGGGATCAGTAGCAGCAATTGAATGAATTTAATCAATAATTATATCATCATAAAGAACATTTCTTAAAGAACTTTCAGTATATTTTTTTTGAAAAATATTACACAGTTAAGTGGCAAATGGCCATCAATGAAATAATGTTTTTTATGTATAGGGTTTGCGGTGATCAACATTGTGGCTAAGTGGATCATCTGAAACAAAAATGCGGATAGAGTCAGTTAAATATAAGTATAAACTAGTCTTTGAACGAAGGATTTAACATAATATTATTTTTTCACAAAGTGGCGGACAGTCTAAGTTAATAATTCGATTTTAACGCCAAAAAAACGGCTGTTTTTTGGCTTTAAAACCGCCATTTTATTTTCGAAACAAAAAATCGAACGATTAAAGACTACATTTTTATGTATTAAATAAGCCTGCAAAATTTCAAGAAGCTCGGTTCATTAGTGTTCGTGTAAAAAAGAAGTCGGTGACCAAGAGGTCACCGACTTCAGAAATGCCATTTTCTAAAATGTTTGTTCAATAAAAACTCTTTTGGTCAATTGTTCATTCGATCAGTAGTAGAATGTCCTAATGTTTTTTCGGTCACACGTCAAATGATCAAATGAATTTCGGTCACCAGTGGTAAACTGTACATAGAGTCATCTATTCCGGGTTCATACTGAAGTTCTTCCACCGACAATGCCGTTTGCAAAACGGAAATAATAAAAAAAATATCATGACAAGTCTCAATGTCTGCAACTTTGAGAACCTACGTAAGTTGGTTACATTATAATACAACGCTCATATCTCAGTCAGTTTTGTTCGGATCAACTTGAAATTTTTACGCCATAATCTCGGTACTTCACGCCACATCCGAGATTTTTGGTGTAAAAAACGCAGATTCGCCCCTGCGTCGAGTACCTACTGTTCTCACCTTTGGGATGACTCCGCGAGGTAGGTACTTACTAGACGCGCTTGACGCTATGCAGAGACGTGCTATCTGAATAATTGGCTGTCCTGAGGTGAAGGGAGGCGAAGTATCATAGCCTCCTTCGCTGCCTTCTACCGAATGTATCACGTGGAATACCTTATCTGAAGAGCTCTTCAACCTGATCCCACGCTCTCTTTTCCGATCCCGAACTACGCATGCCGGGCAAACATGCCACTCATACACAGTGGAGAGAATCTTCGCCAGAACTGAGTTCAAAAGATCGTTCCTCTGTCGAACTATAAGAACATAAAACGACCTGCCCGAACACGTGTTTCCCTCATCTTTATAATCCAGGGTTCTTCAAGAGGAGCGTGAAGAGGCACATCACAGGGCCGCCAACTTGAGGACCACTCAGAATGTCAGAAGTCTTACGGACTGTGAGATTGGCCCCCAATCGATAGATGCGCTACGGCTTTCCATCAGGCTGGTGGTATAAAAGAAAAAAAAAGGCTTAATTTGGGCTAGATGATGTTGTGTGTCCACAAGTATTTTTTTATTATTACTTATTTTTTATTTCTTTTACAGAATGTCATGGGAGCCCCCATAACAGTGACTACGCAGTACTCCCGTTGTATGAACACCGTGGTCGGTGTCCAGTCTTATAGTTCTACCAGCTGCGGGCCAACTGTCTTCACCAAGGTGAAGCACTCTACTGCTTGGATTGAGAGCATTGTTTGGCCTTGAAAACGAAATTAAATTGTATAATTCATCAAATCAAAAGGTTTTAAACTTTTTTTCTTTCCTTTTTGATTCCGAACAACGAACCATTACGATTTCAATCTTATGTAGTGGAGTAAGTTTTTGCCAGAACCGAGCAATTCTAGAGATGGTTTCTTAGTCGGTCCTGCGTCCAACACTATGCTCTCACTCTTTTGGGATCGAGTACCTACAATAGACTCGCTTGACGTAGGTAATGCAGAGGCGTGCTATTCGAATTTGATTGAGGGTTCTGAGGTGAGGAAAAGTTTAGAGCTGTTAGCGAAGCGAAGAACCTTAGTATTTTCTGCTTCATTCTACCGAATCTATCGCGAGTGTTCAATCTAATTAAATAAAAATAAAAGAGATTTTCAAACAACGAACCATTATTACTCCAATCTCTTACTCGTACATACAGTGGAGTGGAAAAAATCTTCACCAGAATCGGGTGATTATAAAAATCGTTAATCTGTCAAACAGTGTCCCTTATTACTTCACCCTTGTGATATCTTCAAATACGGTAGGTATTCGAAGATACTTACTAACGGATTATTTGTTATTAATCTCAGTCAGTAAAATGACAAGTGCAACTGTCACTGTTACAAAAAGAGTGACCCGCTGCAATAGCGATGTTCGGCAATCAATAGACTTAGACATTTTCCATTGATTGCCGAACATCTCTATTGTCTTATTGTTCTGAAGTGAGGGAAAGCTTTAAGCCGTTGTTGGCGAAGTGAAGAACCTTAGCATCTTCGGCTGCATTCTACCAAATCTATTGCAAGTGTTCTATAGAACTCCTCAACCTTATCCCACTCTCTCCTTTTTGAAACCGAACACGAGCAGAGAGGCCAATCTAATTATACCTATCTAGTGGGGAAAATCTTTGCCAGAAGCCGATTTTAAAGACCGTTTTTCTAGTCGAACTATAGAAACTTGGAATACTCTGACAGCTCATGTGTTTTTCTTACAACCGCGGAGTTTAAAGAGGCACAATAATATTGAAAGTGTGATGACTGTAAGCTAACCTAAAGACACTTAGCTAATTGTCACCACGACTTCCCATCATCATTTAGGGGACACAAAAAGAACAGAAAATTGTGAACCTTCGCTTGGAAATTAATTTATGAAAAAAAAAATAGTTATAGCGTTATCTGTTGTATACAGGTCACACTAAAGTACTAAGTTGTAGGTTATTTAGTATGACTATACTGTCCTAGATGGCGCTGAAATAAATTACACTAAAATATGACCAGTTTTCTGGAATTAGGCAATATTATCATATTGAGGTTTAATAAAAAGCATGGTTATCCGTTTTTTAACCAAACTAACTTAACCTTTATAGCTTTGCATCATCTTATTCAAACTTTACCTACTGCTCGTTCTCTCTAACTTTGCCGTTCGGCTCCATACTAAAGTCGAATTTTTAATTAGACGAAGTAAATTGACAGCAACTAATGTCACTTCTTCATACAATGTTGCGTATTTTCTATGACGAAGTGACAATAGCTACTGTCAATTTACTTCGTCTAATTAACAATTCGGGTATACGCCGCTACGCCAGCGGCAAAGTTAGAGCGAACGGGTAGTACCTACGTATAATTTCAAAAAACTGTAGCTTCTAACGCGCGCATGTCTGCTAGTTCAGATAAAGATGACTAGATGTCACTGTCTTCAATTCAGTATTCTAATAGCTCTCAGTGCCCCTCGAACTCCGTGTATAAACCATCACTGCAATAAGTTATTTTCGATGTGGCTGATACTTAGATGGGTAACCGCGTTATGACATTTCCATTTGGGAGCGTTTCCATGCTCCAGATTGCACTTTAAGCCGTTGATCCCGGTTGTCATCATATCACAGGGCGATATGAATTTTTTTAGTCAACGGACAGTAACAACCTGCGCCTGTCCATTTCAATACGGTAATAGGCTTACCACCTTACTACCTACGTGTGATCAAAACAAATTATCAAAAATGTGGTCGAAGTAGGGAATGCAATACCGGGATACCGGGATCCCGAAATACCGGGATCCCGCAGTATTTTTGCGGGACCAGTCCCGCACGTAAATCGTGCGGGATCCCGCGGGATTAGCGGGATTGTGCAAAGGTAAACGCCATGTGTTATTCTGTAAGCGGAAGCGCACAAACTGATTCGGTTTGAGAAAGTTTTTTTGTAATTGTGACGTAATATATAACCTAATAACGTACTTATTTGATTTCAGTGATTTAATCAGGGAGATTTGACTTTTCTTGTACTATAATAGTATTCAATTATCTCGTACATTGCTTGCTGGCTATCTGACATGTAAAATTAGGAGTCGTTTGGCAGACAAAAATTTTGACATGCTATGTTTTCTGCGCTTCTAATAATTTGCAGTAGCTATTTTATTACCTATATGTATATCGGTTCAATAATCTCAATACAAAAGTAATATTAAATAATTTATTTTTTCTTGTGCCCCGCGGACTCAGTGTTCTGTAATAGATCACTGCAGTAAGTTACATTTACTATGTCTTTTCTCATAATGTCCTTTTCTTGAAATGTCTTTTTCTCAAAATGTCCTTTTTGCGAAATGTCCTTTTCGCGAAATGTCCTTTTCTCAAAATGTCCCTTTCTCCAAATATGTGTTAGGTTATAAAAAAAATGACCACGAAGGCTAATGCGGAAGCTTTGCTGCGCTCCGCTCCGGCCTTAGCCTTCTAACCTAACCTATTCAAGTCGGATTGAGCGGGGTTAATCCTGTAGTGCACATATTTTGAGAATGGGAAATTTTGAGAAAAGGACATTAGGTATGAGATGAGACAATATGCCTCGTCCTGCCTACCCCTTCGGAGATTAAGGGGGTGACTATTTTTCAGTTCTAGATGGATGTATGATACAAAATTTTATTCTTTTCTCAATGACTTTCAGAAATATGCGGGATCCCGCAAATACCGGGATCCCGCGGGACTAAGATTGCTCAGTCCCGCAAATACCGGGATTACAATCTTGTTGCGGGATTGCATTCCCTAGTCGAACTATAAATATTTTATGTGAGAAGTAGGTGTTTTCGACCAATAGCACAAGAAGTTGTCACAAATACAACAACCCAACATAAATAGACTAGACGTTATTTGCTTCGACTATTCGCTGCTAGGACAAATTCGGAAACTTAGACAGTTTGGGACAGTCAGCATCTTAAACTATAGTTAATCTTGAATTATTTGTAAAACCTACTTAGATATATCTGGCTTTAACGTGACATGTTATTTTATCACTGTTATTTGATTGCTGAGCTGGCAGACAAGCATACGTCTAACTGATCGAAAGTGGGTAGGTACTGTAACCATGGTTACTTTCCCTCTACTCCCACCTGTTCTGTTGACTAGTTCTGTTGGCAGAACTAGTGGTAATTTTATTACCATTAGTTCTGTGAATTATAAGACTATTCGTCCGAGCCTCTTATCTTGTTGAAACGGACAGGGTCACACTATGATTACCTACCTGTTGTTTTACATTTTGTAAGCCGGGATTATGGTATTCAACTTGACTTTACCATTGTGGACCTACTGTTGGCGGCCCTATGATGTGCCTCTTCACGTTCTGTTTAAAGAACCCGAGGTAGTAAGCGGAGGGAAACACACAACTTTATTTTGCAAAGTGCTCAAGTTTGGTTCGACAGAGAAACGATAGTTTCAATACATAGCTCGGTTCTGAGTGGCAAGTGCGAGTTTTGGCGTGCGCCTGTCGACATTCACGGCGCGCCGATTCGTATGGAATCGAGACCCCGCCACATAGCTGTAAACACGGGAACTTGTCTCGATTCCATACAAATCAGCGATAACGCGCTCACCAGTGAATGTCGACAGGCGCACACCGAAACTCGCACATGCCACTCTGATAAAGATTCTCTGTAGTGCAAATAACGAGATAGGGACTCTGGTTGTTTTGGGGTCGAAAAAGAGAGGGTGAGATTTTCACAGAGAAGTATTTCTGTTGCTATTAACACTGAAATCTGAAAAATAATAATAAATAAGGGCTCCCATACAACAAACGTGATATTTTTTCGTTTTTCGGTACGAAGTCCTTTGTGTGCGAGTCCAACTCGCTCTTGTCTTACCTATTAGGCTATTTTAAATAGGAGATTTCAGCCAAAATCAATAATAAATTGTCATAAACAGAATAACAGCATATTCATTACGGAAATGGTCGATCAACCCTATAAAGTTGGACTCGACAATATTAACAATTAAAAGTATACCTAAGTTGGTCGTAAACCGACTTAATGATCAATTGAACAACTTGCCGTACTTAACGGCTGAAATATAGACGCAACGTTTATATTTTGTGGGTTTCTTGTATGTATATAAAGTTGAAATGTTATGTCGGTCCGTTCGTATAAGTATTTTCCTTCGATCTCATAATTATGTAGGTCATGTAGTACATCTTTTAATCAGTCTCCGAGGCTCATAGATGTGGAGCAAATAATCTATCAGGTCATGCGAACTCTTTGATATTTCAGCGAGAGAGGTTTGGATTGGATAACCTATATCAAGGTTAGGTTAGGTTATTTTACCACTAGTGTTGCAAAAAAGTCCTTAGGCAGTGATTGCACACGATAAGTTGTAGCGGTACCTGATTCCTTAGAGTTACGTAAAAAGAAGCATATGACGGCGGAGGATGATCAGTGTATTTCTGGCGAACGAAATATTGAGATTTTTCTTTGTACGTACTAAGTCCTGGGACATCCTTCCAGTCTTGGGACATCCTTCCAGTCCTGGCACATCCTTCCAGTTCTGGGACATTCTTCCGAGGACTTACCCGGGGCTCCCAACCATAGGCTGTTGGGCGTTACGTGAGGTTTTTTAGTCGGTACGATGCATAATGGATTTTCCCTCACGTTAGAAAAACCTGTCACTTCACTATTGTTTTATATCGAAAAGCAAACAACCCACGTGATCGAACGTAGTCACTAACTTTTCACGATTTCGACCCTACTAAAACTCCCTTTGAAACACTGATACAATTTTTTTTCAAAGAATACGACCCTCTAGTTGAGCTTTCTCTTTAAGAACTTTTGGACAGTCTCTTAACCAATCTAATCAGGCAAAGTCACATGAAAAACTTGTCATACAATAAAACTTTACACAATTGAAGCGATCCAAGTTTATTGTGATAATAAACAAGTGAATTTGTGCCGAAACGTAATTTACGGACGGGCGAACCATTTTATGTATTACAGAGTAAAATGGTGCTATAAAAATTATTTAATAACTAGACTTTCTAATAAAGCTGTGTATACATTTTCGGAAAATTACCCTCTTTTTAACAGGAAAAGGAGATTAAAAACTTTGTAAAATGTTGTTCATCTGGATAATGGTGATAGCTAATTCTCTCAATTCAGTCCTTTTTAGGGTCCAGTAGTCAAATAGTGAAAACGGGACCGTATTACTGACAATCCGTACGTCTGTCTGTCCCAAAAACTAAAGTGGGGTCCCATACAACAAACGCGATTCATTGCCATTTTTTGAAAACCGACCAAACGAGGGCCAAACGAGTCCAACCCTCGTATGGCCGGTTACTTAAAATAATATCTTAATATATATAAATCTCCTGTAACGATGTTTGTCCGCGATGGACTCCTAAACTACTTAACCGATTTTAACCAAATTTGCACACCGTGTGCGGATTTATCCAACTTGAGAGATAGGATAGTTTTTTTTTTGTGTCAAGCCTACATGGCTATAGCCGGGAGTACCGGGTTAGAAAAAGCTTAGCCACAAAACGCGTGGCCTGGCCCTCTAGTTCATTAATAAATTAATGTGATTTGAAAATTACTGTAATTGACTGAGATGTAGTGCATCTATATCTTCCAAAAGACCCCTAAACCCAAGAGGCGGGATCATACTCGATCGCGAACTGTTTCAATGGATATTTTAAATTCGGTTATAGATTAACAGCAAATACGAAAGAAAGAGGAAAATCATTTGCAGATAAATAAAATTGTCATCCTTTGTATCCAAATAACTCCATTTTATCATAATTCCGACAAAAGTTAACACGCATAGGTACCTATAATAATTCTAATAAAGTGCGTGTAAGCAAGTAAGGGAAAGTAATCTCCCTTAGCAACAAGCTTACAAAGGTAAGAAAAGGGTAACTTCTCCGTACAGTGAATACACAGCTTAATTTACCTAATACCTTAATTTTACACTGATCCGGGGGGATTCCGAAAATTGCCAGTTTTGAGTCTCTGTAGACTGAGCAGGGTAATTTTTAATAACACTTTCGACTCCATTCCATCCTTTGTTAATTTTCATAATAGCCCAGTTGACAACCGTTAGCTCGTCTTTTAGTCCTTCCAGATAGTTTTTTTTTAAAGTGGACTTACATCTCGTGTATTGGCGACCTTTCACAGACCAGAAGACTGTGGTCTTCCATTTGACGACACAATCAAGTGTCTCTTCACTCCTCACGCCCCGTTTGAAGTACCCGGAGTTATTAGAGGAGAAATTAAAATAAGGTTCTAAAGTTCAAAACGCTAGATTTCCCGTTACCTTAGGTCAGTCTATACCTAATGAGAGTAGCACGTTGCTGCCTAAGAATACTAACTACCACATCTCTGGTTGCTGCATAGATATTTTTTGAGAGTTTAAATGCCCACATTCTATTGCTCTGAGTCATAAATAACATAATGTAATTGCAATGTTCTAATTTTAATTTTATTGGGGCTTACCCGGGGCTCCCAACCTTATGCTACTTAACACATCTCTGGTTGCTGCATAGATATTTTTTGAGAGTTTAAATGCCCACATTCTATTGCTCTGAGTCATAAATAACATAATGTAATTGCAATGTTCTAATTTTAATTTTATTGGGGCTTACCCGGGGCTCCCAACCTTATGCTGTTGGGCGTTACGTGAGGTTTTTTAGTCGGTAGAAGTTCGGCATAGCATCCATGATGGATTTTCCCTCACGTTAAAAAATGGTAACTTCACTACTGTATTGGTATCCTGTAAGGGTAGTGAAAAGAGTGTGCTTGAAGAAATAAATAAATAAATAATCTACATACATATAATTTATCCCTGAAGGGGTAGCCAGATGCAAATTATATGCCCACATTTCACCTTATAGATTTATGTTCCACGTAATAGGTTGTGAGCCCATTGCCGCGCAGAACATAATTTACATACAAATCAATAAACTCTGGAGATCCAGAGAAAATACCTACAAACCCCACACATAGATACCCCACACGTATGTGTGGGGTATCTATAAATAAGTCTTCAAAAATGCTATGGAGGTTTCTAACATCATTTTTTTCTAAAGTGAATAGTTTGCGCAAGAGACACTTCCAAAGTGGAAAAATGTGTGTCCCCCCCCCCCCCCCTCTAACTTCTAAACTAAGAGAATGATAAATCTAAAAAAAATATATGATGTACATTGCCATAAAAACTACCAACGAAAATTAGTTTGAACGAGATAGGGCTGGTAGTTTCTTTTTAATACGTCATAAACCGCAATTTCCGGTTAGAGAAATCACTACCACTGCGAACGTGTTAAAACATCAGTCAAAGTTACAACGAACTATAAGAACTTTTATATTATGTAACTTGCTGCTACGAAACCCTTCATGGGCGAGTTCAACGCTGGTTTATTTTAAGTTTAAAGAAACCGAAAAGCATAATTCGAATTTCTTTGTTAAAAATGTGAGAATCATTTAAGTCGTTTTCTCATAAAATCACGGTTGGAGAAAAACTGCGGGCTGTGAAGTTTTCGCGTAAAACCCCTTTTTATTGGACAGCCTAGAGAAGGTCAATTGTACGACTTAGAAAAATGTGTGGTACGAACCTAAAGATGAAGCGATTTTGTTTTTTTACTTACTTGATTTTTGAAGTGAATTATAATTTACTAGCTGATGCCCGCAGCTTTGCCCGCGGCAAATTTGGTCCCGTTTCCGCTTCCCGTGGTAACTAATTCAAGCCATAAAAAGTGGTCTATGTGTTATTTCAGTCCATAATATATCCCTGTACCAAGTTTCAGCCAGATCCATTTAGTCGTTAGAGCGTGTAAGAGTAACAAACAACCCACACCCAAACTTCGCCTTTAATATTAGTAAGATAAGAAGTAAGATAGTCATGTCGCCTAGGTTAAGAAGTTGTTATGTATTTCTGCCTTCTGCTGAGGTGTCAGTTATGAATCACGTGTCAGCACAAATATATGTGCGCGATCCGCAAGTTTTGTTACAGTTTAGGTGTTTTAGATATACTTAATATAAATAATATTTTTATCGTGCACCAAATTCTAATACAAAGTTACGAGATATCGCCAATTGAAGAACACCCGCCCGCGTCGCTCGCGTCGCCCGAAACTACTTTTTTTTTTTTTACTTGAGGTAAAATCCTCATGGATGTTATGCCGGACTCCTACCGACTAAAAAACCTCACGTAACGCCCAACAGCCTATGGTTTTGAGCCCGGGTAAGCCCTCGGAAGGATATCCCAGGACCGCCCGGAAGTACTTCCGACATGCAACTGTTTTGTCGCGTTTGACGCGCCGACACACAAAAAGGTATACATGAATGTGAACTACAATGGGTGGCCTTATGGCTTAGTAAAATATATAACAGGCAGTCATTTCTTGTTAAATCACTGGACATTTCACAAATCATACTCCTTTCAGAGAAATGATTATCCAAATACTTTTCTCCACGATAGTTTTATTATAGTTACAAAATAGTTCAGTTTGTAGGGATCAATAAATTAAACAAGCATATATTCACAGTATTATTTACTACATTGATTAAAGAGGTATACCGTGGCATTATTGTAGAATAACATGTATTGCCATTAAAATGGTTATTGTGCACCAACCCAATGATAGACACATGCTATCGCGCAATTTTTTTAAAACTTTTTAAGAGAAACAATTTTGTAGTACACATTTTTTACATAACTATAAATATTTACTCAGCACACGCAACGAAGCTCTAAAAAGGAATAACTTTTCCGCCGTTTTTGAAACATTTACTATTACTGCTTTGCTCCTATTGATTGTAGCGTTATGCTATATAGCCTAAGACACTCCACAATAACGTAGCATTCTATTGGTGAAAGAATTTTTAAAATCGGTTCAGTAGATCCCGAGATTACCACTTACAATTTAACAAATATACAAAGACACAAACTTTACTTCTTTATAATATTAGTATAGATAACACTCAGACAAAAAAAAATCAATGTTCTCATTACACAAAGAGATTTGTTCTCGGTGGGAATTGAACCCACGACCTCCAAATCCGTAGTCAGGCACACTAACCACTGGACCACGATGCCAGTCAAAAATAATGTTACCTATAGTGGCGTCATTTTAATAGGTAACATTTGACGTTTGTCAGTTCATACATTTATTAGTGAAAGCAAAACGCAAAATTACTCGTATCTGTCGTTATTAAAATAAATATGTAATCGTAATTGAAAAAAGTTAATAATTGTGCAGTTCTAACTAAACGAAAAATATACATACATACATACATATATGGTCACGCCTTTATCCCCGAAGGGGTAGACAGAGGCATATTATATGTCCACATTTCACCTTTGTATAATTTTGTCCCACGTAATAGGTGGTGAGCCATATTGCCGTGTTTAAATGGACAGGCGCAGGTTGTGACTGCCTGCTGTTGAAATAAAGCCTTCAACTTAGCTTAACGACTGCCATGTTACTGGCAGCCGAGACCAACGGCTTAACGTGCCTTCCGAAGCACGGAAACGCTCAAATAAATGTCACAAAGTGAGCACATGGATGGTCATCCATCCATGGACCGGCCATAGTAAAAGTTGCTTACTGCAGTTTTACAGAACACTGAGTCCGCGGGGCCACGAGCGCTTCATATAGAAAAATATAGGTATTATTTTACGCCCACTGTTACAAGGTTGCGTTGTAGAATTTAAATGTTACCTATTAAATGATCCACTTTATATTATTATCACTAAGCTCTTAAAACTTGTACCACACCACATTCTCAAAGAGTATTGCAATAAAACACAACAAGGACGGTACGAAATAAACCACAGATACCATACAGCTGAGTGTTTTTGTTTCGGCTTTATTTGTTTGCGATGACTCTCAGTGACTACGGCTATGGTCAGGGTTAGTGGTGCTTGAGGGCTTCTGTTGTCGCTTACAGTGAATATTGTTGAACATTTGGGTTGATATTAATTTTCATGAGGATTTTATAGGTATTTTTGTATAATACTTAGCAAGCAATAATATATCATAGAGCTCTATGACTACTTAGAAACGGCCCGTCTACTAGCTGTGCCTCCCTGTTTCGCTTCGCTTTGATTCCAATATACTTGGATCTCTCATTACGCTCCTAATTCGTTTTCAAATATGTTATACAAACTTTTATCCTCTATTTCACCCTTTATCGGTATAATTTTGTAAAATATGTGTCAATTTATTTTAATCAGAAAGAGACCACAAGTTCTCAAACACAACTGAGTGCTATTGTTTTTCGGCTTTATTTTTGCGATGTCTCAGTGACGCGGACGATGGTCAGGGTTAGTGGTACTTGAGGACATCTATTCGTTGTCGCTTATAGCGAAGATTGTGGAGCACTTGATTAGACACTATACTATACCCACACACCGTGGTTGAATATACTAAAATTTGAAGAAACAAACATACAGAGAGATCTAGTCAATATTTAAGTTACCTACATAAAGTTATGTTATGAGATCTAGAAAACTGAAAAATAAACGTATATTTTCGTTTATGGTGTTCGGCTATTTCCATGGCAAACATTTTTGTAACTTTTTGGAGTATGGAGGGGTAATATTATTTTCAAATCGTTATCTGCCCTAATCAATCATGAAAACAGTTTATGGAAATTTACTGCCGAATGCTATAAACGGTCACCCATCTCAGAATTTGACAGTATATAGTGTCATGCGGTCCCTAGACGCTCATGCGACATGATGAAGTAGCAGGAGGCAGCATGGCATTTACATCAGTCAATTCAATTTAACTACCATACATGCATGACAGCACGTAGTCTGCATGTCAATCACTTTTTCGCCAGTCTGATGGAAAACCGTGGTGCATCTAGCGATTGGGAGACTCTCTCACAGTTCGTAAGACTTCTGACAGTGGTCCTCAAGTTGGCTGCCCTGTGATGTAGGTACCTCTTTATGATCAGTTTGAGGAACCCGGTTTAACTTAACACAACTAAAGTATTATGCATGGATGACAATCATGCCGCATGATGTGTATAGAGACCGCATAAAATGATTAAATCAGTATAAAGAACACTAGATAAAGTAACTTCGAACGCTTTTCAGTGATTTCCTGACACCCACTGATATCTTAGAAAATACTCGTAAGAACTTTATTAATTTAGCTTCAGTTACTAAACTTCAGTTTATTCTTGAGAAAGTAAACAACAATATTGAAGTAACTTTAAGAAAAACAGTAAACAGATTGATTAACGATGACGGAACGTCGACACAAATATTTATAATCAAGTTCAATTTGACGTAAAGGAAATTGGTGACGCGTGGTAAGGTGTTTCTTTTGTTTAGGGTTACGTAAGAACGTACGTGAAACCATACCGTTAGCCAAAATTGTCCAGGCATCTTAGGATATCCTTTCGAGGAGTTATTTGGGGCCATTGCCGCTAGAAAAACAGGCTGAAACCGTGTGGTTTTAGTTAGTTCAAGTGGGGATTTACACACGACAAAAAAAGTATTACATAAATATGAGTAAATTTGCAGAGGTCTTTCAGAACTAAGTTTTAGAGAAGGGTGGCAGTTTGGTTATTTAAAGAGAGAAAAATAGAAAAGAATATCTTTATTTGCTCGAAACATGGTTATTACATGGATCTTAGATAGGTAGTAAAGTTTCACCGCGGTCGGTGTGCAAAACAAATCAGTAGACAGTTCAATAGATAATATCGACGTATGTTTATTCCTATTTTTAAAAATAAAAACAATACAGCTGAACCCATAAACTAGGTGAAATAATATGAAAACATTTCAAATGATTCGAAATGGGTCTTAGAAGGTTTTTACAGGGTCGGCAGCGCAAGTGTAGCGCCTCCGGTTTTGCAAACGCCCACAGGCTATGGGGACCACCAGTGCATCCTGGTGATCCGTGGCATACAAGAAAAAAAGAAAAGAAAGTAGGTACCTAACCACTTTTTTTTTACGTGAGGGAAAATCGTCAGAGGATGTTACTCTTACCGACTAAAAAACCTCACGCAACGCCCAACAGCCTGTGGTTGGGAGCCCCGGGCAAGCCCTCGGAAGGATGTCCCGGGACTCACAACAGACCTACGGCCGCCACTGCGGCCTCGCCCAGGGGGTGGTTCGAGTGCTATCCCGCGCCTTTGGGGGGTTTCGGGTGTTATCCCGCTTCTAAGGGGGGGGGGGGGGGGCATGCGTGAGTTGCTCACGTCACGCTGCCGTCATGGGCCTGCTTCTGTAAGGACGGTAAGCGAGGGTCGCTCGCCGCCGTCCTCAGACCCCCGGTCATGGAGGCCGATAGTCCTCGGCGAAGACACGTCGGCGGCATCCGGGCCGCCGACTGCGTAACTCGGGTGGGAGAGCTCTCTCCCGCACCCGGCCCACCGCCTCCTTCACGAGCATGACCTGCTCGCAGAAAGAGGCGGCGCAGTCCCACTTACTCCCGCTGGAGAGCATGGCTCGCACCATGGTCTCGAGCGAGAGAGTGTCCACGCCCAGACCCACTACAAGGACTTGGCGCTGTTGCACCCACGCCGTGCACTCCACCAGCGTGTGGAGCGCCGTGTCATCGCTCTGGTCCTCGCAGTGCTGACACTCGGCCGTGGTTTTCCGGTGTTTTCGCCACAGATGCCTACCGAAGCTACCGTGCCCGGCAAGCATCTATGTCAACCGGTAGGAGAGAGCACCGTGTCTCCTCTCCAGCCACTCGTCCATGACCGGTCTGACGGCCGCGATTGTGGCGAATCCCCCCTTTGGTTGCTCAAGTCGCACCTACCATGTCTCCACGGTTTCCTGGTGGAGCAGGGATTTCCTGGTGGAGCTGGGATACCTAACCACATTACCCAAGAATGCAGTGTATATCTAGTTTTAAATTGATTAATAACAAACAGTCTTGAAGAAGCCTCGTGGTATGGCGAAACACGAGCGTAGTATCGGCACATTATTCAGAGTAAGCTCTGAAATGAGGTTATCCTGCAGAAAAAGTAGAGTGATCGTCAAACCCCGCAGAACAAGTACATTAAAATGGCAGTGTTCTAACTAAATTCTGAAGAAACGACGGCCGATGCAGCACACGTGGAGACCGCGACTTGGCAACCGGAATTGGACGACCATGCCGATCGTCAGGTTCAGGTTTGCAACAATAGCGGTCTTTACACACACACTCTATCGTGCGTGAAACAGCAATCGTGCGCGAAAGAGCGCGCGTATAAAGGATGTGGAAGGGAAAGGGAAAGACCTCGCGCCGCGCTTGTCAGTCGTACGCGCAATCGCGTTTCCTCAGGTTGCCTTTACACATAAAATTAATTCGCGCGCGATTAAGATGGCGGACATACGTACATGGAATAAAGAACTAATCTTAGAGTTAATTACATTGTACAAGTCTTTTCCTTGCCTTTGTAAAGAAAAAGGTTTTCCCGACGCCAATCGTGATTTTGTGGTTAAGAAATTACAAAGTTCAAGGGGCTCGTTCCGAAAGGAACTTAAGAAAGTTACAGACAGCCAGCGAACATGATAACTTGCGCCACGCGATATCTTCTATCCATTTTTCACTGCAACACCCACGTTCTTCAGTAAAACTGTGTGAATTGCACACACTTCAACACGCGCCAGTTTCGCGCGATCTATCCCGCGCGATTAGCCTTTACACGGCCGCTCATTCCGCTGAGGACAAAACAAACGCGAGCAAACGCGCGCGAAAGAACGGGTAGCGTAAACAAACTGTACTTACGTACTTTACGCTACCCGTTCTTTCGCGCGCGTTTGCTCGCGTTTGTTTTCCTCAGCGGAATGAGCGGCCGTGTAAAGGCTAATCGCGCGGGATAGATTGCGCGAAACTGGCGCGTGTTGAAGTGTGTGCAATTCACACAGTTTTACTGAAGAACGTGGGTGTTGCGGTGAAAAATGGATAGAAGATATCGCGTGGCGCAAGATAACATGTTCGCTGGCTGTCTGTAGCTTTCTTATGTTCCTTTCGGAACGAGCCCCTTAAACTTTGTAATTTCTTAACCACAAAATCACGATTGGCGTCGGGAAAACCTTTTTCTTTACAAAGGCAAGGAAAAGCTTTGTACAATGTAATTAACCCTAAGATTAGTTCTTTATTCCATGTACGTATGTCCGCCATCTTAATCGCGCGCGAATTAATTTTATGTGTAAAGGCAACCTGAGGAAACGCGATTGCGCGTACGACTGACAAGCGCGGCGCGAGGTCCTTTCCTTTCCCTTCCACATCCTTTACACGCGCGCTCTTTCGGGCACGATTGCTGTTTCACGCGCGATAGAGTGTGTGTGTAAAGGCCGCAATTGATGCAGTTTAGAATATCAAGCTTTTGGCGAAATAGGTATGTTATCATAACTTTACGTGTAAGCATAGACGGAACCCATAGCATAAAGCAGCGTTCGTTTATCGTAGCGGTTTTATTTATTTAATTTCGGGCCAAACGTTGACAAGTTGTTAATCAAATTCAGAATTTGATATTGAATTTTCTCAGGTGGAATACGAAAACAAGTTGTAACACCTCCCACACACAAAATCATACTCTTTGAAGTACTTTCGTACGTTAGAACATTAGTACGACTAATGGATTAAATTTGTTTGATGTTTTAAAAGACTTTGGTCGAACTTTGTGCCCGGGATTCCCAGATGGAAGGGCACTTTGTGTATATTGTCCGTAGCAGTCCGTCCTTACTGAAGCAGGCCCTAGACGACAGCGTGGGGGATTTACGCACGCCCTCCCAAAAAGCGGGATAACACCCGAACAACCCCAAAGACGCAGGATAGTACCCTAACCCCCCCTCTCATAGGTGAGACCGCAGTGATAGCCGTAGGTCTATTGGGAGTCCTGGGGTCGTGTCGTCCTGCCGTGGGCTCACCAGGGACTCCCAACCGAAGGCTGCAGATAGAATTCATTTTATGATGCATGGATCCAAAAAGGCAGTCATCTCACCTTTCTTCCGCAGCTTCCCGAAATTTAATTATTCCGTACAGGAACTAGTTTATACACGGAATAATAAACTTTTTATTATTCCGTGTATAAACTAGTTCTTGTGAAATGGAAAGGGCGGAACTTCTCCACGTAAATAGAGCCGCGGGCTTTAGCTAGTTTGCAGTACATACTGCAGTTTCAAGTATTCCTATAACCAAACAGTATTTGATTACGTAGCAATAGAAGTTTCAATAAATACACTGAATTAAATTCCTTCTACGAGTTTCAAATGCACGGCCGCCCGCCATATTGAAATTGTGTACGCTTGTGTTCGGTATTGCCACTTTTTATTAGAAGGTTGAAAATAGTAGAAATACCGTTTCTAAGTAGTTTTATGTTTGAAGTTTTATGTTTCTAAACCACTTAGCTTAAATTTGGCAATAGTGCTCTGGAAAACACTAGCTATTGTTTGCGGTATAAACTGTACGGCTATAAACTCTAGCTATTTTTTGCGGTAGTGACCGAGCGAGTGAAGCGAGCGAAAGTCTCTGATTCGGCAGTATGAATGATGCTTTCGTCCGTATGTCTGTGTGTATGTCAGTTCTGGTCTAGAGGACGCATATCTTAACCAATTTATACCAAACTGGGGACACGTGTTTTTTGATTGAAAATACGACTTTGGGTTTTTTTTGATAGGAGGGAAATGGTGGAGAAAAGGGGTGAAGATTATTGTCGCATTATTTATGAACTCGTGCGAACAGAAGCGCTCGTGGCCCGCGGACTCAGTGTTCTGTAAGCGATCACTGCAGTAAGCAACATTCACTATGGCCAGTCCATGGATGGGTGACCATCCATGTGACCACTTTGTGACATTTATTTGAGCGTTTTCGTGCTTCGGAAGGCACGTTAAGCCGTTGGTCCCGGTTGCCAGTAAAATGGCAGTCGTTAAGCTAAGTTGATGGCTTTATTTTCAACAGCAGGCAGTCACAAACTGCGCCTGTCCATTTAAACACGGCAATACGGCTCACCACCTATTACGTGGGACAAATTATACAAAAGGTGAAATGTGGGCATGTAATATGCCTCTGCCTACCCCTTCGGGGATAAAAGCGTGACCATATGTATGTATGTATGTATTTATGAACGGATCTTGATGATTTTTGATTTTTGATTCCCCACACGTTGTCTTTTTTTTTCTTTTTTCCTGGGTGTTTGCGATGCCTACTCTTCGCAGAAGTACTAGTCAGAAACATGGTAGTAGCCCTATAGACTGGGTTATCCTTCCGAGGGCATATCAGAGACGCCTGGCTTAAGGCAGATGTCATCGTTTGGTTTTAGTCAGTAGGAGTCTGGCTAAGCATTCATGAGGCTCTGTTGGGAGTCCTGGGACATCATTCCTATGTAAAAGGTTTTTATACGAGTAGTAAATAAATAAAGCATTATAACTTAAGGCCTAAATGTGTAATGTTTAGTAATTCTCTCCAATTTGACACGGCAATAGGATCATCTCCTGTTATGTAGTACAGAAATAAATTGAGAAAATATTCGTGTTTAATAGCCTCTATACTAGGTGTGACGTGGCATCAGTCAAGAAACATTAAAAAAATGAAGAAAAAAAATCACATGAATACTTTAACCGAAGGTCCTATAAATTTTCATTTTCACACTTTCTATCGCTACTGAGCGGCAGTAGAAAGTGACAACGTCAGCCAGACGGGTGCTCTGTGTTTGTTTTGCCACGGCGCGGCGTCAATGTTACCTCGAATTGCCGCGGTAAAAAATGAATTCTTAATGTGGGAAAAAAAAATTAAAAAAATGAAAAAATATACCCCCCTTTTTTTATTAAATATTTGTATTTGATTTCCGATGCCAAGTCATCTCATGAAATTTGGAGAGTTAATTTCGTTACACCCAGTATACCATTTTGGGAAAAAAGGCGTATTATGGATGTAAGAATAAAAACAAGACAGCGTGTTGTGGGCGTGTCCTGCCTGTCAGCATTTAAGATTAATTCGTCAGTTGTTTTTC
The DNA here is from genome assembly GCA_933228765.1 of Miltochrista miniata. Lineage (NCBI taxonomy): Eukaryota > Metazoa > Arthropoda > Insecta > Lepidoptera > Erebidae > Miltochrista > Miltochrista miniata. Next base: position 20,970,918 of record OW121773.1, read on the forward strand.
GCATGGCCAGTCTGAGCGGATCCTTGCAATATTGCTAAAATAAACGAATTGTTTGTTTTTTTTTCAGGAGAAATCGAAGTTCAGTAAACTCCCTAAACTATTTTCGTCTTGAAACAAGTTCCTGTGGAAAGTAGTTTGAACATTTCATAGTTATTTATCAATAAATAGGCATTAGGGAACCCTATGTCACATCGGCGACAGAGCATTCATACAGAATTAATACAAAATGATAGCCTAGATTACGAGATTAATTCAGTTAAATCTAGATTAATCCGGTTCACTGAATCCGCTGTGGTTTCATGCGTAATTCCGGTTCGCGTTGTGAAATTGTGACTATCGTTTGATGTGATTATTATCACTAAGTTTCATACATTTTTAAGGTTTCGTACCTGAAGGATAACTAAACGGATCCTATTATAGAGACTTTGCTGTCCGTCTGTTTGTCAGTCTATCTATCTGTTCGTCACGAGGCTGTATCTCAGAAACCGTGATAGTTAGAAAGCTGAAATTTTCACAGATGATGTGTTTCTGTAGCTGCACTAAAACCAGAAATAAAGGGGACAATAAAGGGGGTCCCATACAACAAACGTGATTTTTTTTGCAGTTTTTTGACACTGAACCCTCTGTGCGCGAGTCCGGCTCGCACTTGGCTAGTTTTTTATACCAGAAAGGTCGCAGACAAGCTTACAGGAAAGAATAAATAATGTCATTATTTAATCATTTCCTATGTAAAAGGTTTTTATACGAGTAGTAAATAAATAAAGCATTATAACTTAAGGCCTAAATGTGTAATGTTTAGTAATTCTAGTCCAATGGTTGTTTACGCTCAAAGACGTTAGTTGTCTTTGATCAAAGTATCAGATTAGGCGGAAGGACAAAAACGTTTTAGGGAATACGTAAAATTTGCACAAACAAAGCTTGCTCTAGGGTGAGAGGGCCACCAAAAACGCGGGCTAAGAACAGTCCACCGTATTTCTTTTGACGTGTGGAAGTCCCTCTTGGGTGCCAAGTCGGACTCTTACTGATTAAAGCCACTCGCTGCCCTACCACTTATTACAGCCAGTAGCCCCGGGTAAGCCCTCGGAATGAAGTCCTAGGATTAGAATCCTACAGGCTAAAACCACACGAGGCCCAACAACTATTAAAAAGAAGTTACAAATAATTCTTTGTTTTTCAGTAAATACCTATGTAGTATTTATTATACTTTTATTATTTTGCACTCGGTTTTGCAATAATATTTCATTCATTACTTATTCCATTTAACATTATCTCGTTTTGGCTGGACTGGAACATCCTTTTCAGAAGACACAACAGAGGGATCGATGATCAGGGCTTTCTGCGAACAGGTCATGCTCGTAAAAAAAGGGAGACCGATGATAGAAATCTCAAAAGAAAACAAGTCGAACTAATTTCTTTCTCAGTTTTGAATGTCAGCAAAGAAAAAGACAATTTTGAATCCACGCTTCTAGTGGCCCCACATTAATACTTAGGTACTTATCACATACGGAGGCAGGAAAAGGAAATGGAAATTAAAGCGATACCCACTCGCATAATATACCTACAGCCTTTATTTGTTTGGTTTAGAGGCGGTGACGAAAAAAGGGGCCTACATAGTAATATAAGTTAACCTAGATAAGAAACGCGCTGGAATATAATTTTGAGGCTAAACGTAGGCAGATGAAAGACCATTGTGTGGTTTTAGTTGGTAAAAAAAACACACACACGCACGTAAAAAATGTCTCAGGGTTAGAGATGAAAATTACCAAAGTGACTGAATTTGACTGACTGTCATTTACGGTCAAATTGGTCAAAAACGGTCATTTACTGTCAAAAAGGATCATAAACAGTCACTTTGATCTTGAGTGCTTTTTGATATTTATTTTGAACTAGCTGACCCTCGCAACTTCGTTTACGTCACATAATGTGCACGAAAGGAGAGGTAGGTACCTAATTCTTCATCAGACTTGTCAAGCACCGTGTGAAACAGCCCTGTTTGCTTAATCGTAAAAGAGCTTAAAGATGAAGAAAAGATATTCTAAAACCATTCAGTCCACGCCTTCGGCGCGGACTATTAGAATTATTTTACAACAGCCTTAATAATTAAGCTCTTTTATGATTAAACCAACACGCCCGTTTAGATTTACCCTCTCATTCAAAGGAACCCTTGAATTCTAGGTTCGGCGAAAGTTGAGATGCCTCTGTACACGCACTCTGTAAGTTGTGACTTGCACTACATCGCGTTATTTGTATTAACCATGTATTCGTCTGAATCGCGGTGTTGACGTTCTCCGTAAGGGTGCAATTGTACATCGCGATATCGAAATGTGTATTAAGATGTTTTAAACTGATTGATGTTTTTGATACAAAATGTACTTGGCAAATACACCGTAAATAGAACTAGGTTGTTTTACTACTGGTAAACCCTTATTCATTTTACACTCGAACCCCGAACAGAAAGGTTGTTCATGGTCCTTCGAGCCGGATTATTCTAAGATATTTTAGTTTATTCGAAGGGCGCCTTTGGTGGGGCGCAAGTTTTTGTTTGGGGTTCCCCACGGGCAGTGGATTGCTGTTGCAAACGTGGGAGGTTGCAGACCTTCAAGGAGGACTGAGGTGGACAAAGGGTGTTGGTATACCCCTGTCCAGAAAACTGCAGGCCGTTGGGTCTGAGGTGGAACCACGGTGAAATATCCAGGTTCTAGGAGCAAGAGGAAAAAGGGGTGCTCCAGCAGTTGGGTTGGAGGTACGCAGCTGGTGCGGTAATTACGGAGTAAAGCTGATCACGGAGTACATATTGCAGACAAAGGAGCTGGGCATGTGATGACGTTGTGGTAATTTATATGTCTGTGAAGTGTTCGTGAAAAAACTGTGAGTACTTTTTCGATTATATTTTCAACCTTATTTCCAAGAAGAAACGTACATAGTGAGTGATATTAACTTTGGCGTTTGAACAAGAAATTTGGACATTTTGAACTTTATTTATAGGATAAGAATTACTTTGATAATTTTAAATTGTTTTTTATTGCTTTGCTAATTTAAACTTTATCTCTTTGTGTGTTTTATCTTTATATATGTGCATGTCTTAGTTAAGGACTTAGAATAGTTTCGGAAAAAACGAAGGTACGGGGAATCCATGCCCAATTTTCCCCAGAGTGAAGTTTGCCAAAAGACTTAGAAAAATTTGTGTAGAATTTTAGGAACTTTGTTTTTATTTTGATTTACTTTCTAATTTGAACCTTATTTCTTTGTGTCTTTTATCTTTAATTTTGTTAATAATTGTGCATGCTTTAGTTTAAGACTTAGAATAATTTCATAAAAAACGAAGGTACGGGGAATCCATGCCCGATTTTCTCTAGAGTATATTTGTGGCTAAACACTTAAAAAAATTCTGTGTATTTATAATTAAACTTATAATTTTCAATCAAGTTTTTAAGTCTTCACTTTGGAGATTTTCGTGGATTTAACGTTTAGTTTTACAAGTGTTTGGCTGGTTGAATTCCACCTATTTAGATAACTTTGCGCATTTTAATCTTTTATAGTTATTTATTATTGTAATTGTACCATTATTAGTTATGTCTAAATCTGCTGATTCTAACAGTAAGACTACTGGTTCGAATCCAGTTGATGAAATGGACGCTTTATTACTGTTTCAAGAGGATATAGGAGCGCGTATTAAAAAGGCATCTAGTAATTTTAAAAAAAACCTCCAAAGAACGTCTCACCAAGCAATATTGTGAAGGTCGGTTGGCTAACCTTGAACAGTTGTGGTCCCAGTTTGTGACCGGTCATGGACAATTGTTACGAAAGGTACAGCGTAAACAATTATGTGAGACTTCTTACATGAAAGATGATTTTTATGATGAAGTTGAATAAGGCTATCTAACTTGTCAGGGCTTAATACAGGAGACATTGAATTCTTTTATCACCAGTGAAAGCAAACAAAGTAACTTTGAAAATAAAAAATACAGCCATGCTAAGTTACCAAAAATAAATATTCCTGTGTTTTCTGGTAAGTACTCCGAATGGAATACGTTTAGAGACTTGTTCAGTTCCTTGATACACAATAGCAAAGAGTTGGATGGAGTTCAGAAACTGCATTATTTGAAGGGGTATCTCACAGGGGAAGCTGAACAGTTACTCAGACATATTCCAGTGACGGAGGACAATTACGAACGAAGCTGGCAATTGTTATCACAACGATATAATAATAAGAAATTTATATGTAATTTTATTTTAAAGAGATTGTTTAGTCAAAGAAATCTGCAAACTGAATCATCGACCGGTCTGAAAGAATTAATAGACACTACTAATGACTGTTTGTCGTCATTACAAAATATCGGTGTTGATGTGGATAGTTGGGATGTGATAATCATTCACATTCTTACTTTAAAATTAGACCCGGAGACAAGAAGACAGTGGGAGTTCACTGTTACGGAAAGCAATTCTTCCGATGAACTGCCCACTTATTGTCAATTTAAAGACTTTTTGACAAATCGTTACCGCGCTATTGAATTTTTGCCCTCTGATAATAAAGTGAAAATAAATAAACCTAATTTTCATCCCAATAGCCAGGTAAAAACGTTTCATGTAGTCGGTGTGCATTGTGCGTTTTGTACAGGCGAGCACAAAATTGGCAGCTGCAAGAAATTCATCCAGGAATCGGTTGACAATCGGCGTAACTTTGCTCAATCGAAAAACCTATGCTATTGTTGCCTGGGTAGCAATCACTCTGCCAAGTTCTGTCAACATAACGTGCGGTGTCGCGTTTGCAAAGGTAAACATAGCACGCTATTGCATCCGAAGGGTGTCGGAAAAAGTATTGGCGAGGCTAATAGCGCCAGTAGCGTGAGAGACGAGTCGGGAGAGAAAAGTCTTTCGAATTCACAGTCCGTAGTCACGTGTATTTCTACGCAAAAGGTTTTTAACCAGGTTTTACTAGCGACGGCTTTAGTCAAGGCCAGAGCAAAATCGGGAGAAGGGTTTATGATTCGGGCTCTGTTGGACCAGGGCTCCCAATCATCTTTTATAACTGAAGCTATGGTTCAGTCTCTCGGTTTGCAAAAAACCCCTGTAAATAAAAATATTACAGGAATCGGTGGAGAAAGTAGTGCACGTGCCAGGGCTACAGTAACTTTGCAGATCGCGTCACGGTTTGATCCGACCGTGATTATAACAGTGAAGGCACTGGTTTTAAAATCGATCACTGGTCTTATACCTTCTAAAAAGACGGAGATAGAATGGGACGAACTCACGAAATTAATATTAGCAGATCCGGAATATTATACACCTAGTAGGATAGATATATTGTTGCGAGCTGATATATATGGACGTATCATTCAAGAAGGCATAAAGAAAGGCCCGATCGGTTCACCAATTGCTCAATCCACAAAGCTCGGTTGGATTTTGTTTGGTGAGGTAAATAATTCAACTGTGCAACCAAATGCGGTACAGGTCCTGCATTGCCAAATGAATGAAGATAATCAACTGCTGAAGAAGTTTTGGGAACTAGAAGCTGACGCTGAAGCACCCAATAAAAGTGTAATATTGACTGATGAAGACAAATTTTGTGAAAAGTTGTTCGCAGAGACTACAGAAAGAGACTCTGAAGGACGTATGTTGTGCGTCTCCCATTGAAGGATGGTAACCCTGAGGTTACTAATTCTCTAAAGATAGCAGAAAGGAGATTGTATTCTTTGGAAAGGCGATTGTTCAAGGATCTAGATTTGAAACAAAAGTATGAAGAAGTTATCAATGAGTACCTGCTACTTAACAACTTTGGGTGAGGCTTAAACTAATGCTTTCAGGGTTGTGCTGATCCCCCCGCTTACACGCTGTGCAACCTCTCACTGCTTAGCTGTAGGTGTAGCTTGTAGTTTGAGCCTTCCTAAGAGATCCTTCTGATCTCCTAGGAAGCTAAACGGTCTTAGGGGAGAGTGCTACGGTCATGTTGATCCCTAAGGCTAGCCAGAGAGATTATCCTTCACGTGGTGCCACCTGTTTTTGATCTAGTTCCCTCAGAAATAGATGCAACAGAAATCTCCTGGCGGCAAGACCACAGGGTATCAGTGGCTGTGCCAAGTGGCACGACTCACACTAGAATATGTGAGGGTCGGTATAGGGGGGCAGTGGGCAAAATTGGGGGGTTTCTCCTTTCTATGGGGGTAAACGGGAGGGGGGTAAAGGGGAGGCCACCCGCGACAAACCCTGATCTGTCCACAGGGTATGAGTGACTGTACTCTGTGGCGGGACTCACACTAAGATATGTGAGGGTCGGATCAGGGTGGGGGGATGGGGCGCGGAGGGGGGGAGGTCACCCGCGTGTTTGTGCCGTGCGTGGAGACCCGTAAGGCAGGATGACGGGATCCTGGTGGCTGAGTGGCTTTCAACGCAGCGGTAGTCGTTGGACTCTACAACACTCCACTTTGGCCCTGATTTCTGTCGAAACGGGAGGTCGTGGACTAGCCAACCACGATCAATCGGCTGTGGCGTCCGGTCAGACGGCCGCCAGGCGAGTATTCTGGAAGGGAGGGGTCCGCAGGCGGCGGCGCGCGATTTTTCGACGTCTTGTTGGGCGTCGTTGATCTCATGCCGTGCGGTCTCGTGGGCACTCTTTTCTGGAATGCTATACCGACATGGTAACCCTGGTGTCTACTTCTTAGACATCCCCAATGTTGTGGACTCCGTGGCGGGTGGGGAGCCATGCTCGGTGAATATTACTTCAATACGGCTATGGATTTAACAAAAGCCAACAAAATCAATCAAGATGCCCGCAAGGGCGTCAAAAAGGACATTATGTCATCTGGCGGGAGGGTCACCGAACGCAATACCATGGGGCGTACTCAAGTGAGTCACACCGGGCAGGGGACCATCGGGCAGCCTGGCAACCTGCCAAGCACACCCGTTGGGACGAATGCTTCGGGAGGCGAGCTTCGAAATGCCAAACCGAAAAGGTTGAGTGGGGCAGCCAGGCGCAAGATGCTACTGGAAAAGCGGACACGGACATTCTCAGAACGAAGTGCACCGGTCGGGGCAACTTCTGGAGGGGCAGGGGACTTAACTGCTGCTAAAAGGGCCAGGGAGTCCAGTGATGAGAAGGCCGGCGAATCATCCAAGAGACCGAACCTGAACAAATCGTTCAGGGACGCTCTCAACGGATGCAGGATGGCGATCATCACTGACAACTTCCCGGCTTCACAAGTCACCACAGATGACGTCGGACCGATTGTCAGCGCCCTCTGGCAGATGATGGTCGGTCACCCGGATCCTCTGCCTCGATTTAACATCGGGTCAGTCAGCGCGGGAGCACTCCACGTATTCTGCGAGGATCAGAGGTCAGCAGACTGGCTTGCCGGGATCGCTGGGAGGAGTATCGGCAGCCTTACCCTCAAAGTGGTCAACGCCAAAGATCTTCCCAAACCGGTGAAGATGGCGTGGAAGTCGAAGAACGTCTGGATTACAGATCTGCCCAGCGTTCTTTCGATGCTACAGCGCCTAAACCCCGAACTGAAGACGGGAGACTGGAAGGTGGTGGACACAAATGTGGAGGTGGCCAGTGTCAGGAGGATTGTGCTGATGGACAAGACTTCGGCTGAGTACATTAAATCCAAGGACTACTGCCTCTACGCTGGCGTTGATAAAAGCTACTTCAAGCTCCTTGAAGATAGCGATGACAAGGTCGGCGCCAGTGGGGGGGCAGTAGTTCCGCCACTCGCTCCACAGATGCTGCTCGGCGACGCGGATTCACACCAGGACACCATCGGGGGCTACCCAGTCCCTTCACCGGCCACTTCTCATCGCACCGATGATGTGTTGGGCGACTTGGACGACCTCAACCTCTTGTCTCCACTCTCGCAGACGGAGACTATGGAGGAGGCTGTAGATGCAGGCGACAGTCACTAGACTGCCGATACCCCCCCATTTGCAAAGAAAAAAAAATGGCGGGACTAAGGTGTGTACAAATTAACTTACATCACTGTAAAGCGGCGATGTCCCTCTTAGGACGTCACCTTAAAGGACATAAATTCGATATTGCCTTGATACAGGACCCTTATATAAGCACTGCGGGTGCTGTCTCAGGCTTAGGTAGAGAGGGATCTATTTTCCACTGTACTAATGAGGGTGTGAGGGCGTGCGTATATGTCAGAAATGGCATAGACGCTATGCCCTTACACGATCTTTGTTCCAGGGACCTTACAGCAGTCAAGGTCTATACGGGGGCAGGGCGAAGACGGAGGGCGGTTGTGCTGGCCTCTGTGTACCTCGCCTACCCAAGGAAAGAAAGACCCACTAACATGAGGGAGATGAAGGAACTTGTCGAGTTCTGCGGCCGGGAGAACCTGGAGTTAGTGATGGGCTGCGATGCGAATGCCCACCACATCACCTGGGGGAGCTCGGACATCAATGATAGAGGGGAAGAACTTTTCGAATATTTGGTAAGCTCTTCACTTCATACACTAAATAAAGGCAATGCTCCCACCTTTGTGGATGCTAGGCGTTCGGAAGTTATTGATGTAACTATAGCTACTAATAATACTTATAAGAGAATTACTAACTGGCGAGTGTCTGACGAAGCTAGTGGTTCTGATCACAGGTATATCTGTTTTAGATACGATACAGAGGACTCCTTTCCAGGAGTACGGAGAAGAAATCCCAGGAACACTAACTGGGAGGCGTACACTAAGGAACTAAAAAACGAGTTAGGATCAGTTAAAGGTAAATTGAACTCTACGGTTGACATTGAACTTGAGGCTGAGCGGGTTGACAGAGCCATTAAAACGGCATGGTACACAAACTGCCCAGAGAAAGAAGCGAAAGGAACTAAGGTTCCGTGGTGGACGCCGGATTTAGAAAAGAAAAGACAGGCAATTCGCCGCATCTTCAACGACGCTAAGTCCAAAAGATGTTTTAAAGAGTACTCCCGAGCACTTACCGAGTACAATCTGGCAGTTCGCAAGGAACGAAGGAAATCATGGCAATCTCACTGCCAGGACATCAATACTGTTCCTGAAAGTTCAAGATTGGTAAAGGCTATGTCTGTGAGCAGAAGTAATACTCTTAATGCAGTTAGAACCCATGAAGGGAGACTAACTGAATCTGGTAAAGAAACCCTAAAGATCATGATGAAAACACATTTTCCGGACTGTAAGATTCATGATAATTCTGGCACAGACGTTCCCATGCCCGTAGAAGAGCAAAACAGGCGAACTACGAAAGCAGACTGGGACGTTGCAAAGAAGGTAGTAGAAGAAAGAAAACTCAGTTGGGTATTGAAAAACTTTCAACCATATAAATCACCAGGTCCGGACGGCATATACCCGATACTACTACAAAAAGGTCTTCCTATACTAGGCCCGCACTTGATGCGGCTTTTTAAGGCCTGCATAGCCTTTGGATTCATTCCAAAGATATGGAGGGAAGTAAAGGTAACTTACATTCCAAAACCAGGGAAGGATAGCTATGAAGAGGCCAAGTCGTTTCGTCCGATAAGTCTCTCGTCTTTCTTATTAAAAACCCTGGAGAAATTGGTAGATCAATACATAAGGGATGGGCCTCTCACAAAGAAACCATTTCATAAGCTACAATGTGCCTACCAAACCGGAAAATCAACCGAAACTGCGTTGCACTATGTAGTTGAGAGAGCAGAGAATGCTATTGATGGTCAAGAGATTTGTGCGGCTGCGTTTCTGGACATTGAGGGTGCATTTGACCGCACAACATTCGAATCGATTATGAAAGCCGCAAAAGAACACGGCATTGACCCCACCCTCTGCAAATGGATTGACTTCATGCTGAGGGGCAGGAGAGTAAGGTCATCTCTATTAGGAGATGAAATTCACGCCACAACGACCAAGGGATGCCCTCAAGGAGGGGTATTGTCCCCCACACTGTGGTGTCTGGTAGCAGACTCCCTCCTAACCAAACTGAATAGAGGGGCATGCTTCGCTGTGGGATATGCAGATGACATAGTTGTCATGATCAACGGTAGATTTCCGGAAATTGTCTCGGAACTTCTGCAACAAGCTTTGAAGGATGTGGAGGAATGGTGTGCTGAAAATCATCTAACCATTAATCCCAGCAAAACTACAATTCTTCCTTTTACAAGAAAGAAGAGGTTGAGCAAATTAAAGAAATTGCTTTTATTTGACACAGAGTTAGAATGGTCCACCAACGTGAAATACCTTGGTATGACCTTAGACAAGGAGCTCACATGGAATCTGCATGCCAAGAAGGTGACAGAAAAAGCCATGAGAGCCTTCAATATGTGTAGATCGGCGTATGGCAAAACCTGGGGCCTGAAGCCCAAGGTACTGTACTTCATTTACACCACTATGGTTCGCCCAATTTTAACCTACGGCAGTGTTGTATGGTGGACAAGAACCAAACTAACATCGTGCGTGGAAGAATTGGGAAAACTACAGAGGATGGCCACTATGGCTATCACAGGAGCGTTTAAGTCCACGCCTACAAAGGCGTTAGATATAATACTAAACTTAACCCCTCTTCACATCTTCATACAACAGGAGGCGATCAAAACCTTATACAGACTAAAAACGGCAGGCGCTTTTAACTGCAATAGGCCAACAACGCGGCATACAAAAATGGAGCTTAATGATGAGATTCAAAGGAAGATGCATATGATTAGCGACGCTATGCCGTGCATAAAAATCTTCAAAAGAAACTTCAAAATACATGTCCCCACAAGGGAAGACTGGAAGCAGGAACTGCGCTCACCAGATGCAGACTGCCTCATCTGGTACACAGACGGTTCAAAAACGGAATCTGGTACAGGAGCAGGTATTTACTCAGAATCTTCACAACTTTGGAGCAGCCTGGGTCAGTACACCACGGTCTTCCAGGCCGAGATGTATGCCATCATAGCATGCGCAGAGGAAAATCTGAAAAGGAGTGTAGAGAACAAGACCATCTACATTCTTAGCGACAGTCAAGCGTCACTAAAGGCCTTAAATTCCTACAAGGTCAACTCAAAACTTGTCCTGAATGCGGTGAAAACCCTAAACAAACTGGGCCGCAGGAACAAGCTGCGACTGCTCTGGGTCCCAGGCCATGTAGGAATAAAAGGAAATGAGAAGGCCGATGAGCTAGCTAGGACAGGATCGGCAAATGCCATGCTTGGACCTGAACCATGTATGGGCCTACCAGCATGCACATTCATAAAGGCCGCTAAGGATTATGCTGATAATAAACACATGCAAGAGTGGGATATCAGTCAAGGGTTACTACATTCGAAGAAATTCATAAGTAGCAGAACCAATGAGGCTTCAAAATTTATATTGAATAATGGAAGAAGCAAAGCTCGAGCTGTGGTTGGTGCCCTTACAGGGCATTACGGAACAAACGACATGCTTTTTAAAATGAAGATCACTTCAAATAACGACTGCAGAGCCTGCGGTGATGTCAGGGAAACTATGGAGCACATCCTGTGCGAATGCGACGTCTTAGCAGCGAAGCGTATGAGCCTCCTTGGGAATGCTTATCCCAAACCGGAAGAATACAGGTCTCTTCCTCTTAGTGGGATCACCGCGCTAATAGACCACTTCTTCAAAGAGTAAGAAACATTAAGGTAGGGGCAAACACAAAAGATCCCACTGGGTCGAAGTGTTGCTGACTTCGTCAGCCCCCGATGTAAGATAAGTAAGATAAGTAACCACATGGAGTTAATACCAGCCAACGAGATTGAAAACCCCAACGCTATTTATTTACCACACCATGCCGTTTTACGGGAGGACAAAGACACGACAAAAGTTCGAGTAGTCTTCGATGCCTCTTGTAAAGGCGAGAAACAAAAATCATTGAACGATCATCTCATAGTTGGACCAACCTTACAACCTGAACTGAGGCATACTATAATGCAGTGGCGACGGGCTCCGATATGTTTAACGGCCGACATTGTAAAAATGTATCGGCAGGTGAAAGTAGCTACGGGGGATGCTGATTATCAAAGGATTCTGTGGAGAAGCGATCAACGATCCAAAATTAACCATTATCGGATGTTAAGAGTTACCTTCGGCGTTGCATCGGCACCTTACCTTGCAGTAAAGGCCTTACAGCAAGTGGCTTTAGACGAAGGAGATCCATAGCCATCTGCAGCACGCAGAGTAATGACGGATTATTACATGGATGATTTGCTGACAGGCTGTGAAACGAAAGAAGAAGGTATACAATTGTACAAGGAAATGAATTTATTATTGGAAAAAGCTGGTTTCGAACTACAAAAGTGGACAAGCAATGATGAGGACTTAGTAAAGGCTATGAAAGAGCAGGAAATAGAAGAAAGTAAAAAAGAAAAGTCAGATAAAGAAGCAGTAAAAGAAGGATTAAAAATAAAAGTGGATGAAATAATGAAAATTGTCGGACTTTCCTGGAAACGAAGTGGAGATTCATTCCGATACATAGTCAAGTTACCTAAGCTAGAAGCCTCAGTCATTACAAAAAGAATGATTATTTCGGACATTTCTCGTTTGTATGACCCACTTGGTTGGGCAGGTCCAAGCGTTATAATGCCGAAAATTCTCATTCAGAAGCTATGGTTGGCAGGCCTTGAATGGGATCAGGAGGTTCCAAAATCTTTACTCGAAGAATGGTTCACCTACAGGGAAGAATTGAAACTTCTAGAGACTATCTCTATACCACGCTGGATCGGTACTAGAGTTGATGACAAAGTCGTTGAGCTCCATGGTTTTAGCGACGCATCGAAAGTTGCGTATGCTGCGGTCGTTTACTCCAGAGTAATCGACGCAGAGGGGAAGGTTCATGTAGCCTTAATATCATCTAAAACCAAGGTCGCTCCTGTAAAACAAGTCTCTATCCCTAGGTTAGAATTATGTGGTGCCGTTCTGCTAACGAGATTTATAATGGAAGTTGCTACAGTGCTAAAGGTGGACAAGAATTGCATACATGCGTGGACGGATTCAACAGTCGTTCTTGCGTGGCTGAACAGTCACCCTAACAGGTGGAAAGTATTTGTTGCGAATAGGGTATCTGAAATTCTGACTAGTTTGGATTCACATAACTGGTCGCATGTGACATCAAAGGAAAATCCCGCTGATTGTGCGTCCAGAGGATTACGCCCATCTGAACTTGTTAAGAATCAGCTGTGGTTTCAGGGACCCGAGTTTCTTCAATCAGAACAAATTGTATACCAAAAGCCTCAAAATTTAGCAACGAATTTGGAAGAAACAAAATCATTTCACGTAACCACGGAACGACCTTTATGGGAGAGATTTTCATCATTGATGCGTATGATGAGGGTCATTGCTTATTGCCGGAGATTTCTCATTAATTGTAAACCAGAGGAACAAAGATATGGCTCTCTCACGACGAAAGAACTGAAAGAGTCTTTAACCACTATTATAAGGCAGACTCAGGAAGAAAATTTTGCAGAGGAGTTAGCAGTGGTAAAGAAAAATGGGATCTTACCAAAGAATAGCAGTTTACGATCATTAAATCCTTTTTTGGATGAGGATGGTGTGTTACGTGTCGGAGGTAGACTGACACATTCCCAACTAACTGAGGATCGTAAACATCCTGTATTGATACCAAAAACCTCACATTTGACAGGATTAATTTTAAATGATGCCCATAGTGAAACTCTGCATGGAGGTCCACAACTAATGATGTGTTACATACAATCAAAATATTGGATATTAGGTGCTAAACAGTTAGTGAAGGCTTGCTTTCGCAAATGCGTGACCTGTGCAAGGACTGCAGGGATAACACAAACCCAATTAATGGGGCAGTTACCATCAGCACGTGTAACTCCTTTAAGAGCATTTAAAAATAGTGGTGTGGATTATGCTGGCCCAATCCAAATACGAACTTCCAAGGGTCGAGGTCATAAGTCGCAAAAAGGATACATCTGTTTATTCGTGTGCATGGTGACCCGTGCAATTCATTTGGAGATGGTAACAGATCTCACTTCGGAAGGCTTTTTGCAGGCGTTCAAGAGATTTGTTGCACGCAGAGGGTACTGTTCAGATATCTGGAGCGATAACGCCACAAATTTTATTGGTGCTGCCAGTGAATTGAAAAAATTGTTCATCATCGAAAAGAAGTCAATGCTTGATGAAGTAGCAGAAGCTCTAGCAACGAATGGCTGTAATTGGCATTTTATCCCCGCCAGATCTCCAAATTTCGGTGGACTTTGGGAGTCTGGAGTTAGGTCAGTTAAAGGTCATTTAAAACGGATTATCGGTCAATCAACACTAACTTTTGAAGAAATGACAACTGTTTTGGCCCAGATTGAGGCTTGTCTGAATTCAAGACCTTTATCTGCGCTACCATTGGATGAGAATGGTGAAGCATCGATACTTACCCCGGGGCACTTTCTTGTTGGTGAGTCGCTGGTTGCTCCACCTGAAAGGAACTACGAATCGGCCAATGTAAGCTCCTTGAGGAGATGGCAATATTCACAGCGCATGATACAGACGTTTTGGCGTTGTTGGTCCCAGCAATACCTTACAAAATTCTATCATCGGTACAAATGGTCGTCTCAGAATCCTCAACCCAAAATTGGCGATATTGTCATTGTAAAAGAGGATGGTTTGCCTCCTTGTCGTTGGATGTATGGCAGAGTGATTGATACTCACCCTGGGCTGGACAGTTTTGTGAGAGTCGTCACTTTAAGGGTGCGCAATGCAACGGTAAAAAGACCCGTTACCAAATTATGTCTTTTACCAGTAACGGACTGATTTTATTGTATAAGTTATCTTCTATTGATTTGGCTTTCATAATAATGTGTATTTTTTGTTGATTTTTATATTATTGTCTAATTCTTTTGGTTTATGGTAAAATTTTATATTTTGTTGGTTTATTTATCTTAAAATGGTTAACATCGCCACGGTGAGCGGCGTAACGGTTGTAACAAAGTATTTAAGGACAAGTTAAACTTTGTCCTTGGTGAGCGGTATGTACACGCACTCTGTAAGTTGTGACTTGCACTACATCGCGTTATTTGTATTAACCATGTATTCGTCTGAATCGCGGTGTTGACGTTCTCCGTAAGGGTGCAATTGTACATCGCGATATCGAAATGTGTATTAAGATGTTTTAAACTGATTGATGTTTTTGATACAAAATGTACTTGGCAAATACACCGTAAATAGAACTAGGTTGTTTTACTACTGGTAAACCCTTATTCATTTTACACTCGAACCCCGAACAGAAAGGTTGTTCAGCCTCTAATTTCTGAACTACAAACCCCTCAATCTTGAAACTTGGGTCGAAAAATCCTTAAAGTACCTACTCTCTTTTCAATACTAAAAAAATATTTGAAATCGCATCACGTGTTGAGAAATTACAACTGAAAAACCATTTTATCTTTAATCCCCTCTCCCGCAGGAACCGAGCAATACAAGGTTCTAGGATACTTTTGATCCCGAATCAAAAGTATCCAAGAACCTTCCTCGGGATATAAGCTCAAAATGTACTAAGTATCATTCAAATCGGTTCAATAGTTTCGGCGTGAGTCTTATTCGGGATGCAGACAGATAGACAGACAGACTGACAGACATGAAACGTTTAAATTACATTTTTGGCATTTATTCAGTTTAAATTACATTTATTCAGTATCGATTAGAGAACGCCCTCCAATTAAAATTTTCAAAATATCTTCCATGTACAGACTCTCAACCCTCAACAGTTTTATATGTAAAGATTATACGGAAATGGTGCCCCCTGTCGGGAAAAATTTAATAGCACTTTAATAGTTAAAATTAATAGTAGATAAGTATAAGTCAAATTGATTGAATTTGACAATAAATGACCGGTCAAATACGGTTTTTGACAATCGTGACTGGTCAGATTCAGTCATTTTACATCTCTACTCAGGGTGTTTCCTGCGAAAGTAAAGGACTGCATTGACATGCCTTTTCAATCTATCCGTATGTCTAGTACTTACCTACTTACTTACCCGGAAAGATAAGTCTTATATTCTCAGTCATTTCCCAAGATTAATTTTATTTCTTCCACAGACCAATTACCTATATTCCTGTACCAAATAACACCAACATTGGTAACATTTATTTAAACCTAAAAGCGATAGTAGATACATCTCTGTCTCAACGCTGATTTAATGAGTGACATCACTCATTAAATCTGCATTGAGACAGAGTAGTCTAGCCATAGATTTAGGATTTTTCGCTTCTCTAAATCTATGAGTCTAACAAATTATACACTGGTCGGTATTTGCGACTGCCATGTGAAGTCACTCTAAAACCAAAATCTAAGTTAGCAACCGTTACAAATAAAATCCAAATCATACTCCGAACCCACGAAGAAGGTCAAGATGAATTTTGAAAGGTCGCAACCTATTTCTAGGTCGTGTAAAAAACATACGTCGCGGAAAGTACTAGGCAAGCAGAAATATCAAAGAGCTTACCCGCAGTAGGTCGCAACAATATAGCCCCACGACGCTAGTTTCATTGCTTCAATAAATTTCACTGTACACTAAATAGACTCCATTCTTTAACGTGTAAGCTAGCTCGGCTAAGAAGAGTTTATATTGACTTTAGTTACCTCTAAAAGGATTTTCTTTTTTATTTACTCTACGGGCCAGCCATGATCTTGTTAGAGCTGTACTTTTCACTTCTTAGTAAGTCTGAGAGAGATAAAATGATACAATCTAAATAGGGGTGTCATAATCTGGCACTATGTTATAATAGCCCTTATCTCCCAGACCGTGACGTAAATTAAATTTATGCGGTTGGATCTGATGATGCTCAAGAAATACTAACATACGACTCAGAGATGATTTACTCACTACTGTTGGTTGACCAGTAATACCATCCATATTTTAACAGTATTTTTTTTTGTTCCACTGTAAATGGATCATAAAAACTACAAGTAAAATTGGAGCAGAAAAGTTTGTTGCCGTCCGTAATTCTTTCAATACCAACCGGAACCAATAGATTAACGTGGGTTTTCCGCTATTCAAACACCTATTTCCATTAACTACCTACTTTAATGGAGCATCCACATTCACACGAGAATATCGCGTGAACGCGAGTACTTAATGGAGCCGCCGAGCCTCCACATTTACACGAGAATATCGCGCGAAGGCGAGAAACTTCAGTGTGGAGTCGATTTGCAATCAGCTCCTTGTTCAACATTTTTCGGGCTTTTCTCGCGTTTTCTTGTGAATATGCAGCGGGTACATACATTGGGAGTTCTGGGGTATCCTTCCAAGAGCTTACCCGGGAGTCCCAACCGTAGGCTGTCAGGTGGGATACGTGCGGTTTTTAGTCGGTAGGAGTTCGGCATAGCATCCGTGTAGGATTTTCCTCACGTTCAAAAAAAAAACATACATACATCAATCAATCAATCAATTCAAATAATAAAATCGTAGCAAGTCGCTGTCTGTACATAGAAGATAAGTAAGAAAAAATATTATAGGGGGGCTTTATGAACGCAATAGAACCCAAAACAATGATTTTTTGAATTCTTGTATGTTTGTCTGTATGTCTGTATGTCTGTATATCTGTATATCTGTTTGTCTGTAGGTTTGTGCACGCTAATCTCAGTAACCGCTTAGCCGATTGCAATGCGGTTTTCTTCATTGTGTTGAAGTTTGCTCCACTTAACATTTAGTGTTTATTTCATGTCAATCGGTTAATAAATAAAAAAGTTATATCACTTTTAAATAATCAAACATGGACTTATGAATCTTTTTTTTTTTTTTTTTTAAAGTGAGGAAAAATCCTCGTAGGATGCTATGCCCGACTCTTAACGACTAAAAACCTCACGTAACGCCCAGCAGCCTATGGTTGAGAGCCCCGGGTAAGCCCTCAGGAAGGATGTAGTAGTAGGGAAACTGGGGATACTTGATCCTTATGGGAGACTAGGTACACAACATTTACAGAACCTGTATAAGTCTTATTTATTTATATGGTGGCAATATCGATTGTATATGGTACACGATAACTTTCTAAAGATGGTAAACCAATCATATTTGACACTTTGGCAAACGGCGGGCGAGTAAGTAATTGTTGCGGCAGAAGGAAAATTTTGATTAGTTTTTAATGTGACCAAACTGTTATTTAAAATAGGACTTTTAAGTGTGTATGCATTTAATACGAGCCATTATCTATATTATTAGCCATTCTTTACGTAATAAAGTGGTAATATTATAGACTTTTGAAAATATTTTTGTTTATAACCTCAAATAGCTCAGGGTATACTTGGTACACTTTATTATGGGAGATTTGATCCACCTGGCTCAAGTGTCCCCTACCTTTTTTTTCAATTCATTGCAGAACAATATGCCACAAGGCCTACAAAACCAGAGAAGGTGCCCGAAAAATGGTGCCAGGGAACGAAAATAAAGCTATAGTCCATGCCCTTAAAGTTGCACAGCGAGCAATTGAACGAGCTATGCTATGGATGTCTCTGAGGGATAAAATCTGGAACGATGTTCTCCATTAGAGAACTAGAGTGGTCGACATAGCTCGCAGAAGCATGCGTCTTGAAATGGAAGTGGGCTGGCCACATCTCTGTAAGAGAACCGATGGTCGGTGGAGCAAACGAGTTGTGGAGTGGCCTGCTGTTAAAATTTTTCAAGCCGCCTAAAAAGGCTTTCAACTTAGATTAACGGCTGTCATTTTACTGGCAACCGGGATCAACTGCTTAACGTGCCTTCCGAAGCACGGAAACTCTTAAATAAATGTCACAAAGTGATCCCATGGATGGTCACCCATCCAAGGACTGGCTCTTGGTGAAAGCCGCTACTGCAGTGATCGTTTACAGAACACTGAAACCGCGGGGCCACGAGCGTTACCAATAAACCGTGATATAGATATATGAAGAAATATGTGATTTCGAAAATGAATAAACAGACAAGGCATTTTTTATTTAACTCCTTAGTAATGGTATCTTGTGACCCTAAATATGGGAGACTTGATCTCCCAGGATCAAGTCACCCAGACCGGGGGGATCAAGTCTTACGTATATACGGGATACATGGTACGATTCCTTATTATTGATTTTAGTCAAATAACTCCTAAATTTAGATATTCATATCTTTGGATCTTACAGCACTTAAAAGCAAATAAATTTCACCTATTTTAGTACCAACGGTTTTTTAAACGGATACTCAATATAGAAATTAGGGATAAAAAACAAAAGGGGGGATCAAGTGTCCCCAGTTTCCCTTATAGTTTTGCCATGTTCTTTCTTTAAATTTACATACCGTACTTACGGTGAGACATGCTGTACCAATTACTCATATTGTGTTATTGTGAAAATCTCTGTAACCATGTTTCATGTAAATAAATGAATTTGAATTTGAATTTGAATGTCCCGTGACTCCCAACAGACCTACGGCCGCCAGTGCGGCCTCGCCCAGGGGGTGGTTCGGGTGCAATCCCTCGTCTATGGGGGTTTCGGGTGTGACCCCGCTTCTAAGGGGGGGCGTGCGTGAGTTGCTCACGTCACGCTGCCGTCATGAGCCTGCTTCTGTAAGGACGGTGAGCGGCCCTCTCACCGTCCTCAGACCCCCGGTCATGGAGGCCGATAGTCCTCGGCGAAGACACGTCGGTGGCGCCCAGGGCGCCGACTGCGTAACTCGGGTGGGAGAGTTCTCTCCCGCACCCGGCCCGCCGCCTCCTTCACGAGCATGACCTGCTCGCAGAAAGAGGCGGCGCAGTCCCACTTACTCCCGCTGGAGAGCATGGCTCGCACCATGGTCTCGAGCGAGCGAGTGTCCACGCCCAGACCCACTACGAGGACCTGGCGCTGTTGTGCCCACGCCGTGAGACTTATGAATCTAAAAATAGGTAGATGTAAACTGGCGTGTTGGCTTAATCATAAAAGAGCTTAATGATTAAGGCTATTTTAAAAACATTGTTCGTATTTTAAATCATATTTAAAACATGAATTGTTTTAGAATAGACTTAATCTTTAAGCTCTTCTATGATTAAGACAACAGGGCAGTTTCAAACGCTGCTTGATGAGTCTGATGAAGAAATATCTACTTTCATACACCTTATGTGAAGTAAACGAAGTTGCGGGTGTCAGCTAGTACATAATATTTGTAGTCATGCCTTAATCCGCTAAGGGTTAGGCAAAAGCATATTATACGTCCAAAATTTCACCTTTTCGAATCTATTACTCCAATATCTCACCATTAATTAATACACGACCATCCTTATCTCAAGTAATGTCTCATAAGGGTTTATTATCAATGAAATCTCTACCTGTATTCAGTGGTTTATAGAGCAATGAATCTAGAACATAACTCAGGACTTACATTGTAGTTCTGGCTTTTATAGCCAAGAGTGTGCCGTCCCGTGAGTGACAGTTAATGGAGTATAAGGCCGGGACTCCACCACAGCGGAGATGTGTGTGCAGTGTGCTCCGTGCTGTGCGAGAATGTGCCGCGTACTATGCGAGAAGAGACGTGCACGCCCTTAGCACACCTCCGCCGCGAAACCATGACAGCGGAACCGCAGTAATTCCGCCAAGTTCTGTCACACGTAGGAGGAGCGGAACACTAGCGAAACCGCCTGTTCTAATGCATAGATTTAACTATCTTCTATCTTTTTCACCGCACGGTTTCGCCAATCTGCTCCTACGCCACTCAAACCTCCGCGCTTCGGCCGCCTTGTTATTGCGGTGCCGCGTTGTCTACGCGCCGGTTTGTCAAAATTGACAGAAATACAGAGCGGAACGGCGAAACTAATATTTTTTCAGTAAATGGACGTGAAGTTCACGGAAAAACTACTTCAAGCCATCAGAAATAGGTTATGTATTTATTAAGTCATCCAGATAATAAAAATAATATGATAAAATTGCGATAGCGTCACATCGACTAACTCGTGTCAGGTTCCGTTGCCCAGTTCCGCTGTTCAATCCACACTTGATCACAGCGGAATTCATTCAGCGGTTCCGCTGTTCTGGTTTCGCGGCGGAGGTGTGCCTAGGGCGGCAGTGTGTTGAGTGCTCATTCTGACACGAAAGGCAGACGATGTCTGAGAATAGCTGAGATGACGACCTTTTCGGGCACGCACATTGTACATTTTATACAGTTTATTTTTTTTTGGATTTTTATTGTTTTTTGTGCGTGCCGAATAAAGCATTTTATTTATTTATTTATTTATTTATTTATTATTTATGTCACTATTATTACAAAAAAAGTATCTTCATTTACTTTCAGAAGAAGAAGAAGAACTACTATCTGAAGAAGCAGAATTGATTGATTAGGATGGTGACATCGCTCACAGCACGCCGCTCAAATCTCCGCTTCCATCGCGCCATACAAATATTCCACATCTCAGCATAGCGATCTCCACTGAAGCTAAGCGGGGAGGAGATGTATCAATAAGACATTTCTATTGGTAGTTTAAAAAACATCTCCTCTTCGCTCGTCTCATCTTCGCTTTGGTCCGTTCGCTCCCGGCCTAAGGGTATTAAAACAATGTCTTTGTTTCACTTGATGTAGGACCAATGATAATGTATTCGTATAGTAGTAAGGATTCAATTGATTTAGAAGACGATGTTTGATTTGTATGCGATTGTATTAGATTTTGATTCAATGGAAGACAAGAGAAGGTTGTCTTAGCTTGACGTGTATAATAGTGTCAAGAGGAAATACTATATACTAGCTGTTGCCCGCGGCTTCGACCGCGTAGAAGTCGTTATCGCTTAAAAGTCGTTATCGCGTATAATCATAACCCTTCTTTTGCGCAGTCGGTTAAAAAGTAGCCTATGTCCTTTCCAGGGCTTTGAACTATTCCTATACCAAATTTTATGTCAATCGCTTGAGCCGTTTAGGTGTGAAAGCGTAACAAACAGACAGACAGAAGGAGTTATTTATTTATTTATTTTTATTAGAAGGGATTTGTAGGAGAAGCGAAGCCATGAGTATAATTTACCAAACTAAAAATAAATCTTACATACATAAATAGGCATGCCTTTAATTCGGACAGGGTAGGCAGAGGAATAGTATACGGTTGCTCACCTATTTAAACCCAAGAAAATATCATCATCAAAATCAATGCATAGGTATTACCATAAAAAAACCTAGCTAAGAATTCATCTTCTCCTGCTAGATGGAGCCTACCGCTCCACCTGCTTACCAGGCCATGGGACCTTATTCCCAAACAAAAGTATTCGTATATCCGTTCAGAAGTTTGAGCGTAATAGAGTAACAAAAAAACACGCGCAGAATTTTTTGGGTTTATATATTTTTCTTAATATAGTTACCTATAATATAATAAGCTCGCCAAATTGACGTCGCCAGCCTCATGGAAAGCCATCGCGCGTTTAGTGATTGGGGGTCATTCTCACAGATTAGTAAGATTTAAACTAAAAATAGCGATTACGTAAGTTTAGATAGCGTCAAATCTGTATGTAAGATTCTCAACATCTTTATCACAAGATCCATTAAGCGTATCTTAAATTACGTATTCCCACTCTAAGAACTATCATTCATGAACAGATCTGGCTGAAATTTGGCACAGGGATAGATTATAATCTGGAAAAATAGGTTACTTTCATCTCCGAAATTAACTCCTATTGGATGCGGGTGGTGTCTAACATTAAGTGACTGAATTGGTGTCGCATTCGGTAGTGTAACCGGCTGGCATGCTGAGTTCGATTCAAAAATTTGTGTGATCCTCAAATGAAGGGTACAGGCAAAGAACAGGGAATGTCCTAATCTATAGATTTTGAAAAAAAACGCAATTTAAAGTTTAGAAGTATTATATTTCTTATTGAGATCCTCACAACTGTCACTCACTTAGTATTGGACAATCCTTGTTCTTTACTGGTATGTCATGGACATTCCTGGTTCTTTTCGCTTCGGTCATAAACAAAAATGCCTTTTTGGCGCCACCTGTTTACTTTTTTTAAAGTTAATGATTGGGAACTGTACTACCATAGACAAAGATTTGATTTCGCTAAAAAACAGAAAAATAAAAAATTGTGACATTCCCTGTTCTTTGCCTGTACCCTTCAAATGTTTGTTTCAGAGTTTGGGAATTGTTAGGAAATGGACAAAGTCGACCGGAAGGTTTTCTTTGTATCTTACTAATATTATAAATGCGAAAGTTTGTGAGTGTGGATGTTTGTGTCTCTTTCACGCTTGAACGGCTGAACGGATCTGGCTGAAATTTAGTACAGGAGTATATTATTATAGTCTGGAATAACACATAGGCTACTTTTTATCCGGGAATAAGTTCCCACGGAAAGCGGCAACAGAACAAATTTTACACGCGGGCGAAGCTGCGGGCTTCTGCTAATTATAATATAAAGTTTGTATTAAGAAATATATGAGTCTGTCTATCAGACGTCTAGATCCCATAGCACAAGCTTAAATTATCATAAATTGGACTAAATGAGGATGAGAATATCCTCATAAGTATTAAAACCTCCCTTTTAAAGTATGTTAAAATACCAATTACGTAAGTTTAGATACCGGCAAATCTGTACGCGAGATTCTTAGCGCCTTTATCACAAGATCCCTCAAGCGTATCTTAAATAACGCCCCCTCACTCTCGGAGCTATCATTCATCACGGCACTTCATCCGAGTTTGATCGATGTGAACACAAGGTTGCTGCGATAGGCTTTGATAATATGTAGCTGGATTCTTGCACGAACGAGGTTATTGTTAGTGAGTTAAATAGTTTTTAGAGATTCTGGTACCTAATAAAAAAATTGAATTAAATTCCTTCAAGTTTCAAATGCACGACCGCCCGCCATATTGAAATTGTGTACGCCCGTGTGTTCGGTGTTGCCACTTATTATTGAACGGTTTAAAATATTAGAAAATTTTAGAAATATCGTTTAAAGAAGTTTTATTGATGTGAAACATTCATAACTGAGGGGAAAACTGATTTTTGCTATGTCGACACTTTTTTTTACGTGAGAAAATCCTACATAGATGCTATGCCGGACTCCTACCGACTAAACCCCAAGATTTCTTACAACTGTCTACGGTCGGAAAGCCCGGTAAAGCCCTCGGAAGGATGTACCAGCACACTCGGCAGACTTTGGCGAACACTTCAATCTCGCCTATGGGGTAGTACTACCCGTTCGCTCTAACTTTGCCGCTGGCGTAGAGGCGTATACCCGAATTGTTAATTAGACGAAGTAAATTGACAGTAGCTATTGTCACTTCGTCATAGAAAATAAGCAACATTGTATGAAGAAGTGACATTAGTTGCAGTCAATTTACTTCGTCTAATTAAAAATTCGACTTTAGTATGGACCCGAGCGGCAAAGTTAGAGCAAACGAGCAGTAAAAGTAATTTCGCAAAAGTAGCGAAAGTATCACGAAAGTTGGCGACGAATTTTGAATATTTAAAAAAAATCGATGTTTTTCATCTGCCAGCGTTCTGTGATGGCTCACAAACCACAATTTATTACAGTACATATCTTAGACTTATACACAAATGTGTGTAGTGATTCCGAAGGCGATTGGTAGTCAGTAAAGTTGAACAGCCTATGGGCTGAGGTTGTCGTGCTAAGGGCTTACCCGAGACTCTCGACCCCATCATGTAGTTCTAGTCGGTAGCAGTCGGGCATTTTTTTTAACGCAAGGGAAAATTCTCGTGAATGCTTTGCCGGACTCCTATCTTCTTAAAAACCTCACTTAACGCCCAACTGTGGTTGGGAGCCCCGGTGAGCCCTCGAAAGGATGTCCCAGGACTCCCAACAGAACCTCCGCCACCTATTATCTAGGACGAAAA
Source organism: Miltochrista miniata (assembly GCA_933228765.1). Lineage (NCBI taxonomy): Eukaryota > Metazoa > Arthropoda > Insecta > Lepidoptera > Erebidae > Miltochrista > Miltochrista miniata. Next base: position 20,995,620 of record OW121773.1, read on the forward strand.
ACAAAAATGGTGAAATGTTCGCGTGTAATATGCCTCTACCTACCTCTTCGGGTATAAAGGCGTACCTATATGTATGAAAGAATAAAAACAAGACAGCGTGTTGTGGGCGTGTCCTGCCTGTCAGCATTAAAGATTAATTCGTCAGTTGTTTTTCGCACGGCCAGTCTAAGCGGATCCGTGCAATATTGCTAAAATATACAATTTGTTTTGTTGTTTGTGTTTTTTTTCTGGTGAAATCGATATTGACATATTAAAAAACTTCACTTGTAATGTTCCACAGTATTTATTATTGTAATACCTAACCGGTTTCGCCTTACGGCATTCTCAAAAATTATTTACTTATTTAGATCACTAGCTGTTGCCCGCTATTTCGTACTCGTGAAAATTGTGTTATAATGCCAATGTTATTGCTCTCTGCTTAGCCCCTAGGATATGTAGTGTGATAATATATAGCCTATTTGAGGATCCTACCCCTAGTTAATATAATGTGCAAAATTTGAATCAAATCTATTGAGTATCTACTTTTCGAGATCCTTCCGGACAAAGCAAAGCAAACAGACAAAACATTTTCGAAGTATATTTTCAGCTTCGGTATCTTATAATATATGTTGAACACCCAGCGAGTATTATTTTTTAAATATTTCTAATGTACAGTTTTGACTTTTCTATCATTAGGGTTTCGTAGCCAAATGGCAAAAACGGAACCCTTATAGATTCGTCATGTCTGTCTGTCTGTCCGTCTGTCTGTCCGTCCGTGTGTCACAGTCACTTTTCTCCAAAACTATAAGGTCTATGCTATTGAAACTTGGTAACTAGATGTATTCTGTGAACCGCACTAAGATTCTTATATAAAACTAGAAAAAAAGCAGTAAATTTTGGGGGTCCCCATACTCAGAACTGAAACTCTAAATTTTTTTTTCATCAAATCCATACGTGTGGGGCATCTATAGATAGGTCTTCAAAAATGCTGTTGAGGTTCCTTAAATCAATTTTTTCTAAAGTGTATAGTTTGCGCAAGAGACAATTCCTAAGTGGAAAAATGTGTGTCCCCCCCCCCCTCTAACTCTAAACCAAGAGAATGATAAATCTAAAAAAAATATATGATGTACATTGTCATAAAAACTACCAACGAAAATTGGTTTGAACGAGATAGAGCTGGTAGTTTTTTTTTAATACGTCATAAACCGCAATTTTCGTTTGGAAAAATCACTACCACTGCGAACGTGTTAAAACATCAATCAAAGTTACAACGAACTATAAGAACTATATATTATGTTACTTGCTGCTACGAAACCCTTCATGGGCGAGTCCAACTCGCACTTGGCCGGTTTTTTTTTTAAATACACTTCAAACACATGTGTTCGATGTGTAATAATGATCTAAATAAGTGAATGTAACACTTCGAACATAATAGACGACGCTGGAACCAGACTGATCTAGGGCACAATAGTATGTTTCTGAGAAAATGGAAGAAATGCGTTATGCGTTATTATTGGAAATCTATGAGCTTTTTATTATTATTTTTTAGTTATATGTACTTCCAATGAGTTTTAAATAAAAAAATAGTAATTATTATTAGTATGAGTTATTTATTAAAACTATTATTCTTAGTTTTACAAAAAAAAAATCACTTAGATCACTATGGCAGTTCACAAATTTTAAAAATGTATTAATAGAGTAAGTTTTCACTTTGATATTGAAAGAAAAATCACATTAATCATCACCAAATACAGCAGGCAAAAAATTATCATCATCTTGTGCTTCTTGATTGCCGCCTCTTCTAGGAACATGTGGTAATGTCAAGTAAAACTGATGGTGGATAGGAGGTACGAATTTTAGGGTTTTTCTGATATCTTGCATTTTTTGATATGATATTAGTCTAGTTTCAGGAGCTTTTTCTGGTATATAATTCTTTAGATTACAAAAAAAAGTTTCAGAATCCATATCATTTGGTTTCAAATCAACCGTTTCATATGTTTCCGTGTAGTCATCATTGTAACTGATTATACTTGAATCTTTACAAAACTTTATCTTCCGCATCTTTGAAATTTTTGCGCCTTCTCTTAACACAATCTGGTAATCTTTGAATAGTGTTGTAAGGCTTTCAAAATCTAGAAATTTATTTTTCATATCTCGCACACAAAAAGGTTTTTGTTTTCTGCAGTCTCGAACGAGCTTCATCCAATTTTCTGGTGTATAGATATCAGTCTTCTTTTTTAGTTCTCGACTTATAAAAGAGAAGTCGGTATCGTTAGGCAGGTAAGTATGGCCACTGACTAGATAATGCATGGTAATCGTTTCTAGATATGGCGATTTATTGACCAGAAACATCATGAAGTGTAAAACATTCCAGTTTCTGTTTTGACCTGAGCAACAATCGCTAAAAAAACACAGTGATTTCACAGTGTCCGGCATAGAATCTTCTAAAAAGTAGTGAAGTGACGACATAATTTCTTGCGAGCCTCTGGCCCCACAATATTCTGGCCACATGTTCATGAGAACTTTTTCTCCATCCTAAGTATAAGCATGGATACCAAAGTTCAACATTTGCAGTTGTCTTAAATAATGGACCTCACCAGTATTCAAATAAGGAAGAGGCAGGGTTCGTTCTAGGTCAAAAGTAGCTACTAATAACGAATCGTCACTTTTCACTTTACCTTTACAGTCATTTAATATGTTTCTTACTTCGCCAGCAAGTTTAATGTGCTGATCTTTTTGTACCCTTAATGCTAGGCATGTTTCTATATCTTCTTCTGCCTTTATTGATATCTCGAGCATATCACAGGTTTTACAAGTATCCGCCTTAGGTATATAGAAGTGTAAATTAAACTCGGTTGTAAAAACTTTGACGTAAGCACTCTTTTTTAATATTGGTTTTCCTTCTGACTCACATTTAGCTTTAAAAAGTTCATACATTTTGTTCATTGAAAGATCCGGGTGCAAATAGTTTCGTGATGATCGTCTTTCTCCATAGTGACTCACAAATTTCGGAAAACTATTAATGTGATCCCTAATCCAGTTCAACTTTTCATCAGACAGTTTGTTGGCAGGTACATGTTGCCCCCTCTTATCTCTTTCCGCTATCCCAGCAACAGATTTTTTATTGCGTAATGCATAGTCTAATCTTTTGTTAGATATTTGTATGACCTTTAAAAAGAAACCTTTGCATACTCTTTTGTCCAACAGCATGAATTGGCGTCCATAATTTATGCGGCTAGGATTTTGAGCATTTTGTCTTTGCTTACGGCGTTTTGGTTCTACAGTCTTAATGACGCTGCACAACCATGTTGTTTGAGCATCTCATGAGGTGAGCTGATAAAACATTTCGTATATTTCTTTTTGATTTTCAGTTGAAACCTGCTCACTGCATTTAAACCTACAGTTGCATACAACTGGTGTAAATACTTTAGCCGGGACAATATTACCTCGTACGTTACGATATTCTTGACCTGCAGTTCTGTTTCGCTTCCTTATATTCTTTGCCCATCTGTCAAAATTTCGTACTCTTTTTCTTCCTCTGACAGGCTCATCGGAATCTGTATGATTTATTTCCCCCAAGTTACCTAAGGGACCCTCTGGATCTCTTCCTTCACCATTATCTGTAAATAGCAACATAAGCTGTAACTCAAGCCCAAGACAAGCAAGTAAAAAAAGAAAAAAAACACATGCAGCAAAAATGCAACAAAGGAGTATTTGCTTATAAAAAAGGTTAAATTAAGGAAGTAGTTTGTTAGGTTATAGCCTTGTAAGTATTTTCGGCCTATTTAAAAGACCGTAAGTGTAAGTAAATCAGCAATTTTTGATACATTATGTTTCTGAAATCGAACTAAAAATAAAAGTAAAATTTAAAAGCATTAATATTCGAAAACAATACATACCTACGCTGTCCTCTAATTCTGTGGAACTTTCTACATTTTGCTCTGGATGGTAAGAAGAGTGATCACTTGAAAAATCTTCATTCCTAGTTGAAGCCGATGAAGATGACCGCGGCGAAGATTGCAATGCCATATTTACTATTCTTGATGATCTGTTTCTGTTAGCCATTTTTTACGTAACACCCTTTCAATTAAAAGATTTAATAGATAAACGATTGCTAGTGCATGTGACTAAAACAAAAACGTTATGACAAGTAACGTTAAACAGCTGATTATGATTTAATTGACGTGACTGTATTGCCAGTTTAAAAATATTCAGTGTGTCTGTGAAAATATTAAACCATACTTTTTTAAGTATATAAATGATAAATATTATACGAAAATTACGTAAATTATTTATACACAATTTAATTTGATATTTCTTTATTGCACTTAGATCAGTTTGGATTTCCATAAATGCCAGCAACTTGCGACCATAGTGATCTAAGTGCGCCTCATTACTTAGATCAGTCTGGCATGTCTCTATTTTACAAACCGCACCGATTCTATAGATAGTGAGATGTCGAGATTTCTCAAGGAAAAAAATACTTAGAAGCGCTTAGATCAGTATGGCCTGAAAGAATTATGATTTTACTTTGCAATTGTGTAAAAAAATCATTTTTGCCAAAAATGTCACTTAGATCACTCTGGTTTTAGTATCGTCTATGTGTTGCAAAGTTCATCAAGTGCCATCAATCAACAATATCAATAAATTGAATTTCAGTAAACGCCCTACTAGACTATTTTTGCCTGGACACAAGTTCCTGTGGAAGATGAGCATAAATAGCGTAGTTCGGACATTTCATAGTTATTCATCAATAAATAGGCATTAGAGAATCCTATGTCACATCGGCGACAGAGCATTCATACAGAATTAACGCAAAATGATAGCCTAGATTACGAGATTAATTCAGTTAAATCTAGATTAATCCGGTTCACTGAATACGCTGTGGTTTCATGCGTAATTCCGGTTCGCGTTGTGAAATTGTAACTATCGGTTGATATGATTATTATCACTAAGTTTCATACATTTTTAAGGTTTCGTACCCGAAGGATAACTAAACGGATCCCATTATAGAGACTTTGCTGTCCGTCTGTTTGTCAGTCTATCTATCTATTCGTCACGAGGCTGTATCTCAGAAACCGTGATAGTTAGAAAGCTGAAATTTTCACAGATGATGTGTTTCTTTAGCTGCACTAAAACCAGAAATAAAGGCGATATTAAAGGGGGTCCCATACAACAAACGTGATTTTTTGCAGTTTTTTGACACGTAACCCTCTGTGCGCGAGTCCGACTCGCACTTGGCTAGTTTTTTATACCAGTAAGGTAGCAGACAAGCTAACAGGCAATAGTAAATAATGTCATTATTTAATCATTTCCTATGTAAAAGGTTTTCTTGTAAACAAATAAAGCTAACTTAAGGCCGAAATGTGGCGGAGCGTGAAAAAGCATATCTTAGAGAGCTTTGCAGTTCCATACAATACGATAGTGTTTTTATGGAACTTATCCCCCCTTAGAAGCGGGATCACACTCGAAACCCCCCCAGAGACGCGGGATAGCACCGGCGCCACCACCTGGGCGAGGCCGCAGTGGCGGCCGTGGGTCTGTTGGGAGTTCTGGGACATCCTTCCGAGGGCTTCCCCGGGGCTCCCAACCACAGGCTGTTGGGCGTGACGTGAGGTTTTTTAGTTGGTCTCCTTTTTTTTTTTTTTTTTTTTTTACAAGGAGAGCTCCGCTTACGGACTACCCATGCTGGCGAGGCACGGGCTCGTGTGAGGGTCGCCCAGCACCTGATCACGATAGCACTGGGAATACTCACTAAAACTCCTTGACACCGATCTGCCCCTGTGGGGGTGTTCTGGGATCTGACTAATTCACCAGAACACCGCCGGGCGGCTCAGGGTAGCTGAGCTACTGCGCCGATGGAGGATTACCCCGGTAGGTGCCAAGTAATCCTCAGACGTGGTGGCCTGTGCAATGCACACGTGAGTGCCACTCGACGTGTGCAGGCCAACCCCGGGGTTAGAGACGGTTCGCGACCAAAGCCGCGCGCCTTCTCCCACCCCTCCGCCTACGCCGGATGGGAGCGGCAAGAGCATCCTCTTCCCGCACCCTCTCCGCAGCCTCCTTCGCCGACATGACTGTGTCGGCGAAGTTGGCAACCGCCTCCCAGGCGTCCGAGCTCCCGACCATAGCAGATACTATGACCAGCAGCGCGAGGCCACGCCAGGCGAGCGCAGCGCTAAGCTCACTGCGCTCGCTACTCCAGGCCGGGCACACTGCCACTGTGTGCTCGGTCGTGTCGTCGGGAGCGCCGCAGTGGTGACACATTGGCGTCTCCACCCGTCGGGCGACCCGGTACAGGTAATGACCGAAACACCCGTGACCGGTCAGTACCTGCACCAGGTGGTATGTGAGGCTACCCCACTTTCGGTTCACCCACTCCTCCAACACCGGGCGGATGGCCTCGATCGTCCTGTGACCGGCAACCGGGTGAGAGAGTGCCTCGCTCCATCGTCGCAAAGCTTCCGTCCGCGCCTGCGAGCGAACCTCTTCGATCTCATCAAGATCAGGCCGCTCACCCCGAGTTCTGGTGTCGACCCGATGCCGATACACCTGCGCAAGCACAAGTGCTTCGACATCCCACGGTAGCGTGCCTGCTAAAACACAGGCAGCTCCGTGGCTGACCGTGCGATAAGCACGCACGGCCCGGGTGGCCATCATCCTCTGCAGTTGTCGCAAGAGAGCCCGCGTCCGTCGGGCGAGACACTCCGCCCACACCGGAGCTCCATACAGGGCCATCGACCGTATCACTCCATGGTACAGACGACGGCAGGGCGCGCCGGGACCCCCTATGTTGGGAAGTAGGCGTCCGAGTGCAGCTGCTGAGTTACGCAACCTGGGAGCGAGAAGCTTCAAGTGCTCCTCGAAGGTCCATCGAGGGTCCAACGTAAGGCCGAGGTACTTCATATGCACCTCGACCGGTACGCTGATACCCTCGATCCTGACAAAAAGACCATTTGGGGCTCTTCGACCTTGGGCATGGAACGTCATAGCCTTCGTTTTCGTGAGGGCTACCTCCAGCCCCAGAACACCAATGCGCCGAACAACCAGGGACGTACCTACCGACGCCAGACGAACTGCATCCTCCCACTCCTTCGCGGCTGCTGCTACCAAGGTATCATCCGCAAAGCACATGACATCCATCCTTGGCAGCAGCACGCCGCGCAAGACCCAGTTGTACCCCAAGTTCCAGAGCAACGGATCCAGCACAGAACCTTGGGGCACACCTGATGCCACTCTCCAAGATTGGATGCAGCCGTCCTCGTCCTCATAAGCAACGCTTCGATCTTCCAAATAATCTTTAATAATGGCGCATAGGTAGGAAGGCACTCCGTGAAAGCGTAGTGCCTCCATTATACATTCGTGGGGGATGGTGTTGAACGCGTTGGCAATATCCAACGACACTGCCACCACCATCTCCCCACGCGCATTCTCGGTCCAGATTTTAAGACGACTAACTGCGTCCATGGTCGACCGTCCAGTTCGGAAACCGTACTGGCAGTCGGCTAAATGTGGTCCTACTCTCTCGAGATGCTCGATGATACGAGAGGCAAGGATCTTCTCAAAGACATTCGCCGCCTCATCGAGCAAGACTATCGGCCGATACCCATCCGGTGAATCCGCTGGACGGTTTTCCTTGCGGAGCAAACAGAGCCGCCCTACCTTCCATCTAGCGGGGAAGCGAGCCTTTTCCAGGCATAAATCTAATACCGCACGGAAACGGTCCTCCAGAGGGCCTAGAGCGATGACCATCGCCCTGGCTGGGACCCCATCTGGGCCGGGAGCTTTATTATTCCGTCGGAGCCGTTCCCGTACGGCACCAAACTCGACGTCGGAAACCGGTGGCACTACACTCAATTCTTCCGAGGCGGCAGCAGGTGGTAACATGCGTGGGGGCGTGAAGGGTCCCTTGTTCGGGAAGAGCTTCTGCAGGACCCTCTGCAGAAGCGCGGGCTCCATACAGGACGTAGATGGGGCTCTCTCTGAGAACTTCCGCCTTATCGTCCTGTATGGCCTTCCCCACGGATCGGCGTCGAGAACTTCTACGAATCGTGCCCACGAATCAGATTTGGCCCTAAAAATCGCCTCCCTGAGGGCACTGTGAGCCACTTTATATGTCTGGAGGAGAGCTTCCTCTTCACCAGGAAATTTGCGGGCTCGTCTACGGCAGCGCTGGTACGCGCGTCTGGCTCTTGTACTGGTGGCTCGCAGGTCGGCGTCCACCAGTAAACCTGCCCACGTCTACAAGGGCCAACACGTTGCTTCGGCATGGCGGAGGCACACACCACCCGCAGGTCGTCGGCGAATAGCTCCGCCATGCCGTCGGGATCGTCTGTAATTGTGTCGGGCACCTCGGCCCACGCTCGCACCAGTGCCGCCTCCTCTGCAACGTCGCCCCGCAGTTGGGCGATTGCCCATTTAGGGAATGGAGATGTGCCCCCCACCGATGGCAGCCGAAGAGGGAGACTTCTTGTGGAGATATCATATCGGATGTAATTGTGGTCCGACAGGTTCTCAGGGTCTTCGACTACCCTCTAACCCCTAATATTGGCTGCCAACTGTGGGGTGGCAAAGGTCACGTCTATCACAGACGTGCCCTGCCACCGCACGCATGTCGGGGTACTACCGAGCTTGAGGATCTGGAGCCCCAGGGAATGAACCAAGGATTCCAGTTCCACAACCCTCGTGTCCGTGATCCGAGACCCCCACGCCGACGACTTGGCGTTTACGTCTCCCGCCAACAGCACCGGGCCGGGAGCTGCCCGCCTGACCACGGCTTCCACCGTAGTCAGGTAGCGCTCATATTGCTGTAGCGTACTGTTGGGGGAGAAGTACATGGATACCACCATGACGCCCCCCCATCTTGCAGCAACGTATCCTACCCCTCGTTCTGCAATGACAAGAGGTGGGGGCGCCATGCCGGCCACCATAATCGCCGCGAGGCCATCCGATGACACGGCACACCCGGCAGGTAAGGAGGCTTTGTGGGCCTCGGAAATAACGAGTAGATCGATGTCACCCTCGGCCGCCGCCTGGAACAGGAGGTTCTGGGCGGGGAGCGAGCGGCGAACATTGGCCTGCAGTACGCGTCCTATGGATCTAACTGGCATTGTTAGTGTCCATAGGTGTGACTGCAGGCTCGGCCGACGCGGCCGTAGTGCGAAGGGAGGAAACTGCCAAAGGAGAACGGCGACCCTTGACAGGGGGAGGATTGCATCTCATCCCGGCCATACGGTGCCCAGAGGGTAGCCCACGGTCGGCACAAACACTGCAACGCGGTGAGGCCGTGCAGGAAGACAGTGTGTGCCCCTCCTCACCGCAGCGGTAGCACAGTCCGCTGCGATCCTTTTTAGAAGGACAGAGCGTCTTTGGATGGCCAGTGCCCATGCAGCGATGGCACCTCATTGGGCGTTGCTCCATCACTGTGATGGTGGCATTGGTCCGTCCAATGGCTAGGTGCTTGACCGACGCCAACTCGGCGACTATTCCTACGGGGCAGGATACTATGGCCGAGCCTACACCGGTAAAGCCTGGCGAAATGGCTCCAACCTTAAGTTGGTCGGGAGAGCATCCTGTCTTATCAGAGAGTGCCGACACTATGTCCTCCGCCGATGCAGCGTCGTCCAAGCCTGACACCCGCACCTGGGCCGTTTTGGTAGGCCTGGTCACCTTGGCCTCGTTGCCCAGCGCCTCTCCGATTCTGGCCGCGAGGGTGTCGGCCTGTGCCACCGTGGTCTCCTTGGGGAGCTCAATGATCCGAGCTCCCGTTACCCCGGTGCGGAATTTAGCCGGACCAATGCCTATGGCGCCCAAACTAACTGACGCCTTGGCTTTGGCAATGGCGTCCCTATAGGTGACACCATCCGCCACAGCCTCAGGCTTCAGGGTTACAACTACGGCCATATTCTTAGGCGCCTTAGGAATCTTCGGCTTCAGCTTTGGCTTACTAGCCGGAGGCGCTGCAGTTTTCGACTTCCTCTGTCGTTTTTTAACGACAGTGGTCCAGGCGTCCTCAAGCACGGGCTGCTCGACATGCGAGGGGCCCGCCACCTGTTCGGCTCCCGGGCAACTGTCTTCGTCGGCGTGGCTTTTGGAGGCATATTCGCCGGGGGAGTCAAAGTCGTAGGTACCGCTGGGTCCGTCTTCTTCGCACTCTTCTTCGTACTCTCCGCCGCCAGAGGTGGCCGGTGGAGTTGCGGCTGGGAGGGGAGAAGGCGGCCATCTACCTCCAGACTTTCTAATCGCGCATTAATTGCGCCCCCTAACTGGCACATTAACTCCTTTTGGAGGTTGGCAAGAAGGAGAGTTAAATTTCCTCTGGTGAGTGTCCCCTCATCGGGGGAATTCACCTCTTCTGGCCTCTCTCTCTTTGGGCAGGGCTCTTAGAGCATCGCCGGCCTTCCGCAAACTCTCTTCTTAGAGCTGCCACTTCCGTCTGGACCGCCGATAACTGCCCGCGCAGGCGCTTGTTGTCGGCCTGGAGCCTTTTCAGTTCACTACTGTCGCTGCGGGTAGCGAGAACTCTTACAATTTTGAGCAGCGACGCAGAGTGCTCCCTGACCTCCTTCACAAAGGCGCCCTTTCTACATTTGAAGGCTAACTGTTGCAGCAGACCCGCTTCTCCCTCTGCCTGCTGCATCAGCTTCTCCACCGGCGACGAGTTTGAGGACTTCTTCCCTGGGTTTGGGGAACGGCTGCGGTCCCGGACCGTTGCGTCGGATGCGTCCTCCGAAGCCGACTCAAACCCCTTCAACTCTTTACGGGCTTTGGCCAGCCCCACGCTGTGGAGATATGCTCCCTTCCCTTTTGCGGATCGCAGGACCATGGACGGAGTCACGGTGCGCTCCTTCTTCACCGGCTCCTCGTCACTCCCAGACGACATGCCGGATTCAATGTAGCGCCAACTGCGCTCCCGTCTCTTCCTGCTGGAAGCGGCGGCTACCCGCGGGGGTAACTCCTCTCCTCCCTCTGAGCTGGTGACATCCACCAACTCCATTCTAAATACAATAGATGACAGAAAAAATCCAACAAAACCAGATCACAAGGAATCAAGTCCAAATAGAAAAGCCGGGTCAGTAAGAGGATCGAGATAACAGAACAAACGGTCTCTTTAGAAGGCAACGGAATATGTCGCCACCCACTGGCCACTGCGTTACCGCGCACCAAGTGGGATGGGGATATCGCTTGGAGACAGCGAGAACTCAGGGAATCAGAGATCACTGGGAACACAGTACTGGTTCGTCCACAAGTATAGATAGCGAGCTTCGGTCACCCAACTTGCCACTCCGTTACGGTGGTCAAGTTGGGGTCCAGGGCAGACAACGGGGACGTACTCGCGTATCACTTGGGGACCTGCCCCTTTAGTTGGTCTCCTACCAACTAAAAAACATCCATGAGGATTTTCCCTCCCGTTAAACAAAAAAAAAGGCCTATATGTGTAATGTTTAGTAATTGTAGTCAAATGCTTGTTTACGCTCAAAGACGTTAGTAGTCTTTGATCAAAGTATCAGATTAGGCAGAAGGACAAAAACGTTTTAGGGAATACGTGGAATTTGTACAAACAAAGCTTGCCCTAGGGTGAGAGGGCCATCAAAAACGCGGGCTAAGAACAGTCACCGTATTTTTTTAACATGTGGAAGTCCCTCTTGGTTGGGAAGTCGGACTCTTACTGATTAAAACTACTCGTTGCCCTACCACGTATTAAAGCCGATAGTCCCGGGTAAGCCTTCGGAATGAAGTCCCAGGATTAGAATCCTACAGGCTAAAACCACACGAGGCCCAACAACAGTCTACGGCAATAATTACTGCATTAAAAAGATGTTTCAAATAATTCTTTGTTTTTCAGTAAATACCTATGTATAGTGGAATTCAACAGATGTAAATAATATAGTAAACAAAGAAATTGGATCTCGACTACTCCATAATTACTTACATTTAATTATCAATCCTGATCATAGTCGTTTCAAGGAACTCTAGTTAGATTTATGCGGACATTTCGACACTAATAAACCTTTAGATTATAGAATAATTTCATGAAAAATACTCGGATGGTAAAAATTTAAGACTGTCATTTTGGTTGTCATTAAATTATTTTTTCTCAGACTTGTTTGTCTTTGCCATAGTGTTGTAAAACTGTTGTACTGGCCAATTGATTTTAAAAGGAGGTCATTGTTTTATCAATCTTTCAGTTCGAAAAAATGTACTTACTATAATAATATAACTCAGGGGTTCCCAACCTGTGCGCCGCGGCGAGTCCAGAGGGGCGCCGCGGGAGGCCTCGCGGCGCCCCTATTTAAAAAAATAAAAAGAGCACAAAAAGAATAGCCCGCCAATATTTTTGCCAATTCTGCTTCAGCGGGCCACGTTCATGCTTTGATTTGTATTCATGAACGTGTCGCAAGTGCCTATGTTGTAGGACTATGCGATATAAATGTTTTTTGAGTTTGTGTTTGACCCGTCGCCGTCGTTTTCCGAGTCGCGGACTCCGCTCTAAAACTCCTTTGCAAAAAGGGTCTGACTGTCAAGACAACTATTTCGATTTTTTTAAACTAATCTACGCGGTGTCTGAGAATAGTTAGAAGCGAATGTTGCCACCTTCCGCAAAAGGAAATCAGCCAAGTCCTCACCGCGTTGACCATCTTGAAGAGTCTTAGTGGATCTCTCAACTTAGGTGGTGATCAGATCGATAATAAACGAGTGGCTGGAGAGGAGCCATGGCAATCTCTTCTACCGGTTGTCACCGATAATTAAAGGCACGGGTGATTCGATCAGTATCTGTGGTGATTACGCCGGGAGACCACGGCTCAGTGTCAGAACTGCGAAGGAAGCAGCGAGGACACAGCGCTCCATACAGAGCATAGCGTGGGCGCCATGTCCTAGTGGCAGGTCTTGACCTGAACATTATCTCGCTGGAGACTACGGTGCGACCGATCATTTCCAACGGGAGTACGTGGGACGCCGCCGCGTCTTTCTGCGAGCAGGTCATTCTCATGAAAGAGATGGCGGAGAGGGAGCAGGAAGATAACTCTCCAACCCGAGATTTTCAGTCTGCGGCGAGGCTGCCATACACTCGATTTTGCCCAACTATCGGACTCTATGACCGGGGACCTAAGGAAGCGAGAGTGACACCCGAAAGCTCCCAAAGACGCGGGGAAGTACTCGAACTAAACGAAGTAAAGTAGATGACGTCGCTGTGGTAGCCAAGGTCTGTCGGGAATCCTGGGAAATCTTTCACGAGGCTCCCGACCGTAGGTAGTGGTAGAACACCGTATGGTTTCAGTCGGTAAGATTTCGGCGCACTGATTCCACAAGTTAAAAAGAAGTCAGTTTCTCTAGATAACGCCGGCTTCACATGTTTTCCCAGATTTGGTTCAAATTCAAATTCAAATGACTTTATTGTGGAATCATAGGTAGTAGTATACAAGATGTTCGTGAAAGATACAATAATTTGTTCAACTATGTCCAGCCGCATAGGCGTACAATACTTATAATTAGAACATGCAGAAACTTTAAATATAACTTTTACAATTTGTTATCATGTCGAAAATGAGAATGTCACGTTAAATACAACTTATCATAAATACCATAAATATCAAATCTGTAAATTACATGTCCAAATAATTAATATTAATAAATAAACATAATTATATTGTCATCAAATATTAAATTATTATCATTTAAATTTTAACATTTAATTAACATCTAACACTCATCAGTAGTTAACATGAAATAACAATACTGGTCACGAACTTAACGTTTTATCGTCAAGATACTCTTTCACGGTATAATAGGCTCTCGATAGAAGCAAGTCACGGAGCTTTTTCTTAAATAAAGTAACATTGTCCTCACACCGTAACTTTGCTGGCAGTTTATTATATAACTTAGGACACATACAGAAAACACTTTCGTGTAGCATTGTGGTCTTAGAGGCCACCAAGCACAGTTTACCACGTTGTCTCGCTCTATCTTTAATTCGAAACAAGTGAAGATTCGATTTAGTGAACACGACAGTCTCAAAAATGTACAGTGATGGTAGTGTAAGTATCTTTAAATTTATAAAATGAGGTTTGCAACTATCTCGGGCCCCTATCTGAGCAATAGCGCGGATACATTTTTTTTGGGCTTTAAATACTGAGTCATTCTTTGTGGAGTTACCCCAAAATATGATGCCATACCGTAAAATAGAAGCCACTTGACCGTGGTATGAAGTCAGTACAGTATTTCGACTTACTACACTACTTAATTTGTAGAGTGCATAACTGCTTTTCTGTAACTGTTGACAAACATATTCTAAGTGAAAATGCCACGTTACACGATCGTCCACTTGCAAGCCTAAAAATTTAGTTACGTTAGTTCTACTAATAATTTGTCCGTTATAATTAAGATTTGATATAAGAAATTGATTTGGTCTCTGCTTAAAGTCTATAAATTTGGTCTTGTCAAAGTTAATTTTTAAATTGTTATATGTCATCCATTCTACTATAGAATTAATTGTAATATTAATGTCATGTTCATGCTATTGCATGTTCATGCTATTGATGTCATTTAGTCCGGTAAATAGTATTGTACTGTCATCTGCAAATAATGTCATATGGTGTTTGGTCACAAGAGGCAAATCATTAATATAAATTAAGATCAAAAGTGGACCAAGAACGCTTCCTTGTGGAACGCCGTACCTTACAGTTTTTGGCTCAGATAAATATGCTTTTTCAGTTTTTGACTTGAGACAGATTTTTTTTACTTGTGTTATCTGTCGTCTATCAGCAAGATACGATTTCATAAGGTCAAGAATGTTCCCCCGTATACCATACCTGGATAACTTGTCAAGTAAAATTGAGTGATCAATGCAGTCAAATGCCCTAGACATGTCCATAAATATGGCTTCGTCCCTATGTGTGTGTGCATTGTGCATGTCAGTTTCGGTCTAGAAAACGTATTTGTTAACCGATTTTCTCCAAACCTAAAGAGCTAAACCCCATTGAACTTATTTGGGCACAGGTAAAATCTTATGTCGGAAGAAAAAACAAATCATTTCAAATGGCAGAAATCAAAGAACTGCTAAAACAAGGTTTGGCGAGAATCGGAGCAGAACAATGGTCAAAATGTGTTGCTCACGTTAAAGAGGAAGAGGAACACATGAAAAAATTAATTGAGATTATGGATCAGGTTAGCGATACCGTAACAAACACTTTTTTAATTACTGTGTCCGGCGACACATCTAGTGACTATTACGAATCAGACACAAATGAATGATGCGCGCGACGCTGCCAAGCTGCCATAAGACCGTAGTAGGTGCTAGATGCAATTCTTCATGGAAGTCATGCCAGACTTTTCCCAGCGATTATAAAGTGCGTTGTTACAGCCTCGCTAACCAAATGCTTAATTTCTAGTCATTTTTTACATGTGTTCCTTTTCCTTTTGGACCTGAGTGACACCCTAATCTTCGATTCTAGTCAAACCTATTTTTAGCAGTACTTCAACTTCTATTATATTTGATGATTTGTTTTTTTTCTTCCTACGTAAGGCTTTACCTGTCCCGAAGTAAGTTCAAAGTGATTAAGCGAAGGTGCCGTTTTTTTTTGGAGCGGCGTAATTGGCAACATACCTATGTATTTGGTTTCGTAACTTTTTAAATCAAATTTTGTGACCTAATGTGCTTTTATTGCGCTTGTTCAAAAAGCTTTAATTTCTTACTACTTTGCTTTGAATATACCTGTCACCATGTCATTATAATGGCCTACTTCCCTTTCTTAGGATTTAAAAACCCCACATTAGAAGTCTCTCAAGATGTCTTGGTCTGCTTCTGCAAGAACGGCAAGCAGCCAACGAGGCGTCTACACTTTTTATCGTCCCTAAAGTAATATATTATTGTAAATAAATGATTATACTATAAAATTTTCTAAAAGTTTCTTTTTTTTAAAGATCCTTTAATTAAATTAATATAAAAAAATTATTGCACATAATATATATTGATATACCGAATTTCATGATTTGATGAATTTGGCGATTGACATACCGAAGTAAATGAATGTACGGTGAACTAGATATAACTCAATGATTATTTATAAAATCATTATAGTTACAACACTATGATCATAGACAACTTCTGTCAAAACATGACATGTTTACATGATTGCTGAGCTGTCCAGAAGAAGACTATAGTATTTATTATACTTTTATTATTTTGCACTCGGTTTTGCAATAATATTTCATTCATTACTTATTCCATTTAACATTATCTCGTTTTGGCTGGACTGGAACATCCTTTTCAGAAGACACAACAGAGGGATCGATGATCAGGGCTTTCTGCGAACAGGTCATGCTCTTAAAAAAAGGGAGACCGATGATAGAAATCTCAAAGTTGATTAATTCAACTTTGTTAAGACAAAGAAAACAAGTCGAACTAATTTCTTTCTCAGTTTTGAATGTCAGCAAAGAAAAAGACAATTATGAATCCACGCTTCTAGTGGCCCCACATTCATACTTACTTATCACATACGGAGGCAGGAAAAGGAAATGGAAATTAAAGTGATACCCACTCGCATAATATACCTACAGCCTTTATTTGTTTGGTTTAGAGGCGGTGACGAAAAAAGGGGCCTACATAGTAATATAAGTTAACCTAGATAAGAAACGCGCTGAAATATAATTTTGAGGCTAAACGTAGGCAGATGAAAGACCATTGTGTGGTTTTAGTTGGTAAAAAAAACACACACACGCACGTAAAAAATGTCTCAGGGTTAGAGATGAAAATTACCAAAGTGACTGAATTTGACTGACTGTCATTTACGGTCAAATTGGTCAAAAACGGTCATTTACTGTCAAAAAGGGTCATAAACAGTCACTTTGATCTTGAGTGCTTTTTGATATTTATTTTGAACTAGCTGACCCTCGCAACTTCGTTTACGTCACATAATGTGCACGAAAGGAGAGGTAGGTACCTAATTCTTCATCAGACTTGTCAAGCACCGTGTGAAACAGCCCTGTTTGCTTAATCGTAAAAGAGCTTAAAGATGAAGAAAAGATATTCTAAAACCATTCAGTCCACGCCTTCGGCGCGGACTATTAGAATTATTTTACAACAGCCTTAATAATTAAGCTCTTTTATGATTAAACCAACACGCCCGTTTAGATTTACCCTCTCATTCAAAGGAACCCTTGAATTCTAGGTTCGGCGAAAGTTGAGATGCCTCTAATTTCTGAACTACAAACCCCTCAATCTTGAAACTTGGGTCGAAAAATCCTTAAAGTACCTACTCTCTTTTCAATACTAAAAAAATATTTGAAATCGCATCACGTGTTGAGAAATTACAACTGAAAAACCATTTTATCTTTAATCCCCTCTCCCGCAGGAACCGCGCAATACAAGGTTCTAGGATACTTTTGATCCCGAATCAAAAGTATCCAAGAACCTTCCTCGGGATATAAGCTCAAAATGTACTAAGTATCATTCAAATCGGTTCAATAGTTTCGGCGTGAGTCTTATTCGGGATGCAGACAGATAGACAGACAGACTGACAGACATGAAACGTTTAAATTACATTTTTGGCTTCAGTATCGATTAGAGAACGCCCTCCAATTAAAATTTTCAGAATATCTTCCATGTACAGACTCCCGACCCTCAACAGTTTTATATGTAAAGATTATACGGAAATGGTGCCCCCTGTCGGGAAAAATTTAATAGCACTTTAATAGTTAAAATTAATAGTAGATAAGTATAAGTCAAATTGATTGAATTTGACAATAAATGACCGGTCAAATACGGTTTTTGACAATCGTGACTGGTCAGATTCAGTCATTTTACATCTCTACTCAGGGTGTTTCCTGCGAAAGTAAAGGACTGCATTGACATGCCTTTTCAATCTATCCGTATGTCTAGTACTTACCTACTTACTTACCCGGAAAGATAAGTCTTATATTCTCAGTCATTTCCCAAGATTAATTTTATTTCTTCCACAGACCAATTACCTATCTGTGCCTCCTGTGACAAGTGATACATCACGAGTTGTACCCTTTTTGTGTTTTTAACGCAGAATTATTAAGAAAAAAATTGCGAATTTTTAGGTCTAACTCACGTTCTTCTATCTGTTATAGTTTTGGAGAAAATTTTGTGCAGACTAATATAAGTAAGCGGATTTGGGCAAAAATATCGTGCATATTGATATAAAATTAAGTTGTAACCAATTCATGTAATAGCACATTAGTTTTTTTTTGTGCTTTGTGCTATAAGTGCATTTATATTAATTTTCACATTTTTTTTTCAGTATATTTTTCGTGATTATTAATACATTGCGAGTTAAATCACCTTACACCAAGTTTTTTCAGTAATGATAACGGTACAATTCGATATGTATCTACTGATGCGGCTGTAAATTCATACAGAATTGGTGATAAGTGATATATCTTGATTTATTTCATTCTTCACAAACCATTTTTATATGTGTAAATTGATATTAGTTGAGTGGTATCTAAAATTCAATGTAAATCTAAAAAAAATATCTGTAGAACAAGATGTGCTAAATAATACAAGTGCGTACACGCAAACGAGAGACGGAGTCAGGGCTACGCGGGGAAAGCAACACGGGGTCGGGGATGCGCGGAGACTTGCTAATTACTGATTTATCAAATATCCCAAATGAAGATACTCCCTTCAGCCTGACAGATGATTTGCAGATTACTGATTCATTAAATATCCTAAATGAAGATGCTCCCTTAAACCTGTCAGAATATTTCCGTATTACTGATTCATTGGATGATGGTGATTTTGTGTCATTTAGTAGTGATAACGGCATGAAAGCGACGGTAAAAAGAAGAAAATAAGAAAAAGTGCGAAAGAAAAAGGCAAAATAGAGTGAAGAGCAAGCTTTTTCGCAACACAGGGTTGGAATACACAATAACATCAGGAAAAACCAAGAAAAGTCGAGAGTTTCATGATCTAGACAACGTCGCATGAATTGCAAGAAGAGACTGTCATTACAGCTTAGAAAATGTCTTTTTGATACACTCGTATGTCTTGTTTAATTTTTTATCTTTGTGATCTCCTGACTGATTAATTTTAACGTGTTGGCTAATTTACTTCAGTTTGTTATTTTTAAGGATTTTACAAGATTCATAATATACTGGCCTCGCGGAAACTAGGAATCCTCAATAAGGTGAGACGGTATTTCACGCTACATCAGAGATGTTTACTGTACAAGACGCAGATTCACCCCTACGTCGAATACTATTCTCTCCTTTGGGATAACTCCGCGAGGTACTTACTAGACGCGCTTAACGCTATGCAGAGACGTGTAATCCAAATAATTGTTGTCCTGAGGTGACGGGAGGCCTCCAACCGTTAGCGCAGCGAAGAACCATAGCGTCCTTGGCTGCATTCTACCGAATGTATCACGGTGAATGTTTTGAAGAGCTCTTCAACCTGATCCCACCCTCACCTTTCCGATCCCGAACAAAGCGTGCCGGGCAGAGATGCCACTCATACACAGTGGAAAGAATCTTCGCCAGAACTGAGCGTTTTAAAAGATTGTTTCTCTGTCGAACTATAAAAACATGGATCGACCTGCCCGCACACGTGTTTCCCTCATCTTACAATCCCGGGTTCTTCAAGACCACTGTCGAAAGTCTTACGGACTGTGAGACTGGCCCCCAATCGCTAGATGCGCCACGGCTTACCATCAGGCTGGTGGCGACGTCAATTTGGCGAGCTAAATATAAAAAGAAAAACATAATTTTGATTGTGATGCTATAATATTTGTATCTAAAAAACCTTAATGTAGTCAACATTAAGGTTTCTGTCTGTGATACCTGCATAAGATTGAACTGTGTCATATTAAAGTTAACTACATAAGTGCTGATAACGTAATAAGTTCCTACCGACTGTTAAAGTATTAGAGTGATTAGATAGAAGTATAATATGTCTATTTTGAGAACTTTTAATAATTGTGCCTTATTTATAAGGAAATTTATGGTTTTGATAAAGAGTAATAAAGATTTTATTTTATTTTGGACTCTTGTATCTTTTTACACAATGACTATGAATTTTACTGATGGGTACAACTAGACTTGTATCGTTTAACACATATTATATACAGAGACACTTATTGGCAAACAGATACAATTCTGATAAATTTATCATTTTTATGCATGATATGGAAAAAAATCAAATCTTTGGGCCAGGATTGTTATGGTTTGTTTGAGTAACATGGCGCTAGAAACATAATCCAATCAGTTATTAGACTTTTTTACTCCATGTATATCAGTTTACACAAAGACGCGTAATACGTAATTTATTGGTGAAATCTGATTTAACTGGACTTGTATCACTATTTACGTAATTATAATAGACGTTATAAATTCAAAAGGTTACATTTCAAAGGTTTTCATTAAATTATTTAAAAATTATAATGTACATCGTAAATAAATTAAAACAGGATTATAGACAATGATTTAATCTATATAATTAGGTAAACAGATTACGCCTAGCCCTCGTAGTTTATGAACCAGATTTTTTTTAAACTTGTTTTTGTCCCCCTGAAAAGTCTCGATTTTTTAATTGTATCACTTGTCACAGGAGGCACAGCTATATTCCTGTACCAAATAACACCAACATTGGTAACATTTATTTAAACCTAAAAGCGATAGTAGATACATCTCTGTCTCAACGCTGATTTAATGAGTGACATCACTCATTAAATCTGCATTGAGACAGAGTAGTCTAGCCATAGATTTAGGATTTTTCACTTCTCTAAATCTATGAGTCTAACAAATTATACACTGGTCGGTATTTGCGACTGCCATGTGAAGTCACCCTAAAACCAAAATCTAAGTTAGCAACCGTTACAAATAAAATCCAAATCATACTCCGAACCCACGAAGAAGGTCAAGATGAATTTTGAAAGGTCGCAACCTATTTCTAGGTCGTGTAAAAAACATACGTCGCTGAAAGTACTAGGCAAGCAGAAATATCAAAGAGCTTACCCGCAGTAGGTCGCAACAATATAGCCCCACGACGCTAGTTTCATTGCTTCAATAAATTTCACTGTACACTAAATAGACTCCATTCTTTAACGTGTAAGCTAGCTCGGCTAAGAAGAGTTTATATTGACTTTAGTTACCTCTAAAAGGATTTTCTTTTTTATTTACTCTACGGGCCAACCATGATCTTGTTAGAGCTGTACTTTTCACTTCTTAGTAAGTCTGAGAGAGATAAAATGATACAATCTAAATAGGGGTGTCATAATCTGGCACTATGAATTATAATAGCCCTTATCTCCCAGACCGTGACGTAAATTAAATTTATGCGGTTGGATCTGATGATGCTCAAGAAATACTAACATACGACTCAGAGATGATTTACTCACTACTGTTGGTTGACCAGTAATACCACCCATATTTTAACAGTATTTTTTTTTTGTTCCACTGTAAATGGACCATAAAAACTACAAGTAAAATTGGAGCAGAAAAGTTTGTTGCCGTCCGTAATTCTTTCAATACCAACCGGAACCAATAGATTAACGTGGGTTTTCCGCTATTCAAACACCTATTTCCATTAACTACCTGCTTTAATGGAGCCTCCACATTCACACGAGAATATCGCGTGAACGCGAGTACTTAATGGAGCCGCCGAGCCTCCACATTTACACGAGAATATCGCGCGAAGGCGAGAAACTTCAGTGTGGAGTCGATTTGCAATCAGCTCCTTGTTCAACATTTTTCGGGCTTTTCTCGCGTTTTCTTGTGAATATGCAGCGGGTACATACATTGGGAGTTCTGGGGTATCCTTCCAAGAGCTTACCCGGGAGTCCCAACCGTAGGCTGTCAGGTGGGATACGTGCGGTTTTTAGTCGGTAGGAGTTCGGCATAGCATCCGTGTAGGATTTTCCTCACGTTCAAAAAAAAAACATACATACCTACATCAATCAATCAATCAATTCAAATAATAAAATCGTAGCAGGTCGCTGTCTGTACATAGAAGATAAGTAAGAAAAAATATTATAGGGGGGCTTTATGAACGCAATAGAACCCAAAACAATGATTTTTTGAATTCTTGTATGTTTGTCTGTATGTCTGTATATCTGTATATCTGTTTGTCTGTAGGTTTGTGCACGCTAATCTCAGTAACCGCTTAGCCGATTGCAATGCGGTTTTCTTCATTGTGTTGAAGTTTGCTCCACTTAACATTTAGTGTTTATTTCATGTCAATCGGTTAATAAATAAAAAAGTTATATCACTTTTAAATAATCAAACATAGACTTATGAATATTTTTTTTTTTTTTTAAAGTGAGGGAAAATCCTCGTAGGATGCTATGCCCGACTCTTACCGACTAAAAACCTCACGTAACGCCCAGCAGCCTATGGTTGAGAGCCCCGGGTAAGCCCTCAGGAAGGATGTAGTAGTATAGTTTTGCCATGTTCTTTCTTTAAATTTACATACCGTACTTACGGTGAGACATGCTGTACCAATTACTCATATTGTGTTATTGTGAAAATCTCTGTAACCATGTTTCATGTAAATAAATGAATTTGAATTTGAATTTGAATGTCCCGTGACTCCCAACAGACCTACGGCCGCCAGTGCGGCCTCGCCCAGGGGGTGGTTCGGGTGCAATCCCTCGTCTATGGGGGGTTTCGGGTGTGACCCCGCTTCTAAGGGGGGGCGTGCGTGAGTTGCTCACGTCACGCTGCCGTCATGAGCCTGCTTCTCTAAGGACGGTGAGCGGCCCTCTCACCGTCCTCAGATCCCCGGTCATGGAGGCCGATAGTCCTCGGCGAAGACACGTCGGTGGCGCCCAGGGCGCCGACTGCGGAACTCGGGTGGGAGAGTTCTCTCCCGCACCCGGCCCGCCGCCTCCTTCACGAGCATGACCTGCTCGCAGAAAGAGGCGGCGCAGTCCCACTTACTCCCGCTGGAGAGCATGGCTCGCACCATGGTCTCGAGCGAGCGAGTGTCCACGCCCAGACCCACTACGAGGACCTGGCGCTGTTGTGCCCACGCCGTGAGACTTATGAATCTAAAAATAGGTAGATGTAAACTGGCGTGTTGGCTTAATCATAAAAGAGCTTAATGATTAAGGCTATTTTAAAAACATTGTTCGTATTTTAAATCATATTTAAAACATGAATTGTTTTAGAATAGACTTAATCTTTAAGCTCTTCTATGATTAAGACAACAGGGCAGTTTCAAACGCTGCTTGATGAGTCTGATAAAGAAATATCTACTTTCATACACCATATGTGAAGTAAACGAAGTTGCGGGTGTCAGCTAGTACATAATATTTGTAGTCATGCCTTAATCCGCTAAGGGTTAGGCAAAAGCATATTATACGTCCAAAATTTCACCTTTTCGAATCTATTACTCCAATATCTCACCATTAATTAATACACGACCATCCTTATCTCAAGTAATGTCTCATAGGGGTTTATTATCAATGAAATCTCTACCTGTATTCAGTGGTTTATAGAGCAATGAATCTAGAACATAACTCAGGACTTACATTGTAGTTCTGGCTTTTATAGCCAAGAGTGTGCCGTCCCGTGAGTGACAGTTAATGGAGTACAAGGCCGGGACTCCACCACAGCGGAGATGTGTGTGCAGTGTGCTCCGTGCTGTGCGAGAATGTGCCGCGTACTATGCGAGAAGAGACGTGCACGCCCTTAGCACACCTCCGCCGCGAAACCATGACAGCGGAACCGCAGTAATTCCGCCAAGTTCTGTCACACGTAGGCGGAGCGGAACACTAGCGAAACCGCCTGTTCTAATGCATAGATTTAACTATCTTCTATCTCTTTCACCGCACGGTTTCGCCAATCTGCTCCTACGCCAGTCAAACCTCCGCGCTTCGGCCGCCTTGTTATTGCGGTGCCGCGTCGTCTACGCGCCGGTTTGTCAAAATTGACAGAAATACAGAGCGGAACGGCGAAACTAATATTTTTTCAGTAAATGGACGTGAAGTTCACGGAAAAACTACTTCAAGCCATCAGAAATAGGTTATGTATTTATTAAGTCATCCAGATTGTAGTAACAACACGGGTATCGATTGCAGACTAACTTTATTGTAATACCCACTACACATTATAGGTACATATACAATAATAGATTTATATAGAAGCTTCACAACGTATCACTACATCATCCCTGTTATTTTGCGAAGCTTAGTAAAAACTTACGACTACAATATTCTTACATGCATAATCGATCAATAACATAGGTATGTAGGTAACATAATTATTTAAGATAACACCATTTAGCTAGATAACCATAACACTATTTAGCATTAAGTACAATACATGATATATCTACACATTATTTTAAAAAGGTAAGTACAACATGATTACACCTTAAAACATTTTTTTATTATAAATCATTACCTAACCTTGCTTAACGCTTTGCGTACCTCTAAATAAAATTGACAAACCTTGATTTCCAACAGTACCTATACTGAATAATTTTAACCATCTACTTTGGTATCGGTGCGGTATATAATGCTAGGTAAAAGGTAAGAGCTATTTTATATACTTAAAATATACTGTTATAAATATCTTTCAGCCTCTGCCGAGCTACATTAGCAGCTGCCCTATCCGTGCGTTTGGGACTATCACAAACTTCTTGGGAATTATCGGTGCAAGCCTGGTCATCAATGCTACCTTCATGCACTGATGAAGTTGAGGGCTCGGCGCGATCATTACCATGGGCTCCACGGATACGCAGTAGATGCCTACGGTTTCTACGGAGTACCTTTCCAGTAGTGTCGGTAATAAAATACGATCGCGGCTGTGGAGCGCAGCCGCTGACGACGCCGCGGTGCCTGCGCGGCCCCTCCACCGTGATCACCTCGTCGCCGGGGGCGAGCGGTGGCAGCGAACGGGAGCGCGCATCGTACCAATCCGCGCTTGTTCTCTGTTTATGTAGTATATTTTGCATATCTCGCTTGTTGCTTCTTTCGGGCTGTAATTTACTCTCATGAGAAGGCAAACGAGTGTTAACTCTGCGTCCCATGAGCAATTGGCACGGACTAGCAATTCCATCTCGGGGCGTAGCCCTAAAATTTAGTAGACTTAAATAAAAATCAGAGTTGGATGCATCTGATTTTTCAAGAAGACTTTTAACTGTACGTACTGTCCTCTCACTGCGGCCATTAGAAACCGGATAGCCAGGTGAAGACGTACCTATTATGCTTGAAACCCCATTTTTCAGCGAACATTTTAAATTCACGGGATGCATACGCTGGCCCATTGTCCGTAAACACTTCCTGTGGTATTCCGTGACGTGCAAATTGATCCTTCATGGCGGTTACCACTTGTTTAGAACCTAGACCGCTAATAGGGCACACCTCGACAAAATTTGAATGATAGTCTACTATTATTAAGAATTACTTCTTTTTGTATTCAAATATGTCGGAGCCGACCTTTGCCCACGGCAGGTCGGGTATCTGGTGCGGAATCATTGGCTCGCGCTGGGCACGCGGCACCCGCTCCGCGCACACCCGGCAGCGCCGCACCGCCTCCTCCACGTCACGCGACATACCCACCCAGTACATGACGTCACGAGCCCGCCGCTTGCATCGGTCTATCCCTAGGTGCCCCTCGTGTACTCGTGATAACATATCAGCTCGTAAACTCTTAGGAATGAAAACCAAGTTATTTATAAATATCACACCATCTACGTACTCAATAGATTCCTTGTGACTCCAATATTTACGCGCGCTTTCTTTAACCTCAGATTTGTGTACAGGCCAACCGTTCAAAATGTAATCTTTGAGAACATTACACTCAAGATCGCTTTGCGTATGCTCTTTAACGTCCGTTAATCGTTGTTCACTGAATCTAACATGCGATATTAAAAAACAAGTCTGTTCCTCTATTTCTTGTGTGACCCCATCTAACTCAACATCGGGAAGCGCCGCTCTCGACAGGGTGTCGGCTACATACATGTATTTACCAGGCTTATATACGACATCAAAGTCATATCTTTGGATACGAAGCATCATGCGTTGCAACCTGGCTGGAACAGCGTCGAGTGGCTTCTTGAAAAGCGCCTCTAAAGGCTTATGGTCAGATTCAACTGTTATGTCACACTTACCAAAGACGTATTGGTGAAATCTTTCGAGAGCAAATACTATTGCGAGCATTTCCTTCTCGATCTGCGCGTAACGTTGCTGGGTCGCCGTGAGCGTCACCGAGGCGTACTCGACCGGGCGGCCGGCCTGCAGCAGCACCGCCCCCAGTGCCGTCGAGCTGGCGTCCACAGACACGGTGGCGGGCTCGCGCGGCGCGAACAGGCTCAGCACCGGCGCACCGCACAGGTCAAGTTTCAAAGAACGTACCACCTGCTCTTCGACACTGCCCCACACCCACTCTGAATCTTTTTTCAATAAATTACGTAAGGGGTTTACCTTCTCCGAGCACCCTGGAATAAATTTGCTCAAAAAATTTACCATTCCCAGAAACCTCTCGAGCGACTGTCGATCATTAGGAATAGGCATATCCATTATAGCCCTAACCTTAGATTCATCGATCTTCATGCCCTCAGCACTGAACGTATGCCCCAAATATGTAACTTCCGAGACTCCCATAAGGCACTTATCTTTATTAAACTTTATCCCTATCTCCCTAGACCTGTCCAGCAGCTTACTTAATCGCCGATCGTGTTCCTCCTTAGTGGATCCCCAGACTATAATGTCATCCACGAAGGAATCTACGCCCTCCAGGTCTTCCAGCAACTGCCTGATCGTGGCATGGAACACCTCCGAAGCCGCGTTGATACCATAAGGAAGCCGCAAGTACTGATACCTACCAAACGGTGTCCCAAACGTGCACAGGTCAGCGCTCCTGTCGTCCAGCTGTATCATCCAGAACCCTGACTTAGCATCCAGCTTACTAAAAATTTTTGCGCCGCCTAATTTCGTTGCTATCTCAGTGAGTGTGGGAAGTGGATAGTGCTGACGCTTAATAACCTTATTGAGAGGTCTAGGATCCAGACACACCCGCAAGCTGCCGTCTTTTTTAGCTGCAACAACAACACCGTTTACCCAGGAGGTAGGGTGAGTCACCTTTCGTATGACCCCCAGAGCTTCCATTCTCGATAACTCCGCTTGTAACTTGTCCCTTATACCAACAGGAATCTTACGCACAGGGCAGATACGAGGGCTAGCATTTCTTTCTAAAGGGATAGAATACGTTCCGGGTAATTTACCCAAACCTTGAAATAAATCATCATACTTGTACCAATCTACAGAATATATTCGTTTAATCAAACACAGGTTTAACAGCGCCTCCTTTCCCAAAATACTTTCACAAGCATTGTTAACCACAATAAATTCTAACTTATACGTTAAATCTTTGTACATGCACTTAATAACACACGAACCCATAATGTTCAAAAAATTGCCACAAAATGATTTGGCTTTAATGTTCACTGACGTTATGTCAGACATGGTATAACCTAGACTTAAAAATGAATTCTTTGATAAGACATTTAAATCAGACCCAGTATCTAGCTTGAAACGATGTACTGTATTACTCTTCAGAATTAATAAACCTTCATACCACAGAGTCTCGCCTTTTACAACACAGTCAATACAATGAACTGTCGAAACATAATAAAAGTCACAGCTGTCGACCGGTTCGTATTCACTATCACTGTATTCATTTAACTCGCAAACTTTTTTCGTGTTACGCGACGGACACATCGCCTTGTAGTGTCCCTTTTCGCCGCAAACGAAACATTTCACCTTACTCGCTGCACAGCGATCACCGCCGGCGCAGCGCAGCCCGCCGCAGCCAGCGCAGGCGCGGCGCTGTAGGCCCGACACGCCGCCGCTGCCCCCGCGTGGCCGCTGCCGCCGCTCACGCCATCGCCGCCGCTAGCACGCACCCGCGCGCCGGCGCCGCCCGGCCCGCGGCCTGCTTGGTCTCGCGCGCCTCTCGCGGCGGAATGCGATACCCCCCTGTTGCTACCCCTAATGCCGTAATTAGTGTGACGATTGTTCATGTTACGGTTATTATGTACACTATTTACTGACATGCTCTGCGACGGCTCACGTTTCACTCCTTCGATCTGTCGCCGATCGTCGTGCGAAATTTCACTAGCCTGGCAGATCTTAACGGCTTTTTCAAGTGTCAATTCTTCAGTCCTTAACAAACGGTCCCGCACAGAAGCGTCTCGAACACCACACACAATCCTATCGCGAACCAAGCTATCCTCCAATTTGTCAAACTCGCATTGGGTACTTAATATTCTAAGGGCGGTCACATACTCATCGATACCCTCACTAACTTCTTGATTTCTTGTAAAAAATTTAAATCTAATCAATGTAGTATTCGTTTTTGTGCCGAAATACGAGTTGAACTTTTCTATCAACTTATCTATATCTTCGCGATCGGATTCCTTTTCGAACTTAAATGTGGAATAAATATCATATCCGTCTACGCCGACAATGTTCAACAACAAGCTGGCTTGCACATCTTTTGTCTCCTTTGCAACGCCTGAAGCCTTCAAAAATATTTGGAACTGGCGCAACCATTTACGCCAGGTATCGCCACGAGTCGAGGGCCCTCCCTCCAGAACCAGCTCATTTGGCGGACGCGCATGCTCCATTTTTCACTTTTATAACTATTTACGGATGAATAGATAGAACTCGAATTTCACTACCGCACATTTACTTTGACATAAAACTGGTTTCGCGAGAACGCGTGCGCACCGCTGTCACCATGTAGTAACAACACGGGTATCGATTGCAGACTAACTTTATTGTAATACCCACTACACATTATAGGTACATATACAATAATAGATTTATATAGAAGCTTCACAACGTATCACTACACAGATAATAAAAATAATATGATAAAATTGCGATAGCGTCACATCGACTAACTCGTGTCAGGTTCCGTTGCCCAGTTCCGCTGTTCAATCCACACTTGATCACAGCGGAATTCATTCAGCGGTTCCGCTGTTCTGGTTTCGCGGCGGAGGTGTGCCTAGGGCGGCAGTGTGTTGAGTGCTCATTCTGACACGAAAGGCAGACGATGTCTGAGAATAGCTGAGATGACGACCTTTTCGGGCACGCACATTGTACATTTTCTACAGTTTATTTTTTTTTGGATTTTTATTGTTTTTTGTGCGTGCCGAATAAAGCATTTTATTTATTTATTTATTTATTATTTATGTCACTATTATTACAAAAAAAGTATCTTCATTTACTTTCAGAAGAAGAAGAAGAACTACTATCTGAAGAAGCAGAATTGATTGATTAGGATGGTGACATCGCTCACAGCACGCCGCTCAAATCTCCGCTTCCATCGCGCCATACAAATATTCCACATCTCAGCATAGCGATCTCCACTGAAGCTAAGCGGGGAGGAGATGTATCAATAAGACATTTCTATTGGTAGTTTAAAAAACATCTCCTCTTCGCTCGTCTCATCTTCGCTTTGGTCCGTTCGCTCCCGGCCTAAGGGTATTAAAACAATGTCTTTGTTTCACTTGATGTAGGACCAATGATAATGTATTCGTATAGTAGTAAGGATTCAATTGATTTAGAAGACGATGTTTGATTTGTATGCGATTGTATTAGATTTTGATTCAATGGAAGACAAGAGAAGGTTGTCTTAGCTTGACGTGTATAATAGTGTCAAGAGGAAATACTATATACTAGCTGTTGCCCGCGGCTTCGACCGCGTAGAAGTCGTTATCGCTTAAAAGTCGTTATCGCGTATAATCATAACCCTTCTTTTGCGCAGTCGGTTAAAAAGTAGCCTATGTCCTTCCCAGGGCTTTGAACTATTCCTATACCAAATTTTATGTCAATCGCTTGAGCCGTTTAGGTGTGAAAGCGTAACAAACAGACAGACAGAAGGAGTTATTTATTTATTTATTTTTATTAGAAGGGATTTGTAGGAGAAGCGAAGCCATGAGTATAATTTACCAAACTAAAAATAAATCTTACATACATAAATAGGCATGCCTTTAATTCTGACAGGGTAGGCAGAGGAATAGTATACGGTTGCTCACCTATTTTAGTTTTAATACCAAGAAAATGTCATCATCAAAATCAATTCATAATAGGTATTACCGTAAAAAAACAAAGCTAAGAATTCATCTTCTCCTGCTAGATGGAGCCTACCGCTCCACCTGCTTACCAGGCCATGGGACCTTATTCCCAAACAAAAGTATTCGTATATCCGTTCAGAAGTTTGAGCGTAATAGAGTAACAAAAAAACACGCGCAGAATTTTTTGGGTTTATATATTTTTCTTAATATAGTTACCTATAATATAATAAGCTCGCCAAATTGACGTCGCCAGCCTCATGGAAAGCCATCGCGCGTTTAGTGATTGGGGGTCATTCTCACAGATTAGTAAGATTTAAACTAAAAATAGCGATTACGTAAGTTAAGATGGCGGGAAATCTGTATGCAAGATTCTAAACATCTCAATCACTTTCACAATAAATGTTATAGGGGCAGTTGGGTGAGACCGTCTCACTCTCCTTTGTTAAAGTATGTTAAAATACCAATTACGTAAGTTTAGATACCGGCAAATCTGTTTGCGAGATTCTCAGCGCCTTTATCACAAGATCCCTCAAGCGTATCTTATATTACGCCCCCTCACTCTCGGAGCTATCATTCATCACGGCACTTCATCCGAGTTTGATCGATGTGAACACAATGTTGCTGCGATAGGCTTTGATAATATGTAGCTGGATTCTTGCACGAACGAGGTCATAGTTTGAGAGTTATATCGTTTTTAGAGATTCTGATACCTAATAAAAAAAACTGAATTAAATTCCTTCATGTTTCAAATTGTGTACGCCACACAGGCGTACACAATTTCAATATATTCGGTGTTGCCACTTATTATTGAACGGTTTAAAATAGTAGAAAATTTTAGAAATATCGTTTTAAAGAAGTTTTATTGAAGTTTTATTGATGTGAAATATTCATAACTGAGGGGAAAACTGATTTTTGCTATGTCGACACTTTTTTTACGTGGGGAAATCCTACATGGATGCTATGCTGGACTCCTACCGACTAAAACCACACGATTTCTTACAACTGTCTACGGCCGGAAAGCCCGGTAAAGCCCTCGGCGTTCCGAGGTGTGAGTGCTGGTGCATCCTTATGTACCAGCACTCTCGGCAGACTTTGGCGAACACTTCAATCTCGCCTATGGGGTAGTAAAAGTAATTTCGCAAACGTAGCGAAAGAATCACGAAAGTTGGCGACGGATTTTGGATATTAAAAAAAAATCGATGTCTTTCATCAGTCTGCCAGCGTTCTGTGATGGCTCACAAACCACAATTTATTACAGTACCTACATATCTTAGATTTATACAGAAATAGGGATAGTGATTCGGAAGGTACATTAAGCGATTGGTCGCGGTAGTCAGTAATATAGCCGTCGTAAGTCAAGTTGAACAGCCTATGGGCTGAGGTTGTCCTGCTAGTGGCGTACTTGAGACTATCCCGGCCCCATCATGTAGTTCTAGTCGGTAGAAGGCGGGCATTTTTTTTAACGTGAGGTAAAATCCTCATGAATGCTATGCTGGACTCCTATCGTCTAAAAAATCTCACGTAACGCCCAACAGCCTGTGGTTGGGAGCCCCGGGTAAGCCCTCAGAAGGATTTCCCAGGACTCCCAACAGACCTACGGCCGCCACTGCAGCCTCGCCCAGGGGGTGGTTCGGGTTGAAACATTTTAACAGATTATAACCTCCGCCACCTATTACTTAGACGAAAAACAAAAATGGTGAAATGTTCGCGTGTTATATGCCTCTGCCTACCTATTCGGGGATAAAGGCGTATATGTATGAAAGAATAAACAAGAAGCCGTGAGACGGTCTCACCTAGCGAAAAATACTAAATCTATGGTCTCACCCAACTGCCCCTCTAACGTTTATTGTGAAAGTGAAAGTTCAATCCGATTGACGTTGTCATTTTGTTTTATTTCAAACTTTGAACAGATTATCCACTTGACCTGTGACGTAATTTAATGCAACAGAGTCACAGACTACAGACACAAGTCTCGCCATAAGCCCCTCTGCAATCTATTTTATAGAGAGGGGCTAAAACAAGACAGCGTGTTGTGGGCGTGTCCTGCCTGTCACCATTAAAGATTAATTTGCCAGTTGTTTTTCGCATGGCCAGTCTGAGCAGAGTCTTGCAATATTGCTAAAATAAACGAATTGTTTTGTTGTTTGTTTTTTCTGGTGAAATCGATCTTCACATATTAAATAAACCGGCCAAGTGCGAGTTGGACTCGCCCATGAAGGGTTTCGTAGCAGCAAGTAACATGATTGATGTTTTAACACGTTCGCAGTGGTAGTGATTTTTCTAACCGAAAATTGCGGTTTATGACGTATTAAAAACAAACTACCAGCTCTATCTCGTTCAAACTAATTTTCGTTGGTAGTTTTTATGGCAATGTACATCATATATTTTTTATAGTTTAGAAGTTAGAGGGGGGGGGGGGGGACACTCATTTTATGACTTTGGAAGTCCCTCTTGCGCAAACTATTCACTTTAGAAAAAAATGATGTTAGAAACCTCAACAGCATTTTGGAAGACCTATCTATGATACGCCATATGTATGGGTTTGATGAAAAAAAAAAAATTGAGTTTCACTTCTGAGTATGGGGACCCCCAAAATTTGCTGCTTTTTTTCTAGTGTTATATAAGAATCTTAATGCGGTTCACAGAATACATCTAGTTACTAAGTTTCAATAGCATAGGCCGTATAGTTTCGGAGAAAAGTGGCTGTGACACACGGACGGACAGACAGACAGACAGACAGACAGACAGACATGACGAATCTATAAGGGTTCCGTTTTTGCCATTTGGCTACGAAACCCTAAAAACTTCACTTGTAATGTTCCACAGTATTTATTATTGTAATACCTAACAGGTTTCGCATTACGGCATTCTCAAAGATTTTTTTTACTGATTTAGATCACTAGCTGTTGCCCGCGATTTCGTACGCGTGAAAATTGTGTTATAATGCCAATTTAATTACTCTCTGCTTAGCCCCTCGGATATGTAGCGTGATAATATATAGCA
Source organism: Miltochrista miniata (assembly GCA_933228765.1). Classification (NCBI taxonomy): domain Eukaryota; kingdom Metazoa; phylum Arthropoda; class Insecta; order Lepidoptera; family Erebidae; genus Miltochrista; species Miltochrista miniata. The sequence goes on from OW121773.1 coordinate 21,028,651, forward strand.
TATTTGAGGAGCCTACCCCTAGTTAATATATGCGCAAAATTTGAATCAAATCTATTGAGTACTTTTCGAGATCCTTCCGGACAAAGCAAAGCAAACAGACAAAACATTTTCTAAGTATATTTTCAGCTTCGGTATTTTATGTATGTTGAACACCCAGCGAGTATTATTTTTTAAATATTTCTAATGTACAGTTTTGACTTTTCTATCATTTTTAAATACACTTCAAACACATGTGTTCGATGTGTAATTATGATCTAAATATCAACAATATCAATAAATATCAATAAATTGAATTTCAGTAAACTTCCTACTAGACTATTTTTGTCTGGACACAAGTGCCTGTGGGAGATGAGCATAAATAACATAGTTCGGACATTTCATAGTTATTTATCAATAAATAGGCATAAGAGAATCCTATGTCACATTGGCGACAAAGCATTCATACAGAATTAATGCAAAATGATAGCCTAGATTACGAGATTAATTCAGTTTAATCTAGTTTAATCCGGTTCACTAAATTCGCTGTGGTTTCATGCGTAATTCCGGATCGCGTTGTGAAATTGTAACTATCGTTTGATGTGATTATTATCACTAAGTTTCATACATTTTTAAGGTTTCGTACCCGAAGGATAACTAAACGGGACCCTATTATTGAGACTTTGCTGTCCGTCTGTCTGTCTGCTTGTCCGTCACGAGGCTGTATCTCAGAAACCGCGATAGTAAGAAAGCTGAAATTTTCACAGATGATGTGTTGTGTGTTTTTTTTCTGTAGCTGCACTAATCCAGAAATAAATACAACAAACGTGATTTTTTGCAGTTTTTTGACACGGAACCCTCTGTGCGAGAGTCTGACTCGCACTTGGCTAGTTTTTTATACCAGAAAGGTAGCAGACATTTCCTATGTAAAAGGTTTTCTACGAGTAGTAAACAAATAAAGCAGATAACTGAAAGCCTAAATGTGTAATGTTTAGTAATTCTAGTCTTTGATCAAAGTATCAGATTAGGCGGAAGGACAAAAACGTTTTAGGGAATACGTAGAATTTGTACAAACAAAGCTTGCTCTAGGGTGAGAGGGCCATCAAACACGCGGGCTAAGAACAGTCACCGTATTTCTTTTGACGTGTGGAAGTCCCTCTTGGGTGCCAAATCGGACTCTTACTGATTAAAGCCACTCGCTGCCATACCACTTATTACAGCCAGTAGCCCCGGGTAAGCCCTCGGAATGAAGTCCTAGGATTAGAATCCTACAGGCTAAAACCACACGAGGCCCAACAACTATTAAAAATAAGTTACAAATAATTCTTTGTTTTTTAGTAAGTACCTATGTGTACGTAGTATTTATTTTACTTTTATTATTTTGCACTTGGTGTTGCATTATAATATTAGGTGCTTACATATGAAATTGGCGTTTTCTATAGGAGGAACAAAAAGTCGAATATTTTTAAATATAATTTATTTAATTAATCAAAGTATGAACCATTGTTTTCTATGCATTTTTGCCATCTCATAGGTAGTTCATTGATCCCTTTACTAAAAAAACCAGTCGGACGGGAATCAATAAAATCTGTGAAGGCGATTTGGACTGCCCCATCAGAGTTGAATTTTTTCCCTTGCAGGAAGTTGTCCAAATTTCGAAAAAAATGGTAATCTGTTGGAGCAAGATCCGGGGAGTACGGAGGATGTTTTAGACATTCCAATTGAAGCTCTTCTAATTTGGTAGCCGTCTGTTGTGCAGTGTGTGGTCTAGCGTTGTCGTGAAGCAGCAGTGGCGTGGAGCGATTGACCAGCCTAGGTTGTTTAGCCGCTAGCTTTTCCATCATGGTTTGCAATTGCTGACAATAGACATCAGCCGTAATAGTCTGGCCAGATTTGAGAAAACTGTAATGAACAATACCGGCACTAGTCCACCAAACGCTTACAAGTAACTTTTTTGGGGTTAATTTTCGCTTGGGGCAGGATTTGGCTGGCTGGCCAGGATCCAACCATTGCGCTGAGCGCTTTCGATTATCGTAAAGAATCCATTTTTCGTCACAGGTAATGATTCGGTTTAAAATACCTTCATTATTGTGCCGGTTCAGTAATGTAACGCAGCAGTCGACGCGCTTTTGCCGGTTTGCTTCAGTCAATTCGTGAGGTACCCACCATTCAAGCTTTTTAATCTTCCCAATTTGCTTCAAGTGAATTAAAACAGTTTTATCACTAACACCGCAGCCTGCAGCTAACTCGGACGTGGTTTGCGATGGATCCGCTTCCACAATAGCCTTCAATACTTCATTATCAACTTGAGTCTCAGGCCGTCCACGGGGCTTGTTCTGCAGGTCGACATTTCCTGAACGAAAACGTTGGAACCAAAAACGAACTGTGTTTTCTTTTGCAACATGACCGCCATACACATCATTCACCCTTCTAGTCGTTTCCGCAGCACTAGTGCCACGGCGGAACTCGTACTCGTAAATAATGCGATATTTTAAGTTTTCCATTTTGTAAAATGAGTGACGCAAACAGAAAAAAACAAAAGAAAAAAACAAATGAATGACGGTCATCGAAGGATAAATACATGAGTAAATAGCTGGGAAAATTTGAATTTGGAATTCCTTACCAAAGAGGAGAAAATCGTAATTAAAGTGGCCAGTACGAAAAACGCCAATTTGATGTGTAAGCACCTAATATTTTATTCATTACTTATTCCATTTAACATTATCTCGTTTGGACTGGACTGGGACATCCATTTCAGAAGACACAATAGAGGGATCGATGATCGGGGCTCTCTGCGAGCAGGTCATGCTCGTAAAAAAAGGGAGACCGATAATATAGAAATCCCAAAGTTGATTAATTCAACTTTGTAAAGGCAAAGAAAACAAGTCGAACTAATTTCTGTCTCAGTTTTTTATGTCGGCATAGAAAAAGAAAATTTTGAATCCACGCTTCTAGTGGCCCCACATTAATACTTACTTATCACATACGGAGGCAGGAAAAGGAAATGGAAATTAAAGTGATACCCACTCGCAAAATATACCTACAGCCTTTATTTGTTTTGTTTAGAGGCGGTGACGAAAAAAGGGGCCTACAAAATAATATTTTTAACCTAGATAAGAAACGCTGGAACATAATTTTTGAGGCTAAAACGTAGGCAGATGAAAGACCACTGTATGCTTTTAGTTGGTGGAAATCCAGGAGTATTTTCACATGTAAAAAATTTCTCAGGGATTTTCCTACGAAAGTAAAGCACTGAATTTACCCGGGAAGATACTTATATTGTAATACCGATTTTTTACAAATCACAGGAAGTCAATACCTTGTAACTAAATCGGCCCTTTTAAATCATTTCCGAGGGAAAATAAAAACAGGTATTACGACAAATAACATTCGGATACACCTATCAATTCGTTTCCGGGAGTAAAGGAATGCGTGGATAGTTTATTTTAGTTCTGTTATTTGGAAGTATTGATCTATCTATACTAATATTATAAAGAGGAAAGATTTGTTTTCTTGTTTTTTGATTGTTTGTTTGTAATGAATAGGCTCCGGAACTACTGGACCGATTTGAAAAATTATTTCACTGTTGGGAATCTACACTCTTTGCGGTGAACATAGGCTATATTTTATTCCCGTATTCCCACGGGAACGGGAACTACGCGGGTGAAACCGCGTGACGTCCGCTAGTCTATACTAATATTATAAAGAGGAAAGATTTGTTTTTTTGTTTGTTTGTAACGAATAGGCTCCGGATCACCTAGACCGATTTGAAAAATTCTTTCACTGTTGGGAAGCTACACTCTTTGCGGTGAACATAGGCTATATTTTATTCCCGTTCTCCCACGGAAACGGGAACTACGCGGGTGAAACCGCGTCACGTTCGTTAGTAATCTATAAAGAGACTATGTATTTATTACAGGAAAATTATCCTTTAAAGACTTTGCTTTCACCCAGGAAAACGAAAAAATTGTATCTACTCTAATAATATTATTAATGCTAAGGATAGTTTTCCTGTACCCGTTTACTGCGGGAACTTTTCACACAATAAAAAGAAGCTTATGTCATTTCCCAAGATTAATTAATTATAATATACTAGCTGACCCGCGCAACTTCGTTTGCGTCACATAATAGAGAGTATATCACCCGTTACCGATGCATTATTGAAATCATTTGTTACAAAAATGTGATAAATGAAGAACCGCTCGACCGATTTTGTGCAAACTTCACATAAACCATCTACTTAATAGTCCAAACAAAGCCTAAATATTTGGTTTGGATAGGTGAGCCCGTTCTTGAGTTATAAAATTACAACGAAAAGTGGCATTGATTTTTAAATACCGGGTGGAATTTAAAGACGGTAGTTGGAGGGAAAGTACTCTAAATATTGATAATGGCAAGTTTTGCTGAATGGAAACATTCCTTTATATTCAAAAGTAAGGATAACTGCATTCAAAGATTTTTGAAAAATCACCTGCTTGAGCCGGGAATCGAACCTGGCAGGTGCGAAAAAAGAACATCCTGTATTATATGATACCAACCGCAACAGTCTTTAATAAGGATCAATTTCTTTTAAACAACATAGTATCTTAAAATAAAGGAAGATCAAGTAAAATATGTTTTTATTGTAAAGCTTAGGTACTCACTATCTGAAGAAAAAAAAAGTCTTATTGAGAAACTCCTATTTTTTTTTGATGTTAGTTGGTTAAGTGACCAGAACGAATATTCCTATTCACAGAAACTAGAACATTTTATTAACCAACTTCAAAAAAAAGGAGAAGAATCTCAATAAGACTGTTTTTTTTCTTCAGATAGTGAGTAAGCTTTACAATAAAAACATATTTTATTAGGTCTTTCTTTAATTTAAGATGCTATGTTGTTTAAAAGAAATTGATCCTTATTAAAGACTCTTTCGGTTGATATCATAAAATACAGTATGTTTTTTTTTTCACATCTCCTAGGTTCGATTCCCGGCTCAAACAGGTGATTTTTCAAAAATCTTTAAATGCGGTTTTACTTACTTTTGAAAATAAAGGAATGTTTCCTTTCAGCAAATCTTGCCATTATCAATATTAAGGTTACTTTACCTCCAACTACCGTCTTTAATTCCATCCTGTGTATAGATTACTTCCTCAGACTCAGTATATTCCAACATTTACTGATTTAAAACTGAAAGCGATAATAGATACGGCTCTGTCTCAACGTTGATATAATGATTAACGTGATGGAAAATCCTTCATGGATGCTATGCCGAACTCCTACCGACTAAAAAACCTTATGTAATGCCCAACAGCCTATGGTTGGCAGCCCCGGGTAAAACATATACGCTAAAAGTACTAGGCAAGCAGAATAACCAAGAAGCTAACCCATAGTACTTAGCAGTAGATAAGTAAGATTTTATTGGCTGCTTTCGTGGAGCAGACGTCAAAAACCAAAATACATACATACATACATACATAACATCACGCCTGTCTCCCAACGGGGTAGGCAGAGACTATGACTTTCCACTTGCTACGATTCTGGCAAACAACTTTCGCTTCTTCAACTTTCATAAGTGTCTTCATACATGCTCTTCGGTTAAGGGTACTCTTGACCTAGCCTTTTTTCAGAAGATTATCGATTTGATCGATATGAGTATGCCGAGGTCGACCCCTACCAGTTTGCTCATTCACTCTCGCTTCATAAATCTGTTTTGTCAGCCTATTTCCATCCATTCTCTCTACATGTCCAAACCATCTGAGCATCCCTTTCTCTATCTTAGTCACTACATCTTCTGTCATACCGCAATGTTCCCTTATCACACTATTCTTTACTTTATCCCTCAATGTCACTCCAGCTATACTTCGCAAACTTCTCATTTCCACTGCATTAATTTTACTTTCATGCTTCTCCTGCCACACCCAACTTTCACTACCATGCATAAGTGTAGGGACAAGCACTCCTCTATGTACAGCCATCCTTGCCTTTTTAGACACGTTCTGACTGCTCATAAAGGTGTGAATGGCTCCATTCACTTGATTTCCTGCCAAAACTCTTCTTTCAATATCATTGTCACACTTTCCATCTCTTGCAATTTTTTTTTTTTTTTTTTTTATTTATTTATTTATTTTGAACCCAAATATACAAACTCTTTCACCTGTTCCACGCTCTTTCCTTCGATTGATATCGAGCAATCAGTCATACATTTCTCTCTTTCAAAAACCATTACTTTTGTCTTGCTTACATTAACATTCATTCCTCTACTTTTATGCGCATCGTTCATTATATTAACCATCAATTGCAACTCGTCCGCCGATGATGCCAGTATTACCTGATCATCAGCATAAAGGAGGCATTTGACGGTTAGCTCATTCATTTTTAATCCATACGCACACTCTTGTAGTTCTTTCAAGCAACTGTCCATGTATAGGTTGAACAGCCATGCTGACGCTACACAGCCTTGTCTCACACCTTTTTCGATGGGAAAAAAGTCTGTGCAAGCTCCATTGATCCTGACACAAGCACTGGAGCCCTCGTATAGAGATTTCAAGGCTCGTATCAAGTTGCTGTTCACTCCATACATAGACAGTGTTGACCACAGTTCATTCCTCACCACTCTGTCATAGGCCTTTTCCAAGTCCACGAAGATGCAATAGACTTTTTGACGTTTTGCCAAAAACTTTTCAACTAGGCATCTTAATGAAAAGACCTGATCCGTGCATCCCCTTCCTTTCATAAATCCTGCTTGTACATCCCACATTTTTCCTTCAGTTTCATTCAACACTCTTTTAATCAAAACTTTCGCATACAATTTGCCTACGACACTGAGCAAGCTTATGCCGCGGTAGTTTTTGCACTCTTGCTGTGACCCTTTACTATGTACAGCGGCACTATGACAGATTTGCACCATTCTTCTGGTACTCTGCCATTTCGCCAGCAAAGATTAAAAAGGCGGTTGTTGAGGAATTTCTTGATTTAATAAACTGCTTTCTTCTTTAACATCTTTTAATGGTAGATGAAGTACAGTACATTGTATAGAATTATAGATATACTTATGGAAACTAGTCCTAACTAAATATGTTAAAATATATGGAGCTCGCGTAACGTGCGTCCATTTAGCTATCGCTTTGTCTTGAATTGAAGTGTCGACGAGGACGAGGCGGCGACGGACCGCGCGTGCGGCCGGCACCGAACCGGTTCTATTGTTTTGCTTCAACATGAACTCCCGGCCCTTGAAGTCCTACCGGGACTTCAAGCGTTTCTTCGTCCCCTCCTAGTGGTGGGTGAGAGTATGTATTATAACGATGCCTTTAGTGGTTCGTATGGTGGCTACTTCACAGCAGCCATCTGTAACGGGATGCAGTCGCGTTACTCTGCCGAGAGGCCACTTCAATGGCGAGGTGTGTCTCCCTGGATTAACACAAATTGTCCCGGTGTTTTGGTAAACCATTTGGTGCGCTGTTGGAGTTCACAAATATGCATGTATTCACGGTTCCGCCGTGACCAGAATTGCTGGCGTCTTTGCTCCACCGTGCTATTTAATTGTCTTGAAAATCTGGGGCTAGCAACGTTGTTAAAAGTCTTCCAATAATGAAGTGCCCTGGAAACAAAGGAGACAGGTCTTAGGGATCGGATGACAGTGGATAGAGAGGTCGGGAATTTAAAATAGCCTCGACCTGAACAAACACTGCTGCTAGCTCTTCTGCATTTAAATGTGTGTTGCCAACAATACGCTTTATTTATGCTATGTAGAATTCTACCGTAATATGCTGAGTAAACGGGTGAGAATCTGAATTGGATACCTTCGTTAGATAAGCTATCAGGCACAGAGTCAACGAACCCGTCAAGAACTTACCTAACTCTTTCCTAGCCCCTACGAAGTTTCTTCCACTATAAAAAAAACTTCGAGAGGTTTATCTAGCCTAGAGATGAATCTTCTAATGCTAAGATGAAGCATTCAGTGCCTAAGTCCGTGACTAGTGCTAAATAAACTGTTTTAGTGGCAAAACAAACAAATAAGTAGAAATATGCCATAAGCAGCCTTAAGCACCTTAGCTCCATGACCCTTTCTATTAATGATATAAAAAGGACCAGCATTGTCTATTCTTATACGAGACACCATGATTAGGTATCTAGAAATAAGTTTAATTTGAAATTTTTAGATTTAATTTTTACATTGCTTTTATGTTTTCATGAATTAATTTCCTTACTATATAAACGTTGCTGAGAAAAATATGCTAACTTTAATTCAGCTGTTTGCAATTCAGTGACAGTCAAGGAACTTTGTATATTATGATTTGTTTTCTTAGAATTATGAATGAATCCTAATACTATAGCAAATGAATTTCTTATCCTATTGAAATCTGCAATTCTATGTAAGTAAGCATCATGGAAAATGTTCTAAGGACTTGTAATAAAATTTTAAATGAAACAGTGACTGCACACACTAAAAGATACCCAGAGGGCAAATGTTAGCCACTGTAGACAAATTGTATCTTGTATGTGTGTGTAATTTGATAGATGAACTAACCATTAATTTATCAGAAGAGGGTTCCAAACTACACCTAAGGTAGTACTTCCACTTCTGATGGAAGTCCACGCTATCTTGTATATAAAATGCATTACGATTTTCAAAAAAAGGTAAGTACAGTTTGATTTTATTTTATTAACTTCACTTAAGGAATGTTTAATGTATTTTGAACTGATTCTAAAATGTATTTTAATGTTTCAGAATTGTGATGCCCTGTATACAAGTCATCCACATAAAATCATGCCTTATGAAATTAGAAATAAGCTTATTACTACATCTCACACTCAAAAACGGTGGACAGGACTGTAGTAACTGACAGTGTTCAAGCGTAAGTATGTCAAACTGTCCTTATTTATGTATTGCAAATTCCTATTTTGTTCTTAATCTAATCAAAATCTGATGATACATTTTCTCAATATCCCTATTACAACGAAAATATGCTGATGAATTTGAATGAGTGTTGAGAAAATGTCTTGAATTGTGGGTCCTACCATTAAAATGTCGTTTAATGATAGAACTGACGTGGTTTTCGCTGATACATCGAAGAACACGCGTCATTTGGTTGCTTGATTTTGTCCCTTAAGACTGGATGTTGAGGTAAATAATTTGCCACTTCCGGTTTCTCGACCGACGATAAGTGAACTAGTGCCTCGTACTTATTTATGAAACTTGTATGTTGTTTTTTGATGTGAGGTTGCCGGCGAAAGCGTTTTTCCAATTTAAAAAATCTTTTATTGTTTATTGAAAACGAATTACCCAAGTTTTGGGGGTTACCTTTCAAAGGCAAACTCACATAAGATCTGCTGTTCCTGTGTGTATTGTGTGTGAAATGGGACTTACATCCCCTTTCTTCTAGGGTCCAGGGTACCTTAGACGGTACCTCCTCTAGCTCCCGAAATTGATGTAATTGATTCTTAATTCCTAAACTGAAATTACAATTGATTGAATTGTTTTTGTATTTGCATGTGGTTGGTCCGACTACTAACCAACCAAAAGATGAATTTTGTAAAACTGGTTGGTTTCGACCCAGCTTAATTTGACCATTGAGGATTAGATCCCAGAAGATGTCTGCCCCTAATAATAAATCTATTTCAGAGGGATAATAAAAAGCGGGATCTGCTAATTGTATGTTGTGTGGTATGCTGAAAGTAGAAACATCTATTTCTTGTGTAGGTAAAGCTTTAGATATTTGATCTAAAACTAAACAATTAATGTGTTTTGTATTATTTGAATGTATTTGTAATGTGATAGAACATGTTTTCATTGTGCTGGAACACATGTTATTGATGCCTGTGACGTCCACTGGCGGTACTCTTGTACTCGGTAGCCCTAACTTGGTTTGCAATGAACTTGTAATGAATGATGATTGGCTGCCCGAGTCCAGTAAAGCGCGTACCTCATGGCACTGATTCGTTTTCCTATCTATGAGTTTGACTACTGCTGTTGATAACAAGACCTGACTTGTTACACAGGAGGATAGTGAAACTGAATGTGCATGGTGAGTATCACTTGATTGTGTTTCATCAGTATCAGTAGTATCATTGGTGATACCTGACTGAGACTTCTGTGTACATAATAATTGATTGTGTTGGAGGCCACATTTAGGACATGGGCCTAAACGACACTGACTGACTATGTGACCGCCACGAAGACAATTGATACATGCCTTCAACTTTGCTATTTCAGAAACACGCTTCTCAGGAGATATGTCCAGAAAGCGTTTACATGTGTAGATGCGGTGTTGGCCCTTACAGAGTAGGCAACTATACCCATTTATTTGAGTGGAAGCTACGAATGATTTTTGTTGTTTATCTAATCTCTTTTGTATTTCAGGTTTTTCAGTACTGTGGCTGCTACGTTGCACTTGCAAGGACTCCAGGACATCAGCCCTTCTACGCAAGAATTCTTTGAAGTCGTGTAAGCTAGGTGAATCACTGTGAGAACTCCGATACTCTTCCCACTTACGTAACGTTGTTAAATCAACTTTTGCTGAAAAGGTAAATACAATCAGAGTATC